>JAUIMM010000438.1:467500-1727500 GCA_031769625.1 Taudactylus pleione
ACCTAGATGTAAGTTTTTATGTGTGCTACTATTACATATATATGCGTTTTACTCACTATGGCGCTCACCCTGTTTCCTTTGGATATATATATATATATATATATATATATATATGTATATATACTAGGGGTGAGCGGGTTCGGATTTCAGAAATCCGAGCCCCCCCGATCCGAGTCAGGCTCGACTTTTCCCGCCTGACTCGGATCTGAAATCGAGGCAAAACGTCATCATCCCGCCTTCCGAGTCTCGCGGGTTTTGGATCCTATATAAGGTACCCGCGTCGGCGCCATTTTCTCACTCGGCTGTGGACAGTGAAGAGGGAGGGTGGGAGTTAGGGCTGTGTAGTGTAGTGTAGTGCTGCTGTTGTCCACTACTTCAAAGTCCATAGGGGCTGGCTGTGTTGTGCTGTGCTGCTGTTGTTAATAGGGGCTGTATCCACTACTTCAAAGTCCATAGGGGCTGGCTGGACTGTGTTGTGCAGTCAGTTCTCCATAGGGGCTGTGTCCACTCCAAAGTCCTGTGCAGTGTCCCAGTCCTAAAGGGGTGCTGTAGTGTTGTCCAGGGGGTGCTCTGTCCATCAGGGGTGCTCCCCCCAAGTGCTAAAAAAATAATATATTTTCAGTGTTTGTGAATTGTGTGCGCAGTAGACGCACGTGCATCAACAAAGTAGTGCCAAGCGTGCGCCTGTGTCATAAGTAAAGGGCCGGCTGGCTTGACCGTTAAAGGGTGCTGTAACCCCCGAAAGTACACTCCAGTCCAAACCAAAAAAAAATTATTTTCTGTGTTTGTGAATTGTGTGCGCAGTAGCCGCACGTGCATCAACAAAGTAGTGCCAAGCGTGCGCCTGTGTCATAAGTAAAGGGCCGGCTGGCTTGACCGTTAAGGGTGCTGTAACCCCCGAAAGTACACTCCAGTCCAAACCAAAAAAAAAATGATTTTCTGTGTTTGTGAATTGTGTGCGCAGTAGCCGCACGTGCATCAACAAAGTAGTGCCAAGCGTGCGCCTGTGTCATAAGTAAAGGGTTGGCTGGCTTGACTGTTAAGGGTGCTGTAACCCCCGAAAGTACACTCCAGTCCAAACCAAAAAAAAAATGATTTTCTGTGTTTGTGAATTGTGTGCGCAGTAGCCGCACGTGCATCAACAAAGTAGTGCCAAGCGTGCGCCTGTGTCATAAGTAAAGGGCCGGCTGGCTTGACCGTTAAAGGGTGCTGTAACCCCCGAAAGTACACTCCAGTCCAAACCAAAAAAAAATTATTTTCTGTGTTTGTGAATTGTGTGCGCAGTAGCCGCACGTGCATCAACAAAGTAGTGCCAAGCGTGCGCCTGTGTCATAAGTAAAGGGCCGGCTGGCTTGACCGTTAAAGGGTGCTGTAACCCCCGAAAGTACACTCCAGTCCAAACCAAAAAAAAATTATTTTCTGTGTTTGTGAATTGTGTGCGCAGTAGCCGCACGTGCATCAACAAAGTAGTGCCAAGCGTGCGCCTGTGTCATAAGTAAAGGGCCGGCTGGCTTGACCGTTAAAGGGTGCTGTAACCCCCAAAGTACACTCCAGTCCAAACCAAAAAAAAAATTATTTTCTGTGTTTGTGAATTGTGTGCGCAGTAGCCGCACGTGCATCAACAAAGTAGTGCCAAGCGTGCGCCTGTGTCATAAGTAAAGGGCCGGCTGGCTTGACCGTTAAAGGGTGCTGTAACCCCCGAAGTACACTCCAGTCCAAACCAAAAAAAAAATTATTTTCTGTGTTTGTGAATTGTGTGCGCAGTAGCCGCACGTGCATCAACAAAGTAGTGCCAAGCGTGCGCCTGTGTCATAAGTAAAGGGCCGGCTGGCTTGACCGTTAAAGGGTGCTGTAAGCCCCGAAAGCACACTCCAATCCAAACCAAAAAAAATTATTTTCTGTGTTTGTGAATTGTGTGCGCAGTAGCCGCACGTGCATCAACAAAGTAGTGCCAAGCGTGCGCCTGTGTCATAAGTAAAGGGCCGGCTGGCTTGACCGTTAAAGGGTGCTGTAACCCCCGAAAGTACACTCCAGTCCAAACCAAAAAAAAATTATTTTCTGTGTTTGTGAATTGTGTGCGCAGTAGCCGCACGTGCATCAACAAAGTAGTGCCAAGCGTGCGCCTGTGTCATAAGTAAAGGGCCGGCTGGCTTGACCGTTAAAGGGTGCTGTAACCCCCAAAGTACACTCCAGTCCAAACCAAAAAAAAAAATATTTTCTGTGTTTGTGAATTGTGTGCGCAGTAGCCGCACGTGCATCAACAAAGTAGTGCCAAGCGTGCGCCTGTGTCATAAGTAAAGGGCCGGCTGGCTTGACCGTTAAGGGTGCTGTAACCCCCGAAAGTACACTCCAGTTCAAATCCAAAAAAAAATTATTTTCTGTGTTTGTGAATTGTGTGCGCAGTAGCCGCACGTGCATCAACAAAGTAGTGCCAAGAGTGCGCCTGTGTCATATGTAAAGGGCCGGCTGGCTTGACCATTAAAGGGTGCTGTAACCCCCAAAGTACACTCCAGTCCAAACTAAAAAAAAAATTATTTTCTGTGTTTGTGAATTGTGTGCGCAGTAGCCGCACGTGCATCAACAAAGTAGTGCCAAGCGTGCGCCTGTGTCATAAGTAAAGGGCCGGCTGGCTTGACCGTTAAAGGGTGCTGTAACCCCCGAAAGTACACTCCAGTCCAAACCAAAAAAATATTATTTTCTGTGTTTGTGAATTGTGTGCGCAGTAGCCGCACGTGCATCAACAAAGTAGTGCCAAGCGTGCGCCTGTGTCATAAGTAAAGGGCCGGCTGGCTTGACCGTTAAAGGGTGCTGTAACCCCCGAAAGTACACTCCAGTCCAAACCAAAAAAAAATTATTTTCCGTGTTTGTGAATTGTGTGCGCAGTAGCCGCACGTGCATCAACAAAGTAGTGCCAAGCGTGCGCCTGTGTCATAAGTAAAGGGCCGGCTGGCTTGACCGTTAAAGGGTGCTTTAACCCCCAAAGTACACTCCAGTCCAAACCAAAAAAAAAATTATTTTCTGTGTTTGTGAATTGTGTGCGCAGTAGCCGCACGTGCATCAACAAAGTAGTGCCAAGCGTGCGCCTGTGTCATAAGTAAAGGGCCGGCTGGCTTGACCGTTAAAGGGTGCTGTAACCCCCAAAGAAAACTCCAGTCCAAACCAAAAAAAAAATTATTTTCTGTGTTTGTGAATTGTGTGCGCAGTAGCCGCACGTGCATCAACAAAGTAGTGCCAAGCGTGCGCCTGTGTCATAAGTAAAGGGTCGGCTGGCTGGACCGTCAAAGGGTGCTGTAACCCCCGAAAGTACACTCCAATCCAAAAAAAAATTATTTTCTGTGTTTGTGAATTGTGTGCGCAGTAGCCGCACGTGCATCAACAAAGTAGTGCCAAGAGTGCGCCTGTGTCATATGTAAAGGGCCGGCTGGCTTGACCATTAAAGGGTGCTGTAACCCCCAAAGTACACTCCAGTCCAAACCAAAAAAAAAATTATTTTCTGTGTTTGTGAATTGTGTGCGCAGTAGCCGCACGTGCATCAACAAAGTAGTGCCAAGCGTGCGCCTGTGTCATAAGTAAAGGGCCGGCTGGCTTGACCGTTAAAGGGTGCTGTAACCCCCGAAAGTACACTCCAGTCCAAACCAAAAAAATATTATTTTCTGTGTTTGTGAATTGTGTGCGCAGTAGCCGCACGTGCATCAACAAAGTAGTGCCAAGCGTGCGCCTGTGTCATAAGTAAAGGGCCGGCTGGCTTGACCGTTAAAGGGTGCTTTAACCCCCAAAGTACACTCCAGTCCAAACCAAAAAAAAAATTATTTTCTGTGTTTGTGAATTGTGTGCGCAGTAGCCGCACGTGCATCAACAAAGTAGTGCCAAGCGTGCGCCTGTGTCATAAGTAAAGGGCCGGCTGGCTTGACCGTTAAAGGGTGCTGTAACCCCCAAAGAAAACTCCAGTCCAAACCAAAAAAAAAATTATTTTCTGTGTTTGTGAATTGTGTGCGCAGTAGCCGCACGTGCATCAACAAAGTAGTGCCAAGCGTGCGCCTGTGTCATAAGTAAAGGGCCGGCTGGCTTGACCGTTAAAGGGTGCTGTAACCCCCGAAAGTACACTCCAATCCAAAAAAAAATTATTTTCTGTGTTTGTGAATTGTGTGCGCAGTAGCCGCACGTGCATCAACAAAGTAGTGCCAAGCGTGCGCCTGTGTCATAAGTAAAGGGACGGCTGGCTTGACCGTTAAGGGTGCTGTAACACCCGAAAGTACACTCCAGTCCAAACCAAAAAAAAAATTATTTTCTGTGTTTGTGAATTGTGTGCGCAGTAGCCGCACGTGCATCAACAAAGTAGTGCCAAGCGTGCGCCTGTGTCATAAGTAAAGGGCCGGCTGGCTTGACCGTTAAGGGTGCTGTAACCCCCGAAAGTACACTCCAGTCCAAACCAAAAAAAAAATAATTTTCTGTGTTTGTGAATTGTGTGCGCAGTAGCCGCACGTGCATCAACAAAGTAGTGCCAAGCGTGCGCCTGTGTCATAAGTAAAGGGACGGCTGGCTTGACCGTTAAGGGTGCTGTAACACCCGAAAGTACACTCCAGTCCAAACCAAAAAAAAAATTATTTTCTGTGTTTGTGAATTGTGTGCGCAGTAGCCGCACGTGCATCAACAAAGTAGTGCCAAGCGTGCGCCTGTGTCATAAGTAAAGGGCCGGCTGGCTTGACCGTTAAAGGGTGCTTTAACCCCCAAAGTACACTCCAGTCCAAACCAAAAAAAAAATTATTTTCTGTGTTTGTGAATTGTGTGCGCAGTAGCCGCACGTGCATCAACAAAGTAGTGCCAAGCGTGCGCCTGTGTCATAAGTAAAGGGCCGGCTGGCTTGACCGTTAAAGGGTGCTGTAACCCCCAAAGAAAACTCCAGTCCAAACCAAAAAAAAAATTATTTTCTGTGTTTGTGAATTGTGTGCGCAGTAGCCGCACGTGCATCAACAAAGTAGTGCCAAGCGTGCGCCTGTGTCATAAGTAAAGGGCCGGCTGGCTTGACCGTTAAAGGGTGCTGTAACCCCCGAAAGTACACTCCAATCCAAAAAAAAAAAATTATTTTCTGTGTTTGTGAATTGTGTGCGCAGTAGCCGCACGTGCATCAACAAAGTAGTGCCAAGCGTGCGCCTGTGTCATAAGTAAAGGGACGGCTGGCTTGACCGTTAAGGGTGCTGTAACACCCGAAAGTACACTCCAGTCCAAACCAAAAAAAAAATTATTTTCTGTGTTTGTGAATTGTGTGCGCAGTAGCCGCACGTGCATCAACAAAGTAGTGCCAAGCGTGCGCCTGTGTCATAAGTAAAGGGCCGGCTGGCTTGACCGTTAAAGGGTGCTGTAACCCCCAAAGAAAACTCCAGTCCAAACCAAAAAAAAAATTATTTTCTGTGTTTGTGAATTGTGTGCGCAGTAGCCGCACGTGCATCAACAAAGTAGTGCCAAGCGTGCGCCTGTGTCATAAGTAAAGGGCCGGCTGGCTTGACCGTTAAAGGGTGCTGTAACCCCCGAAAGTACACTCCAATCCAAAAAAAAATTATTTTCTGTGTTTGTGAATTGTGTGCGCAGTAGCCGCACGTGCATCAACAAAGTAGTGCCAAGCGTGCGCCTGTGTCATAAGTAAAGGGACGGCTGGCTTGACCGTTAAGGGTGCTGTAACACCCGAAAGTACACTCCAGTCCAAACCAAAAAAAAAATTATTTTCTGTGTTTGTGAATTGTGTGCGCAGTAGCCGCACGTGCATCAACAAAGTAGTGCCAAGCGTGCGCCTGTGTCATAAGTAAAGGGCCGGCTGGCTTGACCGTTAAGGGTGCTGTAACCCCCGAAAGTACACTCCAGTCCAAACCAAAAAAAAAATTATTTTCTGTGTTTGTGAATTGTGTGCACAGTAGCCGCACGTGCATCAACAAAGTAGTGCCAAGCGTGCGCCTGTGTCATAAGTAAAGGGCCGGCTGGCTTGACCGTTAAGGGTGCTGTAACCCCCGAAAGTACACTCCAGTCCAAACCCCAAAAAAAATTATTTTCTGTGTTTGTGAATTGTGTGCGCAGTAGCCGCACGTGCATCAACAAAGTAGTGCCAAGAGTGCGCCTGTGTCATAAGTAAAGGGCCGGCTGGCTTGACCGTTAAAGGGTGCTGTAACCCCCAAAGTACACTCCAGTCCAAACCAAAAAAAAATTATTTTCTGTGTTTGTGAATTGTGTGCGCAGTAGCCGCACGTGCATCAACAAAGTAGTGCCAAGCGTGCGCCTGTGTCATAAGTAAAGGGCCGGCTGGCTTGACCGTTAAAGGGTGCTGTAACCCCCAAAGTACACTCCAGTCCAAACCAAAAAAAAAATTATTTTCTGTGTTTGTGAATTGTGTGCGCAGTAGCCGCACGTGCATCAACAAAGTAGTGCCAAGCGTGCGCCTGTGTCATAAGTAAAGGGCCGGCTGGCTTGACCGTTAAAGGGTGCTGTAACCCCCAAAGTACACTCCAGTCCAAACCAAAAAAAAAATTATTTTCTGTGTTTGTGAATTGTGTGCGCAGTAGCCGCACGTGCATCAACAAAGTAGTGCCAAGCGTGCGCCTGTGTCATAAGTAAAGGGTCGGCTGGCTGGACCGTCAAAGGGTGCTGTAACCCCCGAAAGTACACTCCAATCCAAAAAAAAATTATTTTCTGTGTTTGTGAATTGTGTGCGCAGTAGCCGCACGTGCATCAACAAAGTAGTGCCAAGAGTGCGCCTGTGTCATATGTAAAGGGCCGGCTGGCTTGACCATTAAAGGGTGCTGTAACCCCCAAAGTACACTCCAGTCCAAACCAAAAAAAAAATTATTTTCTGTGTTTGTGAATTGTGTGCGCAGTAGCCGCACGTGCATCAACAAAGTAGTGCCAAGCGTGCGCCTGTGTCATAAGTAAAGGGCCGGCTGGCTTGACCGTTAAAGGGTGCTGTAACCCCCGAAAGTACACTCCAGTCCAAACCAAAAAAATATTATTTTCTGTGTTTGTGAATTGTGTGCGCAGTAGCCGCACGTGCATCAACAAAGTAGTGCCAAGCGTGCGCCTGTGTCATAAGTAAAGGGCCGGCTGGCTTGACCGTTAAAGGGTGCTTTAACCCCCAAAGTACACTCCAGTCCAAACCAAAAAAAAAATTATTTTCTGTGTTTGTGAATTGTGTGCGCAGTAGCCGCACGTGCATCAACAAAGTAGTGCCAAGCGTGCGCCTGTGTCATAAGTAAAGGGCCGGCTGGCTTGACCGTTAAAGGGTGCTGTAACCCCCAAAGAAAACTCCAGTCCAAACCAAAAAAAAAATTATTTTCTGTGTTTGTGAATTGTGTGCGCAGTAGCCGCACGTGCATCAACAAAGTAGTGCCAAGCGTGCGCCTGTGTCATAAGTAAAGGGCCGGCTGGCTTGACCGTTAAAGGGTGCTGTAACCCCCGAAAGTACACTCCAATCCAAAAAAAAATTATTTTCTGTGTTTGTGAATTGTGTGCGCAGTAGCCGCACGTGCATCAACAAAGTAGTGCCAAGCGTGCGCCTGTGTCATAAGTAAAGGGACGGCTGGCTTGACCGTTAAGGGTGCTGTAACACCCGAAAGTACACTCCAGTCCAAACCAAAAAAAAAAATATTTTCTGTGTTTGTGAATTGTGTGCGCAGTAGCCGCACGTGCATCAACAAAGTAGTGCCAAGCGTGCGCCTGTGTCATAAGTAAAGGGCCGGCTGGCTTGACCGTTAAGGGTGCTGTAACCCCCGAAAGTACACTCCAGTCCAAACCAAAAAAAAAATTATTTTCTGTGTTTGTGAATTGTGTGCACAGTAGCCGCACGTGCATCAACAAAGTAGTGCCAAGCGTGCGCCTGTGTCATAAGTAAAGGGCCGGCTGGCTTGACCGTTAAGGGTGCTGTAACCCCCGAAAGTACACTCCAGTCCAAACCCCCAAAAAAATTATTTTCTGTGTTTGTGAATTGTGTGCGCAGTAGCCGCACGTGCATCAACAAAGTAGTGCCAAGAGTGCGCCTGTGTCATAAGTAAAGGGCCGGCTGGCTTGACCGTTAAAGGGTGCTGTAACCCCCAAAGTACACTCCAGTCCAAACCAAAAAAAAATTATTTTCTGTGTTTGTGAATTGTGTGCGCAGTAGCCGCACGTGCATCAACAAAGTAGTGCCAAGCGTGCGCCTGTGTCATAAGTAAAGGGCCGGCTGGCTTGACCGTTAAAGGGTGCTGTAACCCCCAAAGTACACTCCAGTCCAAACCAAAAAAAAAATTATTTTCTGTGTTTGTGAATTGTGTGCGCAGTAGCCGCACGTGCATCAACAAAGTAGTGCCAAGCGTGCGCCTGTGTCATAAGTAAAGGGCCGGCTGGCTTGACCGTTAAAGGGTGCTGTAACCCCCAAAGAAAACTCCAGTCCAAACCAAAAAAAAAATTATTTTCTGTGTTTGTGAATTGTGTGCGTAGTAGCCGCACGTGCATCAACAAAGTAGTGCCAAGCGTGCGCCTGTGTCATAAGTAAAGGGCCGGCTGGCTTGACCGTTAAAGGGTGCTGTAACCCCCGAAAGTACACTCCAATCCAAACCAAAAAAAAATTATTTTCTGTGTTTGTGAATTGTGTGCGCAGTAGCCGCTCGTGCATCAACAAAGTAGTGCCAAGCGTGCGCCTGTGTCATGAGTAAAGGGCCGGCTGGCTTGACCGTTAAGGGTGCTGTAACCCCCGAAAGTACACTCCAGTCCAAACCAAAAAAAAAAATATTTTCTGTGTTTGTGAATTGTGTGCGCAGTAGCCGCACGTGCATCAACAAAGTAGCGCCAAGCGTGCGCCTGTGTCATAAGTAAAGGGCCGGCTGGCTTGACCGTTAAGGGTGCTGTAACCCCCGAAAGTACACTCCAGTCCAAACCAAAAAAAAAATTATTTTCTGTGTTTGTGAATTGTGTGCGCAGTAGCCGCACGTGCATCAACAAAGTAGTGCCAAGCGTGCGCCTGTGTCATAAGTAAAGGGCCGGCTGGCTTGACCGTTAAGGGTGCTGTAACCCCCGAAAGTACACTCCAGTCCAAACCAAAAAAAAAATTATTTTCTGTGTTTGTGAATTGTGTGCGCAGTAGCCGCACGTGCATCAACAAAGTAGTGCCAAGCGTGCGCCTGTGTCACAAGTAAAGGGCCGGCTGGCTTGACCGTTAAAGGGTGCTGTAACCCCCGAAAGTACACTCCAGTCCAAACCAAAAAAAAATTATTTTCTGTGTTTGTGAATTGTGTGCGCAGTAGCCGCACGTGCATCAACAAAGTAGTGCCAAGCGTGCGCCTGTGTCATAAGTAAAGGGCCGGCTGGCTTGACCGTTAAAGGGTGCTGTAACCCCCAAAGTACACTCCAGTCCAAACCAAAAAAAAAAATTATTTTCTGTGTTTGTGAATTGTGTGCGCAGTAGCCGCACGTGCATCAACAAAGTAGTGCCAAGCGTGCGCCTGTGTCATAAGTAAAGGGCCGGCTGGCTTGACCGTTAAGGGTGCTGTAACCCCCGAAAGTACACTCCAGTCCAAACCAAAAAAAAATTATTTTCTGTGTTTGTGAATTGTGTGCGCAGTAGCCGCACGTGCATCAACAAAGTAGTGCCAAGCGTGCGCCTGTGTCATAAGTAAAGGGCCGGCTGGCTTGACCGTTAAGGGTGCTGTAACCCCCGAAAGTACACTCCAGTCCAAACCAAAAAAAAATTATTTTCTGTGTTTGTGAATTGTGTGCGCAGTAGCCGCACGTGCATCAACAAAGTAGTGCCAAGCGTGCGCCTGTGTCATAAGTAAAGGGCCGGCTGGCTTGACCGTTAAGGGTGCTGTAACCCCCGAAAGTACACTCCAGTCCAAACCAAAAAAAAAATTATTTTCTGTGTTTAGCCGCACGTATATATCAAATCGATATAACATAAATGGAGGACCAAACTTTCTCCGATAAAAATAAAATACAGAAAGATCAAGAACCACTTCCTCCTAGTGCTGAAGCTGCTGCCACTAGTCATGACATAGACGATAACATGCCATCAACGTCGTCTGCCAAGGCCGATGCCCAATGTCATAGTAGAGGGCACAGACAATCCCAAATGGCAAAGTTCAGGAAAATGACCTTGAAAAAGACATTTAAATCAGCTGAAGAGAAACGTAAACTTGCCAATATGCCATTTACAACACGGAGTGGCAAGGAACGGCTAAGGTCGATCCCTAGTATGTTCATGACTAGTGGTTCAGCTTCACATGACGATGGAAGCCCTCCTCCCACTAAAAAAATCAAAAGAGTTAAGCTGGCAAAAGCACAGCGAAGAACTGTGCTTTCTAAGAAGATATCACAAATCCCCAAGGAGAGTCCAAGTGTGGTGGTGGTTGCGATGCCTGACCTTCCCAGCACTGGACGGGAAGAGGTGGCTCTTTCCACCATTTGCACGCCCCCTGCAAGTGCTGAAAGGAGCACCCACAGTCCACTTGCTGATATGCAAATTGAAGATGTCACTGTTGAAGTACAACAGGATGAGGATACTGGTGTAGCTGGCGCTGAGGAGGAAGTTGGCGAGGAGGATTCTGATGGTGATGTGGTTTGTTTAAATCAGGCTCCGGGGGAGACAGTTGTTGTCCGTGGGATGAAAAAGCCCATCACGGTCATGCCTGGGCAGAAGACCAAACATTCCACCTCTTTGGTCTGGCAATATTTCTATCCAAATCCGGACAACAACTGTCTTGCCATATGTACCATATGTAAAGGTGTAATATGTAGGGGTAGGGACGTCAACCACCTAGGAACATCCTCCCTTATACGGCACCTGCAGCGCGTTCATAAAAAGTTACTGTCAAGTTCAGAAACTTTGGCTAAGACCGTAAGCAGTCCACCTAAATCCCGTTGTCCTGTTGTATCCAAGCGCCTGCAAACCACACCGTCAACTCCCTCCTCGTCAATTTTCTCCTTAGTCAGGATCGGAAGTAGTCCTGCAGGCCATGTCACTGGCATGACTGACTCTCCTATCCGGGATTCCTCTGGAGGATCCTGCATTGCTACGCCTACTGCTGCCGCTGCTGCTGCTGCTGGGAGTCGTTCATCATCCCAGAGAGGAAGTAGGAACACCACTACTTTTACTAAACAATTGACCCTCCAACAGTCCTTAGCGAGGAGGATGAAGTACGACAGCAGTCATCCTGAAGCAAAACGTATAACTGAGGCCTTGACTGCTATGTTGGTGTTAGACGTGCGTCCGGTATCCGCCATTAGTGCAGTGGGATTTAGACAATTGATGGAGGTAGTGTGTCCCCGGTTCCAAATCCCGTCTAGATTCCACTTCACTAGGCAGGCGATACCGAGACTGTACAGAAACGTCAGAAAAAGTGTCCTCAGTGTCCTGAAAAATGCCGTTGTACACAATGTCCACTTAACCACGGACATGTGGACAAGTGGAACAGGGCAGACTAAGGACTATATGACTGTAACAGCCCACTGGGTAGATGTATCACCTTACGCAGCAACAGCAGCAGCGTCACCAGTAGCAGCATCTCAGAAACGCCAGCTCGTTACAAGGCAGGCTACGCTGTGTATCACCGGTTTCAGTAAGAGGCACACCGCCGACAACCTCTTAGAGAAACTGAGGGAAATCATCGCCCAGTGGCTTACCCCACTTAGACTCTCCTGGGGATTTGTGATATCTGACAACGCCACCAATATTGTGCGGGCATTACATCTGGGCAAATTCCAGCACGTCCCATGTTTTGCTCACACAATAAACTTGGTGGTGCAGAATTTTCTGAAAAGCGACAGGGGCGTGCAGGAGACGCTTTGGGTGGCCCGAAAAATTTCTGCCCACTTTCGCCATTCAGCGACTGCGTGCCGAAGACTGGAGCGCCAGCAAACACTCTTGAACCTGCCCCGCCATCACCTGAAGCAAGAGGTTGTGACGCGGTGGAACTCAACCCTCTATATGCTTCAGAGGATGGAGGAGCAGCAAAAGGCCATACAAGCCTATACATCCACCTATGACATAGGCAAAGGAGGGGGTATGCACCTGACTCAAGCGCAGTGGAGAATGATTTCCGTGTTGTGCAAGGTTCTCCAGCCCTTCGAACTTGCCACACGTGAAGTCAGTTCAGACACTGCCAGCTTGAGTCAGGTCATTCCCCTCATCAGGCTTTTGCAGAAGCAGCTGGAGAAAGTGAAGGAGGAGCTAAGACGGAGCGATTCCGCTCAGCATGTGGGACTTGTGGATGAAGCCCTTCATTCGCTTTGCCAGGATTCCAGGGTGGTCAATCTGTTGAAATCAGACCACTACATTTTGGCCACCGTGCTTGATCCTAGGTTTAAAGCCTATGTGGTGTCTCTCTTTCCGGCCGACACAAGCCTGCAGAGGTGCAAAGACCTGCTGGTGAACACACTGTCAGCTGAAGCGGAACGTGACACGTCAACGGCTCCTTCTTCATTTTCTCCCGCAACTGGGGCTGCCAGGAAAAAACTTAGGTATCCTAAGCAACCCGCTGGCGGTGATGCAGGGCAGGCAGGACCAAGTTTGGACATCTGGTCCGGACTGAAGGACCTGGCAACAATTTCTGACATGTCTACAGTCACTGCATATGATACTGTCACCATTGACAGAATGGTGGAGGATTACATCGGTGACAGCATCCAAGTAGGCATGTCAGACAGTCCATACCTGTACTGGCAGGAAAAAGAGGCAATTTGGAGGCCCCTGTACAAGCTGGCTCTATTTTACCTGAGTTGCCCCCCCTCCAGTGTGTACTCCGAAAGAGTGTTTAGTGCAGCCGGGAACCTTGTCAGCGAAAGGGGTAGGAGGTTGCTTCCACAGAATGTGGAGAAGATGATGTTCATCAAAATGAATTATCAGCTCTTCCAGGGAGACCAGCCTCCAGAAGGTACAGAGGGACCTGTGGTGGTGGATTCAAGTGGGGACGAGTTAATACTTTGTGAGGATGAGGATGTACACACTGAAGAGGGTGAGGAATCGGTGGATGAGGAGGATGAGGATGACATCTTGCCTCCGTACAGCCAGTTTGTGCAGGGACACATTAATTGCCAGCTTGTTTTGTGGGGGCCCAAACGAACCAATCATTTCAGCCACAGTTGTGTGGCAGACCCTGGCGCTGAAATGATTGATTTGTTAAAGTGTGCATGTCCTGTTTATACAACATAAGGGTGGGTGGGAGGTCCCAAGGACAATTCCATCTTGCACTTCTTTTTTTTCTTTGCATTATGTACAGTTTGGGGCCTAGTTTTTCTAACTGCCATCCTGTCTGCCACTGCAGTGTCACTCCTAGATGGGTCACGTGTTTGTGCCGCCCACTCGTGTCGCTTAGCATAGTCATCCAGCTACCTCGGTGCAACCTTTGGGACATAAAAACACTATTGTGAGGTGTGAGGTGTTCAGAATAGACTGGAAATGAGTGGAAATTAAGGTTATTGAGGTTAATAATAGCATAGGAGCAGAGAAACCAACAAATTCTGTGATTTTAGCTGTTTTTATGCTTTTTTTAAAAAAAATACAGATCCAAAACACAAAACCCAGAACCCAAAACACGGAAGGGTGGTTTTGGCAAAACCAATCCAGATCCAAAACACGAAGAAAGATCCAGATCCAAAACCAAAACACAAAAAGTGGCCGGTGCACACCCCTAATATATACACACACATATATATATATATATACACACACTCAAGGAAAGGTGGGTCGGCACTCAGATACTTTAGGAACGAGGCGAACAGCCCGTAAAGGTAATCATTTTAGTCATCTTTAATCACTTCATCCTGAAGTGATTATAGATCACCGAAACGTTGACCTATACAGGTGGTTTTCCTCCCATATTTACTTCAGTGTCTATCAGCTTTTAGGAGGGCAACATGAAATCTTGTGTTCAGATTTGGTTGATAGATAGATAGATAGATAGATAGATAGATAGATAGATAGACGCACAGACCCTGCGTTTTGATTTTGGTTCTAATTCATCATCATATTTTGGTTTGTCAAAACAACCCTAAAATGTTTTGCTTTGGATTCGGTTTTGGATCCCTTAAAAGTCAATAAAAACAGTTATATTATGTAATTAGGACCTGTTTACTTGCAACCCAAAACCCAAGTTCGTTTTTTAAATCTTTCTTCTGAACTGACAGCAGACCTGAGCAGGGACTCGGTTCCACTCAGAACTCCAAAGTGATTCCATACTGGGACTTGATTTGACTTGGAAACCCCCAAGTTTGGGTGTGTTTGTATTTCAGGAAAACCGAACCGCACATCTGTAATATACATATACTTTATAAGCAGCAAAGCTGTTTTTAGGTATGGTCTTGACCAAGCAGTACAGTGCTATATTGTTTTACCTTGTCTTGATAGTCTTGTCTTGCCCTCATCTGTGATACTTTGCATCATTTTACCTTTTCCTAAGGTCCCATTTATCATTAAATATTTCCTGCTTATTCCCCAAAAACACCCATTTTCAGGGGAAACCCACAAATATTTAGTATCACTTAAATATATTATGGAGGGTTCGTAGATATCTCTGATATCTGCTATTGTCCCTTAATTTCCACCAACAGCCGCAACCCCTCATGCGATGCTGTCAGATTTACCAAGTTCTGGAATGCAAAGCTTTCCGGAGCTTGGTCCCCACAGCTCACGCCATCTGAAGATGGTGTAATCCACTGTAGCCTATGGGCTACATATCGCATAACTAGCAATTAACTAACAATTGCCGCCACACATGTGGTCAGTGAAGAGATAGCTGATGCGGTAACTTCACTCCCAGCAAACCGCAGGGATGGGCTCTTTTTGGAGCCCCTGTCACTGCATGTGCCTTTTTTATACATCCGGGTGGTATGATCGCATCCTGCAATGCAATCATGGGCACTAATATCGCTAATAAATGGGCCCTCAAATGAGTGTTATGGAAGTAGGTGTGGAGTGATCTTTGTGTAGGTGTGGAGTAGGGGTGAGCGGGTTCGGATTTCTGAAATCCGAACCCCCCCGATCCGAGTCCGATCCGAGTCAGGCTCGACTTTTCCCGCCTGACTCGGATCTGAAATCGAGGCAAAACGTCATCATCCCGCCTTCCGAGTCTCGCGGGTTTTGGATCCTATATAAGGTACCCGCGTCGGCGCAATTTTCTCACTCGGCTGTGGACAGTGAAGAGGGAGGGTGGGAGTTAGGGCTGTGTAGTGTAGTGTAGTACTGCTGTTGTCCACTACTTCAAAGTCCATAGGGGCTGGCTGTGTTGTGCTGCTGTTGTTAATAGGGGCTTTGTCCACTACTTCAAAGTCCATAGGGGCTGGCTGGACTGTGTTGTGCAGTCAGTTCTCCATAGGGGCTGTGTCCACTCCAAAGTCCTGTGCAGTGTCCCAGTCCTAAAGGGGTGCTGTAGTGTTGTCCAGGGGGTGCTCTGTCCATCAGGGGTGCTCCCCCCAAGTGCTAAAAAAATAATATATTTTCTGTGTTTGTGAATTGTGTGCGCAGAAGCTGCACGTGCATCAACAAAGTAGTGCCAAGCGTGCGCCTGTGTCATAAGTAAAGGGCCGGCTGGCTTGACCGTTAAAGGGTGCTGTAACCCCCAAAGTACACTCCAGTCCAAACCCCAAAAAATATTATTTTCTGTGTTTGTGAATTGTGTGCGCAGTAGCCGCACGTGCATCAACAAAGTAGTGCCAAGCGTGTGCCTGTGTCATAAGTAAAGGGCCGGCTGGCTTGACCGTTAAAGGGTGCTGTATCCCCCGAAAGTACACTCCAGTCCAAACCAAAAAAAAAATTATTTTCTGTGTTTGTGAATTGTGTGCGCAGTAGCCGCACGTGCATCAACAAAGTAGTGCCAAGCGTGCGCCTGTGTCATAAGTAAAGGGCCGGCTGGCTTGACCGTTAAAGGGTGCTGTATCCCCCGAAAGTACACTCCAGTCCAAACCAAAAAAAAAATTATTTTTTTGTGTTTGTGAATTGTGTGCGCAGTAGCCGCACGTGCATCAACAAAGTAGTGCCAAGCGTGCGTCTGTGTCATAAGTAAAGGGCCAGCTGGCTTGACCGTTAAAGGGTGCTGTAACCCCCAAAGTACACTCCAGTCCAAACCCAAAAAAATATTATTTTCTGTGTTTGTGAATTGTGTGCGCAGTAGCCGCACGTGCATCAACAAAGTAGTGCCAAGCGTGCGCCTGTGTCATAAGTAAAGGGCCGGCTGGCTTGACCGTTAAAGGGTGCTGTAACCCCCGAAAGTACACTCCAGTCCAAACCAAAAAAAAAATTATTTTCTGTGTTTGTGAATTGTGTGCGCAGTAGCCGCACGTGCATCAACAAAGTAGTGCCAAGCGTGCGCCTGTGTCATAAGTAAAGGGCCGGCTGGCTTGACCGTTAAAGGGTGCTGTAACCCCCAAAGTACACTCCAGTCCAAACCCAAAAAAATATTATTTTCTGTGTTTGTGAATTGTGTGCGCAGTAGCCGCACGTGCATCAACAAAGTAGTGCCAAGCGTGCGCCTGTGTCATAAGTAAAGGGCCAGCTGGCTTGACCGTTAAAGGGTGCTGTAACCCCCGAAAGTACACTCCAGTCCAAACCAAAAAAAAAATTATTTTCTGTGTTTGTGAATTGTGTGCGCAGTAGCCGCACGTGCATCAACAAAGTAGTGCCAAGCGTGGGCCTGTGTCATAAGTAAAGGGCCGGCTGGCTTGACCGTTAAAGGGTGCTGTATCCCCCGAAAGTACACTCCAGTCCAAACCAAAAAAAAAATTATTTTCTGTGTTTGTGAATTGTGTGCGCAGTAGCCGCACGTGCATCAACAAAGTAGTGCCAAGCGTGCGCCTGTGTCATAAGTAAAGGGCCGGCTGGCTTGACCGTTAAAGGGTGCTGTAACCCCCAAAGTACACTCCAGTCCAAACCCCCAAAAAAATTATTTTCTGTGTTTGTGAATTGTGTGCGCAGTAGCCGCACGTGCATCAACAAAGTAGTGCCAAGCGTGCGCCTGTGTCATAAGTAAAGGGCCGGCTGGCTTGACCGTTAAGGGTGCTGTAACCCCCGAAAGTACACTCCAGTCCAAACCCAAAAAAATATTATTTTCTGTGTTTGTGAATTGTGTGCGCAGTAGCCGCACGTGCATCAACAAAGTAGTGCCAAGCGTGCGCCTGTGTCATAAGTAAAGGGCCGGCTGGCTTGACCGTTAAGGGTGCTGTAACCTCCGAAAGTACACTCCAGTCCAAACCGAAAAAAAAATTATTTTCTGTGTTTGTGAATTGTGTGCGCAGTAGCCGCACGTGCATCAACAAAGTAGTGCCAAGCATGCGCCTGTGTCATAAGTAAAGGGCCGGCTGGCTTGACCGTTAAGGGTGCTGTAACCCCCGAAAGTACACTCCAGTCCAAACCCAAAAAAATATTATTTTCTGTGTTTGTGAATTGTGTGCGCAGTAGCCGCACGTGCATCAACAAAGTAGTGCCAAGCGTGCGCCTGTGTCAGAAGTAAAGGGCCGGCTGGCTTGACCGTTAAAGGGTGCTGTAACCCCCAAAGTACACTCCAGTCCAAACCAAAAAAAAAATTATTTTCTGTGTTTGTGAATTGTGTGCACAGTAGCCGCACGTGCATCAACAAAGTAGTGCCAAGCGTGCGCCTGTGTCATAAGTAAAGGGCCGGCTGGCTTGACCGTTAAGGGTGCTGTAACCCCCGAAAGTACACTCCAGTCCAAACCCAAAAAAAAATTATTTTCTGTGTTTGTGAATTGTGTGCGCAGTAGCCGCACGTGCATCAACAAAGTAGTGCCAAGCGTGCGCCTGTGTCATAAGTAAAGGGCCGGCTGGCTTGACCGTTAAGGGTGCTGTAACCCCCGAAAGTACACTCCAGTCCAAACCCCAAAAAATATTATTTTCTGTGTTTGTGAATTGTGTGCGCAGTAGCCGCACGTGCATCAACAAAGTAGTGCCAAGCGTGCGCCTGTGTCATAAGTAAAGGGCCGGCTGGCTTGACCGTTAAAGGGTGCTGTAACCCCCAAAGTACACTCCAGTCCAAACCAAAAAAAAAATTATTTTCTGTGTTTGTGAATTGTGTGCGCAGTAGCCGCACGTGCATCAACAAAGTAGTGCCAAGCGTGCGCCTGTGTCATAAGTAAAGGGCCGGCTGGCTTGACCGTTAAGGGTGCTGTAACCCCCGAAAGTACACTCCAGTCCAAACCAAAAAAAAAATTATTTTCTGTGTTTGTGAATTGTGTGCGCAGTAGCCGCACGTGCATCAACAAAGTAGTGCCAAGCGTGCGCCTGTGTCATAAGTAAAGGGCCGGCTGGCTTGACCGTTAAAGGGTGCTGTAACCCCCAAAGTACACTCCAAACCAAAAAAAAATTATTTTTCTGTGTTTGTGAATTGTGTGCGCAGTAGCCGCACGTGCATCAACAAAGGAGCAGCGCCAAACGTGCGCCTGTGTCCCATAAGTAAAGAGCCGGCTGGCTCATTTCTTAAAGGCTGGTGTAACCCACAAAGTGCACTACTCTCCAGCAAAAATAAAAAAATATTTTCTGTGTTTAGCCGCACGTATATATCAAATCGATATAACATAAATGGAGGACCAAACTTTCTCCGATAAAAATAAAATAGAGAAAGATCAAGAACCACTTCCTCCTAGTGCTGAAGCTGCTGCCACTAGTCATGACATAGACGATAACATGCCATCAACGTCGTCTGCCAAGGCCGATGCACAATGTCATAGTAGAGGGCACATACAATCCCAAATGACAAAGTTCAGGAAAATGACCTTGAAAAAAACATTTAAATCAGCTGAAGAGAAACGTAAACTTGCCAATATGCCATTTACGACACGGAGTGGCAAGGAACGGCTAAGGTCGATCCCTAGTATGTTCATGACTAGTGGTTCAGCTTCACATGACGATGGAAGCCCTCCTCCCACTAAAAAAATCAAAAGAGTTAAGCTGGCAAAAGCACAGCGAAGAACTGTGCTTTCTAAGAAGATATCACAAATCCCCAAGGAGAGTCCAAGTGTGGTGGTGGTTGCGATGCCTGACCTTCCCAGCACTGGACGGGAAGAGGTGGCTCTTTCCACCATTTGCACGCCCCCTGCAAGTGCTGAAAGGAGCACCCACAGTCCACTTGCTGATATGCAAATTGAAGATGTCACTGTTGAAGTACAACAGGATGAGGATACTGGTGTAGCTGGCGCTGAGGAGGAAGTTGGCGAGGAGGATTCTGATGGTGATGTGGTTTGTTTAAATCAGGCTCCGGGGGAGACAGTTGTTGTCCGTGGGATGAAAAAGCCCATCACGGTCATGCCTGGGCAGAAGACCAAACATTCCACCTCTTTGGTCTGGCAATATTTCTATCCAAATCCGGACAACTGTCTTGCCATATGTACCATATGTAAAGGTGAAATAAGTAGGGGTAGGGACGTCAACCACCTAGGAACATCCTCCCTTATACGGCACCTGCAGCGCGTTCATAAAAAGTTACTGTCAAGTTCAGAAACTTTGGCTAAGACCGTAAGCAGTCCAGGGACACCTAAATCCCGTTGTCCTGTTGTATCCAAGCGCCTGCAAACCACACCGTCAACTCCCTCCTCGTCAATTTCCTCCTTAGTCAGGATCGGAAGTAGTCCTGCAGGCCATGTCACTGGCATGACTGACTCTCCTATCCGGGATTCCTCCGGAGGATCCTGCATTGCTACGCCTACTGCTGCCGCTGCTGCTGTTGCTACTGCTGGGAGTCGTTCATCATCCCAGAGAGGAAGTAGGAACACCACTACTTTTACTAAACAATTGACCCTCCAACAGTCCTTAGCGAGGAGGATGAAGTACGACAGCAGTCATCCTGAAGCAAAACGTATAACTGAGGCCTTGACTGCTATGTTGGTGTTAGACGTGCGTCCGGTATCCGCCATTAGTGCAGTTGGATTTAGACAATTGATGGAGGTAGTGTGTCCCCGGTTCCAAATCCCGTCTAGATTCCACTTCACTAGGCAGGCGATACCGAGACTGTACAGAAACGTCAGAAAAAGTGTCATCAGTGTCCTGAAAAATGCCGTTGTACTCAATGTCCACTTAATCACGGACATGTGGACAAGTGGAACAGGGCAGACTAAGGACTATATGACTGTGACAGCCCACTGGGTAGATGTATCACCTTACGCAGCAACAGCAGCAGCGTCACCAGTAGCAGCATCTCAGAAACGCCAGCTCGTTACAAGGCAGGCTACGCTGTGTATCACCGGTTTCAGTAAGAGGCACACCGCCGACAACCTCTTAGAGAAACTGAGGGAAATCATCGCCCAGTGGCTTACCCCACTTAGACTCTCCTGGGGATTTGTGATATCTGACAACGCCACCAATATTGTGCGGGCATTACATCTGGGCAAATTCCAGCACGTCCCATGTTTTGCTCACACAATAAACTTGGTGGTGCAGAATTTTCTGAAAAGCGACAGGGGCGTGCAGGAGACGCTTTGGGTGGCCCGAAAAATTTCTGCCCACTTTCGCCATTCAGCGACTGCGTGCCGAAGACTGGAGCGCCAGCAAACACTCTTGAACCTGCCCCGCCATCACCTGATGTAAGAGGTTGTGACGCGGTGGAACTCAACCCTCTATATGCTTCAGAGGATGGAGGAGCAGCAAAAGGCCATACAAGCCTATACATCCACCTATGACATAGGCAAAGGAGGGGGTATGCACCTGACTCAAGCGCAGTGGAGAATGATTTCCGTGTTGTGCAAGGTTCTCCAGCCCTTCGAACTTGCCACACGTGAAGTCAGTTCAGACACTGCCAGCTTGAGTCAGGTCATTCCCCTCATCAGGCTTTTGCAGAAGCAGCTGGAGAAAGTGAAGGAGGAGCTAAGACGGAGCGATTCCGCTCGGCATGTGGGACTTGTGGATGAAGCCCTTCATTCGCTTTGCCAGGATTCCAGGGTGGTCAATCTGTTGAAATCAGACCACTACATTTTGGCCACCGTGCTCGATCCTAGGTTTAAAGCCTATGTGGTGTCTCTCTTTCCAGCCGACACAAGCCTGCAGAGGTGCAAAGACCTGCTGGTGAACACACTGTCAGCTGAAGCGGAACGTGACACGTCAACGGCTCCTTCTTCATTTTCTCCCGCAACTGGGGCTGCCAGGAAAAAACTTAGGTATCCTAAGCAACCTGCTGGCGGTGATGCAGGGCAGGCAGGACCAAGTTTGGACATCTGGTCTGGACTGAAGGACCTGGCAACAATTTCTGACATGTCTACAGTCACTGCATATGATACTGTCACCATTGACAGAATGGTGGAGGATTACATCTGTGACAGCATCCAAGTAGGCATGTCAGACAGTCCATACCTGTACTGGCAGGAAAAAGAGGCAATTTGGAGGCCCCTGTACAAACTGGCTCTATTTTACCTGAGTTGCCCCCCCTCCAGTGTGTACTCCGAAAGAGTGTTTAGTGCAGCCGGGAACCTTGTCAGCGAAAGGCGTAGGAGGTTGCTTCCACAGAATGTGGAGAAGATGATGTTCATCAAAATGAATTATCAGCTCTTCCAGGGAGACCAGCCTCCAGAAGGTACAGAGGGACCTGTGGTGGTGGATTCAAGTGGGGACGAGTTAATACTTTGTGAGGATGAGGATGTACACACTGAAGAGGGTGAGGAATCGGTGGATGAGGAGGATGAGGATGACATCTTGCCTCCGTAGAGCCTGTTTGTGCAGGGACACATTAATTGCCAGCTTGTTTTGTGGGGGCCCAAACGAACCAATCATTTCAGCCACAGTTGTGTGGCAGACCCTGGCGCTGAAATGATTGGTTTGTTAAAGTGTGCATGTCCTATTTATACAACATAAGGGTGGGTGGGAGGGCCCAAGGACAATTCCATCTTGCACCTCTTTTTTTTCTTTGCATTATGTACAGTTTGGGGCCTAGTTTTTCAAACTGCCATCCTGTCTGCCACTGCAGTTTCACGCCTAGATGGGTCACGTGTTTGTGCCGCCCACTCGTGTCGCTTAGCATAGTCATCCAGCTACCTCAGTGCAACCTTTTGGACATAAAAACACTATTGTGAGGTGTGAGGTGTTCAGAATAGACTGGAAATGAGTGGAAATTAAGGTTATTGAGGTTAATAATAGCATAGGAGCAGAAAAAACTACAAATTCTGTGATTATAGCTGTTTTTATGCTTTTTTTCAAAAAAATACAGATCCAAAACACAAAACCCAGAACCCAAAACACGGAAGGGTGGTTTTGGCAAAACCAATCCAGATCCAAAACACGAAGAAAGATCCAGATCCAAAACCAAAACACGAAAAGTGGCCGGTGCACACCCCTAGTGTGGAGTGATCTTTGTGTAGTGTGGAGTGATCTTTGTGTAGGTGTGGAATGATCTTTGTGTAGTGTGGAGTGATCTTTGTGTAGGTGTGAAATGATCTTTGTGTAGGTGTGGAGTGATCTTTGTGTATGTGTGGAGTGATCTTTGTGTAGGTGTGGAGTGATCTTTGTGTAGGTGTGGAGTGATCTTTGAGCACTAATGGACAGACAGATGGATCCGTTAATAACAATAGTTTTCACGTTTTTCCCTGGAAAACACGTAAAATAACTTTTAAGTGTTTACCAAAAATAAAATAGTTTTGCTAAAAAAATACCTCTCAGTTCAGTGTCAGTCACTTCTAGTTTTGCCTCCAGTAAGACACTCAGCAATGAAGGGTTGGGTTCAACATTGTGTTTAAAAGTTGGGTTTATGACAATTAAGCCACACGCCACAGAAGGTTTTAACAACATTTAAGCCTATGTATCATCATATTAAATCTGCAACATTCAATTGTCGCACACTGTATACTGTATAGTTATTTTTTTATCTCCAGTGAATACATATAAAATATATTTCATATTCAATCAATTATTCATATTATTCTACTGCTTAAAATCTGAGTAATCACTTCTGCTAATGATGCCATATTTGATTAGCTTTTTCTCTATAATGAAAATACTTTAACTTCCTCATAGAAATGGCGATAAGTAACTTTATAAACAATATGACTATTTTAATGGGATTTCTAATGTGCACATACTAGCATATAATTATACATCTGCACTACATGTATGCTGGAAATGTGATTACTGATTATATTACTCACATACAAAGAAATAACAAATCAGTTTTGTGTATTCAAATCAGTGCTAGAATAGTGCTGCCCCTATCAGATTATGTAGAAAGAATATGGTTTTATTAATAAATGTATGGCAGACAACTCCATCACTGAAAAGCCCCTGAGCCCCGAAATCAGGTGTGGTATAAACATTCAGAATGACGACATAATCTTAATGCCACAATGGACAGAATGATGACATTCAGAATGTTGACACTGATGACATTGACAGAATGACATAATGAATGTCAACAGTCAGCATGTAGACAATGTGATTTGCCATGTACTAGGGCCATAACTAGGGAATGGGATTGAAATACAGACGGCTTAATAGCCGCCGGTTCTAATCCCGACAGTGAGAGACCGACGGATGAAGATACCGATAGGCGCCTGTAAGTATACTAACCCTCCCCACTCCCCCCTCTAACCCTAACCCTCCCTTAGGGGTGCCTATCCCTAACCTCCCCCTAGTGCCTAATCCTAACCTACCCCCAGGGGTGCCCCCCCTCCCCGCACCCTATATCCTGTCTCCCAGGGGGGTAACTAACCCTAACATCCCTAGTGCCTAACCCTAACCCCAACCTCTCCCTAGCCTAACCCTAACTTTCCCCAGGGGGGTGCCTAACCCTAAGTCCCCCCGGGGGTCCCTAAACCTAACCCCCCCATCCCCGGGCTAAGTGCTTACTTACCCGGCAGGAGGACGATCGGTCTGGCATCCTTGGGTGTTCTGGCGTTGGGATTATAACATAGACGTCGGTATTTCGACTATGTTAAATCCCTTGCCAGGATGACACTGTCAGGATTGAGTCATAACTACATCCCATAACTAGAGGTGTGCCAGATTTATTGTGCAGGCCTCCCTTTCTGTGCACGTGCCCTGCTGAATACAATGGCAGAGGCTAGGGGGACACATGAACTGGGTTCCCAAAATTCCTGAGGGGCCCTTGGAATCTCAGGGCCCAGTACATGTGCCCCCCTTGTGCCCCCCTGTCTCTGGGTCAGTACAGTATAGAACCCCCTATTTAACTATAAAATGGGTTTAGAACCTGCCACAAACCCGCCACATGTCTTTTCTTATACGTGGGTCCTGCATTTATTTGCAATTTTCCCTTCAGCAATACAGGTGGCCGGGTGCCAGAACAAGCTGGTACTTGTTGTTATTCAAGTGTAAGCATGCCTTGGTGGGCGTATTTGGCACCACGGCATTCTGGTACCTGTAGTTCATCAAGGACAAATTGCTTAAAAAACTTTTTTTTCCACTTATTACTCCATACTCGCCAGTCCAGAGTTCTAGTGCTATTATCCTTAGGGCTGGTTATACCTAAGGAGGAGGGCACATATTTTGGGGGGCCCGAACTCTCCTTCGAAAGCCAGCCATTGTGCCAACTGGCCAAGGGCTGGTGGAATGATGGTGGTTGGGCGCCTACACGGTCTCCCCTATTTGTTTCCACCAGAATTGGCTGGTCAAATCTAGTACTGTTACATGGAAAATTGAGATAACTCCACACTTTTTGACTCCCTGCTTTTTCCACCAGTCTATGCTTAAAAGCCTAGGGATGATTAACATTTTGGGGAGGACCTCAAATTGTTGTTGTTTTATGAATTAATAAACAAGCCTGCACAAATCCTTAGAGTTGCTTACAAACTGCAGCATATTTACAGCAACTTTGCATAGTTACAGTGGTTTAGAAACATAAACTGATGCTTAGTAAATACTGTGTTTTAACTCCACAAAACCAACGGAGTTGCCCATTGGTTTTCAAACGACAGCAAACTTGACGCTTAGTAACTTTACCCACAAGAGTGTGATTTTCATTCATATGAACTTGCATATTTATCATTTATTGTCCACGTCAGTAAAAAAATACACTGTCAAATATGCATTAAGAAAATGCCAAACTCCCTCACAAAATGTCACAAACTGATTTTGAAACAAAAATGTTTATTTTGCCCATATTGTTCTAATTGTTCATTATTCCAAAGTTTATTACCATGGCTTGCTATTTTAGTGATTCCATCGGGAAGAAACCTATTTAAGAAATTTAATACAAAGATTATAATTTACTTTATACAGTTTTATTGTATTTTATGAAATACTGACTCTCAAGTGGGTTGTTTAAGTTTTATGTAAATATTCTATGTTTCCTAATATTTAAGATGTTGGTGTTTTACCTAGTTGTCTGTGTAAAGAGGTCCCTGAACACCTAATGATATCTGCAACTTCTAAAATGTATTTCTCTTTGATTAATGACAAGGGGATAGATAACAGATATTAATGCGCTGTTGTTTATTCTTTTTTACGGATTGTTTCCCATCAAATTTTATCTATTTTGCGCATATGCAGTAGAAAAATCACCGGGAACATGGTGTGGGAACCATGTGCCCGGAGATCTGCATGTGCGCAGTAGACTCTGGTACCAGAGTCAACTCACCCGTGCCGCCCACTAGAGAGGAAGAGGTCCACATGGAGACTGCACACTGGACCCCTCCTCTCTTAGTATAGCACTGTTTTTATCATCTGTGTGTCACAACCCTAGCCAGAGACCCAAATATCAGACCCCGCCACTTACCTGTTAGGTGGATGTTCTGGCGTGCCGGGGGATTTCGGCGTCCACTCTAATCTGCGGCCACGGCGGGTCCCGATGTCCTGACTTGCCGGTGGTCACTAGCAGGTGCTGCGGCAGGACAGAGCGCTGCTCACTGTCTTCCCAGGCAGTATGGGAAATGGAGGTGGAGAATGTAGTGGAAAGCAGATAAAAAAGAATCAAAAGCGCTCTCCTCAACAAAAGTTACAAAGGCCATTGCAGTAACTCCAGCCCACTGGAGGGGGATTGCAAAAACAGAAATTGTGAGCTAACACCATCTGAAGAGGGTGCTAGCTATTGCAGGCTAAGATTTTTGGAGCTTGTTAAATAGACATCCTCATATCCAATATCTCCTGTTTTTTAGGTTTAATACTTTTTTGTAAAAATTAATTCTGCTTAAACAAGTAGAAATAGGTGTTTACATGTGTTTTAAGCTCAGAATTAGTATAATAAATAGACCCCTTACTGTAATTTATTTGTGATTTTTTTCTTCTGTCCTTAAATTTATACATATCCATCCACACTTTACACCCACCTTTCACAGTCGTTACCTTTTTTATTTTCTTAACACTGTCTCACTTCGAAAACTTTACATTTAAATCATCTGTTTTCATTTTTAATTTTCATATTTTTATATTTACTTTTATATTAATTGCCTAAGCATGTTTATCTATTCCTATTTGAAACCCAGTTTCCATATTTTACCAGGAAATACGGTTCTCTGTAGAGACACAACATGAAGACGCAAAACAGTTCCCATTAGATGAATAGTACATGGCCCAATCGATGCCAGCTTTAAGCTGATACAAAATTGAAGCCCTTTTGAAAAGTGGGAAGGTCTATGAATGGCAAGGCACGCCACTGAAAATGTGCCTTCTCCACGATCTCATTACAATTACCTTGCTTCCCGTAATTAAATCTTATTTCTTACAAGAATACAGAGGTACAGCACTTGAGAATCCAAACGCTGCAGCACATCTTGCAAATGGGGAGCTCCAAAACTCCCCTTACCCCTAACAGTCTGTCTTACAGGGCAGGGCCAGATTGTAGGCGGGGTGGATGGGGTGGTTGTCCAGGGGCCCCCACACATTGGGGGGCCCCACATTGCCGCAAATATTGGTCCGGAACCTGGCTAATCTGGACTCTCCCTGGGCGGCTCCTGGCAGCAATACACAGCAAATTCTTTCATTAATGGGCCCGACCATGACTGATAATGTAAGCCCCGCCCCCTCATGGCCACAATTTGCTGGTATTTGGGTAGGGGGCGTGGCCTGATGCAGAGAAGTACCCACCCCATCAGAAAGATGTTGCTGCTGCAACAGGTAGTGATTGTGTGCAAGCTCTCTGTCCCTGCATCTCTCTCTCTCCCCCCTCCCTCTCTCACTTCATCTCCCTCTCTGTCTCTCTCCCCCCTCTCTCTCTTCATCTAACTCTCTCTCTCTCCCTCTCTGTCTCTCTCCCCCTCCCTCTCTGTCTTCATCTCATTCTCACTCCCTCCCCACCTCTCTCTCCTTTCTTCCCTCCCTGTCCTCAGTGGGACAGATGTACAGTGTTAACCGTCGTAGCGGCACCAGTGCACATTATGGTCACTAACACCACTTCTCCCCAATGTATGATTGGGGTGCTGGGCGGTAAGTGACAGGGGCGTTATGTTAATACATCTCATTGTTAGTGCTTCCTGCTTCGCCTCAGTAAAGAAGTGAAGCACTAAGCGTTATAGCGGCACGATAAGTCCCCCTGTCCCTTCCTCCCTCCTTCTCTCCCCCTCCCTCCCTTTTCCTCTCTCTCCCCCTCCCTATCCATTTCCTCTATCTCTCCCTCCGTCCCTCTCTCTCTATAATCGTCCCTTCCTCTCTGTCCCATCCCTCTCCCCCCTGTCCATCCCACTCTATCTCCCCCCTCTCTCCCTTTTTCTCTCCACTATATATAATATAACAATATTAATACCCAGTGTGCAGCTTCCTCACATCCATAGAAAATTAGTGTCCATACATATATGTCCACACCTAAAATAGAAACGCTATACAGCCACAAATGTCCAAATGTTTACACCAATGTCCTAATGTTAAGACCGTTGCTCCCCTCTGTAATCCTGAATCCCACGGATAAAAAAAACTGTCAAAAGAGAAAAACAGGGGGTGCTCCTTAGTGCATAAAATATATAATGCAAAGTACACATTGACAACTAAGTCTCTGTGCGGATGGCGGCGGGGGTTGTGAGCCCGAGATCCAAGCAGCGGTGATGATCCAGTATATATATATATATATATATATATTCCAATCAGGTGTGTCGGAATGATTTTATGTTGGGGGACATAGTATTCGCTGCGTGAGTTCGTAGCAATGTTATTGAAGGGGCCCTCACAATTGAATTGCCCCAGGACCCCCATAAACCTTAATCTGGCCCTGCTATTTTACATACACAAATTTCAAGTTCAGATAGCCTGCACCAGAAAAAGTTAACCAACATTTTTGTCTTTGGCCTTAGTCATCACCTCCAGAGAGCCCTCTACTGTGTACATAAACAGAGAGCAGTTGAATTGCAGAACATAATAATCGAGTTAAAGAGTCCTTAAATGATAAATTGTTGGATGTGCTATTTTCTCAGCAGGTTAATACAAAATGAAACACCATTGACCTTCTGAACACAAATGACATTTAAAGGTCAAACTCATCCATTTCACATCAGTATAAAACCTTTATTATACTTTGATCAATAATGGCTACAGGATAATTACAACAAGTCTTATGTTTAGCTCAGTATATATGTTGGCAATATCCTCTGCAAATATCGAACAATGAGGACAAAAATCAATCTGATGTCATAATTGTGACCTTGCCAAGCATGAATTAATAGACCCAACCATTATAGGTGTAATTGTGCCAGTGATTACTTTAATAACAAAATTTCCTGCTTAACTCCTGGAAATTATGGTCATCAGCGAAATGGTGGTATCAATATATAATAATAGCACAATTAGCTGGCGAATGGTAATAGAGGCTCTGCACTATTCAGAGATAACAGGACACTCGCAGATTTATTATGAGGTCATTTGTGTGCAGAGAATAATAATCCCATCCCAACCTTTTTAACCTCTTTGAATATTTAAATCTGTTACTGGCATGTGAAATATTTGTTTTATATGTAACAGTGAAGCCTCATCAATCCTCCAGAGGAAATACTGCCCCATATGTTTTTCTAACCCCTCCAAGTATATCATAATATATGTCCATATGTTAGGTGGTTGGCTTGGTGTTTAAACTGCTTGCGTAAAAATTAAAAATGTTTTAGGATTTATGTGTTACAGAAAATGAAATGCTAACAGGAGAATGCTAAATAAGTAAATGTGGCATCTAGAACGTTAATGGGGAATGTATCTACTGTATAAACACAGTCTGCTCTCCTTTTACATTATAATGTTTTCTAAAACTTCTGGATACATCTTATTAGGGGATTTAAACATCACTTTTTAATATGTTCATATTCATTTATACTACAGTATAGCTAAGAGAAAATTATGAAAAATATATTTGCTGAGAAGCATTGCCTTTCTTTGGGTGGCTATCAACCTGTGCTACATTTATCCTTCACACTCCTCTATTGGTGCGTACACACTAGACGATATGCTCCCTGAGCGATATCGTCTAGTGTGTCCCCGGCAGGGTGTGCTCAATGTCGCTCATGACATTGAGCAGACCCGCTGAACGATTAATGATATCGTTCAGCGCCGGGCTCTCTCCCTACCCTACACCCACCTTACTATCCACACTATTGCACCCTCACGTCTCCCTACTAACACCTTACTACCCACACTAATGCACCCTCACCCCTACCCTACTCCCAACTTACTACCCACACTATTGCACCCTCACCCCTAACCTACTCCCACCTTACTACCCACACTATTGCACCCTCACATCTCCCTACTCCCACCTTACTACCCACACTAATGCACCCTCACCCCTACCCTACTCCCACCTTACTACCCACTCTATTGCACCCTCAACCCTACCCTACTCCCACCTTACTACCCACACTATTGCACCCTCACACCTACCCTACTCCTACCTTACCACCCACACTAATGCACCCTCACAGCTACCCTACTCCCACCTATACTACCCACAATAATGCACCCTCACACCTACCCTACTCCCACCTTACTACCCACACTATTACACCCTCACACCTACCCTACTCCCACCTATACTACCCACTCTAATGCACCCTCACATCTCCCTATTCCCACCTTACTACCCACACTAATGCACCCTCACCCCTACCCTACTCCCACTTTACTACCCACTCTATTGCACCCTCAACCCTACCCTACTCCCACCTATACTACCCACACTATTGCACCCTCACACCTACCCTACTCCCACCTATACTACCCACACTATTGCACCCTCACACCTACCCTACTCCCACCTTACTACCCACACCATTGCACCCTCACACCTACCCTACTCCAACATACACTACCCAAAATATTGCACCATTACACCTACCCCACTCCCATTTGGACAACCCACACTAATGCACCCTCACACCTACCCCACTCCCACCTATACTACTCAAACTAATGCACCTTCACACCTACCATACTCTCACCTTACTACCCACACTAATGCACCCTCACGCCTACCCTACTCCACCTTACTATCCACACTATTGCACCCTCACACCTACACTACTCCACCTTACTACCCACACTATTGCACCCTCACACCTACCCTACTCCCACCTATAATACCACACACTATTGCACCCTCACACCTACCCTACTCCCACCTATACTACCCACACGAATGCATCCTAACACCTACCATACTCCCACTTTACTACCCTCACTATTGCACCCTCACACCTACCCTACTCCCACCTATACTACTCAAACTAATGCACCCTCACACCTACCATACTCTCACCTTACTACCCACACTAATGCACCCTCACACCTACCCTACTCCCACCTATACTACCCACACTATTGCACCCTCACACCTACCCTACTCCCACCTATACTACCCACATGAATGCACCCTCACACCTACCCTACTCACACCTTACTACCCTCACTAAAACCCTCACACCTACCCAACTCCTGCCTATACTACTCAAACTAATGCACCCTTACACCTTCCCTTATTCCACCTATACGATACACGCTAATACACCCTCATATCTACCCTATTCCCACCTATACTTCCCACACTTATGGACCCTCACACCTACCATGCTCCCATCTATACTACCCACATTAAGGTACCCTCCAATCTACCTTACTCCCACCTATATTACCGACACTAATCTCCCTCACACCTACCTTACTCCCACCTATACATCCAGTACGAATCCCCCAATCTCCACTCTGAGCTACACTAGCTTCTCTTGTTTCAGCAGTGCACTCTACTAACAATAAAGTAAGCTCTCTCCTGAGCCCATATAGAAGAAATATAGTAGGCAAAGATGATAACCAAGTGAATTTTATATTGTTTTTGTCTTTAGAGCAGATAGTGCTCTATTTTGGTACTGCAGTTGAGTAAATATATTTGTATTTATGGGCATAAAAATAGACAGACAGAACAAAATTACTTTTCTATGATTTCTTGTTTTAGCTACTTCCATAAAAAATTATTTAATTTATGAAAAACACCCGTAATTCATTCTGAAATTCTAGCATGAGTACCAAATGTTTCCCCATTACTGGACGTTTGGTCTAATTAGGTAAGTCATAAGAAAAAATTCACTTAAATTGTTTCTGTCCTCTAACTTTAGAGTGAGAATTGATTTGGGATTTAATTAATATCTGGTAGCACACCTCTACAATCTGCCCAGAAATGTCCATAATCTATGCTCATGAGAATCTAATTTATCTTTCTGCCAGCAATTAGTAACATACAGGCTTTCTAGACAATTTTTCCATGAAGCCAAGGGAGACTCTAAATCAGTGGTCTCCAACCCGTAGTTCGCGCGTACCTCCTTGGAGCCGGTAATTAACAGTGAAATATGCCTGTGCTTAAATTTTATTTACAAACTACAACAATATCACTGTAATAATTGTGTTCTATGAAACATTTTTTTTTTTTTTTTTCTTAAATGACCTTCAATTGTCCGGTTATTAGCCACATTTTTTTTCTACAATTTTAGTAGCTCTTCAGGTTTCATTTTACTAAAGTAACTCACACCTCAATTAAGGTTGGCGACCACTGTTCTAAATCACTTCTCAGGGAGGTAACACCTTTGAATCATAACATAGTTAGACAGAATGGAGGACTCTGCTCTGTTACAATGACATACCTGTAATAGGAGAGCAGGGCAAGCTATATATTTTATGATCTCACAAGAACCAAACATACACAGAGGTGCTTGCAGGAAGCATTAGTGTGTTTGTTGATCAAAGTTGATCCAGCTGCAAAATAAATAAAGCAAATGGTATTTTTTTATAAACGCACTATAGGTATGGAATGGTATCGAAATACCGGCAGCTCTTCAGCAGCTGGTTCAAATTCCGACGGCAGAAGCCCGACAGGAGGAGATCCCGACGAGGGAAGGTAAGTACCCTAACCCTGCCCTCTCCCCCCTAACCCTCCCTTAGTGGTGCCTAACCCTAACGCCCCCATGGTGGTGCCTAACCCTAACCCCCCTCCCAGCACCCTAAACATAAGTCTCCCGGGGGGGGCCTAACTTTAATCCCACCCAGTGATACCTAACCCTAACCCCCGCTCTCTGCAACCTAACTATAACACTCCCAGGGGTGCCTAACCCCAATTTCCCCCCAGGGGTGTCTAAACCTAACCCTCTCTTCCCCGGGGACATGAGAATAGTTATCCGGCCATGGAGATTCGGGATTCCGACGTTTTCGGGATGTTTGTACGGAGCATCCATCCTGCTTTGGGACGGTATCCTCAGTGGATGTTGGTGGCATATCCCCACCAGTTGCTGCTCCAGAGGTGAGGCTGCAGCGCAGTCCATAATTCATATAGGGGAGCCACACCAACTGCCACCCCAAACGCTGCCAAACATCAACAGCCGGAACTCACTGGCAGTTGGTGTGGCTCCCCTAATTGAATTTTGGACTGCGCTGCAGCCCAATCTCTGAAGCCGCCACTGATCCCCTCCATTTTGTTTTACAACACAAAATTTTAAACACCATGTTCATAATTTGTTTGTCGCTATGATAATATGGATTGAACTTTCTATTGCCCAATTGCACATCATGATTTTGATATGTCCTTTTCCTAAATACCATAACCTCCTGATGTGTAATATATTGTTGGGAGGAACAGGGCCGCGGGACTGGGTGCAAGCAGTGGTCCACCTTTTTCCTTTTTGATTCGGTTCCTCTTTCTCTTGGCTTTTTTCTCGGTCCTTTTGAGGTGGGTGGTCTTTTGCATATGATTACTTTTTTCTCATCAATCCACGTCTGATAAACTGAACCAGGGGGATAGGCCTACTACACCCCCTCATTTTAATCTGGTGTCATCAAATGTTGATGGCCTCAATATTCCTATTAAACGCAAGAAAGTTGTGGCCCACTTACGCTACGTACATCCAGATATAGTGTTGTTGCAGGAGACAAAATGGAGGCCTCCGGGCTACATGAAGTGCAGATTGAAATTTACGTTATTCCATATTAATAAGCTAATAGATCCTGAGGGTCGTTATTTGCTAGTGGATTTGGCCGTCGAAGGACGCAATTATACTATAGTCAATTTATATGCTCTCAATCTTTCTCCAAATCAATTTTTGACTAATCTATCTATGGGCGGTATTCAATTAGTTTAGCACCCGCGGAAAGGTTTCGCCTGCCGGACTTTTCGCAGACATTCTCATCTTTTGGATGTGGAAACTTATTGTGCGCGTCCCCGCTATTCTCCGTATTCAATTGCAAAACACGCGAAAACGGCAGTGCTGTCAGAATTGGGGAAATCAGCCTGAACCCCCCCCCAAAAAGATGCAATAACATTGGGGATCAATGTATATGTGCCCGAATAGCCCTAATAAAACTGTTTGGGGTACTTAAGTTGTTTCAATAGATTCTTATTAGCGTCTTTGCACAAGTGTTGAAGAATGGCATTAAGCAGTATTTATTGTAGAAAATAATTAGTCCTTTCAAATGTGGGGTACTTGAAAATGGGTGCTAGCATATTTTAAAGTCTCTAAAGTGAAGTTCTAAAAAATGTGAAAAACGCACGTTACAAGCACCTGAATCATAAAAACCCATCCTTGCAGACCCCCAAGAAGTCTATTTCGTTATACTTGTCTCCCCACTTTGTGCTTTTTCGCCCCCAAAATAAAAGTACTTTTTTGGGGTGTTCTCTGTGATTTTTTGACACAGTTGTTCTTTGTGGGGCTGTCCCAAGGACTCTGAGTGTTTCCCCCACCTTTGCACCCCATAATAAAAATGTTGCAATTCTTTAAACCTACTATTCAGAGGCGAATCTTTTTCACCTATCACATTGTATTGACTTTCCGCGTAGGCAAAAACCGGCTGGAATTGATTACGGAGATAAGTTCCGACCTGGCAAAAAGACGCAATCGGCGATACTTTTTTCCGGAAAACAACTTTTTGCTTCTAATTGATAACGGCCGTAAGATGGTAGCGCATCGAACGGTGTATGAGTTAATTTTGGCAGGTGATTACGACCCAACTATAGATAGGTTTCCTCTGGTGAATAGGCCTAATACACCTTCTTGGTATCATATACAGTCCCTTAAAACTTTTCTTCAACTTTCTGATCACTGGAGGCTTTTACATGGATTAGAGCGTACATATACTCACCTTTACGGAGCTCACCGATCTTTGTCCAGGATTTCATTTTTCCTTATTTCGAATTCTTTAATGACACAGGTACGTGCGTCAAAGATTCACGAGATACTAATCTCAGACCATGCCCCAGTGTCTTTGGATATGTGGCAGGCCTCTTTGACCTCTGCATATCGTCTATGGCGATTCTCAGATTACCTAGCTAAATCAGAGAACTAAACGGTTCTTAATCAATTATTTAGTCAATAAAATTTTGTTATGGAGTGCTTCGAAGGCCATTATGCGAGGCCACATCTTGCAATATGTATCCAAATTCAAAAGAGAATCGAAGAAGCAATACCATAATTTGCACAACGCGATGGCAGTGGCTTTCCGGTGATATCTACTAACACCCTTGAGGAGTATAATAGGAATAAGAGACTTTTGGAGTCCTTTCTGTCTGGGCAAGCTAGAACTCATCTAGATTACTCTAAGCAAATGTATTACAAGTGGGGCAACAAGCCTGGCAATCTTCTTGCACTTATGTCCAGGCCATGGGCGAGGCTGTCTTTCATCACAGCTATAAAGGACCTTCATCCAATAGAACGCAATGTACCACTAAAGAGATGTTATTTGATTTCCATTCCTTCCATTTTTATCAGTCAATTCCAGTGGAGGGGGGTCTGCAGGAAGAACTTTTATCAGCCGCTCGATTACCTGCTTTAACTCAAGAACAACGAGAAATATTAGCTAAAAACATATTGGAGGAGAAACTCCACATTGTGATAGCCGCTCTAATCCCTCATATGTCTCCTGGACCTGATGTTTTTTTTGGGCTCTTACTATAAAGTTTTAAAAGATAGTTTAACACCCACTTTGTTGGAATTATTTAATAATATGCTGCACGATGCCCCGGCCTTCCCATCCTTCACATACTGCTACATGACACTCATTCCAAAACCGGTTAAAGACCACTAATAGCTGAATCATATTATCCGATCTCGCTTCTGAACTCAGACTTTAAATTACTCTCCAAAATAATGGCCAATAGGTTGCAGACTATCTTGACAGACATGTTGACCCGGCACCAGACAGGATTTGTCCGAGGAAGGCACTCGGTTAGAGCAATTCGCTTGGTGTTACCGACAGTTTGGCAGGTACCCATCAGGAGAGGCAGTGGGGCATGCTACTCAGCCTTGACACACACACAAAGCTTTTGATTCGGTAGCTTGGCCACATCTTTTTGCTATCCTGGAAAGGAGGGGTTTTGATCCTCTGTTCATTGGATTGGTAAGGAATTTTTATTCTCAACCCACTATGACTTTATTAATAAATGTGGTAGGGGGGATTTGATATCAATGCATTGAGGAACTCACCAGGATTGCCCCCTCTCACTATTGTTGTTTAACTTGTGTATCGATCCTTTCTTTCAGATTCTTCAGGCCTAGTCAAAGTTCCGAGGAATTAAGGTGGGGGCAGCAGAGATTAAACTATCTGCTTTTGTGGATGATCTGCTACTTTATATTGATTGTCCTGAGTTATCATTGGGAAAGATTATGTCCAAATTTTCTGATTTTGGGAAGATTTGGGGGTATGTGGTTAATTTGTCTAAGTCCTTAGGGCTTTATCTGTATCCAAACACACAAGTCCTCATTGGGGTCATCACTTGCCTATGAGGTGTGATAGGACTAGTATGGACTACCTAGGAATGCAGCTTCCCAAACATCCATCTGAATTATATAAACTTAACCTCACAAATGCAATTACACATATAACTAAGGAATTGGAGGGCTGGCAACACCTTTGTCTATCTTACATGGGTAGAGCTAAACTTATTATGATGGTAACCTTTCCAAGACTGCATTACTTGCTTCAGGCTCTTCCTCTTCTTTTAACCCAGAAGGATCTCCTACTGTATTGTTAAATTCCCTTTTTATAAAATGTATATGGAGATCCAAACACCCATGTATTAATTTACAGCAGACCAAGGTGGACGGAGGTATTAACTTTCCTCACATCTTAAACTATAACCATGCGACTATAATAAGGTATCTCCGGGACTGGCTTCATAACCAAGACCTTTATGCTAACTCATCATCAATTGAGGGTCAATTTTTAGAAGATTGTACTCCAGTGGGCTTTTTGCATATGCACCATGAAGTAATTCCAGATCACATACGTAGTAATCCCCTTTTGTGGTCTACACGAAAGGTGTGGCATATTCTTCGACAACACTGTAATTAAAATTCCCATAAATCTATCTTTTTGCCATTTATAGGAAACCCCGAGTTTCAAGGAGATAAAGCACTGTTTCCTTTTACCAAGCTCCACAAAGAAGGCTTGACTAATATTGGCACTTTTCTTAATACCTTATTAAAACAAACTCTTACATATACTGAGGCATCGGAAAAGTTTCCCTCATTCTGCACCCACCCTTTTGCTTTTATGAAGGCTAAATATTATGTAGTTTCTGTCATTAGGTGGTTCTCAGATATGGCTTGGGACAACTCGCTAAATACTATACTTATCTCAGATTCGGGTTCTAGGAAGGCGATATCGATCAACTATTCATTCCTACGATAACCAATGCAACATGAGGGGATACGCACTGGGATGAGTAGGTGGGTGCAGGTGGTCTCCTCTTTATCATGCGATACTCTTATTAAAACACTTCACCTATCACATAACTTACTCCCTGCTATTCAATATCAAGAAATGTTTATGAATATTTTTCACAAAGTATATTTCTCCTTACATCGCCAGTTTCTAGCAGGCATGTCTTCTTCAGCCTCTTGCCCTCACTGTCGATCCTCTGTGGCTGACTTGTATCATTATTCCTGGTCTTGTTCTCCCCTGAGAGTCTTCTGGCTGCAAGTGAGGAAATTTGCCCTAGAGCACTTGGTGAATGACATACCATTTACTGATGTTTGGGCATTATTTGGTATACTTCCGGAAGGTCAGCTAGTGGCGAAGGGTTGCAGAAGACTTCTACTTATTATTAGGGCTGTGGCCTATAAAGCTGTAATTCAGACACGAATTGATGCCGCACCACCGACATTGTGACTTTTTAAGGAAAAGCTCTTCCATGTACTTAACATGGATTGGATCTAAACTATGCTAGAGGAAGAAACTCGTGTATCAAAATTTTTCCAAACTTGGGAAAGCTATATTGGGACTTTGACCTTAGAACAGAGGCGTAGAATTCATGAGTCACTGAAACTAACCCAATGGTACTGTCTTCGGATGATATCGGAGGATCGCCCGATTCGGTTTAATTTCTAAGGGGATTTTACCTTTCCCCCCTCACTCCTCCCCTTCTTGGTCCCGCGGCCGTGCTCCTTATTTATTTCTATTTAAGGTCTTCTCGATTAGGATCACAAAGTTGTATATGTATTTTTTTTCGAGAGAGAGATTGTACGACAAGAAAAGTCGTTTAACATTTTTATCTTTTATTTTAAGACACAAACTATCTGTTACTTTCACAAGAACTGTATTATGACTCTATTCTCCCTGTATAGTATATAGTATTTTCAGCCGCATTGTGAGTCTTAATTATTGGAATTGGATGTATTTGTTTATTTGTAATTTCTTCCTATGTTTGCAAATGCACCTTGTACAACTTGCTTTAATGGTGTTTCAATTAATTTTCCTTTAAAAAAAACCCAAAGCAGATGGTAAATCTTTCCCTTTTCATTTCCTTTTATTTTCTGATCTAAAAGATGCCACTACAATGTAAATGAATGCATGACCTGCTCACACAGAAACAGGTATGTGCCAACTACATAAGACACCATCTTAGTGTGTTTGAATAGAAAGCATCCTTCTAGTATGATCTCTCTCCATTAACATGTGAGGGCATGCCCTATGGAGTGGAGTGGACATTGTTTCCATTTTGGTTTGTAGCCACACTCCAACAGTGGAACCTGCGGTATCTGCTTGAAATTCTGTGATGTAGCAATAGGGAGTCATTGTCATGCACAGATGACACTGTCCAGCAGCCAAAAGTGCTGTAACCACCCACAAATTAGCTGTGCTGGAAAAAGTGGTGTCAAAGAATCACATGTCCCATTCCTCATGACCTAACAGCTCACTATGGTCTGTAATTATTTCTTTCATCTTGCTTCACACCAAGGTATCTGGACTTTTGGCAGCTGGAGTCGTGAACAGTGGCAGCCTGGGTTCAGGTCCTGCTTGCGCTAAACTGAACCTATGGCTGGGCCCATTAATTATTAGAAGAGTGACCAGGTTTAGGACACTGGGTCCATAACCTATTAGCAGAGTTGGGGCTTTTAACAGTACTCTGAGCCTTGGGAGTACTGATGGTGTGTGCTGGATTGGTGACGTGTGCAACATAGGATCTGGTGGTATATAGTCCACATGTGAAACAGAGTAACCCAGAGGGGTGTAGTATGGCCGGCGGTTCAAATCCCGACAGTGGCAGCCCGGCAAGGGTGAAGATCCCGATTGCCTCTAAGGTAAGTAACACTAACCTAATTCTACCCCCTAACCCTCCCTTAGGGGACCCTAACCCTAACCTCCCCCCAAGTGCCTATCCCTAATCCTCCCTCTAAGTGCCTAACCCTAACCCCCCTTTCCCCGCTGCCTAAACCTAAGTCCGCCGGGGGGGTGCCTAACCCTAACCTCCCCCCCAAGTGCCTAACCCTAATCCCCCTTCTGCCTCCTAACCCCCCCTTCCCTGCTGCCTAAAACTAAGTCCCCTGGGGGGGTGCCTAACCCTAACCCCCCCTTCCCCTAGCCTAAACCTAACCCTCCCAGGGGGGTGCCGAACCCTAAATCCCCCCGGGAGCCCTAACCTAACCCTCCTCCCCCCGCGGCTGTCCGCGCCCGGCTTACCTTCGTTCGGTATGCCGGGTGTCGGTCTTCCGGCGTATGGTTAATGACAGGCATCAAGTTTTTTACGCCTGTCATTAGTACCAAGCCGGGATTAGAGAGTCTGGAAGCCGGCGCTGGGCATTTAAAGCGTCGGCTTCCAGACTACATCCCATCCAGAGGTTCCCAAAGTCCACCATTACAGTCCAGGTTTTAAGGACATCCATGCTTGAATCCAGATGGTTAAATCAAATTGACAGAGGTACTAATTAAGTCTCCTGTGCTCAAGCATGGATATCCTTAAAACGTGGTCTGTAATCGTGGAGTTTGGGAACCACTGGATTAATGTCTGTCAAATGTCCCTAGTGATCTCCTCAGATATGGGGAAATGTAGATCTAACGTTATCATATTGGTAGCTTTAGCAATGCAGATACTTCCCAATGATTCACCTGACACCTTGGAATGGTAAGCAAGAGCACAGAAACTCCTGATTTGTAGGAGAATATTTTATGCTAAGAAAACCATTGCAATGACATTTAAAGATGAGGGTTGCCAACAAATACATTTTGGGGTACAAACATATTTTGATTGGAACTGGTTGATTAATGTCATTTGAAATGTGTGCTTTTACCCAGTAATGAGAAGCTTTAGGTACCACAGTATATAACGTGTATTTTCAAACTGCTTACAATTATGCTGCTTTTTTCTTTATATAATTTAGCTTTGTTTATTAGCTTTGTATGCTATGTCAGTACTTGTGCTGGCGTGTAAAATTCTTAAATTAAAACCTTTAAAAAACAAAAACGTAATGTGTAACTTCTCATGTAATCCTCTGAAGAAAGACAGCTTTACAGCAGTAATAGTGCGTGAAATATGTTGTATTTTTTATACATGTGAATACATAGTGTTTGCATATCTTTGCTTGGGCAAATAATAGTTTTCCTAGATATTCTACATCATTTCATGCTTGCAAAATGTAATAGCCTTTTAAAAAATGGAAATAAAATGTTCTAAACTTAATAAACTTCAGCTTTTCAACAAATCCATGAAATCAGTTATGGTGGTCCAATGCACATTAGTCTGATATTGCCCCTTTTACAAAGTGAATATGTTTTAAAATAAGATTATCTGGAATTCAGTGTCATAGTATTGTGAGCCTGCATTTATTCGTATGAATATTGCTCCCCCATGTGGGCACGATGGATATTGTAGCTGAAGTATTTGCCAAGCTTAGAATGTAGGCAATGCTATGACAATGACTTGAAACTTCAATTATATATCTATGTTTTTCTTTCTTTACAATTTTCAATAAAAGAGGCGCCAGTTTAATCCAACCCACTAAAGTGCCATCTGCAGGGGGGAATTCCTCACGTGTAAGGCATTCCAGTCTAAGTTCAATAGAGGCATGACTGGCTAGTGAATTTATGATGACACCCCACTAGTATACACCAACAGAAGAGATGTAATAAATCCTAAAAATAACATGGCATCATTCAGGGTGTTTTGTAATATTGTTTTGCCCTAAAGAGTGATGTTTTGGTATTGTTCATTTATAGCAAAAACTGTTTCTTAATGTTGCTAAAACTACAATGTCGGGTCACTGACAATGAACATTTGCAGCTATTTAGGCACGCAGTTGGCCATTCATTCATTTCAATACTATATGCAACTTTATTAGACACATACTACAGTTCAGATCGTGCTCAGTTTTTGTATTTTCTGTGCTCAACGTTCTCTCTGTGGCTCATGTTCCCAGGGATTCTATAGATCTTGCAGATTCACCCAGCAAGACCAAGGATAATACGGTTACAGAAAGTTCTTTCATAAGAAGCCAGCTACACTGAGGCTGTACAGATTCCAGGCAGAAACTAAGAGGTCCTAAAGCAGCTATTCAAACCAGAATTTTGCTTGCAATTGCAAAAACATTAGTTTGACTTACTTAGGTAATGCCAATAAATTTGCAATATCAAGACATAGGCTTTTCCTGTAGTTTATTCAACCAGCACTAGGCTCAGTGAGCCAGTCTTGGTTCTGGAAATATGGGAGACAAAATGAGCAGGGGTCCCCCGTATTTTCCACATCCAGCACCGGACACTATTTAGCGGGGTGTCACAACCTGGGCTTGTTACCCCTGCCGGTGGGTCACTTACCGGTGGTCAGCTCCCTGAGCTCAGTTCGTGTGTCCACTGTCATCCCTGTGAGACGCAGGCTTCATTGTTTCTGGCCTGCTAGGCCGCAGCTCCCATCCAGCCAGTCCAGGAGTACTGCAGTCCAGATCCCCTGATCAATCCGGCCAATCACTGGCCAGCCTGAGTCAGCCGGGAACATCTGATGCTGTTAATCCAATCCTGGCTAACCCACGGGGTATATATTTCAGCTTCTGGCTCTCAGTCCTCGCCAGTACAATGTCTAGCTCAGTCCATACTGAGTGAAGCTCAACTGTGTTCTGGTTTCAATTTAAAACAACAGTATAACATTCCAGCAGCTCCAATAATATTACAATAAAATAACATAAATCATTAGAACACTTGGAGATATATCAAGTTATCAACTTAATCCTACAAAATAAAATTATGCAGGACTTTCCATAGAACATTAATTCCAATATATACTGTATAGGTGATAATTCTCCCAAAGACACTGCTCTCATAGGCCTCTATAATATGTACTGTAATAATGTCCCTGTACATAATGTACCATGCAGCGGTGAAGCAGTGGTGACCTGCTTTTCTAGGTCAACATGGGCTCATCATTTGCCACTACTCTTTGCATGCAGCAATATTACAGAAGTTAGGATAGTAATCTGTTGCATGTGCTTCAATACGATCAACTTGATCATAGGGGGATAGTTAAACTGGATCATTTTTGCTATTGGTGCACAAAGCACCTCTCTGTGTGCTGTAGTGTCTCTGAGTCCTGCATTCCAATCAGTATCCGCCTTGGGACTACGGGATGCTTCTAAATAGGTTGCGGCTGTTTTATATCACCTCCTCTTTATGGAGCCCAGTCCTAAAGTCTATCTACAATATATTTTGGAAAGAGAAAGATGGTCTTTTTATATAATCTCTACAAACTATAAATCCAGTGCTGGTTTGCTGATATAATAAGTCTAATATGCATAGAAAATATCCCATCCTGGTCTTAGCCTTGGCAGAATACTGTGAATATTTAACTAGGGACTATTTGATTATAAAGCAATTTGCACTCTAGGTTTGATGGACCTCTATGACTAGCCTAAAGCTGGGTACACATTAGACCAGGGGTGGCCAACCTGCGACTTTCGAGCCGCATGCGGCTCTTTTGGTTTTGAGTTTGCGGCTGCCCCCACTTGAACAGTGAACGCTGGCCTCTGAAGCGATCAGAGGCTAAAGAAGCCTCTGATCGTTTCAGAGGCCCGCGTTCCCAGTGATGCAGTGTTCGGGTGACGTGATGTGAGGAGCCTGCCCTGCAGGGGACAGTGCATAAGGGGCACAAATACAGGGGGAACTGCATAAGGGGCACAAATACAGGGGGCACTGCATAAGGGGCACAAATACAGGGGGCACTGCATAAGGGGCACAACTACAGGGGGCACAACTACAGGGGGCACTGCATATGGGGCACAACTACAGGGGGCACAGCATAATGGGCACTAGTGCCTAAGAGCCAGTGGGTAGGGGCAGCCTGAGAGCTGAGGGGATGATGCCTGCTTTCATGTTTATGGGGGCAGAGTGGGGCTGTTGAGATAACTCCCCGGGGGGGGGGGGGGGAGGCTGGAGTGACACATGAGGGGCCGCTGCAGTGGCATAGGGGGTGCAATGACACATGAATGTGGGCTGGAATGGCAAGGGAGGGGGCTGAATTGACACATGGAGTATCTGAAGTGTGTATCATGTGAATTTTGCACTTTCAAGGTATTTTATGTAGTTCTGAATTTCAAAATGTATTTTATGTGGATGTGGTTTTTAAAACATATTTTACAGTAGGTGGATCTGGCTTGTTTCAGTGTATTTTATGTTGATCTGGCTTGTTTCAGTATATTTTGTGTGGATCTGGCTTGTTTCAGTGTATTTTATGAGAATGTGGCTTTTAATTTCACTTCAACAGTTACCTCCATGGCGAATGTGTGCGTGCGCTAACAACGTGAACAAACCGGGGTATGACACAGGGTCATGCTCCTGCAGATATCATACCAAAGGCGGGCGCACAAAAATGGGGCGTGGCCTTGTGACATGCTATCGGCTCTTTAACTTGACTACAGATATTTTTGGGCCCTTTGCCACTGACTGGTTGGCCACCCCTGCATTAGACCATGTGTACCCAGCCGATCTATTGTGCGAGACGAACCTGACAGGGGTGCCGACATTGGCAAATGCATACACACTTGCCAGCGACGGCGGGGACGAGGGTAGCTGGGGCCATGCTGCATTCAGCAGCATGGCCTTGCTAGCTACATCCTCAGATCTTTCTGCATGTATAAAAGATCTGAGGATGTGACGGACGACCCGTCGGCATCGGCGTCGTGCATACACACTGGACAATAGGAATGATTTTTTGTTTCGATGCATCGGAATTAGCCAAATCGCTCAAGATATTGTCTAGTGTGCAGGAGCCTTAAGATTTGTCTGAAACACAATGTTTATCCTAGGCAAGAAGTTACTGCGACCTTCCAATTGTTTTGCTAATTTTGCCTATTTCATAATCCCACATCTATGTAGCTTCTTTTCTTTATCTCATTCTATGTCTACAAAAATATCTCATTCTACATTTATGGTTAACAAAAATTGTTGGAGAATGCTTTATGTGCATAAATGAACGTTAATTAAATTATATTTATGCTAATTAAATAATCTATGTAGAAATGAAAATGTGGGCTATGTGCTAATTGAACATAGTTCATGTAGGTCATAATTTGCTGTTCTCTAAAATACTTAATTAATTAGGATACATTTCTTTTACATGTATTTAATGTGTTTGTAAGCTATTTGCAAAAACATTCTTCTAATTCTTTATGATCTAATTGAAGGTTGTTATATTAATGTTTTTATATTAATTAAGACTGAGAAGATACTTAGGAATGTCCTTGTTTGATGCTGCTTTTTTGTGCAATCACTATATAAAATGAAGGAGACCTGGCAACTGGGATTATATAAACAAGCTGAACAAGCTACAGAAATAGGCAGCTTTTCTACCCGTTCCATCATGCTTTTTTCTCTATATACTTTCTCCATTCTTTTTGCATTTTGCATCTGCTCTGATGAGACTCCAATGACAAATCTGGAAAGCCAAGAGAAATACAATGACTTATTCGAGGTAAGGAAACATTCTATTGGCTTGATTAGTATGTACGGTATCAATGGCTATTGTGTATCTGATGACTATGGGTTCTTTGCAAGTCTTGTCCAGAAAAGTAGCTTAATAATGTACAGTATACAGTAGTCTTGTATGACATGATACTGTTTTTACCTATTACAATCTATATAAAGATTTGCATATATGAACACTCTATCTGTAGAGCAATATATGACAGACATATTTGTACCACATAAGAAATACTTAGTTCATTTTCTGATTTTATATTGTTTGCTAAAATAAAAATAAAATAAATAAAAATATTTTTGTCCATCAGTTCCCAGGATGTACAAGATCCAAAATGCATTAGAGTAGAAACTTCCCAAGCCGTGGTACAGTTTTGATCAACTTTATTTTAATTTTGACTATGATACTATTGGTCTACATATTAGTTATATGTTAAGATATAATGATCAGAAAGTTGATAACTTTAAAAAAATTATACTGCATTAAAGTATGATTAATAATTAGTATTAACTGATATATACACATTAGTTTTGTACATGAAGAATCAGGGAACTTGTCTATAAATGAATGGGCGGCCTGTGGCCTAATGCAAACCTTAGCTAGGGTAAACAGCATAATAACATACATTTGTAAATATCAGTTCAACACATACGCACACATATGCAAGGCCCGTCCCAAAAATACATGTCTCTAGAGAGAACAGACATCATTATCCAAGAATCTGCCACACAAACCAAAGCAATGTAGTTTGTTTTATGTGCCCTAGGTTTTTACATTTATTTTAATAATTTATTGTGATAAATACTTCTGGATGTTGCAACTGATTTCCACACCTTAGCTGTATAAACATGAATAAAAAAAAGTGCTTAACCACTTGCCTGGTGTGATCGCATCAGATGCGACCACACCAGACTGGGCTTTCCCTGACAGGGTCGCATCTGATGCGACCAGTCAGAAATGCCCACTAGGTGCCTGCGGGAAGCTAATCTTGTAGTAGCCGCCTACCTGCTGGTCTCTCTGCACCCCTGGCTGTCCCTCCAGTATGTCCCGATCACACCCGGTGGCACCCCCCTCCCAGCGCGGCTGCAGGCTCCAGTGTATCCCGATCACTGTGGCCAGCAGTAATCGAGCAGCCTGCGTGACCCTACTCCCTGCAGTAGTTGTAAGCAGTAGCCACAGCTCATGGTCCCCCCGGAAAGCTGGCGGTGTATGATCTACTCCCGGCGTGGCTGCCTCCTGCTGTGACCCTGGTCAACCCCTCCCCCGGCTCGGCGGCTGATGTGTCCCCAGGCCAGCCCATCCTCCACCCCCTCCTCCTAGCTGCTGCTGCTTTGTGCCCGACCCTCCTTCCCCCTCCTCCTCCCAGCGAGGCTGCTCCGCATGTCCTTGGTGTGGCTGCTTGTGTGAGACTGTGAGTACTACAGCTGGCGGAATCCATAACCCCTCCCTCCTGTTCAAGCTCCACCTCTGTCCTGATCTATATATTATGGATGTGCAGGCTCGGATTAGTTCGTTTTGCACGCCAGGTTCGGATTTTTTCCCTCCAAAAAACGGGACTCAGAAAGAGGCAAAACGTCATCTTTCATGGACAAACATCATCATTCCTGGACAAAAGTTTAGTGTATGTATTTATATATCAGTCCCAATGTAGGCACTCACCAGTCAGATGTAGCCAAAATGATTTATTCCAGTGTTATATCAGAGGCCGAAATGGCGACGTTTCATATCCAGACCTTTTTCAAGCCAACAGCATATATCAAAGGTATACACAATGTACAGCCATAGCTCCAGCATTGTGTATACCTTTGATTGTTGCTGCTGTTGATATATGCTGTTGGCTTGAAAAAGGTCTGGATATGACCAAAATGTCGCCATTTCAGCATCGATATAACACTGGAATAAATCATTTTGGTTACATCTGACTGGTGAGTGCCTCCATTGGGACTGATATTGTTGCCTTCTATCTGGAATACGGACTGGTGTGGCTGGAGTGCACCACTATGCTGGAGATTAATGTGGATGTGAGTGCAGGACTTGGATAAATTTATATATATATATATATATATATATATATATATACACACTGTATATATATATCCAAAAAATGGACCGGCACTCACGGGTTGCTCAAGCCCAACTTAACTGGCTCAGGTGCCTTCATCCATGGTGTATAATGCCTTCCAATGTAGTTAGCATAATTCAACGGCACTCTGAGACTTGTAATAATGGTGTATCCAAAGAGTGTCTTTATTGTCAATTCTATATAGTTCACTTTTCAATTAATTTATTAATTTTATGAGTATTTTCCTGTTATATTTAATAAATTTTTATTTTTTTGAGACTTCTTCAATTTCTTTCCTAGATATAATAAATACTTTCCTGAGTACACCCAATAATATTTTCATATACCATATACTGTACAATTTTAAAAACAGTTTAATTGTCAATAAAACAACTTAAAAGCTTTTCTCACATAATATACAATTCATAATTCACCATTTCATAACAGAAGTTTTTACTTAACAAAGGTTTTTCTTATGTTGTTGCCTTCACATGGGCTAGCTTGTTATCAACCAATCAAGTTCCTTTTGAACAACAGGAACTTTATTTGTTGATAACAAGCTAGCCCATGTGAAGGCAACAACATAAGAAAAACCTTTGTTAAGTAAAAACTTGTGTAATGAAATGGTGAATTATGAATTGTGTATTGAGAAAAGCTTTTAAGTTGTTTTATTGACAATTAAACTGTTTTTAAAATTGTATAAGGTATATGAAAATATTGGGTGTACTCAGGAAAGTATTTATTATATCTAGGAAAGATATGCAAATCGAAGAAGTCTCAAAAAATTTTTTATTAAATATAACAGGAAATATGCTCAGAAAAACAATAAATTTATTGAAAAGTGGACTATATTAATTTGAAAAAATAGGCGCTCCCCAAAAAATCATTCATGTACTCTAAATTCATATACAGTAAGTCCTACTTGCTAAGGACTTTTTTGGGGGAAAAGCAGCCCAGTATCTTTTAAGAAATCTGATCTGATATATAGACATTAATTTATATATGTATAGCACATAATAGGTATTTTACGAATATACATATATGTATATACGTGTGCATAGATGTGTGTGTGTGTGTATATATATATATATATATATATATATATATAAAAAAAATTTCTTTTACAATTTTGTATATAGTTTCTTAGTTATTATTAACATTGATATTATAGATCATTTCATTTTTATTATGGCGGTCCTGTATCGATCAAGACTCGATACGGGGCCTCCGATTAGGGGTGGTATACTATACAGTATACTAGGATTGCCACCGACCATCAATGGTTTGTATGCCATCGATAGTCTATGACAGAGGTTCCCAACCACGGTCCTCAAGGCACACTAACAGTCCAGGTTTTAAGGATAGCCATACTTGAGCACAGGTGACTTAATTAGTACCTCAGTTATTTTGATTTAACCATCTGTGCACAAGCATGGATATTACTAAAACCAGGACTGTTAGGGTGCCTTGAGGACCGAGGTTGGGAATCACTGGTCTATGACAAGTGGTTTTACCATCGCTGATGGGCACCATTGCTGCACCACCTATGGCAGCCCCCCAACTGATGTTAAGGAAACATAGGCAGCTGCAGTCTCAAACAATTCATGGTTTCTATCGATGGCTGAACCCATCACCCATTGATGGTACAGCTGTCAATGGCCATCACTACAGTATACCATAAAAATTGCTATTTTTTATGGTAAACAGTGTTTAAAAAAAAAAGTTTTTTATAAAATCGTGTTAGAAAAGTTTTAAAAAGATGTTCTTGACCTAATTCAATCATAAAAAAATTACAATTTCTGAGTGGGTTTTAGAAAAAATAGTGGCCAGTTAAGTGGTTAATCTGTTCACCAAACTACCTGATGGAGCAGATGTGGGTGTTTATCATTTGAACCAAAATATCTAGATCATAATACATCAATAATATTCAGATGTCCAATAGTTATTAACTTTTCACTGAGCTGGGAAACTATAGGAGATTGTACTATCACTGACAATAGTATTGTCATGGGCTGGTGTAAGCAGAGCATCTCTACATCACTGTTGACAACACAATTATTTGTTCAGCTTGCTCTCTGGGAGTGACCCTTGATTCCGCTTGCTCATTAGCTCCACACATTCAGTCACTCACCACACTCAGTTGTAGTTTCATCTGTGGAACATCACCAGAATTCACCCCTTCCTATTCTTCGACACTACCAAAACATGTATCCATTCCCTCATCATCTCTCATCTATTCTCGACTATTGCAACATTCTTTTTAGGTCTTCCCCTCAGCACTCTCTGTTCTCTTCAACCTCTCCTTAACGCTGCTGCAAGACAGATATTTTTTTACGTGGCTCTGTCTCACCTCTCTGCCAATCCCACCACTGGCTCCTTATCCCTTAAAGGACCTACAGTAGTATTCCGCTCAGCCGGTTTCCATCACCACTCCTCCCCACTGATTATCACTCACTCTTACCCAGTGCTCGAAGTGGGAATTTAGAGATGGGAGTATGGAGAATGAATCTCCCCCCTTGGGCCCTTGCTTCCATATCACCCCATTGTACTTTTCACCACCCACCCTCATACACTTATCTCTGCCTGCTCCCTTCTCTCACACCCTGCCCTTCTCACTTACTGATTCCCTCTCTCTTTCACCCCCTACAATACTAACTGCCTGCCTCCCACTGTCTGGTCCTCTCTCTATTCCCTCTCTCACATCCTCTCCTCTCTCTACTTCCCTCTGACCTGCGCTGCTGGAATGGAGCCACCGGAAGCACCGGGTCCTTGTTGCTGCTGCAGTAATGCAGTGCAGTTTACACTAATTCGGCGTCACTGTGAGCCAATGAGATGCAGCTACTTGGCAGCTTCCTATTGGCTGGCGGCCAAGAGCCCCGCGATTGGCTGGCGGCTGCGAGCCCCATGATTGACTGGCGGCTGCGAGCCCCGTGATTGGCTGGCAGCCAGTGTGTGCTGCTTACAGTGCAGCTGGGACCGGATGCTTTCTCCTGGCTACATGCCAGCGTCACCGCTGCCGCAGATCGAGATCTCTACACGTTTCCGCCGTTTTTCCAGCTGGGATGTCATACTGGATCCCAGTGCTGGTGTATTCTCTACTGCGGCTTAAATTAAGTGGAGCCGGGAAGTGGCGGTATGTCATACCGCTGTATACCGCCCCACTTCAACCACAGCTCTTACCGCAAAGACTTCTACCACGCTGCCCCAAACCTACGCTTTCTATTTTCTGGTAAAAATAATGGTAAGAAATGGTTTTAAATGAAAAGTGGAAACATTAACTGTATATTTAAATGAGGGCATTACAAATTCATTATCCCTTATTGAAATTTTTACTGTAAATACAGATTAGAATTGAAACATTTAAAGGGACAACACACTGAACAAAAATCTGTAATGTAGGGTATAATATGTATCTTGTCTTGTTAAGCTGACCATACACCAGACCAACTTTCTTCCAACCATCCAACTAGTTGGTTGGTTGGAATTAAAATCCGGTAATATATGGGAGCAAATGACAATCAGTAATTTGCTCCCAATCACCACAAAACACTAAAAAAAAGTAATTCAGTCAAGTGGGTTAAATCTGTTTGAACAGAAGCTTTCGTCTGTTTTCCAGTGTTTGGGAGCAAAGGGCTGATTGTAATTTGCTCCCATACATTACCGGATTTTTATTCCAACCAACCAACTAGTTGGATGGTTGGAGGAAAGTTGGTCTGATGTATGGACAGCTTTAAGAAAGAAATGCTTTAATAGACAAGTTATTGATTTGAATTGGTTGCTAGTAATGTATTTCAATAAGAAATATAAAAGCTACACTTTAATATATTATTAAAATATACAGAAAAATAGTTATAAGGATTAGAATGGATAGGTTTTATCCAATATGCCCAAATTCTAAAGCGATCTTGTTACTCTAACCGAGTATCAGGATTGACCTATAAGTGCCAGCTTTAGAATTCCAAATATAGATACTGTACATAAATAGACAAATTAAAGGCAATACAGTTTCCATCCTTTAAACATAAATGCTACCCCTTATACAACTAAATCTAGTCCCCTGAGAAGAAAACACATTTATAAACATATTTGTGGTTTTGTTTTTGTTTCTTTTTAACTTATTTTGTACAGTCCAGAGAAGATTTCCAAAATCAGAGAAATGCTAATTCTGATGAGTATCGATACTGGAGACCCAATAGCATAAGTGAGATGAGCTCCCCTATAATGAGTAAGTACACTCGCATGCCGATACAGCTGGATAGAGAATTACTTGAAGAAAGAAGCCTGAAGCCTGCTGCAAATCTGCCACTACGATTTGGAAGAGCATCTGATGAGAAAATAGCAAAGAGCTTTCCAAACCTACCTCAGCGATTTGGGAGATACATATCTGGCAAGGCCAACATCCAGTCAGTGGCTAACTTGCCCCAGAGGTTTGGAAGGTCACAATATGGTGGAAATTTCCATCAGTCCCTTGGTTCATTACCACTTCAGTTTGGAAGAGCAACACATCTCCAAAAACTACAATATAAATTGAGTTCCCATCCACTAAAAGTGAAAAACTCTGATGAAGATAATGACAGGTAAGCAATGTCGTCAACATAAACTGTTATTATGCTATACTATGCCACTACTTTATCAGTATTAATTATGAATAGCTGCTCTTACTACAGTATTTAAGTCCCATAGTGAAATCAGAGGCCATTTCTGGTGACGATAAAACCATCAAAACAAATTAATTATTTTTACATACTAGCATTAATTTACTAACCTTTATTTAAATAACATCTGCGTATTACATAGTAATAATTTACTTATTCACTTTCATAGGCAAACGCAGGGGGGGGGTTCCGTCTGCCTGGAAACCCCCCTCCCCAGCACACACGACCACAGTAGAAATAGTAATATAATAAAATTTTGCTAGTGTTGCATGTTCTTCTCAGTATCACAAATGAAATAATTAACACCACCTGTGGATCTTTTACCATGTATCAGTCAGTAATAAATAACCTGTGCACCAACTAGGAGATCTGGAAAACATGCACTATTAGGGATGCACTGCTATAGAGCCCAATATGTACATATATATATGTCCAGGGCAGTGCTAGGTTCTTCTGCTGCTCCCCCAGACTCCCGGACTTGCTCCCATGCTCTGGAATGGTGCCCACATCTAAAATAAAAACATCCAGCTCAGGAAGGATGGCCCTACTGCCGCATCTAATGGCTTATTGTGATCGCTGGTCCTGTATATGCTGGAATTATGATACACAATACACTTTGTATGATGCATATTAAAACTGGTTGACCCTAATCCTGCCCTCTTCATGGACAGGCCACATTCGCTCTAAAATCAAGCATTTGGAAACCCCCGACTAGAAATCCTGCGTTTGCCACTGACTTTACTCACTGCCCCAGTATATTCACTACTACACAGATTCCCTACCAAATGGACAGACAAATACACAAATTTGGGTTAAATTTGTCTGAAGCCAAGTAACCTACTAGTATGTCTTTGGGGTGTGGAAGGATACCTTGAAATAAAGCACACAAACATGATTGAGAACAAACAAACACCACATAAATAAGAGCCTGATCAGAAAAAGAGCCTGGTCGGAATCAAACTCCTGTCCATGTGCTGTGAGCCAGCAATGCTAACCATAATGTTATATTATATATGTGATATATCTTAGAACAACAGATCACATTTATTGCCCATTAAAATATTGTATATGTTTATATGACATATTAGGTGCTAATATATGGGAAAACATACACTAAGGGACCTATTCCTATTTATTAAAGTATATTTGTGGCATATTTCTGGCGATACCCACAAATATTAAGTATCCCCAGGATGTATGCACCCACAGGAGCTCAGCTGAGGGGGCTAAGGAGGAAATAATATGATCGCAATGTGATCACATTACTTATCAGTGCTAGTCGGGATGGGCTTCTATTGGAGACCCTGTCCCAGCGACACACCAATGGCACAATTGTGGAGTTAAGGAATCTTTATTTTCGGGTGCTGGCTGCAAATAATAATAAATATATCCCCCTCAAAGACAATCTCACTCAAATGCCTACAGTAAGCATAAGCAGCAAAGTGACTAACAGCAGAAGCAGGGGTACAGATAGGGCTGCTGACAAATCCAGCACAGACTGGTGGCCCAGATGCTGGGTAGAGGGATAATCAAGTAGGTACGTGGCCAAGCCCAGACAAGTTTCTCTTGTGCCAATGCTTTGGGGCAGCACACACCAATGTAGACATGGCTCAATTTCCCTCCCAGCGCCCCTGGGTACAAGTATTGGTCTGGTGGTCTCCTCTTCAATGTATTTTACTTTCACCATGTGGAGAGGAGTGAGCTCTATGCTCTGTCTCCTCTGGTTACTTTTGGGCATGGACTGCTGATTCTGCGGTCTCGGGCCAAATGCGCTACTATGTATGTATGTGCAAAGTCCCTGCAAATTCTTATCCTTCATCCTTTATAGTGCGAGGACCTGCCCACCAAGTGCTCCTGCAAAGGAGTGTTATTTATATTAGTGGTGCTACACCACCACTGGTGGGCAGCATAACCGTACAGCTACCACTGTCACCACTGGTTATACAATATATCCTTTACCCTGCATATACCCCGTATGCTCCTGGCTGTGTCTGTATTAAACCTGTGTTTCCTGAATAGATTTTATTACCAGTTAAGTGCATCTTCGTGTGGACTCACACTTGTCATACTTTGCCAACACACCAATATGTCTAAACCCTTATAGCACTGTTTATAAATAAGTACAGCATTATACACGGCAAAAAAGTCTTATGCTTTTGATGTGATTTTCAAGCTCATTTGATCTACCTGACCGATGTTCAGACGTTTCCCTTTGTATTACCAGTGATTGTGAAATCGTGATTGTATGAAGTCACTTCAAGATCTTTTACACCTGTCAGACCAATGGTCCTTTGTCAGATTGTCTGAAAAAACCTTTCAGTGTATGGACAGCTTTGGTCAGACTGTACAGAGAACTACATGTCTCTGTCAATGTACACTCAATATTAGTTTGAGCTACAAGCTATCATATTTGAACAAAGTATTGTAAACAGTTTTTCAACAAAAAAAAAAATACACTAGAAATTTTCAGTAAGTAATAGGGTTAGGAACACTGTCATTCATAAACCTTATGCCAGCAGCGATCTTTGGCTTACCATGCGTTATTCCCAGTGTCCAGGGTTTCCCTGTGACATAATCCATTCTCAACCTGAATGCTCAAAAGCATATGGTCTAATTAGGAAAGTTGTCAACCCACACTGCTTCTTTATCTGAGCAAGATCACCTGTCACCATTTCCAGGTTCTGTCCCACTTCCTGGATGTTGCCCAGAAAAATCAGTCTGCCGTAATGCTTGCATGTTACTTGTATTATTGGAAATGACAAATCCTGAGAGTCTTAGCGGGATAAGCCATTTTGTGATCACATCCCTGAGTTTTTTAAACAGATTGGCACCAGTATGTCTCTTAGTGAAGCCAATGCTACAGAGAATAGCCTGCATTTGAATGAGCTGGCATTGTGTGATACATATTGCTGCTGCTAAAGGCGGTACACCCATCCAGTTGGCTGTTATAGTCATGTAATCTTTAGTTTGACTAGTATCGCTTGTCCACATATCTGTAGTGAAGTGGCTAGTCAGTACAATGGCATTCTGGGCAAAGAATATATTTTTTTTAATGTCCTGGTACAGGTGAGGAATTGTTGTTCTGGTAAAATAGAATTGAGATGGAATTTGGTAGTGTGGACACATGACCTCAACTAATGGTCTAAAACCAGATGCATTGATGGCAGGTATTGAACACAGATCTAATGCTTACATAGGCATCTTGGCTTCAGTGATCTGCTGTGCAATAGGATGGCAGCTGTCATACCTGGTTCCTCTTGCTACAGCTTGTTTCACAATAAATTGTTTTTGAAATTACTAGTCTTCTTGGTCCCCTTCTGTGATGAAGATTCACCCCAAGCAGCAGCAACCTTAGCATAAGGATTCTTCTTGGGAATCGTGGATAGGGGAGGAGGCAGTTTGCCTCTGCAAATTGGGTGCAGGAGGACTACCTCCGATTAATGAGGAGATTGATGATGAAGATGTTGGCAGTGAAGATTGCATGTGCTGGGATCTATCCATACTGCTGGTAGCTGATGCTGGACTGCTTGTTTTATTTTACATGATTTTCCAGATTTCGATACATAAATTTGCATGAACTCACTGCAAATTATGTAACAGGGAGGAGGTGCCTAGATGGTTAATGAAACAGTAGCAGCAGAACCACCACTCACAAAGAAAACCCAAGGTCTGAGCTTTTTCTTGCCACTGCATATTAGCAATTTTACATTTTTCGGCAGTAACTTTTCCCTCATAGTTAGAGGTGGTGTTTTCTTTAAGATTGTGAAAATATGAGATATGGCAAGAACTTACCCTTGTTATCTCTATTTCTACGAAGTCCATAGGGTTCCACAGGATACCTTGGGGTATAGGTGTGACGTCAGTCATCGGGCACCAAAGAGTTAAGCTTTCAGCCTCCCAGGATGCACTAGGTCCCCCTCCTATACCCCGCCCCCGAGCCAAGGCATCTCAGTTAGTTACCAAGCCATAGGCCGGAGGAGGAGAAGGAAGAGAGAGAACAAAGATCTGGACACATACAAGAATCACATTCTCACCAGAGGGAGACGGAAAACCGGTGACCAGAGCAAAGCCCATCTGCAGCACAGGTGCGACAGGGCGGGAGTCCTGTGGAACCCTATGGACTTTGTAGAAATAGAGATAACAAGGGTAAGTTCTTACCATATCTCATATTTTCTACTTCAGGGTCCATAGGGTATCCACAGGATACCTTGGGGATGTCCCAAAGCAGTATACTTTAAGGGTGGGGACGCTCCTGTGCAGAAAGGAGAATCCGCCGCCCGAAGGAAGCATCCTGAGAGGCGAAGGTGTCAAACCTGTAATACCTCACGAAGGTATGGACAGAGGACCACGTAGCAGCCTTGCAGATCTGGACTGCAGAGGCACCACGTCGAGCTGCCCACGAAGGACCCACAGACCTAGTGGAATGAGCCTTCACAGAAGGAGGAACCGGCAGGCCTTCATGAAGATAAGCTTCAGAAATAGCCATACGGATCCAGGCTGCCAAAGTTTGCTTTGAAGCAGGCCAACCCTTTTTACGGAAGCCATAGAGGACAAACAAAGCGTCCGACTTCCTAAACGAAGAAGTGCGGTCAACATAAGTCCTTAAGGCCCGCACGACATCCAAAGAGGCCTCACCCACGGAAAGACCCGGTGAGTTAAAGGCCGGAACAACGATTTCCTCGTTAACATGAAACTGGGAAACAACTTTGGGAAGAAACTCGGGCCGAGTGCGGAGCACTACCCTGTTCCCATGAAAAACCAAGAAAGGGGGTCTACAAGAAAGAGCCCCTAACTCAGAAACACATCTGGCCGAAGCAATAGCCAGAAGGAAAACAGTCTTAGCTGTTAGCCATTTAAGATCCACTGAGCCCAGTGGTTCAAACGGCGGTCCTTGGAGAGCCCTCAGGACCACAGCCAAATCCCAAGGCGCCACAGGTGGAACAAAGGGCGGCTGAATGCGGACAACACCTTGCATAAAGGTGCGCATATCCGGGATTGTAGCAATCCTACGGTGAAACCAGACAGACAGGGCCGAAACCTGTACCTTCAAAGAAGCAAGGCGAAGCCCATGATCTAGTCCCGCTTGTAGGAAGGCGAGAATCCGAGACAGACGAAACTCCCGCGGTGCATAACCTCTCGGTCGACACCACTGGAAGAACGTATGCCACACGCGATGGTATATCCTCGCGGAAGACGGTTTCCGAGCTCGCAACATGGTACGCACCACAGAGCTGGAAAACCCCCGGGACCTCAGCATAGCCGTCTCAACAGCCACGCCATCAAAGACAGCCGAGTCAGGTCTGGGTGAAGACAAGGACCCTGAGATAGAAGGTCCGGTCGTAGCGGCAACCGCAGAGGACTGACCACGGACAGACCCTGAAGGTCTGAGAACCAGTGCCGTCTGGGCCACGCGGGAGCTATCAACAGGAGCGTCCCTCCTTCCTGTTTGAATTTCCAGATTACCCGTGGAAGAAGGGAGACCGGAGGGAACAAGTATGCGAACCGGAACGTCCACCGGACGGACAGAGCATCCACCAGAGACGCCCCTTCGTCTCTTGTGCGAGACCCGTACACCGGCAACTTGTTGTTGTGCCGGGACGCCATGAGGTCGATCTCTGGAAGACCCCACCTGTCCACCAGCAGTTGAAAAACATCCGGGTGCAGGGACCATTCCCCCGGATGAACGTCCTGGCGACTTAGAAAGTCCGCCTCCCAATTTAGCACTCCCGGGATGAAGACCACTGATATGGCCGGAAGATTGCGCTCCGCCCAAACCAGGATCCGAGAGACCTCTACGAGAGCCGCCCGACTGCGGGTTCCTCCTTGCCTGTTTATGTAGGCCACGGTGGTAGCGTTGTCCGACTGGACCTGTACCGGGTGACCCTGGAGAAACCGATGTGCCTGCTGGAGAGCATTGAAGACCGCACGGATTTCCAAGATATTTATGGGAAGCTCCGCTTCTGTCGGCGTCCACCTGCCCTGGTACAAGTGTGGACCCAAAACCGCTCCCCAGCCCCGAAGACTGGCGTCCGTTGTCAACAGGACCCAATTTGGAACCCAGAACGGACGTCCCTTGTTGAGGTGGGTCGTCTGTAACCACCAAGCAAGGGACAGGCGAACCTCCGGGGTGAGCACAATCGTCTGGGACTTCAGAGACTGAGGCAGCCCATTCCACTTGGACAGGATCAGGTGCTGCAGAGGTCTGGAGTGAAACTGGGCGTATTCCACCATGTCGAACACCGACACCATGGAGCCCAGTAACCTCATCGCCGAGTGTAGGGACACCCGGCGGCTGTGCAGACAACTGCGCACCCTTGACTGTAAAGCAGAGATCTTGTCCTCCGTCACGAAGATCCTTTGCTGTCCCGAGTCCAATAAGGCTCCAAGATGCAGAATCCTCCGAGACGGGATTAGAGTGGACTTCTGCCAGTTGATTAGCCAGCCGTGCCGTTGCAGCAGTGCAATGGTCAGGTCCAAGTGGCGTAACAGGAGCTCTGGAGATCCTGCCACCAATAACAGGTCGTCCAAGTACGGCAACATGCGGACTCCCTGCAGCCGCAGAGAAGCCGCCATGACCGCCATCACCTTGGTGAAAACCTGTGGTGCTGTCGCCAGGCCAAAAGGTAACGCCCGACACTGGAAGTGGTCGCTGCGGATTGCAAACCTGAGGAACTGTTGATGGCGCAAAAGAATAGGGACATGCAGGTAAGCGTCCTGTATGTCCAATGACACCATGTAGTCCCCAGGTTCCAGCGCCAGAATGATGGACCGTAGGGTCTCCATCCAAAACTTCGGTACCCGCAAAGACCTGTTGAGTGCTTTGAGGTTGAGAATCGGACGATACGACCCATTGGGTTTCTGTACCAAAAAAAAGATTTGAATAGAAACCCTGGCCCCTCTGGGAGAATGGAACAGGCACTATAACTCCAGCCTGGAGCATAGTGTGCAATACCTTCCGCAGCTCCGTAGCCTTGTTCCGGTCTGATGGTAGACCCGTGTTGAAGAATCGAGCCGGGGGTCTGTGCCGGAAGGAGAGGGCGTACCCGTGGGAGACCACCTCCAGAACCCAAGTGTCTGTCGTAGTGGTCGACCAACACTGGGCGAACTGCAGCAGGCGGCCTCCCACCCTGGGATCCCCCAAAGGGAGGCCCGGACCGTCAGGCCGCAGGCTTGTCATCTGGCTTGGGGGCCGGACGTCTGGTACTCCGTGTCTGCTTCCGGGGCTTGACCAATTTCTTAGGGCCAGCCTGTCAAGGAAACGACTGTGGTTTGGGCCTGCCCTGGGCCCTAGATGACCGAAAGGACGATGGTCAAGAACCAGAAGGAGCAGCGGCCAACGGGAGAAAAGCCGATTTGGCTGCCGCCAGCGTGGCCACAATCTTATCCAGATCCGGACCGAAGAGAACTTCTCCGGTAAACGGCAATGCCTCCAGACCCTTTTTGGAATCTGCGTCCGCTTTCCAGGATCGCAGCCAAAAGGTGCGACAAGCAGCTACCGCTGCTGAAGAAATCCTAGACACCAGAGTACTAATGTCTAGGGCCGCCTCGTTGATGTAGGTGGCCGAATCACGGAGATTGCCAATCAACTCTGCCTGTTCGGCCGGACAGTCGGAATCAAAAGAAGCCTCTAATGAATCCGCCCAGCGCTCCATCGCTCTGGCAACCCAGCAAATGGCCATAGCCGGCCGTGCTGCCCCCCCGCAAGGGAATAAGCGGACTTCAGGCAGATCTCCACCTTGCGGTCCGTAGCATCCTTAAGGGAGGACATGGATGGCATCGGCAATGTGGCACTACGGACAAGACGGGTCACGTGAGAATCCACCTGTGGAGGGGATTCCCACTTTGCAAAATAATTATCCACGAACGGATAAGCCACCGCCAGGCGTCTCTGCGGCTGGTATCTTTTGCCAGGCTGTTTCCACGCCTCCTCTAAATGGTCCACCAACTGACCCGAAAGAGGAAAGACTGTGGCATCGCCCTTCACATCTTTGAAAAAGGCATACTTAGATTTAGCCGCTGGTGGAACTTCGTCCTCAATCACCAAGGCTGTGCGGACCGCCTGAATAAGTCCAGGAATATATACTTTGGACTTAGCATCAGCGTCCTTAGCATGGAGAGGTTCCTGATCGTAAGGATCCAGAATCTCCCCATCATCAGACATCCCCTCGTCATCCTCATAAGGAGCCGACAGAGACGCCACCGGCCGTTTATGTGGCCGCATCACAGACTCCCCTTGCAACACATCCGACAAGTGCTGTACAGAACTCGTCAGGGAGTTAACCCACGCTGGCTCCTGAGAAACCGGGAGCGGGGAAATAGGGAGACTGTGGGGTACCACCAATTGTCGTGGGAAACCCTGCATGGGTGACGACACCACTGACTGCTGGGACAAACCCATCGGTGTAAACGCGGGCTGCGGAGCTAACTGGCCCACTAAGGCTGTAAGCGCTTGAGCGAAACAAGCCCAGGGCGGCTCCTGTACCGGTGCAGTAACCGTAAGAGGCCGCGCCATAGACAAACACTGCCGGCAGAGGCCCTCCGCGCTACCCTCCCCCTCCACTAACGGTACTTTACACGTAGTATACTGTAGCCGGAGGGGAAAATCACTTTCAGACATGATGGCACCACGTATGTGACCCCTCTCACCAATTATATATTTAAGAGGCGAGAGACCACCCTGCAGCACCGCACCGCAAGGGCTTAGCAGAAAAAAACAGGGACAGTATAAAGCTGACAGTTTAGAAAAAAAGTTACAGGCAGCAGCGCTAGCACAGTCACATACAATGCAGAGAAATAACTTCCTGCACTAACAGTGCTGATCACTCAACTACACAGACACAGGGCCTGGTAGGACACAGCGCTGCATACACAGACCTGACCACAGCGGAGGAGAGGTATGCGGGGGGACCCAGACCACGATGCTTCAAATGCAGGCTTCCAGCAGCGTTCACCATGCTTCAGAAAAGATGGCCACCGAGGAGCAGAGAGAAGGCTGGCCTGGGGGAGGAGCGCTGGCACAGGGCCAGTCAGCACAGTGCAGAGAGGGCTGTGTGCAGCGGGGGAGGCGCCGGCTGTGAGACAGGGAAGGCGCGCTCCCCTGGCATGCATTTAACCCCTGGGACGCCGCAGCGCTACCGCTCTGCTGCGGTCCGCTGTCCCAGGGGGTAGTGGAAAGCGCAGGTTGGTCGCCTGGCTCCACGCTGCAGCCAGTCCCCAGGGAGCCCCCTGCCTGGGGACTTAGGACCATGTGACCAGCGGGGACCCACCGCGGGACCCCGCTGCTTACCTCTGTCCCCCTTGAATCCGGCCATGGTCCGGAACATCTGGGGTCACCGCTAGCTGTGACCCCAGATGTCCACCAGCATCCCCGGATCAGTACCGGCGTTCTGGTACCGGCGGGGTGTAGGGAAGACAGCATGGACGTCAGGACTGACTGTCCATGCTGTTCATCCAGATGTGCAGCCACAGCTGCATGAAGAAAAAGCTTCAGGGGCTCTTCTAAGCCCCCCTCTAGCAGGTGCCTCCGACTATGGCCGGGCACCAAACGAAACTGAGATGCCTTGGCTCGGGGGCGGGGTATAGGATGGGGACCTAGTGCATCCTGGGAGGCTGAAAGCTTAACTCTTTGGTGCCCAATGACTGACGTCACACCTATACCCCAAGGTATCCTGTGGAACCCTATGGACCCTGAAGTAGAAATACTGTTTAGATTTGAGGTGCCCTTTCATAAAATGTCTTTCCCTTTGACCTCCTTTTGTAGATGTTAAAGAAGTAATATCACTGCCAGCAAAAGTACTTGGTTGCTCCAGCTCTTCTATCGACTGATCCATGATTGGATTTATTTTTTACAACAGGACAAGAGAAAAGCTACTGTAGTTGAACTTAACTGCCACCATACCAAGTGAACGTACAATGAGATAGGGAATTTAGGAACTGGAGATTTTTGTTGAAACCAAAAACATAAAATGCCTATTTTCCACTTATAATTTTTAGGCTGCAGCTGACAGGGACACATCTATACCCACTAAGTACAGTAATATATGCTGCCTCTACAAGACACACACTCTTGAAATAATAACATTTTTATTGAATTATAATAAGAGACTTGAAATGTTTTTTTAACACTGGCAAAACAAAAATGCCTTGTTTCCACTTATTATTTTTGAGCTGTAGCTGACAGGGATATGTCTTCACCCACTAAGTATAGTAATATATGCTGTCTGCGAAACACACACTCTTGAAAATATAAAAAGACATGAAAAACACTAGCAAAAAAAAAAGTCTTAAATTATTATTTTTATTATAAAAGGAATAAGTCTTCTTTCATTGGGGTGCAGCTCACTCAGACACAGCACAGTAATTTATTAACAAATAAGATTAAAGTTGAGATAACACTGTTTCTGCCCTCATACACAAGTGACTGCAATGCAGTGTATATATTGTATTGTCAGAGATACTGATCTATCCTTGTGAAAAACAAGTGCAAGCTCATTTTAACAAACATACACAAACACAACAGCCTGTTTGCAGCACAAGAATGCAGGTTCTTCTATGTCTGACAAACACACATTAGCCTGTTTGCATTGCAGTGCATTGGATTGCAGATGTTGCTAGTTAGTGTGTCTGACAAACACACATACACAGTGACAAAGATGCCTGCAGCCAGTCACCTTTCCCACCTACTCCCCATCTACCTACTACTACAACTCTCTCTGTCAGCCTAATGGCATTGTCTAAGACCAACTAAAGCCTGCACCCTCTCCCTACACTCTCTTATCTCAAATGGCGCCTGATCACGATGAAGGGACTGCTATTTGCGACCTAAGAAATATGAGATCTGAGATTTAGGGGAAAAGTACATTTTTCCTTGTTCCGAACTCTGAGCTTGGTGGGAAGAACCAAGTTGGGACTCAGATCCACTAAGAAACACCAAGTTCTGGTGTGTCCGGTTTCCTGACAAACAGAACCGCTCATTTCTACTTTATTTTAACAGACTGTTACCAATATTTGCAATGCACTTACTAGTGTGATTCTTTATAAAAATATTTTTATCATTACATGGTGCATATGTTTTTCAGCACTATAAATATAACTTCACTGTAAAAGCAAAAACTATCTATTTTTTGTTTGTAATTTCAGAAGACAGGTGGTGACGTATGATTATGAGCATGATCTTCAAATGTAGCAGCTGTAACCTGTGGATCTTACCCATAAACGAGAGGCAGCTGCAGGATACCATACCAGCTTCAAGCACCCATCATCTATATGAGACTGTAATTTGTTGGCATGGCCACAATCTTTGCACAGAGTTGTGTGATCAGGTTCATGTTGGATGTATAAACCACTTTCAAACCTGAATAACAGCAATCAAAGTGCGCAGCAAAGTAAAACTCAACTGTAAACGTATATTTACTTAAGCCAAAAGTAAAGTAAAATTCTTAAATATTGTACTTCAAATAAAATGAATAGAGAAAATAAAATGTCAGTGTCTTTCTTTTGTATGAGTTCATTAGTCAATGTAAGTTATTTTTTATTCAAAATATTGTCAAAATATCATAATAAAAATAATAAATGAAATATATAGTGCTTTTCAAGCCATAGGACTTGTTGCATAACAATGTATAACTACATATGAAAAGCTTGTAAATCTGAGACGCATTATAGTGATTATTGCAAAAAATGCAACTTCCTCTACATGGTTAGAAGTGGAGTGTGCTTCTGCTCCAACAACATGACTCCTCAAGAGACACTTCTGTTCCCTTACCAAGATGTGTAGCACCATCTTGTTTCACTGACTATGGCCCTCATTCAGAGCCACTCGCTATCGGCAGTACGCTCGTTACGAGTGATGTTCGCACATCTGCGCATGCGTACGGTTTTTAGTACGCATGCGCGAACCATTCAGTGCGGCCGAAAATTATTTGTACGCAATATAGCGAGTGCCTGCTATTTTGAGTGACAGAATGAGGCGTACGTGGGTGGTAACAGGGGAAGGTGCTTGAAAACGGGGAGTGGAGATCCGATCGCAGGCGTGCTTAAAGGTCAAAACGGGCGTTTTATGGGTGTGCATAATTAATATAGCAGCGTCAATGACCACGTCACTTGGTTTTTTTTAACTCAGAACTGCTCGCAAAATAGCGGTTGAAAAAACCAACCACAAGAATAGCGAGCAGTTCATATCCTGTTCGATGTACTCGATTAATCTAATAAATAACGGACATGACGTATGGTGCGAGCGGCCAGGGGGCGTTTTTAAGAAATAAAAGAGCGTATGTTTTGCTCGCTCGTTCAGACTTAGAGGTGTGAACAGACTGCAATGTGCGAACGGATCATTTGCATAGCCACCCCTTGTTTTTGAACGAACGAACGCAAATAGCGAACGGCTCTGAATGAGGGCCTATGAGCGATACAATGGAGTACAGCTATCCTCCTCTTCTCCTCCAGTAACAAGTGGTTACTGGTCCTGAGACCAGTAACCACTTATTACTGCTTATGTTGCTGCAGTACATAAGACAGTCACCAGTTGGTGAACAGTCTAACCCCGCTTTGCTACAAGCTCAGCTTCATGCTTTGGACAAAGCCAGTGAAACACAACAAACCACACATCCCGGTTAAGTTCCACTGGACTAGTTGCCTGGGTACTTTATATATCTACTGGTGAGTACACAACTCTGCTAGAACATCAGGTTGTACACACATTTCCAACAGTTTATGGGCCCAGGGTGCACAACTGTATAAAGACACCCAATATAAACACTAGAACTGTGTTCAGGCGCCATCTTGGCCGCAAGTAAAGATGCAGAGGCTACAGCAACACACCGTAAAACAAGCTGAGTGTGTTTCAAGCAAAACAATGTATGTCACTGCAAACACATTATAACACAACATCTGCACAGCAAATTTCTATAAGAAGCATGCATATAGGAATTACACCTATGATGTGGTATACAAAACTGGTGTGTACACAACTCTGCTAGAACACCATGTTGTACACACATTTCCAACAGTTTATGGGCACACAACTATATAAAGGCACCCAATACATACTACTGCAAAAATGCTACAAGCGCACACAAGTATTTAAGTGTCACACAAAGTGTAGGCAAGCAGCGTTCAAGGCACACAGAGAGTATACGGAAAGTGCAGAAGCACATGTGAAGTTTCAATATAAATGCCAGAGCAGTGTACAGGCACCATTTTGGCTGCATGTAAAGATACAAGGGCTGCAGCAGCACACACTAAAGCAGGCAGAGTGTATTTCAAGCAAAACAATGTCACTGCAAACACATTTTGCAATGACATTTTGCAATACAACAGCTGCACATCAATTCTGTGAGGAGCGAGCATACAGGAATTACACCAATGATGGGGTTCACAATACTTAAAGGTGCAGAAAAATACACTACATGAAAATTTGCAATAGAGGTGCAACTTAAGTGGGAAAGACTGTGGAAAGTAACAGTAGATCCTGGTCATAAAGGCCAGATGAAATAGAGAGAGCCATGGGTACCATAGGCTTGTGTGTGGAGCAACATATGTACTCCATAATTAATGGGAAAATGTCAGCTAGAGACATTTGGACTGCATTGTAGGAGGCATGTCAGGATGGAGTTCTCATGAGGAGAATACATTTGAGAAGTTTACTGTATAATACAAAGTTACATGAATGCAATGATATGAGTAATTATATAGACAGGACATCTATTTATCAGCAGTTAACATCTGTTGATGTAGAAATAGATAATCAGGAAATAGCAATGGCCATGCTTCAGAATTTAACAGAGTGAGTCCTGTGCAGAGCCAAAAATGTGATGACAGAGATCATTCAGCACTAAAAGTCACAGATAACCACAGAAAAGACTCTTGGCATATCAATTCAGGTGCAACCAGACATTTCAGATGCAACAAGGAGTGGTTCACTAAGATAAGTGAGTGTGACCCTATTACAATCAAGGGAATTGGCACTCAAATGTTGACAATCACAGAAGTTGGGATAATTAAGCTTGTTCGAGGATTGGATCGAGAATAAAAGTCACAGAAATCCAAAATTTATTTTATATAACAGAAATGGGAACAAATCAGTGTCCTATAACTGAGAGACGACAGAGTTCAATTCACCAAAGGAAAGTGCATTGTGAGAAACAGAAGTGGGACAATTATTGCTACAGGCAGAAGACTCCAACAATTGTACAGTAATGTATGTCCTTTTTAAACAGTACTGCTATGCAAAGATAGCAAGTGAGTCACAGTCATTGGAACTTTGGCATAGATGATTTGGTCATCTTGTATATGACAGTGTCCAAAAGCTGCAGAATGCGATGGTCACAGAAATGTCAGTGACCAACACAGAGAAACCTGTGTGTGAAAGCTGCTTATTTGGGAAACAAAGTTGTCAACCGCTTCCAAAGTTAACAAATTAGAGCAATGGCACCACTTGAAATAGTGCATTAAGATGTGTGTGGACCAATGGAAGTAAAATCTGTTAGTGGATACAGATACTACTTAACATTCATAGATGAATTCTTGAGCATGACACACGCATCTAATTTAAGTATCTGCTAATGAGATAGAAGGTAAAATAAAACAATGAGGGAATCTCAAAACGGGGGAAAAAAAAAATGATAAACTTACACTGAAAAAAAAAAGTGTTTACATATGTATAGTTAAAATATCTCAACATAAAAATTATGTATTCCAATAGGCCATATAGGGACGATAGGCTATAAATGAAAATAATTAAAGGAAAAAAAAACAAACAGATGCGTATCAAAACCAATAATATAATAGTATTAATCAATTGCCTTAGTTAAATGCTGTCCGTGTATGAGAAAAATAAAAAAAATATCAAGGTTTCATAAGTGTATACAATGATGTACTGGTTTCCATGGGTGGCCTCTAAATGTCTGCAATCAGCCAAACTCTCCAAGTAGCACACGGTTAGAGGCCTAGGACCATTTTAATAGGGACATTCATAAAAATGGGGGGGGGGGGGGGTGGAGGGGAAAGGAGCAATCCAAACAACAAAATAATAAGCACCCGACAGGACCATCCTGCTTAAATGAGAAATTCAAATCGAGATAAGCTATGGATTCAGGGCCTGATTCAGAGCTGGACGCACTGAACGAGCGCCCGCTCTGAATCAGGGCGTTTTTTGTTTTTTTTTGGAGCATCCTCCTGGACGCTCGCATAGCTGTGGGTTACCACCCACAGCTTATGCGAGCGTCCATGATGATGGTCGCGATGGTCAAGACCATTGCGACCATCGGGCTTGCGACGAGACCTTGCGGTAGGGTCCTGGTGACCGCAAGCCCTGGAGTGATTTTGGCTCTATCAGAGCCAAAATCACTCCCACTGATATCACTAGTGATGTCAGTGGGGCCGGACCCAGACGGTAGGCGTTGCCATGGGAACGCCTCCGTCTGGCAGCCACGCCCCCGGCACGCCCACCAAAGGGGGCATGCTGTCACTCACCATCGACAGCACACCCCCTTTGGTGCGAGACCAGGAGCGACAGCTTGGCTGTCGCTATCCGGGTCTCGCGCATGCGCACGACAGAGTTCCCTCCGTCTTGCGCATGCGCACTAGGGCACCATCGACCCGCTTGCGAGCGCTCAGCGCTCGCGAGCGGGTCTGAATCAGGCCCTCAGTGCCTTTGGCAGTACCTTCATCTGCAAAATGAGCAAATGCCAATTCTGGGTCATGTTGATGAACAAACAAAATCTTGGTATCATCTACCCCCTGTTCCTGTATATCAGAGCAGGTTAGATGGTCAGATGACAGGGTCAGAACCCGGTCAAAAGAGAACATTAAGCGGTCAAATCGTTTATCTAGTTCAGGCAGTAATATCTTAAGCAATTCTGTCACCAGTGCCTTAGCCATTAATGTAGTATCAAACAGTGACATATTGGTACACAGCAAATTAAGCTGGGCAGGTAAAGACTTAGAAAAATACGGCTGCAAATAATAGGTGAAATGCCCACTAAATAGTACACTCTATTCCAGTAATCACACAATCAGTGGTTATAGTAAGACATATGTCACATTGAGCATTACAAACAGAAACGATGTCTTAAGCAGAAGCGGAAAAACGTCAGGCAGGCAATCAGCATCGGAGGAGGAGCAGAGGGGGTCGAATAGTTAGTTCATTTCTATCATTTCACTATGGCAGATTAAGGAATGGGAGGAACAGTAATTAACCAAGGTTCATCCACTTGTATAATCAATCAGCAATATTGTTCCTTAGTTACAATATCTTCCTCTGCCAGAGCTCGGAATGTCAGATTGCCTCTCCGGTCTACAACTTTATGATTGGTTTCTGAACAGAAAGATTAGTAGGTCAAGTAGCAGACACTGGTATTCCAAAGTGATTTATAATAGCCAAATCTTCAGCTGGTAAGGCTCAGTATCCTTCTGTATAGCAGAGGAGCCAGGGGTCAGAGTCCAAAGTCACAGCCGTGATAAGCCCCAAGCGAGCATCAGCGCAGCAGACTTTGGCCCTCATTCAGAGCCGTACGCTCTGAGCAGAGCGCACGCTCTGAATGAGGGCCGGTCTCCATGAAAATGGAGCGTCCTCCTGGACGCTCGTATAGCTGTGGGTCACCACCCACAGGCTATAAGAGCGTGCATTTTGATGGCCGCGATGGTCGTGACCATCGCGACCATCGAAACTGTGAGCCGGAGCCTGCGGTTGAGGTTTTCAACCGCAAGCTCCGGAGTGATTTTGGCTCTATCAGAGCCAAAATCACTCCCACTGACATCACTAGTGATGTCAGTGGGCCGGCTTTTGACGGGAGGCGTTCCCGTGGGAACGCCCCCGTCAGGGAGGCACGCCCCCGGCACGCCTACCAAAGGGGGCGTGCTGTCAATCAACATTGACAGCACGCCCCCTTTGATCGGACACAACGGGCGAAGGACTTTCCTTCGCTCATCGCGTCTGGCGCATGCGCACGACGGAGCTCCCTCCGTCGTGCGCATGCTCAGTCCAGAACATCGACCCACTTGCGAGCGGACAGCCGCTCGCGAGTGGGTCTGAATCAGGCCCTTTGGCTGTTACACAGTTATGTGGCTGTCTGGAGGAAATCACAGCGGCATCACTTTCGGCCCATTCTTTGTTAGATCTCACAGTTAGGGATGATAATAGGCAGAATGCTTAGAGAGCGAGTCATCTCCAGCACTGCCGTTTATGTTATACAATCCTGCTCCCCAGCGGGATTCCCACAAGCGTCCCAAAAAAGAAGGGAGATGAGGGAAGGATCAGTCCACATGGGCCCCGCAGGTATATTCACCTCGACCACCTGATCCCAGATGTCCACCCGGTGTCACACGGCAATAACAGCAGGTTGTTGCTCGGTACACAGCAGCCACCCGATGTAAAGCCAGGAAGTTTCAGCGGATCTCCACCTAGCGTTACAGGCCAGGTGAGGTAGAAGTCAGTCAGGGCTGTAATCCACGAGTCCACCCGATTGTTCCAGTAGCTGACAGCCCCCAGTTGATTAGTGTTGGCTGTAGTAAGGTGCTGATTAAGGTCAGTTCCACTCAGCAGGCAAGCAGCTGCATAGGCTCCACAGGCTGGCGGAAGGGAGATCGCGTCCACAGCGTGTTCCTCAATCTCTGGAAAGGTAAGTAGAATGGACCTCCGATAAGTCCTATCCCGCTTCAGAGGTATTTTTCTTCTGGTTCTGAACACGGTAAACGTTCCAAGCTGATAACTGTGATTAGGCAGTATTACTCCGGCAGACCAGCTGCCATGTAAAAATTTGCGCCAAAATATGGCCAGACTCCGGGGATGAAATGGTAGGCACTGCTCTGCACTATAAGCATAACACTTTGGTCCTGCAAGTGTCAGCTACTAAATTCTGTTGTTTCCACTTGATTCAAGAGCTTGAAACATAGGTGTGGCAGCAGGTTGTAGAAAGGCAGAGCAGAGCCTCATTAAGATGCGGCCATCTTGGATGCCCCACCCCCGGAAGTCCCCAGTGGTAAATATATTAACAAAGAGGTGGAACAATTCTTGAGGAAGTATGGAATAAAGCATCAGTTGAGCATTGCTTATAGTCAGGGGTGTAGCTAGGGTGGTTCCAGTGGAGCATGAGCTCCGGCACCAAAATGGACAGAGGGCACCATCCAGGGTTCCCGAATTCATGGGGCACTGCACAGTATGAGAGCCTCCTGTTAGTTTTATCTTGGTTTGTTTTTCTCAATATCCTACATAAGTTACGGATCTGAGATCCGTTTCTACATTTCATGCTTCCTTAAGCTGCCCAGATTGCCTCCCCTCCGGCCCTCCCTCCTCTGTGATCATCTTCTGTCACCTCCCCTTTTCTGTCAGATTGATTATATCCACTTCTCACCTCTTTAATTCCCTCCCTCTCTACCCTGCGATCGGCTCTTTGCCCCTGTCCACTCCATTCTTATTGGCTTCTGTCAAAACCCCTCTCCTCTCCTTTTCTTATTGGCTTCTATCAATGCCCCTCTCTGATTGGTTTTGCCCCTCCACTCATCTTTCTTATTGGCCTCTGTCACCTCCCCTCTCTAATCAGCACTTTCCTCTCCCCTTCCCCCGTTTGATCCCCTCCCTCCTTCTCGCCTCATTTATTCATTCATTGTGCTTTTAAGTGACACATGAGGTAAAATCCTAAACTTCAGTTATAAGGTATGAGTATGAAAAAAGTCACTGCTTTGCTATGTAAAGTAATGAGATATTCCCAGGCATGACCACAAAGTGTTATTTGAAAGGTCTTTTAAAAATATTAGGTGACCTGAAATATTAATAATGGTGGTATACATAGCATGACATGGTTAGTAGTACATTAATATAGGTGCAATGTATATTTACGAAGTAGGAGCATAGCTGAGAAGGAAACTTCCCATAGGTGTTCCCATAGGTGAAAGCTGCTTGGGGCAGTAATTGTAGTAATAAGCTGTGCACCTGTGGAATCTCACTCTAGCACATGTGTTCTGCCCGTTTAAGTAAAATGATCAGAATATATAATACAATGTCCTCTATTGACTAATAACAATGAGATAAAAGTCAGATCCTAGGTGCTATAAATAAATAAAGCAGTGCCAAAGAAGATACTCCTTAATGTCAGATGCACCACCGAAGCATTCTATTCCCCCAATGGGAGTTTAATTCCCAGCGTGATGCTGCCACGGTTTGCTGTTTCTCTCTTCACTTCAGTATTCCCCCGAGGGCCGGCCATACCTCACAGACACAGTTCAGTACAAGGAGGGGGTGGGCGCTATGACATGCACTTTCTCCAGGCGCCATGGTACCATGCTACTCCTCAGCAATATGGTGTTAGTTAACAAGCAAATAGCACACTAGTGGAGAAAGCAAGATGCATGCTGAAGGATGCAAAACTAGAGAAACAGTTTTGAGTAGAAGCCGTGGCCACAGCTGTTTATTTAACCACTTGCCCGGCATGGTCGTAATTTTCTGACCACAAGAGGCAGTTCTTTATCTGTTCTGGTCGCAAAATTTCAACCAGTCAGGTATACATGAGGGCGATTTGCAGGAAGAGAATCTTCCCACAGCTGCTGCTCTCAGAGGGACCTTCCGGTCCCTCTGCTTGCCTGCACCCTCTCCCCCTGTGTCTGCTGTGCTGCCGATCACTGCTGATCGGTCAGCAAAGTAGGAGTCCCCACCAAGCGGCTGCAAAGATAGTCAGCGGCTAGTATACTTGGTGCCTGAAACCGGTCTCAAATTGAACTTCGTGATGGTCGCAATGTTTCTTATTTTCCGATGGTGGTACCGACGTTTAACAAACCGTTTTTTTTTATTATTATTATTTTTTTTTTTTTTTTTTTAATGAAATAATTTTGGATAAGCAAAATGGATGTTCCTCACCTAATTCACTCATTTAAAAAAAATAAATAAATTTTGGAGCGGTTTTTAGAAAAAAAATCGTCAGTTAAGTGGTTAAAGAACAGTTCTCCAAAAGTGGCCCAAAATGACATAATACTGATTTAGGCCTGGTCAAAAAGAAAGCCAAATGTCAAACACCTTAGAACATTTGGAAGTATTGCTCTAAGGGCCAGGGGCTGGCTGGCAACTTTTAACCTGGGGGGCAGACACAAATAAGTGGCCCTGTTTTTCCACCAGCGCATTGCAGTGGGAAAGACGCATGATAATAGCCTTTGTAGGTAAAGCTGGTCTAATGTGGGCGTGCTTTAAATAGCCAATGAACAGGGCCGAAACTAGGATATCTGTCACCCGGTGCAAGGCAGTAATTTTGCGCCCCCTCCCTTCCCGTACCTGGATTTTGGCCTTGCTCCTCCATAAGGCAGTGCACTAGTTAGACGTCCCTGGTATAGTGACTAACATTACTCCACACACCGTAATGCCCATTACACATTATGCCACACACTGTAATGTCTATTACCAAAGTGCCACTTACATATTTGCCCCTGACACCATTTTATGCCCCACAGTAAGGCTTCTAATTACTTTAAAATTACCTGCTCGTTGTCAGGGGTTTCATGCTCATTACCAGGGGTTCCATGCTCGTTGTCAGGAGGTTTCACGCTCCTTGCCAGGGGGTTTCATGCTCGTTGCCAGGGGGTTTCACGGGACAAGACCTTTCTGCATCTTCTCCCGGCAGCTGCGCTGGCCTAACAGACACTAGAGGTCCAGTAGGACATCTAGCATCTGTCTCCTACTTGATGGCAGCCATTTTTGGAGGGCAGTTTTCAGCAGAGCCCATGCGGATGGCTAGTACGCATGGAATCTGCAGCCCCCAAATCACCGCGCACTACAAGACTGCGTGGGGTGTGCAGGGGCTGTGTCAGCCCTATTTCACCCCCTGCATCCCGGCACCCGGTGCAAGTGCACCTCTAGCTCCCCCCTAGTTGCGGCCCTGCAATGAAATATATGAAACATTGTTATTTCAAAGAACTATTAACAAATACAGCGACCAGCCCCATCCCAAACCAGAAACCATTCTAGTGACCCCTACAAAATGCTCACAGTACTCTGGTGGCGGATATACAATGCAGGAACCATTCTACTTATCAATATACAATACAGGGACTATTCCTCAGTGACCGCCAGATCAGGGAGCAGTGCAGTGATGTGCAATATAATGCAGAGGGGTTCGCAGTGACCGCCAGATCAGGGAGCGTCACAGTGATGTGCTATATAATGCAGAGGGGTTTGACCGCCAGATCAGGGACATCGCAGTGATATGCCATATAATGCAGAGAGGTTTGCAGTAACCGGCAGATCAGGGAGCGTCGCAGTGATGTGCCATATAATGCAGAGAGGTTTGCAGTAATCGCCAGATCAGGGAGCGTCGCAGTGATGTGCCATATAATGCAGAGAGGTTTGCAGTAACCGCCAGATCAGGGAGTGTGCAGTGGCTTCCAGATAATGCAGAGCATCCCAGAAATCGCCAGATAATGCAGAGCATCCCAGAAATCGCCAGATAATGCAGAGACCAACATAGACCCATGTATAACACATATATTATAAATATGCCCTAACATAAAGTAATAATACCCCCATAAACACACATTACTACACCAACCCCAGCACAACTATTAAAACACCCCACTCCCCCACAGAAAACAAGACAAAAGCGACTACACCTCTACCCATTGCATAAGTATTCCACCCCCCCACAAATATAATTTAAACATTTCATATCTCCACTGACAAGTACCTGTCTGGAAGGATCTGTCTGGTCCCTGCGGAGCTCCAGGTACAGGAAGAAATACAAAAGACAAGATAGATTTGAGAGGGGGCGGAGGCTCGTGTGAGGGGGCGGAGTCTTGGGCAGGGACAGGAGGAGGTGGCTTAAAATAGACAGGGTAGAAGAGGGGGCAGGGTCTCCTGGTGAGGGGCGGAGCCATAGCCAGGGACAGGAAACAGTTTACAACAGTGAGAGAGGGTAAAGGGTAAACAATGCAGCTGGAAAAATATGCTAATGTTTGCAAAGATCACTCGAGCATATGGATGTCCACTGCTGCCTTCTCACCTGCGTATGATGTCGCTTACCTGCGCACATTGGGCAGCCATCTTGCCCTTGCAACAAGCCTAACCAGTCGTAAACAATGCAGCTCTCCTCGCACACTGAGAGCTTCATGCTGCGATTGCAATTGCAAGGGCAAATTTATGCATGCACATGAAACAGCGTTCAAACAGAGTGTCACACCTGCGTTTTTCTGAAAACCCCACATTAACACCCCCAAATGCTGACTACCTGTCACTCACTTTGCAAATGTATACTTTGTGCGAATGTAATTGCAAAGCAATCACGGCGCGTGTGTATTGCGACTAATACGCATGTGCACTAGCAAACAATTGCTTGATTTGTGTAAATATCACAATTGTGTCCATCTCCGAATCAGGTCTTAAGTCAATAAAGTGCATAATGCTTGGCTATTGCCATGAAAGTAATGGTTACAGAATATGGAATCCAAGTACAAGAAAACTTTTTAAATCAAGGGACGTTGTATTTAAAAGAGGCAATACAAGTTGAAGAGAAGCTTTAACTTTGACATGCAGTGCAAGTATGTGTCATTGGACATACCAGCAGCTGGAGAAGGATCTGAACCAGTGACTACCAGTGTGGAAGTTTAACCACAACAAAGATCATCTGCTAGATCAAAGATATGATGAGGATTTTGCTAATATTGGATTTAGTGTAACTTAAGAAGTTCAAAGGCCAAAGTCAAAGACCAATTGGTGTGAATGGAAGTCTAATGTAGGAAAAAAAGACTTTTCATTATTTAAGAGTCAAGAACGTAAAAGGCATCAAGATTCATTGCAGGGACAGCAAGTCAGAAATTATAAGTCAAGAAACTGTCGCTCAGGCCTATGTAATGAGTGAAATGGACTTTCATAAAATTTTCCGGCTAAGAAGGCCAAACCAAGATTGTTTGATATATTGATATTCTTTTACATGTCTAACCTCACCTCTTTTACAGGTTGCTACAGAGAAGCTTCATGCGTAAGTTTGTGTAACATGGAGTAGCTTGTAGCAAGATGGGGGGGCTTAGAAGTTGAGTGCGCTCCAACAATATGGCACCTCAAGGGATACTTCTGTTTCCTTACCAAGATGGCCACTGATACCCTAGCTGCACATGTGTGGTGTCATCTTGTTTCACTGTGTATGAGCAATACAGTGGAGGACAGCTGTCCTCCTTTTAGCTCCTGAGACCAGTAACCACTTATTACCACTGTACCAGTGCCTGCACTGTTGCCACAGTACATGAGACCATTGCTGCAGTACATGAGACCATTACCACAGTACATGAGACAGTCACTGGCTGGTGAGCTGCCTAACCCCGCTCTGCTACAAGCTCCGCTTCATGCTTTGGACAAAACCAATGTTAAAATGAGTATGGCTGTACACAATAAACCACACACCCTGGTTAAGTTCCACTGGACTAGTTGCCTGGGTTCTTTATACATCTGCTGGTGTGTACACAACTCTGCTAGAACACCAAGTTGTACACACATTTCCAACATACACTATTTTATTTCTATTGTTATTTACAGTCAGATATTATTTTGACATTATATTGTCTTAAGGTGCCTACACACTTGGCGATGTGGTCATGATGTCATGATGCGATATCGTCTCCGTTTTCCCCTTGAACTCTCCCCAGCAGCTCCCTGGCAGTCGTGGGCACGATTTGGTGTTAAAAACTGTCCAATGTGCCAAACGATCTATCGTGCCTCCTAACTATTCCAGTGCATCGTGACTGAGATTGTTAGATCTGCCCTACAGCACGGCAGATCTGAAGATGCGATGTACAACCTGTGGGGCCGCGCATCGGCATCGCGATCCTGAGTGGACACTCACGATTTGGACATCGGACAAATCATGTGTAGGCACCTTTATTGCCGTCAAATATTAATACTGTACTCTATTGTTTAGTTAAGATTATTCTTCAACTATTTTTGTATGTTATTGCTATACTAGTTAGCATCTTGCAGTTACATTACTATGAACTTTTTGCACCATATCAGAGGTCAAACTACTTATTATACACTGCCCGCACCTTCAGGTTACTGGTGGTTAGGTTATAAGGCTTTCAAATAAACTTGCCAAGAAGTGGCCACTTTACTAGTGAGTGCTTATGTTTCCACAAGTTATAGTGAGTCAGGTAGGGGTTTCCTGAATAAGTCCCTTGTGGGCCATGCAAATATCTACAACCTGAATAGTCAGGAAAAATTAGAATACCCACAAATTTACCACTCCAATCCATTCCAGGTGTGATTGATTATAATCCCTTAGATAACTAAATTTTTTTGCCTTTCCTTTTCTAATATAGTTCTCTTTTTTTTGTACTTCTAGGACACTTGGTATATATCATACAAAAAAAATACCTTTTTAACTTATGCCAGTGTGCGATCACGCAAGACCCGCGCATGCGCAGACCAAACAGTGCCCATAATGGTTAAGTAGAATGTATCAACTAAGGAACATTCATGTAGGCAGCACAGTAGCACACTCCGTATTTAAACAAAAAGCACGGACACTTTTGCTGCTAATATGTAGGGGCAAAAGTTTTCACTGCATGCATGTGCATGGAGAGGGGTGCAGGGATCTGAATGGATCCCTCTTCCCAATCCGAACCTCCTTCCCATCTGAAAATCGTCACGTTACTTAAAACATGTGGAAACTACTGTTTTCGCATGTGTAACAGGCCCGTTCAGCATAATGATTAGGCCCCTTCATAAGGGTCTGGGACTGGATTGGGTGCCATTGTAAATTATGTAGTAGCTAATCAGGTGTTGATGCTTTATGTGCAGCATAACTGACAGAGATACAACAACACGTCATCTTGTTGATATGCACCATCAAAATTGAGCCTGTCTGGGTGACATGCTTGGCTGGTTAATGTGAATATTTTGCAGCTGTCTGCCATTCCCCAGGGGTCAAAAGGGATAGTTCCCTAATCCATTCCTCCTTTGAGAGCTAAGATTTCCCTGCATGGGTCCTGGTACTAACCAGGGCTGTAATTAGGGGTGTATGAGCAGAGCAGCCGCGCAGAGCGCCTGTCACCCACAGATTCTGCATCTGGCTAGCAGGGTGCCGCAGCCAGAATTTCTGCAGCAGTGTTGCCCGGAGCGTCCTTAGGACACTTCAGACGTACACACCACTGCCCTTACAGGCCCCTGAAGCATTCTGAGGATGCTTCGGGCATATCTGTAATTCTCTGCATTTGTAGCCCTGCCCCTCCATATGACATCATATGGAGCGGGCGGGGCATGCACTGAGCACCACAAGCCACAGTTACAGCTTTGGCAATAACAAATAAATGAGGTATTCTCCATAACAGTGGACCCCTAGAAAGTACTATTATGGAGAAGGGAAGGGATTTAGTAAACTTAATAAATGACTTAAATGAAATCACCTGAAACCATCATAGACTAGTATATAAAAACCATGACATACAGTATGATCTATTGCCTGAAGGTGTGACTATCATTTCACACTGTAACTAGTTTATATTATCTAGAGTGAAATTAATAATGTTGACATTATCTAACTGTGCCTTATATGATCTATACATTAATACTATTATAATATATTATGCATACATTTCTTAATTTCTGTAAATAAAGGACTGTGTAATTATATGTAACTGTGTATGCTGAGTGTGACTTTTGAGAAAGCTGCTGGTCGCCGTGAAACGCGTTAAGGATAAGCTGTTTACACTCTCTATTGCTGAAACTACTCATATTGAGCATGGCTACATTTCTAGATTTTGCTAATCTGGAGACCCCCTATGAAGGACTTGCTATACTGCCGAGTAGAGACTACTGCTTAAATCATCGATTCAGTTTTACATATACACTGCACCAAGCTGCCGGGCCGCGGCTGACTTAATTCCTTCTCTGCAGCTAAGGAGACAGACCACACTGCCGGAAAGTAGTTACATCATCCAAGCCTCTGGCACAGCAATATATATCCTGCACCAAGCTGCCGGGCCATAGCTCTACCAATGCAGCTATTTACAGCAGTGGAGAGACAGGTCGTGAAGCCAATATACTAAAGATGTCCATACACAGTGCGATGCACCGTGCAGGGCGACTGCCGATCCGTCGGCAGACGGATCGTGCTGTCACCGCTGGCAATCGTGCGGTCCCCGCACGATTGCCAGCGGTGACAGCACCACTGTCACCGCTGGCAATCGTGCGGTCCCCGCTGACCGCGCAATATGCCGGCTCCCCCCTCCTCCATTTGAATGCGATCGTACATCGCATCCCAGATCAGATGGTTCTGCAGGAAGATCTGGGGATGCGGTGTACGACCCCGCGGAGCGCGCAGCACGATATTACGTACGATATCGTGCCCATACACGGCACGATATAGCACCTATATCGTGCTGATCCGTCGGTGCCAGGTATTTTATTGTTGTTGCATGCTGAGTGTGATACAGAATTACCTGCAAAACCATATCAGTCTTTGCTTGGGAGCCCATTGTCCAGTGCATGACCCTATGAGACTCTCATCACAGCTAAAGAGATGCAGGAGGGAGGAAGTCAAAGCAGGAGGGAGGAGAAATGGTACCAGGGGAAGGGAGGATGGAGCAGAAAGTAGGTGGTATCAAGACATGGGGGGGGTGAGACAAAGCAGGAGGAGGCGGCACAGAGCAGAGTCACAACCTGTTTTCTGAGCATATGGAAGGGGAGAACAACAGAGCAGGGAGTGGCAGTGATAAGTGACTCCAGCCCTGAGTCATCTGGCTGGTGCCCTCTGCATGATGACTCCTGCTTGGTTTAACATTTCTGGCTGGTGCCAATCAATCAGGCATATCACTGGCAACAATGGATGAATGTAGTGTGGGATGGTACCCATCCTGCATAATATCCCAGGCAGATGCCATTTCATCAGGCAAGTAACTGACACCAATGAAAGAAGGCAGTATATGGTGAGATGGCACATATCTGGCATGAAATCCAGGGCAGGTGCTATTTCATCAGGCAAATAACAGGCACCAATGAAGGAAGGTAGTATCTGGTAAGATGGCATCCATCTGGCATAATATCCGAGACAGGTGCCTTTCCATCAGGCAAATCACTGGAACCAATGAAGGAAGGTAGTGTATGGTGGGATGGCATCCATCTGGCATAATATCCGAGACAGGTGCCTTTCCATCAGGCAAATCACTGGAACCAATGAAGGAAGGTAGTGTATGGTGGGATGGCACCTATCTGGCATAATGTCCCAGGCAGGTACTGTCCCATCAGGCAAATCACTGGCACCAATGAACCAAGGCAGTGTCTGGTGAGATGGCACTCATTCATCATAACATCCCAGGGGGTGTAATCTCAGACAAAAAACAACTGCCCCTAATAAATAAGTGAAGTGCCTCCAATAATTACAAGGAGAAGCAGCTGCACTTGCAACTCCTCAGAAAAGAACAGACCACATTTCTTATACCCCTTTCAGATATAAGACCCGGGAAATACACTGGTCTATCAACCAGGCAATTTCTTCGACCTGGGTAGTTTCTATCCACATATAGCAAACACCCAGGTCGATGCATTGCATGACAAAAAAAACCTTGGTTTTTGCTGTATGTGTGAAAGGGGCATTAGTTTCAATCCTAATTTTCCTGCTTGCCATAATATCTGGCAAGTGGGCATTAGCTTTAAATTATGGATACTTTGTGCACATGGGTGTCTTACTAAGTATTCATTTGGATTAGAAGGCACATAAAATGTTTCCTCTGCAAGAATTTGAATTAAACCATCAATATCAAATTAAAACAAATGTTGGGTAAGGATTGTGTCTGCGCTCAGCCGTGTGGTGTCTCCAGCACTAGTCAAAAAAAACCTCTTTGTTATTATCTGGTCACAGTAAAATATGTCATTACTAAAGTAGTATAATGATATTAAAGCAAATGTTTGCCTATCCTAGACCTATTAGCACAATGAATAATACATAAGGACCATTAGAGGGCAGTAGAGTGGCAGTACTAGAAATCTCAGAGGCAAGAAGTATACATATGTACTGTACTTAATATAATATTTTCAAAGTATATCACACTTTTTCAGTGTTTTCCTTGAAGCACATTCACAAACACTGATATTAGACTATCCATAATCTTCCTGCCTTGCTCTTGCAGTTATATTTGTAGATCAGCCACCACAAGGACCAATAACACTAGTGCTACATTTTCTTCATACACAGTATTCACTCTTTGCCAGATTATTGTGTCATGGAGGTGCATTAAGAGTGGTACATAACCCTTCCAGCCTCATTAACATGAAAAAAAATATGTGTCAATAAATGTTTATCAACAACAGTAGGAGTGCAACAGTACAATTGATTACCGATTCTCGTATTTATTAAAGCTATAAAAAATAATGAATGACTATTAAAGCCTAGATAGAAAACATTATATAGCATATCATATATTTTGTGTAATGTGAACCTTGTCCTTCTTACATTTTACAGAATATAGTAGACAGGGTCCACCTTATGACAGATCATTTAGAACTTTGCATCCCTACTCATCCCTTGTCCAGAAATATAATGATTCAATTGATGAATATAAAGGCCCTGATTCTGAGTCAAATGTATCTTCGTATGCGGCTGCATGTAGTGATTTTTCGCTTACTGCGCAATGTCCTGGGCTGTATACCCATCTTTTGCAAACATTCGCATGATTCAGAGACGCTCAGATCATTTCTCTGCAGATTCTAATTGTGCGTTTTTGGGTGGCAGCAATGCAAACGCAAGCAAGAGAATCGTCTTGTGAGCGTGTAGCCAGAGCTACTCACTATTCACCGTTGTGCCTATGTATCTTGGTGACAAATTTAGGTGGCTCTCCTGCATCTAGCAGTATCTATGTGTAACTGCTAATTATATTGATGACGGCTGTACTCCAGTGCAGAAACAAACAGAGACGTTGCCAACTCACTGAAATAGTAGCAAACTCCCTGAAGAGTCTAGCAATCTCCCAGATTGTACCTTACCCCCATTATGTAGCTGTTATATACATGGAAACAAAATAAATCCAAGATATAACCATTCAAATGTCATAAATTCCCTGCATTGGTTATAAGAAACAATGGGCCTTATTCAGCATGGATCGCAATTGCAACCATGTACGAAGATCGGCCGATGGTGCGATACTGCACAACATTGCGATTGCACTGCAATCACGCACGCAGATAGAAAGCCATCACAGAGTGAGTGATAGGACGTCAGCATTTGGGAGTGGTGACGGGGGAGTGGTTGGAGCAACGCAGACGTGCCTGTCCGTTTGAACGCAGTTGCATGGGCGTGCATAAATTAGCCACTGCAATGGCATACGCAGCTTGTGTAGTCATTGCGTGCCATGGGACTTGCAAGTTCTGAGACAGGTCAGAGCTGCTGTAATTCTGTGTGAGGATCTGATGTTACTGATGTGTACTCAGTACTGCGAGGTATTACGGATGTGAGAAAGCAGTAGTGGGGTTTTCTTTGCTGGCTGACATTAGCATATTTTCACAGTAGAGCTGCATGCGATTACACAGCCGCGATCGAACTAGCGATCCATGCTGAATCAGGCCCAATGATCCCTATGGGTACATGCATTTTCAAATAAGGTTTCTTATATATGGAACCACGTGTGAATGGTTACATATATAATGTAAGTCAATTTTATGACATGCCTTGTAAGCTTTAGGACTTGCCTATATTTAGGGGTGGGCAATAAGTAACATCCCAGCATGCCCTACCACAGTTTTGCTATTTGGCCATGCTATAACTGTTGCAAGGCATGCTGGGATGTGTAGTTTAACAACAGCTGGATGTGGGCTAATTGCCCACCCCTGCATAGTTGCATTATTATTAACCTTTATTTATATGGCGCCACAAGGGCACCACAGCGCCTTACAAAGTGCATAAACAGATGCAGTGTGGATAAAACAAGAAAAAAGTGATTTATAGTACAGAACAATTCAGGACATGTTTTATAAATAATAATAATAATAATAATAATAATAATAATAATTTAATTGACATAGCGCTTTTCTCCAGCAGGACTCAAAGTAGCTCTACAATCATCAAAAGCATAGCACAGAGGTTAAGTATTACTGCAAGAAGAAAACAAACTGAAAAACAATAAAAAAAATGTACAGATGTGTCCACATACATCTATCTTCCATGCGCTACAAATCGCGCCACACATATACTGCGGGAGCTCTGTGTGACTTGATAGCGCCGAGCGTTTTTTCGGGTGACTTTTTACCTTCAAATGTGTCTTATTCGCACAGTGATATGGATAGTTAGCACAAGCTGCTTCTGCTGATTAAAATAGTATGCAGCATGCCTATATTCTATGTGCGACTGCAGCTGTATCTGCATACGAAACACTACATTACAGTGTTACAGCCACTGACACCGTAAAGTTGCATTTCACAGGCAGACACACCCGCAGTCTCACACAGAATATAGGCATGCCGCATATCATTTTAATCAGCAGAAGCAGCTTGTGCTATCTATTCACATCACTGTGCAAATAAGAAGCATTTGAAGGTAAAAAGTTTCGGCACTAGAAGGGCTGTTTAGCACGCAAATAGCCTAGATGTATAGGACACATCTGAAGAACATAATGGAGGCAATGAACTTAATGCACGGTTGGTGCAGCCATTTTGGGTAATAAATTCCACAGGTTACATAACCTACCAACTAAGGGTACCAGGAGAGGCAGCCATTGTGGACGTGCTACATAGATTACCATGGGTGGAATAAGCAATGCATAGAACAGATGACACAAAATGGGAATGTTGCAAAGTCCTAAAGGTAGAAGCAGAGCTCTTACATAACCATTAGTTCCAAGTATTTTTCATCCCACCAATGGGCGCACAAGTCGAGACAACCATCTTGGGCACACTACAAAGGTTATATTACTGCATCAGCACAGCAGTCATAATAATCAAATGAGCAGCAGGGCTTCAGAACTCAAGGGTTGGGTGCCATTGTAGACATTTGGGAGGAGATGATGGTGTAAGTGAGGAAGTAGAAGTTTAAAATGGACCCCCTCCTGAGCGGCGTGTTCTACAGAAACATACACAAATCACTGTGATCCATGTATGATTCTGTCTGTTTTTAAGCAAATAAATGGTTACTTCTTTTTTTTTTTTTTTAAACGGCGTGGGATCTCCCCTCTCGAGCATTACCTCCACCAGTCCTCTTCTGGTTCAAAAAATACGGGGGACAAAAAACGTAATGGTTCCCCGGATTTAATGAACCAGCAATGGACTCTTGGCGCTGGCGCTAATTGTAAAAATACGAGGAAAAATAGTGTGTGGTCCTCCGTGTGTTTACAACCAGCATTGCATTCCACTAGCTGAGGTATAATGCCGCAGCCAGGGGAACAGCTTCTCGGGGCCAAAGCATTCTCACCTCACACTAGTCAGCCCAGGCCGGGGATCTCAGGGGAGGTGTGGAACCCCCCAGTAAAGGTGTTCCCACTCTCCTGGGTACCCCAGGCCCGGGCTGAAGCCCAGGGCTATCCTCCACAGCCCTGGCCAGTAGGTGCAAAGATGATAGGATTAACAATGTATGTAAAAATAATATTGTCTTTTACAGGGGGAGTAGTGGCCCCAGCAAGCCTCCCCCGCATGCCGGTACTTGTGGAATTAAGGGCATTAAGGGCCAGCTGATGCCACTATCCCTCCTGTAAAATAAATATAAAAAAGACAGTACACACACACCGTAGGTTTTAATTACACATACAATCACTGAATCACTCACCCACACTCACATGCACCTTCTCACACACACCATACTTACCTTGTCCCTAGTGCCATGTTGTCCCCTTGTCCAGAATAATCTACAATTGAGACCTGTAAATAAAATCCATACTCCCCCACCCCTTGGTTCAGGTCCTCTTTTTTCCATATAGGCATCCTTGATCTTAAAACAAAAAAACGGGAGTGCGGACCCACCAGACTTCCCGAATGCCACTACAGCCACTGCAATTCCCATAGAAATGCATTGGCTGAATGTTCATTGGCTGAGAAAGTCCAGCCTCCGTCTCTCAGCCAGTGAGCTGAGCAGTTCCCCTATTGACTTCAATGGTGGGAACTGCGAGGTTCTGAAAGTTTGTTCCCACCATTGAAGTCAATGGAGGAACCGTATGCAGTGGAGGCTTACTGGGACCCCTACTCTCCCCCTGTAAAAGACAATATTATTTTCACAAACTGTACATTATTAATCCAGGTACCCAGGAGAGAGGGGACTGACTAGTGTGTTATGAAAATGCTTTGCCGTGGGACCCCGCGGCATTACACCCCAGCTAGTGGAGCCTGGTGCTGGTTGTAAAAATACAGGGGAACCCACACCATTTTTTTCCTGTATTCTTACAACCAGTGCCAGGGCCAAAAGTCCAGCACCAGGGACAAGAACTGTACATTTTTTGTCCCAAAAATTTTTTTAACCAGTGCCTGCTCAAAGAGCACAGTGCTGGTTATGCGTTTTTTTTTATTTTTTTTAACCATTTATTTGCTAAATAGTATGCAAACATGCAGCTGATACTTGCAGGCTGCATGTTCGGGTATCTTTGGCTGCGGGAATCACAGAGAACACGAGTAGGAAACATGATCACATACACCATCGAAAAATATGATTCAGCAAAACACATTTCTTGCTAAATTTGAGTATTTCAGCTGATAAAAGTCACCCGTGTTCCTGTGATGCTGTGCGTATTTAACTTCAGGCAATCTCGGACCAGACACAATTCTTAGTAAATTTACCCCTAGGACTAGGCACACATCAGAACGATGTACAATAGACATAATGGGTTCTCCAATTTCCCTTCATCTCAGAACACGTGATATAGAGCATACACACTATGCAATCTTCTAAACAACGGTATGATCTATCATGTCAGAAGATTGTATCCAAATAATCTTTTCTTCTGTACACACTATGCTATTATCGTGTAGATTACTGGCAGCTCAGGTTATGTCTTAAGAGGAAAGATTGGACCAATATACCTTGTGGTCTTCTGGTTGAGTGTACACACTGCACCATGTACACCAGATTGTTCACAACATCTTCCCATCTGATAAGCAGCACATCAGATAAGATGCTATGAACGACACAAGTGAACGCGCTATTGAGCGTACACACTATGTGATATAAAAAGTTATGTAGTTCCAATTTGCCTCAAAATTAAATATCGTCCAATATATCGCTTAATGTGTACCCAGGCAAAGTCTGTGAAATAATAATAATAATAATAATAATGGCACATGATATGAAGCAGAAACAATGTACCACTATTTCTTCCTAATATTATTTCAATTCATAAGGGGCTGAAATATCACTGATCACCTTTCTTGGTGTAAACTGGGCATAGAATGTACAGATTTACCTCTCCTAAGGTTGCCCATACATCTAAAAATAATTATATTGTTTGCTACCAGACGATTGTAATTTGCTCACAAACATTGCCGTATTTTCATTCCAGCCAATCAACTAGTTGGCTGCTTGGAGAGATAATCGTTATATGTGTGGCCAGCTTTAGTTCTTGATAAAGTTCATGGCCCCACTCCTGCTATACATAATGATGCATTTCAGCACGAATTATGCCAACAAATCGCCCGTTTGAGAAGTGGGTGGTACCGGGCAACAACAGGCAGCCTCCAAGAGCACTGCCTACTTTGCGTCCATGATAGCCACCTGAGATTTGGGAGTCTGCCGGACGTTCTGGGAGAGTAGACAAATATGACCAGCTCCAAGGCCCCCTTACCCCCTTTATCTGTACACAAGTGCCTGCCTGGAAAGTTTAAATTGACTACACTATAGTGTTCGCGCTAGAATTTTTTTGGGCAGGGTACTGACCACTGAGGAGGGAACATTTTAATTTTGAAAAGTAAACTGTTGGATTCTAACATGTCGCTACAGCTACAGCATGTTGTGAATTAATGTGGGCGCTAACGTGTGGAACAGTATTATATGTATTATAATTAAATCTTTCCCATTTAGCACCCCAAATGCCTCTATGCCCACCATCCCACATGCCCCTTCTGGTACCCTCAGTCCTCACAACATGCCATCAAACCACATACTGTAGGTTTCTTTGGATGCTGCTAAATTGTTTACCAATCGGTAATTTCCGCTCGCACATGCACAGTCTGATTTATAGGCCCCACCCGAGAGCTTGCCCAGGCTGCTCTATTTAAAGACCAGTATCTTTATTATACTGCAGTAGGCCTCTTTAATTCTTCTACTAGTTTACCTATCATACTTTTGCAAAACCAGACCAGCAAAGAAAGTAACTTTATTATAACATTCATTGCTCTCAGAATATAGCGAACAGCAACGCCCACTCTGAGAGAGCTATTAAAATTGGCAAGGCACACCATCAGTCCCCCACGGAGAAAAACACGCACATTTGTCCCCACGGGGGAAAAAAAAACATACATTGGCCTCCATAGAAACAAAATAAAACACATTGACCCCCTTTTAAAAAACATGCTCACACTGGCCCCCACAATAGGCAAAATAATACACATGGGAGCTCAATCAGACCCGGACACTAAGCTGCGCTCTCACGCAGCTAAAAGGGGCCAGGTATGCAAATGTCGCGATCGTACTGTCTGGTGTAAGGACGCCCTCTATGTCTTAGAGAGCGACGGCAGAGCGAACTGCGATATAAAGACGTCCCACTTATCTCTCTTAACACACGTCATCTCCAGGAACTGTATGAACAATCGGAACCATCGAGAGCCATCGGAGCTGCACGCAGCGCTTGAGGTAGACCTTACCCCGCCGCAAGCACTGCGATCACTGTAGGCTGAAAAACAACCAAGTGACGTGTGCAATGACGCATCTTTGCTAATTATGCACACCCATTAAACTTGACGGCCAGACACGCCTACGTTCGCAGCACCACTCCCCCGTTCACAAGCACCTTCCCTTGTTACCACCCACAAACGGCGCAATCCGTCACTCAAAATAGTGTCCAGTCTGTGTACTACGAGCGCACAATTGCCGGACGCAGTGACTGGTTCGCGCATGCGTACTTTGACGCAAACGAATGCGCAAACGTGCAATAATCGCCCATAGCGTGCGTCCGCTGCTTAGCAAACGGGTCTGAGTCAGGCCCATGGTTCCCACATGAAATACACAATTATACTTGCCCCCCAGAAAGCTAAATAAGACACATTGGCATCCAAATGAAAAAAAAAATCCACACTATCCCCCACAAAAAGGAAAATAATACACATTGGCTCCAGTAGGGGGGGGTTCCAAGTACCCAAAAAAAACCCTGTCTCTGACAGACTCCAGAGCAGGCATCATGCTCTTAAGCCCTGCCCACCTCGTGGAAAAATGCAGAGATTCGCGGGTCAATAGGGAGGCAGCTTAGCCAGTATGATGCGATTCAATCAGAAACGCGTCATTTGGCTTCACCCCCCCCCAACGGACCCGCGATTTGTAGCATTTTCACGCTAGGGGGAGGGGTTTAAATACATGGTACCAGCCTACCAGGTCTGCAAGGTAAGTGGCAGTGCATATGTAAAGTATGTGTGCGCATATATGTCTGTGTATATCTATATGTCTGTGTATATCTATATGTCTGTGTGTATATATATATATATATATATATATATATATATATATATATAAGTATTGTGACACAGTTAGGTTAGGGGGTCCCTCTCCTGGGTAGAGGACTCCTTCCTTACATACACACACAGCAGCAGGGAAGCAGCACACCAGTCTGGATGCAAGTACAAGCTGGTCGGCGCCAGTCTTTATTGTACAATGTCAGAAATATAAAGAAAACATAAATATAAATCCTAGCCCTGTCGGGGCACTAACTTCACAGGTAGTTCCCTCACTACCAGAACCTGGCAGGGCCTAATGCCCTCGCCAGCAACAAAAGCACAGCACAACACTCACAGTTAGGTTTCCAAGTGTCTCTGAGCAAACTCCCTGCCTGCTCTCCCAGGTGAGACAATCAGCCCTAAACACACTAGGCTTATATTGGCCACTCTCAGGTGGAAAACTAACAATCCTGTTACCAGGCTGCGAGAACCAAAACCTGGAGTGGCCGTGGGTGGAGCCCTCCCTCTCCTCTCACCCACAACCCCCAGGTCCCAAACCGGCTTTTCAAAAAGCCGAAACTCAAGCCTGCTACACTGCAGACTTTCTCCTGGGGATTTTAAAACACAAAAGACAGGAATCTGGGACAAATGTACCTGCCACAGACCACTTTACCAGTGATCCTATCACATATCCCCCCCCTTTGTTTCGACCTGTGGGGCGGAACAACTGAAGCCCCCAAACAATGAACGCGTGAGAACGCGTCAGCATTGGCCAGCTGGCTTCCTGGCCTGTGTTCCACTGAAAATTTAAAAGTTTGTAACGCCAAGAACCATCTTGTAATTCTCGCATTACTGTCCTTATTTTCAGACATCCACTTCAGAGGGGCATGGTCAGTGATCAATTTGAACTTTCTTCCGACCAAGTAGTACCTGAGAGCCTCTAACGCCCACTTTATGGCCAACGTCTCCTTCTCCACTGTGGCATAGTTTCTCTCATGTACATTCAACTTTCTGCTAAGATAGAAAATAGGGTGTTCCTCACCCTCCTTGTTCTGGGACAGGACCGCTCCTATACCTACTTCTGATGCATCGGTTTGTACTATGAATTCCCTTTCAAAATTAGGAGTCATCAGGACTGGTTGGGAACACAACGCTACTTTCAACTCCTGAAAAGCTTTCTCTGCCTCAGGACTCCATTCTACCATGACTTTTTGTTTGCCTCTGGTCAGGTCAGTCAGTGGGACTGCCATGGTGGCAAAGTTGGGTATAAACCTCCTGTAGTACCCCGTAATTCCCAAGAAGGCTCTCACCTGCTTCTTATTCAGAGGCCGTGGCCAGTTTTGTATGGCATCAACTTTATTGAGCTGAGGCTTTATCAGGCCTCTGCCAATGGTGTATCCCAGATATTTTACTTCCTCCATGCCTAGACAACACTTTTTTGGGTTGGCTGTCAAACCTGCCTTATAGATGGAGTCCAACACTGCTTGCACCCTGGGTAAGTGAGACTGCCAATCAGGACTATGAACGACCACGTCATCCAGATAAGCAGCCGCATACCGTCTATGGGGCCTTAGAACCCTGTCCATCATTCTTTGGAAGGTAGCAGGTGCCCCATGTAGCCCGAAGGGCAACATCTTGTACTGAAACAAGCCCTCTGGCGCTGAAAAAGCTGTCTTTTGTTTGGCGCTCTCGGTTAACGGTACTTGCCAATACCCTTTGGTTAGGTCAAGAGTGGTTAAATACCTGGCCGTCCCTAGTCTCTCAATCAGTTCATCCACTCTTGGCATCGGGTAGGCATCGAATTTTGAAACACTGTTCAACTTTCGGAAGTCATTGCAGAAACGCACACTCCCGTCGGGCTTTGGAATCAACACAATGGGACTTGACCATTCACTATGTGATTCTTCAATAACCCCTAACTCTAGCATATTTTTAATTTCTTTCGACACCGATTCTCTTTGTGCTTCTGGTAACCTATAGGGCTTTAGATTAACTTTAACCCCTGGGTCAGTGATGATGTCATGTTTAATGACCGAGGTTTTCCCAGGTACGTCAGAGAACAGCACCCTATTTCTAATCAGAAACTCCTTGACCTCTTGTTGTTGAATTGCCGACAGGGTTTTTGCCACTGTCACTTCGGGAACTAAGGGCCCTGGACTTACTGGAGGGTCTCGGACGGCCGACAGTACCGTTCTATCTTTCCAGGGCTTTAACAGATTTATATGGTATATCTGTTCCGGCTTTCTTTTCCCCGGCTGGTAAACTTTGTAATTGACCTGCCCCACTCTTTCTAAGATTTCAAAGGGCCCTTGCCATTTAGCCAAAAGTTTATTTTGCACAGTGGGAACCAATACTAACACTCTGTCCCCAGGAGCAAAGCTGCGTAACCGAGCATTGCGGTTGTAAACCCTCTGCTGTGCCTGTTGAGCCTGTTCCAGGTGCTCTCTCACTATCGGCACTACCGCAGCAATTCTCTCCTGCATTTGAGAAACATACTCAATCACCGTTTTGTAAGGACTAGACTGCCCCTCCCATGTCTCTTTGGCAATGTCTAGTAACCCCCTTGGGTGTCTCCCATACAACAAGTCGAAGGGTGAAAACCCGGTGGAGGACTGGGGAACTTCTCTTATGGCCAACAATAAATACGGCAATAAGTAATCCCAATCCCTACTATCCTTGTCGACCACTTTCCCAAGCATGTGTTTTAACGTCTTGTTAAACCTCTCGACCAGCCCATCGGTTTGGGGGTGATAAACCGAAGTTCTTAACTGTTTGATTTTGAACAGGTGGCATAACTCTTTCATGACTTTGGACATAAACGGTGTACCCTGGTCAGTTAGTATCTCCTTAGGTATACCCAGCCTGCTAAAGACATGAACTAGCTCTCTGGCAATGGTCTTGGTTGACGTATTGCGCAACGGGATCGCTTCCGGGTACCTGGTAGCGTAATCCATTATGACCAGAATATACTGGTGTCCCCTGGCAGACTTCATTAAGGGTCCAACCAAATCCATCGCTATTCTTTCAAACGGCACCTCTATGATAGGCAATGGAACTAGTGGACCCTTAAAATGTGGCCTGGGAGCATGATACTGACACTCAGGGCAGGATGCGCAAAAGTCAGATACCTCTTTATGAAGCCCGGGCCAGAAAAACCTCTGCATTATTCGCTCAGTGGTTTTCTCTACCCCTAGATGGCCTGCCATTATATGACCATGGGCCAGATCCAACACTGTTCTTCTGTAGGCTTTGGGAACTATTAGTTGTTCCACAACATCTTCCCCCTTCTTAGTCACCTGATATAACAAATCCTGACACATTGCCATGTGGGGATAGGACAAAGGACTATCAGGGTCTACGGGTTTACCATCAAGTACTTTTACATTCTCCCTGGCTTTTACCAAAGTAGGGTCATTCAACTGCTCGACGGCAAAGACCTCTCTTCTGACCTCTAAATCAGGCAGACGATCACCTGGCCCAACAACACTTCCCACCTCAATGGGAGGCACATCAGTTGGCGGGCCACCGTCACATTCCGCATTCTCTAGTTCGCCAACCATAGTAGACAAAAGGGAATAACTCTGACTCAGAAGAAACTCCCTCCTCCACTACATCGACAACCTTCTCAAATGGATCGGGGTTGTTCACCTCTGGAACAAAACGGCTTTCCCACAACTTCCAGAAGTGAGCAAAGTCTCTCCCCAATATTGCATCGTACACCAGACCATGCACCAAACCCACAGAAACTATAGCAGAGCCACATGGTGTCTCGATGTTCACCTCGGCCGTAACATAATATCGAGTATCCCCGTGTATGCAGGTTACACCAACAGTTTTCCCTGTATGCCTCAAGGGGTTCACCAGCTCAGCTTTTATAAGTGTCACCAAGCTACCAGAGTCTAACAGTGCCTCTACTCGGTTGCCATCTACAGTGAGTACACACATGTGCTTATCAGTCTCAGCCTGCCGGTCAGCCGTACAGGCTATCTGTGCAAAGAAATACCCCCTGCGGTAGACATGAGCAGTATCACATTGCATAGGTTCAGTTGTAAGTGCACAATTAGCGGCAATATGGCCGAAGCCACCACATCGGAAACACTGAGTCATATTAATGTCTAGTCGTTTACGGGGCAAGAACCTTCCAGGCCTGGCAGGCCTGTCTCCAGGTTCTACACCCTCAGTCTTAGGTACATTCCACCGCCCAGCACCCTTCTCCCCTGGAACAGTCTTACCAGTGTCTCTGGGAGTTCGCCGGTGCGCCATCGGGGCTCGGTGGGGCATACTCATCAGCTCCTCAGCCGCCACGTACCTCTCCACCAGCTCGACCAACTGGTCCGCGGACTTAGGGTCTGCATGGCTCACCCACTTGCGCAGAGTCACAGGTAATGATCGCAGGTACCGGTCCATCACGACCCTTTCCACGATCTGTGGTCCCGTCAGCGTCTCGGGCTGTAGCCATTTTGAGGACAGATGGACGAGGTCATGCATCTGTGAACGTGGAGGCTTGTCCCTATGGAACTCCCAGCGGTGGACCCGTTGGGCACGAACAAAGGTGGTGACTCCCAAGCGAGTTAGGATCTCCCGTTTTAGTTTTTTATAGTCCTTGGCATCAGCCAGGCATAAGTCGAAATAGGCCTTTTGTGGCTCCCCAGACAAAAAAGGTGCCACCAGACATGCCCACTGCTCCTTGGGCCAACTCTCCCTTTCGGCCGTTCTTTCAAACGCGGTGAGATAGGCCTCCACATCATCGCCCGAAGTCATCTTTTGGAGGAAGTGACTGGCTCGTACGGAGTGAGTGAGGGTGGGAGGACCAGTAGCAACGTCTCTGGGCCGGGCGAGCAGGTGCTGTACCACCTCTTTTATGGCCTGGCAGGTTTCCTCGATGGCGACCTGTTGTTGCCTCTGGGCTGTCTCCAAGGCCAACAGTTGCACCCTGGTGGATTCCTGCTGAGCTCTGGTAGATTCCTGCTGAAGTTTGTTTGTCTCCTGCTGAGATGCTGTAGCTTGGAGCAAGGCCTTAATAATGTCCTCCATTTTGTCCTGGGGTGTAGGTTGGAAGCTGAACCTTGCCTCTCTGAGCATTGGCTTACGCCTCCTCTATGGGACTCCAAGGACACAGCGTTATTTCCACACTTACAAATTGGGTGTCTGTCCCTTTAATTTTTAAATGGAAAGTTTTCCTCTTGCTGCAACTTCAGTGTGTGTGGCCCGCATTCTCCACCATATTGTGACACAGTTAGGTTAGGGGGTCCCTCTCCTGGGTAGAGGACTCCTTCCTTACACACACACACAGCAGCAGGGAAGCAGCACACCAGTCTGGATGCAAGTACAAGCTGGTCGGCGCCAGTCTTTATTGTACAATGTCAGAAATATAAAGAAAACAAATATAAATCCTAGCCCTGTCGGGGCACTAACTTCACAGGTAGTTCCCTCACTACCAGAACCTGGCAGGGCCTAATGCCCTCGCCAGCAACAAAAGCACAGCACAACACTCACAGTTAGGTTTCCAAGTGTCTCTGAGCAAACTCCCTGCCTGCTCTCCCAGGTGAGACAATCAGCCCTAAACACACTAGGCTTATATTGGCCACTCTCAGGTGGAAAACTAACAATCCTGTTACCAGGCTGCGAGAACCAAAACCTGGAGTGGCCGTGGGTGGAGCCCTCCCTCTCCTCTCACCCACAACCCCCAGGTCCCAAACCGGCTTTTCAAAAAGCCGAAACTCAAGCCTGCTACACTGCAGACTTTCTCCTGGGGATTTTAAAACACAAAAGACAGGAATCTGGGACAAATGTACCTGCCACAGACCACTTTACCAGTGATCCTATCACAGTATATATTCATATGTGTTGTGTAAACCCCCCTGAAAAAATTCTGCGTTTGCCCCTTGGCTCCTACATAAAAAAAAAACAATCACATTGTCCCCACAGGGAGCACAATAATATACACTTCCCCCACATTAAAAACACAATTACAGTGGCCCCCACAGAAAGTAAACTCATATACATTGCCCCCACATAAAAAAACACAATAATACAGGCCCCCACAGAAAACATAATAATAATAATTATTATTAATAATAATAATAATGTTATGTAGCACTTTTCTCCTAAAGGACTCAGGGGCCTGTTCATCAACACTAAAATAACGGTTTTAAGGACATTTTCCTTAATTACCGTTATTTTAGTATTCATTAACACATTTAACACAGGAGATATCACTGATATCTCCTGGTTAAGTCCATCTGCGTTAATTTCCACACTCCCCATACATTAGTATGGGGACGTAGAAATTAGGCTATTCATCAAATTCCGAAAATTATGTATTTTCAGAACTTGATGGTGTTACTATACGCCGCTCTCAGGTGGCGTATAGCGAGTTATAGTTACCCGCTATCAACTGGGCAGGTCCTCCTCGGCTTGCTCCCTCACTCCCTCGTCCCTCCTCTGGCTCCGGCTGTTGCACTGACTGTTTTTCTACTGGTAGAACACAGTAAAGTTTTAAAAAAATATATATATATTTTTTTTTTACTTAACTGTTTTCTCCTCTTCAGATGGGATGGTCGGGGTCCGCGGCTGCAGCAGCCAGGTAGGTGGGGGACAGGGAGGTGAGAGGAGGGGGGTGGTTGGGGGACACACAGAGTTACCGCAGCTATAATTAGTGCTGCGCATGTACCGCTTTGTGAGCGTAACGGTGCATGCGCAACACTGATTACAGCTGCGGTAAGTTAGAGCAGATAGGTAAAAGTATCTATTTCCTGAAGAGCTGTCATCACAAAAATTACAGCTTTTCGGAATAGATACATATGGAGAGGAGGAATGATGAATTCCTCTGGTAATTAGGTAGAACTCCATGCGAGTTCTAGACCTAATTACCTCTTGAGTTTTTTGTTATGATGAATAGGTCCCTCAAAGTGCTTTACATTTGCCTTTGCAGCACAAAATACAAAACAAGCTGAACAAGGGGCATTTGTGAAATGCTTGGGTGAATAGGTGAGTCTTGAGTCTATTTTTGAAGGATTCTAGAGTGGAGGCCTTTCGAACTGTGCAGGGAAGCGAGTTCCATAGACCCCCTACCTGTCCCGTAGCGTCTAGATGCCCTTTCACCGAACGGACCCGGACGTCATCAGTCCCTCAGCCGTGAAAGTGGGTGCAGGCTTGTGGCAGCCTGCCACATTCACTGCTCATCAGCAATGAGCACTGTGTGGAGGCGGGACGGTGACACGGTGTGCATGACCTATGATGTCACGCCACCACTTCTCCAGTAGTACAGCCCAGGCAGCTGCTGAGCCTCCCAGAACAGCACAGCGCTGCCTGGGCCCGATGTTAGGAGTTCAAATGCGGGGGTTTCTCTTGGCAACACTTCTCTGGCAGCACACGTGGGAACCGTTTGCTGCACACTAGCTGTTTTAGAGTGACGTGACGTAATTTCATGACCAGAAAACATTAGCCTTCTAAGGGGACAATATACTCAATCAGCAGGAGGATAAAGTGAATGCTTGTTAGTGCTGCTTGCAGCATTTTGACAGTGATCATTATTGTGTGTTCCCTATTTACTATCATGCTAAAAACATAACTGAGCATATCCTAACTTTAGTATTCTGTGGTTTTCTGGTTAGAATATCACAAGCAGTCTGACACTGCCCTTAAGGTTCTATAAAATATCCAATTCAAATGTTTTGCTTTATTACAGCACAGGCTCTGCAAAATGAGTCTATAACTAAGACATACAGTACTTGCCTACTTTTGAAAAAGCATTTCAGGGAGATTGTGAAAGCAGCACCTATGAGCGCGTGTTACAGTGGGCGTCTACTGCTACATCTGAGAGGTGTGTCCTAAACCTGACTTACATCCAAATGAAAACCAGCCCAAAAGCAGTTAGTAAGATCTATTTGTTCATGAAAACACACTGATACTTCTCAAAAAATACATGTAGCCTTAGGGATCATTGTGCCTTATAACCAATGCAGGGAAATGATACTAATGATCCCATTTGAATGTATAAATCTCTGGGTTTTTCTTAATATAACAGCTTCATAATGGGGGCAGGGGCTGGCTGGCAACTTTTAGCCTGGGGGGCAAATGCATGCAGGCGGCCTTGGCAGAGGAGTAGCGTGTGTGTCCGAAGAATATGCATGCTACGGCGCCCCCCCCCCCCCCTCCAGTGTTCCAGGGAGGAGGCGGGTCCATATGGGATTAATGTAAGGTAAAAATAAAGATTAGGGCAGCCCCCTGTCGTAGTGCCCATATGCAGTGCCCCCGTGTGCCACAGGAGAGAACACCCTTATGCAGGCCTCCAGTAGTGCCCCCAGTAGTAGTCCCCCCCCCTTGTAGTGCCCCCAGTAGTAGTAGTCCCCCCATTTGCAGTGCCCCCAGTAGTAGTAGTCCCCCCCTTTGTAGTGCCCCCAGTAGTAGTAGTCCCCCCTGTAGTGCCCCCAGTAGTAGTACCCCCCCTTGTAGTGTCCCCAGTAGTAGTAGTCCCCCCCTTGTAGTGTCCCCCGTAGTAGTAGTCCCCAGTAGTAGTAGTCCCCCACCCCCCTTGTCGTGCCCCCAGTAGTAGTAGTCCCCTTATAGTGCCCCCAGTAGTAGTAGTCCCCAGTAGTAGTAGTCCCCTCCCCCTTGTAGTGCCCCCAGTAGTAGTAGTCCCCCCCTTGTAGTGCCCCCAGTAGTTGTAGTCCCCCCACACCCTTGTAATGCCCCCAGTAGTAGTAGTCCCCCCCTTGTAGTGCCCCCAGTAGTTGTAGTCCCCCACTCCTTGTAATGCCCCCAGTAGTAGTAGTCCCCCCTTCCTTTGTAATGCCCCCAGTAGTGCCAGACACCACCCCCCCAGTAGACACACGTAATATAAAAAACAAAATAAAAAAAAACACTTACCTGAATCCCCGCTCCCGCCGCCGCCATCTGCTCCTCCGTCTGTCCTCCCGGGCCGGGCCGCTCTGCATTATGGGAGAGACGTCATATGACATCATGACGTCTCTCCCATTGCCCACTGCGGGAGCCGGAAGATGGAGCGGCTCCCGCAGTGGGCGCAGCAGCAGCTAATGAGTCTGACAGACTCTCATTGGCTGCTGCTTACAACAAACACACAGCTGCCGGAGCCGGCGGCTGTGTGTTTGTCAGTGTAGCGCTGTAGCGCTGACCGAACTCTGTCCGGTCAGCGCTACACATGCGGTGCAGTCTGTCACAGTGACACAGACTGCACCGGCCCGCATGACGCAGCGGCCCGGGGGGCACATGGCACCCTGCACCCCGGCCCAGCCCGCCACTGAATGGGGGTAAGGTGCAATCAGGGAGATTGGTGGACTCTTCAGGGAGATTGCTGCTATTTCAGGGAGTCTCCCTGACAATGAGGGAGAGTTGGCAGGCATGAAATAAGAAGGAACTAGTTGAAATGGATCATGTTGTAATGCAAGAGACTCATGTATTACATTTTCTCATGGTAAGAAACCATGGTATGAAATACTAACAAATATCACACTGCTTGACAATTTCATAGCAATTTCTTATATCAACTATAGAGCTTTATAGACTTGTGGTATATTTAATCATATCAAACAATACAAAAGAGCACTGAGCAGACACCTTTATAGCAGAGTCTTTGAAAGTTAGGTTAGGTTTGAAAGAACATTAATGCACACCTATAGTTATCTCCACCTCCTGGGTTACAGTTTCTAAGTCTGTGTGTATCAGGCTACAAAACCCTAAGGATACAGTTTCCCTAACTACACAGTGATCATAGCAGAATAAGAAATGAGAGAGGGAGGGTGTCGTTTATCCATTACTTTTATATGAGAATCTATGGCATTGCTTTACAGAACAAAAAGAAACTTCTTAAAAGGAACTGCGCTGGTAATCAATAGACTCATGTTAATGGCAATTAAAGTTTCTACATAACTAGTAACTGAATAACTTCTCGTTTTGTACGTAATCTCCTATCGCCTGTGAGCTCCATAATATAGACTTTGTAGTAGTGATTGTCAGGGCTGCCATCAGAAATGGTGGGGCCCGGTACTGACAAATTAGGCAGGTCCCCCCTCCCCCGCAATATGGGGCAGAAGTGGGCGGAGCTGTGGATGTGGGTGGAGCTACTTTGGGGGTGAGAGACAGGGAGGGCTGGACCTATTGGGGGCACAGATTAATCGTTCGTAAATTCTGTTAAATTAAAAACATCCAAATAAAAATGTCAGCACAGCAAATAATATAATATATCTAAGCACAAGATGTATTGTGTGTGTGTATATATATATTATATACACAAACAAACAGAGCCGTAACTAGACTTTTTGGTGCTGCGTAGCTATATTAAATTAAAAGCATGTAGGTGACAGCACAGCAAGTAATATAACAGCACTTACCCACATTTATGTGTGTGATTTTATATATATATATATATATATATATACATACACACACTGTATATATATTATATATATACACACTATATATATATATATATATATATATATACTGTGTGTGTGTGTATATATATATATATATATATTATATATACTGTGTGTGTGTATGTATGTATATATATATATAAAATCACACACATAAATGTGGGTACGTGCTGTTTTTTATATATATATATATATATATATATATATATATATATATCTTACCTGGACACTCTGCCATCTTCGTGACTCTGGGAGCTCAGAGGACAGCCAGCGCAGAGTGATGTGCGGTACCGCGTGTCACTGGTGGAATGCATGCACCGGCAGCTGCCAGAGAAGAGGAAGAGTCTCAGTGGTATTTAATACATGGAGCCGGTCGCAAGCCAATCACAACTCGCTGAACGGCAGCCAGCCAATCAGCAGCGGCCACTGCTGATTGGCTGGATGTTGTTCCACGAGCTGTGATTGGCTCGCGTAACTGCAGCCAATCAGCAGCGGCCACTGCTGATTGGCTGGCTGCCGTTCCGCGAGCTGCTGTGATTGGCTTGCGGACGGCTCTATGTATTAAATGCCACCAAGTCTCTTTAGTTCTTTGGCTACCCCCAGTGCATTCCAGCAGTGATGTGCGGTAGCGCACATCACTGCATTTCACACCACCGCTACCCGGGCCCCCTCTCTCTACGGGCCCGGGACTGGAGTCCTCGCAGTCCCCCCCTGATGGCGGCCCTGGTGATTGTTATAGGTTGTACATCCCTATGGCTGTTCCTACACAGATACAAAAAATAACAGAATTTTACCAAGAATGAATATGAGTTAATGTACAGGTGGTAGACAGATATTTAATCACTGTATAAATATGTACAGGTGGTAGACAGACAGCGAGGTGGATATTTCATCCCCATGCCCACCGACCAATCAACCCCCCCATCATCTTCCGCACCTCCGCAAAGGAAAAAGAAAAGGCAGGGTAAAAAGCAGCAGAAGTAATACACAGAACCGGAGAACATATTCCTGCAACAAGTGGAACGAATCCTGCAAAAACAGCCAGACGACATAGATGACTTCACGACACATATAAATAGCACAATGCGTAAAATGGATGACCAAACAAAGAAGAATTTCCAGAGGCTGGTGTATGAGCTGCTTATTAGGTCTCTCAATTCGAATCTGCATGGTAACACATACATAGCAGACACACTTCTGTACTCACCTGTTCCAACCGCCTCTGTGAGCCCCCCCCGCAGCCCAGTTCAGGGGCGGATCTAGATTGTTGTATTAGGGGGGGCGAGTTAATGATTAATTCCAACCCCTCCCGCCCCCCGTCGCGGCAACCCCCCCCTCCCCCCGCAACCCCCCCTCGCGGCAACCCCCCCACAACTCCCCATCCCCCCCTTTTCTTTCACTTACCACCGCTGCTCCGGTGATGTTCTCCCTCCGGGCTTCAGTCAGCTGCTCTCCCCTTCTGCACTGTGACATGGTCAGCTGTTTAATGCAGCAGCTGACCAGGGTAACAGTGCAGGAGCTGGTAGACCAGCTGACTGGAGGGAGGACATTACCAGAGCCCCGATCTTCGCTCCCTGGACAGAGGTAAGTTTTTCTTTGTTTTTCTTTAGCAATGATCAGCGTGTGGTCTGTTTAGACAACACAGCTGATCACAGGGTATGAGGAGCCAGCTGTGATCGCTTCCTCCGAGGCTCCCGGGTCACATCCCCCTAACTGGGAGACGGGAGCTCCGATCACAGCACAGCCCAGCCATTATCATCTCTCTACTCTGAACTTAATGATGCAGAGGAGAGAGATGATAAAGGTCGGACAAACTGTGCTAGGGGGGCAGGTTACTCCCCCACCCAGTACCCCATCCACAAGCCAGGCTATTTATACTGCTCTGTTGGAAGCAGAGGATGATTTGCCCTATTATTCAAAAATGTAAAGTCTTTTTTTTGTTTTATTGTTGTCTGTATTATCACCAAATTTTATCTCTCCCAATAGGTACTGTATGCTATATGGTGGTGATGATACCAATTGGACAAGGTCACTACACGCATGACACAAGTACAGATTGATGGAAGCCGGGGCCATAATCTGTACTAGTACCATGTGTGTATTGGTCTGTTCAATCTGGCATCTGACCCACCGCATAGCATACAGCAGCACCTATTGGGTCTGATAAAATTTGGGGATAATGCTGTTTTCTACATTTTATATGCATAATTTTAAATGCGTATATTAAAAAAAACACAAAAAGAACATTTTTCTTTCACAAGAACCAAATGTGTAGTGTGTTTTCTTTTTCTTACATTGCAATATTGGTACTGCAGCACTTTAACAATAGCCTTGCAGGTCTCCGGGATGATGACGCCCAAGAACTGAGGGGAGATAAGGGTCCCAAACTTCAGTTCTTCCAGTGACCTTCCTGTAGCCAGGTACCTCAAGGTAGCCACCAACCTCTCTTCAACAGGGATTGCCCTCCGCAGCCTTGTGTCCTGCCTCCGGATGTGGGGAGTCACCATACTCAGCAACTCCTGGAAGGTGGCGTCATCCATGCGCAGGTAATTGCGGTAGTCGTCCGGGTTGTTCTCCTTGATCTCCATCAGCAGGGATATGTGAGAGCGAGTTTCCCTTTGCAGCAGCCACTCCTTGGTCCAGCATGCTCTCCTCCTCCTTCGCCGGGCCCTCTCCTGAATCATCTTGACCCCAGCATGGGCGACCTACACTCTATACTGATAGGGATCCATCAGCACAGAATTCAGGAACAGGATAGAATGCAGGTAGCACACACTTGCAGGCAGAACACACTTTGTAAAAGGCAAGCCAAATACAAAGCAGAGCATAGTAGCAATGTACTGGGTTCGGCAGGTATACACCTAGCCTCACTAGTAGCAGAGCAGAATGTGCAAATGGTTAAAATGGCGCCTGCTTTTTATACCCCCTAGCTAGCCCCGCCCATTATTTAAACTCTCTACCAATTGTGAGGATCCTCATGTGTTTGGTACCTTATGATCTATCGGGCACGATCTCACGGTTTGGACTTCCGACACGTTGCACGATAGACCGTGAATCAAATTGGCAGATTTTTAGACCTGATCATGACCACGACTGCCGGCGAGCTCCCAAGGAGAGTTCAGGGGAAATCGTACATGATGTCGGATCGTGAGCACATCGCCAAGTGTGTAGACACCTTTACATTTCCTGGCTCTTCAGACGGCGCTAGTCGCTGTAGGCAGCCTATAGGCTGCAGTTTCACTAGAGTTGGAATCCGTCAGCTAGACTGTGTGTATGCGAGGCCCAATGACCACGCATAAGAGTAGCATCCTGCAGGGCAACTAGGCAGTGACGTCTTCACAATGTGGAAAGTGCTGCACCAGGACTTTCCCCATGCACTCTCCTGGTAAGTAAACCATTATTAATTGCAAATATATCAGAACTAACCAATGCAAACTAATTTGTTATTTATTGGGGTAAAAAAATCAATAACTAATAAATAATAATAGGTAATACCCCATAGTATTATTTGATTATAAAAGCTGTGACCTCAATATTGATTTTCTATGATATTATAACTGATCATGTGGTCCACAAACCTCCTCCACATCCTCAACAGCAACCCTACAGTCCCTTGACTACTGGGCACCACCACTCCAGACATCTACCCTACAGTATACAATGGCACTGCATAGAGCGCTCCACAGTGTCAAAGTACCACTATTTCTAGTCAGAGGACACTATGTAATTAGTGCATATAAATACCACCTTCCACTGCAACTAAGCATGCTAATGAGTCCGCCACTGACTTTTCATGCCCCTCTAATCATGCTGATGTTGCAATATGGTTGAGCCTTGTAAATAAACTGTTAAAATAGGAAGGTTTAAAAGTGTACATGTGTATTTATTATATAATGTGCGACATGTGCAGTGAAAGAGAGATGGAGGCGCGCAGTCTCCCCGAGCACCCATTGCTCACATCTTTGATTTTAGGGGGGGGCGGTTTAAGAATAATTATGATTCCCCCCCTGGATCCCCCCTCAATAATAATATGGTCCACAAGCAGGCTCCCTCCAGTCCCACATGTGTGCCAGACCCCCCTGGACCCCCAACATTAATAATATGCTCCACAAGCAGGCTCCCCCCAGCCCCACAAGTGCACCTGACTGACCCACCCACTGACCCCTAATGATATGCTCCACATTCCACAATGACTCACAACAACACTTGATCAATGGCAATTGGCAGAGAGAGATTAACAGACAAATATATATAGTAAATAAAAAATATTCTTATTATTACAGACATAGAAAAACACAGTAAAGGAGAGTCAAATTAAACAATAATAGCTGTGGCGCTGGCGGTGGAGGAAATGGGAAGGAGAAAGTTGGTGCTGGCAAAAAAAAATAATCAAAAACCTTAACTACACACAGCCTAAATAGAAGAATAACTGTCAAAGTAACACAGAAAGAAACAGAGAAAAAATAACAATGCAAAATCGTATTAAGCAAAAAGTAGGTCTATTGTAAATTAAACAGGAAACATACACACTAAAAGCAACAAGATAATAAATGAGAGCAGGGTAGGAGTAGCACCTTAAAAAGAGAAAAAGTGGAGGAAACAAAAAGAGATGAAGAGATAAAAAAGGGGAAGAGAGAAAATATGGAGGATACAAACCTGGTGGCAAGACAAAAAAGACAGTATGGGATAGAGAAAAATGGGGTGAGAGGAAAACATGGGGGTGGAGCAGAGAGAGATAAGTAAAAGAATTGGAAAAGACAGGAGGAGAGAGAGACAGGGCAGAGAGATGGGAGGGAGAGCCACAGACAGGGAAAGAGGGATAGAGACGGGGAGGAAGAGAGAGACTATGGGGGGGGAGAAGGGGAGTGAGAGACAGTAAAAGACAGAAGAAGACGGAAAGAGATGGGGATGAGGGGTAGGTAGATGGGAAAATGGGGGAAGAGAGTTAAAAAAAAAACCTGTGCAATACAGCTAGCAATCCTGAATACTAGTAGGTTTATATTTTATCTACACAGTCAAGTCACATTATTATGACCACCTCCTACATTTGAAGTCGGCAGCGTGTAGCCAATGAAGTACGTCACGTGTCGTGTGCTGGCTCGGTGGGTATATAAGGTGTGCGATAGGCCGTCTGCACACGTCACTTGTTGCTGTAATGGGTGAAAGGCCGATTTATCCCAGTTGCAAAAAAGGATGATTATTGGCTTTTGGGCCAAGGGTGGCAGTATTCGTGAAACAGCGCAGTTTGTGAACTGTTCACATGCTGCTGTGGTGAAGGTGTATCGTGACTGGACAAATGGCGCCACTGCGAATAACCTACGGGGAAACGGCGGAGCACCACGTGCCATTGATGTGAGAGGTGAACGTCGGCTACGAAGGTGCGTGAGGGCCAACCAACATGCTAGAGTGGAGCAGCTCACCGTCAAAATTAACCTGGGGACCACCAGAGGTGTGTCTAAAATGACAGTTCAGCGGACCCTGCTAACGAAGGTGCATCGGTGGAAAAGTCTTCAATTTTCACGCCTGTATCAGAATTGGATGTCCGCTGATTGGCGAAGGGTTGCCTTCTCCAATAAGTCACATTTTCTGCTTCATCAAACGGATGGACATTGGCGTGTCAGGCGACAAACATCGAAGAACAAACACCCTGCAACCATTGCTGGAAGAACACAAGCTGGTGGTGGCAGCGTTATGGTCTGGGGAATGTTTTCATGGCATTCTTTGGGCCTAGTCATTCATGTGGAAGGCACCCTCAACCGATTTGGTTATGAATCCATCTTTGCAGTGCACGTACACACATACATGCTGATTGTCTTCCCTGAGGCGGATGGGATCTTCTAGCAAGATGATGCAACATGTCACACAGCTAGAAATATCCGACAGTGTTGGACGAGCACGACCAAGACTTCCAAGTACTTCCCTTGCCCCCTAATTCCCAGGACTTGAACCCATTTGAGCATCTGTGGGACCACCTCGATCGTTGTATCCACTATATGGATACTCCACCATGCACACTCCAGCAGCTGTGGGATGCACTGCAGTCAGCATGGCTCCAGATATCTGTGCCAACCTACTAGCACCTTATTGAGTCACTCCCAGCCAGTATAGCTGCTGTCCGTGCTGCACACAGTAGTTACTCTGGCTATTAGCTGGTGGGCATAATAATAATAATGTGACTTGACTGTGTATATATGCACTAATATAAATTTGCACTTGATACATTGGGCGGGATGTAATAGGGTGCAAGTATTTTTGCGAGTACAAACTCGCACCTTCTCACACATTTTGAAGGTGCGAGTGTCCCGCAACTCATACATGTAATAAGGTGCGAGTTTAAGGGTCCGAGTTTGACTGGCATGCGAGTTTCACTGCGGGTAAACTCACACCTTGTAATGCGACTTTCATTACAAGGTGCAAGTTACACAGAAGCCTTCACAGATCAGTGAGATCAGTGGAGTCTCCACCTAAAAGCACAACCAGCACCAGGCTTTATTTAGCCGATCCTGGTTGTGAAAATATGGGGGAAAAAAGATGTAGGGATCCCCCGTATTTTCAACAACCCGCACCAGGCTCAGTGAGTCAGTCCTGGTTGTGGAAATATGGGTGACAAAATGAGTAGGGGTCCCCTGTATTAGCCACAACCAGCACCAGACTCTTGCTAGTGGGGGTTTAAATACTACACTGTAGTAACCTAGCAGTTCCCACCATTGAAGTCAATGGTGGGAACCATTGATTGGCTGAGAGGCGGAGGCTAATGAACGCCTCTCTCAGCCAATAAATGTTCAGCACATGCTCAGGCTATACTCTCTACTCTATTACATTGGCCGAGTTGTTAGTTTTCCATGGGAAAACATCTGGATCCGAGTTTTGCCATTGTGAGTTGTGGAAATGCGAGTAACATGAGTTTGTATGTTCCTGCATTCAATTACATTGGTTGAGTTCTAAAAAAGTGCAAGTACAGCACTAGATTCGCACTTTTAAAGAACTTGCATCCTATTACATTTAGCACATTAGGTTGCGGGATTACTTAGGGAAAAGTTAGCATTATACTCTCTAATCCTCTTTTAGTATGGAAAACCTGTTAGTGCACTTAATCATGTTACACTGCATGTCATCAGATAGCGTTAGTCATAGTAGCCTATGGGCTACACTCTACATAAGGTATTGGGAGAGGATTTGCACGCAGCAGCGGATCAGAAAAGCCGGCAGGAGGCGTCTATCTAGATTATAATCGCACAGCCGCTGAGTACAAAGCGTCCTTTTCTGAATCAGGCCGAGTGCGCTTTATCAATTTGTCCTGCTGAAAAATACCTGAATGTATGTGTATTGTAATTAGCAGAGCTTTAATGTCTGTATGCATGCAAAGTATATCCTAATGTATTGTCTTATGTTTCTCATGTAAATGCACCCATCTAGGTGCTACCCCCATCTGTCTGTCTCTGTCCACCAGCCAATATTTTATTTACTTGCTTATGTCTAGTTAGTTACAGTACACACCTCACTCGAATAAATGCTTTGCATTCACTGGATGTACTTTTGTGTCAACTCACTGCTGCAGTGTCACTACTTGCTACCTTGCAATTATTACCATTCCATTCCAGCAAGTGACAAATTAGAGTAAAGTAGGTGGTCACTGCTGTATCCTGGGTGCATGTGCAGTTCTGTTAGTGTATGTCTTAGTAGCTGTGCACAGCCTCACACAGATCTGGTTACACTGTCCGTTTGATATCGTACCCAGCTGAAATATGAAGGATGGAAGTGCAGTACAACCTGTCCCATTATTACAGGCTGAATGAGGGAGCCCAATTGCTGTCCCCAACTCTACAGTCATCTGAGCTCCTGACACCTCTACAGACACTTCAGCGCCCCACAGTATCCCCAGAACGGTAAGTGCCAAAATGAGATGTGATGCAATTCATTTCTTAGTTTGTTTTACACTTTCTCAAAGTTATTATTGTATTTGTGTGTTGAGTGAACAGAGATAGGGCTACGTTTATTTACTAAAAAATGTTAGAATTGCAACATTTCTTTTAACTAATTTGGATTTAATACAATAATACCGAAATGCCCCAACCAACATTATTGATATGTTCTTTGCAAACACTTTTGTAATAAGTCATAAAAAACTGGTGCAAATGTCAACATTTAGGGGAATATTTACTAAAGTATGAGTTTTTAGAAGTAGAGTTGTTGCCCATAGCAACCAATCAGATTCTAGTTATTATCTTCTAGATTTAAGATGCTAAATGAATAGAAGCTTAATGGTTGCTATGGGCAACTACTTCACTTCTATAAACCTGCAGTTTAGTAAATATACCCCTTAGACAGATGCGTCACCGGGTGACACCCAGTGCGCACTCTGGATACCCACCGCGCACCTGATAGAAAAGGGTGTGTGGCCTAAATTAAGGACATGTCCTCGTGGGGAATCCCGATAACATCACTCCGGGGGCAGCCCAGCATCACCAAAGATGCTGGGCTGCCCCTGAAGACTGGGCAGTCTGTACTGGCGGCTCCTCTTCTATGACAGGATCCGGGTGCTGCAGGAGAATGTCACACTGCTCGTGTCACTGCAGAGGAGCTGGCATTTTGGTGTCACCCTCTCCTAGGACACCCCACACGCCCCTCATGACACCACTGCCCTTAAGAGATAACTAGTGAACGAATATATGCAGTTAATACAATGTTATCCTAATTACTTTAGAAGTCAGCTCTTAATAGTATAATACTGGTACTAGAATTAGGATTGTTTCATAACATAGGATAGATGACAGTGTAAGAAACTTCAGGGGAAAAAAGAAATGTGATTTACAAGAAATCATTCGAAGTCCTAGACACAATAATTATTATTTATTTTATTTATTATTACCAGTTTCTTACATAGCGCACACATATTCTGCATATTCTTTACATAGAATATTTAGCCATTCACATCAGTCCCAGTCCCTGTGTGCTTACAATCTATATTATCTACAATATGTACACACACATATACAATAGGGTTACATTTTGGCAGGAGCCAATTAACCAAACAGTATATTTTTAGAATGTGGGAGAAAACAGAAGTACCTGAAGAAACCCACACAAACACGTTAAGAACATACAAACTCCACACAGTTAGGGGCATGGTTGGTATTGATCCCAAGACCTTAGTGCTGTGCGGCAGTAATGCTAACCATTACACCATCTGTGCTGCCCAAATAATACTTTCTTATTCCTGCAAAAAATTAAGCTTCGCCAGGATGTACTAATATGCACATTCAGAGACAAGGGCTCCAAATGGAAATGGAGAGATATCTGCTGGTACATGGTAACTCCATGGTACATCCAGGCAGTGGCGGCTCCAGAGGTGGGGCTGCAGTGCAGTCCAAAATTCAAATAGGGGAGCCACACCAACTGCCAGTGAGTTCCGGCCGGCGATGCTTGGCAGCGTTTGGGGTGGCAGTTGGTGTGGCTCCCCTATTTGAATTTTAGGCTGCGCTGCAGCCCCACCTCTGGAGCCTCCACTGCATCCAGGAGATGCTTAATATTTGTGGGTTCCCCCCTAAATTGGGTCAGTTGTGCTGTATGATTTGGGTGGTTAGGGTGGTACTTATTTTGGCCCAATTTTTTTTACTGGATAAATGTTAGTATAGATTAATAATAACTAATTCAAGGATTATTATGTGGTTGATCTTTTGCACATAAAAATAATTATGTAACCAAATCTATTACTATACAAGAAATCCCCTATTGTTATAATGGTGGAGCTGTTCAGAAAGATTAAACTGGCTTTGAACCTAGGTGTTTCAAAATGCTCTCTCTATAGCTAAGGGATTACATTTCACATTACAACAATGCAGACGACTGTCAATGTGAATGATTTATATACTGTATAAACCCTGTAGGCTCAGTTGTCACCCAACAAACCTGTGATTTGATATGGCTACTGTAAATGGTATAAGCAACACATAAAAGGACAAGTAATTTAACAGCATTATAAATTATCTTCATATAAATGTTATGACAAAAGACTTAAGCTTAGAAATATTTACTGTAGATTTAGTCACCAGGGGATAGAATGTGAAGTTGTTACTCTTTTCATTGCAATGTTCTGCTCTTACCTTAAAAGAGTTGGATGTACAGTGGCAGCAAGTAACCAAATAATATTCACCCCCTTTGATGATTTTCACAATTTATTTGATACAGGGGTCTATTTACTAAGCCTTGTATGGAGATAAAGTCAATGGAGATAAGGTATCAGCCAATTAGCTCCTAACTATAATTTTTCAAACACAGCCTGTGACATGGCAGTTAGGAGCTGGTTGGCTGGTACTTTATCTCCGTTCACTTTATCTCCATCCAAGGCTTAGTAAATAGACCCCTTAATTTTCTCTATCTCTCTATCTATCTATCTATCTAGATCAGTATAGCTTCCAAATCACTTGAGTGTCAGAAATCGCTGCAGAGCAGAGGTGATGATTCAGCTGCAGATGGATATGTTATTATGTTAGCAGCTGCGAAAGTTGTAATATGGTAATGCAGCAGGAGGCGTCACACCTACTGTATGCATTACTGAACCAAGCTGCGTCCAAGGATACAGCATTGGATCATCTGCAATTCCTTCGGCTGGCTGAGTGACCATGCGGTCACGCAAGCCGGCCGCCGCCGCAGATGAGTAAAGGAGGCCAGGAAATCTCCATCAGCTCCCCCCAACTTCAGCAACATGTTTTGGGAAACGGAGGCAGTTGCCACCTGCTGCCCAGCCAGAAACGGCAACAGAGTGTCAATCATTGATAGTCTGCTGCCGGACTGCGTGTAGGATTGCAGACCCGAACTGCGCATGTGAATCTGCGAGATCCCTATTGCTGTGTCTGTAGCTGAATCACCCCCTGAAATCACTCTGCAGGTCAACATTGAAAACCATGTCTAGCAGGGCTGCCATCAGGGGGGACAGAAGGGGACAGTGGCACTGTCTGGCTGCGATCAATCACCCCTGCTGTTTATAATCTCCATATGCTAAACTTTGCCAGAATAAAAGATTGTGGATTGATTATACTGTCTGCCACAATCTGACTGTATCGAGTGGAATGTATCGAGGTCTGAGGTTACAAAGAACTACCAACAATTTGTGCATACACAGTATGTACACCTAATGGCAATGATTAGCACTGACTGCACTATGGCTCTGATTTAGACCCGCTCGCAGGTATGAAGGGAGTTTTTTTTTTTTTCGGTCCGACTTTCTGGCCGCCTGCTTAGCTGCGGGTGACCACCCACAGCTTTTGCGAGTGGCTAAAGGTTCCCAAATGCGGTCCTCAAGGCTCCACAACAGTTCAGGTTTTAGTGATATCCATGGTTGAGCACAGATGGTTACTTGACTGAGGTAGTAATTAAGTCACCTAGGCTCAACTATGGATAGCTCTAAAACCTGAACTGTTGGATTGCCTTGAGGACCGCATTTGGGAACCTCTGCTTTAACCATTAAATCAAGTATTAAGATCTTAGTTCCATATAGGTTGTTTTAACTAACCATAGAACCATGGCTACAGTGCCTTTTACACATTAATTATTACTAGCAAAGAAATGACCCATATGAAACCACAACAGTTCTCAGCTTGCCTAAGACAGGCCTTTAAAAATATCTATCTTAAAAGAAAACTCAAGAGGGATGAAGTACACAGGTAGTCTGAGTTTAAAGACAGTAATGGGCAGTCCCTAAAGCATCAGACTAAAGTAAAATGTTGCTTCTAGCTTGATCTGAGTGTAGGTGTATAAAAGGCCAGCATAAGCCTGGGGGGTGCCCTACTCTACAGTAGTAAGTGCCACAGCCAGGCCCACCAAGAGCCGCGGCGGGCCCGTATAACAGGGGGCGTGGCCTAATCGTGGGAGGTGTGGCCACGCCCCCTTCGGGGGAAAAAATATATATTTTCAGAGCCGCTGCGCACTGGTGAGGGGGGCGCTGGCGAGAGGGGCGCTGGCAAGGGGGATGCTCTGAGCCCCCTCAGCCCGGTGCAAAGCCAGGGGGGGCGATCAGTGTGATCGCTCCCCCCACAGGCATAGGAGACTGCTGTGGCTGCTGCTCAGCAGCCACGTGCAGTTTCCCACTGCAGCTCAGCACACGCTGTGTGCTGGGCTGCTGTGAGGAAGGGGGGGCAGCCCCCGCCGGGGCCCTCAGGAAGCCCTGGCCTGGGTAATTTGTCCCCCCCTCTCTCGGCACCCCTGGCCACAGCGCTGCCGAAACTGGCGCCCACTTACCAGGTCCAGCAGCACTGGAGTCCTGGTCGGTGTAGGGCAGCTGCTAGTGTTCCGGTCCCGGCTCCTTCTCTTGTATTTCCTCAGCGGCGGCAAGTGCAGGCGGCCACGGCTCCACCTAGGGATGCACATGCCGACCTGCAAGAAGATTTAAAGAGACAGAAAATATGAACTCTTCCCTATAAAGGGAGTCTCTGGGCACTAGGCAGGTGCCAGAATATAGGCTCTCAACCATACTCCAGAATTTCCAGTGTTTGTAGCTGCTCGTTCATGACCATGGCTTGGTCTGTGACTTGCTTCCGTCTCCTCCCTGGTACATTGCTTGGCATTCTGGTTTTGACCTTGGCTATCCTCTGCTCCCTGGTACCGTCTTGTCCGTTTGGGTCTAACCCTGCTTGTTGACTACGCTGTATGTCTTCATCGTACTTCACTCCATCCAGAGTACACCAGCACCTGTATTAGGGAAACTAGTCTGAGGTCTAAACCGCTTGTTGAATATACTCCCACAGGGGAGATTACCACCAGCGGTAACCACATTAATATAAAGGGCAAAGTGGGGAAAAAACTTTTTAGCTGGCCATAATAACCAGAATAAGTCAGCTCATACGTTCTATACCTAAAATACTTTTAGGGACAGGGCACTGCACATGGACGAGTTCTGAGTGTTTGCAGCCCATGCTCAAATTTTCCAGTTAATCCAGGGTACACACAGGACCTGATTCAAGTGGGCTGTATTGAGTCAGAAACTGCGAGCTTTGCCTGTATTCAGTGTTGGCTACATCTCTGCAGCTGCACCTCCCCTATCCATCTGCTTGTAAAAGTACAGATGTGTCCTCATACATCTAGCCTCCTTGCACGTTACACAACCCTTCTAGTCGCGCCATGCTGTAGCGTGACTCAGTAGCACCAAGCGTCTTTTTGTGCGACTTTTTCCTTCAAATGCTTCTTATTCACACAGTGAGTGATGCTTCTGCTGATTAAAATGATATGCATCATGCCTATGTTCTATGTGCTTCTGGGGGTGTATCTGCATGTGAAACGCTACGTTACAGTTTTACAGCCGCTGACAGTGTAACGATACACCCGCTCTCGCTCAGAACATAGCCATGCTGCATTTTAATCAGCAGAAGCTGCTTGTGCAACCTATTTGCATTGTGAATAAGACTCATTTAAAGGGAAAAAAGACTCTCTGTGCTACCGAGTGACAAGGAGCTCCCGCGTTATGTGTAGCGCGACTTGTAGCGCACGGAGGATATATGTGGACACATCTGTAACCACACTCACTCTAAGTGCACATTTGATTTTGCACCAACACCATACCTAGTGCAAGAGATCTGTGTGATATCAGAGAACTCAATGTGCACAATTCCACCTACATGCCAATGGTATGCCCTTAAAACACTTAGGGCCGTTTTCAATAGGGTGCGAAAAGTCCAGCTGCCGAGGTTATAGCTGCCATTGCTGGATTTCAATGCGGAAAAGTATCGCGCTCGTCGCCGCTTATCCCCGTATTCAATTCGAAATCGGCGAAAACGGGACCCGGCGAAATGCAAACAAGCGAAAAGTACTGTCAGATTTGGAGAAATCAGCCTGACACCCCCCAAAAGATGCACGGACATGGGGGATCACTATGGATACCCCCGAATAGCCCTGCTGAAGGTATTTGGGGAACTTAAATTGTCTCAATAGGTGCTATTTTGCGTCTTTGAATAAGTGGTGAAGAATAGCATTTAGCAGTTTGTTTTTTTTAGAAAGCAAGTAATCCCAGCAAATTTGGGGTACATGAAAATGGGGGCTAGCATATTTTACAGTTGCTAAAGTGAAGTTTTAAAAGACAAAAAAACACCTGGGGCATACTTGAGTGACCCCCTGGAGTCTATATCGCTAGATTTTAAGTTTGTCCCCCAACTTTGGACTTTTTCGCCCCCAAAACCAAAGTAAATTTTTGGGGTGATCTAAAGTCTTTTTTAAATTTTTTTTATGCATTTCACCTTTGGGGGACTGTTCCAAGGCTGCAGGGGGGTTTCCACAACTTTGCACCCCAAAATCCCCATTCTGTACTTTTTTTCACCTGCTTTCATAGGCAAATCTTTTCCGCACACTTTTCACACCGGCAAAAAATCTTTGGAATTGAATATGAGGATAAGTTTTCGCCTGGCAAAATGACGGAGAGAGATAAATTGGATGTAAATAAAGTACCAATCAATCAGCTCCTGTCACTTTACATGCGGTTTTTAAAAAATGAAAGGAGCTGATTGGTTGGTACTTTATCTCCAGCCACTTTATATCTCCCCAAGTCTTAGTACATAGTCAATAAATGTGCCTTATGGAATTCACACTCTATCACAACTTATCATTATTTTACATCTGAACATCTCATTACAACAACTACTTTCACCAATTTCTACATTCACCTGAGACTGCTGGTTCACACCTTAACCATACAGTAACAACCATGGCTTTCCAGAGACACCTACAAATGCTGTCACGTAAAGTAGAATGTCAAAGGTGTAAATCTTACTCCAAATGACTTGCTCACATAATGTAAAGCAGGAATCCACCCATCTGTCATTCTAACCCTCTGTTCCATGCACATTGTGTACCCCATCTGTGTCACCCCTGTCTGTCTGCCCTTCTCCTTTAGAATGTAAGCTCTCACGAGCAGGGTCCTCTTCCCTCATGTGCTTTTCCTTCCTTTACTTATATTGTTATCTACTCTATACTCCTTATAACAGCACCTAACCCTTGACTTTTGCCATCCTGCTACTGTTGCAGCAATGTTTATATACCATGTACTTGTCCTGCAATGTCCTATACTGTATGTCAAGTGTTTTCTTGTTCTGTTCAACTGTTTTTATGTACTGCTTTTGTACTTGTGGCGCCATATAAATAAAGGATAATAATAATAATAATAATAGACCCCTTAGCCACTGCTGTATACCAATTACACCATTTCAGCCACAAGTGTAGATATATATGACTCTAACAGGGGTATTCAATATGGGAGCGAAAACATAGTTTTTGCGTTAATATCGCACTTTTGACGTCATTATCGCAGGTTTGACTTTTACACCGTATTCAATTTCAAAGACTTATCGCAGGTTTGAAAAGTCTTTGATAAAAAACGGGGACAACTTTTCACCATTGAATAGGTGTCGAAAAAAAGTGCAGAATTGGGGTTTAGGGGTGCAGGCTATTTTTTTGAGGAATGACATTTAAAAAAGAAACAGTTTAAAAAAAAAAATAGGGACACCCCAAAAAATTTATTTAAAATTTGGGGTGGAAAAAAAGGGAAAAAATTGTTTAACAATAGGGAAATAGGGTAATTGCCCCGCTGGGTCTCTGTGTGATTATTATTCCACCTCCCCGGTGTCTCAGGGTTAGTGGTTGCGCATCCCACCAGCGTCATGCCGGACTACCTGGGGGCCGACCAGCGGAAGACAAAGGAGGAGGAGAAGGAGGATAAGCCTATACGGGCGCTGGATGAGGGAGACATCGCCTTGCTGAAAACTTACGGACAAAGCACGTATTCTCGTCAAATTAAACAAGTGGAAGATTATTATTATTATTATTATCCTTTATTTATATGGCGCCACAAGGGTTCCGCAGCGCCTGACAAAGTACAGAAACAAATGAGCACACAAGACAACAGCTATTAACAGTACAGACAATGCAGTGCAAGTACATGATTTATATACATTGCTGCATAACACCTAAATAAGCAGCAGGGTGTCAGTAATCAGTTTTAGGTGCCATTGTGAATGAAAGTAAAAGTAAGGCAAGAAGAAGCACGTGAGGAAAGAGGGCCCTGCTCGCGAGAGCTTACATTCTGAGCAGGGTGTCAGTAATCAGTTTTAGGTGCCATTGTGAATGAAAGTAAAAGGCAAGAAGAAGCACGTGAGGAAAGAGGGCCCTGCTCGCGAGAGCTTACATTCTGAAGATGACATACAGCAACTTCTTAAGAAAATTAATGAGCTCACAGGTATTAAGGAATCTGACACAGGGCTTGCTCCCCCTGCCCTGTGGGATTTGGCTGCTGATAAACAGACTCTTCAGAGTGAACAACCACTTCAGGTGGCCAGATGTACAAAAATAATCAATGCTGACTCTGAGGATCCAAAGTACATAATAAATGTGAAACAGTTTGCAAAGTTTGTGGTAGACCTCAGTGACCAGGTTGCCCCTACTGATATTAGAGGAAGGGATGAGAGTTGGTGTGGACAGAAACAAGTACCAGATCCATATACCATTGCCTCCAAAAATTGATCCTACAGTGACCATGATGCAGGTGTAAGAGAAACCTGACGTGACATATAGTGATGTTGGGGGCTGCAAAGAACACATAGAAAAGTTAAGAGAAGTTGTGGAAACTCCTTTGCTCCATCCTGAGCGATTCGTTAATTCGTTAATCTGAGCCCCCCAAAGGAGTGCTTCTGTTCGGCCCTCCAGGAACAGGAAAGACACTTTGCGCACGTGCAGTTGCTAACAGGACTGATGCCTGCTTCATCAGAGTCATTGGCTCAGAACTGGTCCAGAAATACATTGGAGAGGGTGCTCGAATGGTACGTGAATTGTTTGAGATGGCCAGGACAAAGAAAGCCTGCCTTATTTTCTTTGATGAAATTGATGCTATTGGTGGAGCCCGTTTTGATGATGGAGCTGGGGGTGACAATGAAGTACAAAGAACTATGCTAGAACTAATCAATCAGTTGGATGGTTTTGATCCCAGAGGAAATATAAAAGTGTTAATGGCCACAAATAGGCCTGACACTTTGGATCCAGCCCTGATGAGGCCTGGAAGACTAGACCGAAAAATTGAATTCAGTTTACCTGATCTTGAGGGACGTACACATATATTTAAGATTCATGCTCGTTCCATGAGTGTTGAAAGAGATATAAGATTTGAGTTGCTTGCGCGGCTGTGTCCAAACAGCACAGGTGCTGAAATCCGCAGTGTGTGCACTGAGGCAGGAATGTTTGCTTTCAGAGCACGGCGCAAAATAGCAACAGAGAAAGACTTCTTGGAGGCTGTAAACAAGGTCATCAAGTCATATGCAAAATTCAGTGCCACACCCAGATACATGACCTACAACTAATTATGGGAAACTGTACAGATGGAAATGTATGCTGCCAGGCCACAACTTCCATCGTCACATCCAGGCATTGCTGAATGCATGTTCATCCAAGTAAAAAAAATAATAATTTTTTTTCTTACTGCAGCCGTGTGTTTAGTTTGGGGACGAACCCAATACATATTTGTGATTATAAATAAAATATTGACTAGAAAAAAAAAAAAAACAATAGGGAAATAGGTTCAGGGCTATTCTGCATGTATGCGGCAGGTGTTTTCTAGAATAGAATTATAGCGGCAGGTGCACAAATGCAGAATTTTTAAAAATATGAGATATGGTAAGAACTTACCCTTGTTATCGCTATTTCTACGAAGTCCATAGGGTTCCACAGGATACCTTGGGGTATAGGTGTGACGTCAGTCGCAGGGCACCAAAGAGTTAAGCTTTCAGCCTCCCAGGATGCACTAGGTCCCCCTCCTATACCCCGCCCCCGAGCCAAGGCACCTCAGTTAGTTACCAAGCCATAGGCCGGAGGAGGAGAAGGAAGAGAGAGAACAAAGATCTGGACACATACAAGAATCACATTCTCACCAGAGGGAGACGGAAAACCGGTGACCAGAGCAAAGCCCATCTGCAGCACAGGTGCGACAGGGCGGGAGTCCTGTGGAACCCTATGGACTTCGTAGAAATAGAGATAACAAGGGTAAGTTCTTACCATATCTCATATTTTCTACTTCAGGGTCCATAGGGTATCCACAGGATACCTTGGGGATGTCCCAAAGCAGTATCCTTTAAGGGTGGGGACGCTCCTGTGCAGAAAGGAGAATCCGCAGCCCGAAGGAAGCATCCTGAGAGGCGAAGGTGTCAAACCTGTAATACCTCACGAAGGTATGGACAGAAGACCACGTAGCAGCCTTGCAGATCTGAACTGCCGAGGCACCACGTCGAGCTGCCCACGAAGGACCCACAGACCTAGTGGAATGAGCCTTCAGAGAAGGAGGGACCGGTAGGCCTTCATGAAGATAAGCTTCAGAAATAGCCATACGGATCCAGGCTGCCAAAGTTTGCTTTGAAGCAGGCCAACCCTTTTTACGGAAGCCAAAGAGGACAAACAAAGCGTCCGACTTCCTAAACGAAGAAGTGCGGTCAACATAAGTCCTTAAGGCCCGCACAACATCCAAAGAGGCCTCACCCACGGAAAGACCCGGTGAGTTAAAGGCCGGAACAACTATTTCCTCGTTAATATGAAACTGGGAAACAACTTTGGGAAGAAACTCGGGCCGAGTGCGGAGCACTGCCCTGTTCCCATAAAAAACCAAGAAAGGGGGTCTACAAGAAAGAGCCCCTAACTCAGAAACACGTCTGGCCGAAGCAATGGCCAGAAGGAAAACAGTCTTAGCTGTTAGCCATTTAAGATCCACTGAGCCCAGTGGTTCAAACGGCGGTCCTTGGAGAGCCCTCAGGACCACAGCCAAATCCCAAGGCGCCACAGGTGGAACAAAGGGCGGCTGAATGCGGAGAACACCCTGCATAAAGGTGCGCACATCCGGGATTGTAGCAATCCTACGGTGAAACCAGACAGATAGGGCCGAAACCTGTACCTTCAAAGAAGCAAGGCGAAGCCCATGATCTAGTCCCACTTGCAGGAAGGCGAGAATCCGAGACAGACGAAACTCCCGCGGTGCATAACCTCTCGGTCGACACCACTGGAAGAACGTATGCCACACGCGATGGTATATCCTCGCGGAAGACGGTTTCCGAGCTCGTAACATGGTACGCACCACAGAGCTGGAAAACCCCCGGGACCTCAGCATGGCCGTCTCAACAGCCACGCCGTCAAAGACAGCCGAGTTAGGTCCGGGTGAAGGCAAGGACCCTGAGACAGAAGGTCCGGTCGTAGCGGCAACCGCAGAGGAATGTCCACGGACAGACCCTGAAGGTCTGAGAACCAGTGCCGTCTGGGCCACGCGGGAGCTATCAACAGGAGCGTCCCTCCTTCCTGTTTGAATTTCCGGATTACCCGTGGAAGAAGGGAGACCGGAGGGAACAGGTATGCGAACCGGAACGTCCACCGGACGGACAGAGCATCCACCAGAGACGCCCCTTCGTCTCTTGTGCGAGACCCGTACACCGGCAACTTGTTGTTGTGCCGGGACGCCATGAGGTCGATTTCTGGAAGACCCCACCTGTCCACCAGTAGTTGAAAAACGTCCGGGTGCAGGGACCATTCCCCCGGATGAACGTCCTGGCGACTTAGAAAGTCCGCCTCCCAATTGAGCACTCCCGGGATGAAAACCGCTGATATGGCCGGAAGATTGCGCTCCGCCCAAACCAGGATCCGAGAGACCTCTACGAGAGCCGCCCGACTGCGAGTTCCTCCTTGCCTGTTTATGTAGGCCACGGTGGTAGCGTTGTCCGACTGGACCTGCACCGGGCGACCCTGGAGAAACCGCTGTGCCTGCTGGAGAGCATTGAAGACCGCACGGAGTTCCAAGATATTTATTGGAAGCTCCGCTTCTGTCGGCGTCCACCTGCCCTGGAACAAGTGTGGACCCGAAACTGCTCCCCAGCCCCGAAGACTGGCGTCCGTTGTCAACAGGACCCAATTTGGAACCCAGAACGGACGTCCCTTGTTGAGGTGGGTCGTCTGTAACCACCACGTAAGGGACAGGCGAACCTCCTGGGTGAGCACAATCGTCTGGGACTTCAGAGACTGAGTCAGCCCGTTCCACTTGGACAGGATCAGGTGCTGCAGAGGTCTGGAGTGAAACTGGGCGTATTCCACCATGTCGAACACCGACACCATGGAGCCCAGTAACCTCATCGCCGAGTGTAAGGACACCCGGCGGCTGTGCAGACAACTGCGCACCCTTGACTGTAAAGCAGAGATCTTGTCCTCCGTCACGAAGATCCTTTGCTGTCCCGAGTCCAATAAGGCTCCAAGATGCAGAATCCTCCGAGACGGGATTAGAGTGGACTTCTGCCAGTTGATTAGCCAGCCGTGCCGTTGCAGCAGTGCAATGGTCAGGTCCAAGTGGCGTAACAGGAGCTCTGGAGATCCTGCCACCAATAACAGGTCGTCCAAATACGGCAACATGCGGACTCCCTGCAGCCGCAGAGAAGCCGCCATGACCGCCATCACCTTGGTGAAAACACGTGGTGCTGTTGCCAGGCCAAAAGGTAACGCCCGAAACTGGAAGTGGTCGCTGCTGATTGCTAACCTGAGGAACTGTTGATGGCGCCAAAGAATAGGGACATGCAGGTAAGCGTCCTGTATGTCCAATGACACCAAGTAGTCCCCAGGTTCCAGCGCCAGAATGATGGACCGTAGGGTCTCCATCCGAAACTTCGGGACCCGCAAAGACTTGTTGAGTGCTTTGAGGTTGAGAATCGGACGATATGACCCATTGGGTTTCTGTACCAAAAATAGATTTGAATAGAAACCCTGGCCCCTCTGGGAGATTGGAACCGCCACTATAACTCCAGCCTGGAGCATAGTGTGCAATACCTTCCGCAGCTCCGTAGCCTTGTTCCGGTCTGATGGGAGACCCGTGGTGAAGAAGCGAGCCGGGGGTCTGTGCCGGAAGGAGAGGGCGTATCCGTGGGAAACCACCTCCAGAACCCAAGTGTCTGTCGTAGTAGTCGACCAACACTGGGCGAACTGTAGCAGGCGGCCTCCCACCCTGGGATCCCCCAAAGGGAGGCCCGGACCGTCAGGCCGCAGGCTTGCCATCTGGCTTGGGGGCCGGACGTCTGGTACTCCATGCCTGTTTCCGGGGCTTGACAGATTTCTTAGGGCCAGCCTGTCGAGGAAACGACTGTGGTTTGGGCCTGCCCTGGGCCCTAGATGACCGAAAGGACGATGGTCCCGAACCAGAAGGAGCAGCGGCCGACGGGAGACAGGCAGATTTGGCTGCCGCCAGCGTGGCCACAATCTTATCCAGATCCGGACCGAAGAGAACTTCTCCGGTAAACGGCAACGCTTCCAGACCTTTCTTGGAATCTGCGTCCGCCTTCCAGGATCGCAGCCACAAGGTGCGACGAGCAGCTACCGCTGCTGAAGAAATTCTAGACACCAGAGTACTAATGTCTAGAGCCGCCTCGTTGATGTAGGTGGCCGAATCACGGAGATTGCCAATCAACTCCGCCTGATCGGCCGGACAGTCGGATTCAAAAGAAGCCTCTAATGAATCCGCCCAGCGCTCCATCGCTCTGGCAACCCAGCAAATGGCCATAGCCGGCCGTGCTGCCCCCCCTGCAAGGGAATAAGCGGACTTCAGGCAGATTTCTACCTTGCGGTCCGTAGCATCCTTAAGGGAGGACATGGATGGCATCGGCAATGTGGCACTACGGACAAGACGGGTCACGTGAGAATCCACCTGTGGAGGGGATTCCCACTTCGCAAAATAATTATCCGCGAACGGATAAGCCACCGCCAGGCGTCTCTGCGGCTGGTATCTTTTGCCAGGTTGTTTCCACGCCTCCTCTAAATGGTCCACCAACTGACCCGAAAGAGGAAAGACTGTGGCATCGCCCTTCACATCTTTGAAAAAGGCATACTTAGATTTAGCCGCTGGGGGAACTTCGTCCTCAATCACCAAGGCTGTGCGGACCGCCCGAATAAGTCCAGGAATATATACTTTGGACTTAGCATCAGCGTCCTTAGTATGGAGAGGTTCCTGATCGTAAGGATCTAGAATCTCCCCATCATCAGACGTTCCTTCGTCATCCTCATAAGGAGCGGACAGAGACGCCACCGGCCTTTTATGAGACCGCATCACAGACTCCCCTTGCAACACATCCGACAAGTGCTGTACAGAACTCGTCAGGGAGTTAACCCACGCTGGCTCCTGAGAACCCGGGAGCGGGGAAATAGGGAGACTGTGGGGTACCACCAATTGTCGTGGGAACCCCTGCATGGGTGACGACACCACAGACTGCTGGGACAAACCCATCGGAGTAAACGCGGGCTGCGGAGCTAACTGGCCCACTAAAGCTGTTAACGCCTGAGCGAAACAAGCCCAGGGCGGCTCCTGTACCGGTGCTGTAACCGTAATAGGCCGCGCCATGGACAAACACTGCCGGCAAAGGCCCTCCGCGCTACCCTCCCCCTCCGCTAACGGTACTTTGCACGTGGTACACTGTAGCCGGAGGGGAAAATCACTTTCAGACATGATGGCACCACGTATGTGACCTCTCTCACCAATTAAGTATTAAATAGGCGAGAGACCACCCTGCAGCACCGCACCGCAAGGGCTTTAGCAGAAAGAACAGGGACAGTAATAAAGCTGACAGTTTAGAGAGAAAAGATTACAGGCAGCAGCGCTAGCACAGTCACATACAATGCAGAAAAATAACAATTCCTGCACTAACAGCGCTGATCACTCAACTACACAGACACAGGGCCTGGTAGGACACAGCGCTGCATACACAGACCTGACCACAGCGGAGGAGAGGTATGCGGGGGGACCCAGACCACGATGCTTCCTTCCAGCGCTTCCAGCAGCGTTCACCATGCGTTCTGGAGAAGATGGCCGCCGAGGAGCAGAGAGGAGGCTGGCCTGGGGGAGGAGCGCTGCCACAGGACCAGTCGGCAGCATGCAGAGAGGGCTGTGTGCAGCGGGGGAGGCGCCGGCTGTGAGACAGGGAAGGCGCGCTCCCCTGGCATGCATTTAACCCCTGGGATGCCGCAGCGCTACCGCTCTGCTGCGGTCCGCTGTCCCAGGGGGTAGTGGAAGCGCAGGTTGGTCGCCTGGCTCCACGCTGCAGCCAGTCCCCAGGGAGCCCCCTGCCTGGGGACTTAGGACCATGTGATCAGCGGGGACCCACCGCGGGACCCCGCTGCTTACCTCTGTCCCCCTTGAATCCGGCCATGGTCCGGAGCATCTGGGGTCACCGCTAGCTGTGACCCCAGACGCCCACCAGCATCCCCGGATCAGTACCGGCGTTCTGGTACCGGCGGGGTGTAGGGAAGACAGCATGGACGTCAGGACTGACTGTCCATGCTGTTCATCCAGTTGTGCAGCCACAGCTGCATGAAGAATAAGCTTCAGGGGCTCTTCTAGCCCCCACTCCAACAGGTGCACCCGACTCCGGCCGGGCACCAAACTAAACTGAGGTGCCTTGGCTCGGGGGCGGGGTATAGGAGGGGGACCTAGTGCATCCTGGGAGGCTGAAAGCTTAACTCTTTGGTGCCCTGCGACTGACGTCACACCTATACCCCAAGGTATCCTGTGGATACCCTATGGACCCTGAAGTAGAAAACTTACTTTAGGGACATTAAAATATGCTAGTACCCATTTTCATGTACCCCAAATTTGATGGGACCACTTAAAAAAATGAAAAAAATAACCTAAGTGCTCTTCTGCATCACTTCTTCAATGTCAGGAAAAAACACCTGCTACGGCTATTTAAATCCCCGACTTTCAATTAAACGCTAAAACGGGGGTACCCATAGTGATCCCCCATGTTTTTACAACTTTAGGGGGGACCTACAATTTTTTTAAGGAAAAATTCGTAACTTTACGCAAATCCAACTTCGGAGTTTCCCGTTTTCGTTAATTTTATATTGAATACGGGGATAAGCGGGAGCGCGCCCGATACTTTAACGCAGGTAAAAACTCCGATATGAAACGTTAACTTCGACAGTGAAGTTAACGTTTCATATTGAATACCCCTATAAGTCCCCCGTCGTTGCATATGTTTGGTTCAGACGCATGGACAGTGCGAACAATCACAAGATCCTTTCGCAAAAAGGATCTGTGTGCAACTCTGATCAGACCCTCAGTGTTAAAATACATATTACTGGAGTATGAATATCCCTTTCTCACTACTTATTAAACTAAAAAATCTACTTTACTCAAAGGAAATCTTATCAATGATGTTGTCATGTGGGGATAAAACAGGGTACAGTGTATTTCTAAATTGACATCAGGCTAGTTTGCAGGTTAGAAAGTAGATGTACTGGACAGGTTGGGTACGGGATACCCGGTCAAAATCCTGACGCCGGCATCCTGACAAGGTTAGGATACCGACACCTGTCAGAAGGTATCCTAACCCACCCCCTCTTTCTAGCTCTAACCCTCCCTTCCCGTGCCTAAACCTATCCTTCCCTCTAGTGTCTAAACCTAACCCACCCCCTCTTCCTAGCTCTAACCCTCCCTTCCCGGTGCCTAAACCTAAACTTCCCCGTAGTGTCTAAACCTAACCTCCCCTTCCCAGCACCCTAAACCTAACCCCTCCCCCGTAGTGTCTAACCCTAAAGGTGCCCACACACATACCGATCTGCACACAATCCCACGATGTGTGCGATTTCCCCTGAACTCTCCCCCGGCAGTTCCCCGGCAGCTCCTACACACGATTTGGAGTAAAAAGTATAAGATCTATCGTGCTTCTTAACTTTTTTTTTTTTTTTTCCAGTGCATTTTGTCCCAGATTGTCAGATCTGCCCTACTGCATGGTAGATCTGACAATGCGATGTGCGACCAGCGGGGACGCACATCGCATCGTGAGTTAGGACTCACGATTTCCTCACGATTTGGCCATATTTTACACGATATTTCGTCACGAATTGGCCAGATCGTGTAAAATATCGCTATGTGTGTGGGCACCTTTACCCTGCCCCTAGTGCCTAACCTCTAACGCTAACCCTCCCCCTAACCCTGCTACTTACCTTCGGGATGACAGCACCGGGATTCTGTCAGGTGTTGGGATTCCGACGCCGGTATTCTAAGCGCAGGCATCCCCTTTGCCGGGATATTGACCATATGCCGTACTGGACATTCCATGCGCTTGCAGAAGAGTGTGCATGATGTTCGTGACCTTCATTGTGTGGTTTGTGTGTGCTCGTCAGTTCAGCTGGAGTGGCACATCAATCAGGAATGGCCCTAAACAATACCATGTAACCATATTTTGTCCTATTGCTATATCAGGTTTTATATGCAGCCTCAGCAATTTACATTTGAATTTGTCACGATCAGCCTCACATAGGAAATATGGGAACTGTAAATATAACTACTTCCACAGAAGCAAGCATAAGAGAGATGGGGCAGTGAGCCTGATTCAGAGAATGTGATCGCAGCTGCGATTCCGCAGGGAACGCAGCTGTGAAAATACATTAACAATTCTGCCTTCTTACATGCATACAACGTTGCTTACCTGCATAAATATTGGTAACATCAATATGTGCGTACATAGAACGGCCATCTTGCCCTTACGGAAGGTCTGACCTGCCGAAGATTTGGCAGCTCTCCCGACAAGCACAGCTGCATAGGAGATCGCAATGGCTAATTTATGCACGCCCATGTAACGACGTTCAGATGGTCAGATACGCCTGCGTTTTTATGACCACTCCCTGTTACCAACCCTAAATGCTGACAGCCTGTCATTCAGTGAGATAGATTCCTCTGTGCATCCGTAATCGCAGCTTATACGCATGCGCAATGACAAACAATGGCTCAACAGCCATGTGGCACACTGCCAATCAGCGGCCCTTACACTAGAGCGGCCTCTGTTGGTTAACAAGGTTTCTGTCATTTGCTGGGGAAGAGATGCGTGGAAACACATACATCTCTTCACTGTCCATGGTCCGGGATAGTCGGTTTGTTGTTTTTGCATGGCCAGGACTCTGCTGGAGAAGAGGACCGATATGTACCAGGAGGTAGGTGAGTACTTTTGTTTTTTAGGGATAATCGGAGATTACTACTAGAGAAGGGGACTGATCACCAGAGACAAGGTGAGAATGTATGTGTGTGTTTGGGTGTAATAAACTTATACTATGTATGGTGTGCGTGTCCTGTCGTTTATTTACTATTATTTTTACAGCAGGTCTACCAGTGCCGGCTGCCTGCTGGCACTTGTAGTCCCACAAGGACTACAAGTGCCAAAGGACAGGCACACTGGCACCTGTAGTCCCACTGTAAAATACAATAGTAGCCATTTATTATTATCACTATTACCCCTGCACCCACCGGCCAGGGCTGCAGGGAAGAGCCCCGGGCTTTAGCCCAGGCCTGGGGTGCTCAGGACTGGGGGGACCTCCCCTCCCCTGGGTTGACTAGTTTGGGGTGTTAATGCATTGGCCAGGGGACCCTTTCACCGGGAAACCCTGGCCAAAGCATTAACACCCCAAACTAGTCAACCCAGGGGAGGAGGTGACCTCAATAAAGGGATCCCCCCTCTTCTGTGACATTGCACTCCACTAGTTTGAGCCCGGTCCTGGTATTAAAAATATGGGGAACCCCATGCCATTTTTTCTCTGTATTTTTAAAACCAGGACCGGCTCCCAGAGCACAGTGTTGGTTCATAAAATACGGGGGACCCCTACACATTATGGACCTCATTCAGAGGAGGTCATTAGTTGCAAGCGGTCGCACTGAATCAGGGCGGCCGCTTGCATCCTGAACGGCCGCCTCCTTGTCGATCGTTAAGCTGTGGGTTACCACCCACAGCTTAATGACCAACCAGGTTGATGGTCGTGATGGTGATCACCATCACGACCATCGGGGCTTACGACCAGACCCTAAGGTTGGGTCTGGGTACTCATAAGCCCCAGGGAGCTTTCTACTCTGATGGAGCAGGAAGCTCCCCACTGACTTCACTGATGATGTCAGTGCGGCCGCCCACAAAATGGTAGGCGTTCGTAAAGGAACGCCTCCGTTTTGGAAACCACCCCCCCGGCCCACCTACCAAACGGGGGCAGCTGTCAATCAACATCGACACCCGCTACTTTGGTAGCGAGCTCCGGCGCGACAGAGTTTCTCTGTCGCTCTGGGGTTTGCGCACGATCAGTGCGGCTGCTGCGCATGCGCAGGCCTAACCATCGAGTCGCTTACGAGCGCATCGGCGCTCGCGACCGACTCTGAATAAGGTCCTTTGTCCCCTCGTATCTCTAGAATCAGGGCTGGCTCACTGGTTATGCTGGTTTTTTTCTTAATTTTATACTTTATTGTAATCATTAGCGGCAAAAACATACACGGATCACACTGAGCTGTGTACAGTATGTTTCCGCAAGACCCGCTGCTCAGGAGGGGGTCTATTTAAAACTTCTATTTTTAAACCATGTATGCTTGTTAAATTACACCTGGGATTATAATCACGATTCTTGGTAAATTCCCAAATTGTATTCCTGTCTATGGAAAGTATGGAATCTGTATCGCCGGCCGCATCGCCGGCGGTTCTAATCCCGACAGCGGCAGCCCGGTAGGGGTGAAGATCCCGATCGTTAACTAAGGTAAGTATCTCTAACCTAACCCCCCCCAAACCCTAACCCTCCCTTAGGGGTGCCTAACCCTAACCTCCCCCCCAAGTGCCTAACACTAACCCCCATCTTAGTGCCTAAACCTAACCCCCCCTTCCCCGCAGCCTAACCCTAAGTCTCCCACGGGGGTGCCTAATCCTAACCTCCCCCCCGGGGGTGCCTGACCCCCCTCTAAGTGCCTAAACCTGACCCCCCCTTGCCCGCAGCCTAACCCAAAGTCTCCCAGGGGGGTGCCTAACCCTAACCTCCCCCCTGCGGCTGTCCATGCCCGGCACCCGGCTTACCTTTATTCGGTATGCCGGGCGTCGGGCTCCCGGCATAAGTCTAATGACAGGCGTCGGGATTTCGACGCCTGTCAATAGTACCTTGCCGGGATTAGACAGTCGGGAAGCCGGTGGTTGGCATTTCGACCATCGGCTTCCTGACTGCATCCCGGAAAGTATTGCCGTGTTTAATCGATGTTGTATTTATTTCTATTTGTGTTTTCACCAGAGTTTTGCGAATTTGCAAGTGGCCAAACACACCCACGATTGACATCTCAGTCCAACACGAATCTTTAAATTTAAATTTACCCCTTAATCTGCTAAAGAGAATACCCACCTAGTTGTACACACCCACGATTGACATCTCAGTCCAACACGAATCTTTAAATTTAAATTTACCCCTTAATCTGCTAAAGAGAATACCCACCTAGTTGTTTTACCCTTGTATCCCCACGCTTTCTATTTATATACCCCACTTTTAATTTCTAGAAAATTAGGGAAGCAATGGTTTGAGCCTGGTGTAAGGAGCTGAATTGACTTTTCAGAGGTTTCTAAATAGGAAAGAGGTGAACAGCGGTGTCAGCATATTTATAACTTTCAGCATCCGAAAATCATGTGGACATTAGACTGCGCATGTAGAATTTGGATATTTCCTTTTTCTTTTGTTTTTTAAACTATAGGATGGTTAATCGCTTTGTCTGACCTACCAACATCCCGATCTTGACAGGACAGTGGACCTCATTCAGAGGCGGTCGTTAGTTGCAAACGGTCGCACTGAATCAGGGCGGCCGCTTGCATCATGAACGACCACCTACTTGTCGATCGCTAAGCTGTAGGTTACCGCCCACAGCTCTTAGTGCCCACAGTACGGTCGTTAGTTGCAAGCGGTCGCACTGAATCAGGGCGGCCGCTTGCATCCTGAACGACCGCCTACTTGTCGATCGCTAAGCTGTGGGTTACCACCCACAGCTCTAGCGACCGACATGGGTGATGGTCGCGATGGTCAAGACCATCGCGACCATCAGGGCTTACAACCAAACCCTAAGGTTGGGTCTGGGCACTTGTAAGCCCCAGGGAGCTTCCGGCTCTGATCAAGCAGGAAGCTCCCCACTGACATCAGCAATGATGTCAGTGGGGCTGCCCCCCAAATGGCAAGTGTTCCGGCAGGAACGCCTCCATTTGGGCAGGGACACCCCCTGCCCGCCTCCCAAACGGGGCGAGCTGTCACTCACCATCGACAGCTCGCCCCGTCTGCTGCGAGACCCCTAGCGATGGAGCGTCCGTCGCTAGCCGAGTCTCGCACATGTGCACGACGGAGCCGGCTCCGTCGTGCGCATGCCCAGTGGGGCAACATGGAGTCAGTTGCAAGTGCTCAGCGCTTGCGACCGACTCTGAATGACCCCTAGTCCCTCTTTTCTGGCGCTGCTCTGCTGCTCCACACACAGGCTGCAGTGTCCTGTGGGTGTAAAAGGTTGGGAGGTCTCTCTGTCACGTCCCAGCCTTTCCTAGATGGATCGATCAACAGAGAGAGACTGGGGGCTGTATCTTGGGCATACTTGCCAACTCTCCCTCATTGTCAGGGAGACTCCCTGAAATAGTAGCAATCTCCCTGACTCCCTGAAGAGTCTAGTAATCTCCATGATTGCACTTTACTCCCATTATAAAGGTGTTATATATTTAAAAAAAACAGATATATACATCCAAGTGGGATCATTAATATAATTTATCTGCATTGGTTATAAGGCACAATGGTCCCTATGGCTACATGCATTTTCTGGAAAAGTATCAGTGTGTTTCCATCAATAAGTAGATCTTACTAACTGCTCTGGGGCTCATTTACATTTGGATGTAAGTCAGGTTTATGACACACCTCTCATATGTAGCAGTACACGGCCACTGTAATGTGCTCATAGGTGTTGTTATCACAATCTCCCTGAAAAGTTTTTTCAAAAGTAGGCAAGTATGAACTTGGGGTGCGCTGGATATGCCCCAGCATGATGAGAAGTAAACAGGGGCGTCATATGCAGACATACCCCCATGATATGAGGCCATGCTCCCATGTTGTGAGGCCACCCTCTTTTTCTGTACACACAGTGTCCCGCTTCTCACCTACCAAATTTTGGGAGGTATGCTTTGTACTCTATAGGTGGTGCTTACTCAGTGCTTTCACATATAATTTACATTGTCAGATGTTGGTACAGGGAGTGTGGGCTTCTGGGAGGGGAGAGATACCAAAGTACTAATTGGTTTTAGTGGTTATAGGTGACCCTGGGGCCAAATGCAACCCTCAGAGCATTCACTAGCAGTCTCCAGCTCCTTCCTACTTTGTTGTCATAGTTGTTTATTGTAATGTTTGTTACTTTAAATGGCCGGCTACTATGTTATTAGATGTAGGCATCTCTTTCATTGAATACATGTATTTATCTAATTTACTACTGAGATTAAGAGTAGCGTGTGGCGCTTTTGAAGGTTAGTGGGCCCCCATAATGCAACCCCAAAGTGTATCAGGTTGCCTATGACTGCTAATTATGCAGTGACAGAGCAGCAGGACAGACCTCCCTCCTCTGCTCTCGTCAGTGTATCGGCAATGGGGACATTTGCTCACCCTATCCCCAGAGGATCATTATTATTTAATTATGTAAACAGTAGCAGGTGTGATCCAGGGGGCCGCCTGTGCTTCCTTATGGATGATCTAGCCCTGATGCTGCTCACAAACCTGACGCTGACCGCAAAGGGAATTAGACTACTATTGTTTCCTGAATGGACATGGTTACTACTGATAAACATTATCGCCAAGGGTGCAGTAGGATATGTCGCCATTGAGAACATGTCAGCATTCTGAGAATTTTAACAATGTCGACATCATACCTGATGACATTGTGGTGCCAACATTATGAATGTCGACATTGCAATTGACAACCTAATGACTGCATCTCATTACCAGGTGCATACTTTCCGACTTTTAGCACCTTCCAGGAGGGAGGGAGCTGTCGGGCTTCCACGGCGGGAGGGGACGTGTAGCGGCAAAAGGGGGTGTGGTGCATCAATGACGAATCATTGGGGGCGGAGCTTGGGGCGTGACAGAACGATTGAGTCATCGTGGACCCGCCCTCCTTTCACAATGCCGAGATTAACGCAGCAAGAGAGCCCTATGCGTGTCTGGAGTTGCTAAAGTACAGGTAGTCAGCGTTTGGGGGGGGGGGGGGGGGGAGGGTCTGACCGTTTCAACACTGTTTTCTGGGCATCCATAAATTAAACACTGCCCTGTGCGTGTCTGGAGACCCACTGTGTCTGTGGCAGTTTAGACTTATTTAGAATGCTCGTGGCTGCCTGACCTGTGTAGATGTTACCAATGTTAATGCTGTTTGTCAGACATATGAGAAAGCAGCAGTGGGCATCCCTATGCTGTGGGAGGTTTAGGAGAAATTAGCATATTTTTGCTATTGTGATCCGTGAGATGTCGCAGCTTCGATGGTATTTGCATGCGGATCTGAATCAGGCCCACAGTTACTTGCTCTATTTTGCTTTACTCCCAACTCAGAATCAGGCTCCTAATGGGGATCTGGGATGGGAATCGTCTCAAGTCTGCATAAGTATGGAGCATGTTGAACTTGACGCTGACAATAGAGATCAGGGGCGTAAAAGGAATCATGATATTCAATAAAAACACATATGAGGGAAATTAATAAACCCAGTATTGTGCAACAGACTTAAGAAAATACCTAGTTTTTATAATGTTCCCTCATTGCCCTTTATTGATGGCTCATTACATTCTTGCACTCTACATTTCTGACTGACTGCACTGTACACACTTGTGTCACGTGCTGGGAAACGCTGTATGTTTGAGGCAGGTATGGTATGTTTGCATGACTGTTGTTAGAACATTAGCAATTCCTGGAAGCATCAAAGACATTGATGAACAGATGACTGGTCAAGTCTATGAAATTGGATGCCATTCTCTCCCTGGGTCACTTAAAAAACAGCAGGTATAAAAATAAAAGATTCCTTATTTTACATACATGAGTTGAGCTGTCACACACAGAACAAAATGTATATTTTTAATCTTATTATGTTAATCAGGCATAGACTACATTTTGTCTTTCATGTGTAAAATTTGCATTGTATGCCAATACGGTGGCTATTATAGGTTAAAGTGCATATCAGTTGGGCTGGGATACGGTCAAAATCCTGACCGCCGGGATCCCGAAGGTAAGAACTGGGATTAGGGGGAGGGTTTGAGGTTAGAGTTAGGCACTAGGGGGAGGGTTAAGGTTAGGCACTAAATGGGGAGGGTTAGGTTTAGGGTGCGGGGAGGGGGAGGTTAGGTTCAGGCACCGGGGAGGGAGGGTTAAGGTTGGAACAGGGGGAAGGTTAGGATACCGACCAACAAAGTGTCAGTATTCTAACCTTGTTGGGATGCCGGCGTCGGGATTGTGACCGCCGGGTTCCCGAACGCCGGCATCCTGTATGTATTCCGCTGCACTTTGACAACATAGTATACAGTATAAAATAATAACATACAGCTGGACTTTGACAACATAGTATACAGTATAACATAATACAGTATATGTAACTTCACGGAGTGATAAACAACAGCCTCATGCCGCATTATATAGTACAGCTCCTGTTCCCTTGGCATCTAGTAATCCCATTCCTCTAATACAACACAGCCTCCAAATCATAATTATGCAGTACATCTCCCACGGCTGCAGTAAACATTAACACACTCATATTCCCTTCCAAAATGTTACTTTAGAATGAGAAGTTGTTAAAATATCACCAAACAGTTAAATGAACACATGGTTAGAGCAAAAGATATATGTACTGTATGTGGCTTGGTCTCCCCTTCCCACACATACTGTACGAGGCTCTTTAACTAGATATTAGTCACACTGTGTAAATGCATACTTGCTGACTTTCCAAAAATCCCTGAGGAAAGTACCGGAAGGGGCAACCCTATCTGAGGGATGAAGGGCCTGGTGATGCATTCTTGTCATCATGGTTCTCCCACTGCTGTGTAAAGCTGTTGTTGCCCGCTAGGACAGATCCCTTCCCCTCCTCCACCTTTGTGTCTCTCCACCCTCTCTAACTCATTGATAAAACCTGAACAGCGGGTTCATACTTGTGTTTTTATTTTTTACTTCAATTTACTTTTTACTTCGCATTGATACTTGATGTTGAATTGCTTTTGCTTGTAAATTTGTAGCTCGATTTTATGAAACTTTCTGGGCCTTTAAAAAATAAACTTTAAAAAAAATAATAAAAACTTTTGGCGAACTTTAACTGTACAAACGTACCTGATATGCTTGGTTTGGCATGAATAAAAAGTACTTATTGTAGTATAGAGGGCCTGATTCAGCAGTGCACGATTATCGGGAATGCGAGTGTGCAGAATGGGTTCTGCGTAGTCGCATGCAGACCCTTCTATGCCTCTGCCTGATTGACAGGCAGAGGCATTTAAGCAGCAGTGCAGGACGGGGTTGGCTGGCTTTCTCGGAAATGGTAGTGTGTATGCCCCATTTTCTGGGAGTGGCTTGCCCAGGGACTGCATCGACCAAGGCTGTGTACTGGGCTCTCAAGCCAGCCAGCCTGAGTAAGCTGAGGCTCACTCAGCTGGCTGGCGGTCCGGCGCCGTCCACTATTGCGACCTTCGACCACCGATGGCTGCAATGGTGATCCCAGCATGCGATCTCAATCACAGTGCTGGGATTGTAAATGCAGCAGGGGTGTCATACACCTCGCTGCACTTGCATACTAGCAAGGACGTAATTGCAAAGCTGCCTGCGTGATTGCTCTGGTAAAAATATATACTCTTTTGCAATGCAACATGGCAAATATTTAATCTACAGAGTACGGCAAAAGATATGCCATGTAACTAAGACCCAATTGTAACTTCATATGCCTCTGTAGCTTCACGTACACTTATATTGCCGATAAATATCCATATAGCCTCACATGTCACCATATAGTCAATTTAGCCTTCATATAGCCTCACTTGCCACCATATAGTCAATATAGCCTTTATATAGCCTCACATGCCACCATATAGTCAATATAGCCCTCATATAGCCTCACATGCCACCATATAGTCAATATAGCCTTCATATAGCCTCATATGCCAGCATATAGTCAATATATATCCTTCATATAGCCTCACATGCCACCATATAGTCAATATAGCCTTCATATAGCCTCACGTGCCACCATATAGTCAATATAGCCTTCATATAGCCTCATGTGCCACCATATAGTCAGTATAGCCTTCATATAGCCTCATGCCACCATATAGTCAATATAGCCTTTATATAGCCTCACGTGCCACCATATAGTCAATATAGCCCTCACATAGCCTCATGCCACCATATATTCAATATAGCCTTCATATAGCCTCATGCCACCATATAGTCAATATAGCCTTCATATAGCGTCACTTGCCACCATATAGTCAATATAGCCTTCATATAGCCTCATGCCACCATATAGTCAATATAGCCTTCATATAGCGTCTCTTGCCACCATATAGTCAATATAGCCTTCATATAGACTCGCAAGCCAGAATAACGGTAGAATGCCTCATATATCAATCATGTCACATATAGACAGCATTGGCAGTTCCAGGGGTGCCAAACATAGATGGCTGGGACTCACTGGCAGTTGTTGTGGCTCCCCTATTTTAATTTAGGACTGTGCTGCAGCCTCACCCCTGGAGCCGCCACTGATAGTCAGTATGCCCCATGCAGTTCTATATGTCCCTATTATGGAGGCATATGATATAATGGCATCTATGTAGTAGAGAGAGATAAAGTGGATGGAGATAAAGTATCAACCAAGCAGCTCCTAACTGTGTTTCTTAACAGACTGTGGACCTCATTCAGAGTCGGTTGTTGCAGCCGCACGGTCGTAAGGTAAAAGGGGCCGGATATGCAAATGAAGCGCTCGCAAGTTGCGTCGTTAAGATGGGATCGTTAGCTGGACGAGCGAGGGGAGGATGCGGCCGTAAGACTAGTTCGCATTACACGTCATCTCCGGGTATATAAGGATTAATCGAGACCATCGGAGCTGCTCGTGGACCTTAAGGTTGACCATGCCCTCTCTTAAGCACTACAATCAAGTCAGTGTAAAAACTGCCCATGTCACATGTGCCATGACACTACTTAGTTAATTATGCACTCCCATAAAACGCCGTTTGTATAGTCAGGCACGCCTGCGTTCGGATCTCCACTCCCCCGTTTACAAGCACCTTCCCCCGTTACCACCCACAAACGCCTCATCCTGTCACTCAAACTAACGACCTGGCCAAGTTGAAGGAGAGAGCAATTTCTGATTGTAATAGCTAGTTTGCGCACGCGCATTGCGAATTTTACACATGCGCAGTTTAGCGAACATCGGTGGTGTACGACCGTGCGGCCACAACGACCGACTCTGAATGAGGTCCTGTGTTTCTTCGTGTAACCCTGGTGTGGGTTACGGAGATATATGACATATAAATATAATTCATATATACAATTGGAGCAGGTATAAAAATATGTGACCTTTAACTAAGAGTGGATTTGTGTACAGGTATATATTGTTATTCATATATATGCAAGTCTGAGGTAAAATGTATGTACCATATATATGTGATGTCACCTTAGAGAAAATGGAATAATTTTGAATTTATATGTACAGTGATAAGAGATATGTATACCATGTTAGTCATAACTGTATATATACTGTATTATTTGGACTGATCTTAGTCAACACAAACACAAAAGGTAGGGGCCAGCATGAGGTAGATAGAGCGAGCTATAATAAGAGAGGGGAGAGTGTTCTAGAAGCAGCGCTGCAGGCGGGAAGGAGAGGGTCGCGTGGCCAAAGTAGAGGTCGCGTGCCTCTCTAGCCAGCTGTATAAATAGAACGGCCGGCAGCTTTGCCGGCCAGTCTGGTGTTCCCTCCCTCCAGTGCCTGCCCTCCTGTGACCCGAACGGCCAGTGAGCAGCGTTAGGCTGCCGGGCGCAGGGGGGCAGAGCCAGAGAGGGAGCTACTGCAGTTTACCCTCCATGGCACACATAGCTACTCACCGTTAGGAGCAGCGGTGCTCAGGAGTAGCGTTAGTGTGCCAGTATGGGGCTGCTACCTGGAGGTAGCGCTGAGTGGCTGGGTGTCAGCTGCGCTGCTGACATAGCAGGAGTCCCGTCAGGGCAGAGCTGGAAGGAAATGGCTGGTTTCTGTGGTAACCCGATGGTTGCCTGACAGCTACGTGTGTTAAGCCAGCACTCATAACTGAACAGCAGCTGCAGCGTCTGATGCTTACCGTGCTGGGAGCCGCTGATTGGAAAGGGACTTCTCCGTCAGCTGGAAGCAGGAGGTCTGTAGGCGGAGACTTAACACTGGGAAGGCTGCAGAAGTAGCGCTGAGCCTAGTGTGAGTAAATATTAACCCAACACACTCACACATGTTGCTGGAGACTGAGCAGCACATTTTATACTAGTACCGGAAAGCAGTTCCAGGAGAGGCAATTAATAGCCCTATAAATATAAAAGGCACTATATTCATCAGTGTAGAGAGCATCAGCTTATCCTGGGTCCAAACAGTATATGTGCATGGACTCTGACAGGATGATTACTAACTATAACATTGCTTCAAGCACACATACTATAGTCAGGAGTTAAATGTCAAAGTGAAAGAGCTACAGTGTAACCCCTTAGAGGTCCCAGGGGAGATATTTATTATACAAGTCACTAGACTGGAAAGTGAAAATCTACAGCAGGAAGGGAAAGTGGTCAATATACCAGGCACACAGCCTTGTTTCTGGCTATTGCAGTTTAACCCCCACAGGGAATTATTGTAGTAGTATCTGGAGAAAAGTTAATGAAATGTCAGGGTAGTTCAACAAAATAACTTTTCAGTGAGAGCTCCTCGTACCTTGTCTAGCATTTGACAATGAATTGGATATCAGAGACTAAAATCCAAGCAAGGAAAAGTTATTCGGATACAAAAGTCCAAAGGAGGACAGACCGCACGATTAAACTTATATAACAGAGAGGACACCTGTGGAAAAAGAACTTAACAATATTTCCGACAAGGACAAGCATTTTATTTAGTCCTAGTACTTACACTATGCATGTATCCAGTCTAAGTTGTAAATTGTAAGAATATTGTTACTACATTTTCATTAATGTTAACTCAAATGTAAAGTGAATACTTACGTATGGGAATAACTTTCATTTAAGTTCTTCATATAAAGTAATATATGGTAAATCAACTATGTATATGTTTATTTATCTGGAGCTGATAACGTAAGGAGGACAGCGTGGAGAAGCCTACCGAAAGAAAGGGAGCAGGTGGTGAAAGTAACCCTAAAGTATACTGTAATATATTTTGCATTGAATGCACACTACATCGCGCACAACATTGATAGGTTGTCCCAGGCCAACCTTAAGTCACTGAGAACTAGCTTGGGTGGAGGCACTGACAATGGGATGTACACCACTTAGAGGAATGCGAAGGGTGGGTACATTGGGAGTAACAAAGGAGTTAGTAACCTGGTGACCCTTTAGTGATAAAAGGGGGGTTACATTCGTATTAGTTAATAGTTAATTTTCTAAATGTGATTTAGATCTACAGCAAGTTAGTAATTTAATGATTTGATTGTACACATCAAATAAAATAACTATTACATTCATTCTGATTGATAGATATCATGAATTTCTTGTATCGACACCTGTTATATCAAGAGTACCTTGGGGCAGAGAAAGAGAGTATGGAGGGATCGGAGCCGTGTCTCTTCCACCTGATCACCGACCAAAGTCAGAACCTCCTCAACTAGAAACAAAAGGACACAAGCACTATGGGTACGGAGGAGACCCCTGGCCATGGTAAGTAGGGGTGTGTTTGGTGTCTACTGCCTTTGAAAATATAATTGATATCTGTTTATTGCTCCTATTTATGTCTACTTAATATAGTTCTCTCTATGGGCTCTATTTATTAACATTATTTTTACTAAAATAAAGTGAAAAAGGGTGTTTTTTAGTATCACCTATAGTTATTACAGGGCAATTGGAGTAGAATTAGTAAAATTCTACTCCAATCCCTAAGTATCACTTATTTTTAGTAAAGCAGATCGCATTTCCCATAATTGTAATGGGAAATGTGATCCGACCAGAGTTACTAAAAATAAATTGTAAAAAAATACCGGGGGAAGCCCTGTGATAATAACGCCACCTGGAGGTGGCGTTATCCAGGGTCCAGGGTTTTTTTTACTTACCTGAATCCAGGGACCGGTGATCGGGCCTCCGGTGATGGCTCCTCTCCGGTCAGCAGGTCTCCCACAGTGCACTGCTGCCCGGTCATCAGGTGATCGGGCCCCAGTGCAGTATGGGAGATCACCTGATCGGGAAGCCCGGAGAAGATCACCGGAGGCCAGGAGGATGCAGGTAAGTGTAATGAAGGGAGGGGGGTTCGCGGGGGTCCGCATTCGCGGGGCGGGGCTTAGCGTCGGTGGGGGGTAGCAGCGACGGTGGGTCGGCGCATGCACGGGCTCTTAGTCGCGGTATTGTTTCCGAAAATACCGCGACTAGAGTGCGGATGGGATCCGCAGGGACAGAGCTTTATCGCAAGCTCTGTCCCTGCAAGGGATTTATAGTAAATCCCTGTGATATTGCCTGAATTCGCAATGCAAATTCACTCGGTAATATCACACTACAATCCGCATTCAATATGCGGATTGTAGTAAATAGAGCCCTATCTATTGCTCTCTAGAGTTAAGGGTTTATGTCCACTGGTGGTTTCCACATATATTTTCTAGCATACAAACCATTGTTTATAGAGTCACTGTATCCATTTCATTATTACTAGACATGTGGTATTGTTCTGTTCGCGTTCTGGTTTATGGCATACTTGGCTACCCTCCCAGAATGGCCGGGAGGCTCCCGAAAATCAGGTGCTACTGCCGGCCACCCGGAAAAGTATGCAAGTCTTCCGCAACCGCCGGCACCCCCCTGTACCCTCCCAAAGATGCCCGCCGCCGCCCACTTACTAAGCAGTAGTGGACAGTCCGTGGGCCTGTAATATTGGCACTTTATAGCAGGGGACGGAACCACAATCACACGATTGAGCCGCCATGCCTCCGCACCGCCCACCTATGGCCTTGCCATGCCCCCTGCTCTGACAAAGAAGTCAGAAAGTAAGTAAGTATGGTGTATGGAAAGCATCTTATAGTTAATAAACACATTCTGGAAGCCTAGACTGAGTGCCAAACGCTAGTAGCATGAAGGTCTACAGGACTAGTACTGATACTGAATGCAATGTGCTTAGATCAGTGATATAGGTGACAGAGCCATAACTAGGGTGGTGTGACCTGTGCCATGGCACAGGGCACCGCAGGGCAGGGGGTGCTGTTTGGGCCTGTAAATTTTCCTATTTATTATCATTCTCACTTGCAGCTTCCTCTTCTTTTCTCCCCAGCATCTCCTGGCCTCTCCTATCTCTTCCCTGGCCCTTCCCCCAGGCCATGGCCCTTTTTCAGGTGCACTATCTTATGTCCCTATTTGAAAAATGGGGGTGCGCCAATGCTCTCTCTGGCACATAGCACCAAAAAGTCTAGTTATGGCTCTGATAAGTGACCTAATACACTTCAAGGGCTGCAATGGGCAGCCCAAAATCTTTGAAAATGCTGCACATTACTCTTAAGGTGTGTACACACTGGGCGATTACAGTGAATGACTTAACGATAACGATATCGTTATTGTTAAGTCATTCACTTTATCATCCATATTTTTACCTAAATGATGAACGACGAACGATGTGCGTTCCCACAGTCGTTCATCTTTATCGTTCATCGGGCAAACATGCAGGCCAACCTGACGATATTGTCAGGTTGCTGCATGTTGGGGAATGGGGGAGAGAGCCCGGCACTGAACGATATCGTTAATGATATCGTTCAGCGGGTGTGCTCAGTGTCATGAACGACATTGTGCACACACTGCCAGGGACACACTAGACGATATCGCTCAGGGAGCATATCGTCTAGTGTGTATGCTCCTTTAATCTCAGTGGAAAGTTAAAGTAAATACATATTACCAATAATAGAGACTTCTATACCTCAATACATATCAGCAGGACTATAAATAAAAGCATTATAAGCTATAACAAACAAATATACAAATCAAGGAGGGGCTTGGGGGCTACAATTAAAGGCTTAGAGGACTGCATGTCACTGGAAATAATTTTAAAATGTAGGTACATATGTTCCAGAAAGAAACATGTAATTTTCCCCGATATTGCATTATATTAGATTAATTTAACATAACTCTCAATAGCCCCAAATTGTGGACCCCCAATGGGATGTGGCTTATCAAAAAGTAGGTTGACCTAAAGCTAATGTGGTTGGGAGATTCAGGGAGGAGTATAAACAGACTGAGGATATTTTTTCAGCTGCACAAACGTGGACCATCTAGGCAAACACAGTGACGTCACAAAGGCTGTAGAGAGCAATGACGGGCCCGGAGTGATGGGGGAGACATGGTCAAATCCTGGGGCCGTGGTCACGTCCAACCAAGGCAAAAAAAGAATGAAAAGTTTTATGCTGAGGAAGGACTCTTCTTCCCCTTGGACAGCTGGCCTGGGTCACTGCCGGGCCCCTTAAACAAGCTCGGACCAGGGTAATTAGTAGTTGTTTTCCTCCTCTCACTGTCCCTGGTCGTGAGAGCATGCAACTGTTTTGTGTATGATTGTGTCTGTTGGTACAGGAGAGCACATGTAATTTCACTTAAACATAGTGCGCTCAGCAATTGTGGCATTATTGGATCAAGGAAGACACTTACCATTATTGCATGCATAGTAGATCAAGAGATCCAACGACTGACACCATGCTTCTAGATGTGGCAGGGGAACGATATATCGGGCGGTCATATACCATATTGTTCAGTGTGTACGGACCGTCCAATATATGGGGAAGAAGTTGTGCGCTGGTACCGCCTCTCCCCTGTTTATTATTTATAATGGGGTTCGATGTTAAATGACAGGGGCACTATACCATTATCGGCGGGCGCTATGCCATTATCTGTCATTATTGGCACTGCTATATACAAGATAGCAGCACCAATGTGCTTGGCATTGCATGAATGGTTAGTGGCACTGACCGCTGCAACCGTTCCAACAGCTGCAGCTATCAAGTTTGCCCTATCACCACAGCAGGGACCACACTGTGGCATGAAATCACTGGGCATGAGATCTCACTCATTCCCAGTGGAGCCGGCCAGTAAAGAGGCGAAACAGAAAGAGTTATAGTGGCATGAGGCGTGCCGCTATAATACATCCACCCCAGCCTTTAATGTGACGGTTAGCTGATTGGTTGGTACTGTATCTCTCTCCACTTTATCTCTCTCCAAGGCTTAGTACATCTACCCCTAATTATAGAGACTGCACAAAGGATTGTAAGCTGAAGTGTTTGCCCAGAGGTGCATGCTCATCATGGGCTTCAAACTTAGGGTCTGATTCAGAGGTGAATGGAGAAGCGCCTGCAGCCCGCCTGTGACTATATACATATGCTGCTACAAAGTCTTTCCCTTGTGACAGACCGTCGCTAAGACACCTTCCTGTCAGCGCCCAGGAATGCCCACTACATTTCCAATACGCGTGCACCTGAAATTAGAACTGCGATAGCACAGACACGATTGGGATGAATGTACAATGCAATTTAGATACAAAAGGTAGCAAAAGATCGTTCTGCTACATCCGACATCGGGCCATTGATGCATGAAGAATACGGACATTAATGAGTGAGATTTGCAGAAAATGTAATTTGCCACCGGAGGTCAGTATAGTTCTCTGAATATGCTGTTTAATTCTCTTGGAACTCTGGTTCAAATGCAATTTCCATATGTAACCACTAGATGCCGCCAGAACTGTAAGTGACTTACATTGGTATTATCCATATAAAATAAATTCCTATGCATTTTCTAGTTTACAATTACATATAAAAGGGAAATGCAGTATTATTAAAGGAAATGCAAAAGTGCCACATTGAGGTGCTTTTTAAACCTGTTCTACATTTCTAAGTATTCAAAATGTAAGAAATACTGTGTATGAATTGAATTTAAATTGTCCATGAGGAAATCACATTTTGTATTTATTATGACAGTATGAACTTAGTAAGACTCATTTATAACACTGATTTAGGTGAAAATGTTGCAGTAAATCAGGGCAACCAATCAGACACTTATTTTTATGGTATAAATTGTGCTAGGTCGATAAAAGCTAATTCCTGAGTGGTTACTGTGATTCAATGCAAGTTATGCACCTAAATCAGAGCCAGATTTAAGCCCCATGGGGCACTAAACAACGGGCCGTTTACCATGGCTCAGAGGTGTATAATGCTTGAGGGGCCAGTGTGTAGCGCTCCCCACTGCTCTGTACAGCGGGTCCTATCTTCTGCTTGCGCCCACTGTGCAAGTGTGATTTCCTGCGCCATCTTTCTGTATATATCACCCGAAAGATGCCCCCAGCAGTTGGTATGGGGAGGGGGTGCACCTCTCGGCTCACAGTTGTATCTATTCTGAGTGCAGAATGTACAGCATGAGGCCACCATGACACAGGAGCCCATGTGCACTGCACACCCTTAATAGCAATTACTCAGCTGTAATCATGTACATTGGATAAAATGTAATTTAAGGCTCACAAATTATGGGAAACACTATTTATAAAAAGTAGACTAGCTATTTACAGCTTTACATATGCTATACAAAGTGACATATATAGCATGATGAGTCCCTGCTGTACAGTACTATACTGCTGTACAGTAATATGCTGGTCCCCCTATTCAGATTCACATGTTAAGCTTGGCATACACTCTACCATTATCTGTCAGATATCTGTCCAATCTGGCTGGCTGGAATGAAAATCTGGTAATGTATGGGAGTCAATGACAATCGACCATATGGTCTTAAACACTGGAAAATGGGCAAAAACGATTGGTTAAATTGATTAAATTCATTTGATTTAACCAATTTATCTGGATGACAATTTTTGTCTGTTTTTCAGTGTTTATGAGCAAATGATCGATTGTCATTTGCTCCCATACATTACCAGGTTTTCATTCCAACCAGCCAGATTGGACAGATATCTGACAGATAATTGTAGAGTGTATGCCCAGCATAAGAGATAACCCGAAGCTGTAGATACCTGATTGGCTGGTGAATGCTAGTTGTATAAGGATCACAGTCAGTATATTGCCTCCACACCTAGGGACTTTGGCTCCTCATGGAAGATGTTCCTGTTATTTGTGATTAATCTTTCCCAGTCATCATGTAGCAGTCATTGGTGACAAGAAAATAACAGCAAAAAGTCATAGGGGCAGATGTACTAAGCTCTGGAAAGTGATAAATTGGAGTGATAAAGTACCAGCCACTCAGCTCCTAACTGTCATTTTTCAAACACAGCCTGTAACATGACAGTTATGAGCTGATTAGTTGGTACTTTATCACTCTCCAATGTATCACTTTCCAGAGCTTAGTACTTCTCCCCAATAGATGGGTGTAGTTTTATCAAACTCGGTCCTCAGAACCCTAAACCAGGGTTGTAGCTAGGGTAGTGCGGCCAGTGCCATCGTACAGGTCACCACAGGTCAGGGGGCGCTGTTTGGGCCTGTCAAATTTCTGTTTATTATCATTCTTGCTTGTAGCTTCCTCTTATTTCATCCCCAGCATCTCCTGGTCTCTCCTAACTCTTCCCTGGCCCTTCCCCATGAAGCCATGCCCTTTTTTGGGTGCATTATGTCCCTTTGAAAACTGAGGGGGCGCCAAAGCTCTTTCTGGTACAGGGCACAAAAAGTCTAGTTACGGCTGTGCCCCAAACAGTACATGTTTTCCAGGTCTCCTCACTATATCGCAAGTCAGGGCCGGATTAACGGGGGGGCGACAGGGGCGATCGTCCCTGGGCCCCCACACGTTAAGGGCCCCCACACCCATCGGGGTTAAAGTGGACCGGAGGACCTCCGGCCAACCTAACCCCGGCGCCGCAGGGAGGCTCCTATTACCAGGCGCCCGCTGTAAACAGCGGGCGCCCGGCTCCCTCCCCGCAGCAGCAGCCGGAGTCGGAGGCTTGAGCTCACATGAGCTCCAGCTTCCGGCTCACGAAGAGCACTATGGCAGAGACGTCATGACGTCTCTGCCATAGTGTGGAGGAGCAGCCGAGCGGACAGCAGCGGACGCGGGGCTAAGGGTTTTTTTTAGTACAAGCGGCCTACTGGGGGCATTACTGGTGGGGGGCATTACCAAAGGGGACATTACTCAGGGGGGAGCATTACACATTACACCTGGGGCATTACTCGGGGAGGCATTACTACTGGGGGCATTACTGGCGGGGGGCATTATTCAGGGGGGAGCATTACTACTGGGGCATTACTCGGGGAGGGGGGAGGCATTACTACTGGGGGCATTATTCAGGGGGAGCATTACTACTGGGGCATTACTCGGGGAGGAGGGAGGCATTACTACTGGGGGCATTATTCAGGGGGAGCATTACTACTGGGGCATTACTCGGGGAGGGGGGAGGCATTACTACTGGGGGCATTACTGGGGGGGGAATTACTACTGGGAACATTACTCTGGGGGGAGCATTACTGCTGGGGGCATTTCTATTGGGGGCTCTACTAGAGAGGGAGCATTAGTATTGGGGGCACTAATAGAGGGGCATTACTACTGGGGGCATTTCTACAGAGGGCTCTACTAAAGGAGGAATGACTACTGGGGGCATTACTATTGGGGGCACGACTGCATGGGTATTTCTACTGGGGGATTTATACAGGGGGCATTACTACTAGGGCATTACTATTGGGCACATGCCCAATTACTACTGGGGGGCATTACTATTTGGGGCACAACTACAGGGCCCTACTGTGGGCATTTATACAAAGGGCATTACTACAGGGGGCACTACTAATGGGAGTATTGCATAGGGGGCACTGCATAAGGGGCACTACTACTGGGTACACTGCATACGGGGCACTACCACTGTGGGCACTGACACTACTGGGGGCTCTGCATAAGGTCCCCATTGCGCATACCCCCAGTTTGTCACATTTAATAGGGGTCACCACATGTTTGTTGCCCAGGGGCCCCCACAGACCTTAATCCGGCCCTGTCGCAACTGAAATAATTAGCTCCACCTGTGGATCTTTTAAAATGTGTCAGTGAGTAATGACTACACCTGTGCACCTGCTGGTGACCTGGAAAACGTGACCTGTGTGGGGTCCTGAGGACCGAGTTTGAGAACTACTGATCCAGAAGAACACCTCCATTATACAGTGGACATTTGTTAAACATAGTCACTGGTTTCAGTATGGCGTGACAAACAACTAGAACAACTAGGGGGTCAATTCAAATAGCTGCGAGCGGGATGAGTTGCCGTTGTAACGGCCTGGAAACGCCACCAGCGATACCTTAACTTGCTCCATCGTGGCCTGATCTCGCCCCGGACCGTATGGGGCTGCAAACAAAATTCTATGAGTCCAGAGGTAACGTAAGTGCAGAATATAGCTGCACTTACTCACGCTGCGAGGGGACTTGCGAGTAATTTCTTGACCCCTAAATACTTTGCTTACTCACCTGCATGAACCTTATAGTGGATGCAAATTCTAACCTAATGATAACAATATTTATTAGGCACATGTATATATTATATTATCTGCAGCGCTGCAACAGGGCTTTATTGTGCCCAGTGCTAGCCACGCCCCCTGAGCGCATGACGTCATGATGTCTTGTTGAGGGGTTGAGGTCGGGAGTTACAGCACTGTTGCAACCTCAGGATGCTCCGGGGGCTGTACACGTTGCAGTATGCATGTCTGGAGCATCCAAAGGAAACGCTGAGTGGCACTGCAGCAGCGATTCTGGCTACAGGGGCCGTTGGGCAGAAATGTTCCCTCCCACAGGGCTCTCTGTAGTAGCACCGCTCACACACCCTCAGTTACGGCCCTGATTACCTCTTCTTACAGTCACTTTAAAGGCCTCTGTGCAACTCAGCTTGGTACATTGGGCCTGATTCAGACCCACTCGCGAGCGGCTATCCGCTCGCAAGTGGGTCGATGTTATGGACTGAGCATGCGCACGACGGAGGGAGCTCCGTCGTGCGCATGCGCCAGACGCGTCGAGCGAAGGAAAGTCCTTCGCTCGTTGTGTCCGATCAAAGGGGGCGTGCTGTCAATGTTGATTGACAGCACGCCCCCTTTGGTGGGCGTGCCGGGGGCGTGCCTCCCTGACGGGGGCGTTCCCACGGGAACGCCTCCCGTCAGAAGCCGGCCCACTGACATCACTAGTGATGTCAGTGGGAGTGATTTTGGCTCTGATAGAGCCAAAATCACTCCGGAGCTTGCGGTTGAAAACCTCAACCGCAGGCTCCGGCTCGCAAATTCGATGGTCGCGATGGTCTCGACCATCGCGGCCATCACAATGCACGCTCGTATAGCCTGTGGGTGGTGACCCACAGCTATACGAGCGTCCAGGAGGACGCTCCATGAAAATGGAGCCCGGCCCTCATTCAGAGCGTGCGCTCTGCTCAGAGCGTACGGCTCTGAATGAGGGCCATTGTACATTAATAAGCCTCACATTATAAAGCACGGCTGCCATCGGGAGAAGTGTGAGGCTCCATCTTCCATTTTTAATTACTTACTTTGGAACCTTTGTATATATGTATTTAGGACTAATTTCACCCAGGTACTAATAGTCTGATTAGTTTTTTCCTATGGTTTCCAATCAAGTTATAATTTTGATCCAGTCACTGATCTGAAAATAAATATCAGAATATCACCTCCCTAGCGCACCTGGGAAAGCAGCTAAGATTAAAACACGTGGGTCACCTTAAAAACCCCAAATACCTTAGAAATAACAATAGAAGTGTGTATAACCAATCAGCGCACAACCAATAAATAAAGGAAGAAATAAAATGAGTTACGTTCTCTCTCTTGATAGCGCACTTCAGTATGTTTCATGTACATATAGAATAGAAAAGCGGCTCAATGTTACCCCACTGCGCATGTGCCGCGTCCGGCGTGCGCATGCACGAGCCCCGTCAAGCGACTGCAGCTCAGTCGCTAAGGGGCTCGCTACAAGACGGGGCAGCTGTCGATGGTGAGTGACAGCTCGCCCCATTTTGTAGGCGGGTAGGGGGGGTGGTTGCATAAACGCAGGGGTTCCCCTAGGAACACCTACCATTTGTGGGAGGCCCTACTGACATCACTACTGATGTCAGTAGTGGACTTCCTGCTCTATTAGAGCAGGAAGTCCACTCAGCCTTGCGGTAGCCGAGACCCTACCATAGGGTCTAGTCGCAAGGCCGATGGTCGCGATTATCACGACGGCCTCCTGCCCGCTCGCACAAGCTGTGGGAGGTCTCTCACAGCTTTGTGAGCGGACAAAGAAAAAAAAAACACGCCTACAAACCCTGCGAGCTGCCTGCGGCAGCGAGCGGGTCTGAATCAGGGCCATAGTGTGATACTTTCTATAGATCGAAATCTCAATTTATTAGGTCCACAATGACCATACACCTAAAGTTACCATACGACATAAACAGTCAATATCAAATTAGCATAAATAGCAAAGGCAACAAGGGATGATGGTACCAGGTACCAGATGATGGTATAATTTCAGTGTTGGGGTGCACTGTGGACAGTCCGGATTAGTCCACAGTGTCTCACAAACAATACTGGCAGCAGGTATAGGTTCACCTTCTGAGGAAGAGCACAAGTTGCTTGAAACGCGTTAAGGACTGCAGACTTTGGCCACAAGAAGAACCTATACTTGCTGCCAGTATTGCTTGTGAGACACTGTGGATGAATCCGGACTGTCCACAGTGCACCCAACACTGAAATTATACCTCTTTTATATGTACATAAAACATACTGAAGTGCGCTATCAAGAGAGAGAAAGTAACTCATTTTATTTATTCCAATTGTTTATTCCTTTATTTATTGGTTGAGCGCTCATTGGTTACTTCTATTGTTACATCACTGATAAGAAAATGCTGTTTGTGTGATAAGCTGTGTGCATGTTTACTGAGACAGATTGTGTATGATACATATATCAGAGGCATCCTCCATTTTGGGGTTATTGGTTGTAAGCAGTGCGTGTTTTACCTAGGGGCTGCTCTCCCAGTAAAATCCGCCACTGCACACTGTCTTCAGTTAGCCCAGATCCCAGCAGTATTTGCAGTGCAGGAGTAGAGATGGTCTCGGACACTGCAGCAGGTAGACCAGCCCTAAGGAGGTGTGTACAAATGGTGGCTTCCTATTGGAAGTTCTTAATGCTAATTTAACACCAGGCTGGCATTCCCAGGGGGAGGAAATGCCTCTCACTGGGATGGCCAGTCCGATGTGCAATTGGCAGCACTAAGAGCTTCCAGCAGGGAGCCCACACTGTTAATTACCGGGCTTACAGTGCTTCTAGGGGCTGCACGCTATGTCACACCTAGAAACTGTGCATTTGCGAAAATTGATGGATATGCTGGTGGCAGCCATTATCATAAAGAATCCCATGCAGCGGTAGCCCTGTTCAATTCTCAATGTTAGGAGCTATTGCTGGTTGTAAGGTATCACATTATGGGGTTTATGTATCAAACAGTGAAAAGCAAGGAGAAGTGGACCAGCGGAGAAGTTGCCCATAGCAACCAATCAGCTTTGAAGTAACATTCATGAAGTACAGTCTATAAAATAATAAGTAGGAGCTAATTGGTTGCTATGGGCAACTTCTCTACTGGTCCACTTCTCCACGCTATTCACTGCTTGATACATAAACCCCTTTATCCATTAGCTGTCCAACTGGTGGACAATTTTAGAGAAACTTAGAATTCATGGCTTTGGACAATATATCACCCTTTTTTATTCCATGAGTAATGTTCTAAGTAGGCAACAACATAGAAAGGAGCATATCCTTCTATTAAGGCGTCCATAAATTTATTGCATATAAAACAATATAACAACTTACAACTAACTTACACTAAAATAAAGACACGGACACAGACTGCTCCAGAAAGGAAGTTGCTGGGCGTACACCAGCCTTATAAAGTCCACATATACCCCTCCCAACAAACTCACACATGGTCAGAACCAACCAAATAAAACCCCTCAACTACTCTACCTAGCAACAGTTGACCAAAATTCTACCAATTACAAAAAACTAAGGACTCTTATATAGTCTTAAGCCTATTCAGCTTGCGTCTCATCTTTCCACCTACCACTGTAACTAGATATCAAGCTAGAAGTTTTAACTAACACGTGTAATCCTAACTAACACATGTGCAATCCATGAGTACTGTATTATTGTCAGAATGTATTCAACATGCCTTTTATTACGCTCTGTGTGGTAACTGTTATTTAGTATGCACATATAATGTGTGGATAGATAGATAGATAGATAGATAGATAGATAGATAGATAGATATTACTGTAGTTTACAAAATAAAATGATGAGATGGTGTATACTTAATGTAACTTTTCTTTTTGTTGCCCAGTGTGTTACCCATGCAGCAAAACTATGACATAACCAAGTTGAAGAAAAGCGCAGTCCGGATAAGCGATGACCTGTAAGTGAATGCTTTTCCATCAATTACTGTTAGCAGATTTCACACAAAGGGGCAGATGTACTAAGCTCTGGAAAGTGATAGGTTGGTAGTTTATCATCTTCCAACTTATCAGCTCCCAACTGTAATTTTTCAAACACAGCCTGTAACATGACAGTTAGGAGCTGAGTGGCTGCTAGTTTATCACTTTCCAATTTATCACTTTCCAGAGTACATCTTCCCCAAAATGATATACTGCACCATGTGATCTTATATATTATGCTAAAGTGTTTGTTTTATTGCAATAGATATTTCTTGACTGCACAAGGTTTAAAGCCAGTAACAAACCAGCTTTTATTGTGTGAAAGGTTACATGTAAAAGTAATTTTGTGTAGCAAGGTGAATATAAGATTAAAATAAGGGTTAGATAAACATGTAATAAAAATATAAAATTCACATTAAAATAATGATTAAAATAAAAATAAATAAAAATTGGAAATAAAGATGAAAGGTATTCTGAAAAGAAAAATTGTTAATAGCAGGCATGAAATCTTATATTCACCTTGCTACACAAAATTACTTTTACTTATAAGCTTTCAGACGCTTATCCCTATTTTATCATTAATGTTTTATAATAAGCTGCTTTTTCTAAGCGCGGTTATATTATTATTTTTTCTAAATCAGATTTTATGGCTATGGGCCTGACTCAGAGTTGTACGCTAAAGCTGACGCTGCTGCGAATGTGTATGCTGCTGAGATACGAATGTATGCAAATGTTGCAGCCACCATGAGATGTACTGAGACGCTCACCTGCGGCTTTGCAAATCCAAGTACAAAGATGCAGCATTGGTCGCAGAACCTTCGATGTTAGCAGTCCTGAGTAACTCTATGGTTGCGCAGAATGGGTGTCCACTCTAAACTGAGGTGCCGGAGCCATGTTTTGTGCGTCCGGTATTGCAGACACAGGCAGTGATACGTCCCGAAAATGGTCACAACACGTCTGCATTTCTGGCGGCACACCCCGTTATCTCCCCCCAAACAGCGCTTAACTGTCAAACAGCCCTTAGCTGTTTGCGACTACGGTAAAGGACTTTGACGCATGTGCAGTTCAACTGTGAAAATATCAACATACTGTAGCCTATGCCTCTGAATCAGGTCCAATGTCCATAAGTGTCAGAAGTCAGCGCTAAAGGGATATCATCCAATCCCATTTATTACACCCTCTCAGATAGTCCGACACTGTTACCTTTCATTATGGTGAATCTCACAGATGTCCAAACACGCTGCGGTTTGAATGGTCATTTAGGCCGCTTTTCACCTAATTAGGTACAAAAACATCAATCTGACTCCCAATTGGTTTAAATAACCTGGACCTTAATGGCAGAATTTGGGAATCTCTTCTTCATGTACTTTTTCTTCTTCAATACAACCAAATTAAATTTTGCTTACATATTTTATGTATGCCTTTGCTCACTAGCCCATAAAATACAGATTCAAGAGGCCCTGATTCAGAGATGAATGCAATTGCGATTACGTACGCAGATCGATCAATTGCTATTGTGCATGGTTATAAGCTACGTGTATGCTGTGATCATATTGCGATTACGGACGCACAAAGGAATACATTGCATATTGATTGACAGGTTGTCAGCATTTGGGGGTGGTAACGGGGGGTCAGAAAAACGTAGGCGTGTCTGCCTGTTTGAGCGCCGCTTTATGGGCTTGCGTAAATTAGCCACTGTGATGGCATACGCAGCATGAGAGCCCTCTGCGTGCAAGGAGAGGTGCCGAGTCTGCGGCTGGTCAGACCTGTCACAACGGCAAGAATGACACTCGATGTGCATCGATCTTACCGATATTTATGCTGGTACCTTCACACACAGGTAAGAAAGCAGCAGTGGGCGTCTTTATGCTTGGGTGATCTTTGCGAACATTAGCATATTTCCGCAGCTGCGTGGCATACGCAAATGCAGCTGCGATCGCATCTCTGAATCAGTCCCCTAGTGCAAACTGATCACATGTATTATACTTTCTTTGTAATCAATTTCATACTGGTGTGTGGTATACTGTAGGTGCCAGTCATATATACACCTGGTCTCTCTTATCCCGTGCCTTTGTGGATGGTAAGGGTGAGATGGGGCCTTTGCACAAGAATATAGTTTGCCTGGGTTGGGTACGATGTCCAGGCAATTGGAATCCCGAATGTCACAATGGCGGCTCCAGAATCCTGACGCTAAAAATCCTGATACATGTTGGTGAGTAGTTTAAACGTAACCCACCCCTCCCGCAGCCTAACCCTAACTGTCCTCTTTGGCAGCCTAACCCTAACCACTCCCCTTCGGCAGCCTAACCCTAACCCTCCCCCTAGTGCCTAACCCTATCCCTAATACTCACCGTTGAGATTCTGACGGTCAGGATTCTGGAGCCGGTATTGTGATGATCGCCCGGATTCCAGAGCCGGTATTGTGATGATCGCCCAGATTCCAGAGCCGGTATTGTGGCCGTCTGGATTCTGACCACCGGGATCCTGACTACATCCGGTTTGCCTCACAGCTCTTAAAATAGATTTTAAAAATAATTGGGAAGTCAGACCATCTCTCATTCCTTTATTGGACACCTTCAACATATAAATAATTGTACATATTTTGTTAATCAATTGGAGACATTTATCAAATCTTCAAAAAAGGAAAAGTGGAAACAGCAACTAATCAGATTCTAGCTATCATTTATCTTGTACAGTCTACAAAAGAATAACGAAATTGATTGATTGCTTGCTATGGGCAACACCTCCACTTGTCCTTTTTAGAAGATTTAATGAATCTCTCCCATTGCGGTAAATTTACTAAAGGTCAAATTTTGTGTTTTTGATCAATTTTCCGTTAATTTTGCAAACCTTATTTTGCAAAGACTTACTAAAGTGAAAACAGATGGAAAAACGACCAAAAGAAACAGACTTTTGACCAAGATCGAACATCGAACTACCATTGATATTTTTTTCACACAGTAAACTTAAAAAACAGACATTTACTAAAGGTCGATTATAGAAACAACCATAAATGGTGACTCCCCAAAAAATAGAGTTTGGGAGAAGCAATGCACAGATCCGCATAATCTGTGCAGGCATCTTAGGGTTACAAGTAAAGAAAGAGCTAAAAATTAAAAGAAAAAGAAAAAACGGCATGGGGACCCCTATTTTCCAGTAACCAGCACCATGTTGAACCAGCCGGGTGGTTTACACTATAGCAAGGAAACACACAGTGTTGGGTCCCCCTGCCATAATGTAAAACCAGCCCCAAACTGGTCAGCCCAGGGCTTGAAATTCTCGGAAAGTGGGGACCCCAAAAATAAATGGGGTCCCCCCTCCTGAGGATCTATCAGGGCTATTCCCCACAGCCCTTGAGAATCACAGAAAATATTCTATTTAATAATATTGTGGGCCTAATTCAGATATGGACGCAGCTGCATTCACTCCACAGAGTCACGATTGCAAGTACAGTACTGTATATGCAAATCCTAGTACAAACCTTTTCCTTGGTATACAAGTGTACATCTGACAGTGCAAGGACTGAGACGCCCATTTTCAGCATCTTTGCGCGCTGTAATACCACCGGTGTTTCTTTGGATGCCACCAGTGGAATATAATGGGTGCAGGGTGTTTGGTACACACAGGTCCCTGGGTCCAGGGGGGGTCCACACCGCACACCCTGCACCAATTTAGTATCCTTACCCTCTGTGTCGACAGCGCTGCACAAATCACTTGGAAAATGGATCTGCGGCAATCTCCTCTGTGATCTGCGTATGCGATATAGAAAAATCACCGGAAAAATGTCAGCCGCACCATTATCCTGGAGACCTGCACATGTGCAGTAGACTCTGGCACAGTGCCAGAGTCCATTCACTTGTACCGATGGCTTGAGAGGAGTTGGCCCTGGATGGAGACTCTTCTGGACACCACCATCACTCATCATCAACACTTGCACCCTATGGTATGTGAATGCAGCCGCTTTCACTGCCACTCCTGCAACACTACCATTACACGCCCATGAGGCGGACAATTTTTTGTGTGTACTCCTAGCGGGATGGGTACGGGATGCCGACGGTTGGGATCCCGGTGGTTAGAATCCCGACACCGGCATCCCAACAGGGTTATGCTGGCCATATACTAGTACGACCAGCATAAGATAAGATTCATCTTATGATCTCCCTTGAACTCCCTGGCAGTACCAGTCACACGATGTACATATGATCTCATGATACGATCGATCTGCAGTTTAGGAGGAAAGGTCATTGAAAGAACATACACTTCTTCATAATGTCACTGAAATGACGCCGGTCGGATGCACGATGCATCGAATGCACATATACACAGCACGATCTGCATACGATAACGATAGATATGATGGTCTGCACATCTGATCATACGATACATTTATAACTTTTACACCCTATTTCTGATACCATCTAACCCGATTGCAGCAGCGCCTTTGTGTGTACACTTTGTGTAATGCATGCGCCTTAGGAATTTTTAGAAATGTTTGCGCAGCTGCTAAAAATCACTCATCTAAGTGAATATTGGCATACAGTAGCAGCAGATTGCATGCGGCTCTGAATCAGGCCCTGTGTCTCCTCGAATATAGACTTTTTATGAGCATCTATGTTGACAGCATTATTGGGGATGGATTACTTTCATTAATTTGCCAACATATGAAGCACATATGACTTTTGTAGGCTTAGCGAACCAATGTTACACAGGTATCATGGTTTTCTGTTTCTAAATGATGGAAGCCCTTTACATGCCATATGCATTAACTGGTTACTTGCACTTACTGTGTGTGGAATCCCATCTATGCTTGTTTTCATGTCCATACAGAGAGTACAGCACTTTTGCAGATAAGAATGACACATGTACTTTAAAAATTCTGCCTTAATAGCCAATTAGAGGGTAAATTGTTTGAAGGATTTAAGGCATGAATGCAGGACGCATGTGTTGGTATGTAACATGTGTGGCCTTAATGCAATCATTATGCAGATAACGATTCTAATATATTGCCACTGACGTCACTAGGGGGGAGCAGGCCGCACCGGGTGACACCATCTGAGTAGCCTAACCCTAACCCTCCCCACCCCGCACCAAAATCCTAACCCTCCCCATTAGTGCCTAAACCTAACCCTCCCCCCTTAGTGCCAAATCCAGTGAAACCCTGAAGTGCCTAACCCTAACCTCACACTAAAAAACCTAACGCTAACCCCACTATGCTACCTAAACCTAACCCTCTCCCTACCCCCCGCAGCTAACAACTAAGACGCCCCTGGTTCGCGCTGGCGTCAGTCTGTGTTGCAGTGTTGGGATTAAGACAAGCGTTGGTATTTCGACGCCTATCTTAAGTCCCGTTTCGGACTTCCAGCATCGGGATTCTACATCCCGCAAGGAAAGGCTGTGGGCTGCCCCCAGCAGCTGCCAGAGCGCTGGGTTAGCCCACTGAGTGCCGAGAACGGGGAGCGTGACATGCGGTCACGCGCACAAGTCTGGCACACATAAGGGCGTGGCTTTGAGGAGCATAGCCATAAGGCGGAAGATAATCACAAATAGCATACGGGGTTGAATCTTAGTTGGTTGCAAAACAAGTAACTTTGCACCCTGACAAACCTTACAATGCAAAGGATGTAAAATACAAAAATGATAATTATTTTTCATTTACATTTTGTATTTTGCATGCATAATATATACTGGCTGCTCTTGCATGTTGAGTAGCTTTATTTTAACATTGCAATTTAAATTTGATTGGGCACGCCCCTCTCATATCTAAACACCCTCATACATCTGCGATATATTGGGCCAATTCCCCGATCCCCAGACACCGGGATCAGGGGCGCAGAGAGGGGGGGAGCAAGTACTAATTACCCTGGCCCAGGCTTGCCGTAGGGGCCCGGCGAGGGCCCGGGTCCGCCCCCCTCCGTCTTACATCAAAGCAGCCAAGCACATGCTGCTGTGTGCTGGGCTGCACTGTAGCAGCCACAGCAGTCTCTTATGCCTGTGGGGAGAGCAATCACACTGATCGCGCCCCCACTGGCTATGCGCCGGGCTGAGGGGCTCACAGCGCCACTCTCCCCAGCGTGCAGCACTGCTTTCCGGCGCTGCAAAAATGTTTTTTTTTTTTTTTATTCCCCCGAAAGGGATGTGGCCACGCCTCCCCGATTAGGCCATGCCCCCTTCTCCCCCTCCCCCCCCGGGGTCTGGGCAATAGTAAAAACCAACATGTTGGATTTCACTGATATGTCGATCAAAATATGATCTGATCAGCAAATGAGAGATTTTTAACATAAAGAATTTCACCAATTCCCCATCGGATCTGCAATCTTTGATGGCCGCCGAACGGCATTTCCAGTTGGATTGGGGAATCGGTGAAATAGCCGGCTGATATACAGTGTCCTTTAGTCTTTGTGTGCATTTTAATCTCCCTCACCTGCAGTGCAACATGGTTTTGCCAAGGTGCAACGTTATACAGGTTCAGTCTCCCATATCCAAATATTCCGAAATACGGAATATTTTCAGAATGACCGAGATAATGAAACCTTTGATTTTTGATGGTTTAATGTACATAAACTTTGTCTAAGGCACAAATTATTAAAAAGATTGTATAAAATAACCTTCAGGCTGTGTGTATAAGGTGTATATGAAACATAAATGAATTTCATGTATGTACACAAACTTTTTTTGATGCACAAAATTATAAAAAATATTGTCTAAAATGACCTGCAGGCTGTGTGTATAAGGTGTATATAACACAGAAATGCATTCTGTGTGTATATTTGGGTCCCATTTCCAAGACATTTCATTATAATATGCAATTATTCCAAAATACGGAATATTCCGATATCCAAAATACCCCTGGTCCCAAGCATTTTGGATATGGGAGACTCAACCTGTATGTATTTGAACAACATCTCCACTGTTATCCTGCCTGCAGTGCAATGAGCATATTCTGGAATATCAGAACTTGGGAGAAAAGATGGCACTCTCTCTTCCAAAGAGACTTCCTGCTTTAAATCGATATTGCTAATGTAAGGTTTAAAGCATACTGGTGATATAAGATATCAAACTGGTTTAGGATAAAATTAAAATCAATAAAAAAAACAAATGAATAATAAATACATACAATGTGGCGTAATATATTTGGAATGAACCAAAAGAGATAATTGAATAGAATAAACACACATTGTTAAGGTATATTTTCACAGACATATCGCTGGTACACACTACCCAACGGGCACCAGATATATTAATCGGCCAATATATCTGCCAGTGTGTACCCAGGTTTAGAAAGAGCAAGTGACTGTGCCCCTTGGTAAAACCATGCTGCACTGCAGGTGGGGCAGATTTAAAATGTTCAGAGAGATTTACATTTGGGTAAGGTGTGTCCAAACTAAAATCTAAACTGCAGTGTAAAAATAAAGCTTTTCAGCATTTGTTGGCTACATGCAAAAGCAGTTAGTGTTTACCCTGCATGCAAAAAAAGGTAGGTATTTGCACACCTAGTATTGCAACATGGTTTGTCCAGGTACACAGTTATACCCTGTAAACACTTGCTCCAATAACCTGGGTTATTGCACGTGAATGCGCCGAAACCCGGGTTACTGGGCAGTGTGAAAGGTCCAGATTGAAATAAGCTGGGTCGAGCACGTGATGTCAGTGACATCATTGACCCAGTAATAAGCCGAGTCGGGCCACCAGTCTAAAATGGGTCTCAGCTGGGGCGCGCCCGATATGGACCTGTGAACAAGATCACGGGTGTGACCCGCCATTCCGATCTGAAAGGGGTAGTATTTGCTATTTCTTACTCTATTCCTAACACTTAATCAGGCCCAATGTCATTAAATTACAGCTTTACTGTACAATGTATTTATAGGACTACATGCATAACAGGTGAAATAGGCTAAATAAGATTTAATAATTAAATATAATAAACATATTTTATTTCTCTAGATATCCAAAACCGCCAGCTGCTTCTATAAGGTGAGGATAACAAACACAACAGATCTCAGAATTACAATAAAATGATGGTGAAAATAAGTGACCTGACCTCATGTTATATCTTATGACTTAGTGGCAAACAAATATATGCGGATTTCCCGGCAGAGCATCCATATCATTCCCACATATCCAAGTTTGCTGTGTTTCCTAGCTTCAGACCATCGGAAGAACCAGCATGTAGCGCTACCCCACTGCACCCACACACACCAGCCTGTGCCCATCCCACCATCATCCTAAAGAAAACCAAAGGTACGTCATATGGTCTTTTCTCTTCTGTACCAACAGACCACGTAGAGTTACATTGCAAAGACAAAGGGCTATGGCATGCTTTACACTGAATGTGAGTGTCGCTTTCATTTTCCAGATCTAACCCGCCGAGAATCTGTGTCTTTCAAAAGCCGTCGCTTAGTAAATATAGCCCAAACATGCAAGTTACACCCAAAACATCACCTCAGAAAGTCATTTATCAAATCTCGTCCTCCAGCATGGTTTCTTTGCAGAAATACAAAAGGGAGTAATAAGTGTTCAGGTCAATACTGGATGTCCTACACAGATAAGATACAAACGTTGCTAACACAATAGGATTGCCAACCCATAAATGAAAAAAATTTAAAAGAAAAGAGAGAGTGCAGAATTAACTTGACTTGAATAAATATAACCACCTAAACAATGCTATCTTCCCATACTATAAATGTAAATTGCATTTAAAAAGATTATTCAATTTGAGAGCCATAAAGAGTTGCCAAAATTACAAGATTCGCCAGCTCATGGGTAGCATAAAGTATACGGTAATCGCCATTGTCATCATCTTGTAACTTACACCAGAGGTCACTTCCATCCATTGATAGGCACATATAGGTCTGTTCCCCAGCTTTCATAGACTGCATTTGCAGAATGTCCAAAATCGCACAAGTCCTCTCCTTCACCTGATTTACCTCTTCAATCATAAGCAGCACCAATCAGTCAAAACTGCAAGGTGTGACTGACTGTACCTATGACCACAAGTGTAACTTGTGCTTTCTTTGTATGTGCAGAAATAAATGCATATTTTACACAGTAATGCGCACTTTGTGTTCAACTCAATGTGACCTCCAATATGTTAGTGAAGGGAATCTCTGATATAATATATTGAGTAGTGTTGCCGAGTGTTCAAACACTAATTGTCTGTTCACTACTCATATGAATATGGTCTGTATATATATATATATGCTTGGTGAGTGGCTTAGGGGTAAATGTACTAAGCCTTGGAGAGAGATAAAGTAGAGGTAGATAAAGTGGAGAGAGATAAAGTACTAACCAATTAATGATAGGAGCCCATCCCTATAATGTGTTAGAAGTGATCGCTAAAGAGATCACTTTTCTTCCTGGTTCGGGAGACTGCCGCACTACTGCGCAGGTGTAGCTATCAGACCACACATGTGCAAGGGGATACGGTCAATATCCCAGCAAAGGAGATGCCGAGGCTTAGAATACCGGCACCGGAATGCCAACACCTGTCAGAATCCCATTTGCCAGCATCCCAAAGGTAAGTAGCGGGGTTAAGGGGAGGGTTAGCATTAGGGTTTGAGGTTAGGGTTAGGCACTAGGGGGAGGGTTAGGCACTAAGGGGGTAGGGTTAGGTTTAGGGTGTGGGGAGGGGGAGATTAGGTTCAGGCACTAGTGGGGGAGGTAAAGTTTAGGCACCAGAGGGGTGCGTTAGGGGTAGGGAGAGGGGTAGGGTTAGGATACCTACCAACATGAACCCTGTGGCCAGCATCCCAGGTACCGGCATCCTGTACCCAACTGTTCAAGTGGCTACCATACGGTAAAATGGCTACAAATGGCTTAGCTATCGGGACCAAGGAGCTTAGTAAACTCAATACTTTAGCAGCCTCTTTAGAAACCAATGGGGGCTGCTTTTGTGGTTGAAAACAGGTGACCATAGCAGATATCTCCGATATCCAAGGCAGACTGTCCTAGACACATCTTGGGGATACCTCACATATTTTTTTATTTTTTTTAAATGTCCCTTGGTGTTCTCTTTAGTACTCACTCCTGCCTTCTCAACTCCCAAGTTATATACCATACATGCCAACTTTTCATCTATCAGTTCAGGCAGTTGCTGTGGCAAGGTATGAAAAGTAGAGGTGGGGATGACTCAATGACACCATTTGCATCATCAAGTGGGCAGGGTAAACTATATGCTGACACTAACTGCATCACATCCCAGCCCACTTGGTCACACCAAGAAGTTTAAAAATGTGTAGAGCTGTGAATAACACCTTTTTGTCATAGACCGGGCCAAGGGTTGCCAATCTTGATGCCACTGTACCTATTAGATTCTAGCTGAGTTAGTAAACTGCCTATAAACAGATATGTTTACTGATCACTTTGGTAATTTGGACAAAACAAACTTATGCTTGTACAGTGTATGGTCCAAAATAGAGTTATCAAATTCTAATTACGGCGATTATTCAGGCGATTGGATATAAGTTGGACAATAACCCAGTGCAAAGTCATCCTTTAAATAACAACAGGTACAGTAACATCCGGACAAATACCATTGCATAGATGGTATTGGATCAATGTAATCTGATCAGATCTATGCAATTTGATTCTTCAAATATGTTGCCTAATTGCTCATTTATCTGATCAGATTGGAATGTTCTCAGTGTGATGGTATTGTAGCATGTATCACCAGCATTAATGTACAGTATGTTTACCAGCAAAACAGAAGAACATCCTAGCAGACACCCAAGTATTGGGGCCTATATGTCATGGTAGATTTGCCTTAAATCATGTGGAAAGAGTTATTTCTAATATGATGAAGGCACATATTAGTATTGGGGCTATTTAACAATAGGCTAAATCAAGAGATATTGCAGATATCTCCTGCTTTAACCAACTAACTGCTCAGTTTCACCATCCCTGTCTTTTTCCTAATGGAACAATAAACTACAGTAATTTACTAAGCTTCAAAAAGCATTTTAGAGATTGGCCCCAACAGCTTACAACGTCTTCAGATGATGTAAGCTATTGTTGCCTATAGACAGGAGCACCGAGAGGGGGGGAGCGGCGCCCCTGTCTATAGGCAATAGTCCAAGGCTTACCTGTCAGCCTCTCTCCCCAACCCAGCACACGCTGCTGTGAGCTGGGCTGCGGTAGGTCCAGGGAGGCTGCTACCATTGAGCAGCACAGTCTCCTCCGCCTGCATGATGTGCAGCAGGAGGAACAATCACACTGGTCCACCCCCACCCCACGCTCCCTGGAACTGCTACAGGTTGAGTGACACCCAGCGACCCCTGTGCAGCCCGCTGCTCTGCGCATATTCTTTTTTCATATATTTTTGGTAGGGGACGTGGCCACACTTCCATGATTATGCCCTGCCCCACTCTCTATGGCCCTCCCTATAGCAGGGCCGAAACAGGATATCTGTCACCCGATGCAAGGCAGCAATTTTGCACCCCCTCCCTTCCCGTACCTGGATTTTGTCCTTGCTCCTCCATAAGGCAGTGCACTAGTCAGACATCCCTGGTATAGTGACTTACATTATTCCACACACCATAATGACCATTACACATTATGCCACACACTGTAATGCCTATTACCAAAGTGCCACTTACATATTTGCCCGACACCATTTTATGCCCTACAGTAAGGCTTCTAATTACTTTAAAATTACCTGCTCGTTGTCAGGGGTTTTATGCTCATTACCAGGGGTTCCATGCTCGTTGCCAGGGGTTACATGCTTGTTGCCAGGGGGTTTCATGCTCATTCCCAGGGGGTTTCATGCTCGTTGCTATGAGGTCCAATAGGACCTCTAACATCTGTCTCCTCCTTGGCGGTGCCCATTTTTGGATGTCCGTTTTCAGCAGAGTCCATGCGGACGGCTAGTCCTAGTTGCGGCCCTGCCTATAGATTGTTTTCTCCAGAGAAGGATCTTTGGATCCCTTTCTTGCAGCCTCTACTGTGACACATGTGCAGAAGGTGATCAGGTCAGAACATGGAAGAACAATCTTTCGCCATTGCAGTCAGTTTTTCAGAAAGGCTTCCCAGCATGAGATTAGTAAATTGCCCCAATACAACATATTTTATTGTTGAAAATAGCACAATTGGGCAGCATTGTGAAGGAACTTATAGTGTCGGTCTGTGGCGTGAAGGGCCCACCAGGGAATGCAATGGTAGGGGCCCAAGCTTAAGGGGTGTAGCCAGCCACCAGCAGGAGTGTGGACAGCCACCACATAAGGACTTGGCCAACCATTAGAGAGGACATGCAGAGAACAGGGCCCCTTTGTGAAAGAGGGAACAGGGGTGTGTCAGCACTACCCACTTTGATTGGCAGGAGGGCTAATCTTAGTGTAGAATCCATAGAAACAAATCAAGCACCCAAGTTCATTCATGACCCTTTTCCACCCCTGGACGAGGGGGTGGTGCCTGCAGGCAGTGGGGCCAACCGGGCATTTCCCCTGTACCCCTGTGGGCCAGCCTGAAACTGAACTTATATAGACCACTATGTAATGCTTTTTTTTCTATAAAAAAAAAAGGTACCGGTTCTCACCTAAAGTTACAAGTTGATACAAGATTTATGGCAGCTTCCACATTTTGAACAAAAATTCAGATGATTACTTAATTCATTTCTGAAATTATTTAATTGATTTCTTCCTGTGTCTGGAACTAGTAATGAGAATAAAAAATTTGATTCAAAAAAAGGTGTGAGTACGACCACAATAAAAGCACTGGCCCTATGCCTGTAGATGTTCAGACTAGGGATGTGCAGGCTCGGATAGGTTCGAGTTTGCACGTGGAGTTCGGATTTTTCCCTCCAAAAAAACGGAACTCAGAACGAGGCAAAACGTCATCTTACATGGACGAACATCATCATTCCTGGTCTTTTGTCCAGGAATGATGATGTTCGTCCATGTAAGATGACGTTTTGCCTCGTTCTGAGTTCCGTTTTTTTGGAGGGAAAAATCCGAACTCCACGTGCAAACTCGAACCTATCCGAGCCTGCACATCCCTAGTTCAGACCAATTTAAATTAACACGTGGAAACACATTAACATGTGGAAATAAGCTGGACTACTGTAATGAGCAGAGTGTGTGGTCATTTTCTTGTTCATATGTTTTCTCAGGACATCCTTACAGGCATGAGATAATATCCATTCCTTCTGATTCACAAAAGGTGTCAGTAACATGGCCGGGCCAGCAAGGATACAGCCACGTACGTACCTTATATATATGACATGGTATATCTGTCATCCTTATTTAGGGCTCTATTCATTATGTTAATTATCAGGGTCCGGACATTCCAACTCAAAGCAAGCACCAGAGCAATTCAACATTGCCCGAGCGCGGAGACAGCTTATTCAAAAATCAGCTGTCTCCCCAAGTCTTTTCACTGCATCTTTGGGAGCAGAGAAACAAGTGCGCCTGCGTGACCTACAGGTCACGCAGTTGCACAAAAGCCCCGGCGTTTGGCGGAAGAAGCCGGACAGGGGCAGAAGGCTATTCCGGGAGAGAAAGGTAAGCAGGAGATACTGTACCTTTTTGATGAATGGCCCGAAAACTTAATTTCTACAAAAGCAGGTGAAAATGTTAATTTTCATCTGCTTTTGTAGAAATTAAGTGATGATGAATAGAGCCCTTAGTCACATGTCTTTCTAAATATTCTGGAGGGCTGCTCCCTATAAAACCATGTCATTCTGTGAGGTAGGTCTATCATTGTTGTTTGTTTTCCCTTTTATACATAATATTATATATTTTAAATGTTATTATATCAAGTTGCAGATCAGATGGACCAAGCAGGTGCCTGTCATGTTGATATTACAGTTGTAAGTCACACCTATAAGTGAAATATCAAAAGCTATTCGGCCAGGGGCATTGCTAGAGAGGAGGGGGCCCGTGTGCAGTCTCCGACACAGGCCCCCTCCTCTCTGTCCGACGGCTGGCTGCGCACTGAGCTGTGTGCGGTCAGCGCCGGAGTTATAGACTCTGGGCACTAGAGTGCACCCAAAGTCTATAGAGGATGCGCTGGTCACCGGGAAAATGGCCGCGGCGGCCTTTTTCCCTGTACTGCACATGCGCAAACGACGGGAAAATGGCCGCGGCGCCCATTTTCTAGTCATTTTTACAGCGCTATACCCCCGCGCCGACGTGGGACCCTGGATAGGTAAGTAATTCTATGGGTGCAGGGTGTGCGGTGCTGGGCCCCACTGGACCCAGGGGCCCATGTTCCCCGCACACCGTGCACCCATTATAGATACGCCCCTGTATGCAATTCATGTAGACAGGAACCACAAGCCTTGTCTCCCTTTGCAGGCCACCATTTGTATTGCTGTGTCAGGTTGTTTTTAGCTGCAAAGTACATGCATCTGATAATAACAAGTTTGTGAGTCTTCTTTAAGTGGACGTGCAATATTCCTCCCTGACTGGCTGTTGTTACTATTTAGTTGCTATGACGTTATGAAGATTGCAGGTTAGCTATTACACTTTATGGTACAGGTGTCATATTTCTTTATAGCTAAAAACTACGGTTCTGCAACATTCTTTCTTTTCTGTGCATGCCTCTGCAGGCAGGTAAAATAACATGTTGAAAAAAAAACTTTTGTGTTCCATGGGGCAGGGACTGATGTGAATGACTGAAATATTTTCTGGAAAATGTAGGCTTGAAGTCATGAATGACACAGACTGTCCCGTTTTAAAGGGATAGCATGGTAAGCCTATATATATACTGTATAATATATATATATATATATATATATATATATATATATATATAAAACTGTTAATAAATGCATTCTGCATGCACACATAGGGGCATATTCAATTGGGCGCAAGGTTTAGTGAGGTAAAAAAAACCTTGCGCCCCTCGCCCCCAATTTTGGATTACCGTAGGTATGTGCGCTCCCGATACCCGTGGTATCCAATTAAAAAAAGCTCTGAAAACCCCATGGCGCATAAAAACAAAAAAAAAATTCACACTTGCATGCCAGGGGGTCTCCACAGCTCCCGGTGGCCTCCCCTCCATCTTTTCACTGGAGGGGGCTGCTGGGAGATGTAGTTCTCACAGTGCACATTACTGGGGGGGGATACTCACACTGTGTAGGGTGCACACACACTCACTAATACACACACACATACACACTTACAAACACTCACATACACTGATATACTCACTGCTGTTGCAGGAGACTGAGGCCCTGATTCAGAGCCGGACGCTCTAACAGAGCGCTCGCTCTGAATCAGGGCATCTTTTTTTTTTTTTTTTATGGAGCGGCCTCCAGGCCGCTCGCATTGTGATGACCATCAGTCTTGCGCCGACACCCTTGTGGTAGGGTCTTGTGGCTGCAAGCCCCAGAGAGCTTTCGGCTCAAACAGAGCCGAAAGCTCTCCCACTGACATCACTTGTGATGTCAGTGGGGCCACCCCCAGACGGTTGGCGTTCTCATGGGAACGCCTCCGATGAGAACGCCAGCCCATTGACGGATTGCCCGTCGCTATCCGGGTCTCACGCATGCGCACGACGGAGCCAGCTCTGTCATGCGCTCTGGGCCACCATCGACCCGGTTGCGAGCGCTCAGTGCTTGCGACCGGGTCTGAATCAGGCCCTGAGTTCCGACACAGGAGGAAGAAGACAGCTCTTCGGAAGGTAAGAAATTAAGGACTAATTAAGGTAATTGGAAACTTCCAATTGTTTAGTTAGTCCTCGCGTTCTGCTGAGTTTTCTTAAAATTAACGATTTTAGGAAAAATCAGACTTGCTCTGGAGGTGCTCATACCCCCCCCTCCCTTCCGCCCCTTCCCCGGCGCTCAATAGAAAAAAACTCTGCAAATAATTGAATAGCAAAAATCCTGAACCTGCAGGCAAAACCTCCCCAGGCAGTCGTGGTCACGATTTGGAGTTAAAAATGTCCAATCTGACTTAAGATCTATCGTGCAGCCAGTGCATTGTATCCCAGATTGGCTAATCTGCCCTACAGCACGGCAGATCTGAAGATGCGATGTACGACGAGCGGGGACGCGCATCGGCATCGTGATCAAGTGTAGAAACTCACGATTTGGCCATTTTTTACATGATCTGTCGTCACGATTCGTCGAAATCGGCCAAATTGGATGAAAAGTCGGTATGTGTGTGGGCACCTTAAGACGCATTTTCAGGCAAATACGACTCAGAAAGTTGCTTGATTGTAACCCCCCTTTACTCTCTAAAAGGGATACTGGGTTACTAACTTCTGTATAGTCTACTGTACCCACCCTTACCCTCTCTCTAAGTGGTGTACCTTTTCTCTATCAGTGCCTCCACCCAAGCTGTATTAACTGGTATTCTATTCATCGGGCTCGCTTGGGTAAGCCAAGTGCCTAGTACTATACCCTCTATTTCCTACCGTGTAGGATACTGTGTGTATTGCCTACGGTTACCAACATACAATTCTAGTTATAATAACAAACCATCTGTGTTTATGGATTTCGGTGACCAGATTCCCCTCATCACTCCTTCAGGTAAGTAAGACAATAGTAGATATATCTTAACTCCTTTTCTCATTATAGATATAGGTAAATACATATTAATAACAATACATTACCACTATGTCACAATCTGTTACATTTATAAGAACATACTACTCCTTACCTGAACAATATATATTATGTAGATAAATGAGTTCCCTTTAATATTGCTGAGAATGTTCACACATTAGTATTGTAGGTCTCATCTCTTGTTAAGAACAATGAAGCCAAATCCTTTCCTAGTAGTATCCCTTTGGAGAAGCATATTGTAGTGAGGTCCTTAATGATGTCCAACTGCACTTTAGTGTTCCTGACAAATAATTGCTATATTTTATCAGTTATGCTGCTGGCTGAAAGATAGATGTGTTTCCTCCATAGGTAGTTTCCAATAGCTACATATTCATATACTGAAATTGCTGAACATGAGACCAAACTTAACTGGCTCTTAGTTTTGGCTTCAGATGACTGTGCTCCCATTCCCATATGTGACAGCTGACCTGTCCCTAGCACAGTGTTTATTTCATTAAAGATACAATCAACTCATGGATCCTGTAGTGGTAAAAGCCAGAGATGCAAGCCTTGGGCTTATAAAACTATATAATTATTCTATGAGCTTCCCAAATCCTATTGTGACACCCACATCCGTTATCCAGTATTTCGGGTAGGTTCCTTCAAACGTAATAGGTTCTTTCTTCCTTGGCAGAGAGGTGAAGGTAACCTGACCCCAGACCCAAAAATCGCACAGGTTAATAAAGGAAAATTCTTTTATTTGACTAGATCGCTTCCCAAGTAATAAAACCTGTTTGCTATAAATACAGCTAATCCAGCATCAATGTAATAGGATTGTTAAATATTAAAACACAAATTCCAGATTATACCAAACTATGCACACAAAATTACAGTAAATATAATTCAATATCACAAAGTTAACCAGTAAATACTTCTATATGTATTCACATTATTACTATCACCAAAAGCTTCCCCTAATGGCTCACCCTAGGCACGGCCCTAAATAGGGGTATAGGACATTGCAATTTACATGAAGCAACGAGTTCCATTTACCTTCCCACACATTCTAATTACCCATTATGAGTCTCTCTATGCGCATGGCCATGCTACCATGGTGCACTTATTCATTACTATGGAGTTGATTGAATAGTAGCATCCAGTAAGCTCATTACAGTAGGTAGTAATTAGGGATGTGCAGGCTCGGATAGGTTTGAGTTTGCACGTTGAGTTCGGATTTTTCCCTCCAAAAAAACGGAACTCAGAAAGAGGCAAAACGTCATCTTGCATGGACGAACATCATCATCAGGAATGATGATGTTCGTCCATGCAAGATGACGTTTTGCCTCTTTCTGAGTTCCATTTTTTTGGAGGGAAAAATCCGAACTCAACGTGCTAACTCGAACCTATCCGAGCCTGCACATCCCTAGTAGTAATTCTGTATTAGGTGACTGTAGTTGTCAGGTGAGGGTATTCCTGGTGTTACTGGTTAGAGCTGTATGTGCTGCCTGTATGAGTGCATAGCCTGTCAGCCATTACGGTCTGTCCTTAGGGCCTGATTCAGACCCGTCGATGTTGCCCAAGTGCGCATGCGCACGACGGAGCCGCATGCGCGAGACCCAAATAACGACGGCCAAGCCGTCGTTGTGGGTCTCGCACCAAAGAGGGCGTGCTGTCGATGGTGATTGACAGCACGCCCCCTTTGGCGGTCGTGCCGGGGGCGTGGCTGCCCAGACGGAGGCGTTCCCATGGGAACGCCTACCATCTGGGGCCGGCCCCACTTACATCACAAGTGATGTCAGTGGGAGTGCTTTTGGCTCTGATAGAGCCAAAAGCACTCCAGGGCTTGCGGCAGCGAGACCCTACCACAAGGGTCTCGTCATTTTGGCCGCTCGCTATAGCTGTGGGTGGTCACCCACAGCTATGCGAGCGGCCAGGGGGCCGCTCCAAAATGTAAGAGGGACGGCCTTGATTCAGAGCGAGCGCTCTGTCAGAGCATCCGGCTCTGAATCAGGGCCTTAGTGCTGTCACAGAAGTACTTATTTTATTAAGATTAAACAACTTTTCTCTCAGATGATGTCTGTGGTAATGGCCAGGGCTGCATATGTATCCTCTGTCACAAGTGGCAGCCTGAATCTCTGTTACTCTCTGTGAGGGGTGCAGGGCATTATTATCATCACAGACCTGATCCTCCTAAATCTGTCAGGTCCTGCTCCCACTCCTGGGAATCTCCATCCTCTGTCAGTTCAGGGCTCTCTGGCTGTCACCTCTCAGGGCTTTACTTAATCCTTAGGTAGTTCCCTCCATTTCTTCTCTCTCTCTCTCTCATGGCAGTCTTGAGGCTCCTCCCCCACAGCTGCATCAGGTTTCTGTATATGTGTGGGGGAAGGGGTTAGTCTGGTATGCAACTCCCCTGTTCCTTCAAGAAAGCAGTTTATATTAAAACATAAATATAAATGATGAAGTGATGTCCTGTTTTGGGGTATCACACTATCACTGCTTGTTTGCTGTAATTCAGTTATACACTGTTAAATATTAAAGTTTCTCCTTATCCCAGCTTATACTCCCCCAAGGTCTCATTGTCCCTATGCCGCTGGGGATGTATATGTGGATATATATATGAATGTAACTGGTACCCCCAACCCTCCACACTATCCTCAAGGGATGCAATGTACTGCGGTTACTCAATACTACTGGTGGGCACTACTGCCACTACCAGTCATCCACTTGTCACTATTGGAGCTTTTCACTGATTACCCTAACAAAGGGGAAATACGGCCTCCACTGACAGCATCCAGACCTGCCTCGCATGGCACACGAAGGCTCCCGGCAACCTGGCTCTGATTGGCAGCTGTCCTCTTGATGTAGCCGCTGCTGCTCCACATCCACGCCTGCAGACATGCCCCTCTTCGGGACCACAGCCTCTCAATAGCGGGGGGGTGCCGCAACTCCGCCCCACTCACAGCCTCCGCCAGTTGCTACCAGTCCCTCTGCGCTGCGCTGCTCTGCCGCCGGGACCTCTGAATCCTGTCAGCGGTGACCTTACACCGCACTACTGACAGCCAATGCTGCTGCCTCCTCACCGGCTCCACTCCCCTGTGCCCAGCAGCCCACATGGCCACACTGCCTGGGTCACAAGGAGGTTGGCACACAAGTAGGGTAACGTCAGACTCCTGTCAGCTGCTGCTGCTGCTAGCTCTTGTCCTTTTCTCAAAACCCGACCCTCTTTCCCTGACAGAAACCAAATCACTCCCACCTATATTACTCCGCCCCTTTTCCTCCAGTGCATCCAACACACTGTAGTACATCCTCACCACAGAGATAAAAAAGTACCACATAAATTGATATTTATAAATATTACATAGATTTATAAGTACAGTTCTTATTTTACAAAATGCAAGCAGAGTCACACGGAACCTGGTGAACCGAGAGGTACTATTTGGCGTGACTGCAGCAACAATGTATGGGGACACATCTACTCGCAGACCCACAAATTGAGATCTTTTCCCGTGAAGGGGTGGGGCCTAATGATGTCTACAGTCCAGCCCCGCCCCCCAAAGCTGTCAGCAGTATCTTCTCACTGGGCTGCTCTCGGAGAGGATTTTTGTAAAGTCGGCAAGTATGGTCCTTATACACTAGGTGACCAAATAGAACAGTTCAGAAAATGTACATCTATACATAATTACAACCTGCAATTTATATCACTACAAAGAGAAAACAAAGGGATATCCATATCTGTGAGAGCTTACACTTTAGAGGGGTTATGGGTAGGGGCGCCGAGAGGGGGGGAGGCGGGTACTAGTTACCCGGGCTTGCTGGAGGGTCCCGGCAGGAGACTGCGTTCAGCACCGCTCCCCCCCCCACATCACAGCAGCCCAGCACATGCTGCTGTGTGCTGGGCTACACTGGGAGACTGCTCGCGGCTGCAAAGAAGCGGCCACAGCAGTCTCCTATGCCTGTGGGGGGGAGCTATCAAGCTGATCGCGCCCCCCACTGGTTATGCACCGGGCTGAGGGGGCTCACTGCACTCCCCTTGCCAGCGTGCAGAGCAGCAAAACTTTTCTTTTTTTTTTACCTAAGGGGGCATGGCCACGCCTCCCGCAATTAGTCCATGGCCCCCTTTTACCCGGCGCGGCTCTTGGCGGGCCTGGTTATGGGTGGGCATATATATAGGCCCCCATTTATTAACGAGTTTTATCACAAAAACAAGTGATAAATTTCACTCTGTATGATAAATGGTGCTCCAGCCAATCAGCTCCCAACTGTCAACTTTTAGAAAAATTACAATTGGGAGCTGATTGGCTGGAGCATCATTTATCACACACAGTGAAATTTATCACTCGTTTTGGTGATAAAACTCGTTAGTAAATGGGGGCCATTGTGTAGTCAGGATGTGTTTATCCTAAGGATCAGTGATCTCTGCAAAGCTGCATTTACCAGTAGGTTATACTGGACGGGCTTCCGACATCAACTCCAGTGATGCGATGGCAACTAGCTACAATTCGATAGTATAACCATTGTGATGGGTATACTGTGCGCATGCACAGAAGCAGTGATAGCTTTGCACATGCGAACTTAGGGCTGAAAAGGGGGCAAAGCCAATGTGAATGGGGCAGAGACTCACGGCACTCCCGTTCACGTCACTGTGGGGGCGTGCCCAGCACTCTCCGAGATGCTGGGCTGCTCCCAGGCTCCCAGTAACACTGTGAATAGATGTCGTACGCATGCGCACGGCATCTATTCTCCCGCTGCTCTGCTATGCAGAGCTGTGGTGTGTTCTCCCCCAAAGCCAGCCATCGGATGGGCATAGGAAAGCTGCCTCCGATGGCTGGCAACCATCTAATCCCCGTTATTCAATGGGAAAAGTACTTCCATCGAATCGGAAACTTCGATGGTTGCTAACCATCAGCTTCCGATGTCCATCTTTAGTAGGTAAGTATAAAGCATTGGATCATAGACAGTGGTGCTTCTCCCTGTAATGCTGCCCAAAGTGACACTTGTACAGTCACCACTCCCATCCTTCACCACAGTGCTGCAGTATTTGATTGTGTTACAGCAGAGGAACTGACAGCAAGTGGGGTAGAACAAGTGAGGGAAAATCATACTTTCCTACTATTAAAAAAACATTTCAGGGAGATTGTGAATGCAACACCTATGAGTGTGCGTTACAGTGGACGTATACTGCTACATCTAACGGGCGTGCCATAAAATTGACTTGCATTCAAATGTAAACAAGCCCCAAAGCTGTTAGTAAGATCTACCTGCTGATGAAAACACCTTTCAGAAAATGCATATGGATCATTGTGCCTTATAACCAATGCAGAGAAATTATACTAATGATCCAAATTGAATGTATATATCTCTGGTTTATTACTTTATACAGTAGCTTCAAAATGGGGGTAAGGTGCAATCAGGGAGATTGCTAGACTCTTCAGGGAGACAGGGTGATTGCTACTATTTCAGGGAGTCTCCCTGACAATCAGGGAGAGTTAGCAAGTATGCTGTATGTACAAAGAGTACAAATAGTGGGCCTGATTCAGACCCACTCGCGAGCGGCTGTCCGCTCGCAAGTGGGTCGATGTTATGGACTGAGCATGCGCACGACGGAGGGAGCTCCGTCGTGCGCATGCGCCAGACGCGACGAGCGAAGGAAAGTCCTTCGCTCGTTGTGTCCGATCAAAGGGGGCGTGCTGTCAATGTTGATTGACAGCACGCCCCCTTTGGTGGGCGTGCCGGGGGCGTGCCTCCCTGACGGGGGCGTTCCCACGGGAACGCCTCCCGTCAAAAGCCGGCCCACTGACATCACTAGTGATGTCAGTGGGAGTGATTTTGGCTCTGATAGAGCCAAAATCACTCCGGAGCTTGCGGTTGAAAACCTCAACCGCAGGCTCCGGCTCGCAAATTCGATGGTCGCGATGGTCTCGACCATCGCGACCATCACAATGCACGCTCGTATAGCCTGTGGGTGGTGACCCACAGCTATACGAGCGTCCAGGAGGACGCTCCATGAAAATGGAGCCCGGCCCTCATTCAGAGCGTGCGCTCTGCTCAGAGCGTACGGCTCTGAATGAGGGCCAGTGTTTTCTCTTTATTTCTACCTAGAAATGTCGGTACTTCCGTATCTTTGCGGCCCCCTGGTTACTCTACTAACGTATCTTCACTGATACGTAAGTAACGTAACCAGGAATACTATTAAGCCGCTTGCGGGCTCGCTGCGCTCGCCACGCTGGGGGCACGGTGGCTCGCTTTGCTCACCACATGGATTTATTTCCCCTCCATGCCCACTTGGATGGTAGGGAATGACATTGGATGGTAGGGAATGACATTGGACATTAGCGTAAAGATGAGCCAGTATCCAACGTCATCCAATGTCCTCTGGCTTCGCCCTGCCCAGGCATAGTTCACAATCTTTCGGGTAGGGAATGACGTTGGACATTAGCGTAAAGATGAGCCAGTATCCAACGTCATTCCCTACCATCCAACGTCATTCCCTACCATCAAAGTGGGCATGGAGGGGGAATAAATCCATGTGGCGAGCGAAGCGAGCCACCGTGCCCACAGCGTGGTGAGCGCAGCGAGCCCACAAGGGGCCGAATAGTATTTCCTGTTTACGCTACTTACGTAGCGTAACCAGGGGGCCGCAAAGATAGGGAAAAACCGAAATGTCACCTTTAAAATACCTTAAACATAGGTAACCACATTCTCATGATTTAGTCTTCCTACAGGTCCCCAAATTCAATCATGAAAATAACCAGATCTACTATCCGATTCCCCCCAAAAGTATAGCTCCCAATGCGCTAAACAAGCCATTTGAAGAAACACTTTCTGAGAGGACAGTAAACTTACAGAAAAATCTGATGAAATCCCAATGGGTAACCTCATATAACCGCAGCTTTACAGGTGAGTAAAATATACATGCTTCTGTCCATAAGACAATAATCTGCAGTTGATTCTATAGTATCTATATCATCTAACCTGCTTATTATTTAGCAGCATCAAAGTCCACTTTACTGTATATAGGAGGAGTAAACCAGATAAAATTGATTTAGAGACATAAAAACTGCTGCTCAGGAACAATATGTTTATATAGTGAACGTGATTGGCTGTTATATTTTAAAAATTAAGCATAACATTGACTGTCGGAATTTAGAGTGGCGTGCACCATATCTGTAAGACCTGAGGATTCACCCATTGAGGTGATCTGCACTTGTAGAATAACTGCAATTGGCAAGTGATCTGGTGGAATTTACCAGATTGGGAACTATAGTCAGCATATCCTTTAATGACAAAAACCAATGTGCTTCTCCCCAGATGCCTAGTTCCAGGTTAATAAGAATAGTTACAAGAAGTATGCATACCTACTTTTTATACTGAGGGACACATATCTAATGCTGGGCATACACTACCAGATAAAATGCCTGACAGACCGACACCCTGCAGGTATCTCACAGCAGGGGCAGAACTATGGGAGACAATGGAGGCGCCTGCCGCCGGGCGCCAGCACTGAAGGGGCATCTCCTCCATTGCCCACAATATATTCACCCCACTTAGGGCTGTAAATATGTACCCGGAGTGTACCATCACAGCCGCCCACGCCCAATACATGGTATTTTCCCTTTTTTTAGGGGGGCAGCAAATTATAATTTGCCTCCGGGCGTCTGGAATGAATTTACACCACAGTCTCACAGTGTATTGATCCTGATATCTGGGGAGGAGACATTTCCCCGTTCCTTCCCGGTGAAGAAACAGGGGAAATGTCTGTCGGTTGGCCGCGGCTGAATGGGGTGCAGTCAGGTTACCGGTGGGCGCTATCCCGCATACCGAACGAAGGTAAGCCGGGTGTCTTAGGTTCTACACATGGGGGGGTTAGGTTTAGGGACCCCCTGGGGGACTTAGGGTTAGGCACCCCCTCCCCCCCAGGAGGGTTGGGTGAGGGAAAGGGGGGGTTAGGCACCACTGGGGGGGTTACTGTAGGTTTAGGGTGCGAAGGAAGGTAAGCCGGGTGTCTTAGGTTCTACCCGTGGGGGGGTTAGGTTTAGGGACCCCCTGGGGGACTTAGGGTTAGGCACCCCCTCCCGGGAGGATTGGGTGAGGGAAAGGGGGTTTAGGTATCACTGGGGGGGTTACTGTAGATTTAGGGTGCGGGGAGGTGGGGTTAGGCACTAACAGGGAGAGGTTAGGGTTAGGCACTAGGGGGGAGGTTAGGGTTAAGCACCACAAAGGGTGGGATAGGGTTAGGGTAGGGAGAGGGAAGGGTTAGTGTGTTTACCAGTCCCAGTCGGAATTTGGCTCCTTCTGTCTTTTGGTGTCGGTATATGATCCGGCGGCTATTCAGCCACCGACATTACATACCGATTCCAGCTGGACATATACTGCAGCCAACCTTTAACTTATAAAATATCGCATCGGACGGACATACTGGACAATCCGGCATGCTGACCAATCAATATTTTAGCATTGGTTGGCCGCACACACAGTACAATTAATGGTGCGATCCGCCAATATCGGGCAGATCGGCCCAATAATTGTATAGTGTTTGCCCAGCATTAGGGGTTGAACAATTATAACAGAATCAGGAAATATTTTAGTATTGAACCCAAAACCCCAAGCAAATATTATACTATAAAATAAGTAACATAGTAAATATGAAAAACCAGGTTCATCTTTAATGAAATGTACTAAACGTCTGGCCACATATCAATGGGTTACTTTATGGCTTGAAAAAAAAAAACAGAGCATAATTTTTTCTGCTCTTTAAGCGTCACTCACAAATACTGGTGAATGCCCTATTAGTAGCAGAATAAGGGCCGCATTTATCAACGTGATATTCTTGTTATCACTCGTTACTAATCTTAAATGTGGCTCCAACCAGTCAGATCCTAACTGTCATGTGTTTCAAACACATGACAGTTAGGAGCTGATTGGTTGGAGCACCATTTAAGAATAGTAATGAGTGATAACAAGAATATCACTTGTTGATAAATGAGGCCCTTACAGTAGTTTAGATAGTAAAATGAGTCTAGCCATTGCTTTCAAAATAGATTGTACTGGTGAATGTCTGGTTTGGAGAAAACCAGCAACAAGGGAATTGCAACATTCAACAGTCTTCGAGCTAATGACCTGTAGAATTATTGCAGGTGTTAATTGGTGTAAGTTGTTAACATTTAATTCAAAAATTTTTAGGTAACGGGGAAATGAACCCGTTACAACTTGACGACTTTCATGAGAAGGTTATTGGCAAAATATCTGGACGGACAGAAGAAAATTCAGAAATGGTAATGTATTTTCATATATATGTCTCTTTTCTCAAGTTCATACAAAGAAGATAAGAACAATTCTATTTAGTCAAACATTAATTCAGAAGTTGCTTACCGCATGCTACCATTTTTCTATAATAATTCATCTTACGCCATCAAAGGGGTGATTCAAATGTTAGAGCTGGCATTTCTGCTCGCACCCTCCTGAGATAGTGAGCAGAATCGCGCAATAAGTCCTTGTTTTGGGCACCCAAACTCCTGTTTGGGCGCCCTAACAGGACTTTAGACGGCTTTAGCCATTTTATGGTTTACCCAATTAGGAGCGACAAGCGCGATAATTAATGGGCGCCCAAAAACAATTGAATTGCAACATTGGGTGCCCATTAATTAGAGTGCCTTAAAATACAATTGAATCGCCCCATAAAAGTCATTTACAAACTACTAAATATGCAGACCTACAGTCTGCTGACCTGGAATGTTCGGTAGCTCTTAGGAGTCCAGATGTCCGTACTACTGTCTGAGGAGCAACACGTTACTCAATTATTTCATGAATGTTTATTTATCTAGCACCACCATATTCTGCAGCGCAGTACAGAAAATATTTAATCTTTCACATAAGTCCATGGCTTAAAGAAACATAAAGTCTAAATTAGGAGGATTAGTGATGTTACTGAGTGTCCTGTGACTGAATACTTGCTTCCTTTGTTTTCACACTTTCACACAATATAAGAAAATGTGTCCTGCAGTTTTTCTAATGTTGTGTCTAACAAGTGACCCTTATTGACTTGAATTAATAAATTGTGTGATTAGCCAAAACTGTGGACTCTTTATGACTCATTAAGAGGCCTATTCTTGATTAAGTATCCAACTCACCGCAATTCAGCATTGCTCCAGTGCGTGGACAGATCCTCCAAAAACATGGCCGCAGGTACCGCAGTGTAGAAGCGGCGGAGGAATCCGCTCGGACCCTCTTCGCATGGGTCCGTCTGTCTAATAATGAAGGGGCCTGTTACAAAAAAACAAACAAGCAGAATTTAACGGTTCTACACGTGTAACGGGTCCATAACGGATAATGAATAGGCCCCTAAAGGGGAGTTATATCAAATCTTGGAGAGAGATAAATTGAAGAAATTGCTCATAACAACCAATCCGCTTATAACTAACATTTTCCTATTACAGCCTGTAAAATGACAGTTAAAAGCCGATAGGTTGGGGGGGCGTGGCCTAACTGAGCACCGAAGCAGACGTGCCTTTCTCTGGCTCCGTCTGACCGGCAATAAAAGCAGTATATTTTGGAGCCCCTGCTTACTGCTGACTCTCCCCAGAGGGCTCCTACACCTTACCGGCTCCCAGAGACCCTGCTGTGCCTGTCGCGGATCCGCAGACGCCCGACCGCCGCTTCGGCCTACTCTGAGGGTGAAGCCGCGGCCTCAATTTTGGCTCTGTCCCCGACGCGACTCTGCCAGCGGCATCGCGGCTGTTGGATACCGCTGCCGTTCCCCTCGGGTGATTGCCGCGACATCCCTACCCTCCTCCGGATCCTCACTGGCTGTGGCTGAAGAGGTATATACCCCCAGAGACCCCTAGAAATACGCACGGCCGGAACCGCGAATCGCGGGAGGCCGCCATTTTGTGAGCTCCGGCTGCACTCCAGAAGTGCAGGGCCTCTGCTACCACCTCTGGCTGCCCCTCTTCTTCCGGACCTGGTCCTCTGCCACTGGCTGCCCCCCTCCTGTTGGACCTGATCTACTACTGCTGGCCTCTGGCATCTGGAGACCTCTCCTCTCTTGCTGGGCCCTCCTTTCTCCTGCTACCCTCTCCCCTTGTGTGCTGGTCACCTTGGACTGTTGCAAAACACCGCCAGCTGGGGCCCCCTCCTGCAGTCTAAGGAACATCCACTGCTTCAATCCACAGCTCTCTCCCTCCTGCTGGATTGGGTCCTCCACTGACGGGCTACTTTCTCTCCATCTGCTGTGACTGGGACCTTGTTGCTGCCTACATAGAGATCTCCATAAATTACTAGCAATTGGGCCCCTTGACGCCCTTACGACTCTTACTACAGTGGCCGAGATTGATATACAGTTTACCCTCCCGACCTGACAGCTACAGCTACAACATGTACTAACTGATTTCATCCCCTCCCACCCCTAATTAGTACACGTGGAGTTTCTTTTAAATTATTTTTTTTTTGCTCCCTTTTATACATCGATATTCATAATGCCTAGAACGGCGAAGAAATCCCTCGCAGGAGACCTTACACCATATCTTTCAAAACCTAAATCCTTGCCTGATGCTAAAGATTTGCACCAGAATCAGCTCCTGACCACTCCAACTCCGAATCGGAAGAAGATGACCTCTCTCCCATTACTCGCAGGGACTTCCTTTTACTGTTCAAAGAACTCAAAGATGTGAAAAAATCTGTTCAGGCTCTTCATGCCATGCAAGCGGAAATTTCTGCTATTGGTTCCAGAACAGACCAACTAGAACGTAGAGTTGAGGAGGTGGTTACATCCCAACAATCTTACGACGCCGACCTTACACAGTTACGCCAAGATGTTGCTCAGCTTCAAGACGGTCAAGAAGATCAAGATAACAGGGCCCGACGTAACAACATCCGCATCAAAGGTATTCCCGAAGACGTCGAGCTCCCCCACCTTGAGCTCTATCTCAAAGACCTGTTCATGCAACTCTCTCCCTCTACTCAGGAAGATCACCTGCTCCTAGACCGAGCCCACCGTGCGCTAAAGCCGCGCTCCCAATCTTCTTCTCAACCTCGAGACGTCATCCTACGTATGCACTACTTTACAGCCAAAGAGACTATAATGAGAGAAGTTCGCAAGCTCTCTTCAGTCACTTTTAGAGATGCTACTCTCCAGATTTTTCAGGATGTTTCCCCTCTGACTCTTGCTAAACGTAGGGACTTTAAGCCTCTTACCACCCTGCTACGTCATCATAATATTAGATACCGTTGGGGTTACCCCTTTCGCATTCTAATATGGCACCAGAACCAATTACATATGGCTCGTCTCTCCTCGAAGCTCAACCTCTTCTTTCAACACTGGGCATATCCGAAGAACTTGGTCCTACACCTTCCGCCTCCCTCCCTCAAAGGTCTCGACAACCGACTCGACGCCCCCCTCCATCTGAATGGTCTACTGTTCCTAAGTCTTCCAAGTCCTCCACTCAGATCTCTGAAACCTAAGACCTTCTAATAGGTTCATTGTTGCATTATTTTTGTGATTTCGTGATGGGGTCCCTCCACTTGTGAGGATGTCCCCCATTACGAATATTTTACATTACCGTCTCATTATATGTATCTGGAACTCATCTAGCCTATTTTTGATATTTTTGTAGAAGTTTATGTAATTAAGTTTTGATGAAGTTCCATCATAATGAATATAAGATACATCTATATATGTTCTTATCTTAGCTGTTCATTTATTATAATCTTACTGAGATTTTGTTGATTTATCTGTGTATGTATATATATATATATATATATATATATATATATATAATCTATGAACATATATATACTCTGTTTATTGGTTGGTATTTCAGTGTTTTTTGGGATGATTTATCCCTCGATTTACTCCTCGATTTATTCCCATCTCTTGTTTATTAATTTTTATATTTCTGTTTTTATTGTATTTTCTTTTCCCATTTATTTGTTCCCCCTTTTTTTTTTTTTTCTTTCCAATCATATTGTTTTTTGATTTCTATTTTTAGGTTTATCTATGGGCTTTTTTTTTTTTTTTTTTCCTATACTCCATTTGTACGATGTTGTATATTTCTTTCCATATATTTATTATATTTGGGGTTTGTGGGAGGGCTCTATATGTATATATTTTTTCCTCTCTATGACCTCTTTATGGATACACGATCTACCTCTGCCGCGCCCCCCCAGGGTCTTGTACCCATCTGCTGACCTATGTGCTTCATTAGTGCATAGTTCCCCTCCCCTTTGTCAGCACCCGTGGCCTTGGACCTCTGTACCATTTGGCCGACCTACCTTCCTTTTCCCTTACCGGTTTTCCTTCCTTCTCAAACAGGACGACTTCTTCCTTTTTACAGGTCTGATGATGTGTCACTTTTGCTTACCTCTCCACTTTCAATTGTTTTTTGTGTTTTTTTTAGCTGTTTTCTCAACCATAGCGCATGGGTCTTAAGGTACTCTCCTTCAACGTGAAGGGCCTCAATAGCCCACAAAAGCGTAGCAAACTTTTTACCACTCTTAATTTATATAAAGGAGATTTAGTATTTCTCCAAGAAACTCATTTCCTGCGAAATCTCCATCCAGAACTTCGCTCTAAATCCTATCCCACCACATATCATACCTGCGACTCTAAGCAGAAGAAACAAGGAGTTGCTATCCTATTTGCCCGCCACCTCACTTTTGATATGATCGATTCTTATGAAGATAGAGAGGGTCGCTTTCTTATTCTTGTGGGTACTCTTAATAATATTCTTTGCACTATTGTTAACATATATGCCCCTAACCAAGCCCAACCAGCTTTTTTCACTAGACTAGACACCCTCCTCTCTCATAAATGGCAGGGCTCCCTTATTGTATCTGGTGACTTTAATGCAGTATTGAACCCTTCATTGGATAGATCTACCTCGGGAGCCACTAACTCCGGCAGGGCAGACCTCCGTAATTCCAAGGCGCTGCTTGATCTCATGAAATCCCAGCTTCTCTATGATTCCTGGCGGGTTCGAGAGCCCCTCACCCGAGACTATACTTTTTTCTCCTCTGTCCACAACTCCTATTCCCGTATAGACATGATCCTGCTCAGCCACGACCTAGCCCTGCAACTTGTGGATGTTCATGTCCATCCTTTGATATGGTCTGATCACGCTCCTGTTTCAGCCGACCTATCTTGTATTACTGAACGTCCTCGTCCAATGACATGGCGCTTAAATGACACCATTCTTTATTCTCGCGATACGATCACCCATCTCAAAACCCTACTTATGGATTATTTGCAATTAAACGCTCTCCCAGACACCTCTCCCTCCACTCTCTGGTTGGCTCATAAAGCTGTTCTACGGGGACATTTGATTAGTATAGCTTCCAAAGCTAAAAAAGATTTTCAAACCCGTACTAACTCCCTCTCAATTCGTCTTTAACAACTAGAGTCACAACATAAACAGTTCCCTAGCCCTTCCCTCCAACAAGAGCTCCTTGCTGTTCGACACTCCCTCGCTCTCCTTTTTTCCCAACACACAGCTAAACGTCTAAAATGGCTGCGTCAAACCTTTTACGAAAAAGGAGATAAAGCTGATAAGATTTTGGCATCTAGGCTTCGTACGGCACGAACCCATAGAAATATCCTTATGATTAAAAATTCCAATAATCATCTTCTTCACGACCCGGCAGCTATTCGATCTGAATTTCAAAATTTTTACAATAAATTGTATAACTTACATTCTTCTTCATACCCTACTTCTCTCCCACCTACTGAGACGGCAATCCAAGAATTTCTTTCCACCGCCAATCTTCCTCAGCTATCTCAGGAGGCACTCCGGGGTTTGAGTGAGGAGATCTCAGAAGAGGAAATTATAACTTCTATTAAACAACAGAAGTCTGGCAAGTCCCCCGGACCTGACGGCTTTACAGCTGCATACTATAAAAAATTCATGGAGCATCTGGTTCCCCACCTGCACTCCCTCTTTAATACTGTTTTACAAGGGGGCTCCTTCCCTGCGGATATGTTAGAAGCCAGAATTGTCGTGATACCTAAGGAGGGTAAGGACCCGCACAATTGTGCTAGTTATAGGCCTATCTCCCTTCTCAATCTAGATATTAAAATATATGCAAAAATTTTAGCCAATAGACTCAACCAGGTCCTTCCCTCCTTGGTCCATTATGATCAGGCTGGCTTTTGCCGGGTCGTCAAGCTCGGGATAATACCCGTAGAACCATAGATTTAATTCATACCATAAACTCCAGGAGATCTCCAGCTATTGTTCTTTCTCTCGATGCTGAAAAAAGCATTCGATAGGATCTCTTGGACCTTTATGTCTGACCATGGCCGCCCTCGTCCGACTAAACCCTAGCATTCATGGAGTGCAGGTCGGGAATTCATCTTCCAAAATCGCCCTCTTCGCTGACGACATCCTACTTACCCTCACTCAGCCCCGGATATCTTTACCCAACCTTTACAAATTATTAGACCATTATGGTGTCCTCTCTGGATATAAAATTAATTTGTCAAAATCTGAAGCCATGCCCCTCCACATCCCCCACCAGGATGTTGAGACCCTTAAATCCTCCTACAGTTTTAAGTGGCAATATAAAAAAATTAAATACCTTGGGGTCTTCCTGACATCCCGTTATGATCTTTTATTTCAGGAAAATTTTCCCCTACTTTTTGCGAAATTACAAGCGGATCTGACTTCCTGGAAACGGCTTATACTCTCGTGGCTGGGCAGGATCATCACAGTAAAAATTAATATCCTCCCCAAATGGCTCTACCTTTTCCAAACCCTCCCAGTGGCGGTACCCCTTACCTTCCTTCAAAACCTTCAGAAATCAGTCAACCGTTTCATCTGGAATGGTAAGCCACCTAGGTTATCTTCGTCCATCCTTAAAAAACCTATTTCCAAAGGGGGTAGAGGTCTCCCGGATTTTAAGCTCTACTATTTAGCCTCACATTTTTCCAAAATAGTGTCCTCCTACTCCCCCCATGGAACGTCCTCCTGGCTTGATATTGAATCTAGCTATATCAATTCCCCAGACCTTTCTTCCCTATGGGGCCTACAAAAGAAACACCGTCCTCCTCCCTCTAACCTTCCTCCAACACTCAAATTCCTCCTTCACATATGGGTCTTATATTCACTTAAATTTAATATTACCACCCTTATATCTCCTCTTACCCCTATATGGTGTAACCCCAATTTCCCCCCAGGTTTACATGCGACCCACATGACGTCGTGGAAAACAGCATCCCTCAAATTTATTGCTGATTTTTGTTCACAAGGGCTCTGGCTCTCTCTTTCAGACCTACAACTGCAATGTCCAACTCAATCTTTAAATCCCTATGAATACCTACAAATACGAAATTTTTTAGGCTCCCTACCACAGACCCCGCTTCTCCGTGACCTCACTCCCTTCGAACGGCTCTGTAAATATTACCCTATGTCCAAAGGGATGATCTCTCAAATATACGGTATCCTCATTGTTGCTGCTCTGCCTACTAATAATCCCCATGAATCCTCATGGGAGATAGATCTTGGCCCTCCACCTGATGAAGAGGTGTGGGACGACATGAGACTGGCAATTGCTAAAACTTCTATCTCTACTCGCCTTAAAGAAACTTCTTATAAATTGTATTACCGTTGGTACTATACTCCAGTACGGCTCTCCCATATGTTCACTTCTGCTTCACCTCTCTTCTGGAGAAACTGTGGCCTCCGAGGTACTTTAATTCATATCTGGTGGACCTGCCCGGCTCTTGAACCTTTCTGGACCTCTGTTCATACTCTCCTAAATACGGTCTTTGGAGAACCGATCCCAAAAGACCCATAGACTTTCCTTTTAAATTACCCCTCTCCTAATCTCAGCAACCGCTCTGTTAAGCGGTTGTCCCATATTCTAGTTGCTGCTAGAAGTCTGATTGCCCGTAATTGGAAAAACCCTCTTCCATCGACTCTCTCTGCCCTAAAATCACAAATACGGCATATAGCGGAAATGGAAAATATTACCTATTATCTTCATGATAGAGGCCATCATATATTTTCTCAAGTTTGGGCTCCATGGCTCTCATACGACAACACTTCACTACCTCTGCTCCCTGCGCTCACTACCCATATGTGACTCATGCGCGATGGTTGAGTTTGATTTCCCTAGCCCAACTTCCCTATGCAAACCTCCCTAACTGACTATTCTTTTCTCCTGTTTTCCAACTGGCATGTTTTTCTTTCTATCTTTATAACACTTTTTGTCTAGTATTTATTTATTATAAAGGAGAGAGGGAAGGGGGAAAAAAAAAAAAAAAAAAAGGAAAGACATATTTTGTTTCTCTTGATAGTCCTGTTCCCAATCTCCCCCATTACCCTCCCACCCCTTCTGCTCACCCCCTCCCCCCATATGTTTATTGCTATTTACTTTATTGGAAAATGGCTCATGTATACTGTTTATTATATTTGTGGGTTTTTTTTATGTTATCTTTTTTATGAGCTTTCAAAATAAAGAATTTAAAAAAAAAAAAGCCGATAGGTTGGTATGGGCAAGTTCAATTTATATCTTTCCAAGATTTGATAAGTCTCCCCTAAAATATCATTAAACATAGGGAAATCAAAAAGTGTAAAAATGATGGGAGGGCTTGCTCAGGCAAGATTCTTCAGGTGATTTTTTTTCACACCACGTTGAGGATGCAGTGCTCCACAAAACCAGCATTCTGAACACGCAACAGGCAAATTGACATTTGATCCCTATACTTGCATATATGTCTGTTATTAAGAAAGAAAGCAAAAAAAATAACAAATGTACAATTTTCCAGTATGTGGCTGTGACTGCTGTATTATCCGATTGGTTTTATTTTCCAGGAAAGTCACTGAAAGCACTTTAAATGAGTCCCGTACAAAATCTCCATTTACAACTTTAAATAGTTTACCAACTACAGACAACAGCAAATAATAGCTCAGTCACACACAGGGCTCTATTTACTACAATCCGCATATTGAATGCGGATTGTAGTGTGATATTACCGAGTGAATTCGCATTGCGAATTCAGGCAATATCACAGGGATTTACTATAAATCCCTTGCAGGGACAGAGCTTGCGATAAAGCTCTTTCCCTGCGGATCCCATCCGCACTCCAGTAGCGGTATTTTCGGAAAAAATACCGCGACTAAGAGCCCGCGCATGCGCCGACCGACCACCGCTACTACCCCCCCACCGACGCTAAGCCCCGCCCCCGGTGCTAAGCCCCGCCCCCGCGATCATTGACCCCCGCGACCCCCCCTCCCCCCCCTCCCTTCATTACACTTACCTGCATCCTCCTGGCCTCCGGTGATCTTCTCCGGGCTTCCCGATCAGGTGATCTCCCATACTGCACTGGGACCCGATCACCTGATGACCGGGCCCCAGTGCACTGTGGAAGACCAGCTGACCGGAGAGGAGCCATCACCGGTCCCTGGATTCAGGTAAGGAAAAAAAAAAATGTTTAATTTTTTTTTCTTTTTTTTACAGTAATCAGCTTGCGGTCTACTTAGACCACATAGCTGATTACTGGTACCGGCTCCCGCCTCTGCTCTCTCCGTTAGAGCAGAGCGGGAGCCCGATAACCGGGGGAGACCCTGGATAACGCCACCTCCAGGTGGCGTTATTATCACAGGGCTTCCCCCGGTATTTTTTTACAATTTATTTTTAGTAACTTGCACACAGATCACATTTCCCATTACAATTATGGGAAATGCGATCTGCTTTACTAAAAATAAGTGATACTGGGGGTTGGAGTAGAATTTTACTAATTCTACTCCAATTGCCCTGTAATAACTACAGGTGAAACTAAAATAATGTGAAAAGGGTGTGAAAACACCCTTTTTCAATTTATTTTAGTAAAAATAATGTTAATAAATAGAGCCCATTGTGCTATTTATAATTCTATACTAAAACTAAACTGGTAATAGTTATTCACTGATAAAACAAACAGAGAACTTTGACTATAGTCATATTTTTGTATGCTCAGATTCTACTTTGTTTCTTAAAACCCCTTAGTTAGTACACATTACTGCCTAAAACATTTCAACAAAATAATAATTTTGTAATTTCATGACTTTTTGCAGAAGCCAACATTTTTATCTAGTGTTCTACGCCCACGACCACTGGAAGGACGCATTGCACGTTTACGAGACGGTCGACGGCCCCTTGCGAAGGAAGATTTATGTGTAGATCTAGTAAGCGAGAGTGCACTTGAATCAGATACAACATGTGTGACCTGCATGCAATCATCCTGCATTTGTGATGCTATTGGCAACAGCTTGGATAACTACAATACTACAGAAAAGCAATACACACAGTGTCCATCTTCAAAGTGGAACTATAAGGAACCAAATCTGTTCAAAATCTCTGATGCCGAACAGACTGATGCTTTATACAGAAGGCAGATTACTCCAATACCAACATCTTGTGAACTGGAAAACAGCTGCTATAAAGACTTACATCCAAGTAAGCAAGAGCAATATATGACTTTTGAACATACATTTAGTCCTAATAAACCATTCACGCGCAATGATCCTACCAGCATGGAGGCTTGTTCTGCAAGGGCACAAAATAATCACAGTGTACTACTGAGCCACTGCAACAACATTCATATGTTAAGAACACCTGGAACCATTTGTGACCCAGGAACGGCATCGGCGCACACATCGCTACTGAAGCTTCAAGACTCTTTCTCCATGTCAGAGGCACACAATGCTTTCCACCAGAACTTCCCAGAGAAGACAAAAGACCTGAGAGATAATTGCAATTCTGGGAGGCAGCACAAGTTTTATGGCTTCCATTCTTTTTATTACCACAATTAACACGGCTTATACCTATAGAAATAACACTAGAGAAATATAAGCAATCTAATGAAACAAATAACTGTAGTATGTGGGCATTGACTTTTAGCAAGTTGTGTGTGTGATCAGACTGATTGCCTGTTGTAATTGATCAAAAAAATAGTCCCAACCTACCTGTTACCTGAACTCACAGATCTTTTCCATAATGAAACAACCAGCACACCTAGGGCCTGATCAGAGACGTATGCTATGCCGCTGTTTTCACAGTCGAGAGATTATCGGTAAACTGTGCATGCGTCTAAGTTGCACTGCACATGCATCAAGATACTTTACCAGAGCCGCTCGCTGCGACTTTGGACTCGCCCTGTCATTAACAGGCTGGGGAGGTAACGGTAAAAATGCAGGCGTGTTGCAACCGTTTTCAGGACGTCACTGTCTGCATCTGTGATCCGGTATGCAGGAAATATGGCTCCGGCGTCTCACTTCCCACGTCCATTCTGCGGGAACATAGACCTACTCAGAACTGTCACAATTGAATGATCTGCGACAACTGCTGCGTCTTTGTATTTGCAAAGCCGCAGGTGGGCGCCTCAGTACATCTCCCGTGGGCTGCGACATTTACATATCTTTGCATAGCAGTTGCGTACAAATTCCCAGCTGCTGTGGAATCAGCGTCCATCTGTGAATCAGGCCCTTAGATAGAAGGAAAAGCTCACTTAACTAATTTATTTTCCACTATTGAGCACTGTAGCAAATGATCTTCAATATAATTTGTATGGCAGATATTTAATCATTAATGTGTGACTTTGCTGTGCCTCAAAAAAGTTGTATGCTCTTCTTGTTCTTAATAAAACAAAATATAAGAGTCTGGAATTCCATGCTATTATGCCTACATCAATTCAATCAACCACTTTACATCAACAAATAACTTAGGTGGTTAATAAATAATACAACTAAACTTAAACTATTAATTCTTTTAACTTCAGATGAGATTGTTCAGCATTTCAAAATATGTACACAAATGCTTCAAGATAATGACATAACTTCAGATGTTTAAAAAAGTTCATCAACTTGCACGCGTCATCCATCATCGCTGCTTGGTGACACCATCCTACAGGGTACCACCAAAATAGCATAACAGCTCTGCTATTTTGGTGTCACCCCCTTGGATAGGTGCTACCATTTACACCTGTAAAATTAGTAACTAGTGGCAGCTACCGAGGTGGGACTGCAGTGTAGTCCAAAATTCAAATAAGGGAGCCACACCAACTGCCAGTAAGTCCCGGCAGTGTTTGGGGTGGCAGTTGGTGTGACTCCCCTATTTGAATTTTTGACTGTGCTGCACTGCTACTGGGTCACTAACAACAGCAATCAAATCAAAATTGATTTGAGTAGAAATGATGATGCAAAGTACTGTAATACTCTATATACAACAGTTATAACCTTTTTATTATGCTTTCAAACTTAAAATAAAATGATATGTAGAATCTGATTGGTTGCTAATACCCCTTAGAGTTAAATAGTGAACTAATATATTCAGTCAACACAATGTTATCCTAATTACTTTAGAAGTCAGCTTTTAACATTATAATACTGGTACTCGAATTAGGATTGTTTTCTAACAATAGGATAGGGTACAGGGTAAGATTCTTTGGGTGAGTGGGGGGGGAAGAAATGTGATCTACAAAAAATAATTCGAAGTCCTACTAAACACAATAATTATTTATTTATTTTATTTATTATTACCAGTTAGTTATAAAGCGCAAACAAATTCTGTAGCACTTTACAGAGAATATTTAGCCATTCACATCAGTCCCTGCCCCAGTGATCTTACAATCTATATTACCTACAATGGGGGCGATTCAATTCAATGCGATGTTTGGACGGGCTAAAATATTTCTTCTCGCACCATCTTGGAATGCAAGGACAAATCCGACAAAAGTGCCAGCCACGCGTCTGTTTTCCGGCTTAGTGCGGCGCTAACAGACGTGCGGCCGGCACTTTAGTTGAAGAATGACGGCTCTCGCGACTAAATACCCAGTTTAAGTTGCGAGATCCGGCATTCTCCGACTTAATATTGCGCTGAATTGAATAGCTCCGGGAGCTCCCTCCCGTAGCTATTCAACATCGCATCGAATTGAATTGCGTTCAATGTTTACACACACATATACAATAGGGTTACTTTTTGTCAGGAGCCAGTTAACCTAACAGTATATTTTTAGAATGTAGGAGAAAAATGGAGTGCCTGGAGGAAACCCACACAAGCAGGGGGAGAATATGCAGACTCCACACAGTTAGTGCCATGGTGGGGATTGAGCCCAAGACCTTAGTGCTGTGAGGCAGTAATGCTAACCATTACACCATCTGTGCTGCCCAAATTATAATTTCTTATTGCCGCAAAAAAATAAGATTCGCCAGGATGTACTAATATGCACATTCAGGGACAAGGGCTCCAAATGGAAATGGAGAGATATCTGCTGCAGTCCCTCCATGGTACATCCAGGCAGTGGCGGCTCCAGAGGTGGGGCTGCACGCAGTCCAAAATTCAAATCGGGGAGCTGCACCAACTGCCAGTGAGTCCCAGCCGGCGATGTTTGGCAGCGTTTGGGGTGGCAGTTGGTGTGGCTCCCCTATTTGAATTTTGGACTGTACTGCAGCCCCACCTCTGGAGCTGTCACTGGTAACAACAGCAACTGTGACAACATGATGGCCTCTCACCTTGATTTAAGTAGAAATGATGATGCAATGTACTGTAATACTCTATATACAGCGGTTATAAACTTTTTATAATCCTTCCAAACTTAAAATAAGAGTCATCATGAATTCATATTTTTTATTCATTTATATAAAACAAATTCTATGTTATATCCGGTTTGCTATTTGTTGAAGGAATGCATACATTTTACATATCTTCTTACATTTGCCTAATGCCCATGTCAGCAGACAGATTGGTTGCCATTTTAGTAGTTTGAATAGATAGGTGGCCCCAGCTATTGCGTCCTGAGAAAGAAGGGCAGCTAGACATGTGGGCAATTGTAGTTATTGTACATGTCATACATTGCAAGCAAGACGCTCGATACATATGCCCAACAACACAGCAGGCGGTGATCATAATACTTACAATAAACACAGGACATGACATTTCTTAGTCAGAGGGGTGTGGTATGAAAAGCAGACATTCACAATGTCGACACTGGAATGTTGACATGTTTTGAATTTTCTACATGTTCATAATGTCCACAATCCACATTTAACGTGTTTAAACTTTACACCAGAATGTCTACATACAGTATTTTGCATAGTAAACCCTAAACCTAAAAAAAATACACAAAAATGTACTGTAGACATTCTGGTTTCAATATGTTAAATGATGACATTATGGACATATCAACATTTGTGAATGTCAGCATTTTTCTTATCTTATGTCCATGTCGACATTCTGGCTGCATCCCAGTGAGAGTGCCTGGATGGGCCTGTAAAGGGTGTTTTCAGAGTCCACCTTAGTGAGCCATTGGCTCCTCAGTGGTGCCTAAATGAATATGATTGTTCTGTGTTATTAATTAGCCACTTTACCAGGGGAGAGCTTGTTGATATGGTAACACAAGTTCTTATATTTTCATCTCATTGATTTTGAATTTTAGACATAGGGGCCTATTCATCATCGGAGGCCATATGGCCTCCAATGATTAAGTATCCAACTCGCAATGGGGGAAACCTGACACCAGAGCTCTGGTGCGGGGATAGCTGCTCCGAAAAGCAGCTGTCCCCTCGGTTAGTATCGCACTACAGAAGTAGCTGCTTTACTTATCTCCTCCCCGTTGGCCTGGCTACGCATGTGTGACCCAAGGTCACGCATGCGCACAGCTTCCGGGGAGTCCGTGAGAAGGCGGCCAAGGGATCTGCTCGGATAACTCTTTGCATCCCCGGAACTCCTTCCCATAGGAAGGAACGGGGCTACGAGAGCAAGTGCCCTCTGAAGATGGTGCTTGCTCTCGTGTGCAAACTACGAACACTTTCAGTTTTTAGAGTTTTCTGAGATTAGGAGATAATTGCCGGGAATCGAGGCTCCGTATGGAGTGGCCTGGGCTGAATGATGCAAAACCGATTTCCAATTGAATACGGGGATAAGCGGGGACGAGCGCGATACTTCTCCGCATGGAAAACCAGCGATGTCGGCAAAAAGTCCGGCATGCGAAAAGTACGGGACTTTTCGTACCTAATTGAATATGCCCCTTGGTGAAATTATGTATTTCAGATATTACCCATTTACATTAATTAAAATTAAAGATATTTAATGGATGTTTTGTTTCCCACACAATGCAATAAGAATATTATTTTCTTAGTGCCTGATTCAGAGATGGTTGGTAATACAGCTCTGTTCGCAGCAGGTCTCGCAAAATTGGTTGTGGGAATATGCAAATGCTAATCTCAGCCTTCCATTTGTGCTAGACGGTGCAATGGAGTGTATGAGCGCCCACTTGTAGGCTGTGTGGTCTGTGCATTTGCAATGGAGATTGTAAATACTTTAACAATGACGCAACATCTGTCTCATCATCGACATTTGCAGTAGCCTAGGGTCTACTCTAACTACTCTCCTCAAATCCAACTACACATGGCTTCTGAAGCATTGTAGTAAGAATGATAAAGGACACTTGGTTTTGCACATGCGCAGTAAGGGCCTACTTACCCACTTTTAGCTCGCTCCTTCCGGGAGGGAGCTGTTGGGCTTCCACGGTGGGGGGCGTGTCCCGGCAATAGGGGGCAGAACATGGATGTGACAGCGTGATTGCTAATTGTGGCCCTGCCCCCTCTTTGCAATGCCAACATTAAAGGCAATGTGAGTAGGGGACGGGGCCACGGTGATGCGATTCAGCGCAAATCGCCTCATCGGTCTCCCCGGGGTTTATATTGTAATTGCGGGGGGGGTGTCGCTGAATCGCTTCACAATGCCTCTGCAATCTCTGTAATCTCTGCATTGTGTTGCGGGAGCAAAATGACGCGATTGCGTGGCCACGCCCCTGCTCCGCCCACAAATGCCACATGATATGTCCAGCCCTGCCCCCTGCTATGCCGACCTGGCTGCTCCCTTCCGGAGGGGGCAGCCAAAATGTCGGCATGCATGACATAATGTAAGTTAATACAATGTACTGAGTAAGTATATGTCATACAGTACTGCAACTTGATAGAATTAAAACATGTTTCAGGCCAAAGTGAGTATTTATATATTGTATATAAGTATTGTATAAATGTTAAATCTCTGCCCTAGGGTATATAGAAGGAAAATGTCCTATTACCTTTCTTCAGTAGATATCACAGTGTACTATAAGTGAGGAATGGAATCCAATTGTCTTATTGCATCAGAGGCCAAAGGGAAAACCTGTCAGCTGATTTACTGTTACTGTGCCAAATGAATGACAGCAGGTATATCCTGAAAGAGCCGAACAGCACAATAAAGCAAGTACAGTAAAGTACATTGTGTAATCCCAGTGGCTGGTTATTATACAAATCACCTGGGGCAATTAGAGGATCATTGTCAGGAGAAAACAACTTCTAATGGTTAAAACTGTGACATGGAGATTATTACAGAATTACACTGTAACATGACCCTGGTACAGCTCAGCACAGGGCCAGATTAACAATGGGAACGAAGGAGCTGCAGCTACCGTCCTCCACATAAAAATAGGCCATCTTCATAAGTATTACAAATATATTTCTGGTTTTCTCACAAAGGGCTCTATTTGCTACAATCCGCATATGTAATGCAGATTGTAGTGTGATATCACAGGAATTTGCTACAAATCCCTTGCAGAGAGAGAGCTTGCGAGAAAGCTCTGTCCCTGCGAATCCCCTCCGGAGCCGTATCACGGTATTTTAGCAAAAAAAACGTGACAAGTGCCCCGCGCATGCACCCACCGGCCGCCGCTGCTACCCCACCCCTGTCGCCAAGCCCTGCCCCCGTTGCTAAGCCCCGCCCCCTGCGATCACGGACCCTCCCTTAATTACACTTACCTGCAGTTATCGGGCCCCTCCGGTGATGTCCTCTGTCGCTCTGGTCAGCTGACATCCCATACTGCACCGGGCCCCTGTCAGGTGACGACCGGGCCCCAGTGCAGCATGGAAGACCAGCTGACCGGAGGGAGGACATCACCGGAGCCCCGAACTCTGGTTCCTCGACTCAGGTAAGATTGTTTTTTTTTACTTTTTTTTATTTTTACAGTGAATCAGTGTGTGGTCTGTTTAGACCATACAGCTGATCACTGGGGCCGGCTCCGGGCTCTGCTCAGCCCGTTATAGCAGAGCAGGAGTACAGTAACCGGGGAGACCCTGGATAACGCCACCTCTGTGTCTGTATGTCAATGCCAAAGGCGATGGGCATCCTATAGAGATGACCACCAACTGCGGTGCAAATCGAATAGTACATATTTGATAGTGATCCCCCATGTTTTGGTTTTGGATCTGTATCTCTTCGTGTTTTGGATCTGGATTTGGTTTTGCCAAAACCACCCTTTTTCTAAAAAAAAATCATAAAACCAGCTAAAATCACATAATTTGGGCCTGTTTTTGTTCCTACGTATTATTAACTTCAATAACATTAATTTCCAGTCATTTCCAGTAAATTTTGACACCTCACAGCTCACAATATTGATTTCATCTAGTTTAGGCCAAAAGATTGCATCCAGCTAGCTGGCTGACTAAGCAAAGTGACAGTAGTGGGCGCTGGGCGGCACTAACATGTGGCAGTTCAGCTTCCAACATGGCACAGAGTGGCACTGCAGTGGTAGACAGGATGGCAGTTTAATAAACTATATGACCCTTAGGAAGTTTGAAACCAAGAATATTTTCCTTAACTAGGTCAGAGGCCTGATGGAGTTGGAATATGTTTATGGACTGAAGACAGGGAAAGGACGGAAGTATTGATTCATTTTTAATTTATTTATTTTAATGTTTTGATATCTTTTTTTTTTTGTGGATTGATGATATTAATTTTATTTCACTTTTATTTCTTTTTACACTGGGGAAGAGCACCCCTGAATGAGGCAGCAGCCCCTTGATCAACAACACAGAAACCATCCTCCTCTGATTCAGCCTCATTGGGGAGGATAGTGTAGGGGTGTACACAGCCACGCGACACTGGCCACACCCATACAGCACTAGTCTCAGCATAGGCCCTTGAACATTTTCAGCTCCAGATCCGAGTGGCCCTTAATCCGTCCCTGGCTCTGCAGCATTTCTTCTTATACAGGCACACATAGTCAAACCTTGGCTATTCTAATAAAGGGCAGCATGAATTAAGCTGTTAATCAAGAAGTAAAGTTGAGTTACTGCAACTGCGAATACGCACGCAATTGGCCGATTGTTTTGCACTGCGCATGCGTATGCGCAAATTGGCCAGTTCGATGGGGACTGCATTTACAGTGACTACGCAGACCCAGCACAGAGTGATTGACAGGTAGTACCGTTTGCGGGTTGTGACGGGGGGGTGGTCGGCTGAATGCAGGATCGCCGTTGCAGGGGCGTGCATAAAGTATCCACAGCAATACCATATGCAGTGTGGTGTCTTATAGCGCGCGTGGTTGTTAGCAATTTCTGAGTAAGGTCAGAGCTTGTGCAAGTGTGCGTGAGGCTGCGATGGTACTCGACTGTACCGATGGTTTCGCTATTCTGCTCAGTATTACGGATGTGTGCAATGTAGAGTGGGTGTCCTTATGTAGTGCTGGGTTTGCATTGCAATCGCAATGGATTAGCGTAATATCACAGTTGAACTGCGTCCATATGCAATATTGCGATCCGTAATGAATCAGGCCCTCAGTAGATTCTATTTAACTTACTTTGTATTATTATTGATAGAACAAAATCATACTGCATTAAACTTATACTATTATAAAATTATATTCTAATTGCATTATGTAGGAAACAGACCAATGTAGCACTGAAAGTTGTGAAGGCATCAAGATCATTGTCCTCGAAGCCTGTACGCCTCTGTATTTCATATTCTGCATTTCGTGATCTTTCACATGAACAACGTGGCTGCCTAGGAGGGCTGATACAGGCAGGACAGAGGGCCTGATTCAGCTAGGAATGTAGTTGCTAATACACACACTATCGGCAGATTGTTGCGTACTACGTATACATCGCAGTGCGCGAACTAGCCACTGCGATTGGGAGTGCTACAGTAACTCACCCCTCTGGCGATCTCTGCGCCTGATTCAGCAAGTAACGCAACTGCAATCGCTATACCGTCGCAGCACAACATAAGGACGCCCACTTTACCTTACACACATCCCTAATGTTTAGCAAGATTTCGAAACCATCGTTACAATCAAGTACCATCACAGTCTCACACACACTTGCACAAGCACTGCTAACTTCATTGCATGGTATGAGTACTCAAACCGCGTATGGCATCACAGTGGATAATTTATGAACGCCCATGCAATGGCGTTCAAACGCACTGGCACGCCGGCGTTTTGCCTGACCACCCCGTCACCTCCCACAAACGGCACTTCTTGTGAATCACTCTGCAATGGGTCTGCGTAGTCACTGCGATGTATACGCATGTGAATGCAACAATCAGCCGATTGCGTGTGTAATCGCAGTTGCGATGGGTAATTACTCAGGCCCAATGTCCGCTTGAAAGTGAGACTTATACCGTGCCATGGTATATTAGATCTGCAGCAAGTAGGCATCTAAGTAGACAGCCCATTGGCTGCAGCATTAGCATGAATTCTCACTACTGCATTACTGTCCACCTCTGTAACAGGCCCATACAGAGATATAGATAGATAGAACACACAAATATATATAGATATATTAAATCTTTATATATATATATATTAGGGGTGAGCGGGTTCGGATTTCTGAAATCCGAACCCCCCCGATCCGAGTCCGATCCGAGTCAGGCTCGACTTTTCCCGCCTGACTCGGATCTGAAATCGAGGCAAAACGTCATCATCCCGCCTTCCGAGTCTCGTGGGTTTTGGAACCTATATAAGGTACCCGCGTTGGCGCCATTTTCTCACTCGGCTGTGGACAGTGAAGAGGGAGGGTGGGAGTTATGGCTGGCTGGGCTGTATAGTGTAGTGTAGTGTAGTGCTGCTGTTGTCCACTACTTCAAAGTCCATAGGGGCTGGCTGTGTTGTGCTGTGCTGCTGTTGTTAATAGGGGCTGTGTCCACTACTTCAAAGTCCATAGGGGCTGGCTGGACTGTGTTGTGCAGTCAGTTCTCCATAGGGGCTGTGTCCACTCCAAAGTCCTGTGCAGTGTCCCAGTCCTAAATGGGTGCTGTAGTGTTGTCCAGGGGGTGCTCTGTCCATCAGGGGTGCTCCCCCCAAGTGCTAAAAAAATAATATATTTTCTGTGTTTGTGAATTGTGTGCGCAGTAGCCGCACGTGCATCAACAAAGTAGTGCCAAGCGTGCGCCTGTGTCATAAGTAAAGGGCCGGCTGGCTTGACCGTTAAAGGGTGCTGTAACCCCCAAAGTACACTCCAGTCCAAACCAAAAAAATATATATTTTCTGTGTTTGTGAATTGTGTGCACTGTGGCTGCACGTGCATCAACAAAGGAGCAGCGCCAAGCGTGTGCCTGTGTCCCATAAGTAAAGAGCCGGCTGGCTCATTTCTTAAAGGGTGGTGTAACCCACAAAGTGCACTACTCTCCAGCAAAAATAAAAAAGTATTTTCTGTGTTTGTGTGCGCTTTAGCCGCACGTATATATCAATATAACATAAATGGAGGACCAAACTTTCTCCGATAAAAATAAAATAGGGAAAGATCAAGAACCACTTCCTCCTAGTGCTGTTGCTGCTGCTGGGAGTTGTTCATCATCCCAGAGAGGAAGTAGTAGGAACATCACTACTTTTACTAAACAACTGACCCTCCAACAGTCCCTAGCGATGAGGATGAAGTACGACAGCAGTCATCCTGAAGCAAAACGTATAACTGAGGCCTTGACTGCTATGTTGGTGTTAGACGTGCGTCCGGTATCCGCCATTAGTGCAGTGGGATTTAGACAATTGATGGAGGTAGTGTGTCCCCGGTTCCAAATCCCGTCTAGATTCCACCTGCATCCTCAAAGCAGCAGCGACAAGCGTGCGTCTGTCTGTTAAAGGGTGGTGACACCCTCAAAGTGTGCTACACAAACAATAAAAATATTCTTCTTTTTTTTTCTGTCTTTGTGAATTGTGTGGGCTGTAGCTGCACTTGCATCCTCAAAGCAGCAGCGACAAGCGTGCGTCTGTCTGTTAAAGGGTGGTGACACCCTCAAAGTGTGCTACACAAACAATAAAAATATTGTTCTTTTTTTTTCTGTCTTTGTGAAATGTGTGGGCTGTAGCCGCACCTGCATCCTTAAAGCAGCAGCGACAAGCGTACGTCTGTCTGTTAAAGGGTGGTGACACCCTCAAAGTGTGCTACACAAACAATAAAAATATTGTTCTTTTTTTTCTGTCTTTGTGAAATGTGTGGGCTGTAGCCGCACCTGCATCCTTAAAGCAGCAGCGACAAGCGTGCATCTGTCTGTTAAAGGGTGGTGACACCCTCAAAGTGTGCTACACAAACAATAAAAATATTGTTCTTTTTTTTTCTGTCTTTGTGAAATGTGTGGGCTATAGCCGCACCTGCATCCTTAAAGCAGCAGCGACAAGCGTGCGTCTGTCTGTTAAAGGGTGGTGACACCCTCAAAGTGTGCTACACAAACAATAAAAATATTGTTCTTTTTTTTTTCTGTCTTTGTGAATTGTGTGGGCTGTAGCCGCACTTGCATCCTCAAAGCAGCAGCAACAAGCGTGCGTCTGTCTGTTAAAGGGTGGTGACACCCTCAAAGTGTGCTACACAAACAATAAAAATATTCTTCTTTTTTTTTCTGTCTTTGTGAATTGTGTGGGCTGTAGCCGCACTTGCATCCTCAAAGCAGCAGCGACAAGCGTGCGTCTGTCTGTTAAAGGATTACATCGGTGACAGCATCCAAGTAGGCATGTCAGACAGTCCGTACCTGTACTGGCAGGAAAAAGAAGCAATTTGGAGGTCCCTGTACAAACTGGCTCTATTTTACCTGAGTTGCCTCCCCTCCAGTGTGTACTCCGAAAGAGTGTTTAGTGCAGCCGGGAACCTTGTCAGCGAAAGGCGTAGGAGATTGCTTCCACAAAATGTGGAGAAGATGATGTTCATAAAATGAATTATCAACTCTTCCAGGGAGATCAGCCTCCAGAACGTACAGAGGGACCTGTGGTTGTGGATTCCAGCGGGGACGAATTAATACTCTGTGAGGATGAGGATGTACACAACACTGAAGAGGGTGAGGAATCGGTGGATGAGGAGGATGAGGACGACATCTTGCCTCCGTAGAGCCAGTTTGTGCAGGGACAGATTAATTGCCAGCTTGTTTTGTGGGGGCCCAAACGAACCAATCATTTCAGCCACAGTCATGTGGCAGACCCTGGCGCTGAAATGTTTGGTTTGTTAAAGTGTGCATGTCCTGTTTATACAACATAAGGGTGGGAGGGCCCAAGGACAATTCCATCTTGCACCTCTTTTTTTTCTTTGCATTATGTATAGTTTGGGGCCTAGTTTTTGAAACTGCCATCCTGTCTGCCACTGCAGTGCCACTCCTAGATGGACCACGTGTTTGTGCCGCCCACTCGTATCTCTTAGCATAGTCATCCAGCTACCTCGATGCAACCTTTTGGACATAAAAACACTATTGTGAGGTGTGAGGTATTCAGAATAGACTGGAAATGAGTGGAAATTAAGGTTATTGAGGTTAATAATAGTATAGGAGCAGAAAAACCCACAAATTCTGTGATTTTAGCTGTTTTTATGCTTTTTTAAAAAAAAATACAGATCCAAAACACAAAACCCAGAACCCAAAACACGGAAGGGTGGTTTTGGCAAAACCAATCCAGATCCAAAACACGAAGAAAGATCCAGATCCAAAACCAAAACACGAAAAGTGGCCGGTGCACACCCCTAATATATATATATATATATATATATATATATATATATATATATATATATATACTTACCTCTGAGTAATGTCCACCAGGATGCGTGGAGAGCCCTGGTGGAGAGGACATCAGGCTGGAACGTCTGTGCTTTGTGGCTCAGGGCCCGTGTACAGGATGGGAGAAGGGGCGCAAGTGCCGGTAGCCAGAAAGCACAGGGGGACTGTCACTGCAGATGGAGCAGCAGAGTGGGCTGGCCGGTGACACAGTGACGTCACCGATGCCGGACTCGGGCTACAGCTTATCTGCCGTGGCTCTAGCTGTATGGAGTTTATTTTAGCCTTCTCTGGGGGGTGGATGTAGATGGGCTGCTGGGGTAAGCAGCCTTCACCAGGTGTCTTCGAGTGGCCTCTGGGAGAGGCAAGAGCATGCCCCCCTCCAAGGCAGCCTCTGCGAGCCACCCCCACAGGTCAGACGCCCTTAGGAAGCTGCCTAATGGAAGCGCCGGCCCTGCATATTCCATTCTCTTCACTGAAGACTGTAATAAAATCTAAGGGACGGATGAAATAAGCATGATCAATTTGCACTGGTTATTGCTTAGATCCTTACTAAATGTATAATATAGGCAAGTGTAAGCTATAATATAGGATAGGTTACATTGGCAACACTTAAGCAATATTTGCCTGCTTCATGGGAAGTCTTAGATATGAGGAAATGAGCGATTGCAGACTGTTTTCTGCTCTTTAGCTACTAGGACATGGGCCACACCTGCAGTGTGCTGTTTGAGGACAGACATCCCTCCATGGATGACCAAAAAGCTTGACGGCAAACTCTGCAGAATACTTTGTATTCGTCACCAGGGATAGGGCTGACCCATAGATATTCTCTCTCACTCAGACCTCTGACCTATATCTTGATTGCCTCTTACATTTCAGGGATGCTTTTGCAGGCATCATGAAAAATATTTCACAAATCCCAAGGCAATCAGCAAAGCAGCGATGATAACAGTGACACTGACGTGCTGTGCCTGCGGAGTTGAGAGGTGTAATTTTACTGGTGGTGAACGTGTGAGGCAGAACTCCTCCGCTCCAGGCTCTACGCGTTGTACCATGAGAGAGCACGTTACATAATGTGCAGTTTCATGCTGTGAAGCAGCAGCATGCAGAGGGTGACTGTCTGTCTGGACTCGGAGTTCCACCTCACACAGTCACCACCAGTGGTAAAATTACCCACACAATCACCACCAGTAAAATTACGGTTGTGCCTAGATTCCATCAGCTAATGAAACCTTACGTCAGGGATGGGAAACCTCAGGCCCGGGGCCGAAATCATTTGGTCTTGCCCTCTGAGCTTTTTTCTGCTAGCCTCATCTGGATAGCAGTGTGCCTAGAATGGTACCTGCAGCCAGAATCTATGCAGCAATGCCGCCTGGAGCGTCATTATGACACTTCAGACGGTCACACCGCTGCCCATACAGCTCCCCAGAGCATCCTCAGGATGCTTTGGGCATTGCTGTAATCACTGTCGATTGTGGCCCCGTCCCCGGGAGACATGACACAGAGGGGGTGTGGCCTGCACCGAGCCCATGAATAATGTCATATATATCAAAATGGCCCTCGGCAGAAAAAAAGGTTCCCCACCCCTGCCTTTACGTGATGTTAAGTGAGGGCGGAAGTGCGGTTACATGCCCTTAAAGCGCTGTGATTTTGTCTAAAATGTAGTATCTGATTCAGGCCACACATGAAAAAGTGTATGATTTTAGGTAGAATAATCTATAGGTATACTAGAATCCATTCCTGATTCCCTGTCACGACCAGAGTTTCTCGGCATGGTGGTCGATGGGTATTACCTGTGAGGTCACTATGGCAGGGGGCGTCTGGCAGTGGCGCTGGTGTTTGGCAAGGGGCGCTGGCTGTGCATGGTTCTGTGTGGGCATGTTGTCACTTTGGGCTGTAGGCCTGGTGGTGCTTCCGTTCCGCACCTGCATGGGCGCCGCCATCTTGCCTCCGGTCACTTGACCTAATTGCCAAATCCTGGTTTGTCACATGCTCTCTCTGGCCAGTCACGGCACAGCACTTGGTATTTAGGAAGGTTCAGAGCCTCACTTCATTGCCAGCATAGCTGAGAGAGAGTTCCCTGTGCTCACCATCTGTTCCTGTGAAACGCTACCTGCCTGCCTGCTTGTCTTCTCCAACCCCGCTGGACTACCCTGCATCCTCCATTACCTTCCCCTTCCCTGCTGTTCACCCTGCACCTTGCCTCCACTGACACTCTGCTGGATGATTTTCCCTCAGCCTGCATTCTTCATTTCAACCACTACACCTGATTTCCCCTGCCTGTCATTAACTGGGCATTTCCCTATTAACCAGAACCTCACACTGCTGGACAAGTCTTTTTTCACCACCCTCACAAGACCCGGATACTGGACTGCTCCTATCTGCCACTACCTGGACTTTTACGCATTGCATTCACCTCAGTTCCCATTTGCACTTTAGTGCCATCCCTGGACTTATTTTCTCCCATTGTTCATGTCTGCCAAACCACTTATTAAAAGTTCCACGTTTTGTTTTAAATCTGCTTCTGTGTCTGCTCCTATCACCACCCCGGGCCCACAACAAAACCAGAACATCACACTCCCAACTCATAAGGTGCGTACACACTGGGCGATAAAGTGGACGACTGAACGATAACGATATCGTTATCGTTCAGTCGTCCACTTTATCAGCCATTTTTAAGCCCCAAAAGATGAACGATAACGACGACGCGCGTTCCCGCGGGTCGTTCGTCATCATCGTTCATCGGGCTGACATGCAGGCCAACCTGACGATCTCGTCCGGTTGCTGCATGTCAGGGAATGGGGGAGAGAGCCCGGCGCTGAACGATATCATTAATGATATCGTTCAGCGGCTGTGCTCAATGTCATAAACGACATTGAGCACAGCCTGCCGGGGACACACTAGACGATATCGCTCAGGGAGCATATCGTCTAGTGTGTACGCTCCTATAGAGTTTCTCAGTAAAGACCTTCCTTTGGCATTAGGCCTAGACGGGGACTATCCTCAGGGCCAGATTAACAATGGGGCGGATGGAGCTACAGCTCCAGGCCTCCACATAAAAATAGGCCTCATCATCAGCATAATGATGATGAGTTGCCTAGCTGGTCATACAGTCAGCCATAAATTATAAGTATTAAAATAGTTTTTTTTAGTTTTCCCACAAAGTTATGCATTTTTTAAATATTTTTTAGTATTTAGGTAGACAGTGGGGCTGATAGTGTATGAGGTGTACACACACATTTGGCTCTGGTCACACCCACACAGCACTGGTTACAGCTCCCCCTCCTTCTCAGTATAGGCCCTTGACCATTTTCAGCCCCAGGCTAATTTGGCCCTTAATCCGGCTCTGACTATCCTACACCGCAAATAGAAAGGGCACATAGAGTGGGTCCGCTACAGACAAATGCTCAAGGGAGACTGAGGCCAGTAGTGGCTAAGTTTCTCGATTATCAAGTAAAAGAGAAAATACTAGCCAAATATTGCAATACACAGTCAGTAACTGTGAGGGACCACAGAATTTTAATAATTCAAGATTTTTCCACAAAAGTTTCTCCGAAAAGGAAAGCATTTTCGGAGGTTTGTCGCTATCTCCATGACCATGAACGCCGGTTCACTCTTCTTTACCTGGCTAAAGTCCGGGTACTGATAGATTGTCAACCGGTTTATTTTGATGACCCCCCATTGGCTAAATGCCAGCTCATGGTACAGTTCACCACTGCACTCCCTTCTACCCCCTTGAGGTGACTTGATAATGGGCTGAATACTTTAGTAAGTCTGTGGATGCTCTTAGTTAATCGAAAGTTAAAATGCAAGTTAGTGGATTTTTTAATATTTCAGACGTATGGTTAATGATTGGTTTATTATTACGTGGCCTAAATCAAGGGAGATCTTCACCATATAATTACTTTCACTGATTCTAAAACAAAACATTTTAATGCCCCCAATGATTCCCATCTTCTTTTTTTTTTTTCTGTTCTCTTAGTTGTGATTGTCTTGTGACCTCCAGCAGTTATGACACTGCAAGGTCTTAGTTTTTCTTGGCATTCGCATAGGAAAATTGGAAAAAGTGGTGAATTGAAGCAAGATTTTCTACCTCTACTGTTATTTATGTACATGGAACTTGTGTCACTTGTCTCCTGGATGTTTTTTCTCTTCAGTTTATATGGACTGTTTAAATTTTTTTCTTACAAGACGATCAGTCATACTTTTACTCTAATGTTAGTAAAGCCTGCTAGGTTTCTGAGACCCCTTGGGGGTGTGGGTTAGCCATGTCATCCTGTCCGAATTCTATTTCTAACTCTCTGATTAATTTGCAGTTGATGTCATGGAATGTGGGAAGAGCTAATAGTCCTATTAAACGCAATCTTTAGTCACACATCTCAAAAAATGACACCCTGATGTGCTTTTTATGCAAGAGACACATTGGAAATAGGGAGATTCTTCCTCCCTTCGGGCTCCTTGGTTAGGTAAGTGTATTACGGCTTCTTATCGTACCGGGTCCAGTGGTGTTGCCATAGTATTTGTAGGTCCTTTCCTTTGACTATAATAAATCAAGTTGCCCCGGGTGGGAGGTTTTTTATTTTGGATGTGACAATCCATGGTACCAATTACACTTTGGTTAACATATACGCTCCCAATGTGGAGATTTAGTCCTTCTTTATGTCCTTGCTCCAAATTTTAAAACAAAGGGTCAACTTCCCATTGATAGTTGGGGGGGACTTCGACACAGTAGCAGATCTCCTAATAGACAAATCTACTCCAGCACTTCGTCCGCACTCACCCTCATGGGATATTTTTCCGACTTTTACATTGGCTCTTCAGATATCAGATCCCTGGAGAATACTCAACCCATCAGATAAGTCTTATACCTTTTACTCGGGAGTTCCCCGCTACTTTTCGAGGTTAGACTATATGTTAATTTCTGACACATTGTTTAATCGTATTCTTAGGGTTAAGTTGCATGATATTATCATTTCAGATCATGCACCAGTATCTTTAGTGCTTGATTTCCCTCATGCTCCCTCTATGGATCGTATTTGGAGATTTCCATCATATATGGCTTCTTCTGAAGACTTCAAATTATTTCTTAATGTACGTTGGTCAGAATTTGTTACGATAACTTTGAGCATTGGGATTCTCCTTTGTTATTTTGGGAGTCTTTGAAGGCAGAAATGAGGGGTCATGTAATTGGTTATGTAGCTAGGAAGAAAAGAGAGTCTGCGCTATATATCACTCGCTTAGGGAAGAGGTTTCCACAACATTTGCAACATACTCTACTGCTCCAGGAGACTCTGAGTTTGCATCTTATAATTGTGCTCGGCAACTCTTAGAAAATTTTTTTTTGAAGCAAGCCAAAAACTCTAGCGATTTAAAAACATAAGTACTACAGGTGGGGGAACAAAGACGAAAGATTGTTGGCATCCATAACCTTGGCCATGATTATGCTAAAAACCTCTATTTATTGCAAACATTTTATTGCAAAATGTATTTATATATATAATTAGTAATTTGGAGTTGTGCATCTGTGATTTGTCTTTTTTTGTGTCTGCATTCCATTCATTGTTCTATATTTCATATGTAAACGTACTATGGATATATTGTTATGGTTTGTGATCCACATTTATAGCTATCTATTACTGAGATTTGTCTTTCTCGAAAGTGTGAGAAAGTATCATTCTTTGTTCTTATGTCATTACTATGAGAATTTATTGTACAGATTTTTTTCAATGTACAGACATGACTTGCTTCAATAAACAATATTTTTACAAAAGATTTAGTATCTGGCCACCAACAGTGGAAACTTGTACCCTCGAGGGCTGACTTCGCTTGCCACGCTTCAGGCATGGTGGCTCGCTCCACTTCGCTCACCACAGGTTACTATTCCCAATATTTGTCCACATGGATAGTAAATGATGACCTCAGGGTCCTTTAGCTGAAGGGGATTTAGCCGCAACTGTAAAATTACACTTCTCAGTTCTCAGCTCTGCAACATGTTCAAGATCTAATACGGGACAAACTGCGTCCTGTATTGAATCAACACGAGATACAGCAGCATAATTTGAAATCTGGTACAATCCTGTATTATACAGCATGGTTGGCAACTCTATGTAGCTATACTAATATGTCTCTTAGTGTAGAGAGAAGTGATACATACTTTCCTACTCTCCCAAAATGGTGGGGAACCTCCTGAAAATCGTGTGTCGCTCCCGGCCCATCGGAAGAGTGTTATATAACAACATATCTCCTCCTAAGTCTATTAATGTGCAGGAGATAGCTCTGCGTATCAGAGGTTCCCAAATGCCGTCTTCAAAGCTCCCCAACAATTCAGGTTTTAAAGACATCCATTGCATACTTGCCTACTTTTGAAAAAGCATTTCAGGGAGAGTGTGAAAGCAACACCTATGAAGGCGGAGGTAAAGTGGGCGTGTCCTGCTACATCTGAAAGGCGTGTCATAATACTGACTTCCATCCAAATGTAAATGAGTCCCAAAGCAGTTAGTAAGATCTACTTGTTGATGAAATCACACTGATACTTCTCAGAAAATGCATGTAGCCATAGGGATCATTGTGCCCTATAACCAATGCAGGGAAATTACACTAATGATCCCATTTGAATGTATATATCTGTTTTTTCTTTTATAAAACAGTGTCATAATGGGGGTAAGGTGAAATGAGGGAGATTGGTAGACTCTTCAGGGAGACAGGGAGATTGCTGCTATTTCAGGGAGTCTCCCTGACAATGAGGGAGAGTTGGCAAGTATGATCCATTGTTGAGCACAGGTGGTTAAATCAAATTGACTGATGTACTAATTAAGTCACATGTAGTCAAGCTCTAAAACCTGAACTGTTTGCGCCTTGAGGACCGCGTATGGGAACCTCTGCTGTGTATGCTATGCGTGTGGTAAATTGTATATGCAGGTGAACATATATTCATACATGAATATGTATGTATTACACATGATCTTACAGGCCAGCCAGCAATGGGTTAATAATCTCGCGCATGCGCGATGGCTAAGGTCACATGACACGCCCCGGGTACCCGCGCCAGCAGTTCCCTAGAAAATCATGTCCTTGCTGACGTCATATAACGCTGCATGCTGGCTCTCTTCCCTCTAGCCGAGGGGCGGGACTCAGTGACCCTCCTTCGTGCACGTCCTAGGCAGACTAACATGCTAGAGAGGCAAGGCCCAGGAAGCAGCGACAGGGGTGGCACTGATAGGTTGTGAAAATGCATGGGAGGAGCATCACATAACGTCACACGTAGGACGTAAGATTGGTTGCAAAGACACCGGTTACAAAGGGCTTGGTGCGGCGTGTCCTTGGGAGCAGAGAGATCTGAGTGTGACCCGGTACAGAGATCAACGGACCCGCAACTTCAGGGTAAGAGCCGGCGCTTCCGGGTGTTTGCGGCTATTTCCTCTGTCATTTATCCCTATTACAGGTCCCTATGGCCGTATCCTAGCTCTCCTATCCTGACCTTGCCTGGTGGTAGCCCCTTACAGGCAGGATGAGCACCCATGAGCCAATGATCTTACATTTAATCCTGTATCATTGTTAGTAAATGGTCCCAGCTGCAGTTTGGGTGGCAGAGTGATGTTCCAAGTTGTTCTCTCGCTATGTAATTCTATTTAGTTTTGCTGCATTTTACCCCATCCTTGATAATATAACATTTATGTACGTAAATACCGATTTATGTACTTAATTAAGTTGCTGCGGAACACTTGTTGCACCATAATAAATAAATGATAATAATGTACCATTATATAATATTCTGACATGTTGTTTAGTTACCGATTTTGATAACACTTGCGCACATAGAGCTGTTTTCCATACATTGCCAGGTTATTAGTAACTCTCATTAGGCGGAATTCAATTGTTTGCAGCTGCCTATGTGCCCGATGGAGCTATTCAATTGTTGCTCCAGTCAGGCTCGATCAGCTGCCGGCATTTCAGCTCGCACCCTGCGAGCTGAAATGTGTGGAAAGTGACCAGTTTGGTCGTCCAAACGGCACTTTTTCGCGATCGCGCCCAGCACTTTGGCCGGGTGTAGCCGTTTTACGCGGCTAAGCCCGACCTCATTGGGTGTGATGTTCTAATCAATTGAATCTTGCCCTGCGATCTCCTGTCACTTTAGATGGGAGATTGGGCGCGAGAAAACAATTGAATTCTGCCCATTGTGTTATATGCCCTCTTATCATGTGACAAGTGTCTGCTGATCTGTCTGTAGTGATCCTCAGAAGGTCATATAGGTCATTGGGCCTTGACCTTGAAGATATTGGCTGTATGAAATGCGTTGTAAGGGGTACAGGAAGCAGTGTCTTCCTTTCCATTATTAGACTCTCATGGAGAAGCAACATAGGCATCTGGTTTTCAGTGATTGGGGTATTGCCCCCCCCCCCCACCCCCACCAATATCTAGTTTGTATAATAGGATAAGTGTACTGTAATACAATTTCTGGTTGTGTGGTTTCTACGTAATGTGAAATGATTTAAAACGTATTTCCTTAGAGTTTAACAATGGGAGACGCTGAAAAGGGAAAGAAGATCTTTGTCCTGAAGTGTTCACAGTGCCACACTTGTGACAAAGCGGGCAAGCACAAGGTTGGTCCTAATCTGTATGGGCTGTTTGGACGCAGGACTGGCCAGGCAGAAGGCTTTAGTTACACTGATGCTAACAAAAACAAGGGTAAGTGGTCAAACTTACATAATGGATGTTCTACTTATTTAGGCTATATGTCTGGTGTTTCTGGACTTCAGCTCTTATTTTATAGAACAAACTTCTAAAAGAAAAAAAATAGTGAGTAATAGGTGTATTTTGGTGTATAATATAAATTTCAGGTCCTTGATTTAAGCTTGTCCTTGTTGTATAGCTGGACCTAATCGAATTGGTGATTAGGTCCAGCTATATACCAAGGGCAAGCAGTTCTGGGTTTTCATTAGGAAGTTCTCTATTCTTGGAATAGAAGTGCTTTCAGACCTCCTTGTAACATTCATACACATGTCAGAACTTGAGACTTCACTTGCTATGTGAAACCTGTTCTGCTATCAGTCATTCAGTTCTGATCACTACCGTTTTTAAATTAAATTTTTTCAAAACCTTTAACTTACTGTCATAAGAGTGCTACCATCTTGATAACAGCCAGTGTAGTTCTGAATCGCCTTGACTGTGTGTATAGTCTGAAGAAAACAGCAATCTTGATCCGCAAATTACCTTATCTGTTTATGGATAATCTAATTGGTAACTATTCTACAGGTTTGTACACATTGATCACACTGGTTGTACTCTATGCTGCAATGGTTGCTCACCTCAAGTGATCAAATCCAACCAATAAGATTACTGTGTGTGAGCAAATCAGATAAGGATATTACAGGGTTGCTTGGTGTGAAATATCTAGCGACTTGGGTCTGACCAGTAACATAGTGTGTATTCTTGATATATCTCTTTTTCTGACCAGATTCTTTTGCAACAATAGTTCACTCTGACCTGTTTTTCATAGGTATTACCTGGAATGAGAATACCCTAATGGAATACCTGGAAAACCCCAAAAAGTACATCCCTGGGACAAAAATGATCTTTGCTGGTATCAAGAAGAAGAGCGAAAGACAAGATTTAATAGCATTTCTCAAAACCTGTGGCTCCTGTTAATTTCTGTATCTGTTGCCTTATTTATTTCAGAGGGATTGCTTGTGATGAGATGGTTTTACATTTTATATATTTTTATTTGTGCTGTCCAACTCCATACCTCCTCTTAGATTCTCATCAGCCAGCAAATGTAAAAGTATCATTGAAATTAATTTGGCAGTCTAAGAATCTTCGGTGTCACTTTATGGTTCCAAATAGTATGTCCTACTAAATGCTATGAAGGTTGTTTTGACAAATAAAATAAGTATTCTGTTCACACCTTGTAACTTGTTTTTCTTTAAATAACTAAGTTCATTAAGATGTTTTGCCTTGTGATAGTGCCAATTTTATACAAAGACCGCTTTGGCACAAAACACTACTATGGTGTTCTATATATGGAATTTAATTGGGTACCTGCATTTGTTTTTTTATGTATGTGAATGGGTAAGAATTATTTGACTTTATGTAGTTTTTATGATGGGTCTGTTTGCACAGCTGTTCAGTACATTGCCATTACTTTGTCTCCATATTAATGTTTCACTTCCTAGTACTCTGCTGTTAATCTGATTGAGGTGGGGTGGTCTAATGGCAAAGGCTTTAAGCCTACATTTGTGGCAGAGTATTATTAACTGTCACAGTTAAGGGTACAACACCATAGATGAAGTATACAACCTCTCCAATGGCAGTTGGCCAAATCCATCCAAAATAGAAACTGACGATTAAGGAGTGCTAGTGCACTAAGCTAGATGGTATAAAAATGACACTACCATAGATGCATTTAAAAAAAAAAAAAAAAAATCAAAGTTTACTAAATAAACCACATTAAATATAAAGACTACCCGGTTCAATATATTATACACACACCATTTGTCTTTTTAGATGTGTGGTAATATTGGACACGAAGGGGTCTGTTTATCAAGCCCATTTTCCATAAAATTATGTAGGAACACTAGTACACTTAGTATAACAGCCTAATGTAGGAGATTTATGTTAAAAGGCCTATTAGCTCTGCAGACTGCAGTCTCAATTATTAACAATGGGGACTGCGATCTGACCCCATTAGGTTTCCGCAGTCTTCCGCTTACGTAAACTGTTTCATGCTTATGGAGGCAAATTCAGAGGCAAGGGATCTTGCGATACTTCCCCCCCCCTTTACCCGATTCTGCCAGGCTCCTGATATGACACTGGACATGCGCAGTGTCAGATACCAAGGGGGAGCTTTTAAAAAAATGAGTCCTCCAGAGATGTAACTCACAGGAACTGCAGTTATTGCTACCATTGTACCTGCAAATAACCCTTTTCGTATATAGCGGGGACTTTTTTGTAAAAGTGTAGTGAGATGGACTGTTAGTAATCGCAGCATTGCTGTGACTATTCATACATAGGCCCCTAAATTCAGTATATGATTTCAAAGCTTTAATTTGTGCTTCATTAATTGCAGCCAGTTGAATGCATAGTACTTGGGAATATCCACAAATGACTCATCCATGGGGGAAAATGTAATAGCCTGCCAGATGCAGGTATCTGCAAAATCTCAGTGAGTCTTTTTTTTTTTTTTTTCCTTTTAAATGATCACCACTTTAAAACATTAGGCAGACTTGCCAGAAACTTGATACCTGCAAGTTGCAGGCTATTACATTTTCTATATTCTTAGAGGGTTTTTGGAGGTATAGGTAATTATGGCTAAAGAGATAGAAGTGTGTGTGTGTATAACAATCCGTGCACAAGTATCTCCCTATGCAAGCTTCTGTGCATCTCCTATGCTTCTAGTATATGCAGAGGTATTGCTAGACACAAGTAGTGATCCAGGAATCTGAATGACCAGAAGTCTGCTCTTAGCTGATGCGTTTCTCAGGTATGGTACTGGTTTCATCAGGCACATCTTTTATTATGAAACATCCCATATTGAATGCAGATTTTGTTGGGTCTTGGAAAGGTGGATTAATCCTAAAGGAGGAACCAAAGAATATTTATTTGTGGTGTGTAAAAAGAATATACATGCTTGCTATTAGTGGGGTGTTTGTTTTTTTTTTTTTTGCATTTTCAAGAGACATAAAAAGCTGCTAATATTTGTTAAATGTTAGAAGTAGCAACAAGAATGGCATTTTATGGGGGGAAAAAAAGGTACTCTGATACTGTATACAAAAATGAGTGTTATTGATTTTGAAATGTGACTAGCTCTGTACAAGGGCAAGAACTCGGCAGCGAACAGGTTAATATATTGTGATGTTACATGGTTTTTCCAAATATTCTTAACATAGGACTGATAAATGCTGTAATTACACATCAGTGTGGGGTTTTTTTTTTGAATGTAACATTTGCCAAACTTTTTTTTTAGCAGCAGTGATGTGTACCTTGTTTTTAGTCCTAATGGAGCATACACACGGTCAGATTTGTCAGATGAACGATTTTACCAAAGTATTGAACGATTTTTGACTGCATTAAAATGAATGGAATCGTCCAAGTCTGACTGCAAACACATCAGATGTCAGATATCGTTATCTGTCAAACGGGAACGCTCATTGTCCATCGTTCAGATATTCCAGATTTTCCTTAAGAACTGAACGATTTTTAAATCGTTATTGTTCAGATCTGAAGGAAAAATCTGACCGTGTATGCACCATAAATCTTTTCATGTATTGGTCCCTTCCCTTTTTTTTTTCTTCTTGGGTTACAATGAATTGACATAATAGGGTCAATCCAATTAGGTGCAATTTTGCAAAGGGGAGTTTGTTTCATGAAACATGGATACATTGCACAAATGCATGCACATGAGAGCTGCCAATCCGTGGTAGCCGCTGCGAGGGTGTACAACTTTCGTATAAAATACGACTTCGGCTGAAGCACATGAAAAAGTGGGGAGACCTTCCTGGACCTTTAAAAAAAAAAAAAAAAGTGACAACTGAAAAAGCAGGACCATATAGAAGGCTGTTAGTGGCCAAAAGGAACTTACTAGAGGTTTTTAAAATGTGTGAAATGTGTAATTTTTGCACTTTTTAAAATAATAGCCAGCAAGTGTTTTTCAGCAAATGAAAGTCCAGCATTTTGGAGTATAGAAAAATGGTTGTAAAATAGTTATTCAGTGTGTGTAACAAGTTAAAATAAACACTTTTACCTCTCATCTGCGAGTTTTAAAACCCCTCTCCCATGAAAACATCACCTCCACATACAGTATCTGTCCCATATCATTTAATTTATTGAGCTTTTTAGAGAAATTCATCAGAAAACTAACGTGACTTTACTGGCCAAATTATGCTATTTAAACCCCTCCAAGTGTGTGATTATTCATTGGGAGGGGTGTAGAACGTATTGTACAGCCTCAAGGAAGTGGCTGTGCAGTACTGTCCAACAAAATGTAAATGCATCAGGAGGTGGCTATGGGTAACTGATCTAAACTGCAATGCAGGAGGTCTCCGAGTGCAGCGTCTGCAGACGCTTCCTCCTGTTCACCACTGGTTGTTCCTTTGGCCAGGCAGCATAAGCTGAGATTTATTCAGCCTGGTCGGTTCCTGGCCAGGAAAACTGTGTACACTAACATACCCTGACCTCTTCACTCCTGGAAAATGGGAGCAACACATCCCCTTTTCCAGGAACGCCCCTGCCCCCCCAAACACCATACCTGTCAAACAGGCTGCGGCATGGTGACACTGCGAGTGCACTCGCAGATAAAGGCCGCACATGCGCAGTACACATCCTGCGCAAGTCCTCCCACCATCCAAGATGTACGCTTTTATCGTCAGGCCCTGTGTCCTGACATTTTTACCTTAAAGTAAAGATTTTCCCTACCTTTTCATCTGCTCAGAGGGCTGCGCCCCAAAAAACATGAATTTCCTCTGAAAAAATAATACGAGTTTAGCATTATATTGCAAATGATATTTGCAGTACGAGTTAACTGTGAGTTTGTAGCACCCAACTCGCACCAACCTAACTGGATTGACCTCAGTATGTAAGGTTATTTGTACAATTTGAAGTGCACATTTTTACATTGCGTTCTTCCATATCTCCACAAGAGGTCTCTGTAATATTTTACAAATGTTAAGCTGGAAAGAGAAACATTCTTGTTTTTTTTTTTTTAACATTTTTACATTTGGATCAGTGACTCCTGTCTGAAGTTGTTGCATTTGTGAAACATTACAAATTGCTATACAAGATAATAGATGTACGAACAGTGTAGTTTCCAGGGAAAAGGAAAAAACCTAATAAACTTTTTTATATAAAACACCAAATATTCCTTAGGAAATTGTAGCTATATTTCCTGTTCATATGCAGCAAACAGATTGATATCTGTATTTGAATGTGCTCTACTATTTTGACAACACCTTAAGGCAGAGGTTCCTAAATGTGGTCCTCAAGGCTCCCCAACAGTTAAGGTTTTAGAGATATCCATAGTTAAGCACAGGTGGCTTATTTAGTACCTCAGTCAATTTGATATAACCACCTGTGCACAACCATGGATATCTCTAAAACCTGAACTGTTGGGGAGCCTTGAGCACCGCGATCAGACCCCATCTCACCCAGGATGCTACTAAAACCCGCATACACTCACTGGTCATCCCCAGATTGGACTACTGTAACCTCCTATCTGGCCTCCCCAAATCCCATCTCTCCTCTCCAGTGTATCCTTAATGCTGCTGCACGACTTATCTTCCTCTCCAAACATTCTACATCTGCCTCCCCCCTCCTACAAGCCCTCCACTGGCTTCCCATCCCAACTTAAGGTTCTCACGCTCGCTTACAAAGCCCTCACCCAATCTTCTCCCATGTACATCTGTGATCTCATCTCCCTTCACTCTCCTCTCCGCTGTCTTCGTTCAACTAATGCACGCCGCCTTTCATGCCAGCTGATTACTTCCACTCCCGACTCCAAAATTTTACCCGCACTGCTCCCCACCTCTGGAACTCTCCCACTCCCCATCAGACTCTCCACCTCTTTGCAATGCTTCAAACGGGCTCTCAAGACCCACTACTTCATCAAAGCCTTCCAGCTATCACTGTAACTCCCTGCTACATGCTCCTACCTCCCCATCTACCCCAAATGTGTCATACCTGTTTGTCTTCCCCTCCCTTTTAGAATGTAAACTCTTACGAGCAGGGCCCTCTACCCTCTTGTGCTTCTCCCTACTTTAATTTCATCTACTTCTTACTCACCACTGGGGCACCTAACACTTGGTTGCTTATGCTCTGTTGCATATCTGGGTGTTATGGTCGCTAATGTAGCAATATACAGTCAGGTGCATAAATATTGGGACATTGACAGAATTTTCATATTTTGGCCTCTATTCACCACCACAATGGCTTTGAAATGAAACAAACAAGAAGTGCTTTTAACTGCAGACTTTCAAATTTAATTTGAGGGTAATTACATCCAAATCAGGTGAACGGCGTAGGAATTACAACGGTTTCTATATGTGCCTCCCACTTTTAAGGGGCCAAAAGTAATGGGACAAACTAAACAATCCTAAATCTAACTTTCACTTTTTAATATTTTGTTGCAAATCCTTTGCAGGCAATTACAGCCTGAAGTCTGGAACGCATAGACATCACCAGACGCTTGGTTTCATCACTGGTGATGCTCTGCCAGGCCTCTACTGTTAATGTCTTCAGTTCCTGGTTGTTCTTGGGGCATTTTCCCTTCAGTTTTGTCTTCATCAAGTGAAATGCATGCTCAATCGGATTCAGGGGATTGACTTTTTTTTAGCCTTAAAAACCTCTTTGGTTGCTTTTGCAGTATGCTCGGGTCATTGTCCATCTGCACTGTGAAGCTCCATCCAATGAGTTCTGAAGCATTTGACTGAATATGAGCATATAATATTGCCCGAAACACTTCAGAATTCATTCTGCTGCTTTTGTCAGCAGTCACATCATCAATAAATACAAGGGAACCAGTTCCATTGGCAGCCATACATGCCCACGCCATGACACTACCACCACCATGCTTCACTGATGAGGTGGTATGTTTTGGATCATGAGCAGTTCCTTTCCTTCTCCATACTCTTCTCTTCCCATCACTCTGGTACAAGTTGATAATTGTCTCATCAGTCCATAGGACTGTAATGGCTTTTTTAGATGTTGTTTGGCAAACTCTAATCTGGTCTTCCTGTTTTTGAAGCTCACCAATGGTTTACATCTTGTGGTGAACCCTCTATATTCACTCTTGTGAAGTCTTCTCTGGATTGTTGACTTTGACACATATACACCTACCTCCTGGAGAGTGTTCTTGATTTGGCCAACTGTTGTGAAGGGGTTTTTCTTCACCAGGGAAATAATTCTTCTGTCATCCACCACAGTTGTTTTCCGTGGTCTTCCGGGTCTTTTGGTGTTGCTGAGCTCTCCGGTGTGTTCTTTCTTTTTAAGAATGTTCCAAACAGTTGATTTGGCCACACTTAATGTTTTCGCTATCTCTCTGATGGGTTTGTTTTGATTTTTCAGCCTAATGATGGCTTGCTTCACTGATAGTGACAACTCTTTGGATCTCATATTGAGAGTCGACAGCAACTGATTCCAAATGCAAATGTCGCACCTAGAATCAACTCCAGACATTTTACCTGCTTAATTGATAATGAAATAACGAGGGAATAGCCCACACCTGTCCATGAAATAGCTTTTGAGTTGATAGTCCCATTACTTTTGGCCCCTTAAAAAGTGGGAGGCACATATAGAAACCTTTGTTAATCCTACACCGTTCACCTGATTTGGATGTAATTACCGTCAAATTAAATCTGAAAGTCTGCAGTTAAAGCAAATCTTGTTTGTTTCATTTCAAAGCCATTGTGGTGGTGAATAGAGGCCAAAATATGAAAATCCTGTCAATGTCCCAATATTTATGCACCTGACTGTATATTTTCCATGCCCTGGTCCTGTATTGTATTGTTCTGTAAGTCACTTGTCTACAATTTGTTTATGCACTTTGTAAGGTGCTGCGGAACATTTGTGGCACCATATAAATAAATGATAATAATAATAATAATAGCAACATGTATCAGAGCAGTTCCATATTAAAGTGTCTCAATTATGACTACTGTAGGTCAGCGGTTGTAGTAGTAATAGATTTGTATTGTCAAAAACATGAAACTGGTAGCAACTTGGTGATCCAAGGGTTAATGTGGTGATTAATACAAGTTAGTAACCAGGGACTATTACTACAATGCTGTATACTGTATAGGTTTTTTTTTTTTTTTACTGGTGTTTGAATCTTCATATTTGTCTTCCAGTATGTAAACAAATCTTTTTTTGTGGCATTAAATAAGTTTACCTGTGCATTAAAATAAGTCAAAAGATATTGAAAAGTTTTATATCTAAATTATATAGTGTTTAAATTAATTGAAACTTGGTGTCTGTGATGATATTAAAATGAACCTCTATATACCCCTGCCTGTACCTTCTAAAATCCTTCCTATAAACCTCTAAGGATGACGCTAATTTGCGTATGCAGTCATACAATAAATAGAGACTCCAGACTCAGAACATGTGGTTCCGAAGCACAAAGTATTATTCAAGTAAAAGTACAGTCAGTTACACGCTATGATCTGTGTACAATTTAGCGCAAAGGAATTATACAGACCCAAGTACAGTTATACATACGCAGCGCCTCTGGACCAGATTCCGGGATTCAGAAAGAAAAGCTCCGTCAATCAGCATTCAGCAAGAAGACTAAAGACCCAGTGTTTGAGCACACATGTTTATACCCCCCCAGAATAGACAGGACAATAGAGAAGTTTATTGCTTATGCCATCGGTTCCCAGGGGAGAAGCATATGTTACAGTGCATTTAACATGCTGGTTCAAATAGGCTCATCCAGCCTCTAACAACTGAGGGTGTTTTCCCTCCCGCCTCCCCATGCTGCATCTTAACAGTTGTTCATAAAATATACATTTTGTTGCTTGTAGTTTCTGCGGTCCATAAGTTGAGAATGCATGATGCGATCTCCACACCGATAGTACCGGAATTCTGTTGAAAGAGTACACATCAGTTCGAAACCAAACACTGCTTTCTTAGCATGTATAAATCCTTAGTTATCAAATATCTTTATTTCTCAGCATTTAAACTAACTGAACCAACTTAAATCATATACTTTAAAGCTTATTAAACCTTATGTGTGAATATGTAATGTGTGAGTATTCGGGGTTTGATATAAAGACGTATTAATGTGTGTATGAGGAAGGGTGCACTTAACTCTCACTAAGTGAACATCTTAGCAGTGTGACATGCTGAGCCATATAGTTCCACATGCCTACTCTGTCAGCAGTCCCCCCCACCTGTCCCAGGCTTCAAAAGAAAAACTCTTTATTCTCCCAGTCTCTTGTGTGAAATGCAAATAGCCCAGCTACAAAAGACAGACCTAAGATGACACTCTAGTCTTTGAAATCATGTCATTGCAGGAAGCCTGCTAATGTAAGGTGTGTATTCTAGCCGGACCACCTGGAGTGAGAGCAGAAGTTATTCCAGGAAGTTTATCTACACAGGCTAGTTGTCACTTGGCCATTTGCTCTATTCAGCTAATGCAATTTTGGCCTACTGTAAAGCCATTTCTGAAATATATATCCTTTATAATACGTAAAGTAATGAAATAGGCTTTTGGTGAATCGCCGTAACCTATGGTGATGGTCACAGATGCATTCGCATGATGCTAATAGTATTATCGCCACATGTACTAAAGTGTGAGTTTATCTAAAATGGCGCTTAGACAGCCATTTCGCAAAATGGCGACTTGCGGCCAGTCGCAAGATGGTGTCGCTGCGATTCAATTTTAAACTGATCTTGTCTCAGCCAATAATCCAGTTTCGACATCTGTCATACCGTCTTGGAAAAAGCTGAACTGCCATGTGACATTATGCGGTTGTAGCAACTGCACCTTTTGTCTAATAAAGATGTTTGTCTGTTACCTGACTTCTAGTTTGTACAACTATTTTTAAAACCACACTCTATTAGATGAAAGCATAATTTACAATGGAATCGCCCATCCATCATAGCTGAAAACTACATCTATGGCATACTTGCCAACTTTCTGGCTGCCCCTCCGTAGGGATGCTATTGACCATTCACAGCCATCTATGGCCAATAGCAAGTGTTTATCAATGCAGCAAAACGATCAATGGCAACAGGTCCAATGCAATTCAGCAGTCAACCATCAATGGTACAGCCTTCGATAGCCATGGCTACTCCTCAAGGAGGGAGAAACCAGGTCGGCACAGTGGTGGGTGGTGCAGGGGGTGTGACAGCCCAATCACGTCATCCTTGCCTCTCCTCCCACTATACAATGCTGAGATTACTGGCATTAAGCAGGGGTTGGGGCTATGATGCCATGCAGTGAGAATTGTGATATCAGCCACCTATCTTACTTGGGAAGTGGGTGGCACTGGGCAGACACAGGTAGCTGCTGGAGACTTGAATATTTTAACAGGCGGACAGGATCACCACCGAGATTTGGGAGCCTCTCAGACATTCGGGAGAGTAGGAAAGTCTGACCTATGTTATAGATCTCTCTTGTACCCTCATGACCTGCCTGTGCCTTTTGGATAATCTTCAGTGAATTCTGCATGCATACAACAATCAGCTAAAGTAAATGTATCAATATAGTGCATTCAACACACTCCACAATCTGTCATATGATTATGTGTTATAGCATTACATTATGTAACTAAACGGTGTTGTATGTTGCATTGTCCATCTGATGTGCAGCATGCCAGATGGAATGATGTGACCACACAATTAATCAAAAGAGGAATTGTGCGTACACACTACATCATGGTCATGCATAGTGGTTGCAAGTACCACGGCTTAAAAGACGTGGGCCAGACCCAGCTTATGCTGTATACAGTAGTTGTGCCTATAGCTAGAGGAATGCAATAAAATATTTGTCTATTAGTGGCTATCTTCTGAACTAAAGTGCAGAAGCACCATAGGTTTATAGGTAAAGGAGTTTGTGGGTGGACATGTCCTTGAACCTGCTATTGTGCTTCCTGCTAAATTTACCAACATCATTTTACGAAAGTGGTGTGGTCTTGGAGCATCTAGCTGATCTGCATTTTTGTGCCATTAATGCACATCTGTCCAGTCCCCAACTTTTTTTTACTTTGGAGTGTGTTGCAGAGTTCATCATTTTGGGGGTTGGAGGATAACTTGTTATCTTTCAGTAATTGTTATAGTCTAGAGATGTCATCACCCTGCTAAAATATTTACTCAGGCCATCATGTCAGTACAGGTTGAGTCTCCCATATCCAAAATGTTTGGGACCAGGGGTATTTTGGATATCGGAATTTTCCGTATTTTGGAATAATTGCATACCATAATGAAATGTTTTAGGAATAGGACCCAAATCTAAACACAGAATGCATTTATGTTTCATATACACCTTATACACACTGCCTGCAGGTCATTTTATACAATATTTTCAATAATTTTGTGGCTCAAGCAAAGTTTGTGTAGATAAATTAAATTCATTTATATGTCATATACACCTTATACACACAGCCTATAGGTCATTTTATACTTTATTTTTATAATTTTGCGCCTTAAACAAAGATTGTGTACATTGAACCATCAAAAATCAAAGGTTTCACTATCTCAGTCATGCTAAAAATATTCCGTATTTCGGAATATTCCATATTTCGGAATATTCCATATTTCGGAATATTTGGATATGAGAGACTCAACCTGTAATTCAAATGGCACAATAAGGCTGTTTTAGGCTTTTTTTTTTTTTAAGGTGTTGAATAAATGCATTAGTACATGCTTAATTTTGTCCAATCGCAATGGTGTCTGCAGGCCATAATTAAGGTTTGCCCTATGAGGGAAGGTGCTGGATGGATTGGGGAGAACACTTGAGTGCAGGCTAGGTCCATAAATATTTCTATTTGTAAATAGGAGAGACTGCAGCAGATATCACCATATCTGCCACAGTCCCTCCATTTCAGACAGCAGCCGCAGACCCCAGAGTCTTCTATGGGGCTGTGAAGCTGTCAGGTTTGCCAAGCTTGTTTGGCTCAAGCAGCTGACGTCATCTTCAGATGTGTATAGGGGGGTGTCAATATCTGGATTCATTGATCTTACTCAAGCCCAAATTTAATTCCAGGCGAAAAGAAAGAATCCGCGGTAAAGCATCGTGAGTGACGTCATTTCGGCAGGCAGAAAGTTTCCGCCATATTCAATTCTTGCGTCTTTTCGCTGGTGTGGAAAGTCAATACAATGTAACCGGCTAAGAAGTTTCGTCTCTGAATAGCCGGCGGAAAAAAGTGCAGAATTGCGTTTTTTTGGGGTGCAAAGGTGCTGAAACCACTCTGCACCCTTTGGACAGATCCCCAAAGGATAACTGCATCAAAAAAATGCCCCTAAAAAAAGAGAAACACCCCAAAAAAGCACTTTGAAAATGGGTGCGAAAAGTGGGGGTACAAATGCAAAAACTAGCGAAATAGACTTATGGGGTCTGATAGTATAGGGGAGGTCTTTTTTATTGCAGGTATTTGCTGAAGGTGCATTTTTTGCAGCACTTAAAACTTGACTTTAGCGATTTTTAACTATGCTTGCACCCATTTTCAAGTACCCCAAATTTGACAGGACTGCTTAAATTCACTACATGGTGATAGAAATTCAGAGATATTAGTTGCATGCATTTGCAAATCCATGGGAAGCTGTTAGGCCACGTCACGGCTTCTCTGTTACTAGCAGTCCCTAACACTAAGGGGTTTACGTCCGTGGCACAAGGCACCCCACAACACGTCCAGCCCTGTTGAAAAGGGTTAAAATATATGTGAAAAAATTACATGAATAAAAAACAAACATAAAAGGTGATATGAAAAGTGACTGTGTATTAAGTGGTGATGCCCTGAAGAGGCCCAGCCACAGTAGCCCCAGGAGCACTACGTCCAAATGCTCACCCCAAAGGTAATATAATTACCAATTATAAGGCCTCATGATGAAGGCACATATATATTTTGTCAATTGTATGGCCTCATGCTAAAGGCACATACATAAATGCATCCAAATTGAGAGCCAGCTTACCTGGGAGTCACCCCTGGGAACTCCAACTAGCACTACTAGAACCAGCATTCCCTCCTAATGCTGGCTCATTCATGCATCTCATAACAACAAACAAAAAATGGCAGCTGCTCAAATCAATCTGGCAGTACTCTTCAGGTGCAAAGGCAGGGGTCATACCAAGTAGAAAAAAGGGGGGGTTTAACCCCCTATTTTTCCTCAGCACACTGAATTGTACCTGCCACAATACATGAAAACTATATGGTGATAGAAATTCAGAAATATTAGTTGCATGCATTTGCAAATCCATAGGAAGCTGCTAGGCCATGTCACGGCTTCTCCTTCACTAACAGTCCCTAACACTAAGGGGTTCACCTCCGTGGCGCAGGAAACCCCAAAACTCGTCCAGCCCAGGACCCCCCTAGGGCATCACACGAAAAAATGAAGAAGGGTGACAGTGAAGTGTAAAGTATAGATGTGAAAAAATTAATGTGTAAGACTAATTAATAAGTGTAAGAAAAAATTAATGTGTAAGACTAATTAATAAGTGTTGAAAAAGGGTTAAAATATATGTGATAAAATTACATGAATTAAAAACAAACAAAGAAGGTAACTACTGGAATGAAGATTTAATTATTAACCCAGAAATAATATCTATATTACAAGAAATTAGGAACATCTGGAATGTTCATCGGTGTTGAGTAATCAGGAATAATCCAGTAATAGTCAGAGAATAATTCAAAGTATTAGTCTAACTGTAGGAATTTAGTAGGTCTGAATTCTAAGATTATTAGAAGATAAATAATTCATCAAAAAAATTGATAATTCATCTATAAATATATATATATATTTTTTTTTTTCCATTTTGATTCATAATTCATTTTATCATCCCATTCAATGATACCAATGATAATTTAATTAATAACTAATTTATTTAGAATTAATTCATATATTATTTATTATGTGTATTTTGAAATAATTATATCATCTATACATTTAATATCACTATATATTATGTATAAACATTCATATATCCATATACTATTAACATCATAACATCAATATATTGTGTATAAATAGTCATATATTCATATATCATCCGAACCTTTAACGTCATAATTTACTGTATATAATTTGTGTACAAATAGTGTCGAAGCTGAATAATCGGCTGAGACAAGTTCAGTTTAAGATTTAATCGCGACGACGCCATCTTGCGATTGGCCGCAAGACGCCATCTTGAAAATGAGATTGCAAGACGCCATTTTGCAAATGGCCGCCTAAGCACCATTTTAGATAAACTCACATTTTAGTACATGTGGCGATAATACTATTAGCACCATGCGATTGCATCTTTCACCATTTCTCATACACACATTAATACGCACAATTGTGCTGTTAACTAGTCGCATATTAGCGAATGCATAGGACTTTGTATGAAACCGCTGTTTTAATTAGCTTTATGTGCACGCATCTGCCCCAAGTTAACTAGCGTCCTTATATCAAACCCCGAATACTCACACATTACATATTCACACATAAGGTTTAATAAGCTTTAAAGTATATGATTTAAGTTGGTTCAGTTAGTTTAAATGCTGAGAAATAAAGATATTTGATAACTAAGGTTTTATACATGCTAAACAAGTCGTGTTTGGTTTCGTACTGATGCGTACTCTTTTTACAGTATTCCGGTGTTATCGGTGGGGAGATCGCATCATGCATTCTCGAGTTATGGATCGCAGAGGCTACAAGCAACAAAATGTATATTTCATGAACAACTGATAGGATGTTACAGGGGGCGGGAAGGGAAAGACCCCCAGCTGTTAGAGGCAGGGAGAGTCTATTTGAACCAGCCTGTTAAATGCTCTGTAACAGATGCTTCTCCCCTGGGAACCAATGACATCAGCAACAAACTTCTCTATTGTCCTGTCTATTCTGGGGGGGTATAAATATGTGTGCTCAAACGCTGGGTTCTTAGCCTTCGTGCTGAATGCTGAATGACGAGGGGTCTCTTGCTGATGCCTATCTTCGGGTCCAGAAGAGCTGCATATGTATACTGTACTTGGGTCTGTATAATTCCTTTTGCGCCTAAATTGTATCTGGATCAATTGCGTGTAACTGTCTGAACTTTTACTTGAATAACACGTGCTTTGGAACCACAGATTCCAGGTCTAAGTCTTTATTTACTGTATGACTGCGTACACAAATTAGCGTCATCCTTAGTGGTTTATAGGAAGGATTTTAGAAGGTACAGGCAGGGGTATATAGAGGTTCATCTTAATATCGTTAGTTGGGGGCTCGTAGTGAAGTCACTTACCTGCTCACACGGTACATACGGCTATCGATATTTCAGCAAAGAGTGGAGTGGCCACATGCAGGGTTTGCCTGCAACCGCTTTGTGCTGAAAGATCGCTATCCATCTCCGTGTGAATCAAGGAAGCTGACTAGAATCCAGGGACAAGAGAGGAAAAAGTTTGTTTTCCTCCGTTGATAGAACCTTACGTTTAAAGGGGTGCCGCAGTACTGAGTACGCGGCTAGGTCGCAGGTTTGCGCATAGCAAAGAAGCACTTTTGTATACGCAGCTAAAAAGTCATTATACGGTTGTGCGGTAGTTGCATTATCGTGTATGCGGCTGGTCGCACAATAGCGTATACGCACTTCCGGTTCTGCTGCCACGTGTTTTAATAAAGCCATTGAGGTTTACCTTTTTCAATTGTGGAAAAAAGTGTGTAACAGTGAATATTTGTTGAACAAAGTTAAGGGTATCGTATGAACCTTAAGGGCTAGGTGCAAGGGTTAGTCTAGCCGCTCGGTAAGTAGCTTTACCGTTCTATACACAGTAGCAGGTGTACATGTTGTCTTTGTTGTAGAGAGGTACGTGGGAGTAGCCGACATATAAACTCTCATAGGTGTGGAAGTTGCCTTACTAAATCTTGTCCGGGTGTGGAAGTTGCCTTTTTCAAATCTTATCCAGGTGTGTGGGCGCCGCCGACTTAAATTGTCCACAGGTAAGTGAAAGTATCTCGATTGTCTTTCACCAGTTTAAATCTTTATTGAAAAGCGTAGGAGTTGTCTCAGAATGGGAGCCGCGCAAACAGTAGAGATGTTAGACAATGATGTGCTGCTAATGGAGGCGCCGATCGGATCGGCCCATCGTATTATGCATGCTAAGTACGGTACTTATGCAATAAAGTATTGTGATTTATGGTTTAATATGACGAGGAAGAGTGTTAGACTGTTTCCCAGAATTGGTAGTTTTGATAAAAACGTGTTAGATAATGTCCTGGATCACAGCAGTTTGATGCGCTCCCGAGAGAAAAAGGTTAAATATTTTGAATGTTTAAAACTGTGGCAGCATGAAGGGGATGCGTGGCTTAAAAATGTGCAAACGACGCAAACTAGCGTCGTGAGCACATTGCCAGAAAATACATCCGCGGCGCTAAATTGCAATACGGGCGAGCCGCAAAATGGCGCGCCCTTGCGGCAAGGTAGTGTCGTGGAGAGTATTGCCAGCAGTTCACGCTCACCTCCCCCACCTTATGTGGATGGAGGTGCAAGTACAGTTACCAAAAATACCCATAAAAATGTAACAAGCAACTTGTACCCTCTCTTAAGCAACTATAAAGAACATGTTCATGATGTGGATGATGAGCCTATTGTAATGTCTGCCATTTCCCATGCTGTACAAATGATAGATGCGGCATCACCACAATCACGAGTGGTGCCTCCATCTCCATCGGTAACAGCAAGGGAAGTGTTAATGCCCTCTGCACCCGTAGAGGAAGTTGTTCATACCATACGTAGCAGCAGCAGACTAAACCCCAAGCCAGGTAATCAGGTCAAAGGTAGCAGCGCTACCGGTCTGCATCCCATTCAGACAATAACTGTTACAAATGGAAATGCAGATGCAAATGGTATAGTGCCCACGAGGGAAGTAGTAATGCACTGTCCTTGGACAAGAGCAGAACTAAATTCCATCATAAATGATTTCCCCGATCCCAAAAAGGAATTAGCCAAATGTCAAAGATTTTTGAGAAATTTGGGTAGTTCACATGAACCCACTAATAAAGATTGGCATGTGGTGTTAAGGGCCTGTCTACCACGCAATACCGACGTGACAAAATTTATCACGGATTGTGTATTGGATGGTGACGTTCCCTTAACAGATCAAGTAAACCAAGGTAACATTTCCCGCATTGTAACTCAATTGGGTATATATTTTCCAGTAGTAGTTACCTGGAACAAAATTTTCACCATTAAGGAGAAGGAGAGTGAAACTGCAGAAGATTATTGCGATCGGGCTCTGCAGGCTATCACCCAGTACACTGGGATAGAGGATATTAAAGATAGCGCTCACCACCGGGGAATTATAGTCACGGTACTTGTGGACGGTCTGAAAGAGAGTTTAAAAACTCGGGTTGAGACCTCACAGCCTGGCTGGCGGGGACTCACAATAGATACCCTCATATAAACCGCCACTGAACATGATAAAAACATCTCCAAGAAGAGAGAAGCCCAGAGTGAAAAACTAATGGCTGTCAGAATACAAGCTCTGGAGGGAATGATGGTAACATCACAGCCAACAGACACACTTGCACCTGCACACACACTCACTTCTGAACAAGTATGTGCTCTCACTAACCCCACGCAACAACAAACACAACTCTATCCCACTAACCCGATGCAACCACAGGTCCCATGCTACCCACCAACTTCTATCCCCCACAATACCCTTACCCTCCCTATCCTTACCCATATCCACCACCTTTACCCTCTGCGCAAACCTCACAACACCACATATCTTCACCCGATACATGAACATGTTTTAACTGTAAACAACCAGGACACTTAAGAAGAGACTGTACTGTAAAAAGAGTAGGGACCCAACATCAGGGAAGACCTGGATATCCCCATAAGGGATATGCACAAAGGCCAGCAAATGTTCAGCAGGTACCAGCTCCAATTGTAAACATAAATGCTTTATTGGAGAATGGTAGCCAACGCTAGGGGTCAGGTCATACCTGTAGTCTACAGATAGTCAGGTTAACGGGAAGTACTAGGGAAGAACCGGTCATGATGGTTGATGTAGCTGGTACTGAATATCCTTTTCTTGTAGACACAGGTGCGACCAGCTCAGTGATAAAATCTCCCATTAATTTGCAGGTGACCAACGAGACACTACCAACAATGGGTGTAACAGGTAAAGTGGAACATTATCCTTTAACAAAGTCCACAGAGGTTACTATTGGGCTGTTGCATACCAGGCATTCTTTTCTCCTGGCTGCTGCGGCTCCTACTAACCTACTGGGCAGAGACTTGTTATGTAAGATGGGATGTGTTATATATTGCACCCCTGATGGTGTATTTTTAGATATCCCAGAGAGAATGGTATACGAGGTGCGAGATATGTTAGACACTCCTCAAAGGATAATGTATCACTCTACAGTGTTAAATGAAACTCCATCACAGGTAGATGAAATGTTGTCCTTAATTCCAGATTCGCTTTGGACGAAAGATGGACAGGACACTAGATTAATGGCAAACGTAAGCCCCGTAATGGTAAATGTAAAAAGCGGTAGGCAAGCTCCAAAAATTAGTACCCACTAAAACAGGAGGTAGAATTAGGGGGTTTTCCAATAATTGAGCGATTATTGCAACAGGGAACTTTAGTTCATACAGCTAGTGTAGCCAACAGTCCCATCTTCCCGGTGAAGAAGAGTGGTGGGAGGGGTTATAGGCTGGTACAAGACCTTAGAGGTGTTAATAAGGTAGTAGAGAGCCAATTCCCTGTAGTGCCGAATCCAGCTGTCATTTTGATGCAGATCCCACCAAATGCAACCCATTTCACTGTCATTGACCTCTGTTCTGCTTTCTTCTCTGTTCCTCTCCATCCTGACTGTCAGTATCTATTCGCATTTACATACAGAGGTTTACAATACACATGGACACGGTTACCCCAAGGTTTCATAGACAGCCCCAGTATCTTCTCCCAGGCATTGCACGACTGTTTACAATTTTTTCAACCTGCCAATAGTTCTGTTCTAATTCAATATGTGGACGATTTATTGCTATGTTCTGACTCGTTTGCCATGATTGAATGATACTAAACTTTTGTTACTTCATCTCTCACAAACAGGACACAAGGTGGCTAAGGACAAACTACAGCCGTGCCAATCCAGAGTAAAATATTTGGGACACTGCCTAACCCAGGGGTTGCGACATCTTACAACAGATAGAATCCAGGCCATACAAAACATGACACTGCCGCAGAATCAACAGCAAATTCGTACCTTCTTGGGAATGTGTGGATACTGTAGAATGTGGATCCCAGGTTTTTCTATTTTGGCCTTACCTTTACAGGAATTAGTCTCTTCCTCAAAGCCCAATCGTGTCATACACACAGAGGAATCAGAGCAGGCTTTCCTTAATCTTAAGGATAGTCTGACAAAAGCTCCTGCATTGGGAATACCCGATTATGAAAAACCTTTTGATTTGTATTGTACGGAAGCCGATGTTTGTGCTGCTGGTGTCCTTATACAAAAACATGGTGATGCCAGTAGGCCCGTAGCATACTACATTGCCCAATTGGACACTGTGGCAAGATCACTCCCCACCTGTTTGAGAAGTGTAGCAGCTACCGCTCTATTGGTGAGTAAAAGTGAGGACGTAGTATTGGGCCATGATATGATTGTCTACACTCCCCATGCTGTATCTGCTCTGTTGAACTCAGCTCAAACCAGACATGTCTCCTCGGCTAGGTTCACCAAATGGGAACTAGCTCTAATCGCTCCTGCAAATATTACTGTTACACGTTGCAGTACGCTGAATCCAGCAACATACCTACCATATATACAACATGATGTACAAAGGGTGGAAGGAGAGGAGTTGCTGGCGGGAGGTGAGCTCGGCAGACATAATGATACGCACGATTGTATGACATATCTGAATCAGACCTTTACTGCTAGACCTGACATACATGACACACCTTTAGAGAATGTGGATGTAACTTTTTATACGGATGGGAGTTGTCATAGACAAACAGACACAGGTGAATTATGTACAGGTTATGCTGTTGTAAATGTCACAGACATCATAGAAGCTAAACCTCTTGGTCCTCCTCACTCAGCCCAGGTGGCAGGGTTAGTAGCACTAACTAGAGCGTGTGAACTGGCAGCATGCAAATCTGCTAACATTTACACTGACTCGAGGTATGCGTTCGGGGTGGTGCACAATTTTGGGGCTCTATGGCGTCTGAGAAATTTTATGACAGCAGCAGGCACACCAGTTGCACATTCCCGACACATAAAACATCTTTTAGAAGCAATCCAACTGCCCAAAGCGGTGGCAGTAATTAAATGCAAATCCCATACATGTGAGGATGACCCAGTGTCACTGGGCAACAACAGAGCTGATGAAGCTGCAAAATGGGCAGCAGGGTTAAAAATGTTTTCTCCAACTGAAACAATTATGTAATTTCAAACAATTGATATGCTGAAATTAATTGAGATGCAAAATTTGTGTTCAATTCAGGAAAAATCCATTTGGAAGTCCAAGGGATGTGGGCAAGAGTCCTCTGGGCTCTGGAGGGACGGACATGGTAAACCAGTAGCCCCCAAGGCATATTACCCCAGCCTGGCGGAGGCAGCACACGGCCTGACTCATCTGGGTAAACAGGGTATGTGCAAGTTGGTGAGGGCATACTGGTGCGCACCAAGTTTTTATTCACAAGCAGAAAAGATAGCAATGTCCTGTCTGACCTGCTTGAGAAAGAACATAGGGAAAGCTATCCCTACCGAACCGTCTCACATTCCACCGACTGATGGACCTTTCCAGGTGATACAAATTGATTTCATCCAATTACCACCCTGCAGGAACCTTAAGTATGTATTAGTGTGCACAGACGTATTTTCTAACTGGGTTGAGGTCTACCCAGTGGCCACTAATACTGTTGCGTTTACTGCCTAAAAAATAGTTCAGGAATTTGTATGCAGGTACGGTATCCCTAAAATCATCAAGAGTGATAGGGGTACCCATTTCACAGGCGATGTTTTTCAAAATATGTGTAAGCTGATGGGTATTAATAGCCGACTTCATACCCCCTACCGACCGCAAGCCAGTGCCAAGGTAGAGAGGATGAACGAGACTATTAAAAATAAGCTAAGTAAAATCATGACAGAGACTGGACTAGGATGGCGAGAAGCATTACCTTTGGTCCTACATAGCATAAGGACCACTCCTAGACCTCCTCTGAATCTGTCCCCACTTAAAATATTGTTCGGTAGACAACCTCATTTGATTATAAGTCCACAGGAAGACCTGAAGGGTAACAACGAGGTAACTGTAAAGTATCTTATATCAATGAGTAAGCAGTTAAAGCAACAGCATCAGAAACTGAAATTGTTGTCTAATTATATGCCTGAAGCTAACTGTCATGATGTTGAACCAGGAGAATATGTAATGATCAGAAAATTCTTGCGTTCAGGTTGTTTGACTGATCGGTGGGAGGGTCCATACCAGGTGCTGCTGACGAGTACTACATCTTTGAAGGTGGCTGAGAGAGATACCTGGGTCCATTCCACTCACTGCAAAAAGGTCAATCAACCGGTGGAGAAACAAGTCGGAGACAAAACTGATAGCGTGGACCAGTCGATCGCGAGCTTGTTCCGGGAGGATTGAACAGGTTGTAGTGAGATACCTGAACTGAGAGAAATTTGCAGATCTTGTTGTGACAATGGACAGGCTTGCTGTGTTCATTTTCATATTCTCTTTTAGAGTGTTCACCATCCTGGTCAGTTCGGGGACATCCAGTGTCTGTGATGGGGGACCGATTGAGGAAATGGGAGCTGATGGCAGTGCTGATGGAGTGGAGTCAGGAGGAGTTCAATGCCAATGCCAATTTCCACCAAAGAAATTATTGGTAAGGTGCCAAATGGTTATTGTGCTAAAATAATACAGCCAGAAACTTGCATGTACCAGATGGAAGAACCAGAAATAGGATTGTTTGCAAGGGAAATGTGCTTAATGATAATGATGCATACCATTCCTTATGTTCTCCCTGATAATGTATATTTCATCTGTGGAAAAAAAGCGTATAAATGGCTCTCCCCGAGTTCCGAAGGTTTGTGTTACCTGGGAAGAGTAGTCCCAGAAGTTATGACCCTCACACATGTTGAAATACTGGGTATACATAAAAACACACCGTCACCATATCTTCACACACAATATGAACACAGAGGCAAAAGAAATATGATACCTGGTGACGTACATAAAGCCACTCAGTTAATCAGTGAGACAACTGGCTTTCAAGTTTTAGTCGCATTGGATCCCACCAGGATCGCTCGGGGTACATTAAATTTTAGATATATCCAGGAACTTTCTAAATTGATAGATAATATCACCTAGATGTACGATGACACATTCAGGTATACAGGGAGAGAATTGCAAGCGTACAAGAAAGAATTAGTGCAACACAGGCTAGTGCTGAATTATTTAACTGCTGTTACTGGAGGGTATTGCGTAACATTGGCCACCCAATTTGGAGTAAAATGTTGCACCTATGTCACCAATGATACAAGCGACCCCAAGGAGGTGATAGACCGAAAGATGGATGAAATTCTGCAGCTAAAATGGGAGTTTCGTAAGAACTATAATGCTTCAGTGGCTGAAGTAGGGGAGAAGATAGAAGGATGGGTTTCATGGCTGAACCCAGTGAAATGGTTCTCAGGCCTAGGGGAATGGGTCCAGGAAGTGATCGCCAGCATAGGCAAATTCTTAATCCTTATACTGCTTGTCATCATAATAATTGGCATATGCGTCCGGTGTGTTCCTATTGTGTTGAAGTGTGGAAAATGTAAAAACAGAGTAAAACGTAAGAATGAAACTATGATGGTGGTCAGTAATGACAATATGTCTACCGAAGTAAATATAGAACTGCATTACAACCCTGAACTAGGAAATACTATCGTTTGATGTATTATATTTAGACATGCATAGAATGTATTATTGAAATGTTATTTATAAGAACACCTCAGATAATGTAAAGTCTCAATTCCCCTTCAAGACTGCTTTTATAAGACTGGTGCATTCCCACACCTTTCACATGATCTTCCAAGATCCGCGGTGTGCGTATAATAGTAGTTTTATGTACCCACCCAGAGACACATTATTGATGGATTAAGAACCACCTTGTGCCATCCCATAATAACACTAAATAATATGTAAATGTAAGCCTAAATTAAATTCTAATAACAGATTGTGATAGCATGTTGTTTGCTATCAAAGGGTGGACTGTCGAAGCTGAATAATTGGCTGAGACAAGTTCAGTTTAAGATTTAATCGTGACGACGCCATCTTGCGATTGGCCGCAAGGCGCCATCTTGAAAATGAGATCGCAAGACGCCATTTTGCGAATGGCCGTCTAAGCACCATTTTAGATAAACTCACATTTTAGTACATGTGGCGATAATACTATTAGCACCATGCGATTGCATCTTTCACCATTTCTCATACACACATTAATACACACAATTGCACTGTTAACTAGTCGCATATTAGCGAATGCATAGGACTTTGTATGAAACTGCTGTTTTATTAGCTTTATGCGCACGCATCTGCCCCAAGTTAACTAGCGTCCTAATATCAAACCCCGAATACTCACACATTACATATTCACACATAAGGTTTAATAAGCTTTAAAGTATATGATTTAAGTTGGTTCAGTTAGTTTAAATGCTGAGAAATAAAGATATTTGATAACTAAGGTTTTATACATGCTAAACAAGTCGTGTTTGGTTTCGTACTGATGCGTACTCTTTTTACAGTATTCCGGTGTTATCAGTGGGGAGATCGCATCATGCATTCTCGAGTTATGGATCGCAGAGGCTACAAGCAACAAAATGTATATTTCATGAACAACTGTTAGGATGATACAGGGGGTGGGAAGGGAAAGACCCCCAGCTGTTAGAGGCAGGGAGAGTCTATTTGAACCAGCCTGTTAAATGCTCTGTAACAGATGCTTCTCCCCTGGGAACCAATGACATCAGCAACAAACTTCTCTATTGTCCTGTCTATTCTGGGGGGGTATAAATATGTGTGCTCAAATGCTGGGTTCTTAGTCTTCGTGCTGAATGCTGAATGACGAGGGGTCTCTTGCTGATGCCTATCTTCGGGTCCGGAAGCGCTGCATATGTATACTGTACTTGGGTCTGTATAATTCCTTTTTGCGCCTAAATTGTGTCTGGATCAATTGCGTGTAACTGTCTGAACTTTTACTTGAATAACACTTGTGCTTTGGAACCACAGATTCCAGGTCTAAGTCTTTATTTACTGTATGACTGCGTACGCAAATTAGCGTCATCCTTAGAGGTTTATAGGAAGGATTTTAGAAGGTACAGGCAGGGGTATATAGAGGTTCATACAAAAATTGTTGCAAGAGACAACACAGGACAAAAACTTGGCGATCAGTTGACCAAGCCACATGCAAAACGCGCGTTCTCCCGATCAGCTGCATGGCCAGCAGCTGACACACACACACCACTCCAGCAAACCTCTTCAACAGGGATCACTGGTCACAGGTACCCTCCTTTACTCTCCCTCATAGCGCTCTCTCATTTGGGTGGATACCAGTGACTTTTCCTGCAGTGCCGCTCTGGTAACAGGAACAAGACACGGCTGAATTCCCAGAAAGCAGAAGTGCTTCTGTTGTTTCTTCCAGGGTCAGCGTCCTTTCCTCTCTCTCATTCCTTGTTTGATTACTGACAAGGGACAGCAGAATTGGTCAGTCGTTTCTCTTGTCACCCTGGACCTTACTTTTTTAATTCACTGACACAGATACTCAGGATTTATTTCCAGTAACCTTTCTTATATTACATCTCATATGTGACCATGTGTTTCAATATCCTTTGTAAATATTGTTGATTTTACAGATCTGCTATAATGGAGATGAGCGATTACATCATAGATTTCTCAATCACTGCATTTCTGCTGCCTTATTATTTGTTTATTTTTCAGTTTCTATATGCATTAGATTTACATATGCATGTGTACATTAGGAATCGCTTTGAGGATAGGTACTATTGATTCAAAATCTCAGTATTCAATATTTGTCCAATGACATATCTTTATTTATTATTTTTCTATATACATTGTACTTGTATCTCAAGTGTATCCTCATCTCTAGCCAAGGTCCCCTGACAAATGAGGTTATTTGATGCTATTGCAGTCCTATATGTGATTTGGATGTCTCATTCATCCATTTATTCATCTATTTATGCTCTAGAGAGAGGGTATTTTGGTTTCAGTATACTGTGTTGACACATCTATATACACTTATTTCTATCATAATATTTATTGTGTCATATTTAAGAGGTTTTTCATTAGTGTTTATGGAGTGGTTTAATCCTGAGGATTAAAGCACATTGAAATTTAATATATGTATTTATCCTTTACCTCAGGTTCTATTTAAGCAAGTATTAGAAAAAAAATTTCGCCTTCTTTATACATCAGCTGTGATGTCTTATTGTTATATGTATTGTCATTCGTCTAATTATTAGAGTGTACTAATATCACTCTTTTTAGAGGGAATATAATAAAGGTTAAATTTTATTTATCTAACATCTATTATTCATTTTCCGATAATTATTATTTTCTTAAGAGTGCCCCAAAAAGCAAGTTTTTGTCCTGTGTTGTCTCTTGCAACAATCTTTGTATGTGTATTACACAATTTCTTTGGGTGCACCACCAACGAGAAGGTCATCAAATAAATAACATATTGTATGAATGACCATTATTTTGGTTTTCTATATAGCAAATATATTTGTAATTTCGGTGCGGACTCTTTTCACCTATTAGATGTATATAGAGGTTCATCTTAATATCGTTAGTAGTATGGTAATACATTATTATCCATTTTTATTGTCTGAATGGACAAATGAATAATGTAAACGAAGAAGAAAAATCATCCAAACATTTAATGATATAATAAACAAAACATACAATATGTAATGAGGAGGAGAAACAAAACCTCACCCACACTTACCTGATTGGATGGAAGAGGTTTAAAAGTTCCAGTTATTCTGGCAATAGGTTTGCCTTGAAGAAGCGTTAGCGAAACTTACGTCGGCAGAGTGTCCTCCATACTAATGTAGCTCCTAAATATTAAGAGAAAAAAAAGAGAGCTGTTGAAAACTGTCAGACCCGTAGATCTGTGTCATTGGAATAATATGTTAACTGCATAAACTGCTGCTTATGCAGATCGCTATTTTGAGATTGGCTGCTATGTCTATTGACTTGCGGCACAAGAATGATGGGCTAATTGTATGAGTCGTTGTATATGGTGACCGTTACTGCATGGGAAGTTGCTATGTCCTAAGATCTGAGACATCAGAATAATATGCTGATTGCACAAGCCGCTGTATGTATGGACCACGGCACCATGACAGCCTGCTGACCAGCAGACTCATAACATTAAGACAGCCACATATACTTTGTATAAGCTGTTAAATATAGTGACCGCTACTTCATGGGAAGCTGTTACATACTAAGACATAAGACCTCAGAATAATGTGCTGATTAGATAAGCCACTGTACATGCTGATTGCGGTACTGTGACAGCCTGTTGATCGTCAGACTCGTAACATTAAGATAGCAATACACATCCCGACTGTGGTACTACACATATTGCTGCTAATGAGTATATCACGGACATGTATCACGGTTAACAGGTATACTGTGTATATATCCAGTATATATATATAATTATGAACATCTGAGAAAAATGGCAAATACAAACATGTGCTTTTGATTTCCTATTATTCTTAAGAATATAATGAGAGCACGATCTCTTACAGTACCAAAAGATAAATTCAAAGTGTGACATGAATAAAGCCAATAATAAAAAGCACTATTTTGGCATATAATATCTAATTGGTTACAATGGGACATACAGGGCAGAATTAACAATGGGGCGGGTGGAGCTGCAGCTCCAGGCCCTCCCATGAAAATAGGCCCACAAGGAAGATACGATGGAGACAAGAAAAAAATGTTTTCCTGTCCCCAACAGCGGCCTTCTGAGGTCTTGCCCATTCAACCCATAGCCCCAACAACCACCTCTGTCCTCTACCCCTGCCCACCCGGAAGCAGCTCCCAGTCCTCCGTGTCCTGGCCGCCGGGCATTCAAAGAGCGGTGCAGTGGAAGGCTTTGCTTCACAAGCACTCCCCGCATTGCGTACTTGCCTCAGCCTCTTCTCTATGCTATGTGACGGCACGCCGTGTGACGTCACATAGGTGCCGCAGCCGCACAGAGCTCTACGTGGGTGGGTGGCTGCCGCCATTGACCCAATGGTTGGCTGTATTTCCCCTTCGCGCTAGGGACCTGGAAGTGACGTGAGTGAGGGCGGAAGCGCAGTTCCTGCCCATGACAGCCAGCTAAAGAAGAACTTTGTCCCCACTTACACAAGTTTGTTGTCCGCTCGCCACGCTTCGGGCACGGTGGCTCGCTACGCTCGCCACATGGTTATATTCCCCCTCTATGCCCACTTGGATGGCAGGGAATGATGCTGGACACTGGCTGATGATGTCAGGGTCCTCTCGGTGAATGGGATTTAGACATTACCTTGACCCAATGGTGGACTGAGAAGGCAGTGCTGCTTCCTGACTTAAGTAGCGCTACTGCTGGCAGCACGTGTCAGTAGTGAGACCTTCCTGTCAGTGTGGAGGAGACCCATGGAAGGTGTAAGCCCGCAGGAGGAGCTGATGCCGAGGAACAGAGAAGAGGGTAAGTGATCTACGAGGGGTGGGAAGAGCAGAACACTGAGAAAGGGGGAGGTGAGGAGCACTGTAATGGACACAAAAGGGGACAAATTATGGACACAGGAGAGGGGGCACATGATAATTGACAGATGGGGGACACAACAATGGACACTGGGGGCACATAATAATGGACCCAGAGGGGGGAATATAATAATGGACACGCGGGGCGGATGTAATATTGGACCCAGAGGGGGGAACATAATAATGGACACGGGGGGCATAATAATGGACACAGAGGGGGAAGGGACATAATAATGGACACAGAGGGGGGACACATAATAATGGACACAGAGTGGAACATAATACTGGACAGAGAGGGGGGATACATAATAATGGACACAGAGTGGACATAATGGGGGACACATAATAATGGACACAGGGGGGACATAATAATGGACATATAGGGACACACACACACACATGATAATGGACACAGAGGCAAAAGAACATAATGGACACAGAGAAGTGGAAAGGGGGACACAACAGTGCATATAGATGAGAAGGTAGCACAATAAGGAACATACAGATGAAGTCAGGAGCACAACACAGAACATACAGATGAGGGAGTATCACACCACCCAGAACATAAAGATGAGGGAGTATCACACTACCCAGAACATACAGATGAGGGAGTATCACACTACCCAGAACATACAGATGAGGGAGTATCACACCACACAGAACATACAGATGAGGGAGTATCACACCACACAGAACATACAGATGAGGGAGTATCACACCACACAGTACATACAGATGAGGGAGTATCACACAACACAAAACATACAGATGAGGGAGTATCACACAACACAAAACATACAGATGAGGGAGTATCACACCACACAGAACATACAGATGAGGGAGTATCACACCACACAGTACAGATGAGGGAGTATCACACCACACAGTACAGATGAGGGAGTATCACACCACACAGAACATACAGATGAGGGAGTATCACACCACACAGTACAGATGAGGGAGTATCACACCACACAGAACATACAGATGAGGGAGTATCACACCACACAGAACATACAGATGAGGGAGTATCACACCACACAGAACATACAGATGAGGGAGTATCACACCACACAGTACATGCAGATGAGGGAGTATCACACAGCACAGAACATACAGATGAGAGAGTATCACACAACACAGAACATACAGATGAGAGAGTATCACACAATACAGAACATACAGATGAGGGAGTATCACACCACACAAAACATACAGATGAGGGAGTATCACACCACACAGAACATACAGATGAGGGAGTATCACACCACACAGAACATACAGATGAGGGAGTATGACACCACCCAGAACATACAGATGAGGGAGTATGACACCACCCAGAACATACAGATGAGGGAGTATGACACCACCCAGAACATACAGATGAGGGAGTATCACACCACCCAGAACATACAGATGAGGGATTATCACACCACACAGAACATACAGATGAGGGAGTATCACACCACACAGAACATACAGATGAGAGAGTATCACACCACACAGAACATACAGATGAGAGAGTATCACACCACACAGAACATACAGATGAGGGAGTATCACACAATACAGAACATACAGATGAGGGAGTATCACACAATACAGAACATACAGATGAGGGAGTATCACACCACACAGAACATACAGATGAGGGAGTATCACACCACACAGAACATACAGATGAGAGAGTATCACACAATACAGAACATACAGATGTGTGTCCGTTATGTGGTTGGGGCATGATGGAGAGTGAGGGTTATATCAGTGTGTCAGTTACAGGGTCAGGGAGTGGTGGTGACAGTAATTACAGATGGTCAGATATGGGATTGGTGAGTGATAGTGAATGACAGGTATTTCAGTGTTTGAGGGATGGTAGTGGGTAAGAGGTTCTGTATACAGCATTAATTGATGGGTGACAGGTATTTTAGAGTGGGGTGTAAGGTAGTGTAGTACAGGCAGCAACGTGCACAGAGCTGACCACTATCGGCCTACCAAAATATGTGTGCCTGGGGGCTTGGTGGCAAATATACATGCATGGGAGAGATGGTGGAAGGTAGGCGCTAGCTATGCCCATCATGGTGCTAGCCACACCCTCTGTACAGACCACTCCCCACAGCACTGGTCACAACACATAACTAGTCACACCCCTGTGACACTGGTCACACCCCTGCAGCAGCATACAATAGGCCCTTGATACATTTCAGCTCATGTGGACCTTAATCTGGCAATGGGGACATATATATACTGCCACAAAAATTCTCCTAAATAAAATGAGTAATGTATTGCACGTCAATTGCCTGACAATAAATACATTTTAAATAAGTGACATGTTACTCTGTATATTTTTTGATACAACACAATACGGCATCCTAAGATAAAACAACAGACATACAGTAACTGATAATGGCAATTAAAAGAAAACTGCTTTAAACAACATATAATACTCTACATTGGGAAGATCTTAGGGCCTGATTCAGACCCGGTCGCAAGCGCTGAGCGCTCGCAACCGGGTCGATGGTGGCCCAGAGCGCATGCGCACGACAGAGCCGGCTCCGTCATGTGCATGCGCGAGACCCGGATAGCGACTGGCAACCGTCGCTCCGGGTCTCGCACCAAAGGGGGCGTGCTATCGATGTTGAGTGACAGCACGCCCCCTTTGGTGGGCGGGCCGGGAGCGTGGCTGCCCAGAGGGAGGCGTTCCCATGAGAATGCTTACCGTCTGGGAGCGGCCCCACTGACATCACAAGTGATGTCAGTGGGAGAGCTTTCGGCTCTGTTTGAGCCGAAAGCTCTCTGGGGCTTGCGGCAACGAGACCCTACCACAAGGGTCTCGTCGCAAGCCCGATGGTCGCGATGGTCTTGACCATCGCGACCATCTTCCTGGCCGCTCGCTATAGCTGTGGGTGGTCACCCACAGCTATGCGAGCGGCCAGGAGGCCGTTCTAAACAAAAAAAAAAGCCGACCCTGATTCAGAGGGAGCGCTCTGTCAGAGCAACCGGGTCTGAATTAGGGCCTTAGTACACTATAAAGATCAAGTGGAAAAATGCTGTGATGATTTTACAAGCAGCTTGGGGAGAGCCTTTTTATATAATTGGATTTATAAATCCATATTGTGGATATAAAGAAGGAAAAATAGGAGACTGACACATTGCAGAACTTTGCAACAATATAACAAAGCTATTTATTTTATGTAATCATAGTGATTGATACTAAACCTAAGTAGTGTACACTGATATATAATGAGGATCAACTCATCACAATAAAGCACAGCATGTAGTGATTCAATGCTACAAATAATTTAATGTAATGAGGACATTATACTTCCTAAGCAGTACATAAAATTAAAGACACTGATTGAGTGAAGATATAGCATTAATCACAAGATACAGCCACATCATTATCCAATGATATTGGAATTTGAAACATAACTCACAAAACCAATTCTAGGTAAATAATACAATAATAAAATGAGAGTGTTATTGTTTCAAGATAAAACATTAAAGACTTACATTCAGATCTGAATGTTGAAGAAATAACTTGAAACGTACTAAACATCTTATGTAAGGGATGAATAATAGATCCCTCATTAACTAACAGAGGCCCTGATTCAGAGCCGGACGCTCTGACAGAGCGCTTGCTCTGAATCAGGGCCGTCCCTCTTACTTTTTGGAGCGGCCTCCTGGCCACTCGCATAGCTGTGGGTGACCACCCACAGCTATAGCGAGCGGCCAAAATGATGGTCGCGATGGTCAAGACCATCGCGACCATCGTGCTTGTGACGAGACCCTTGTAGTAGGGTCTTGTCTGCCGCAAGCCCTGGAGTGCTTTTGGCTCTATCAGAGCCAAAAGCACTCCCACTGACATCACTAGTGATGTCAGTGGGACCGGCCCCAGACGGTAGGCGTTCCCATGGGAACGCCTCCGTCTGGGCAGCCACGCCCCCGGTACGCCCACCAAAGGGGGGCGTGCTGTCAATCACCATCGACAGCATGCCACCTTTGGTGCGAGACCCAGTGGCGGGCTGGGCCGGGGGGCAGTGTGCCATGTGCCCCCTGGGCCGCAGCATCATGCGGGCCGCGGGCCGGTGCAGTCTGTGTCACTGTGACACAGACTGCACTGCGTGTGTAGCGCTGACCGGACGGAGTCCGGTCAGCGCTATACAGCACAAACACACAGCCGCCGGAGCCGGCAGCTGTGTGTTTGCTGTAATCAGCAGCCGCTGAGAGTCTGTCAGACTCTCATCGGCTGCCGCTGCTCCCACTGCGGGAGCCATCTTCCGGCTCCCGCAGTGGGTAATGGGAGAGCCGTCGTCATGACGACGTCTCTCCCATAATGCAAAGCGGCCAGAGGAGCCGGTGGAAGCGTCGGGACCAGGAGCGGGAGTTTCAGGTAAGTGTTTTTTTTTTTTATTAAGTCTCTCTCTACTGGGGGCACTACCAAGGGGGGGGATTACTATGGGGGCACTACCAGGGGGGGGATTTCTATGGTGGCACTACCAGGGGGGGATTACTACTGGAGGCACTACCAGGGGGGTGGATTACTACTGGGGGCACTACAAGGGGGGGGGACTACTACTACTGGGGGCACTACAAGGGGGGGACTACTACTACTGGGGGAACTACAAGGGGGGACTACTACTACTACTGGGGGCACTACTAGGGGGGCTACTACTGGGGGCACTACAAGGGGAGGGGACTACTACTAGGGGCACTGCATAGTGGGGAGGGGACTACTACTAGGGGCACTACATAGGGGGAGGGGCCTACCACTGGGGGCACTGCGAGGGACCACTGCTGGGGGCTCTATATAAAGGGCAATACTGGGGGTACTGCATAGGGGCGAGACTACAACTGGGGCCACTATTTAAGGGACATTGCATAAGGGTTACCACTATTGGGGGCACTGCATGGGGGGGTGGACTGCTACTGGGGGCACTGCATAGGGGGTACCACTATTGGGGGCACTATATAAGGGGCTTACTACTGGGGGCACAAGGGGCACTGAACAGGGGGGACCACTACTGGGGGCACAAGGGGCACTGCATAGGGGGGATCACTACTGGGGGCACTACTGGAGGCCTGCATAAGGGTGTTATCTCCTGTGGCACACGGGGGCACTGCATACGGGCACTACGACAGGGGGCTGCCCCTAATCTTTATTTTTACCTTACATTAATCCCATATGGACCCACCTCCTCCCTGAAACACTTGAGGGGGGGCGGCGCCGTAGCACGCACGTTCTTCGGGCACCCTGGCTACACGCTACTCCTCTGCCAGGGCCGCCTGCATGCATTTGCCCCCCAGGCTAAAAGTTGCCAGCCAGCCCCTGGCGAGACCCATAACGAAGGTTTGCTGTCGTGATTCGGGTCTCGCGCATGCGCACGACGGAGCCGCCTCCGTCGTGCATATGTGCATTTGGGCAACATCAACCCGCTTGCGAGCGCTCAGCGCTCGCAAGCGGGTCTGAATCAGGCCCAGAATCCTCTACAGGAGCTTAAACAGGATATTGGGTATGAGAGGACACTCTTTTTAAGAGAGAGAAATTTGAATCACTATTCCTAACTTTTCACACTACTGTAGTTTTTTTAGATAGAATATTTCGCTGCTACTATAACTACATATTTTAGGAGAATTAACTAATAAAAGTTATGTTTTAATTGGAATAACTAACACAATGAATTGATTATTGTATGTTATTTGGGGGTGAGTGCACTGCTGAAGAAATCCATTTCTCTTTTCTTTTCTTCCTTTGAACCAGTTTTTTTCAAGGGTTTTCAGTGGCACTCCTGTCCAGAGACAGGATTTGTTTGAAGAATAATCTATACTAGAGATATTATTAAATAGAAACACGAACACCCCCAAGACACTACTTATGTTAATTAAGTAGTCAACTCGTGCGGGAATACAACATTGTCTTTTCAGTTACTGCACAATGCAAGTTCGGTGAACAAGACAATTACACTTACATGTAAAAAAGCTGGCAATCGGGTCTCACCATGTGGTTCACCCAGGGTCAGCCACATCTTCCACTGCAGGAGCCAGATACACATCTAGAGAAATCTCTGTATCAAACTCTGCCTTCAAACAATTTGCAATGCAAATATTGTTCAGAATGGTGCATGCAATAATTATATTGCAAACCTTGGTGGGAGAATACAGCAGCACACCACCAGTACTGTCTAAACGGGATGCAATCGGGAAGCCGGCTGACATTATACCGACAGCCGGCTGACATTATACCGACAGCCGGCTTCCCGACTGTCATATCCCATGGAGGGTGAAATGACCGGCGTCTAGATGTAGACGCCGCTCATTTTACCGACCCGGGAGACAGGCGCCCGGCATCCTGATCGAAGGGATGCCGGGCGCCGCGAGCGGACAGCCGTGGGGGGGAAGAGGGTTAGGGCTCCCGGTGGGGGGACTTCGGGTTAGGCACCCCCCCAAGGGGTTAGGGTAGGCTAGGGGGAGGTGGGCTAGGCACCCCCGGGGAGAGGTTAGGGTTAGGCACCCCCCCGGGGGACTTAGGTTTAGGCAGCGGGAAAGGGGGGGTTAGTAGGCACTTGGGGGTAGGGTTAGGGGGGTAGGTTAGGTTAGTTAATACCTACCTAGGGACGATCAGGATTTCCAGCGCTGTCGGGCTGCCGCTGCCGGGATCTGTTCCTCTGTTGGCCTGACGCTGCTGGGATTCGAACTGCCGGCCATGCGGCCGGCGGTATTACATACCGTTTCCGTCTAAACAGGGAAACTGGGTTTTAAGAAGAACAAAGGTCCAATCAATTACTCCTCTGGTCCTAATGTGTGCTGCATGGTACCTGTGTTCTGCAGGAGTAGATGGGTCAGTAGCCAGGGATGATTCTCATATCAATGCATCTCCTGTAATAAAGAATATACAAAAATAATACACATTTATTTATATTAAACTAAGAAAGGAAAGTAATCATAAATGACCTTCTAACCAGTCATCCATGAGGCATCTGTTGATCTTGAAAACACCCATAGAGGCTTGATATCTGCAAGATGTGATTCATGTGAGGACCCTGGCATACCAGCAAAATATGGCATTACATGCTGATTGGCTTCTCAGACCTTTTTGACGTTAAAAGAATGTAAATGTATTCAGTTTTGAAAAAAACCTCTTCCATTCTGTGAAGGGATGTGAGAGCGACATGGGTGCAATCAATAGCACGTGGTTCCAAGCCCTTCTCCAGTATGCTATAGAACTGGTAAATGGCAGCAGAGGATAGGCGATAACATCTTTCCAGCTAATTCTGACAAATCCCATCCATCAAACACTTTCTATGGTAAAACCCTGGCCTGGGGAATCTAGTAAGACATTCCAGAAAAATGGGAAACCTTTCTATTACTGCCATTAAATTTAATTAACTACTAAACAGAATAAAAACACAGCAAAAACGGTTTCAATACGATATGGTTTTGAAGAAGTGCTGTCCTCTGTCTAAGCTCCTTTCACTCCTGGTCCCAGGAAGTACTGACAAAATCACTGGACAGGATTATATTTATGTGCATGGACTGAACCACTTCCCTATCCAATACAGAAGGGAAACCTTATAACTAAATAACATCCATTATTAAAGTTATTTAGTTTTAAATAGTTTTTACAGCCACCATGATTGATTATGCAATAAAATGTAAAAAAATATAATTAAAACCAAGTTTCCAGTGTTCTCGCACACCAGGAGGGCTGTGCACACATTCTGGCGAGTTTCAGCCCAAACTCACATTCGCGAATGCGAGTTCGACACAAGTTTTTGTAATTGGATTGCAAAACTGGTCTTTCTCGAAGAAATGTATGTGCGAATGGACTTGGAAAAGAGTTCTTGAAAGTCACGTAGCTTGCTACAGGAATTGGGTTGTGCAAGTCATGACTCACATGCACGAATACTGTAATACACAGAAACATCTCGCAATTAACTCGCACCTAATGGATTGACTCACCCCTCACCCAGAAGAGCACCCCTCACACAACACAGATCACAACACCCACCACCCCTCATCCAACACCCCTCTCTCAGCACAGCAACCCTCTCCCAGTACAGCACCCCTCACCAAGCACAGATCACAGCACAGCACCCAACACCACTGTCCCAGCACAGTACCCCTTACTCAGCACAGCACTCCCAGTGACTGCTATACAGTACATAGACAAATCCCAGTGACAGCCATACAGTATGCAGATGGCAACCCAGTGTCTGCCATACAGTGTACAGAGAAATACAGTGACCACCATGCAGCACAGACAGCTCCCAGTGACCGCCACACAGATAGCATCTCAGTGTTTGCCATACAGTAAAGATAGCAACCCAGTGACCGCCATACAGTACACAGTCACCATCATACTGACTGCTATACAACACAGATAGCATGCCAGTGACCGCTATACAATACACAGAACTTCCCAGTGACCACCATAAAGTACACATACAGCATGGCAGTGACCGCCATACAGTATAGATAGTATCCAGTTGACCAAAGTACACAGAGATCAGCCCAGTGACTGCTATATACTACACAGAGAATCCCGGTAATCATAATACAGCACAGACAGCATTCAATACACTATGAATACAGACCACTATGCAATACAAAGAGCATCCCACTGGATGCATACATCCTAATGTTCACCATACAATACACAGACAGCATCCCAGTGGCCACTATACAATACACAGAAGATCCCAGTGATCACCATAATACATAATTTTTGTGAACACCACACAATATCATCTTCTGATCATTAGTTTACCACACTTAAAAAATAATTTACTCCTTTTGCATCATCACAACAACCCCATTCAACATATCATTTATATAATTACAATATGATTAAGCCCAATTACTCATTCCATTATTAATTAACCCCCACATCCATTATTCATATTCTTTAACCCCTAATTCTCTCCCTCATTAATCCATAAAAGTGTTAACCTCCTCACCCTCATAATCACACCCAATTATTGTAGCTAACCTCTTATTCCAAACATATTCTTCTGTCTCCCTTACCTCCACTTCTCCTCACATGTTACTGATCCAGTGTTCCTGTGTGTTGGTCCTATATTATGCAGTCATAGCCCTTTTCTCGCATGGCACTGATCCTTCCTAATCCATTTTTGGTAAAAAATGGGCCTCTTAGGATAGAGGTCTGTCAGCATTGAATTCATAATGCAAATGATTATTTTTGTGATTAAAATTTCAAAACCACTACTGCTCATTCCTCGGATGAAAGCAGCAGAGTTCTGTAGAAACTTGTTAGGAAATCTGTTACCACTTTTAGATATCTGGTCCTAGACTATTCCTGGTTTTATGTACCCGTGGATCCATGGTCTGAATATGCTGGAAGAGCATTTTTTTTTTTTTCGCAGCAAATATGACACACTGGCGTATTGGTAGCAATAGTATCTCAACATCCACCACTTACTGCACACTATCTACACAGTGCTCCAGGTTTTACCTGTTGGGTCACTATTATACTCATCATGCTGCAATCTATGACCCTTAGCGGACATTGGGCCTGATTCAGACCCACTCGCGAGCGGCTGTCCGCTCGCAAGTGGGTTGATGGTGTGCACTGAGCATGTGCACGACGGAGGGAGCTCCGTCGTGCGCATGCGCCAGACGCGACGAGCGAAGGACTTTCCTTCGCTCGTTGTGTCTGATCAAAGGGGGCGTGCTGTCGATGTTGATTGACAGCACGCCCCCTTTGGTGGGCGTGCCTCCCAGACGGGGGCGTTCCCAAGGGAACGCCTACCGTCTGAAGCCGGCCCACTGACATCACTAGTGATGTCAGTGGGAGTGATTTTGGCTCTGATAGAGCCAAAATCACTCTGGGCCTTGCAGTTGAAAAACTCAACCGCAGGCTCCGGCTCGCAGTGGCGATGGTCGCGATGGCCAAGACCATCGCGACCATCAACCTGCACGTTTGTATAGGCTGTGGGTGGTGACCCACAGCTATACGAGCGTCCAGGAGGACGCTCCATTTTTATGGAGGACGGCCCTCATTCAGAGCGAGCGCTCTGCTCAGAGCGTCCGGCTCTGAATGAGGGCCATTATCTTTATTTTTTTCGGGGGGGAAGGGGGTGGGTTTTGTACTGTTTATGCTTATGTATTTTGGAAACTGCTGTGGAACTCTTGTGGCACCATATAAATAAAGGATTATAATAATTATCTACAAACATCGCCGATTGATGAGCCATATCCCAGCACAGGTTCTTCTGCTTATATACTGTGCTATGGGATAGCATTTACGCTTGGAGATTATACAGCTTGTGATTTTATCATATCAGCCTGATATCCTGAGTACGAGCACATTATCCATTGAGTAAGTATCACACATTGTCAGTGGAAACACATTAGCTGTCCCATTTCTTTTGAATAAGGGACTTTCTTTAATTCAAGCACAGCGATTCTTACAGATATTGAACAGCAATGTACTTTTTGAATTTCTACACAATCTGTTGTGTTTTTTGAGCTGGGCACATGATTAGCATATGTTTTATTTAAATGCAATATCCTGATGAAACATAGATGTTTGAAATATTGAATTAATTGATTCCAGGATTTCTTATTGTGGATCTAATACATACTTGCCTACTTTTGAAAATGAGTTTCAGGGAGACTATAAACGATATTAGATTGCACAGTGCAAAGTGGCGCTGAGGGGGCGTGTCATGCTCTGCCCAAAGGGCATGTCTGACTCCACCTATGAGCGTATCTGCTGCCGCTCAGGGGTGTGTGTGGAACATTCTGACCTGCCTGTTGAATAAAATATTATATTTCTAAGTTGTGCCAGTGTAAACATGTCAGCCTACAATCACGCATGCACTAACGAACATACGCTCACACACACGGTTCAGAGCCAGCCTACACACACACACACACACACACTAAACACAGGGTTCAGAGCCAACACACACACGGGCCAGTGTCAGACTACACACAAACGCACACAGGGCTCAACAACACACACACACCTGGGGCAGTGCCAGCCTATGGAGCTGCTGACTGTAGTTAAAACCCGACACTCACCCTGGGAAACAGGCACTCCTCCTCCGAGCTCCCCACCGCTTCATCGCTGCTCTCCACTGCGGGACCAGCAGCTCTGCCAGTCTGGACAGCTGCTACCTGACGTGCAGCTCCAGTCAACCAGTTTAGCCTCAGTGTGGATAGGCGAGTTTGCCGCGATCCCTGTCAGACACTCCCGCCGATGCGCTAGGGAAGTTATCTCTCCTGACCTATGTCTGTGTAGGGAGACGGGAACTCTGCATGCCTGTGCAAACGCTCCCCTCCTGCCCCAATTGGAAGTCCCGGATTGGATCTAATGCGCTGTTGTTGTGAAGCGCAGCGCTCACCTCCCTCCTGCTGCAGTCACCGTCGACAAAGCTCTTGCCGGTGGGACAGACTGCAAGTGTCCCTGTACAGGCTGGGGGATCTGGTGACTGTGACTCCAACTGCGCGGCGCCGAGTTTCCTCATGTAAGACAACAGCTGCTCTATCAATCAGACTCCGCCTCTTTACATCAGAGGAAGTAGAGGGGAATCCGGGGTTTTATTTAACTTTCCGGGGCAGCGGGAGACTCCACAGTGAACCGGGAGTCTCCCGCAGGATTCGGGAGGGTAGGCAAATATGATCTAATATTGTGTGCAATTATTGCCATTCATTGTATGTTTTTTTTATATGTTTAAATCTTAATATTTATTAAAATATATATTTTAATTCTGGTATATGTTTGATTGCTGCATACTTACTATTTGACCTGAATTAAGTGCTCTTTTTGTATGTACTATATATGGCTCAGCTCAGACTTTTTTTTAATGATAATTGCTGAAAACGTATATTTGCTTCCCCTGATCCAATAATATATGGTCTGCATATTCTGCGATTTTTCTTTTATGTTGATTTCAAAACCGACTGAAACCAACAACGTGTTTGACTTTCCAAATCGCATATTTACTAATAGTCTGGAGGTTTTTTCGATCTGAAAATCGACTTCGATGTCAGTGGAATTTTGCAGGTATAAATGCAATCAGTTTTGTTTGATCTTTCAGTTCAAAACCAATGGCAAACCCCTTCAAAAAAGAAGCACGGTGCTTCTTAGGAATACATTTACTAAGGATCGCGTTTGGCCGAGTTTGCATTCCCGTGCAAATTTACGTGAACTATCAACTCAGAGATTTAAAACACGATCCCGGGAAAACATGCAAACAGAAGTCAAAAGACCATTGAACAAACTTGCGTGTACTTTCCATAGACAGGAAAACTACTCATAGATCTACTAAGAATCATATTTCAAACACGATAGAACATGGAGAAAACTTGGAGCAGAAAAGAAGAAAACAATAGAAGTGCCTGCAAGCGGTGTGTTCTGCCGAAGCTGAACCAGTAACCAGCACCGGACTCAACCAGCTGGGGGGTAATGCCATAGCAGGGGGACACACATCACGGAGGGAATCGGTATGATTTACCAACAGACCCATGCCCGGCGGCTGGAATCCCGACAGCGGCATCCCGACAGAGGAGGAAATCCCGATCGTCCTAAGGTAAGTATATACCTACCTATTTCTACCCCCTAACCCTCCCTTCCCCTTTCCCTAACCTTCCCCCCAAGTGCCTAACCCTAATCCCCCCAGGGGTGCCTAACGTTACCTCCTCTTCCCCTAGTCTAAACCTAGCCTCCCGGGGGGGTGCCTAACTCTAAGTCCCCCGCAGGAACCCTAAACCTAACCCTTCCCCCCCTGCGGCTATCCGCGCTCGGAGCCCGGCGTCCCTTCGATCGGGATGCCGGGCGTCGGACGCCTGTCTTTAGACCCTTGCCGGGATATGACAGACGGAAAGCCGGCTGTCGGGATTAGGTCCGCCAGCTAACCGACTGCATACCTCACGGAGTCCCCCTGTCATCACATTAACCAGCCCCAAAGTGGCCACCCCAGTCCTGACTTAGTCAAACACTACTAAGGTACAGAAAACCACATGGGAAATGTAATTCTTGGGCAAGCACTGTATGCACAGGATGTACATACAGTGCTTGCATGTCTGTGTAATCAGGAATGCAGTTTGTTTTTGCCAAGCCCCCTAGATGTCTACCTGGAGAAGGGGATCAACCAGTGCCATGGAATAGGTAAGTAGGGAGTGTGAGTGTGTATAATTGGCTAGTAAAGGGCTAGCAGTTTTGGTGTCTGCATACTGTCTTTTTAAAAATATTTTCTTCACAGTCGGGATAGAGGTGCCACCAGGCCCTTACTGTCTGGGCATAGTGGCACTTGTGGTTCTGCAAAAGCCACCATGCCAGAGCAGGCTTTCTGGAACCTGTAGTCCCACTGTAAAGAACCATATGAATTACTAACTTTCACCTATTAAACCTTCACCTATTAAACCTTCACCTGTCGCCACCAGGGGCAGGTGAAGGGAATAGCCCCATGCTTCACCATAGCCCTGGGATATCCTTGGGAGGGGAACCACCTTTTTGGGGGGGAGGGGGACTCCTTTTCCATGGAATCCCAAGACTGGGATGACCAGTTTGGGGTTGGGTAATGCTCTGGCAAAGGGGACCCCATGATGTGTGTCCCCGTGCTATGGCATTACCCCCCCCAGTGTTTGAGCCTTGTGCTTGTTACTGGAAATATGGGGGTACCGCATGGCATTTTTCTATCAAATTTCCAATATCAGAATGGGCTCACAGGTCTGGTTATGCTTTTTTGGGGGGAAGGGGGACCCCACACCAATTTATTTCTACATTTTAACACTTTCTTTACACTACAAACAAAAGCACTGCACAGCTCTGACTGTATGCAGTCAGGAAGCCGGCGGACCTAATCCCGACAGCCGGCTTCCCGACTGTCATACCCCGGCAAGGGTCTAAAGACAGGTGTCGATATACCGACGCCTGTCATTAGACATACGCCGGGAGACTGACACCTGGCATCCCGATTGTGTGGACGCCGAGCGCGGATAGCCGCGGAGGGGGGGGGAGGGTTAGGTTTATGTTTCCTGGAGGGGACAGGGTTAGGCACACCCCCCTGGGAGGTTAGGTTTAGCCTAGGGGAAGGGGGGGTTAGGGTTAGGCACCCCCAGGGGAGGTTAGGGTTAGGCACTCCCCCAGGGGACTTATGTTTAGGCAGTGGGGAAGAGGGAGTTAGGTTTAGGCACTTAGAGGGGGGATTAGGGTTAGGAACTAGGGGGAGGTTAGGGTTAGGCACCCCTAAGGGAGGGTTATGGTTAGGTTGTAGAATTAGGGTAGCTAATACTTGCCTGAGGACGATCGGGATTTCCACTGCTGCCGGGATGCTGGTGCCGGGATTCCAAGCATGTCCGGCGGAAAATCATACCGATTCCAATCTGACTGATCTATGTAGTGCTTGGGCAGAACACGCAGCTCACAGGCACTTCTAATGATTTTTTTATTCTGCTCCATGTACTAACGTGTTTTTAAACACAATTCCTAAAAAAATCGATGAGTTGTATTCCTGTCTATGGAAAGTACTTGCTTGTTGGTTCGATGGTCTATTGACTTCTATTTGCATGTTTGCTCATCTATTTCTGTGCAGGATTACGTTTAAAAAAAAAAAAACACGAACGCAGCTTATTTCGAAGAGCCAAGGACAATGAGTTAAAATCAGAACGTCTGGCTAATTTATAGGGTTTGAGGAAATGTGGACAGTAATGGGATTGGAAATGTAGATAGATGCTGGAGGAGTCATTAATGGCTTAGAAAGTTAGTGATGAATTTAGTCTAGATGGGAAAGGTTGAAAGTTTGCTGAGGTGGCTCATGGGAGTAGCGGGGCAATTGACATGGGGTGAGTGTGGTGATAGGACAGGAGGCAGGGGCAGAGTCATAAGGGGAATGAAGGTTGGCTGGGGGATAGGTAACTATGTGAGAGGGAGGGAGCAAGAAAGAGAAACGGGGTGGGGTAGAGAGAGATAGAGATGCAGGAAGGGGTATCGGGGGGGAACATTGTGTGTACTAGAATATTTTTGGATTGTGAGAGGAAACCCATGAAAACATAGGGAGAACATACAGACTCTACACATTTAGAGCCCTTGTCAGGAATTTAACTCAAGAGGGTGCGGGTGCAGTGCTATTCATTGTCCCGTCATGCTGTTGCATATAGCTCTACATATTTAAAAAAATAGGTGATATCCTTCAGAGCAGTGGTTCTATTGAAGACTTGGAGAGGAAGAAAATATGTTGTCCTTAGAAGGCACACTTATGTAAAATATAACTTTTATTGTATCATTTAAAATGGCGACAAAAGTGAAATATTGTGAGAATAACACATTTAGGGCCGTATTCAATATAGGCGAAAAGTCACAATCGCCGAAAAGCGCTCACCGATGCGATGTTTTCGCCACATACCAGCGTATCGCACTATTCAATTCCAGGAAGTTTTCACATGCGCGAAAACTCCATAGGCAGAAACAGGAGAAAAGATTTCACCACCTCAGACGCAGGTGAAAAGATGTGCAAAATGCCTAATTGGCCCTAAAAATGTGAGGACTTGGGCCCTGATTCAGAGCCAGTCGCTCTGACAGAGCGCTCGCTCTGAATCAAGGCCGGTCTTTTTTTTTTTAGTACAGCCTCCTGGCCGCTCGCATAGCTGTGGGTGACCACCCACAGCTATAGCGAGCGGCCAGGAAGATGGTCTTGCGACGAAACCCTTGTGGTAGGGTCTCGTTGCCGCAAGCCCCAGAGAGCTTTCGGCTCAAACAGAGCCGAAAGCTCTCCCACTGACATCACTTGTGATGTCAGTGGGGCCGCCCCCAGATGGTAGGGGGGCCTCCGTCTGGGCTGCCACCCCCTGGCCCACCCAGCAAAGGTGGCGTGCTGTCACTCAACATCGACAGCACGCCCTCTTTGGTGCAAGACCCGGAGCGATGGCTTGCCCGTCGCTATCCGGGTCTCGCGCATGCGCACGACGGAGCCGACTTCGTCGTGCGCATGCGCTCTGGGCCACCATCGACCCGGTTGCGAGCGCTCAGCGCTTGCGACCGGGTCTGAATCAGGCCCTTGGTTCAGAACCCTTTGGACAACCCCTCTAATGACTATTAAGGCAAAAAAACCCTTTCAAACTTTGATTAACACCCCCTTGTAATTACATATAAATGTTGGGGTCAGGTATTTTGGGGTGCTGTATGGATGGGACAGGTATTTTTAGGTTTGCAGGTGGCTGCAGCAGGTTTATTTTTAGCATTTGTTGAAACTGCACTGTATAGACTCAAAAATATACTAGCACCCTTTTAAATGTACCCCCAATTAAACTACAGCATTTATTTATCAATAAAGAAATTTCTTTAGATAATTTTTCCACACTTATGCAAATATGCATATAACAGCTCTTTGATTCAATTTAAGAACCCTAAATATTTTTATTAGGGCTATTAATACACTTCTATATTGATTTCCAGGGTCAGTTAGGCTTTTTATGGGGTACAGACTGATTTCCCTAAAATAAGCTGTCCGTTTCACTAGTTTCGCTGCATTCGCACATATGCTTTTTTGCCTGTTTTGTAATTGAATAGAGTGAAAAGCAGGAGCGTACAGTGTGAAAGTACGGGAAAACTTTGCGTTAAAACCATCGAATGAAGCGAAAAGATTGCAGTGGCGAATGCTTATCGCCGGCAGCGACTTTTTGTCTCTAATTTAATTCAAACCTTAGTAGTAAATGATGTGCAAAATAAAGAAAGTTGTGAAGAATGAAAATGGGCTATGTCACTTTATTACTTTTCTTTGTATCCTTAGTGTGTGTACAGGTGTCAGGTAGTATTGTTCATGTAACAATTCATATTGGTATATCTTAGGTAACTGTATGCAATTAACATATATATATATATATTCCATAGACAAAAACTTTACAGTTTCACATGTCCTATTAAGGCTTCTTAGACATGATCTGAAATTTCACAAAACCTATTGAATTTCTGCCACTCGAACCTCAGAAAGCAAATAAGTTACAATAGTTAAGGCTGACGCCTTAATGGACGTGTTCCTTTCGTGAAACAGATATGGTATGCCATGATACCATGTGGTTAACTGCAGATTCAACACTCTCACAGAGTGAGATTGCTGTCACTCAAAAAAATGGTGGAGCTGCTAATTCACAGAATTGTGTGCTCATTGCAACTGAGGTCTGAGCACACACATGGCACACATCTCATTCAGTGTCCACAATATTCCCATTCAGTCACCACAATAATCCCAGTGCTAGCTGTATTCCCATCTGCGCTGCTCTGTCTTCCCGCATCCATGCCACTCTGTACCCACTATTCATGTCACTGTTTTCGCCCCCATCTGTACTGCTTCATTTTCCCCTCTCCTCGCCTTTTTGTCTGCCCCATCCACACCGCTCTGTCTTCTCCCCCCATCCACCATACTCTTATCCCATCTGCGCAGCTGTATGTTCTGCTCAGACCTCAGTTGCATAGACTGCATGTGTGTATTCCAATGAGCACACAATTCTGTGAATTAGCAGCTCCACCATTTTGTGAGTGACAGCAATCTCACCCTGTGAGAGTGCTGAATCTGCAGTTAACCACATGGTGTCATGGCATACCATATCTGTTTTACGCAAGGAACACGTCCATTAAGGCGTCAGCCTTAATGATCGCAATTTCATTGCTTTTTAAGGTTCGAGTGGCAGAAATTCAATAGGTTTTGTGAAATTTCAGGTCATGTGTAAGAAGCGTTAATGGGACATGTGAAACCGTAAGGTTTTTTGTCTATGGAATTTCATTGCTTTTTAAAAATGTATTAACTATCAGGGTTTGGAGGAGCAAACCAGGCCACCTGCTGAGAAGGGCAACAAAATGGTACATTAGCACAGGTGGAGGAAGGCCGGCACACAGGAGGTGTTTTGGGGCTGCACAGGGAGAGACGGCTATGGGGGCCGGCTGAAGGAGTGCCAGGCAGCGGCAGCAGCGGGGTTTGGACCAGTGGCAGCAGTGGAGCAATGCACAGGGGCATCAGCGGACAACAGAGGTGCTCACTGGCGCTGGTCATGCATCTGAGAAAATAAGACACAGATGCATGGATGAATCAGTGAGATCCATCTATGCATCTGTGTTAAAATTAGAATTTGTGTAAAATAAAAATTTAAAAAAAGGGAAATGCACCACCCCCCTCCCCCAAACACAACCAGCCCTGGGCTTTTCACCGCCGGTCCTGGTTGTGAAAATACAGAGGACAAACGATATAGGGGTCCCCCGAAATAAAGCACAACCAGCACCAGGCTTTTCAGAACCAGTCCTGGTTGCTTTATATAAGCCAGCCAAAGGGGCGGGGCAATGATGTCGCGAGCCATCATTGGCTCACGTCGGCCATCTTTGAATTTCTAAAATGGCGCTGAGGCGCCATTTTTTAAATGGGCATGCACGGTTCTCACCATTGAAGTCAATGGTGAGAATCGTTCATTCGCTGAGAGGCGGAAGGCCAATGAGTGCTCCGCACCGGGATTTCTGTACTGAAATCCCGTGGCGGAGCTGTCATTCGGGTATTACTGTACTGTTCTTAGAGAACAGTACTAAAGTTTGCTGGTCCGCGTATTTCGGTGTTTGTTTTGCCAAGACCCTCGATGCCTACATGGAACGAAGAGGACCTGATTCACGCATAGGAGGAGGTGAGTATGGATTTTTTATTACAGGAACACAATTTGATTATCTACATGGAGAAGAGGACAGATGGGCTACAGGGATACATAGGCGAGTATGTGAGATAGCGTGTGTCTATGTGTGTGTACATGTGTGTACATGTATGTTTGAATAACATTTTTCTTTCTATGGTGTGTGTGCTGTGTTTTTTTAATATTGCTTTTGTGGACCTACAGGTACCAGCAGGCCTGTAATGCCCAGCTTGCTGGTACTTGTGGTTCTCCAAGTAACAGCATGCAGGGGAGGCTTGCTGGGAACTATAGTTCCACAGCAAAATCCAATATTTTAACTCTTTACTTGCACCACACTTTACATAATCAACCAGGCACCCACCGGCAAGGGATGCCGGGGATAGCCCCGGGCTATCAGCCTGGGCCTGGGGTGCCCTGGAGAGGGGGACCCCTTTATTCCCCAGGGATCCCCGGCCTGGGCTGACTAGCGATCAGGGGTGATGCTTCAGCTCTGGTGAAAGGGCTCCACTGGCTTCGGCAACACCTCCCCCCTCCTAAAAAGGGTACAGTGCTGGTTCTGGTAAATACAGGGGGACCCTATGCATTTTTTTCCCCCTGTATTTCCAGAACCAGGGCTGGCTTAGAGCCCAGTGCTGGATGCGCTAAATAGAGGGGAACCCTGCGTCATTTGTCCCCAGTATTTTGGAAACCAGGACTGGTTCTGGAAAGCGTGGTGCTGGTGGTGCTTAATACGGGGGACCCCTACGTCATTTGTCCCCTGTATTTAGCACAACCAGTACTGGGTCTCCAAAGCCCGGTGCTGGTTGTTGTTTTTTTTTTTGGGGGGGGGGCACGCAATTTTTTTTTTACACAGGTTTGTGTTTTTTTAAACAAAGAAGCACAGACGGGTCTCACTGATCCCGTCCCTGCTTCTGGGTTTGTTTATACACAGATGCAGGTGTCATGGATCTTCAGATCTGAGCCTGCATCTGTCTCCTGCTACTTCCCCCGGGTCTTGCTGCCTACACCACTGCCGCCGCTAATGCCCACTACCGTCCCCGGCCGCAGCTAAAGAACGCTTTCTTCCCCCGGCCTACCGCCACTACCGCTCACACTGGCCAGCCATATTGGTGAAGCCACAGTGAGTGCACCTACTGGAGGATCCTACTGAGGCTGCACAAGGAATTTAATCTTCCTATCTCTATAATGGCGCAACTGTGAGGTAATAGTTTAAAACTGTAACTTCCTCAATTACCTGAACCCCAAAAGGCCCTACCCTGGAACAATAGCTGCCTAATAAACAAACCCCAAGTCTAAATTTGCCCCCTACCCTGAGTTATGCGTTCCCAAAAATCCCCCATAGAGAACAGCAGAAAAGTCCTAACTGAGAGTGTCAGAAAAAAAACCTGACAATTGGAACTTTAGATTACTCCCAAATCCTCATTTTTTATTTTTTTGCCCTGAAAATTGTTATGCAGCACTGAGCGACAGTTCTATCCGCCCATGCCAAATTTCAGCTTGATACTTCCTATAGCTTTTGAGGTGTAGCCCTTTAAACACCATTCCACCCCTCCAGAATTCTCTATGGAGATTTCCATTTTTTTTTCGATTCAGTCTTAATAAAAGGGCACGACTTATAATATTGTTAAAGCTAGATATCTTGGATGAAGGCATTTATTTATATAAGTTGCAAATAATGATCAGCCAATCTGATTGTATGAGATCTGATTGTATGCTATTGTGATTTATAATATTGCACCATTCCTTGGGCTTGTTCTGTTCTGTATTCCAACACTTTGGTGACGCTGCAGAAATTATCCCACTGTGGGGTTATGAAATATAATTAATACAAAGTTCTTACTTTATATACTTTAAGTATATTTATAATTTTACATAACTGTATATTGATGTTTAGTCTTATTTGAATCAGCATTTAATATGTACTGTTTTATAGATAAATACTGTATCTCTTTTGTAAATATAAATGTAATATTGATGTAATGTTCAAGACCACCCACAGCTTTTGCGGGCGGCCTGGCGATGGTCGCGATTATCGCGACCATTGGGCTTGCGAGGAGACCCTGTGGTAGGGTCTCAGCTCTCGCAAGCCCGAGTGGACTTCCAGCTCTAATAGAGCAGGAAGTCCACTACTGACATCACGAGTGATGTCAGTAGGGCCGCCCACAAACGCCAGGCATTCCTAAGGGAACGCCTTTGTTTGTGCAGTCACCCCCCCTCCCCGCCTACAAAACGGGGCAAGCTGTCAATCAACATCGACAGCCGCCCCGTTTTATAGCGAGACCCGTTGCGACGGAGCTGGCGCATGTGCAGTCGGGGACCATCGAGCGGGTCTGAATCAGGCCCATAGTCTTTGCTGTATGGTGGTAGCTGTTTGTGCTGTATTGTCACTAGGATGCTCAATTTAATTTGTGGCAGTCTCTGGAATGATCTATGTACTTTATGGTGGTAACCAAGCTGGTGGTGGTGATTGAGATGCTCTTTGAATTTTATGATGTTTACTGGGATCGCAAGCAAGACCTATGGGGGCCCAATAGCAAAATTTCCAAAGCCCCCCAGCCCGGGCAAATTATTTTGCAGTTTATCCATTTTGATTGTAAATGACCTAATATCTAACTACTTAGCTGTCATGCAGGCTTAAATAAATTGTAATTAGCATAAAGTAAGCATTATAAACGAAATATATATATATAAAACAAATTTTAAAAAATTGTATAGTCTCCCCAATCCTAAATGTTTCTGAAACAACATGGTATATAAGAAGGCTATGATTCACTAATAAATCAGTTAATAAAGAGAGATGGAGGCAGAGACACCTCGGCCAGTGGCAGCAGATGCCCTGCAGCAACATTCAAAGGCAGCCTGGGCCCCATAGCAGCCCCATTCTCTGTACCTACTGTCTGAGGTTTGCTGCAAAATTGGACAGGTGCGTAGGCATATACTGGATGTTGAATCTGCATCCAGGTCTCCAGTAGGATTGTGTTAACAGTCTGGCAGTGTCATATCAGATAAATCATTTTCTTTATCCATTGTTTCTAAATTACAAACCACAGGTAAAATGGAGAGAGGGGTAAGGGTGACAGGCCAAAATTTATTATAAAGTCATTACCTTAAGATGTTATTCAGATTCTTTTTCTAAAACTGTTGATGTTCAGGACCTTATTTGGAGATATAATCCAAAGTTCATATCAGTAGTCGTTATCCAAAGTTGCCTACATAAAACAGGAACTACTCAGAGAGTATCAATGTAGGACAAAATGTCACCACAAAATGGCTGCCAGTAGCGGGGCATCCTTTATATAGGACTGTGACCTGCATTGTGACATCACAATGCATGCAGGCAGCAGCTAATGATGGCTATAGCATGGATCATCTCTGGGCCCAGACACCCTGCAGCAGCACTCTGGTGAGAATAGAAAAGCTGGGGCTCAGGAGATGGCAGTTTTATTCAGTGCAGTGAGCAGGTGCCCATGGCAGCTGCACTCTGTGCTCCTACTATAGCTACGCCCTTGGCTGGGATGGCAGGCACAAAGCTACTCTCTGTATTGTATGGCTGTCAAGTTGGCTGTTTGCTAGCACAACTTATGATTGTTTTGAGGCCCCTACAGTTTGAATTTGAATGAGGCTACTTTCAGAATTTTTTCCAGGGCCATTTTAAGTTCCTAATCCACCCCTGCGTACAGTGGCGCCACTGAGTCCCCAGGAGGGCACAAAAAAAATCCCATAAGAAAAAAAAAATATAAAACACAGCGCCGGTCCCCCGTGTGTTGCCGGCGCCCGCTGATATTTGTTACCAGCGGGCACACGGCTCCCTCCCTGCAGCGGCAGTCGAAGCTCACTCCAGAGCTCCGGCTCCCACATAGAGCACTATGGGAGGGACGTCATGACGTTATGATGTCTCTCCCATAGATCTGCGGTCGGACCAGATGGCAGCGGATGCAGGAGCGGGGCCTAAGGTAAGTATTGTATTTGTATTTTTTATTTTTCAGAAGGGAGGCATGGGGGCATTACTACTGGGGGCATGTCTATAAGGGGGCATTACTACTGGGGGCATGTCTATAAGGGGACATTACTACTGGGGGCATGTCTATAGGGGGGCATTACTACTGGCGGCATGTCTATAAGGGGGCATTACTACTGGGGGCATGTCTATAAGGAGGCATTACTACTGGGGGCATGTCTATAAGGGGGCATTACTACTGGGGGCATTTCTATAAGGGGGCATTACTACTGGGAGCATGTCTATAGGGGGCATTACTACTGGGGGCATGTCTATAAGGGGCATTACTACTGGGGGCATGTCTATAAGGGGGGATTACTACTGGGGGCATGCCTATAAGGGGGCATTACTACTGGGGGCACTAATGGGGGTATTACAACTGTGGGCACTACTATAGGGGGCATTACTACTTTGGGCACTACTATAGGGGGCATTCCTACTGTGGGCACTACTATAGGGGACATTATTACTGACGGCACTACTAATGTGGGCACTACTACAGGGGGCACTACTATTAGGGGCATTACCAATGGGGCACTACTATAGGGGACTTTACCAATGGAGTCATTAACACTGTGGGCACTACTGAGGGCACTGCATGGGGGGGCCATTGTGTAAGAGGCACCACTGCTGTGAGCATTCTATAAGGGGCACCACTACTGTGGGCATTGTATTAGGGGCACTACTACTGTGGGCATTGTATTAGGGGCACTACTACTCAGTACTGTGGGCCTTGTGTATAAGGGGCGCAACTGTGTGTCATAACATGAATAAGGGTCTAATGTGTGGCATAATTTGAATTGGGGATACTGTATTATAGAGGGCATTACTGTGTGTGGCACAATGTATTATACAGGGCATTACTGCTTGTGGCATAATGTGTTATACAGGGCATTATTGCGTGTGGCATAATGTGTTATACAGGGCATTACTGCATGTGGCATAATGTGTTATAAGGGGCATTACTGCGTGTGGCATAATGTGTTATATAGGACATAACTTCATGTGGCATAATGTGTTATACAGGGCATTACTGCGTATGGCATAATGTGTTATACAGCGCATTACTGCGTATGGCATAATGTGTTATACAGTGCATTACTACGTATGGCATAATGTGTTATACAGGGTATTACTGCATGTAGCATAATGTGTTTATATAGGGCATTACTGCATGTGGCATAATGTGTTTATACAGGGCATTACTGCATGTGGCATAATGTGTTTATAAAGGGCATTGCTGCATGTGGCATAATGTGTTTATAAAGGGCATTGCTGTGTGTGGCATAATGTGTTTATAAAGGGCATTACTGCATGTGGTATAATGTGTTTATAAAGGGCATTACTACATGTGGCATAATGTGTTTATAAAGGGCATTACTGTGTAAGGCGCATTACTGCACATGGCAATTATTCGCCACGAGGGGAGAGCTTGGGGGAAGCACAGCACCTTCATAAGTGCTGGGCACGCCCCTCAGTGTGATGAATTGGGGGTGATCCGCAAGGACACGCCCCCTTTCCGGAAGCGTGTGCGCTTTCAGCGCACGCAGAGGAACGTCATCTAAAAAAAGAAGTTTTTTTTTTTTTTGGGGGGGGGGGGGGGGGGGGGGCGCAACTGTGAACTTTTGCCCTGAGCTCCACAATGTCTAGAACCGGCCCTGCCTGCATATACCAAACGTTTTGCCTTGTCAGATCCTTCGCTACGCTCTGGGCATCTAGCGATTGCGCTGTGACACAGCAGTGCAGAGTCCCCGTATAGGCCACCACATGTAACACAGGGTATAGAAATTAGGACACCAGATAGGCAGGTACTTGTTAAAGCAGTGTATTTTTTATAGAAGCAAACACTGCACCTTAGCATACATGAGCATAGACCTGGATACACACAGGCACATAACAGAAAAAAGGCAAACAAAATAAAAGTAAATGTCTCAGCACTCCTTTTGCTTAACAGTCAGCAGCTACAATCTCTGTGGACCTTCCAGATCCTGGCACCCTAATGCTAATCACCACCCCTGGCCTATTGCCTGGCCAGTTTGTCCGGCATCAGGAGCAAGGAGCATCAGGTGTGTGGGAGTTTGAAACCCTTCCTGTGCTCCAGTGATTATTCCAGCTGGGTCTGTGTAAATGACGTGAAAACCTGGAATTCCACACCTCCACTGCTAATGCAGAACGCACAGGATTCACTCCAGCCTCCCTTGGGGCTCTATTTACTACAATCCGCATATTGAATGCGGATTGTAGTGTGATATTACCGAGTGAATTCGCATTGCGAATTCAGGCAATATCACAGGGATTTACTATAAATCCCTTGCAGGGACAGAGCTTGCGATAAAGCTCTGTCCCTGCGTATCCCATCCGCACTCCAGTAGCGGTATTTTTGGAAAAAATACCGCGACTAAGAGCCCGTGCTGCTACCCCCACCGACGCTAAGCCCCGCCCCCTGGCGCTTTTTTTTACAGCAATCAGCTTGCGGTCTATTTAGACCACATAGCTGATTACTGGTAGCGGCTCCCGCCTCTGCTCTCCCCGTTAGAGCAGAGTGGGAGCCCGGTAACCGGGGGAGACCCTGGATAACGCCATTATCACAGGGCTTCCCCCGATATTTTTTTACAATTTATTTTTAGTAACTATGGTCGGATCACATTTCCCATTACAATTATGGGAAATGCGATCTGCTTTACTAAAAATAAGTGATACTTAGGGGTTGGAGTAGAATTTTACTAATTCTACTCCAATTGCCCTATAGTAACTACAGGTGAAACTAAAATAATGTGAAAAGGGTGTGAAAACACCCTTTTTCACTTTATTTTAGTAAAAATAATGTTAATAAATAGAGCCCTTGGAGAGAGCTGATCCCACAGGAAAGTGGGTAATTCAGGTGAGAGACAACACCTCTCACCACAATACAGATAATATTAATGCACAGGAGTGTAAAACCAATAGTCAGATTTGAGAATTCCCTCCAAACCCAACAATTGCTTAATTACCAGATCTTATCTGGCCTATGGGCCTGATTCAGCAAGGATCGCTATTCTGCTTATACGCAGTTAGTAATATCAGCGGTGATATGCAATGTTTGATTCGCATTGCGATCGCAGCCTAACATAAGGACGCCCACTTCCCCTTACTCACATCCATATACTTGTCCAACATAGCAAAATAATCGGTAACATCTGAGCCATACGCACAGTTAAGGCAGGTCAGACCTCACTCAGGAATTGCTAACTTCAGTGCACGCTATGAGGCCTCAGGCTGCGTATGGTATCACAGTGGATAATTTATGCACGCCCCTGAAACACCGTTAAAACGCACTGGCATGCCCGACCACCCCTCCGTCACCACCCACAAACTTCCTGTTAAATGCTCTGCGATGGGTGTATGTCGCCCCTGCGATCGCAGTGGCCAGTTCGCACAAGCACACTGCAATGCATACGCATGCTCAGTACGATGCATACGCATGCGCAGTATGCAACACTCAGTCGATTGCATGTTTATAAGCAACTGCGATCCTTGCTGAATCAGGCTCTATGGGCCTGATTCAAAGGCGCTCGCTATTTGCGAGCACTCGCTCTGAATCAGGGCGGATTTTTTTTTCTTTAATCCGCCTCCAGGCCGCTTGTATAGCTTTTTACGAGCGGCCTGGCGATGGTCACGATTGTGGTAGGGTCTCGGTTCCCGCAAGCCCGAGTAAACTTCCTGCTCTAATAGAGCAGGAAGTTCACTGCTGACATCACGAATGATGTCAGTAGGGCCGCCCACAAACGGCAGGCATTCCTTCGGGAACGCCTCCATTTTTCCAGCCAAACCCTCCCGCCTACAAAACGGGGCGAGCTGTCGATCAACATCGACAGCCGCCCCGTTTTGTAGCGAGCCCCGGAGCGAGTGAAGTTCTCACTCGCTCTGGGGCCCGCACGTGCGCACTGGCCAACCATCGACCTGCTTGAGAGCGTCATGCGCTCGCGAGCGGGTCTAAATCAGGCCCTATGTTTTTATATTAGGTTCTAATAGAAAAAAACAAGAGATATATTAATTTCTAATAAAAACCAAGAGATATATTAATTTCTAATAAAAACCAAGAGATATATTAGGTTCTAATAAAAACCAAGCAGATATGTTCTTATTTAATCACATTCATTCCACCTTCCAGTAAAGGTATCTAGATGATCTTTTCATATTAGGTTCTTCTAATAAAAACCAAGTACATATATGATATCCAAACACAATACTTAGAGAGCGGTACCAAATGGAATGTTCTGTACCATTTAATACCAATACAAAATTCACAATGGAGATCGGGGATGCCGCTTATAACGTCCATGTTTATGTTCAGCCTTGGAATCCAAAAATCAAAGGGATAATCTCTATACATTCATATTGGCGTTATCAAGGGCACATATTTTTCTACATTTGAAGTAAGCAATTGCTTTTTATGCTAATTTTTAACATTTAATCAAGAATAAAATAATTTTGGATGTACTAATATTTGGCCATTGGCCGCATTGTTGGGTGACTTCTTTGGTGAGAGCAGGGCCAGCTCTAGGGGTGTTCGACCTGAGCGGTCGCACAGGGGCGCAACCCATAGAGAGCACACCTCTCCCCAACATCCCGATTTCAGCAGGACATTACTGTCCCTCTGTTCCACCCGTGGGCCGAAGTGGCCCGCAGATCGTTAAATCGGGAGGTTGGGGAGGGGTGCGCCCTCTATGGGTGGCGCCCCTGTGCCGGACCCCGGAGACTCTGAATGGATGCTGCGCTCCCCCAGCCTGATGTTATTTGGAGGCGGACACGCCTCCTAATAACGTCACATGGGGGCATAACCTATGGTAATTAGGCCACGCTACCCATAGGGCGCTCTGGAGGGGGCTGGCACAGGGTCCTCCGACCCCTGGAGCCGGCCCTGGGTGAGAGGTTATGTTCACAGAACCAAATGGACATCTCACACATTGAATAAGTACCTTAGTGGCCAAATCAGAAGAATTATTCAATGCTGATATATGTCAGCTGAAAGTTTTCAGTGGTATCGCCATTGTGAATTTTGTATTGGTATTACATTATGCAAAACATTCCATTTGTTTGCACCCTCTAAGTATTGTGTTTGGATATCTTTATGGCTGTGTCCTACTAACAGGGGACTCTCTTAAAGGTGCTGCTGGATTGATTGACGCAACAAATAGGCCCTCCATCCTTTTACATATATGATATGTATGAATTCCTCTTATTTAATCACATTCATTCCACCTTCCAGTAAAGCTTTTGGAAATGGATAATGTCACTTTTACATCAGAGTGTATTGCTGCTTATATATGAAACAATTGCAGATTGGCATAGAATTTGATAATTATTTGATTTTATCAGATATAGGGCTGGATTCAATTAGCGGCGATAATGTTGCCAGCGATAATATCGGACGATATTTGCCGATTTTTTATTTCTTTCAGAACGCTTTTTTCCCAGGAAATTCAACATAAATTGGGGGTAAAATGGGTGCAAGTATATTTTCGTGTCGTAAAAATGCAATTTTAAAAACCATTAAAAAACTGCCTGCTGCAACCGTGTACAATGATTAAAACACTTGACGCATCCATACCACCTCCCGAAAAATCAGACCAAATGCGTTAAAACCATTTTCAATGTTTTTATTTTTTCACCCGAAATTTGCGCAGTCGTTTTTCGCCAAAGTACGCAACTTACGATTTTTTTTGTGGGTAATTTATCATAAGGGGGGGTCCAAAGGGTTCTGAAAGAAATCTCCACATTTTTAGGAAAAAATAGGGATTTTGCATTTTTTTTTCTCCTGGTCTAAAATGTAGAAGACTTTTAGACTTTTTTGGTGAAAATCTTCCGTTTTCGACTTTTATTTGGTGAAAATCGATCGATTTCATGATTGTTTTTCGCCGCTGATTGAATACTAGGCCTGATTCAGAGCCGGACGCTCTGACAGAGCGCTCGCTCTGAATCAGGGCCGGCCTTCTGTTTTTGTAGAGCGGCCTCCTGGCCACTCGCATAGCTGTGGGTGACCACCCACAGCTATAGCGAGCGGCCAAGAAAATAGTCGCGATGGTCAAGACCATCGCGACCATCAGGCTTGCGACGAGACCCTTGTGGTAGGCTCTAGCCCTAGAGCGCTTTCGGCTGTAACAGAGCCAAAAGCACTCCCACTGATATCACTTGTGATGTCAGTGGGGCCGGACCCAGACGGTAGGCGTTCCCATGGGAACTCCTCTGTCTGGGCAGCCATGCCCCCGGCCCGCCCACCAAAGGGGGCGTGCTGTCACTCAACATCGACAGCACGCCCCCTTTGGTACGAGACCCGGAGCGACGGTTTGCCCGTCGCTATCCGGGTCTCGCGCATGCGCACGATGGAGCCGGCTCCGTCGTGCACATGCGCACTGGGCCACCATCGACCCACTTGCAAGCGCATAGCGCTCGCGAGCGGGTCTTAATCAGGCCCACAGCCCTTAAGCTCTTGATTAGGTTCTAATGTTTTCTGTGTTTAAGAGCTTATTTTCTTAAATGCTAATTCACCTGTTCAATTGTGATAAAAAATAGTATTTGGTGCATATTTGGTATAAATCCACATGTTACAAAAATAAATTAATCATGTTATCAACACTCCTAAGTTAGATATAATTCTAACAAGTAGTCTGGTTATATGGATAGTAAGATGGAATAATTTGGCCGGAAAGGCAGGGCTGTCTTAACAACAGTGTGGGCCCTGGGCAAAGCAATGCACTGGGGCCCCTACTCATTCACAGGAAAAAAATGTACAGTAAGTGATCAATAAAATTAAACCTTTAGATTTAGTAGTACTTTCAACAAAATCAGTTTAAATATAGCAAAAATAAATGTGAAATATGACAAAGCCATCATATAGTACACAAGGGAGCCTGCTGGCTGCCCGTATTGGTGCAATCTATTCTTTCTAGCCTGGTATTTATTGCACTTTTTTATTTTTTTAGTGGGAGTGGAGAATGTAACATCCATTCACAAATCCAAACCTTAATGAAGGACGCAATGCCCATTGCACAGTCAGACCCTGTCGCGGAACACAGGGCCAGGGCCATTCCCAAATCCAAACCTTAATGAAGGACGCAATGCCTATTGCCCAGTCAAACCCTGTCGTGGAAAACAGGGCCAGGCTCTTACCTGGTTGGGACGTAGTGGCTCACCTGGCAGAGGAGAGGTGTCTCCTGTCCTGACTCCTGAGGAGGCTGAGAGACTGGGACGACGACGGACTGGACGGATCCTCGAATGACCAGTCCGGCACCAAACACTGCAGCAGACGGCGGGTGGCAGCGGTACACTAGAAGGAACCAGCAGCAGCAGGCCTGGGTGGAGCTGCTGCAGCTCACGCATCAAGGCAGCCAGTCAAAAGTCATCTCTCAGAGAGACTGTGTCTGACTGGCGCAGGCAGATATAGCGGACAGGACAGTGTAGTAACTGCGGACGGCGGTGGGTGAGTACTTGTCAACCGCGCGGAAGGGGTCCGCTCATCACCGGGGGGGGGACAGGAGGATCAGAACACGGTGCTTTAACAAAAAAACTGCCTGCGGCAGCAAGGGGGCTGGCGGGTCCCTTGATGCTTCGGGCCCTTGGGCAACTGCCCAACAAGCCCAATGGAAGAAACGGCCTTGCGGAATGGGGTTAATGCACATGTATAGTTTAATTAATGGTATTCGTATTTTAAACTGCTTATAGTAATAGTAGGTTCCCAGATATATTATCTGTGAATTGTTACTTATTAACCCATATATAATGTGATCCTACAGGCTCTATTTAAATGATAGCCTGTAGGATCACATTATTTATAGGCTAATAAGTAACAATTCATGGATAATATATCTGGGAACCTACTATTACTAAAAGCAGTGGCGGAACCTGTGAGTGGTGGGCCCAGTTGCAAAAATTTACTTTGGGCCCCCCACCTCCACCGTACTCCAAGTTCAAAGTGCAGTGGGTGACAGGGAGAGGTAGAGGGTGACAGGGAGAGGCAAGAGGTAGACAAAGAGAGGCAAGAAGGTGACAAGGAGAAGGTGACAGGGAGAGATAACAGGCAGTGGGTGACGGAGAGGGAAGAGGCAGTGGGTGACAGGGGAGAGGTGACAGGGAGAGGCAGTGGGATACAGAGAGGGGGAGAGGGTGACAGGGATAGTTGACAGGCAATGGGTGAAAAGGAGAGGGAATAGGAAGTGGGTGACAGGGAGAGAGTGATAGGTAGAGGTTACAGGCAGTAGTGACAAGGAAAAGCAGTGGGTGAGAGAGAGGGGGTAATGGAAAAGTGACAGGGAGAGGGTGATAGGGAGAGGGTGATAGGGAGAGGTGACAGGCAGTGGATGACAGGGAGAAGCAGTGGGTGACAGGGAGAAGTGACAGGATGTGGGTGTCTGGGAGAGGGAAGAGGCAGTGGGTGACAGGGGAGGGGGTGAGAGGTGACAGGGAGAGGCAGTGGGTTACAGAGAGGGGAAGAGGGTGACAGGGATAGTTGACAGGCAATGGGTGAAAAGTAGCGGGGATAGGAAGTGGGTGACAGGGAGAGAGTGATAGGTAGAGATGACAGGCAATAGTGACAAGGAAAAGCAATGGGTGACGGAGAGGTGACAGTCAGGCAGTGGGTGACAGGGAGAGGGAGGGGCAGTGGGTGATGGAGAGGTGACAGGTAGTGGGTGACAGGGAGAGGGAGGGGCAGTGGGTGATGGAGAGGTGACAGGTAGTGGGTGACAGGCAGTGTGTGACAGGGAGATGGGAGAGTCAGTGGGTGACAGGGAGAGGGTGACAGGCAGTGGGTGATAGGGAGACGCAGTGGGTGCCCGACACATTATACCACACTGTAGTGCCCCCACATTATATTATACCACACTGTAGTGCCCCCGACATTATGTCACACTGCAGTGCCCCACACATTATGCCACCTGTAGTGCCCACACATAATGCTACACTGTAGTGCCCACATATTATGCCACCTGTAGTGCCCACACATTATGCTAAACTGTAGTCCCCACACATTATGCCACCTGTAGTCCCCAGACATTATGCCACCTGTAGTGCCTACACATTAAGCTACGCTGTAGTCCCCACACATCATGCTACACTATAGTCCCCATACATTATGTCACCTATAGTGCCCATACAGTGTACTCACCAGCATCAGGCTCAGGCAGCTGGCAGAGCAGCAGTCACAGCCTCACAATGAGTTACACCCATGAGGCTGCGCTGCTTCTAAACTCCATGTCAGAGGAGCATGTGATGGGCTCCTCCAATCAGAGCTTAGCACATGCTCCTCTGACCCCACTGCAGAGGCTACTGGGATTTATTACCCAGTAGTGCACTGCAGTGCTGAGCCTGATTGCACTGTGCCCTGGTCCTCTCTGCGTTTAGCTGCCGGCCGGGTCAGTCACAGCCTTGATGACTGCCCGGCATGCAGCTGCACTGCAGCCTACCATACAATTATAAACGATGCTGGGCAGTGTGGACCCCTATATTGCGGCGGGCCACGGTGCAGTGTACAAGCTGCACTGCACGTAGTTCCGCCCCTGACTATAAGCAGTTTAAAATACGTGTATCATTAATTAAAAACTATACATGTGCATTAACCCCTTTCCGGACTAATTATTCCATTTAATACCTCTTTTCCACCAAAAACCCACGTCCGACCTGGGTTTTCAGATATGGTTCCAACCCAGGTCAGCCCCGTTCACACTGAACCCGGGTCTGCCTTGCTAAACTTGTGAGGTCATAAAAAGTGGGTCGGACCCGGATTGCGCCGTTTACACTGCACCATTACCCAGGTCCATCCTGAGTCCGACCCTGGTAGCTACCTGGGTTGGATTGCCGGGTCACTTGACCCGGGTTATTTTTCAGGGACCCTTTTACACTGAGCTGCGACCCGGGTAGACCCAGCAATAACCCAGGTTTTAACTCTGGTGTAAAAGAGGTATTACTATCCATATATAAAAATTATTAATTTAGTTTTATAACGTGGATTTATACCAAATATGCACCATATACTCACCTTGATCGCAATTGAACAAGTGAATTAACATTTAAGAAAATAAGCTCTTGAACACAGATAACATTTGTTTTTTATTAGAACCTAATCAAGAGCTTAAATCTGATGAAATCAGATAATTAACATATTTTATGTAAACCTGCAATTGTTTGATATACAGTGTAAGCAGCATTATCTGGCAAACTCAGAAACTATAACTTGACCAATACACTGTGATGCAAACGTGACATTATGCAAGATTGCCACTAAGCTTTCATGCTCACTGATATAGTTCTACTCCGATAGACAGACTGAGCAACAGCTTTTAACCCTGGCAAGTATATTTCATTAATGGATCTCCACACTTTAACTATATTAAAGTTATGACACATTTCATTAAGGAATAAGCCAAAATGTTCAGACAATGAATTCAGCATGTATTTTTAAAACAAAAGTAAAGGAATTACTGTCATTATCCATTCATTTCTATAAAAGTAGGTGAAAATTAAAATTTTCAACTACTTTTGTACAAATTAACTATGGGGACTGTTAAAGGCAAGTTGTCAGGTAACCAGGATATCTGGAAAGGAAAGGTTTAAGCTGCCCACACACATAGCGATCTGCAAACGATGAGCCGATAATCTCCACACGATCTGCACACAATTTCTTGTCCAATCTTCAAACGATCTCTCCTGCATCCAGACTTTCACAGTGCATCGTGTCCTAGATTGTCAGATCTACCCTACTGCACGGCAGATCTGAAGATGCGATGTGCGACCAGCAGGGACGCGCATCGCATCGTGAGTGGGGACCCAAGATTTACTCTCAATTTGGCCATATTTTACACGATCTGTCGTTCCAATGTGTTGGAATCGGCCAGATCGGGTAAAATATCGCTATGTGTGTGGCCAGCATTAATATGGCCAGAGAGTAACAGGAGACACACACAGCAATGGTGTCAGACAATACTCTAACTTTATTAGACGTGGCAGGCATTTATATAGCTTCTTCATTGGTTATCTTATCATTTCTGAGCATGCTTACTCGTCACTTAACAGTTTGATTAATAGTCCCATATACACTGTAAGCCATAGTTGCCGACAATCAGCTCCAGCCTTCCGGGAGGGAGCTGATTGTCGACTAACAGCGGGGGGCAGGGCCGGCCATTGACGTAACTTTGGGGGTGGGGCGGGGCTGACCATTGATGTCACATTGGGGACGGGGCTGTGCAATTGTGTCATCGTGGCCCCGCCCCCTGTTTACAATGCCGTTATTTTCGCCATTGTGAAGCAGGGGACGGGGCCACGATGACGCGATTCAGCGCAAATCGCGCCACTGGCCCCCCCGCTGCAGGGGTTTCTAGTTTTTTCTGGGGGGAGGTCGGGAGGGTCGCAGGCTTCTGGGAGGCTTGCCTGCCTTTCCGGGGGGCCGGGAGCGGCACCCGAAAATCGGGAGGCTCCCGGCCAAATCAGGAGGGTAGGCGAGCCTGCTGTAAGCTATTACTTATGTTAGACGCAGGGGGCAGCATTGTATTATTAATAAGCAAATACTAATACTAAATATTCCTTGACACATAATTAAGAGGTTCTGCTCATTATTTCTGAGAATAAACATGGTGACCTTGTGCTCCAACATTTGTTGATACATCTCCACTACTTCCCACGGTATGCAGTCAGGAAGCTGGTGGACCTTCCCGACTGCTTTATCCCGGCGAGGGTTAAATGACAGGCGTCTAAATCTAGACGCCTGTCATTTTACCGACGCCGGCAGACCGGCGTCCGGCATCCCGATCGAAGGGATGCAGGGCGCCGAGCGCGGACAGCTGCGTAAGTTTAGGCACCCCCGGGGGGACTTAGAGAAAGGCACCCCCCCGGGGGACTTAGGTTTAGGCGGCGTGGAAGGGGGGGTTAGGTTTAGGAACTTAGAGGGGGGATTAGGGTTAGGCCCTGGGGGGAAGGTTAGGGTTAGGTACCCCTAAGGAGGGTAAGGATTAGGGGAGGGAATTAGGTTAGTCTATACTTACCTTAGAGACGATCAGGATTTTCACCCATGTCTGGCAGCCGCTGTCGGGATTCCAACCGCCGGAGGTAATTCATACCGATTCCCTTCCCACAATAGGCACATAAAAACTCTTTATCTGCAGGTGTACATTCCTGTCTCTCAATGTCAGCATACATTTGAACAAAGCGAAATTCAGAGTTTAACTCTATCAGACATTCATTACAAAGGTAATGTAGGAGATATCACGTATATCTCCTGCTTACATTTCAGTCTCGATCAGACCCGCTACAATAGTATGGGCACCAAAATTCATTAACCTCCAAAAATACAACATTTTTGAAGCTTGACAGCAGGAACCTATGCCATCTTCAGATGCCACCGATTCCTGGACCCTAGCACCTTCCTTAGGGAAGGAGTCCCAGGTTGGGAAAAGAGATCTTTTCGGATCCCTCTGCCACTGTTTGGATCCCTCAGCTGGATGCCGGCTTCTTCTTTGTGTGCATGCCTGAATCCCAGTTCATGCATGCGCACTAGCACTGCCAAGTCAGACTCGGCAGTGTTAAGTGTCACTGCTACCAAATTAGCGGTGATAGGGATCGTGGGGAGAGCTGATCTTTAGATCAGCTTTCTGCACACCCGAGCTATATTGAGTCACATTGGTATTTTTGAATCCACAGTTGCGACTCACAGCGAGTTGGATACTAAAGTTTCGTCATTGCTTAATGAATAGCTCCTTAGAGTGTTATTTAATTGTCTGCTAACAACAAATGTCTGTTTTTGTTGTAATCTACAGAATTTTCAATCATTTATTTTCATTCCCATAATTTTTGCCAAACTGGAACTTTATAGAAAACTTTTACATGCTTTATATTTATTTACATATTTAAAGAAAAAAATATCTTCCTAAATATAACGTCATAGGGAAGTGCAATTATACTCCAAGAGCCTCAGGTTTGCATCTGCTTGATGGCACCACTACTGACTGTACAGTAGTGGGAGCCAAATGGATAGAGGGCCTGATTCAGACCCGCTCGCGAGCGCTGAGCACTCGCAAGCGGGTCGATGTTGCCCAAGTGCGCATGCGCATGACGGAGGCGGCTCCGTCGTGCGCATGCGCAAGACCCGAATAACAACGGCCAAGCCGTCGTTATGGGTCTCGCACCAAAGGGGGCGTGCTGTCGATGGTGATTGATTCCCGTGGGAACGCCTACCGTCTGGGGCCGGCCCCACTGACATCACTAGTGATGTCAGTGGGAGTGCTTTTGGCTCTGATAGATCGCAAGGATCTCGTCGCAAGCCCGATGGTCGCGATGGTCATTTTGGCTGCTCGCTATAGCTGTGGGTGGTCACCCACAGCTATGCGAGCGGCCAGGAGGCCGCTCCAAAAAGTAGGAGGGACGGCCCTGATTCAGAGCGAGCGCTCTGTCAGAGCATCCGGCTCTGAATCAGGGCCAGAGTACGATGGCAGGTCATGAGGATGTGTTGGTATTGGTTTGTGATGGCGCTGTTCCAGGGGGAAAGGGGAATGGGTTGCTACAGTATATGGGTTGACACTTCTGTCTCCATAGGGACCTTTTAAAAATACTGCAAGGCCTTCTTCACTAGTAGATTTTAGTAAATTGTAAATTTCACATGTTTAAGCAAGTTCTATTGTATCCCCTTCAATGAGTGTGATCTACCACTGTGGCCCTCCGACCACTGCTCTAGAGGCAGGTCATGCCCTTATTTACCTGTGACCACATCCACAATTTGATTTATCCCATCCTTTATCATACTTGCCAGCTCCCTGAAATAGTAACAATCTCCCTGACTCCCTGAAGAGTATAGCAATCTGCCTGATTGCACATTAACCTCATTATAACCTTCATAGCTTCCATGTCTTATCACATCCCCTCTCACAGTCCACACATAACCTCACATATTGTCTTTCTTTCACATACTCCTGACATTTTGCCGACATTCCTGTGTGACTGGATCATGCAGCCCACCAAGAAACTCTGCATTCTGGCCACCAAATTGCAATATATATAGCACCTATCCTTGTGTATCAATGCCTGTTTCCCTATAGATTGTAAGCTTGCAAGCAGGGCCCTCTTACCTCTATGTCTGTCTGTTATTACCTTGTTTTGTTCTATCAATGTTTACAATTGTAAAGCGCAACGGAATATGCTGCGCTATATAAGAAACTGTTAATAAATAAATAAATAAATAAATAAATTATGTAGCTGTTATATACTTGGAAAAAAAAGACATCAGAGATATATACAAATGTACATTCAAATGGTATAATCGGTGCCATTTCTCTGCATTTGTTATAATACAAAGTGATCCCTATGGCTACATGCATTTTCATATAAAGTTTCTCTTGGCCACTTATATGGAACCCTTTGTAAAATACAATACATGAGCAAGCCCTCAAAGGTATCACTGTGTTTTCATCAACAAGTAGATCTTACTAACTGCTTTTAAGGTTTGTTTACATTTGGATATAACCAAAGTTTATTGCACGCTTCTCAGATCTAGCAGTACACGTCCACTTTACTGCTGCACTCATTGGTGCTGCTTTCACAATCTCCCTGAAATGCTTTTTCGAAAGGAGACAAGTACGCTTTTACCCATGGGAAATTAGGACTGGACTGCAAAAATGGGCAGAGCTAATTTGCTCTATGTAACTAGGACATTATCATGAGTTAATAATCTAATATATGAAAATACAAATGTACACTCCATATAGACATGGCAGCCTGCTTACTACCTTTGCTAATGCAAGTAATCTGTCTTCATGCAGATGACCGGCACAACCATTATTTTTCTGTCTGCCGCCGTCATTACTTTTATTACCACTGACAACTTTTCGATGTTGGGTAGAAAAGATCCACCAGAAACAGGCATCCTATCTCCATCCACATGCTCCAAATGAGCACCAAATTCTGCCTACATGCCGACAACACCCCTGAGATAGATAATTTCCTTGCAATCGCATTATCACAGCCCCTAAATGCCTTTTTCATAGAAAGAGTGATCTATGGGTCAGACCGTCCACTCCTTCAACCTCTATCCATGTGTGAATGCATGGTATAGGGCATGCACAATCAGCGACTGATTTCTGTGCAGCACAGGCACTTTGCAGATATGCCCAAGATCTGTTCCCATTTGGACTTTAGCGGTACAATCCCGTTTTTCGGGCACAGTTCCGCTGTCCTATCTGCAGTGTTCCACATGCGCGCACCATCCATTTGGTGCCGGGAGAACGCTGAGGGCAGCCCAGCAGCCAACGGAGTGCTATGCTCGTCCCCAGCATGACGAGACATGTCACATGTCAAACACAGACCCACATTGAATTTTCAGCATGTTGGGAGGTAGGTCACAATTAGGCCAGGATTGCTGACTTTTGATTTCTCCTCCCCGGGAGAAGCAGGTGGGTGGATTTGAGGGTGGGGACCGATCGGGTTGCATCATTAAGCCCCACCTCTCACTGGAATTACCCACAACCGCCGGATATTTACGCGATTCTCATAGAAAACATCAGGGGGTGTCAAACTCCTGGCCACCCAGCTGCTGTGTGACTACATATCCCAGCATGCCCTACCACAGTTTTAACATGCCCTAAGAGTAAAATTGTGGCAGTGCATGTTGGGATATGTAGTTCCACTGCAGCTGGATGGCCTGAGTTTAACACCACTGCACTACACAATTGGCACCTAATCGCATGCGATATCTTCCGGTTGGCCTGTAGCACGGCCAAACGGAAGACGTTGCATACGACCCGCGGGAGCGCACAATAGAGCGTACACACTAGCCGATATGCGTGATTTGTTGTGCTGATAACAATAACGATATCATTCAACTGAACGATCTCCCGGATGTGCTGGATGATCGATATCGATCATCCAGCACACCACCAACGATGGCCAACGACTCACGTTCAATGATCACGGGTCCTAGTATAGTAACCTGGCCGATATCGACCAGGTTGGCCTGCTTGCACGGGTGATGGACGAAATCATTATCGACCATACGTGCAGGCGCATTGCAGGTCGTTGGTGTGTTGGAGGCACAGAAAAATGCACGATATGAACGATAACAATATGATCGATATCGTTCATATTGTGCAGAGCTGGCCCTAGGCATAGGCATTCTAAGCAAATGCCTAGGGCAATTGGAATGCCTTGGGGCATTCCAAGGCCCTGACGTTGCCCCTCCGCGACGCTGCTCCCCCTTTCACAACGCTGCCCTCCCCTCCCGTTCATACCCCTTTTACACCAAACAACCCGGGTTATTGCCAGGTTGGATCCGGGTTGAGGCTCTGTGTGAACGGCTCCCAAAAAAATAACCCGGGTCGATTTACCGGGCAATCTTACTCGGGTTGAGAGCAGGGTTGAAAATGGGTTGTTCCCGGGTCATGAGGCAGTGTAAACGGGTGCTACCCTGCTTATTTGACCCGGCTAGCCCCGAAAGATGCCGATTGGAGCTTCTGGGGCACTGACAGATGATGTAATTTGTCAGTGCCCTGCAGAGAGAGATGCATATGAAGCCATCACTTGCCTGCCTAACCTTCTGCACCACAGCAGCCTGACCAGCAGCCACAAAAGCAGGCAGGCACACAGCCTGCCACAGCCAGAACAGCAACCTGTAGCAATGCTGTAAGCAGTCCCCACCCCTCTCTTTTGTTGCCTTTTGTGATCATCTTTGTCAGACCTTAAAACAGACCATTTTTAATGACTTCTATAGAGAAAAGCAGGTATTATCCGGGTTCAGTGTAAACGTGGCAAACCCGGGAATAACCAAGGTCGAGTTGCAGTGTAAACGGGGTCTGAAGCCGAGTTGACCAGTGTTCAAATTCCAGGGTTGGACCCGGGATTTTGGTGTAAAAGGGGTATTAGTGATCACAAATCAAATACGCGCAATAGCTCAATTTTGCGGAATGGGCGGTGGGTCCGCGGAGAAGCACACTATCGCGGTCAATCCCCTGGCTCCTGCTTGTCTGTCTTGGATCATGTAACAGCGCCCGGCACTACAGGGACAGGCAAGGCTTCCCCAGCACCTGGCGGGAGGGCAGGTTCGGCACACAGCAGGACGGCGGTTCTGGCACCCGGCAGTAGGACAGCCCCAGCACCCGCTGGAGGGCAGGTCTGGCGGCACCTAGGCAGGAGGACTTCCCCGGCACTCAGCGGGAGGACGGCACCCGGCTGAAAGGCAGGTCCGGCAATACCCAACTGGAGGACTTCCCCGGCACCCGGTGGGAGGGCAGATCCGGCTGGCAAAAGGACAGCCCTGGCGGCACTTTCAAAACAGCAGTAAGGCATTAGCAATCACCTCCTCCTTTTATGCTGTTTCAATGATGCAAGGTCTGCAAGTAGATAATGTGTTTGTAGGGGGTGGGATGGTCCAGCTGCTACTACTACTTAAGCTGCCCTTCTATCTACCATCACACCCTATCTACCCCCAGCACTGCATGCCACTTACCACCTCTTTGCCCCCCAAGTACTGCCCAGCTGCTATCTACCCTTGCTCCCTCCCTACCCCAGTACTGTCTGCCCCAACCCCTTCCTTGCCCCCCAGTACTGCACCAGCTGCCATCTACCCACACTACCTGCTCCCATCCTCCACCTTGCCCCAGCTGCTATCTAAATGATAGCGATAACGATTCTTGACAAACAGCACTAATCTTTGATTACCAGTTTATATCCAGAAAACATGGCATAACCCCTCTAGCGAGCGCTAAAGGGGTTATCCTTCATTGAGGACTTAGATTGGTAGTGAGATTATCTGCAAGGTGGCACCAGTCAAACCTTTGCCTAGGGCACCACATTGGCTAGGGCCGGCTCTGATATTGTGCATTTTAATCGTACCGTGTGTACGCACCAATAGAGAAGCTATAGTAGGAAAATACTGTCCCAATAATATACCTAATTTTGTCTTATTTTTATATGTGGCTGTGTGCAAACCTGTGACTGGTTGACTGAATGTCAGATTACGGGCAAAACCATATTGATGCTATGACTAATATAGCTGTCACAGTTACCGCCCACTAGCGCCTGGCACGGGAACTGCACTCTGCCAGTCACCGGAAACTGGTTACCTCAGCCAGCAGGTAGCCAGCAACGTGAGCGTGACGCAGACAATAACGCGCCGCTTGCGGGAGCGCGCTCGTATGAAGGGGCGGGACAAAATAACATATCCGGAAGATCTTCATACGGAGGCGCGCCTTCCTTCTCTGCTGCCGCATTCGGACTCCAGACAACTCGGACGCGGGAGTGCGCCTAGGCTAGAGGCAGCGGCGGAGACGCGCAGTGTTGTGCTGCGCAGAGCCGGAGAGGCAGCAGCAGGATGGAGGAAGATATTTTGACCACCCTCAAGATCCTGATCATCGGGGAGAGCGGGGTGGGCAAGTCCAGGTAAGGAGAGAAGACAGACGGTCCCGGCAGACAGGACCTGGGGTCTGATCACGGTGTTAGTCAGTGGATCTGGGCCTAGTTATTGCCAGCACTGATCCCTGACACTATTGTTAGGCGGTGACAGGGTTCCTACTAGAAGTTGTCGACCTTATCCAGCTGTTGTGTAACTACAAATCCCAGCATTCCTTGAGAAGCAGGGACAGGCAGTTAATACTGGAACTTCTAATTTGGCAACAGCTGGGGAGTCCACAGGTTGCTAATGCTAATCCCTTTGTCTGATCTGTCACTTTTCTTTTTCCATCACCCGTCAGGCTGGGGGCAACCCCTGTCGCCCGTCAGGCTGGGGGCAACCCCTGTCGCCCGTCAGGCTGGGGGCAACCCCTGTCGCCCGTCAGGCTGGGGGCAACCCCTGTCGCCCGTCAGGCTGGGGGCAACCCCTGTCGCCCGTCAGGCTGGGGGCAACCCCTGTCGCCCGTCAGGCTGGGGGCAACCCCTGTCGCCCGTCAGGCTGGGGGCAACCCCTGTCGCCCGTCAGGCTGGGGGCAACCCCTGTCGCCCGTCAGGCTGGGGGCAACCCCTGTCGCCCGTCAGGCTGGGGGCAACCCCTGTCGCCCGTCAGGCTGGGGGCAACCCCTGTCGCCCGTCAGGCTGGGGGCAACCCCTGTCGCCCGTCAGGCTGGGGGCAACCCCTGTCGCCCGTCAGGCTGGGGGCAACCCCTGTCGCCCGTCAGGCTGGGGGCAACCCCTGTCGCCCGTCAGGCTGGGGGCAACCCCTGTCGCCCGTCAGGCTGGGGGCAACCCCTGTCGCCCGTCAGGCTGGGGGCAACCCCTGTCGCCCGTCAGGCTGGGGGCAACACCTGTCCCAGGGACAGGCAATTAATACTGGAACTTGTAATTCGGCAACAGCTGGTGAGTCCGCAGGTTGCTAATGCAAAATCCTCTGTCTGAACTGTCACATTTCTTCTTCCATAACCCATCGGACTATGGCAGCCCCTGTCACCTGTAATATTCCCCATATTGGGGAAGCTTTAGCGGCCTCTAATGACTCGCCAAAAGTAATCAAATATTTACTTTTTGTTTTCACTTTTGTGTGTTTTTACATAAAAAAAAAATAAAATAAATGTGTGTATAAGGCCTAATGTGGGCTAAGCTTAGAAGAAACTTTTTCGAAACTAGTTATTGGGGGTGATTTAATTCACGGAGAAGGGATGTTGGTCCCGGAGCTATTCAATTCTAGTCCGACTATAATCACTTAGTCATGAGAACTGGCATTTACTGACTCAGGTGCTGGCTGCGAGGCTGTTAGCGCCGCGCTAAGCTGGAAAACAACTTCACGGCCTGCACTTTAGTCGGGCAAACAGCGCACTGAATTGAATGGTTCCGTGAGCTCCCTGCTGGCTGTTGAGCACTGAATTGAATCGGCCCCATTGTGTATCTACTAATTTTTTTTTTTTGTCAGTAGAATATGTCCTATCATGTAGATCAGGGGTGGGAACCTCTTTTCTGCTGAGGGTCATTTTGATATATACAACATTACCCGCGGCCCCGGTGCAGGCCATGAGCCTCCATGTGACATCAAACAGGGGCGCGGCCACAATCACAGGTAGTGTTCCCGCTAGGCTGTTTTGGCGGGGCGCGGCGCCCTGCCTTCCTTCTGGAGGGCAAAAAGCACCCTACCCTCCAGGAGGAGGGCAAAAAGCGCCCTGCCCTCACAGCCTGCGGGAGCCGTTCTCACCCGCGGGACGCAGTGTCCCGCGGGTGGAGAAACATGCGGTGACCCGGTCACCGCCGGAGAATAGACGCCGGGCGCATGCGCCCGGCATCTATTCTCCCTGTCTGCAGGGCTTGGGGGCTGCCCGGCGTGTCCGTAAGTGCCGGGCACGCCCCCAAGAGTGACGAAAAGGGGACGCGTCTTACAGACACGCCCCCTTTTCCGATGACCAGGCCCCCTTCTCGGTCGCGCGCGCGCCTTTGGCGCGCGCACAGGCATGCCCTCTCTAGCTCCGGCGCCCTGCCTCCCGCCAGAGCTAGAGGGAACACTAACAGGTGATTACAGCAATGCCTGGAGCATCCTGAGGATGCTCTGGGAAGCTGTAAGGGCAGCGGTGTGACCATCTTAAGCGTCCTAAGGATGCTCCAGGCGGCACCTTTGCATAGATTCTGGCTGCAGGTTGCTATTCTAGGCAGCCTGCTAGCCAGATGAGGTTAGCAGAAAATATCTCCAAGGGCCATACCAAATGATTCCGAGGGCCTTATACGGGCCTGAGGTTCCCCATCCCTGCTCTAGATGTTGGTTATGCTCTTTTTTTTTTACTAGTGACTACACCCACTAGTGACACACACACATTTCTGCTCTCGGCCACCTGAGGTGGCAAGCAGAAATGTGCGAAAAGTCCGTAGTTTGGTCTGCAGGGGCGGTTTAAGAGAGGTGGAGGCCCGTGTGCAGGCCCCTCCTTTTGGCAGCGTAGTAGACTTTGGCTCTCTGCCAGAGTCCACTATGCATGTCCAGGTCTCTGGGAACATGACACCTGCGCTATGTTCCTGGAGACATCTCTAGCGCACATGCACAAATCACTGGGAAATTGGCTGCCGCACCATTTTCCCGTTGATTTCAGTTGCAGCATCGGGAATCCGGAGAGGTAACTATAATAATTATATGGGTATGTGGTCTGGCTGCCCCTGCACCCAGGGCCCATGTGTGTACTGCAGGCCCTGCATCCATTATAGATACATAGAGGAAAAAAGGAGTGGCTGGGCTGCACATTCCAATCTTAAACATATGTCCTACCATGTATAGACCTGTAGTTCTAAAAAATGGAAAATGCAGGTGTACACTCTAAGCACAAACAATTCTGAAATCAAAATATTTATAATAAACTCCAACAATTAGCAAGGTTTTTTTAAGTAAGGTACATGTTTGGCCAAAGATATTTGTACACCTACAACGTCACGGTGAACCTCATCAGACTGGTCCCTAACATCCCCAATACTGACACATTAAATACATTTATCTAGGACTTACCTTTTAATAGAGCCCATTTAAATGTTTGTACTGCAATGTAAAGGACCCATCCCATCCCTGGGAAAGGTGGGAGGAGTGCTAACACAAGAGAAGGGGTCGCACCTTGAAAATATACCTTAATAGAGGAAAACAGGAGGGCCGGAATGGGTATGATACCCGGCGGTTCGATTCCCGTCAGCGGCAGCCCGACAGGAGCAGAGTTAGAAGCAGCGGAAGCCCGACATCGCTGGAAATCCCGATCGTGGATAGGTAAGTATCCACTAACCTAACCCCCCTAACCCTCCTTAGGGGTGCCTAACCCTAACTTCCCCCCCAAGTGCATAACCCTAACCACCCCCTTCCCCGCTGCCTAACCCTGTCCCCCGGTGGGGTTGCCTAACCCTAAGTCCCCCCCGGGAGTGCCTAACCCTCCCTCCCTCCCTCCCCCTAGCCTAACCCTAACCCTCCCGGGGGGGTGCCTAACCCTAAGTCCCCCCCGGGAGCCGTAAACCTAACCCTCCCCCCTCGCGGCTGTCCGCTCGCGGCGCCCGGCATCACTGCGGTCGTGATGCCGGGTGCCAGGTCTCCCGGCATCGGGGCAATGCGGGTGTCTACATCTAGACGCCCGGCATTTCACCCATGCCGGGATAAGACAGTCGGGAAGCCGGCTGCCGGTATTTAGGCAGTCTGCTTCCCTGAGTGCTGGGCTGCCCATCCTAATCTTAAACATAATAAGAGGTGCTACCATGCTGAGACCTGTAGTTCTAAATTCATTATCGATACGCCAATCTTTGGGCGTCCTAATCAGGACTTTAGGCAGGTTTAGCAGCTTTTTGCGGATAAGTCTGGTGCTTTTGTGTGCGATAATGGGCGCCCCAAGCAAATTAGTTGCTCCGTCAGGCACCCATTAATTGCCGCCCAAAAACAATTGCATTCCCTCCTTTGGCTCTCTTTATTCTTCTGTATCGGGTGTATGCAATATGTGGCACTCCAGCGGTTGTGGAACTACACATCCCAGCATATGCTGCCACAATTTTAGAATGCCCCAACAGCAAAACTGTAGCAGGGAACGGTAGTATGTGTATTTATTAAGTTATTTATATAGCGCATACATTTTCTGCCGAGCTTTTACTGAGAATACTTGACCATTCACAACAGTTTATTCCCCCATGGAGCTTAGTCTATATTCCCTACCACACGTACACACCCACACTAGGGTTAATTTTTGTCAGGAGCCAATTAACCTACCAGTAGTGTTCCCGCTAGGCTGCTTTAGTGGGGCGCTGCGCTATGCCTGATTTTAAAAGGGCAAAATGCTCCCTGCCCTTTTAGCAGTGCCCCGCTAAAACAACCTGCCCTGAGCATTCCCCACCCGTGGGCCACAGTGTTTCATGGGTGGGAAAAGTTGCAGTGAAAGTTCACAGCTGGCTGAATAGACGGCGTGTGCACGGCATCTATTTACCATGAATGGAGATCTTGGGGGAAGCCCAGCACCTCCGTAAGTGCTGGGCACTCCCCTTTTCCTGTGGCACACTTAGAGGCTCCCTGCTGGCGCCCTGCCCACAGTCTAGTGGGAATATTACTATCGGCATATTTTTGGATAGTGGGAAGAAATCAGAGTACCTGGAGGAAATCCCCATAAAGTCAGGAAGAATATACATACTCCACACAGTTAGTGCCGTGGTGTGGGTTGAACCCAAGAACTGGTGAGGCAGTAATACTAACCATTACACCAACCATGCTGCCCATCTAGTGCCACATGTTTCATTCTCCTGTTGTATATAATACAGCACAGATAGTAGTTTGTACTCTGCTGATGTGGCAGTACTAGATAGCAAGCTGTGTTGTGGAAAAGTGGGAATCCTGTATTACAAAACATCCTTTCTGGTCACCTTATTTACTTAACATAGGTATGGCTCACAAGGTGATGTGAATAAACTTCCTGTAAGTGAGAGCTCTGTAGTTACCCTTAAGGGGCCTATCCTTTACCTGACTTTATGAACAATCCGACCAAAACCAGGAGGTTTTGGTTGCATTGTTCAGAGTCGGGTATTGGATAGCCGGCAAGGACCAGCGATGCGCCTGCACGCTTCGTCCTTGCCGACCAGGACTGTCTACTGAACATGCCCGTCAACCTGACGACGGACGTCAGGTTCGGCATGTTCAGGGATAGGGAGGTCGGGCTCTGCACTAAATGACGTTCAGTGCGGGAACCGCACCTCGCCGAACTGAAGGTCTGAACGCTTCTGTTCAGACTTTCAGTTGTCGTAGTGGATACTCCCCTTTAGCATGGATCTAATGCTGCACAGCTAAATGTATGCTTATTTACGGAGAGTATCGTGTATGAATTTGCACTGCACATGCTCATAAATAGGTGCTGGTAAATACTGGCGATGTGGAGTCATATGCATTTTCATAGCATGTACATATAAAGAGCAGCTGAAATGGTTGTGTCTGGTGTTCTTACAGTGAGGGTGTGTTCATGCAAATGCCGGCTCTGCAGACCTGCAAGCAATCAAAAATGCACTTGTTTAGAGATGTAACTTTTGTACCGGTATAGGATTGGTGCAAGTCAGCTCTGATGAGACCTGTGGTCACATCTCAAGAGGGGTACAACCCAGCATATGGGCGAAATTACCAATTTTATCTTTCCATGCACGCTTCTTTTGAGCAATAAGTGCCCAGCTCTGCACCAGGCCTGTTTTATGCTTTTTTGGTCAGTATTGTACTTTAGTGGATTATGGTTATGATCAATGGTATCTTGTAGAGCAAACCAGTTCTCAAGGACCCCTAACAGTTCATGTTATCCAGACCACTTCTGGATAATGTGTGTTTTTAGGGTTTAATTGCCTATAACTGCATTATTTTTAAAGAAAATCCTATGAAGGTATATATCACTGGAAAGATAATTAAATCCAGAATATAATGCGTTTCACCGCAAATAATTAACTGTATTAAATAAAGAGTTATAGCTAAATAAACATGGGGAGCACATTTATTGCTACCAGAATTTATAGTAAAGCATCTTAATTAGTTGTTTTACTATAACTAAGTTGTTTTTTTTTTTTTACTTTAATTTCTTGACGTAAGCAAAGAGTTGAAGACGGTACCCAAAGGAGGCATTTCGAAACTAGAATAAGTATCAACAGACTCAGTCGATTTAAAACCAAACTGTTAAAGGTAGGAAAAGATCCACAACACCATGCTGTGATAGAAGAATGAAAAACCTGTGCTCGAGTGACAGAAGAAAGCATCTGAGGCAATTCAAAATTATTTACGTGAATGTGGTGTAAACATCAGTTGCAGGACCCCCCCCGCGGCTGTCTGCGCTCGGCATCACTTCAGGATGTCGGGCGCCGGTCTCCCGGCATCGGTAAAATGACAGGCGTCTAGATTTAGATGCCTGTCATTTAACCCTCGCCGGGATAAAGCAGTCGGGAAGCCGGCCGTCGGGATAACGTCCGCCGGCTTCCCGACTGCATACCGTTTGACGCAGACTTCAATATTTTAGATTAAACGCCAGAGTTCTAAGGATAAAGCTGCTTTTATCTCTCAAAGACAGAATGTGCTAAAAAGTATATTAATTGGTCAGAAGAACAATGGAACGGTGTCATCTGGAGTGATGAAGCCAGAATATCCATATTTGGTAGTGATGGAATGAGATATGTCTGCATTAGAATTGAAGAAGATTTGCTACCTGAGTGCTCAACACCTACTGTAATGCATCCAGTTAGTGTTATGCTGTGGGGATGTATGGCAGCAAAAGGTGTGGGACGAATGTGTCATCAATGACACTTGAAATAGCAGCAAATACATCAGTGTCCCGATGTGAGTGGGGTGGCCAGTTGGGGTGAGCACGTGCATATGCACACAGCATCTATTAAGAGCAGAGAGAGCCTCTGGGCAGCCCAGCATCTCGGGAGAGTGCTGGGCACACTGCCACAGTGACGGAAACCGGCGTGCTGAGAGGCTCCACCCTTTTTCATGATGTGGGCGTGTCTTAAACTGCGTATCCACTTGCCGATTAAAAAGAGCGATTGAACAACATCATTATCGTTCAGTCTAACGATACTGAAATTGAACCTCTATATACCCCTGTCTATACCTTCTAGTATCCTACCTATAAACCTCTAAGGATGACGCTATTTTGCGTACGCAGTCATACAGTAAATAAAGACTTCAGACCTAGAATCTGTGGTTCCAAAGCACAAAGTATTATTCAAGTAAAAGTACAGCAGTTACACGCTATGATCCTCATATAATCTAAGCGCAAAGAGATTTAACAGACCCAAGTACAATTATACATACGCAGCGCTCTCTGGTCCAGATGTTAGGCATGAGCAAGAAACCCCTCGTCAGTCAGCATGAAGACTAAGACTCAGTGTTGGAGCACACATATTTATACCCCCCAGAAATAGACAACACAATAGAGAAGTTTGTTGCTGATGCCATTGGTCCTCAAGGGGGATGCATCTGTTACAGAGCAGTTAACAGGCTTATTCAAATAGACACAACCCAGCCTCCAACAACTGAGGGTCTCTGGTTTCCCGCCCCATGCAACATCCTAACAGTTGTTCATATAATATACATTTTGTTGCTTGAAGTCTCTGCGGTCCATAAGTTGAGAATGCATGATGCGATCTCCACATCGATAATACCGGAATTCTGTTGAAAGAGTACGCATCAGTACAATACCAAACACTGCTTACTTATCAAGTATAAAACCTTAATTACCAAATAATCTTTATTTCACAGTATTTATACTAACTGAACAAACTTAAATCTTATACCTTAAAGCTTATTAAACCTTTTATGTGAATATGTAATGTGTAAGTATGCGGGTTGTGATGTAAAGACGCTAGTTAACTTGGGGCAGATGTGTGCGCATGAAGCTAACAAACAGCTTTTTCATACAGGATCTTATGCATTCGCTAATATGCGATTAGTTACCAGCGCAATTGTGCGTATTAATGTGTGTATGAGAAATGGTGCACTTAAATCTCACTTAAACTAAGTGAACACCTAGCAGTGTGGAATGCTGAGCCTTATAGTTCCACACGCCCCCCTCTCTCAGCAGCCCCCACCCTTCCCAGGCTCAAAAGTAAAGTCCTTTGTTCTCCCAGGCTCTTGTGTAAATGCAAATTAGCACAGTTACAAGACCCAAACCTAAGATAACACTCTTGGCTTTGAAGGTATTTTATTGCAGGAAGCCTGCTAATGTAAGGTGTGTATTCGAGCAGGGCCACCTGGAGTGAGAGCAGACGTTATATCCAGGAAGCTTGTCTACACAGGCTAGTTGTCACGTGGCCATTTGCTCTGTTTAGCTAATGCAATCCAATTTTGAAAATATATCCTTTAGGGGAATTATAATAATATACACTTTATCCAGAGCACCCAAACTACAAAAAGTTATGAATTGGGCTTTTGGTGAATCGCCGTAACTTATGGCGATGGTCACAGATGCAATCGCATGATGCTAATAGTAATATCGCCACATGTACTAAAGTGTCAGTTTATCTAAAATGGCGCTTAGGCGGCCATTCGCACAATGGTGTCTTGCGGCCAGTCGCAAGATGGTGTCGCTGCGATTCAATTTTAAACTGATCTTGTCTCAGCCAATAATCCAGCTTCGACAAATCGCTCATTAATCGTGCACAAATTGGGCATGAAAATGTTGGAAACGACCAGAAATGAGCACTCCCGCTGGTGGTTTCTGACCTCAATCATCGCCTGAACATGCTGGTCAATCTGCCGATAATGACAGATTGGGCATGTTCGGGGATGAGGGAGGGTGCCTGCACTGAACGACATATTGTTCAGTGTAGGCACTACAGGGGATGCGGAATGACAGTACGATTACAATGTTGTAATCGTACTGTCGTTAACCCATCGGCAAGTGGATATGCACCTTTAGGCACGCCAAGGGTCCCGACCCACGGGCCATCATTGTTGGGAGGTATGTAATTGCAGCAAAAGGCTTCCAAACAAAGTACTAATGAATCTTGTTCAAAACTATTTTGTAAACAACAATTTTCTGTCAGATTTTCCCTTGAAAAAGTGAACGATTTTTTTAAGTGTAATGAGCGATTTTTAAAATGATGAACAAAAAATGTTCCTTCCCTTAATGAAAAACGTTATGTTGGACAGTCTGAAATGGATGATGAACGATAACTACAAACGGGAGCGTGCTTGAACGATTATCGTTCATCGTTATAACTCAGAAACTGAACCATTTTTTGAACGATAATGACATAGTTAACGACAAATCGTTCAAAAAAATCGTTACGTGTGTATGCACCTTAAGAAATGTACTTTCCCACAGTTCAGTATGTATAACTGTTTTGAAAATGTAAAATTTTGTTATAAAGTTCATTGTATTATGTTCTAAATGAAATTGCCATTGTAATCATGTATGCATTTTGGTATAATACTAAATATATATGCTTTTGGCCACTAGTGTACAGTTACAATACCTGTCAGACCCTCAGGCATTTTATCTGACAGCCTAATATTGTGGCCTTACACTGTGCGGTAATTCGCAGTGTATGGGCCATGATATCTGCTCCTTCCCAGGAGAGGAGACATTTCCCCATTCCTTTCTCTGTGAAGGAACTGGGGAAATTTATGGTGGTCGGCCTTGGCAGTGCATACACTACCTGATGCGGTCGACTGTCACTTAAAAATTACATCGTACACATGCTGGACTGTCCAGCATGACCCTTCGATATTTTCATATTAGTCGCTGGCATACACTGATCTGACGATACAGGGCAGATTGGCCAGATAATTGTATAGTGTATGCCTAGCATTAGGAATGAATGCACAAGTGTGACAGTAATGATTAGACCTATGCAGCAGCTAGGTGTTGTGGAAAACGTGACCTGTTAGTAGTCATCGAGGACTAGGCTGGCCACCCCTAATGTAGGGTTTACACCAGTTGTGAGCTTATTTCTTTTTATAGAACGGAGCAATTTCTTAAAAACACGTTCCTTTTAGAACATTTCTCCTACTTCTTTGTGCACTATTACCACACAACCTCACCCATACCCTAGTGACTTGTAACTTAACATGTTGTGGTGTCTAGCAATAACGCTGTTAGGGTTTTTCAGGAAAGCTTCGGTTCTAACAGGTCTTTGGGGGCTTATTTAATATATTTATGAGGGAGATGTACAAAACCTTCTAAAGAGAACAAGTGCTCAGGACAAGTGCCCATAGAAGCAATCGCATTCTATTATGTTACGGATTGTACTAGATAAATGATAGCTAGACTCTGATTGCTTGCTCCATATGTCTTTAGAAGGTTTGATACAACTCCTCGTGTCACAGTGATTACATGTGCCATGTTCTGGTATCCATCTATTTTTTTATGTCATTTATTGCTAAAGTAACCTATAAGAAACGTTGCTGTTAAATAACTACCCGATGTCGTGTTAATTGTTCGCAAATCAATAATCCGAGCACTAAACAGTAACATGTAAAAGGACGTTTTAATTACTATTATTAGTCAAATCCAACTGTTTTCTGTGAGTCACTCAGATTCTTACAAAGAACCTAGAAGCTTACTAAGCTATTACTTCCACTTAAGAACATTGTAAAAGGCCTTCTTTGCTTGTATAATGCTATCTCCTTTTTACAGCTTTAACACCACTTTTCAAAGAGCTGAAATTTATTTTATTTGACACCTTTCATTTTCTGTTAACCCGCAGAAGGGAGTTGTGACCAATCATTGTTTTATTTTCATTACATATTTGGCATTATAATTTCAAAGTTCATTCTATATATAAATTGCCCCTGTTATGTTGCAACAGTCCCTGATTACACTGCAGTGGTATGACCTTCTTTCTGCATTGGTGTCATGTTTTGTCCTGTAACTGGTTAGGCTTGGAGTGAAGCAAGAAACCCTTTCTTGTATTAACCACTACAGCTTATTCTGTCACCTCTTTCATTGTAATTCTAGAGAGGATACGTTCATTCAGAACTTCAGTTAATGTATTGGGCACTTGATTTTTTTTAAATATTAATAAGGTTGGTGTCAAACTGGAGTTTTCTGTACAGAACATTTCTTCAGCTCCACAAATAGGAAGCATTAGTAATCTGCGGGCTTGGGCAACTCTGCGTTCAGAAGTGCTATTAAGAGTATAATGACTGGACAGTTCTACAGCTCAGACTGGGTAAAGCTAGATACACACCTATACAATCCTCGACCCGATATCGGGCCAACAATTGTATAGGAGTGTATGCAGGACCATTGCAGGTGCATTAGCCGATTAGCGGCTTATAATGCTCCTGCAACGGTCGGGATCGGGAGGTGGCAACTTATGTGCTGTTTAATTTTTATTGGCTTGACCTCCCTATCCCATAGATGCCTGTATATAATGAGCTACGTCATGCTCAGCTGATCGGGAGAGTTTGACCCGATCAGCCGAGGATCAAAAAGGTGTGTAGCCACCAATTTGGCTACTCATATGCTTATTAAATGATCCTCAGGATTAGTGGATGTCCTGCAAGTTATTTGGCTTGCCTATTTACTTGATTAAAACAAATTTTTGCTTTTGATAGAATACAATAAAGGGGGAAGTTTAGATCGACATATTATGTATGATATGAAGTGTTTATTGTAGCTTCTTTAACAGGCAGGGCACCAATCAAGAAAGAGGGCACCTCTGTGCGTGGCCTTTCAGGGGGAGGGCGTGGCCTCACACTGTCAGAGATGCTGGGCTGCCCCGCCCCCAAGCTTACATCGTGCTGTGAACAGATACTGAGGCACAGTGGGAGGAGGGGCGCTGCGGGTCCGCCAGCATCAGCCTGTGAGGGCATCGTGGCAGCTCCATAAATGCATTTTACCATTTTAAAATCGGACAGGGCACAGTTCCCCGCTGAAATAACCTAGCGGGAATGCTAATATATCTGCACAGATAATAAGAAAACTAAGGCGGGTTCACATTATGGGTTGACCTACATAGTAGACTCTGAATAGACTCCATTCAGAATATAGATTGTGGATGTACATATTTAGATTCTGGGAGGTAAGAAAAGCAGTTGCATGCCAGAGGCAAAAAGTATGGATTAATGTAGGTGTTAATAAGTTTTATTGTAGTGCTTAATTATTGATTTAAAGGGGAAATGTATTAAACCTTCTAAAGAGTGAAGTAACCAATCAGCTTTTAGCTAGCATTCATAAAGTACATTGTATAAAATGCTAGCTAGATGCTGATTGGTTTAATACCTTTCCCCCTAAATCTTATAATAAAGCATGTTATACATTTTTTTTTTTTTTTTTTTAGTTTTTTAAACCAAATGCAAAAGAAGAATAAATAATATTGTTCACTACCTTTAATCAGATATGTGCATCAGGAGACAATGCTTTGGAACAGCAATACACATTTCTGATCCAGTTCTATAATCTGATAATGACCCCATAGTGACGACTTTATTACTAGCGATGAGCACGGATCATCTCAAAACAATCAGCGACTAATATCTCATATCGTCCATTCTACATTCGTCCATTCTACAGGGAAAAGTGGATGAAAAATATGGGTCAATCACCCTCATCTTCCCAAAAGTGCCAAATAACAGAGCAGTATTAGAAGGCCGTTAGTGGCTTTAAGCAAGGTATTGGATGTTCTTAAAATATATCAAATATTTTATTTTTACAGTTTTAGTAATGCTGGAAAAATGGTGGGCAGCAAGTGTTTTCCAGCAAATTAAAGTCTGTACAGTATTTGGGGTACAAAAATGTAATGTCCTTTTTTAATGTTTTAAGACAGGTTTGTGAATGTTGGAAAAAACCTTTTAACGCACACCTGCATTTCAAAACTGCTTTCCCATAAGTGCATCACCTCCACGTACCTGTCCTACATCATTTACGCCATTTCTACTTCAGGGTCCATAGGGTATCCACAGGATACCTTGGGGTATAGGTGTGACGTCAGTCGCAGGGCACCAAAGAGTTAAGCTTTCAGCCTCCTAGGATGCACTAGGTCCCCCTCCTATACCCCGCCCCCAGGCCAAGGCACCTCAGTTTAGTTTGGTGCCCGGCCGGAGTCGGGTGCACCTGTTGGAGTGGGGGCTAGAAGAGCCCCTGAAGCTTATTCTTCATGCAGCTGTGGCTGCACAACTGGATGAACAGCATGGACAGTCAGTCCTGACGTCCATGCTGTCTTCCCTACACCCCGCCGGTACCAGAACGCCGGTACTGATCCGGGGATGCTGGTGGGCATCTGGGGTCACAGCTAGCGGTGACCCCAGATGTTCCGGACCATGGCCGGATTCAAGGGGGACAGAGGTAAGCAGCGGGGTCCCGCGGTGGGTCCCCGCTGATCACATGGTCCTAAGTCCCCAGGCAGGGGGCTCCCTGGGGACTGGCTGCAGCGTGGAGCCAGGCGACCAACCTGCGCTTCCACTACCCCCTGGGACAGCGGACCGCAGCAGAGCGGTAGCGCTGCGGCGTCCCAGGGGTTAAATGCATGCCAGGGGAGCGCGCCTTCCCTGTCTCACAGCCGGCGCCTCCCCCGCTGCACACAGCCCTCTCTGCACTGTGCTGACTGGTCCTGTGTCAGCGCTCCTCCCCCAGGCCAGCTTCTCTCTGCTCCTCGGCGGCCATCTTCTCTGCAACGCATGGTGAACGCTGCTGGAAGTCTGGAAGGAAGCATCGTGGTCTGGGTCCCCCCGCATACCTCTCCTACGCTGTGGCTCAGGTCTGTGTATGCAGCGCTGTGTCCTACCAGGCCCTGTGTCTGTGTAGTTGAGTGATCAGCGCTGTTAGTGCAGGAATTGTTATTTCTCTGCATTGTATGTGACTGTGCTAGCGCTGCCTGTAACTATTCTTCACTAAACTGTCAGCTTTATTACTGTCCCTGTTCTTTCTGCTAAAGCCCTTGCGGTGCGGTGCTGCAGGGTGGTCTCTCGCCTATTTAATACTTAATTGGTGAGAGAGGTCACATACGTGGTGCCATCATGTCTGAAAGTGATTTTCCCCTCCGGCTACAGTGTACCACGTGCAAAGTACCGTTAGCGGAGGGGGAGGGTAGCGCGGAGGGCCTTTGCCGGCAGTGTTGTCCATGGCGCGGCCTATTACGGTTACAGCACCGGTACAGGAGCCGCCCTGGGCTTGTTTCGCTCAGGCGTTAACAGCTTTAGTGGGCCAGTTAGCTCCGCAGCCCGCGTTTACTCCGATGGGTTTGTCCCAGCAGTCTGTGGTGTCGTCACCCATGCAGGGGTTCCCACGACAATTGGTGGTACCCCACAGTCTCCCTATTTCCCCGCTCCCGGGTTCTCAGGAGCCAGCGTGGGTTAACTCCCTGACGAGTTCTTTACAGCACTTGTCGGATGTATTGCAAGGGGAGTCTGTGATGCGGCCTCATAAAAGGCCGGTGGCGTCTCTGTCCGCTCCTTATGAGGATGACGAAGGGACGTCTGATGATGGGGAGATTCTGGATCCTTACGATCAGGAACCTTTCCATACTAAGGACGCTGATGCTAAGTCCAAAGTATATATTCCTGGACTTATTCGGGCGGTCCGCACAGCCTTGGTGATTGAGGACGAAGTTCCCCCAGCGGCTAAATCTAAGTATGCCTTTTTCAAAGATGTGAAGGGCGATGCCACAGTCTTTCCTCTTTCGGGTCAGTTGGTGGACCATTTAGAGGAGGCGTGGAAACAACCTGGCAAAAGATACCAGCCGCAGAGACGCCTGGCGGTGGCTTATCCGTTCGCGGATAATTATTTTGCTAAGTGTGAATCCCCTCCACAGGTGGATTCTCACGTGACCCGTCTTGTCCGTAGTGCCACATTGCCGATGCCATCCATGTCCTCCCTTAAGGATGCTACGGACCGCAAGGTAGAAATCTGCCTGAAGTCCGCTTATTCCCTTGCAGGGGGGGCAGCACGGCCGGCTATGGCCATTTGCTGGGTTGCCAGAGCGATGGAGCGCTGGGCGGATTCATTAGAGGCTTCTTTTGAATCCGACTGTCCGGCCGAACAAGCGGAGTTGATTGGCAATCTCCGTGATTCGGCCACCTACATCAACGAGGCGGCTCTAGACATTAGTACTCTGGTGTCTAGAATTTCTTCAGCAGCGGTAGCTGCTCGTCGCACCTTGTGGCTGCGATCCTGGAAGGCGGACGCAGATCCAAGAAAGGTCTGGAAGCGTTGCCGTTTACCGGAGAAGTTCTCTTCGGTCCGGATCTGGATAAGATTGTGGCCACGCTGGCGGCAGCCAAATCTGCTTGTCTCCCGTCGGCCGCTGCTCCTTCTGGTTCTGGACCATCGTCCTTTCGGTCATCTAGGGCCCAGGGCAGGCCCAAACCACAGTCGTTTCCTCGACAGGCTGGCCCTAAGAAATCGGGCAAGCCCCGGAAACAGGCATGGAGTACCAGACGTCCGGCCCCCAAGCCAGATGACAAGCCTGCGGCCTGACGGTCCGGGTCTCCCCTTGGGGGATCCCAGGGTGGGAGGCCGCCTGCTGCAGTTCTCCCGGTGTTGGTCGTTCACTACGACAGACACTTGGGTTCTGGAGGTGGTCTCTCACGGGTACGCCCTCTCCTTCCGGCACAGACCCCCGGCTCGATTCTTCACCACGGGTCTACCATCAGACCGGAACAAGGCTACGGAGCTGCGGAAGGTATTGCACACTATGCTCCAGGCTGGAGTTATAGTGCCTGTTCCATTCTCCCAGAGGGGCCAGGGTTTCTATTCAAATCTATTTTTGGTACAGAAACCCAATGGGTCATATCGTCCGATTCTCAACCTCAAAGCACTCAACAAGTCTTTGCGGGTCCCGAAGTTTCGGATGGAGACCCTACGGTCCATCATTCTGGCGCTGGAACCTGGGGACTACATGGTGTCATTGGACATACAGGACGCTATGGCGGTCATGGCGGCTTCTCTGCGGCTGCAAGGAGTCCGCATGTTGCCGTACTTGGACGACCTGTTATTGGTGGCAGGATCTCCAGAGCTCCTGTTACACCACTTGGACCTGACCATTGCACTGCTGCAACGGCACGGCTGGCTAATTAACTGGCAGAAGTCCACTCTAATCCCGTCTCGGAGGATTCTGCATCTTGGAGCCTTATTGGACTCGGGACAGCAAAGGATCTTCGTGACGGAGGACAAGATCTCTGCTTTACAGTCAAGGGTGCGCAGTTGTCTGCACAGCCACCGGGTGTCCTTACACTCGGCGATGAGGTTACTGGGCTCCATGGTGTCGGTGTTCGACATGGTGGAATACGCCCAGTTTCACTCTAGACCTCTGCAGCACCTGATCCTGTCCAAGTGGAACGGGCTGCCTCAGTCTCTGAAGTTCCAGACGATTGTGCTCACCCCGGAGGTTCGCCTGTCCCTTGCGTGGTGGTTAAAGATGACCCACCTCAACAAGGGACGTCCGTTCTGGGTTCCAAATTGGGTCCTGTTGACAACGGACGCCAGTCTTCGAGGCTGGGGAGCAGTTTCGGGTCCACACTTGTTCCAGGGCAGGTGGACACCGACAGAAGCGGAGCTTCCAATAAATATCTTGGAACTCCGTGCGGTCTTCAATGCTCTCCTGCAGGCACAGCGGTTTCTCCAGGGTCACCCGGTGCAGGTCCAGTCGGACAATGCTACCACCGTGGCCTACATAAACAGGCAAGGAGGAACTCGCAGTCGGGCGGCTCTCGTAGAGGTCTGTCGGATCCTGGTTTGGGCGGAGCGCAATCTTCCGGCCATATCAGCGGTCTTCATCCCGGGAGTGCTAAATTGGGAGGCGGACTTTCTAAGTCGCCAGGACGTTCATCCAGGGGAATGGTCCCTGCACCCGGACGTTTTTCAACTACTGGTGGACAGGTGGGGTCTTCCAGAAATCGACCTCATGGCGTCCCGGCACAACAACAAGTTGCCGGTGTACGGGTCTCGCACAAGAGACGAAGGGGCGTCTCTGGTGGATGCTCTGTCCGTCCGGTGGACGTTCAGGTTCGCATACCTGTTCCCTCCGGTCTCCCTTCTTCCACGGGTAATCCGGAAATTCAAACAGGAAGGAGGGACGCTCCTGTTGATAGCTCCCGCGTGGCCCAGACGGCACTGGTTCTCAGACCTTCAGGGTCTGTCCGTGGACAGTCCTCTGCGGTTGCCGCTACGACCGGACCTTCTGTCTCAGGGTCCTTGTCTTCACCCGGACCTGACTCGGCTGTCTTTGGCGGCGTGGCTGTTGAGACGGCCATGCTGAGGTCCTGGGGGTTTGCCAGCTCTATGCTGTGTACCATGTTACGAGCTCGGAAACCGTCTTCCGCGAGGATATACCATCGCGTGTGGCATACGTTCTTCCAGTGGTGTCGACCGAGAGGTTATGCACCGCGGGAGTTTCGTCTGTCTCGGATTCTCGCCTTCCTGCAAGCGGGACTAGATCATGGGCTTCGCCTTGCTTCTTTGAAGGTACAGGTTTCGGCCCTATCTGTCTGGTTTCACCGTAGGATTGCTACAATCCCGGATGTGCGCACCTTTATGCAAGGTGTTCTCCGTATTCAGCCGCCCTTTGTTCCACCTGTGGCGCCTTGGGATTTGGCTGTGGTCCTGAGGACTCTCCAAGGACCGCCGTTTGAACCACTGGGCTCAGTGGATATTAAATGGCTAACAGCTAAGACTGTTTTCCTTCTGGCTATTGCTTCAGCCAGACGTGTTTCTGAGTTAGGGGCTCTTTCTTGTAGACCCCCTTTCTTGGTTTTTTTCATGGGAACAGGGCAGTGCTCCGCACTCGGCCCGAGTTTCTCCCCAAAGTTGTTTCCCAGTTTCAGGTTAACGAGGAAATAGTTGTTCCGGCCTTTAACTCACCGGGTCTTTCCGTGGGTGAGGCCTCTTTGGATATTGTGCGGGCCTTAAGGACTTATGTGGACCGCACTTCTTTGTTTAGGAAGTCGGACGCTTTGTTGTCCTCTATGGCTTCTGTAAAAAGGGTTGGCCTGCTTCAAAGCAAACTTTGGCAGCCTGGATCCGTATGGCTATTTCTGAAGCTTATCTTCATGAAGGCCTACCGGTCCCTCCTTCTCTGAAGGCTCATTCCACTAGGTCTGTGGGTCCTTCGTGGGCAGCTTGACGTGGTGCCTCGGCAGTTCAGATCTGCAAGGCTGCTACGTGGTCTTCTGTCCATACCTTCGTGAGGTATTACAGGTTTGACACCTTCGCCTCTCAGGATGCTTCCTTCGGGCGGCGGATTCTCCTTTCTGCACAGGAGCGTCCCCACCCTTAAAGGATACTGCTTTGGGACATCCCCAAGGTATCCTGTGGATACCCTATGGACCCTGAAGTAGAAAATATGAGATATGGTAAGAACTTACCCTTGTTATCTCTATTTCTACGAAGTCCATAGGGTTCCACAGGACTCCCGCCCTGTCGCACCTGTGCTGCAGATGGGCTTTGCTCTGGTCACCGGTTTTCCGTCTCCCTCTGGTGAGAATGTGATTCTTGTATGTGTCCAGATCTTTGTTCTCTCTCTTCCTTCTCCTCCTCCGGCCTATGGCTTGGTAACTAACTGAGGTGCCTTGGCCTGGGGGCGGGGTATAGGAGGGGGACCTAGTGCATCCTGGGAGGCTGAAAGCTTAACTCTTTGGTGCCCTGCGACTGACGTCACACCTATACCCCAAGGTATCCTGTGGAACCCTATGGACTTCGTAGAAATAGAGATAACAAGGGTAAGTTCTTACCATATCTCATATTTTTTCAGCATTTTAGAAAAATTCACCTGAAAATTGTCATGTCAGTATTGGCCATATTGTGCTATTTAAATTCCTCAAAGCGGGAAGTTTAATTGTTTTCGGGTTCCAATAACCCCCATCTAAATATACTTGAGTTATTCAGTTGTTTGTGCCAGTGGGCACCTAGTGTTCACTCTAGTTCCGGCGGAAGGCAGGGCAGCGGAACTAGAGGGGGCACCTTTGTGCGCGTGCCAAAGGCGTGCGTGCGCCCAAAAGTGGCGGGGCCATTGAAAAGGGGGCTTATCTATAAGACTCGTCCCCTTTTCGTCACTCTTGGGGATGTGCACGGCACTTACGGACACGCCGGGCAGCCCCCAAGCGCTGCAGACAGGGCGAATAGATGCCGGGCGCATACACCGAGCGTCTATTCTCTGGCGGTGACCGGGTCACCGCACATTTCTCCGCCCGCGGGACACTGCAACCCGTGGGTGAAGACTGCACCCGCAGGCTGTGAGGGCAGGGTGCTTTTTGCCCTCCAGAAGGAGGGCAGGGCGCCGCGCCGCACTAAAACAGCCTAGCGGGAATTCTAGGCACCCATTACTTATTGCACATTTCTCCTTGCAGCCTCCTGAGGTGCTAGCAGAAATCCGCCCAAAGTAGGGCTTTTGCCGCCTTACCTGCATTGCTCCCAGCTTTTGCACACTTGAACTGTCTCTTTAGATGGGATTTGCCGCTTTGCATGACATCCTCGTCAGTGATGGGCGCCTAAATACAGTTGAATAGCTCCTGTCACTTTAGACACAAGTTGCGGCTTCAATAAAACTGAATTTCTCACCAAGTGCCTGATTATTCAAGGCCAGATGTACCAGAGGTTCTGCACTGTCCTCCGACCCTTTTTAACTTAAGAAAAATTCCCATGCTCAGGGGGATGCGAGGAAAAAAAATGCTTTGACGTGAAACTTGTCCTGGAGTTTGCAACTGAATTGCAAGATTGCGCAGAGATGACTTTTAGCTGCACGATCACAATGCTTACCTAAATTCCCAGCACATCGCACTGAATGAAATCCTCCCCCATAGAGGTTCGCAGGAAAATTAATGAAAATAACTTTACGTATTAAATGATAATTTGCACAGAATGAACGTAACACAGTTGTTACACATTGGTGACGCTTTGCTAGGAATTGAATTGCACCCATACTGTGGTATCTGAGTCTGAGTTGGGATCAAAGCAAAAAAAAAGTCAATTTGCACCTTAGCAAATCCATGTTGAGATTTGAGAGGGATCGTGTCCAAACTCAAATGCAAAAATCAGCCAGTTTTTACGTTGCATGAAAAAAAATGTATTTGCATCCCTTGTATTGCAACATGGTTTTCCAGTACTTGCATTTTTTTTTGCTTTGCTCCCAAATCACAAATGTCCCTATAATGTTGATCTAGGTCTAGTATAATATTGATATTATATGTTGGCTGTCCAGTGAGCGAACACTATTGAATGAAAGAAACATTACATTTAACTTTAGTTGTCTTTTAATAAATTCCAAAAAGGCAAAGACATGATAACCTATGTGCTGAGTATCCTATGCACATGTTATCCTTTCATTCCATTGTTGGGTTTATGTTCTTTTAAGCCACTTTTAGTACAGTACAAGCTACAGAGGGGTAAGGGAATATCCGCCTCTGCTCTGTGCACATAGGAACCGCTTTACAGTTCAGTAGCATTCCCGCTAGGCTGTTTAGTGGGCTGCCGCACCCCTGCCTGATTTTATAAGGCTAGAATGTAGCCTGCCTTCCACGTTGCCATTTCCTGTCACCCACATGGGCTGTGGTGTCTTGCGGGGGATTCAAAGTTGGGTGGGCAGAGGGAGAATAGATGCCATGCATAGCATCTATTCACAGTGCAAACCCCCTTTCCATCAAATCTCCAAAGCTCTCCTTGCACTGTGCATTCATGGCACACCCCTGGGGAGGGGGTGTACCATGAGACCATGCCCCCATTTCATATTGCCGTTCTTCATGATCGGCGCCCTGATTTAGAGTTGAAAAATAACTAGTCAGGATGTATGTGCAAAATGCACCCTTTTCAGTACAACATGGTGGAGTTGTTGCCCATAGCAACCAATCAGATTCTACTTAACATTTATCTAGCACCTTCTAGAAGATAATGGCTAGAATCTGATTGACTGCTATGGGCAACATCTCCATATCTCCCTTTATTACTGTTACGTTCAATATAATTGTAACGGCAATGGCCTTTCTGGTTACTCCAAGGTATTGGTACAGTACAGGTTGAGTCTCCCATATCCAAAATGCTTGGGACCAAGGGTATTTTGGATATCGGAATATTCCGTATTTTGGAATAATTGCATAAGATATTTATATTTCTTAGGAATAGGGCCTAAATCTAAACACAGAATGCATTTATGATTCATGTGCACATTATACACACAGCCTGAAGATAATTTTAGACAATATTTTCAATAATTTTGTAGCTCAAACAAAGTTTGTGTAAATACATGAAATTAATTTATCTGTCTTATAACCTTATACACACAGCCTATAGGTCATTTTATACTTTATTTTTAATAATTTTGTGCCTTAAACAAAGTTTGTGTACATTAAACCATCAAAAATCAAAGGTTTCACTATCTCAGTCATGCTAAAAATATTCTGTATTTCGGAATATTCCGTATTTCGGAATATTTGGATATGGGAGGCTCAACCTGTCTATCCAGATTGCTTTAAAATTTGGTTGTATATCATTTTTGCACTTTTTTAACTTGAAAGTATTTTTATCAGTGGTGAGGATTCTGAAGGGGTAGCCTAATAACAAAACAATGTTACAGTGCACCCTCTTTATAACTCGGGCTTAAAACACCAGTCAAAACTAATTAATATAATGAGGTTGGCATATAATTAGTTCATGTATTTTATTGTACTAATTGCAGAGGATATACATGGCTGCCTTTTTGTTAAGTGTCCTGGACAGAATTGTTTTATTGTACATCTATTTGCATGTACTAGTAATGCAGGTTTATGCTGAAGAGCGACGATCTAAGTGGGAAGATAGTTTTAAACTTTCTTGCAAAGTCAACATTCAATGTTGACACATAGGGAGTTGCAAATTGTTTGTTTATGTTGTAATATATTAAGCACCCATCACTCTTCATTCTCTTCAGCCTTTGCTGGAGTGGTAAGAATAGTGTACAGTGTTCTTCACAGAATTTTTTTTCAGCCGGGTGGCATCAAGAAGTAGCCGGGTGGGGACCTTCGCAATAATAAAATGTTTTAAACCCTGACCTTTATAATGATTTATACTTGAAATAACATTTTATATATTCTCCTCTTCTTATTAGAGGCCCAGTCGTCTGATTATGAAAAAGCTGTTAAGTTTGTAGGATCCGGTCCTTTTAATACAGCTCCCAGACACTGTCCCCACTTGCAGGCTCCCAAAGTGCTGGGTGATAGGCTGTGTCTTGCCGAGGTGCACCCACAAAAAACAGCCTGGGGAGAACACTGGTGTATATGATAATGGTATGCATGTGTAAAGGGATCAAGAAACATAAACTTTCTGTGATAGATTAATTGCACTAAAGTGTTGTCGCCTCATAGTGTACGTGTGATGCAGTACAACGCTTCTCCCTTTTACATGATCTATATCATACAAGTGACTTGGTTTATCTAAGTATTGTCCCCTCTTCTATACAATAAAAAGTATATTAGAAGCAGAGGAGTAGCATGTAGCCAGGGCGCCCGGAGCACGTGCATGCTATGGTGCCCCCTCAAGTGTTCCAGGGTGGAGGCGGGTCCATATAGGATAAAAGTAAAGAGAAAAAAAAATAAAGATTAGGGGCAGCCCCCTGTAGTGGTGCCCTTATGCGGTGCCCCTTGTAGTGGTGCCCTTATGCGGTGCCCCTTGTAGTGGTGCCCTTATGCGGTGCCCCTTGTAGTGGTGCCCTTATGCGGTGCCCCTTGTAGTGGTGCCCTTATGCGGTGCCCCTTGTAGTGGTGCCCTTACGCGGTGCCCCTTGTAGTGGTGCCCTTACGCGGTGCCCCTTGTAGTGGTGCCCTTACGCGGTGCCCCTTGTAGTGGTGCCCTTACGCGGTGCCCCTTGTAGTGGTGCCCTTACGCGGTGCCCCTTGTAGTGGTGCCCTTACGCGGTGCCCCTTGTAGTGGTGCCCTTACGCGGTGCCCCTTGTAGTGGTGCCCTTACGCGGTGCCCCTTGTAGTGGTGCCCTTACGCGGTGCCCCTTGTAGTGGTGCCCTTACGCGGTGCCCCTTGTAGTGGTGCCCTTACGCGGTGCCCCTTGTAGTGGTGCCCTTACGCGGTGCCCCTTGTAGTGGTGCCCTTACGCGGTGCCCCTTGTAGTGGTGCCCTTACGCGGTGCCCCTTGTAGTGGTGCCCTTACGCGGTGCCCCTTGTAGTGGTGCCCTTACGCGGTGCCCCTTGTAGTGGTGCCCTTACGCGGTGCCCCTTGTAGTGGTGCCCTTACGCGGTGCCCCTTGTAGTGGTGCCCTTACGCGGTGCCCCTTGTAGTGGTGCCCTTACGCGGTGCCCCTTGTAGTGGTGCCCTTACGCGGTGCCCCTTGTAGTGGTGCCCTTACGCGGTGCCCCTTGTAGTGGTGCCCTTACGCGGTGCCCCTTGTAGTGGTGCCCTTACGCGGTGCCCCTTGTAGTGGTGCCCTTACGCGGTGCCCCTTGTAGTGGTGCCCTTACGCGGTGCCCCTTGTAGTGGTGCCCTTACGCGGTGCCCCTTGTAGTGGTGCCCTTACGCGGTGCCCCTTGTAGTGGTGCCCTTACGCGGTGCCCCTTGTAGCGGTGCCCTTACGCGGTGCCCCTTGTAGCGGCGCCCTTACGCGGTGCCCCTTGTAGCGGCGCCCTTACGCGGTGCCCCTTGTAGCGGCGCCCTTACGCGGTGCCCCTTGTAGCGGCGCCCTTACGCGGTGCCCCTTGTAGCGGCGCCCTTACGCGGTGCCCCTTGTAGCGGCGCCCTTACGCGGTGCCCCTTGTAGCGGCGCCCTTACGCGGTGCCCCTTGTAGCGGCGCCCTTACGCGGTGCCCCTTGTAGCGGCGCCCTTACGCGGTGCCCCTTGTAGCGGCGCCCTTACGCGGTGCCCCTTGTAGCGGCGCCCTTACGCGGTGCCCCTTGTAGCGGCGCCCTTACGCGGTGCCCCTTGTAGCGGCGCCCTTACGCGGTGCCCCTTGTAGCGGCGCCCTTACGCGGTGCCCCTTGTAGCGGCGCCCTTACGCGGTGCCCCTTGTAGCGGCGCCCTTACGCGGTGCCCCTTGTAGCGGCGCCCTTACGCGGTGCCCCTTGTAGCGGCGCCCTTACGCGGTGCCCCTTGTAGCGGCGCCCTTACGCGGTGCCCCTTGTAGCGGCGCCCTTACGCGGTGCCCCTTGTAGCGGCGCCCTTACGCGGTGCCCCTTGTAGCGGCGCCCTTACGCGGTGCCCCTTGTAGCGGCGCCCTTACGCGGTGCCCCTTGTAGCGGCGCCCTTACGCGGTGCCCCTTGTAGCGGCGCCCTTACGCGGTGCCCCTTGTAGCGGCGCCCTTACGCGGTGCCCCTTGTAGCGGCGCCCTTACGCGGTGCCCCTTGTAGCGGCGCCCTTACGCGGTGCCCCTTGTAGCGGCGCCCTTACGCGGTGCCCCTTGTAGCGGCGCCCTTACGCGGTGCCCCTTGTAGCGGCGCCCTTACGCGGTGCCCCTTGTAGCGGCGCCCTTACGCGGTGCCCCTTGTAGCGGCGCCCTTACGCGGTGCCCCTTGTAGCGGCGCCCTTACGCGGTGCCCCTTGTAGCGGCGCCCTTACGCGGTGCCCCTTGTAGCGGCGCCCTTACGCGGTGCCCCTTGTAGCGGCGCCCTTACGCGGTGCCCCTTGTAGCGGCGCCCTTACGCGGTGCCCCTTGTAGCGGCGCCCTTACGCGGTGCCCCTTGTAGCGCTGCCCTTACGCGGTGCCCCTTGTAGCGGCGCCCTTACGCGGTGCCCCTTGTAGCGGCGCCCTTACGCGGTGCCCCTTGTAGCGGCGCCTGTATGCAGTATCCCCCAGTAGTTTTGCCCCTGTATGCAGTATCCCCCAGTAGTTTTGCCCCTGTATGCAGTATCCCCCAGTAGTTTTGCCCCTGTATGCAGTATCCCCCAGTAGTTTTGCCCCTGTATGCAGTATCCCCCAGTAGTTTTGCCCCTGTATGCAGTATCCCCCAGTAGTTTTGCCCCTGTATGCAGTATCCCCCAGTAGTTTTGCCCCTGTATGCAGTATCCCCCAGTAGTTTTGCCCCTGTATGCAGTATCCCCCAGTAGTTTTGCCCCTGTATGCAGTATCCCCCAGTAGTTTTGCCCCTGTATGCAGTATCCCCCAGTAGTTTTGCCCCTGTATGCAGTATCCCCCAGTAGTTTTGCCCCTGTATGCAGTACCCCCCCCTGTTGTAGTGTCCATATGCAGTTGTGCCCATATGCAGTGCCCCTGTAGTTCTGTGTCCCCTCCCCCCCCCCTGTAGTTCTGCCCCCTCCCAGTACTTACCTGATCCATCGCGGCCGTCGTCCGTGCTGTCATTGCTGCTGCCGTCCTGACTGGATCTAACTAGCCTCCGATCGCTTTAGAGGCCATCGCTCACAGTTCAATGCTAGCACCCGGCAGGCTGTCAGCTAAGACAGCTGCCGGGTGCACAGCGTCGCCTCTGGACACCTGCGGTGCCTGGAGCCGCCCTCCCTACGCCCCTGATTAGAAGTCACCTTGTGCTTCTACATGGTCACAGCACTACTCTTGTGCTATCCCTACACCTTACAGCAGTGGTTCATTATTCCATACATTATATAGCATGGGCTTCTTTAGTAGTTTAGTATTTGGCAGCTAGAATCTGATGGGTATATTTACTAAACTGCGGGTTTTTAGATGTGGAGATGTTGCCCATGGCAACCAATCAGATTCTACTTAACATTTATCTATCACCTTAGAACAGGGGTCAGAGAACTTTTTTACCTTTTACCCCAAAATATATTTAGATACGCCGACGTTACCCCCTTGATTTGAAAGGAAGGAAATCCTATAGTAGTGCCCCCATAGTTATGCCCCTGTAGCAGTGATCCCATAGTTATTTCCCACTCCTGCATCCGCCGCCGTCCTGTCTGCCGGCTGCTCCTCGGAACTATGCAAGAGACGTCATGACGTCTCTCCCGTAGTGCGCATGAAGAGAGCTGGAAGCTGGAGTTCAGAAGAGAACTCCAGCCTTCGGCTAACGCGGCACCGCAAGGAAAGAGCCGGGCGCCCGCTGGTAATAACATCTCAGCGGGCGTCCGGCTTAGAGCCTCCCAGTGGCGCCGGGCTGGAGGTCACTGACGCCGGGTGCGCCGCTGCACCCGGTGCCAGTGACCTCCATTCCTGGGGGTAATGGACGGACAGCCGGGCATACAATGATTCATATGCATGCCCGGCTGTCCGTCCGTTACCCCCAGGAATTTCAGTTTTACCCCAAATGGGGTAATTTACCCCTGTTTCCCGACCACTGCCTTAGAAGATAATAGCTAGAATATGATTGGTTGCTATGGGCAACATCTCCACATCTAAAAACCCGTAATTTACCCCTGAGTGTTAGAGGAGTTGATGTGTGTTGCAAAAGACAGGACATTATTATTTTTTTTAAATCGTTTTTAATCCTGAAGGTTTCTAGCATGGATTATAAACATTTGTAAAGAAAAAACCTCTCTGAAGGGGTATTGTAGCACATGTCCCTTAATAAAGACTACCAAATGATAGCAGCAACTAAAATACAGCACATGATGTGTATATATAATAAGGGAATCTGTATGTAATGCCTGCCGGATGTATTGCGGGTGGACTAAATACCGACGCGGGAAGCCTGAACCATCAGGATCCTGTCTGGGGCTGGTAAGTACCCTAACCTCCCCCCAGTGTTGCCTAAACCTATCCCTCCTGGGTTGGTGCCTATCCCTAACCTTCCCCCAGTGACACTTAACCTCCCCGGGGGTGCCTAAAACTAACCCCCCCTGTGAGCGGCTAACAGTCCCCGCTTACCTTCGGGATGTCGGGATTTCTGCGCCTGGCTAAAGATAGGAGTCTAAATACCGACGCCTATCTTTAGTACACAGTCGGGATTCCGACGTCCGGACGCCGGTAAAAAGGCTTTTATTATGGGATGCAGTTTAATGGCTCAACTTATTGTACCACACCTTACGCTGGGTACACACTGTACTTTTTTTTTTTTTCAGATTGACAAACTCTTTTGTACTTGCAAGGAAAACCTCCGATTATTGCGCATACCGATACCCCTATTTATCTCTCCTAGTGATCAGAAGGAAAGATCGTGTCTCTGTACACGCTGCTCAGATTATCTGTATAGTGACCGCCTAATGAATATAAAATCTGCAGATCAGTTGTTGGCACGTACACCCTGCATAATGTTTTCTATGCCATAACCACGTTTATCGCATCTTATGAGCTTCCTAGAAGGTGAGATCATTCTATCACACCGATTTATCTGAGCTAAAAGGAGATTGTGTGTGTGTGTGCATTATACAATCTTCAGTCAATCCTCTAATACCCAGATGGTCTGTAAGATAATTGTACAGTGTGTACCCCGCTTTACATAGTCTATGCCTATGGTATAACCTGCCTCAGATACAGATGAATGCAGTGTCCTGTACACCTCTTCTGCCCAGTGCCGGCCGTAGGCATAGGCAAACTAAACAAATGCCTAGGGGCACCCATGCCCATGTAGGGCCGGCAGAGGTTTGGGGCAGGCATGGCCGGGGAACCTGCTGCTGGGTGGGCAGAGACTCTGGCAGCTGCTACTGCCGCTGTGCACGTCCATGATCGGAGCTCAGCTGACAGCTCCAATCATGTCCGGCAGCAAACAGTGAGCGGGCAACGGCAGAACAGATGATGGCGGGGCACCTGGATGGCGGCTAGTGGTTAACGCGGGTGCTGTGCTGGAAGAGGGTGAAAGGTGCTGTGCTGAGAGAGGGGTGACGGCTCTGTACTGTGCTGGGTGAGGGGTACAGTGCTGTGATCTGTGCTGGGAGAGGGGTGCTGTGGAGGGTGGTGCTGTGCTGTGATGGGTGCAGTAATGGGTGCTGTGATCTGGTGGGGTGTGCTGGGAGAAGGGTGCTGGGAGCACAGCACAATGGGGGAAGGGCCACACCAAGTGAAACCACACCCCTTCCGAGAGGCCACAACCCTTTTCTGGATCCGGGAGGGGGGGGGGGGGGGCTGGCACCATACAAAATCTTGCCTAGGGCATTAATTTGGCTAGGGCCGGCTCTGCTTCTGCCCCTTCATCCACTGAATATATCTCTATTCCCTCCCCCTCCTGCCAATAGCATATGTCTCCATGAATTTGCTTACAAGGTATAGGGGGGAATTGAATTGAAAGCAAGTTTGTTAAGCTCTAGGAATGAGTGCCCGGAGCTATTCAATAGGCCGTGCTATAGGCCCGCGACTAGGGGATTTCTGCTCGCACACTCCTGAGATGCGTGCAGAAATCTGACTTAACTAATGCATCAACGCTAGTTACGGGCTTACGCTGTGCGCTATTAGCCTCGAAAATGCTGTTTACTGCAACTGAACCTTGGGCATTAGTCGCGATAAACTGCATTTTAAAGCTAAGGAATCTATGGGTGCTTATTCCCGGAACTAAACAAACTCTCGTTCATATGAATTCTCCCCAATGTTATAGTGTGCTATAAGTGTGTCCAGAGTCAACGTGCTACTGCTGATTTGAGCTGTATGTGGAAACGGGCATGACTGCAGGAATAGAGTTTAGTAGTAATAAATGCTATTACTATTTCTGGAAGACTATTTGCTGGAAACCAATCCTATTGATTCCTGGCAGGAGCACTGGTGATTGGTCTGTTACCCAATTCACTGGCTGCACACTGGCCCAGTTAGGAAAGTGTATTTTATTTGGGAAATTGAGGAAACAAATGTTTCTTCTAACCGTTTTTAAAATTATACTATAGGATGTTCCCTCATATTTTTTTTTTAGCACTGTAGCTTCAGATCTACAGTTACCTATGTACTATAGCACATGGAGTCCTATTACACTACATATACTTTAGTGATTAGTCACCCTTCTATTTCTACTGTAATGTGCGATTACCTCTACATGTTTTATCTCCTGTGATGCCATATCTAGTCTAAATGATCTACTATAGATGGGTTGGGAACGGGATCTCGGCGGTCAGAATTAATAGGCCGGGATCCCAACATGGTTATGATACCGGCACCTGCAGGTAAGTACTCTAACCCTCCCTTCCCGCACCCTAAACCTAAAACCAAACCTTCCGCCTCTGCAGACTAGGCCCTCCCTCTAACCCCAATACTTACCATTGGGATTCTGACTGGTGTCGGGATTCCGGCACCAGCATTCTGAGTGCCGGCATTCCCGACAGTTGGGATATAAACTACATCCCCTATAGATATATTAAATATGAAAATAGCTCTTTATTTCATTCACTTAAACTTTTATAAGAAATTTGCATGTCCAACAATGATCTCTTATTTGATTGATCTTAATGGGTTTGCTGGAATTTTATTTTATTCATTATTCCTGCCATTGTAATTTCTATCAGCAAAAAGTTTCGGTTTAATGTATCTGTGTCACCTTGTTCAATGTAGGAGACCAAGGGGTAGATTTACTAAAGCTTCTAAACAAACAAGATGGTGTGTTGCCCATAGCAACCAATCAGATTGTCTGTCATTTTCTAGAATGCAATAGAGAAATAATAGCTAGAATTTGATTGGTTGCTATGGGCAACAGTAAGACTGTTAATTATTGGAAGCTTTAGTAAATCCACTGTACCCATAATCTCTATTGTGCGTCCATTCACACTGATGTTTAGCCACGGTGAGATGTTCCGGATGTGTCTTATAACAAAAATTTATTTTGTTTTATAGCCTCCTGTTAAGGTTTACAGATGACACATTTGACCCAGAGCTTGCAGCTACTATTGGTGAGTGATTTGTTTGGTTTAGGTGATCTGTAAAGGTTGCCCATACATGGTGCGATGCACCGTGTAGGGCGACTGCCGATCCGTCTGCAGACGGATCGTGTTATCACCGCCGGCAATCGTGCGGTCCCCGCAGACCGCACGATATGCTGGATTGCCCCTCCTTCATCTGAATGGGATCGTACATCGCATCCCAGATCAGTTGGTTTTGCAGGAAGATCTGGGGATGCGATGTACAACGCCGCGGGAGCGCACAGCACGATATCAGGTGAGATATCGTGCCCATACAATGCATGATATAGCACCTATATCGTGCTGATCTGTCGGATCGGCATGTATATCGTGCCGTGTATATTAAGACTTATTATTGTATAAATACTATCGACCTATTTATTTGCGTTGTGTTGCATTTCCTAAAACACTGCTTGTTCTACTTTTTGGGCTTACCGTGGGTAAATGCAATGGTAGTGCCTAGATCTAGTAAAAACAGTGAGAAAAAAGTTATGTTAAATTAGTCTGTTAACAACATATTTTATGCACTTTTACTTGAACTACTGATGAAGATCATAGTTTCTTAGTGTGGTCTGCTTAAACTGAAAAATCACCAACTCCTTTTGTGCATGGGGTTCATTCTATTGTGTATGCATATTACATCAGTGTGTGCACACGTGATATTACACAAATGGCTGATACTTGTCAGGAGTCCTCTAGGATGCCAAATAACAAGATTTGTATTAGTCTTTTAAGCAAGGTGGAAGGGGGGTTGTATTACTTAAAGCTCCAACAAACAATGCATTATCTCCTAACCTCATACATATCTATTCAGTTTCGGTAGATACAACACCTTAAAGCGCTGCAGGAGTGGGCTTGTCCGCACATAATAAGTCATTGTCTTAATACTTGAATAGTTGTTGTATTGGATGGAACAGCAAGTTAAATTGAATAACAAAAGCAGTATTTTATTTTCTTCCCGTCCAATAAAAATAATGTTATAATGACTTGTTTTGTAGGTGTTGACTTCAAGGTGAAAACAATTTCTGTTGATGGTAATAAAGCAAAGCTGGCTATATGGGTGAGTATGGAAACACTAAGAACCTTGGTATAGCAGCTTTCTATAGACTGCCCTCATTCAAGAAATAAAGAAATGGTAAACTTGGCTCTAAGGTCTTGTGTAGATGTGTGCCTTTTCTATACCGGCTTGTGTTGCATCAAAAGCCGTTTCTTATATTGTTTGTTTCTATTGATGGCATTTAGGGAGTAGCTATTGGAGTACTAACCTTTTCCCCTGCTTGGGTTGGTATTCCGTATGGAATGGATAGATGTGTAAAGACTGAATTGGGCAGTACAGGATATTTCCAACTTTTGTATGACACGATGAATGTGACGTAGTAATGGGACCTAACAACAAATACAGATTTCAGTATGAGAGAGCTTCTAATGTAGTACAGTAATTTCATAGGTGTGGTAGTAAAGGTAACTATCTGGGAGTGGTGGACAATACGTAATTGGGGTGGCTGTTTTGTGTGTTTGGACACATTAACTCTTCATAACATTCACACATTGGCGCACCAGAGTAATGAGACGGAAAGTCTGCTGCATCTAATCATTATTAATAGCTGGATTTTTCCTACATGTCCCCAATAGGGGGACTACCTCCAAACTCGCAGCAGTGATAAACCAGGGAAAGAAAAATTAGTGTTCTGATGTGGCGCTGTTAGGACACAATAATACGAATTAAAATCTAAATCTTTATTAGGTATTAAAATAGTTTTCAAAACTAGACCCTCATGAAAGATTATAAACTGGAAATGTTTTAATGAAATAAGTGAACATAATTCGGGGTCCAAATCCAATTTTTTTTTAAATGATTTTGAGGCGTGCAAGCCTTTGTAAGATGGTTTTTCTCAAATATTACATGACAATTACTATGGTTGCATCAGCTCAGTTTAATAGACTCACCTATTCACCCAAGCATTTCACGAATGTCCCTTGTTTAAGCTTATTTTGTACTGTAAATGTAAAGCACTTTGAGTCCTTTAGGAGAAAAGCGCTATATAAATAAAATTATTATTAAATGGTCCGTTACACTTCCTATTGACTGGACTTGTATTTCTGTCATCTAGTTACAGTGCCTAGTACCCAAACACAATATAGTACCTAATATATCTTTAAAAGGATTTGTCTGATAATTGTGATTTAAAGAAAAAAAAAAAGACACAGTGTCATTATTAATTGCTGTACAGTTAATACAGTACATTGGCTCCATTTCTTGACATAAGACTGATTGATGTTCCTGAACAGTGTATGTTATATGAACAGGGCAGTAACTAGGGGTGCGGTGGCACAGAGAGCAGCTCACCCACAGCTCCTGCATCTGGCTAGCAGGGTGCCTGTATCGGCACCCTGCTCCCGGAATCTCTGCAGCAGGGCCACCTGGAGCTTCCTTAGGACGCTCCAGAAGGTCACAACACTGCCCTTACAGCTCCCCAGAGCATCCTGAGGATGCTCCGGGCATTGTTGTAATCACCTGCTCACATCGTTGGTTACAGGCCACGGCCTCTCCACATGACATCATAAGGGGGGGGGGGCATGGCCTGCGTCGGAAGCGCTAGCTACGGCACTATATAAAGTGATGAGTGGCACAGTGTTTTTTGTTAATTAGGTTGAAGAATTCTGCATTCTGTGCACAGCATATATAGCGGATTACGCATTCAATGCCACTTAATGCAGTCACTTATAATTTGAGTGATTCTGCTTGGTGAGAAGTTGCATTCACATTCTATTAATGCTTTATGGATGTTACGTGTCATATCCACTTCCTATTTGAGCAGTCTCTGGATGCTAATGGTCTAAATCAGGATATAACTAGAGATAACTGCTTTCAAGTAGGAAGCTGCAATACTTGCGCCCCTTAGCTTACTCAGTGACTGTTTTCCCAATTTTTTAGGGATCTAATCCCATTTTAGACTTGTGCCAAGAAGGTGAAGCACAGTGAAACTGTCGCACGTTTCCAGACACTTTGCCAAGTAGCCCTGCTTGGTGATACACCGGTATGAGTACATCCTTAGCTGTGATGAAATGGTCTGAAGTGCATGCCCGCCTTCCAGCTTCTATAGCCGATGATACAGGACTGAATGATGCTGGATCCCTCTGATGCAGATATGCATTGATATCCTTACAATCTCATGCAGGAATCAATCTGCAGAATTGCACCAGGAGAGTCCTGCAAGTGTGTCGATCCCACTCCTTATTTCTGGGGAGAAAAAGGGATATGAGAAAAGAAAACAGACACATATTTAGTGGTTGTAGTAAACCATGTCCAGCACATGTGTTGCTGACAAACATGTTTTTGCTTAGGATTCAAGTAAACTCAGAGTTCGGCATCTCTCTTTAGACTGCTGACATTTGTGATCCATCCATGTCCTGGCAACACCTCTAATTTGTTCTCCAGTAACCCCATTTATGTCCATTGCCATTGTATTGTGGAATGATTCACATAGGAATAAAGCTTTACATGAGTTGGTAGGAACTAAGGATTATGGGATAAAGAGAAAAATCATGGCACTGTAGTTTGGCCGGATAATTAAGACCATATATTTGTACATCTAGAATACAAGAGATTTATATTTTGTTGACCAATCACTCAGTCTTTGGGCCAAATTCAATTGGCTGCGAAAAGATGAGATCGGCGAGAAACGCAAAGTTTTCACCTCATTCGCGTGTTTTGAGGCAAAGTTTTCGCCTGCTTACTCAATGTGCGTACCCGCTTTTCGCCCTATTCAAATCAGTCCGTACCCCCAATAAAGCCTAACTCACCTGTTGAATCAATATAGAAGTGTATTAATAACTCTAATAAAAGTAATTGGGGTACTTAAATTGAGTCAAAGGGCTGTTATATTCATATTTGCATAAGTGTGAAAAAATGATGGAAAGCAATTTTTTTGGGGGGGAAAATAATTTCTGTAGTTAATTTGGGGGTACATTAATATGGGCACTAGTATATTTTGGTGTCTATAAAGTGCAGTTTTAAAAAATGTTAAAAATACACCGGCTGCCTAATTAGTCATTAGTGGCGGTGTCCAAAGGGTTCTGAACCATTTATAACCCAAAATATAGATTTTGCACTTCTTTTCGCCTGCTTTTGCCTATGTAGTTATCGCCTAGGTGAAAATGTCCAGGAATTGTATAGGGCGATACTTCGGAAACAGGCAAAAACCACGCATCTGTGAAAACTTTTTGCAGATCGCGGCTTTTTGCATCTGAATACAAGCCAGCTGGAAAAGGTAATGGAACATCTATGATTTTGTTCCATTAAGAGAAGTAATTAAGTCAGATGTTAAGATAAAGTGCACAATTCATGCAAGACCTGTCAAAATTATCACTGATCTGAAGCATTGCAATACAGAGGAATGAGCCTACTTATCCACAAACGGCTGGATCGACCATTAGGTACAGGATATGATTTTTATATAAGTAATGTACTGCTACAATATTGCTAAATAAGTTCTAATGATAAAGTTTCAAATATTTTTTCCCACTGTTAATGTTGCTTCAGTGGGGACATCAATTACAAACATTGGTGCATAGATAAAGTTTCAGTAACCCATACCAACCAATTAGCTGCTTGCCTTCATTTTCCAAACTGTACTAGAAAATCTACATAATTTGGTTGCTAAAATTACATCTCCCTTTTGTCACACGGAGCTGTTTTCATAAATATTCTCCAGTGTATTCAATACAGACTATAAACTGCAATTCATTTAGAAAAAAAATGTAGCAGACTATCTAGATCTTCTAAACACAGAGGACGAACCTCACAATGGCGCCTTAGTGTGACTCTAAATTCTCACAACTCTCCACAATCAATTTGATGAAAGTAAAATTCTGCAAATAATTCTGTGACAACTAAATATGGTTGCAGCTACTAAAGAATAGGGAGCGGAGGGCCTGATTCAGAGCCGGACGCTCTGACCAGAGCGCTCGCTCTGAATCAGGGCCGGCCTACCTAAAATTGGTGCGGCCTCCTGGCCGCTCGCATAGCTGTGGGTGACCACCCACAGCTTGTGTGAGCGTCCATGATGATGCTCTGCGGTAGGGTCTCGCTGCCGCAAGCCCTGGAGTGCTTTTGGCTCTATCAGAGCCAAAAGCACTCCCACTGACATCACTAGTGATATCAGTGGGGCCGGCCCCAGACAGTAGGCGTTCCCATGGGAACGCCTCCGTCTTTGCTGCCAAGCCCCCGGCACGCCCACCAAAGGGGGCGTGCTGTCACTCACCATCGACAGCACGCCCCCTTTGGTGCGAGACCCGGTCGCTCAAAGAAAAAAAAGGGAAGGGAGAGCGCTAACCAATATAAATTAACAGTTTAATAATATTGACAATTATATCAAACAAAATAATATTAAAAATATATACGATTAGATAATCAGCTGATCATAGTTTCCCATTTCATCATGAAATAACATGCACAATCAATTGGACACGATTTGAGACAATAAAAAATAATCGTATGATCCTAATCGTGTACAGTTCTACGCATGTATTAAACACGAATCCATTGGTGCTAGTTCTCCCATCCAAATAAAAATGATTAAAAACGGAACATATTTAAATTCTGCTATACAATAGTCAATCCTGAATTGGTTTGAACAGCCTCAAAATCCTAGTGTCCTAACAAATTCCCTTTTTGAAAAGAGGTTGTTGCATGCACACAATATTGTAATCTTAATGGTAATTTAGGGCTATTAGTCCCCAGATGTATGAAATCATGCAGTTTCCCTCTTCTCTACCTTGCGGAAGTTAGTTAGTAGCATAATGAATGACTTATGAGATGTAATGGTAAAAAAAAATCCATAATGTTTCATTTTAGTAGCAGAAAAGCTTTGAATTTGTCAGTCCTGAGGCTGGTTATTAAATAGCAGTCTGTTGGAAAACACTTATTTTATGTGAATATATCTTGAAGCAGGTTTTTGTCACCCCGTTAGCCATTCAGAGCAATCTGGGCACAATCAGGCGTCACTGTCGGCCTGTGATTCACAGGATACTGATATGGACAGTAATGTATATCCTCCGTATCCGGCTCTATCCCACTATTTGTTATGCACTTATTGGTGTACCTATAAGAGAGAGGAAAAAAAGTCAACCTCATACGAGCATAGCAATTTACCATTAAGGTTAATTATTTATAATGACATACTCCTCTCAGATAATAGTGGTAGTGTCAGTGATTAAGCTCTGCAATGACTACTCACACTGTGTTCACAATTGATCTACATCAAATCGCATACGTCCTGTCCATCTCTGTATCCCTGTGTACTCACAATGGAGGCAGCCATTTTGCAGGCTGAACCAATATTTAGAAGAAAGCTGCCTATTAACCCCTTAATGGTGAGCCTATTCCAGAAAATACCATTAGTTGCATATTTCACCTCACAATGCACAAATGGTCAATTGAATTTTAAAATATAGCAAATGGGTCTTTCCATGTCAAATCCTCACAAAATAAGTAACTTTTCAACCCAACCATCTCAGATTTTTTGTAAAATTTGGTAGGATGATAGACGCATAAAGTAACTTTCATATGTAACATTTTAGCCCTCAGTGATGCACGGTGTTAATGCTACAGGGTTGCAAACATGACAAAAAAAATGTATGCTTGCAAGGTGAACTAAAACAAATCATAACTTTGCTTCTTGCAGTAACCATGCAGCTGGCAAGTTCAGACCTGTCTTGTAGTGTCTCTCTGTGTTCTAGGGATGGCCATCGGTGGTTTTCAATCGATGGTCACCATTGGAGATAATCCATTGTGCAATATCAATCTATGGTGTACCATCGATGGTTTGCACCACTTGATGGCCACTGCTGCCCTGTGTCTGGCAAACTAGGGGCTAATAAAAAAACCTGGGGCGGGGCCTAGCGGACAGTCATGAGTGGGGCTAAGTTCTGTGTCATGGGCAGAAAAAACCATCCGGTTCCACTTTGCAATCATTGGCAGAAAAGAATTGGCTCTCTGCCATCGATGGCAAAACTCATCGATCATCGGTAGTAAGCCATCGAAATTTGTAAACTATTCATGGTCAATGGCTATCCCTACTGTGTTCTTCTCAGTATCATACCTCCCAACTGTCCCGCATTCAGCGGGACAGTCCCATTTTTCTGGGACTGTCCCGCTGTCCCACCTGCTGGCCGCAGTGTCCCACGGTGGAGGGGGGAAGTTGGGGGCATCTGTTCACCTGTGTTAGGGAGAGCCAGGGGGCTGCCCAGCATCTCGGAGAGTGCTGGGCACGCCCCTTATAATGACACAAACGGTAGTTGACGCGAGGCTCCGCCCCATTTCTGAGAAGCCACACCTTCTAGCAAAGCCCCGCCCCTTTCCCATTTCCGGTTTTAGAGATATCCATGGTTGAGCACAGTTGCTTAAATCTAACTGAGTTACTAATTAAGTCACCTGTGATCAAGCATGTATATCCTTAAAACCTGTACTGTTAGGGTGCCCTGAGGACTGAGTTGCGAACCTCTGAAATAAACTGTCTTCGTCCCTTGTATCATACTTGCCTACTCTCCTGAAATGTCTGGGAGCTTTACGAAAATCGGATGTTGCTCTGAGACCCCCGAAAATCAGGCAAGTCTCCTGGCCGGCAGTCTACCCCCCAAACTCCCTTGTAGCTCCATGCACACAATCATCATGATCCCGCCCCCTGCTTCACAATGTCTGTAATCTCGGTATTGTGTAGCGGTGGTGTGGCCAAAATGATGCGATCACATGGTCGCGTCCCCGCTCTGCTTCTAATGCTGGGTAATATCCCTAGCCACGCCCCTATGCCGACCTGGCTACCCCCTCCCGGAGGCAAGCATGTCTTGTATCACTAGTTCTCAATGCAGAAGCTGCAGCCAGACTGAGTAGTGAACCATCAATGATTTGCACCATAGATTGTTGTACCATTGATGGTTATCACCAATGGTGACGATCGATGAAAAACCACCGATGGCTGTTTCTAGAACAGAGAGGCAGACTACAAGACAAGTCTGAACTTGCCAGTTGCATGGTAAGTGCAAGAAGGGTTGAACTGCCGTACTTAATATTTTTTTTTTACTCCTGTTCCCAAAGGATTCCCAAAATGAAACCTATACCAAAGAGAGAGTGTATTTAAGTGTATAACATACTTTATGTACAAAGTAATTAAACATACACTTTTTTTTTTTTTTTTTTTAATGAAAACTGTAGATGAACTGAAGGACCCCTCCTCCTCAAAAATATCATCTAGTGTGTACCCAGCTTAAGATGCCTTTCTCCATGTGCATGTAGCTGACATACAATGTTCTACAGCCAACAATTGAGACTTGCATATGCAGCCAGTGTACACCAGCTATAAGTAACACATTATGATTCTGTTTTCAACCGTTTGTTTTGCTTGTGAAAAATGCACTAGCTAATAGGCAGCAGTAAAACGGAATAATGCTCGTTACTCTCTCCGCTGCTGAGGGTTTTCCCACACTTGTGCTGAGACCATTTTTCTTGGTTTGCGCTAATCACATTCTAATGTCATAACACTATTTGTTTTATTATTTATTTTCCTGAAGTACCCACATTATACTTGGCTTTTATTTTTTTATATAAGACTTTGAATTTTCAGAAAATACCATTAACCTTTTTGCTCCTTCTAACCTGTTGAATGACATTTAGCAGATATTGCCAAGAATGTGTGTGAAGGGAGGTTGTCATTTCATTAAAGTGAACTAAAAGCTAGAATGCATTTATATTTAGAAGCCTGCCCTACACGGTAGTTCTTGTTTTGGCATTAATCCACCTTCCCAGAATTGCAAAAAGCAGGATTCTGAGGGGGCGATTCATTGTTGCGTGGGAGGCGATAATTAAGGAGCGCCCAGGTTTGCAATTCAATTGTTCTGGGCACTCATTGATTATTGCCCTCTTCACGCCCTATTAAATCGGGTTTAGCCGTGTAAAACGTCTAACGTCCTGGTTAGGGTGCTCTAACCACAGGTTTCTCGCACATTTTTGCCCGCATCCTCCTAAAGGTGCGAGGAGAAATACCGGCGGCTATTGCGCTCAGATAGAAACAATTTAGTGTAGTTTTTCAGACGAAAAGTTTGTCTGAACTTTTAAAATGATGTTGCAGTTTTTTTTTTTTTTCATTGTTTATTTTTTTAAGTTTTCTAGTTGGCGAAAATGATCTCGTTTTTAACGGTCTGTTTATCAAACTAATTCTGTACTTAAAACATGCAGAGGTCTAGGTACCTTAATCTGAGAATTTCAGTGACAAGTGTAAGAATCCTCCTGTAATGCATTACAACAATCTTAAGTTCTGTGTATTAAATATGAGGATTATTAGTAATGTTAGCTTTTTCCTTTTGTCTCCTCTTCTCACACAAATAGATCTGTAATGAACTGGTTGTCATATCTAAAACATACACAGCAGCTAACTGCATGAGGCTCTTGAATAATTCTGAGACTTGTGTCAGTGAGGGTCACTGTGTGTGCCGGTGTCTCTCTCCATACTCCTATTGTGCTGTGTAACTGATAACCCACCTATTTCATGGGAGTGATCTAGGACATTTTTAATTTAAGACCTTACCATGACATATCTGTCTATGACAGGGCTTTATATTTGACAGTATTAGAACTGGTATTTGTCACCAGGTATATGACAACAGACAACCAGAAAGGTGTACATGAGAAACCTACATCTCAGAGATCCTTGTAATTAGTGGCCGAGATGAGTGCTGCTCCCCCTGGTGGTGTAAAAATACTCTTTTACGTTTTTGAAGAGCATTTTTATTCGAGGAGAAGTCTGCCATTATCGGTAATTCTCCTCTGAGCCCCTATATAGCAGACCGTCCTGATATTGTTCTAATCTCTGCACTGATGAATAATCTACTCTGAGCTCTTGTAAAACCTGGCGCCCCAATATATCAGGCTGCGTGTTTCTGATAAATGAAAACATAAATTGAATTGTATTACAGGCAGCCCTCAGGCTTTTTACTAAGCACTGTGCACTGGATGTGCCCCCTGTGCTCTCCTACACGGCAAACACTTGTCTGCTACAAAATTATTTGTTTGCTTTTACTGTAGTGCGCAGAGTATACACCCTGTTGCCTGGGCTCTCAGCGATCATCAATACACTGTATACTGCAGCTTCCTGAGTCCTCCCAAATCAGCAGGGAGGGATAGAGCCGTGCTTACTTCACTGCATGCTGGGTGGTACGTGTCACTCCAGACATGCCCCCTATTTCCAGCTCCATAATAAGAATTTATTCTTTTCTCAGATGCGTATCATTCTGCTGCTTAGAAATATGCATGAGGACCTTTTTAATGAGTGCTTGTCATTCCATAGGTGTCTGATGCCTATACACAGGTGTTCATGCAATCACTTCTTGTATCGCATTAAGATGCGAAGCCAGGAATAGAACTACTGTAGGGACTTATCTGTAATAATTGCAGCATTGGAAGCTGCAGTTTTCTCCACATTATTTGATACTTGCTCTGCATGAACCAGAAGTGCTTTAAGCCTTGTACAGTGCCTTGCAAAAGTATTCACCCCCTTGGCTTTTTACCTTTTTTTGTTACATTACAACCTGGAATTTTTTTTTTTTTTTTTTTAATCTGAATTTTATGTGATGGATCTGCACAAAATAGTCTAATTTGGTGAAGTGAAATGAGAAAAATATAAATAAAATTCTGAAATTTGGCATGAGCATATATAATCACCCCCTTTGCTATGAAGCCCCTCAAAAGTTCTGGTGCAACCAATTACCTTCAGAAATCACATAATTAGTGAAAAAAATTAAGTCCACCTGTGTGAAATCTAAGTGTCCCATGATCTGTCAGTATAAACACACCTTTTCTGAAACGCCCCAAAGGCTGCAACACCAGTAAGCAAGAGACCTCACACCATGAAGACCAAGGAGCTCTCCAAACAATTCAGGGACAAAGTTGTTGAGAAGTACAATTCTGGGTTGGTAATAAAAAACAATATCAAAATCTTTGATGATCCCTCGGAGCACCATCAAATCCATCATCATCAAATGGAAAGAACATGGTACCATAACAAACTTGCCAAGAGAGGGCCCCCCACCAAAACTCAGACCGGGCAAGGAGGGCATTAATCAGAGAGGCAGCACAGAGACCAAAGGCAACCCTGAAGGAGCTGCAGAGTTCCACAGCAGAGACTGGTGTATCTGTGCATGTGACCACAATAAGCTGTACACTTCATAGAGCTGGGCTTTATGGAACAGCGACCAGAAAAAAGCCATTACAGTGATAAAAATAAGAAGACGCGATTTGAGTTTGCCAAAAGGCATGTGGGTGACTCCCCAAATGTATGGAGGAAGGTGCTCTGGTCAGATGAAACTAACATTGAACTTTTCGGCCACCAAGGAAAACGCTATGTCTGGCGCAAACCCAACACATACCATCACCCCAAGAACACCATCCTCACAGTGAAACATGGTGGTGGCAGCATCATGCTGTGGGGATGTTTCTCAGCAGCAGGGACTGGGAAACTGATTCGAGTCGAGGGAAAGATGGATGGTGCTAAATACAGGGATATTCTTGAGCAAAACATGTTTCAGTCTGCTTGTGATTTGAGACTGGGACGGAGGTTCACCTTCCAGCAGGACAATGACCTGAAGCATACTGCTAAAGCAACACTCTAGTGGTTTAAGGGGAAACATTTAAATGTGTTGGAATGGCCTAGTCAAAGCCCAGATCTCAATCCAATAGAGAATCTGTGGTCAGACTTGAAGATTGCTGTTCACAAGCGGAAACCATCCAACATGAAGGAGCTGGAGCAGTTTTGCCTTGAGGAATGGGCAAAAATCCCAGGGGCAAGATGTGGCAAGCTCATGGAGACTTATCCAAAGCGACTTGCAGCTGTAATTGCCACAAAAGGTGGCTGGACAAAGTACTGACTTTAGGGGGGTGAATAGTTATGCATGCTGAAGATTTCTGTTATGTTGTCCTAAATGTTGTTTGATTCACAATATAAAAAAAAAAAAATCTTCACAGTTGTAGGCATGTTCTGTGAATGAAATGATGCACACCTTCAAACAATCCATTTTAATTTCAGGCAACAAAACATGAAAAATGCAAAGGAGAGTAAATACATTTGCAAGGCACTGTATATGTTGACTTTGCCTCTGTAATGCCTCCACTTTTACAATAAGCTGGGTCCCAGTATGGAGTGTATTGCCAATTTGCTGTATTTTTCTGGAATGAAAAATCCGCCACCTTTTCTCTAGGCCAAGGAGCAAATATTTGATTGGCTGAATATATAAAGTCGCCAACTGTTCTTTAAAGCTGTATTACCATTTGTTCTGGCACATCTTTGGCATTTACCACTTTAATATGGCTGCTGGGGACGGTGTTTGCTTGTGAACAAATTGGAAGCCACATTCTCTGGGATTGCAGGTTCTCGTTTTCACAGTCAGTTGGTTAAATCAAATTGACTGAGGTACCTATTAAGTCACCCGTGGTCAAGCGTGGATATTCTTAAAACCTGGACTGTAATGGCAGAGTTTGGCAAACTCTGATCTAAGCCAATTAGCTTGTGAATGAAGATTGTACTCTGTATAATATAAGTACAGTTATTTACATGGTCACTTTTAGATCCTGGGCCAAGTCATGCTGTGTTTAGATCACACATGCTCTTGAAGTGCTTTCATGAAATGTATATGCAGTGAGTTTAGAAATGTAAAGGTGGTTACTTTTTTTTTTTTTTTATAATGAGTGAATCATTTGTTCCATCAATATCCATATTCATTTATTTAATGAATTCTTGAGTTTGTCAAAAAGGAAAAAAGAAATCAAGCAGCCAAAAACCAACAAAACCCAATGTGTGCGATTATACTATTTGTCCAGAAGATGGTGCTGTAGGACAGTATAATGCACATCTTTCTTGTTTGAGAATCTTTAACTTTTTGCTGTTTCTAGATTGCTCAAGATTTATGGTAACTATGGAACCATTTTATATCAATCTGTAGGACACTGCCGGACAAGAGCGTTTCCGAACACTAACTCCCAGCTATTACAGGGGTGCTCAAGGTGTTATATTGGGTAAGACTGTATATTGCATTGTATAATACCCTATTATTTCCATCTACCCCTTTCCCTTTATTTTGCTTTACAAGAATAAACTTTCTGTAGTTTAACGGTTTGTCTTTAATATAAGGTAAAAGCGCTAATGTTCACCAAGCAAAAAAAAAAATAGATGTAATAATAGGTAAGCTACTAGACAGAATTTTAGCGGGTGTGGGGAAGGAGCAGTGTTATTAAAATGAATATTTGGAAATAAGAATAAGGCTAAAATGGTATAGCCTAATATGCAAACTGATGTGTCAGGTCAAGATGCAGGAAGGTAATAACTTGTATCTTATCTAGCCGATGTGCCAGGCACTGCCTGGGTGGTTTTATTTTTTTTCTAATTCCCCTTATTTCCCCCTCAGATAAATGTATTCAGTGATTAAAAAATAGATAATGGAGTACTAGTTTTTAAATGTATCTATAGTAAACCTTGTGCAGTAAAGTCATTTATTCCTGTGCACTGTTTACGTTATTCATGTGTTTGCGCTTTTGGACCGTTATCTAGAAAACTCCCCATTTTCTTCCCTCTTGTCTTTCAGTTTATGATGTCACACGAAGGGATACATTTGTAAAGCTGGACAACTGGCTAAATGAGCTGGAGACATATTGCACAAGAAATGACATTGTAAAAATGCTGGTTGGCAACAAGATAGACAAGGTGAGGTGCCGGTCTGTACTGGACATGGGATGTGGGACTTTGGTTCTTTTGTATTTGGGAATCTACTAAAACAAAGCAGAGTGAGCAATGACGGACGTGCCAGATAATAAGTGTTTCCATCCCATTGCATGTCAGGTTGTCTTTCCTTGAGTAATTGCAGTGACCAGATCTGATTCGCATGTAGAGTTTTGTTATCCTGTTCCATAAAAGCCAATGATGAATCATGTCCTAATCACTCACTAGGGATAAACGTGTATAAATGACACTAAACAAAAGGAGTTTTTGTTCCAGTAGTGACCTCACATGGCTATTATTGCACCCCGAGTGCCTAGTCTAAATTCCATGGCAACATGGAGCAGATTGTGTGACTCTAATGGTGTACCTGGCATTACAGCTTTATCTGCACACACACAAGGTCTTGATGATATTATCACACCAAATTTGAGGGTGGCGCTATTGATTCTTTTCTATAAACTTCCATTTGTACTGTTCAGTCATTTCAATTACATTGAGTGCAGCGTTTATGGCACCTTACTATCTGGACGTTTCATGAAGAGGAGATCAGAAAAAAAAGGTTTAGTTATGTAAAGAGGCTGAAATGTGCCAGTGGGCTGTTTTTGTGGTTACCACCATGTGCCCACACACCACAAGTTGCAATGTGTGTCGAAGATCATCTGAGTAAATCCGTTGCCTTTGTAGCATGAATAAAGCGGCTGCAGCAGTCACAATAGTGCTAAATGAGAAACACAGGTTTCATTATGCTGCGGTTGGCTGTGGTATAAAAGATAGACCGTTAAAAGATCAACAATGTCTAGACAGACAATAGATGTTAGGCAATAGGTCGACAGGGTCAAAAGGCTGGCGCACTAAATGTCAATGTGAAAATGGTCGACTCATGTTTTTGTTTTTTCAAGCTCTAATCTTCACCCTTGGTGCCTAACCCTAGCCATCGGGGTAGGTGCCTAACCCTCCAGTAAATGCCTGACCCTAAAAGAAAAAAAAATGTGTTTACCATTTAAAAAACGTATGTTGACCATTTTAGTGTCGACCATTTGTACATGTCGACCTTCTTTCTTGTCTACCTTTTGTCCCTGTTGACCTATTGCCTGTCTAACATCTGGTGTCTGTCTAGACCATTGTTGGCTTACCTTGACACTCCAGCTGTTATGGAACTAAATAACCCAGCATGCACTGCTACAGTTTTGCTATTAGGGCATGCTAAAACTGTGGCAGGGCATGCTGGGATATATAGTTCCACAACAGCTGGAGTGTCAAGGTAAGCCAACAATGGTCTAGACATTGTTGACCTTTTAACTGTCTGTCTGTAGTCCAGTGTCCGCTGTGGTTGTAGGTTACCACGTTTGGGAATACTACAAAATGAAAGTGTTTCCCTTTAGTTTTGCATTAACCTGCCATTAGGTTCAAGCTCAGTAATTGTAAGAGTCCATTTTATTAGCAGAGGAACAATAATTTGACAAACACTAAATTTGTACAGTTGCATTACTTTTGCTTTGCACTAATTACTTTTGCTTAACCGAAGTGTTATATCTTCAATATTGTGGATACACTTGAAATCCTTTTGGTTTAGTTTTTATTTTTGTTACTCAAACATCACTTGAGTGTAATGTTGTAGCGCAGGGTTCACAAATGGCCCATAGATAGCATTGGGGCCTACTAGGTTACAGTGTATGCATCAGTATTCTTGACTCAATGTAATGCACTTGTCGGGCAGAGTGAGTTCTAGTATACAGAATAAGCTGAAGTAAATTTAAAACACATTTTTGTTAACGTATTTTGCGTTACTGCTTCTCCTGCACAAATTTATGGGGTTTTAAAAGCTTTAATCAATTTGTGCGTTCTTTATCTAGATGTTTATCTGTAGGAGAACTTTGTCATGATTAGGTACTTAAGACATATTTGTAGAAGCGCCATTCTATATTGTATATATTATTTAACCAAATTCTAAATCTATCATCACATCACTTTTTCAGTATTTTATTTCTACTGATTTAATTTACTTGTAATAAGTGATATTTGATTGTGCCATTGTGGAAACTATATAAAGAAAAAATATATAATAATCTAGTTTACACACAAATGTAAGGAAATCTTCATAGTATATCACGGAGGTTACTTTCACTTCATGAATACAAAAAAAATATTGTCTTCTTACAGGACAACAGAGAAGTGGACAGGAATGAAGGTCTCAGGTTTGCACGAAAACATTCAATGTTGTTTATAGGTAAGTGTTTGTTTACCTGTAAGAAATATTTGAGCGAACAGTTTATTGTGTTACATTGGTTATTCAAATTTATTTTGCCACATTAGCAATCAATAATATATAATATTGCTCTGTTAATATAATTAAACATTAAGTTTAACAACTATTCAACTTCCTCATTTGCTCATTGATCAGGTAGCTTTCCGGAAGCTTTTACAATGATCCTCTAAACCGCGGAATAGTAAATCCAACAGCTTGGCGGGCAAAAAGGCCGCCGGGCCAGCTTATATGCCCCTCACTAAATTTCCCCCTGGCTTTACTTTTTCACATGTATAATCAATAGAAATTCTTCCTCAGCTCTCTACATTGAGACCTTTCCATTACCCCACCCCCCTGATATGCCTGTGCATTTTGTACAAGTTGGTCTTTACTTGTTGGTTGCTCTGTTGTGTCCGTCTATTGTGTATCCCAGAGATCTCAGTCTGTAAAACCTTTTTAAGTCATGGATGAGGTAGAAAACATTCTTTCTTAAATCACACTTTGTTTTGGTTTTATACTGTTCTAAATCTTTATTAGATCATCCTTCCTGCTTTGCTGGACCACATCTTAAGGAAACTAAATGTGGTATTGATTGTGTTTGAAAAGCTCATAGATAACCTTTAGCTGGCATTGGTGCCTACAGCGCCTCTGAGGCAGTATTTGTGTATTATGTCACATCATAGTTCTGACACATTGTAACCTCACCTGTTCCTGCAGTGGAATCACTTCCCGAGCAGTGTTTCCAATCCCTTGCCCTTCAGCTGTTCTGGCTGCTTTGTGAGATGAGTCCTGGGGCTGGTTCCTGCACTCCACGATGCACTCCACTCTTGTTTTCATTATGTGCGCGATAGGTGTGATTCATTTCATGGAAGTAATGTAGCAGTTACCTTGTATTACCTTGTATTGAGCTCTCAAAGGATCTTACATTGAAAATAATTAGCCGTACCCACTAAACATCCTGTGTTTGTTTTGTTTTTTTCCTGGATTTCATATAGGTTTAATGAGTTGTCACAATGCTAGCTGCTACTAGTAGTAACTATAAATCAGGGCCTTCAGCGAAAAGTGATTTGATAAATATTTCGGTCACAGCCATTGTTGCCGTAAGGCAGCTGAGCCCTCTGGAATGTGAAGCGTGAAAGACTGACTATTGCCCCAGCCACAACAAGACACCTTTTCATACTTTTTCTGGATTCAAACTCTTCGCTTTGAGTCCAGTACCCACTTTTTCATGGTTTTATACTTCATGCCAAGTGTGTTCCAGGCTGTGCCAAGAATCACAGGGCTGACCCCTAGAAGCTGTAGTAGTAAATTTTAATATCATCTAATGTATTTTCTTTTGATTATTGAAAGCAGCTCCGTAGGATTCGGAAACCTGTCATTGCCTCTCACTTAAGAAAAGATTTAGTAAAAAGTCAGCATGACACCTGGTAAAATGTCTGAGATCTGAAGATTTGCACCTGATCGGTTACTGGTGATTTCAGATGTAATTTCAGAATGAAAATGTAATTTTTTATTTTTTTTTGCCAGTTAGTGAATCTTGTTTTATTGAGCCTACGATTTCTCATTTTTCAGAAAGACTTTTTTTATTATACTGTCCTGCTTAAATGTTGTATTTACACATTACTAATGGATTATTTTGAAGGCCTATAGCAGTGTGCATCTCTATTGGGCTCTGCAATTTGGGAAAGCTTAGAAAATAATGTATTGTTGGGAGTACTTTTTTTTTCCTGAATTTTTCTCAAATATAAAATAGGTTTAAACTGATCAGAATCTGCTTTTGGTCTTGTAGAATTTCATATCGTTTACTGGGACCTGAGGAGCATGACAATGTGTCACATTGCTATTTTGGTCTGACCTCTAATAAGACCCATGTTTGTGACCAGCTACGTTTTATTTCTGCCATGAACTTTCATGGTGAAATAAATCACCCAGTCACATGGTTTTCTGTTAATCACAAGGACACTAGTAATACAGATCTATCGTTAGTATAAATGTATACACTTACATGCATATTGTACCTGTATACGTTTTATATAGACTGCATTTTGCCACTTGTTAACCTCTTGAATGACCCAGTGGTGGGGAGATTACTGGAAGCCATATGCTTCAGAGACGGATCCCCAGAAGCTAACTGAAAGGCTGTATTCTTGCAGTAGGATCAGGGGGTGTTTTTAGAAGTGGCTAAAACAATTAAAACTAAACCACAAGTTGACCCAATGTGGAGCAGAATCCTGTGACCATGACAAATGTATATGTAATAAACATTGTATCTTCTTTTGATATGTAGCTCATGGTAAGCTAAGCTTGGAGCCAAGAAGCCGGTCATCACATTGATAAATACCTTCTTCTTTATCTATTCTTTTGACATGTATGTTTTGACATTTTACCTCTAATTATTGCATTTTAGATGTAGTGATCCTTTAGTGGTGGTTCTGTGGAAAGTGCACCTTGTCTCCAGAGTCACCTACATCATGTAATTAGCTGGTAATATGTTGTACAGGATTATATACAGTACTGAGATCATCACTCAGGCAATCTTTTGTAATTGTCCACTAAATGTGTATTTGTCCCCTGTAGAGTCCAGTGCGAAGACCAGAGACGGAGTTCAGTGTGCCTTTGAGGAACTTGTTGAAAAGATTATACAGACTCCCGGACTATGGGAAAGCGAGTCTCACAGCAGAGGTGTCAGATTGTCTGATGAAGAAGGTGGCAGAGGGGGACCTTGCGGCGGATACTGCTCCATGCTATAAAATAGTTGTTGTACCCTCCTCCTATTTAATCATATATATAGTGATACCAGTTTTCTGTATATAAATCCTTTACAGTTAACATAGGGACCTTTCCAGTTTGCACACATCTGTTTGTATCATGAGACAAATATTTGTAGAACACTGTCCAATAGATTTGCAGTCAGCAAAGTTAAGCACATGAAACGGACTCTTTACCGTTGGCGTGAACAGGACTGCATAAGCAAGTGCATAGACCACAATGTCATTTGTTCATGTACTTTTAAACTCTTGCTTACATTACAGCGCTATTCTAAACTATGAATGCAAAATCCTCTTTGCCCACCCACTTTCTTTCTTTGCTCATAACTATATGTGGGTCATCTGTTTAAATCCTTGAGCGTTACACAATCCCAGTGTGGCCATTGCCGAGGATGACCCCTGGCTTGCTTCGGACGCTCACAAAAGCATGTTCAAGCAGATGTCTTTTTATCACATTGCCAAGAAGATGCAATTTCCTCTGATAGGTAATAACCACCAGTATGTGTTTGTATGTAGCATACGATTTCCTTGAGAACTCATCAGCTCTCCACACGTCTCCTGATTGTGTGTTTATAGTTGGTGGAGGCGTCATACTTCAGTTTACAGCACTTGTATCCTGTCCGACGACTCTTAGTGATGTATTCATGTTTCTGTAACACAGAATGGAAGGATGTCTTCCCAATGCATGTTGTGACAAGTCCTCTGTTTCCTCTACACCTATTTCTGTGTGGTTTACAGTCCATTACATTGAATTTAGTTCTGGTAATGTGTATATATAAAACTAATTCTGAGGCTTGTTACTCTACTATGTTGAGCAGGTGGGAATAATTTCACCAATAATGAGTAATTCTTGTATGATGGGTAAAGCTAAAATTCCATACATCTTGTATAAAACCCCATCTCCTTATTGCTGGTGGTGTTTGATCATTAATTTAAGGCATTGTTGTATTAACGATTGCATGACCCACTTCACCCTCTTCCCCACTTTTTGGGTAAAAGGATAAATGCTCCAAAACAAAAAGGTGTAATTGCTCTCATTCCCATAATGCACTCCCCTCTCTCTTTGTAGGAGTATGGGAAGTAACCGCATCTGCTGTGCGGGCAAGGGCGAGTGAGGACTTGGACCCATTGGGGGCTTAAATGGGGCGAGAAAGATTAGTAGGCTTTTTTTTCCTTATAATTAACCTGTAATACCAATAGAGTAACGCCACACAGTCTGGCCAAAACGTTTCTTACAGAAAATGCCTAATGGACCTACAATTGCCTTCAGCCTGCTAAGAATTTTATTCCATTTACGGAAAGCACGTTCTAACTTATCTGCAGATATAAATAAACCTGATCTCACCATTCAGTTCTGTATGTGCAGCCTTCACTTTGTCTCACTTGTGTCTCATAGCTTCGGTGTCCGTTTATTGCAAAAAAAAATTCCGACCTATTTACATATGGCTTCTGAGGTAGGAAGTAGCATATTGCAGGTTAACTTTTGTAAAAAAAAATTGAAAACGGCCTTTTGTACACAAGATAATATTTAAATACACACGTATGTGCTCCATAATGAATGTGTGCAGTAATACCATAAAGTATAATTAGATGTAAGGGTCATTGGTTCTTCTACAGCGACAGAGAAGAGCACTTGTGCACTTGCATTGAAGATCACCCAAGTACTGCCGAGTAACTTGGACACCATCAAAAATGTTGTAAGGATTTGGATTCTGTGCTAAGCCATCTTTAAGTAGGATGCTCCACGTAATTACACTTTATATATGAATCTTCAGTGTATTTCAGCTTCTGCAGCCATGGTTTGTTTTTTAGCCAGAAAGCACAACGTTTTATGTAGGGAATGATTATTGGACCAACAGAAAAATTTACTCTTTGAAGCATAAAAAAAAAAAGTCACATAATGTATTCTTTGCTCCAATAGCTGTAAAAAGTGTACTGTTTTTACACTGTGGATAATTGCAATGATTTTAAGCTTTGCATGTAAACTCTTTGCGTGATGCCATATAATTGATACTACACTTTATTCTGTTTGGAAAAACCATTTGTAAAATAAAGTAATGGATAATCCAAGATTGCTGTTAGAGAAAACTGATTTTCTGTGTACTGTGGATAGGTCATCTATAAACACAGCCATTTTGTGGGCTGAACCAATATTCAGTCTTTACATCACTAGGACATGCGTTCTGAAAATAGCTGCTGCCATAGTTTGCAGGTGACGGGTACATTTCAGGATAAATTGAATAAATATATTCCAGTTTAATTCTCTAAGATATGGAAGACAAATGAGAAGTTTCTCAAGTTGCTTTCTTGATGGGTGTTGTTCATTATACAACTTCCATTTTGTTTTGTCATTGGTTTACAACCAGTCTCTCAGGAACCATACAGCTTCCATTCACACAGCCCAGATAATTGAGGTAAAGTTGCATTCAGGGGTAACCAGCAGTATGTTTGACAACAGCACATATAAGGGGGAAATAGCCGCAGGCTAATTAATCCCCCGGACTGTTCAATTAGCCCCGCAGGCAGGCAGCCGTTAATGAGGAATTTTTTTTCCGGGTCTGATAAGGCCTATCAAGAAATCCCAAATGAATAGCCTGTTAACGGTTGCCGCGACTCTGTTGTTGATTGTGTGAACACCTTCTTTCAGAGAATTCTTAGTGGGGAATTCAGTCGTACGTGGTGGACGCTATGTGCTGTCCCTGGACTGCACATCGCACCCAATGGCATCTCATGTTTTCCCTCGCACCCCACAGAGGTGCGAGTGAAGATTATCAAGATCTGCACGACCGTCACTGGGCACAGTCTGTGATGGCACATTGTGCCCCTTAGATTGCATTCAACCTGCTATGGTAAAGTTACTATATTTTACCCATCAGCAGATTGGATCGGCATCTGCAGACAGGGGAATTGGGCCGTAGATGTGTGTGTGGCCTGCAGAAGCGTAATTAAAATATTGTCTGTTATGTTATCACAGGTCAGTCTTTCTTTGATTAAATACATTGTTTTACTAACATGGAATATGGGTAATGTTGGACATGTTTAAGGTTAGGGGGAACCCCATTGTAGCACCTCAAGCGTGTCGGGTTGTTTATCGCCAGGTTAGGGTAGCTTAATCCTTAGTAAAACCAGTGCTGACATTACACAGTATACCTGCAATGTGTGTCACTTGGCTGTATCTTCAGCATTTTCTTTTTTTTTTCTGCTTTGACTGTTAACTGTGGTTTGATAGACTTGTTATCAGAACCACATGCTATCCCTGGCTTGATGGCTGGATTACATTTGAGAGCTTTTTTGGACAGTTATACGCGTATAACTGAGTGACACCATAACCTGCAGAAAAGAAATACTGCATCCTAAAAGTTCTGAAATGAAAACCAGATTTGTTCCCAATAACATTGTTCTGAAAATGATAAGGAGGAGTACCTCCTGGCTGTAAGACGTGATAGAAGCATTTGTATAAAGTGAAGGCAATAAACTGCCTTATAAATCAGCATAAGGACTGGCGCACATTAACATTTCAGCAACAAATGTGTCAGAGAGCACAAAATTAGCTAACATACAAGTTCCAGGTTTGTCCATGTAGCTTGTACATTAGATTAAAAAAAAAAAAAACACCGATACATTGTGTTAATAAATGTGTATGATACAGAGCCAAGTAGTCTTGGTGCCTTTTGGCCATAGCTCACTAGTGATTTCTAGGTCTACTGGGCAGAATTATTCCAATCTTGATACTATATATAATGACTTGATCATGCCACAGATAAACCATTTGTGTATTACAGAATTGTTTACAAATATCAAAAATACATCTTTATAAAGGTGCATACACCCACAACGATTTTTTGAACGACTATCGCTAATGATATCATTTATTGTTCAATCGTTGAAAAAATCGTTTACTTTCTAAGTTAAAACGAACGATTATCGTTCATGCACGTTTGTAGTTCAGTCAGACTGACCAACTCAACGATTTTCATTAAGGGAATATGCAAAAATCGTTTGTTGTTCAAAAAAATTCGTTCATTACACTTTAAAAAAATCTGACAGAAAATCGTTGGTAACAAAATCGTTGTGTGTGTATATGCAGCTTAAGAGAGCCTGGAACCTGTCTGGCAGAGATTTCCTGTCTCATGGGTGCCACTTGTGGTGAAAATTACAACACAGGTTTTTACTAACCTATTTAGGTACAACATTGCACTCTATCCTCTGCTATAAATCTACTTGTGGCAGGTTATAGAGCCCCTTATTCATCACAGTGTGCTATATGTTTTATTTTTTACATGCAGCTCTGCTCCAGTTATGGAGCCTGGTAAACTTTTGCTACTCTGATGAGGGAATCATTAACATGCACAATGTAACTTAGCCCCAACTGTTCCACACACAAACAAATCTGGGGCTGTGCGCTTTAAGGTGTTTGTCACAGCAAGATACCTGCATGGATGGGAGTTTAAATGGGAACAAGCTGGATGCATACTGATAAACTACTAGAATGTACGGTTACTAGGTCTGTTCGCTACAGTTTAACCTCTATAGGTTATTGTTTAGTGGTAGATGGTGTCAGTCAGTGTGGATCAAGGGGGCTCAGTCAACCTGGTACTGGCATCAGCAATGTTTATTTTGGACTGGGAGATTTAATCCTTAGGCCTCCTGCCCAAACTTCCAGGACTTTGTCCCTGGATTCTACTGCCCCACCAAGCCACCTATAATTTCAGGATGTTGGAAGCCTTTTGCTGCTTCTCTCTGGTCGCACGACTTGTGAATGGAGGTATGGCAACCTAATACTACTGGATAATTTTGAACCCCCACAAAATTACCAGTCTGGCACAGAAATTGTGTTTAGTTCCTTTCAAAAGATTAAATATTTATTTTATAATCCAAAATAAAAATAGGCTTTCACTGTATCGTCAGATCAAGCACATTGCAATCTGTTTACAATAGAGTGCATCTACTCTCCTATACTTCCAAACTGCTGCATGGAATCCGTATGCAGCCGGGAGAGCGCAATACAGAGGAAGTCAGTCAAGGTGGACAGTGACATGTAATGTTCTATATAGTTTGTCCTGGCCATTAATGTAATTCAAGGTTGCAGAACCACCCTGTCATTGTGATTTCTTGTCCCCTATCACTTGCTCACAGACTATTGGGATCATGCGTTTGGTCTCCGCTATCTATGCCTACAGACAAACAACACTCAAATGGCCGCTACATGTATCTACTCAGATCAGCCACAACACCACTAACAGGTGAAGTGAATAACATTGATTATCTTGTTACAAAGGCACCTCTCAATGGGTGGGATATATTAGGGAGCAAGTGAAGACTCCGTTCTTGAAGTTGATGTGATTGAAGCAGGAAAAATGGGAAAGTGTAAGGTTCTGAGCGACTTTGATAAGGGCCAAATTGTGATGGCTAGACAACTGAGGCAGTGCATCTCCAACACTACTTATTGGTTCAGGTCCCTGGCGCACACTGTTGGCCGGCGCATGGGTCACCGGGAGGCGATGAATTCTTCCATAGGTTACTATAGGATAACGCCATGTGGAGATGGCGTTATCCTATCAGGACCAAGCTTTGGAAGCTTCGCATTCTGGAGCTTCATAGATCTCACTGTTTTGTAGCCCCTATAAAAACCTATGGGGGCTGCTGTCGGAAATGGATGAACCACAGCCGGTATCGGAGATATCTGCTCCAGTGCCTCCATGGTACGTTCAGGGGATACTTAATATTTGTGGGTATCCTCCATAAACGTCTGCTTTCAGGGAATAGCCCGCAAATAATATTTGATTAATAGGCCCCAAAGCATTCAAGGTCTAGCATCTGTGTGATGTGCTGGAAAAACAAGTCCGAGCCATGCAGTCCCCACCTGGCAAATTACAGAACTTAAAGCAGGGGTTCCCAACCACAGTCATTAAGGCACACTAACAGACCAGGTTTCAAGTATAGCCATACTTGAGCACAGGTTTCTTGATTAGTACCTCAGTTATTTTGATTTAACCATTTGTGCTCAAGCATGGACATCACTAATTACTGGATACTATCACTGGATTGTTGGTGTGCCTTGAAGACCGAGGTTGGAAAACACTGACCTAAAGGATCTGCTGTCTTGGTGCCAGACACTACAGGACACCTTCAGAGGTCTTGTGGATTCCATGCTTCGACGGGTCAGAGCTGTTTTGGTGGCACGAGGGGGACCTACACAATATTAGGCAGGTGGTTTTAATGTTATAACTCATTGGCATATGTTATGCAAGGTAATTAAAGAAATCTGTGGGTGTCTCTTGTAGTCTACACAACCCCAATAAGTGGCATCATCAATGCTACGTGTTAATCTTTTATTTTTGTCCCCACTCTGTACCTGTAAAGCTGTCTCCTATTTGAAATATTTGATTATTTAACTGCACGAATTGGACAAGTTACATGAGTTACCCTTTCTTCAATATAATGGTGCTGTGACTTTTACTGCAGATATATCCCTCTAACGCAAACTCTAATGGCCGATGAATTGACCTGCCACCTTGATGGTGTTTGTGTGCAAACCAGTACGTAATTTTAAATCACTTCATTGTTTGATCATAGAAGTAATTTTCCATTGTGCTATACTACATTATCTCTGATTTGCATTATTCAGGTTAATAATCTTGTTTTACAGATTACCACCAATCAATATATTAGCAGGCAGTAAAAAGATGTCAAATGTTCACCCATAGCATCCAGTTGATAGAACACTGGTAATTGTGATTGTGTATGTCTTTGACCAACTTGCTCATAATTGCTGATCCACTTGTATGGAACGTGCTGTTTTTGCTTGCAGTTTGTATTTATTTTGATATAAGGTTAGAGCCAGTATAAATGCTAGCAGTCAGTACATTTTTGATAAAACTGCAAAATATTTGAGGGGATGGCAGCATGACTTACAGCAATTGAGTAAATATATGTGTACAATCACTATGTACAGTAGGTATGTCTGGCATGGCCCATGTGAAAATAAAAATGAAAGTATAAATAATTACATTGATTATATTATATTTAGAGAATTTAAATAGTCATAAATCAAACCGACAAAATCAACAAAACGTATGCCTCTGGCAATATAGACTTAAAGTGTATAGACATATTGAATGTGACATGTTAAGCACCATATTTGATTGCTGTGGCACCTGGTGATCACGTGTTACTTCTAGTGTACACCCCCCTCCCCTCATTGGCCACAAGTTTAATTTTACATTTCAGTCTTGGGGCCCATTTATCATTAACTATTTGTGGCATATTCCCTGAAAAACACCAGTTTTTGGGGAAACTATCCACAAATAATTAGTATCTTTGCAATGTATATCTCCGATATCTGCTGCTGTCACTCCATTTCCGACAGCAACCGTAGCTACCATAGGTTGCTATGGGAGATGCAATGCTGTCAGATTCGCATTCTGGAGCTTGGCCCCCTCAGCTAATGCCATCTAAAGATGGACTTGTGATGCTGTAAGCTGTGGGCTCTATATCTCAATAGAAGCCGCGAAAGGGTCCTGGATGAGCCCTACCCAGCAATGGCCGCGGCGCAGGCGTGGGCTGTAGACCACGTATGTGCAGGGGCCCAGCACAGGAGTGGATAGATGAAGAGACGGTCTCTTCACTCCGAGCCCCCTGCGGGGGCTCTTTGATACAAGCCACAACCAGTAACACACTCAGGGCCTTATTCAGAAGTGCACGCTAGTGCACTGCTGAACGCAGATTCCCGATCATCGGGAATCTACACAGGCGCATGACCCGTTCTGAGAACCCCACAGAGACTGTCAGTGATTGAGAGTCTGCTGCCATTTGTGGGCTGGGAGGAGGTGGTGGCGATGCACTCCATTTCCCAAAACAGACGTGACGCCGCCGTTGGGGGGAATAGAAGAAGCTAGGATCTCTGTCGGCTGACGGAGATTTCCTGGCTTCTTCCTCTCATCACCTTAGCCGGCCGATGTTCCACAGAGTATCCGATGTTGCGTTGGACAACGCAGCTCGGATATGTAATGCAGCAGGAGGCGTGCATTACCATATCTGCACAGATGGAATTTTAAAGCTGCTTGCAAGCAGCTTTGCAATTCCGTCTGAAGCTAAATCAGGCCCCCAGATCGCATTGCAAATGCGATTGTTAATAAATGGGCTCCTTTGTGCGGATTAGAGAATGACAATCCTTCCTTAGGTAAAGACTAAAAAACACGGGTCTTTCATGGATGGTATTGCTAGGATAAAGCACTTTATTTCTGGGGGGAAAAAAGATGGCAGTTTACTGGAATTTAAGGTGCACTTTAAAGGCTCAGTCACATGACCAAACCCAACATCCTCATCGGTGAGCATTCTATTTAAACCTACTCTGTGCACTAAACCAGAGTATCTGTCTTAAGTATTTGCTTGGAAACTGTTTGCCCTAGCTGTTCCATGTTTTTGAGACCTACTTCCAGTTTATATTCTGCCTGTGAGATCTTCGTGCCTCTTGCCTTATTGTCATCTATACATTCAGCTAGTGCTTTCTTCTTTCCACATTATCTTCTGCATTCTGCCAGTGCTATCACCCACCGGGGTTCTTGGAGGACACTTGTGCCATGTTAGACTCTGCACCACTGTATTGAGTAGTGTTAATCTGGACTGACTATTTGATTCATCACATAATAATGATTATCACCGCAAGAATCTTCTGCCAACCAACAAACATGCAAGTGTCGGGCTACAGCATTGGGTTGTTTTGAAACTACAGGAGCTGGACGCATCACTATCCACCATGAACCCTTCTTCATAAGTAATCAGAAGGATAAAGGGAATTCATCTGTCTGACAATAAAGCATGACCAGAAGTGGATCATGTAATAGGACAACACAGTCATTTTACAACTATAGGCTGAAAGAGAAACAAATCTAGAATTTGGAATCTCCAAGTCGAAATTCCAAACAAACCCCACTTGCAATGTTGAGACGAGTCCTTTGTTCTGGACATAAGCAATTGCCCTCTGACATTGATAAACTGAAGCTGTTCTGAAAGGATATGAAAGACTGGGTGTACTTTCCTTTTCAAATGGCTATACATTAATAAAATGTTTGACTACATGTTAATAAATCCTTGTATATGTAACTGCAACTTTAAAACATACAATTTTCTCTTATCTGACTTTTTGCAAGGTAGAAGGTAACGCACAATTACTTTACTAAATTTGGTAGAAGTATATCTAAGACGGCAAAATATTTTTAATTCGTTAATGAAAGCCTGTAGAATTCACACTGGCTGTCACTATGCACAACGCATCCTTTCATTCTGTAATGGTCACAATGAGCTGCATACAGCAGGAGCCCGGTCCCTTCCTCCAATTGCTGCACTTGTAGGTCAGAGCGTGGCGTGGGGAATCAGGTACACTACAAAGGCATCCTGCCAGCTCCTTGGGGCTTTCTTTATTCCTTGAATAGGAGCAACAACCACAGAATGGAAGTGTATGCTGTACAAAGTATAATTAAAATTGCACCGTGCACTCTTCCTAAATTCTTGTCAAGGAGGTGAGAGGAAAAAAAAAACTGTACATAGATGATCAAAGTCATTGCAAGGCTAATCTCACAGTCACATTTCAAAAGCAACTGTTAACAAATAAATTAAGCAATTTGTATTATCATTAATAACACTAAAACTAATTGAAGTGACAGTTGATGGCACAATATAGTCTTCTAATTCACTACACAGAACATTCACCTCCAATTTATCCTGATTTGTTGATGTTTTGAATGAGGACAGAAAAAAAAAATTCAATCTGATTGTTAACCATACACAATAAAAGCCTGGGAGGCCATTCCATACCTCCTACTGTTCCAGTGTAGGAGAGTAGAGAAGAGACGGTGGGCCTGATTCAGAGATGGACGGGATGGCAGAGCCACATACAAGCGGCTGTGCAATTCTGTCCATCTGAAATGTAGGAAACCCTTCCTTCCTGCATCTGCGATCCCAGCGTTGCGACCGAGTTCGAAACCAGGGATCACCATTGCGACCATTGTTTGCTCCTTTGGCCACGTTGCAGTATGTGAAGCTTATCACAGCCTGGCCAGTTTCTGGCAGCTGCGAGGCCAAGAAATCTGCTTCCACCGACACAGACCCTGGCCTCTGTTTCCTGGAACAGTGGCCAACCATTCAACGCTCTGCCCCCTAAACACGCTGTGGCTTGGCGGGGGTCTGCGAGTGGGATCGCATGGATAAACCCTAAACTATCGGAGATGTATGCTAATCATCGGGTTAGCATACATCTCTGAATCAGGCCCTGTGTAATTTCCCAGAACATGCTTAAGGGTATATTTACTAAAGGTCGATTTTAATCCATTTCAAATCGATCAACATCAATGTTGTGTTTCTAAGGGCTAAATCACACATTTACTAACACTGAAAAAACTAAACAAAACTCACCTGTTAGTAAATGTGTGATTTCGGCCCCAGAAACACATCTATGTTGATCGATTTGCATCGATTAAAGTCACCCTTTAGTAAGTATACCCCTTAGGCTGGGTACACACATAAAGATTTTCTGTCCAACCATCCAACTAGTTGATTGGTTGGAATGAAAATCTGGTAAGGTATGGGAGTAAATGATGATCAGCAATTTGCTCCTAAATGCCAGAAAACAGATGAAAATGGTCGTCAGACAAGTTTGTTAAATGTTTGATCTAAACAATTTGTTCAAACAACAGTTTTTGTCCGTTTTAAGGCATTTGGGAGCAAATTGCTGATTATCATTTACTTTCATTCCTTACCAGATTTTCATTCCAACCAATCAACTAGTTGGATGGTTGGACAGAAAATCTTTACGTGTGCACCCAGCCAGGCCCGTCAAGAGCTGCGATGGGTCCTGGTAAAAAGGGTGTGTGGCCTAATTGTGGGTGGCGTGGCCACGCCCCCTTAGGAAAAAAAACGTTTTGCAGCGCCGCAAAGCGAGGGGAGGCGCAGTGAGTGCTGGGCTGCTGTGTAATGTAAGAGGGGGAGGGAGCGGCGCCGGACCCAGGCCCCTGCTGTGCCCCTCCAGCAAGCCCGGGCCCAGGTAATTTGTACCCGCTCCCCCCCCGCTCGGCGCCCCTGTACCCAGCCTTAGACTCTATGCTTTTACTCATTTAAAGAAAAGTGGGAGTTGCTCTAATTGACGTAGCAGAGGTTACAATACACATGTTCTGTGTGTCTTTAAAACACTTCATAGTAGGATGCTGACCTTATGGGTTAGACAAGTGGTTCCCAAACTTTTTTGAATCACGGCGCCCTAGAGTATCAGCATTGTTCTCACAGCACCTCAAACCAAAAGTTTGGTATTGAGAAATTCTGAAAAAAATGTAGTAAAGTGAAGTATATTGTGCTTAGCTCATTTATGTGGTGGTGGACAGGATTGCACTTCTTTGTCCACATATTTACATTACATTGGCCATAAACAATTTGATTTGGTGCTGGACCACCAACCAGAGGCACCCCTGCTAGTGTCCTGAGGCACCCCAGGGTGCGACGGTGCACAGTTTGGGAATCACTGGGTTAGACAGTCAAAACACATCGGGGCTGATTCATAGTTGGGTTCAAAGGAAACAAAATGAGTAACTTGGGACAAACCATGTTGCAATGCAATGGATACAAATACATTTTGGATAAATATTTTCTATTTTGCATGCAGCTCAAATGTTGTACAGCTTTATTTATACATTGCAATATAGTTCAGTCATGATAAGCCCTAGAGGCTGACTGGCAACTTTCAATCTGGGGGGCAAACACAAGCTAGTGGCCCAGGCTTGTCAACGAAAAAAAACTTTGACAGAAAACTATAGATGCAGTATGTTATATTATATGGTTAATAAAGTAAATGTATATATCTAGTGTATATATGTACATAATATACATTATATATTTAGAAATATATACACATGTGTATATATAAATAATAATCTACATCCCACACTGCTTCCCCTCCCCTATCCACATCCCACACATTGCACTCCCCTTCTCCCATCCACATCCCACACTGCTCTCCCATCCACATCCCACACTTCACTCCCCTTCTCCCATCCACATCTCACACATTGCTCCCCTTCTCCCATCCACATCCCACACTGTGCTCCCCTTCTCCCATCCACATCCCACATTGTGCTCCCCTTCTCCCATCCACATCCAACACACTGAGCTCTCCTCCCATCCACATCCCACACTGGGCTCCTCTTCTCCCATCCACATCCCACACACTGCGCTCTCCTTCTCCCATCCACATCCAACACACTGCGCTACCCTTCGCAATCCACATCCCACACTGCGCTCCCCTTCTCCCATCTAAATTCCACACACTGCCCTCCCCTTCTCCCATCCACATCCCACACTGCGCTCCCCTTCTCCCGTCCACATCCCACACACTGCGCTCCCCTTCTCCCATCCATCCCACACTGCGCTCCCCTTCTCCCATCCACATCCCACACTGCGCTCCCCTTCTCCCATCCACATCCCACACACTGCGCTCTCCTCCCATCCACATCCTACACTGCGCTCCCCTTCTCCCATCCACATCCCACACACTGTGCTCATCTTCTCCCATCCACATCCCACACACTGTGCTCTCCTTCTCCCATCCACATCCCACACACTGCGCTACCTTTCTCACATCCACATCCCACACAATGTGCTCCCCTTCTCCCATCCACAACCCACACACTGTGCTCCCCTTCTCCCATCCACATCCCACACACTGCACTCCTCTTGCCCTATCAACATCCCACCGATTGCTCCCCTTCTCCCATCCAAATCCCACACACTGCTCCCCTTCTCCCATCCACATCCCATACATTGCTCCCCTTCTCTCACCCACATCCCACACTGTGCTCCCCTTCTCCCATCCACATGCAGCACTGCGCTCCCCTTCTCCCATCCACATCCTACACTGTGCTCCCCTTCTCCCATCCACATCCAACACTGTTCTCCCCTTCTCCCATCCATATCCCACACACTGCACTCCCCTTCTCCCATCCACATCCCCCACACTGTGCTCCCTTTCTCCCATCCACATTCCACATTGTGCTCCCCTTCTCCCATCCACATCCCCCACACTGCTCACCCCTTCTCCCATCCACATCCCCCACACTGCTCACCCCTTCTCCCATCCACATCCCATACACTGCTCCTCTTCTCCCATCCACATCCCACACATTGCTCCCTTTCTCCCATCCACATCCCACACACTGCGCTCTCATTCACATCCCACACTGTGCTCCACATCCCACACACTGTGCTCCCCTTCTCCCATCCACATCCCACACACTGCGCTCCCCTTCTCCCATCCACATCCCACACACTGCGCTCCCCTTCTCCCATCCACATCCCACACATTGCTCCCTTTCTCCCATCCACATCCCACACACTGCGCTCTCATTCACATCCCACACTGTGCTCCACATCCCACACTGCGCTCCCCTTCTCCCATCCACACCCCACACACTGTGCTCCCCTTCTCCCATCCACATCCCACACACTGCGCTCCCCTTCTCCCATCCACATCCCACACACTGCGCTCCCCTTCTCCCATCCACAACTGCGCTCCCCTTCTACCATTCACATCCAACTCTGTGATCCACATCCCACTCTGCGCTCCCCTTCCATCCACATCCCACTTTGTGCTCTCTTTGCTCTATCCACATCCCATACATTGCTCCCCTTCTCTCACCCACATCCCACTCTGTGCTCCCCTTCTCCCATCCACATCCCACACTGTGCTCCCCTTCTCCCATCCACATCCCACACTGTGCTCCCCTTCTCCCATCCACATCCCACACACTGCGCTCCCCTTCTCCCATCCACATGCCACACACTGCGCTCTCCTTCTCCCATCCACATCACACACTGCGCTCCCCTTCTCCCATCCACATCCCACTCTGTGTGCCCCTTGCCCTATCCACATCCCACACATTGCTCCCCTTCTCTCACCCACATCCCACACACTGTGCTCCCCTTCTCCCATCCACATCCCACACACTGTGCTCCCCTTCTCCCATCCATATCCCACACACTGTGCTCCCCTTTCTACATACCATACTGTGCTCCCCTTCTCCCATCCACAACCCACACTGCGCTCCCCTTCCCATATCCACATCCGAAACCACACAGGGCTCCCTCCACTTCCCCTATCCACATCCCACACAGGGTTCACTCATCTTTCCCCTTGTGTTCCCATTCCCCTCCACCTAATACCTCAGCATAAAATAACCCCACCCCCTCTGGTAGCTGCAGCAACCCTCACTGTACTGCACTTACATAGAAGTTATTTAAAAATTCCCCCCCACGGCTGCTGCTGGACATTACATAGAGAGGCAGAGCACTGGGTTGGGGGGCGTGGCTGCTTCATGATGACTTCTCGGACCACTGACTGAAAGATCCGAGGAGTCATCAGGCAGCCCTACTCTCACCCCAGTGTTGCTCACCCTCTGAAGGTACGAGCATCTGTCTTATTAAAGACAGTCAAAGATTCTAGGTGGTGCTGTGCAGTTATAGGCAGCAAAAAAAAAAAATGCATTGACGGCCCCAGCACTGCAGAATTGTACTGGCCTGGGGGGCAAATGGCACCCTACCCCTCGGCCCAACCCGCCACTGATAAGCCATCCCACCTCTGAATCTCTCTGCACATTATAAAAGCTTGTTTCCAACTTTGAAACAGCCCCATTGTGTTTTTGTAACTTGCTGGGATACCTGGTGTTGCCCTGGTTGAAGACTGGACCCTGAAATAAACCTGCAGCAAATTAGGAGTAAATGACAGTGCAGGCACGTGTATCCTCGCACCATTGGAATGGGGTATATCAGGAGCAGACTGACTTACAGAACAGGAATCAGTATAGCTTCCAAAATGACTCGAGTTTCAGAAATCACTGCAGACCAGAGGTGGTGATTCAGCTGTGATAGCTGTAATACTGTATATAAGCAGATGCGATAGCTGTAATATGGTAATGCAGCAGGAGGCATCACGCCTCCTTCATGTATTACTGATCCAAGTAGCGTCCAAATACATGTCGTTGGATCATCTGCAATCCCTTTGGCCGGCTGAGTGACCATGGGGTCATGCAAGCCGGCTGCCGCAGATTAATAAAATAGGCCAGGAAATCCTGGCCAATGCACTCTCCACCCAACAGCGGCGACATGCCTCCATTTTGAGAAACGAAGACCGTCGCCGCCCTCTCTCTGGCCACAAACAGCAGCAAACTGTCAATCACTGGAACAGGCAACAACAGATCCTGGGCCAGCCCTCTACACTGACTGGCCCAGGACCTTGTCAGGCTAGTGCAGGATGCTTTGCATGACAGACATGGTGCACAACGTCAGGGCAGTGACCTGATCTATTCCTCCATCCTGATGGTTCTGCTGGCTCCTCTTTGTCCCTGCACCTCTGCTCTTCACTTTCCTTACCTCTCCTGCTTTCCTACTTCTCCCCCCTGCTCGTTCTATCTTTCCCCTTCCATGTAGACTAACTTCAAATCCATCCTTTGCTGATTTCCAGCTTCCCACATGTGCACAGACAATGTAGAAAATAGACAGAACAATGTGCCTCCAACAGCAATTATCTATTGTGGGTATGGTGTTAAGATTATAAAGTGGGACTATTAATGTAATGTGGTGATTGGTCAGAGCTATTTAGTAGTGGGGCTGCTGTACAATGATTTGGTCAGTCTGTGCAGAGCATCTGTGAGTCACCACTCTCTGCACCCACACGGAGCACCAGACATTGGAGTTGCTGTAAGGATGGGAGCCCGGCAGCAGTTAGTTGGTAAGCACATGTGACAAAGAGTGGATGGTCAAGGAACTTATGTGACATGATAAGAGCGTGGAGAGCATATGTAACACTCTTCCCTTGTTACATATGTCCACTATTCTCCATTGACATATATATATAAGCGAGGACCCACTTTTAAACTCATGGACTCTAAGGGGGGGATTCAGACCCGGACGCTAAGCTGCGCTCTCTTGCAGCCGTTAGCAGGTGGATATGGAAATGCCACAATCGCACGGCCAGGCATAAGGACGCCCCCTTTGTCTTAGAGAGCGACGGCAGAGTGAACACACGCCGGTGTAAAGATGCCCACTTTTTTCTATCTTAGCACACGTCATCTCAGGAAGTGTATGATTAATCAGTAACATCGGGAGCCATCGGAGCCTTTGAGGTAGACCCTACCCCGCCGCAAGCACTGCGTTCACTGCAGGCTGAAATACAACCTGGTGACGTGTACAATGACGCTTCCATGCTAATTATGGACACCCATTAAACGCCGTTTTGATGCCCAGACACGCCTGCGTTCACAGCACCACTCCCCCGTTCACAAGCACCTTCCCATGTTACCACCCACATACGGCACTATCTGTCACTCAAAGTAGCGTCCAGCCTGTGTACTATGAGCGTACAATTGCCGATCGCAGCGAGTGGCTCACGCATATTGCCGCATACGCAGATGTGTGAAAATCGCCCATAGTGTGCGTTTGCGACTTAGCGTCCGGGTCTGAATCAGGCCCTAAGTTCATAAAACACCCACAGTGATCTGTGCAGTGCTTCTGTTTGGACTGGTTTGCCATCGTTTTTTAACTTCTATTTGCTGTCGGTTTTGAACTGATAGATGAAAACGGCTGATATTTACAGCTGCAAAAACCGACTGACATCGAGTTTGGGTTTCAATTAAAGCTGAAATGGATGGATGACAAATAGTAGTTTTTTTGACAGCTAAATACAATCGATATCCATCGATAGCTGTCGGTTTTGGTTTAGAACCAAAACCGCTGGTTAGTGAATTTACCCTTAGATCTTCCCAGGGTGGAGAATGGAGAACCCTTCTGTATAAGATGCTCTATTTGTCTCAGACCCTCCCATTCTCAGCGTCTTGCAGAAACATGTTCTCCTTTGTGTGGAGGAATCAACTCTTTGATTTAATTCAGCTGTCATAACTTGACATAAAAATGTTAGCGGGTAACAACTTTACAAGTAAATAAGTTTATATAATTTTACCATAGATTCCTAAACTGTCTAGACTTGATGTGGTCAAAACTCCTTCTATTATTGCCCCGTTGCTGCAAGTTTCGGGCACTGAGGCAATTACACTCACTAGTTTTTAGTCTCTATAATGCAGACGTTATTATCTAGTTGGGAACAGGAACTGTGAATTGTTAAATATTCTCTGTATCGTGCTGCACTGCATAATATGATAGTGCTATATAAATAAACAGTAATAACATAATAATGTTTAGAATATACTATTTTCTTAAAGATAAGTACTTCATATGTGTTAATATACTTTCATGGCACTTACTGCAGTGAGTATATTGAAGGAACCTCCAATGTATACATTATACTAGTAAATAAACGTACTCGACATTTGACGTGTCAGCTCAGCAGATCAGTCCCTCCCCCCCCTCCATTATTCCCATTATATTTACCCCCCCCCCATAACCACCGTTCCCGGGTTCTCTTCCATCATGTTGCTGCAGCGCACATACGCACGGTCACAGCCAGCTCCCAATAAACAATACTTACCTTAAGCCCAACTCCCGCGTCCGCCCGGCTGGCCGCTCCTTGGAACTATAGGAGAGATGTCATAACATCTCTCCCATAGTGCACTGCGAGAGCCGGAAGCCGGAACTCAGGTGTGAGCTCCAGCCTCTGGCTGGCGCTGCGGGGTTGGAGCCGGGCACCCGCTGGTAACAAAATCTCAGTGGGCGCCCGGCAAATGGAGCCTCTGCGGCCCCAGGCTAAGGTGGGTTGCAGGAAGCGGAACTGGTTCCTTCTCCAAATAGAAGTGACGGAATGCAGTTCCGCCCAGTTCCGGCCCACTGTAACCCCTGCTGCCGGGTCATGCGCAGTGTGAAGAAGACTTATCTGACTCCCGATATGTCTGTCTTTATGCTGCTTCTTGTGATCATGGAGATGGCGTTTATCGGAGGATGTTGCAGAGCAGGTAAATTTTCATATATTGGTTCAAAACATCACTATTTATTGCATCGATATGATGCGATATATAGTGATATTTTTCAGTAGCCAATTAATGTTCTACATGACTAGAACCTCTAGAACTAAAGGTAGGCCAGACATACTGAAGGATATGTGGCCCCTACAGGGCCTCCCAAGGCCACTGATCTCTGCTCCTCTCAGCTAGCAGGTAAGCAAACACTTGCACAGCGACGGGTTATTTTGGGCCCATTGATGACATCTTCTGTTGTACACCACAAGTCAATGTGGTATATTTTATCCTAAGAGGAAAATAACAGAGTCTTTTCCTGCTGGTAGCACAAATTCTACCAAAGCTTCATCAAACATATCTCACAAATGCTGACTTTAAAAAACTTAATGGGCACATATATTCCACATATGGACTGGTAGCCCACATATTAAGATATATTCGGCCCAGATTTGAACTTAAATTCATTCTTTAATGAGAACCAGTCTCCCTTTTTAGCCCCAGTTATTTCTGATACAGCGAACCACAAATGGCAAACTGAGGGCCTGATTCACCACGGATCGCACGGCTGCGTTCGCACGCACTCGTTAGCTGTGAAAATATGCTAATGATAGCACTCGCACGGCAACCGCAGCACTATACCAAAATGCCATCCACTGTTTAAAGCCGCCCACTTCCCATGACATGCATCTGCAAATCAGCAAAAACATCGGCAACATCGAGTAACATCGGACCATTCGCACAGTTGTGGCTGACCTGACCCTACCTCACAAACTGCTAAACATCCTGTCGCCATCTAGACCTCTGCCAGTGTATACAATTGCAGGGGCTTAATTATACTTGCCCCTGTAATGGCGTACAAAAGCCCAGGCACACCTCCGTATCTCTGACCACCCCCCGTCACCACCCTCAAACGATCACTTCCTGTCAATCACTGTGTGAAGACTCTGCCTGCTCACTGCAATCGCTTCCCGATCACTATGGCTGGACTGCGCTCTGCGATTTATACGCATGCGCAAATTGCAAACATCGACCGGCTGCGTGCGAATGCAGCAGCGCGATGCTTGCTGAATCAGACCCTGAGAACACAGTAGTGTTTGCAGTTTAATTCAAAAAAATAAATCTCTAAAATACTTTTATATTAATAATATAATTTTGATTGTTTGTACAAAGTATACAAAATTGTAAAATAACTAATGTGATCACTGAATATGACTGGCAAATACATTTGGCAATGGTGAACACATTTCTAACCATATGTCCAAATCAATGTCCATAGCTGATTCTGCTGCAAACTTATTCAGGATCCGGGAAACATCTAGGCGGGGGGAGATATAATAGCCTGGCATCTATAATAGCTACGCATCAGCGAGTTCCTGGCGAGTCTACACAATCTTTTAAAGTGACAATCATTTAAAAGGTAAAACCAACCGGTTTTGACAGCCTGGTAAAGTGAGCAGGAAAACCTGGAAAGGCGACGTAGCTGACCACTTTGGGTGATAGGGCTGAGCTCCCATGTCATGGTATTTTAACATACATTATCAGTTGTTCCCGTGTCACTTGGATTGCAGTGAGGATGGTAAGTTATGACTGGTACTCAGGTGGTGTCGAAACCGAATAATTGGGTAAGATAGAATCTGTTTGGCAATCAGGAAAACCTGCACAACGCCATCTTGTGAATGGCAGCAAGACTCCATTTTAGAAAAGAAAGCTTACACAAGCGCCATTTTGTCAATAATACATAGTACACAATCCACAGTGCAAAATTGATAAAAGTAGCAATTTTGCTACTCACAACGCAAAGTTGCTAAAAAGTAGCATGAACAGCTTTTTGACAATCTTCCCCTAACACCTACCGATGGTGTTTAGCAGACATAAAATAACTTTGCAACACATTAAAATCACCATAGACTTATATTTGAGCAGTAGCAAAGTAGTGGTGTTTTTCCTGCATTCACATTAACACATACGCGATGTAGCAAAAAGTAGCAAATTAGTGGTGTTTTCCCTGCACTTCATGTTAAACATAGGACAACGCAAAATAACGATTTAGACGCACAGCCAGCTTTTTAGTGACCTTTCCCAAACCCATACTGGCATGCTCACACACATACACAGAAGCCATTCCAACTTAGTGCTGGTCACTAAGTGCCCCACAGACCCTCAAACGCACAATGCAATTTAGTGTCATTTCTCCCCGCATACACATTTAAAAGCAATGGTCCCGCAGCGCAAAAGGAATGATTATTATTTGATTTAATCGCAATGTCAGCATATAAAGAAATTAATGTTTTCTGTAATTATGGCTTAGTAAATGACAATTGGACAGTGTTTGGTGCCGTACTGATCTACTCTGTTCCCACAGCATTCCGGTGGCATCGGTGAGAAGATCAGAACATGCAGCTATGAAATATGAATGTTAGAGAGAATAACTTCTTGAAATGTTGTATGCCATAGTTAGATTAGATTTATTATGCAGCGGGAAGGTGAACACAATCAGGCTGTTAGAGGCTGGGTCGTGTCTTTGCACTGACCTATGAATTGTACCGTAACAGAAGAAGCAAGAAGAGGAACCAATGAGAACCTGCCAACATATTCTATTGTATTGCTTATCCCAGTACAGGTATATATGTGAGTGCTCTGAAACAAGATGCCAGTCTGCGGTGTTCCTGTTATGCTGTTCGACGGAGGTCTCATTATTGATGCCGGTATCTGGTCCCAGAGCGCACGCGTATGTATTGACTGTACCTTATGACCTAATGTTTGTACAATTTATTTTGCGCTCATTGTTAGATGATAGCATGGTAACATCTGTACTTTTACCTGAATAATAATCTTTAGCGCATTGGACCACTATTCAACTGTCTTAGAGTTTTATTAATGGTATAATTAAATACAGTGCTAATTAGCGACATCTTGTGGTTTTAGAAGGTATAGGCAGGTTTTGTCTTAGAGGTTCTAGGCAGGTGAATCTTAGAGGTTTATAGGCAGCAATGTACTAAAGGTTTAGTTACGATTCAACAGTGGTGTAGCAGCAGCAGTTTTCCTTTCCGCAGACCTTTCCATTAGGCTGCACTTACAACATCTTTGCAGACATTTTTCTTCAAATAAAATGAGTGGTTGCAGTGGCTGTTTAAAATCTTGATTAATTATCCTACAAATAAAGGACTAAGGGCCTGATTCAGATCCGCTCACCATAGTTCCAGTGCTGCACCATTTAATGTGGATTGCATTTGTTTAAACCTATTTTTTTCTGAATCAGGCACTAGGTTTATAAAAGAATGACATTAAAGCTGTTGCTGCATGCATTGACACATGTGGTGTGGTATAACATGCCAACAGTCAGAATATGTTCACAATGTTATTTTAGTCTAACACTAACTGCAACCTAAGCCTATCCCAAAATTCATGTGTCGAGATTTTGACATTTTGTCAGTGTTGACAGTGAGAGTGGACGTATTGTAACTCTTCGCCCTGGGGAGCATATTGTCTAGAAACTGAACTGCTCATAGTACTGATCTAACTAAGGTCACATCTAATTTAGGTGTATTAATTTACATCATGAGCTCTTTCCACCTTTTAATCACCAGAGTGTGGAGAGATGCTGGGCCGAACATCTGACTGAGTAGAAATCTAACTAACTGGATCTTGTAGACTAAGTCAGTACCATAGTATATATATATATATATATATATATATAGGGTCGGACTGGCCCACAGGTGTACAGGGGAAATCCCCGGTGGGGCCCACCCTGCTGCTTGAGGGTCTCACCCCCTCCTCTAGGGGTCAGTAACTTAGTGGAGCAGGATCATGGTTGGTTTGTTTCTGTGGAAACTATACCAAGATTAGCCCTACTTCCAATGAAAGTGGGCGGCCCTAAGACACCACCTTCATAAAGGAGCCTTTCTATGTCCTCACAAATGATTGTCCAATTCCCTCTGTGCTGGCTGGTCACACTCCCACTGATGGCTTACCATACCACCTTAAGCTTGGGCCCCTACCACTGCCATCCCTGGTGGGCCCTTCATGCCCCAGTCCAACACAATATATATATAGGAGGGTGGTTCAATAAGTAGGGTAACAAGACTTTTCATGTGTGTAATGTTCCCTATTTCATTCTAATCTCCTGCCAGGCCAGAACAGATAGTCAACTGCTTCCACTCACGGCCATTAGATTGCACCTCATGTCAGTCATACTGTCCCAACATCAGTTGTAAGAAGGCGAGGCTGGCGGAAACATGCGTAGTTCATATCTGCATCTAAAGAGCACATCATCACCAACTTGTCCTGGGTTCCTGTGAACAGGCGTCATATTGCTCACGATAATGCCAGGCCACACTCAGCCAATAGCACGTGTGAGCTGTTATGGCACTACCATTGGGAGGTACTGGACCATCCTCCTTACAGCCTTGACCTGGTGCTGAGTGATTTCCATCTCTTTGGACTATTGAGGAAGAATCTGGGTGGAAAGAGATTCACAACTGATGGTGAAGTTCAGCAAGCCCTCATATCCTGGCTTCAGATGCTTGACACTGATTTCTTCTATGCCAGGATATATGTCTTGGTGTACCTTTGGAACAAATGCTTAGACAAGTATGAGGACTGTGTGGAAAAATAATCTGTACAAAGGCATGTAGTTATAATCCCAACAATCGGGATGCCGGCACTTAGAATGCCAGCACTGGAATCCCGACACCTGTCAGAATCCTGGCTCCAGCATCCCAACCGCTGGCATCCCGCTGGTAAGTACTGGGGTTAGGGGGAGGGTTAGGATTAAGGTTAGGGGTTAGGCACTAGGGAGAGGGTTAGGGTTAGGCACTAAGGAGGGAGGGTTAGGGATAGGCACTGGGGAGGAGCTTAGGTTTAGGACTTAGAAGGACAGGATTAGGTTTAGGCAGCAGGGAGGTAGGGATAGATGTATGAAGAGGGGGAGGCTTAGGATAATGACCAACAGGTGTCGGTATCCTAACCATGTCGGGATGCCGGGGTTGAGATTCTGACTTCCGGGATGCCGAGGTCCAGCATCCCATACCCAACCCCTGTACAAAGCCCACACTATTTATTATACGTACAGTTTTGTGCAAAAGTTTTGGACAAGTGTGGAAAAAATGTAAGTAAGAATGCTTTCAAAAATAGAAGTGTTAATAGTTTATTTTTATCAATTAACAAAATGCAAAGTGAATGAACAGAAGAGAAATCTAAATCAAATCAATATACGGTGTGACCACCCTGTGCCTTCAAAACAGCATCAATTCTTCTAGGTACCTTTGCACACAGTTTTTGAAGGAACATGGAAGGGAGGTTGTTCCAAACGTATCGGAGAACTAACCACAGATTTTCTGTGGATGTAGGCTTGCTCGTATCCTTCCGTCTCTTCATGTAATCCCAGACAGACTTGATTATGTTGAGATAAGGGCTCTGTGGGGGCCTTATCATCACTTCCAGGACTCCTTGTTCTTTTTTACGCTGAAGATAGTTCTTATGACATTGACATGACATTAGCTGTTGGTTTGGGGTCGCTGTCCTGCTGCAGAATAAATTTGGAGCCAGTCAGATGCCTCCCTGATGGTACTGTATGATGGATAAGTACTTGCCTGTATTTCTCAGCATCAAGGACACCATTAATCCTGACCAAATCCCCAACTCTATTTGCTGAAATGCAGCCCCAAACTTGCAAAGAACCTCCACCATGCTTAACTGTTGCCTGCAGACACTCATTATTGTGCCGCTCTCCAGCCCTTTGGCGAACAAAATGCCTCCTGTTACAGCCAAATATTTAAAATTTTGTACCTGCTGCCATTTTTCTGCACCCCCAGTTCTTATGTTTTCATGCATAGTTGAGTAGCTTGGCCTTGTTTCCATGTCGAAGGTATGGCTTTTTTGGCAATTCTTCGACGAAGACCACTTCTGGCCAGACTTCTCCAAAAAGATGATGGGTGTATCTGGGTCCCACTGATTTCTGCCAGTTGTGAGCTGATTACAATGCTGGACATATCCCGATTTCAAAGGGAAGTAAGCATGATGTGTCTTTCATCTAATGCACTGTTTCCTTGGCCGGCCACTGTGTCTACGGTCCTCAAAATTGCCCTTTTCTTTGTGCTTGTTTAAAAGAGCTTGAAAAGCACATCTTGAAACCCAAGTCTGCTTTGAAATCTTTTCTTGGGAGAAACCTTGCTGATGCAGTATAACTACCTTGTGTCTTGTTGCTGATTGGGATGCTTGAAATAAGGTTTCATAATCAGCAGCAGTCTGTCGGTGCATAATAGTCTGCTCTTGGGTGTTAGATGCTCAAAGTTTAATTTGTCGCTGAGCTTACCTGTGCATTCTCATTTGTGTTTGTGCAGAAGTTTCTTCACTACAAGCAATTTTTACTGCTCTAGCCTTAGAGGATATTTTTGACAAACTGCTCTTACGCTTGCCTGGCATTATTATTGGAATAAAATGTGTGTGTGTGTGTGTGTGTAATTATTGAAACAGCACTGGAAGAAAACTATACTGGAAAGTGCATAACACCCTCTGCTGGGGAAATATAGTAATGCATTCTGGGGCGCGAATTTGGAAGTGAGTTGGCAGTGACAGACCACTACATCTGTCCCGGGAGCCGAAGCAGCAGGAGGAACCTGTTCTGCACGTGTGCAGAAAGGATTTCCTCTTTTACAGCTACCAGACAGGTACGACCATGTCAGAAAAAAGCGCTGCCGGCTACACTTTCATCCTATGCGACCGCACCAGGTAAGTTGTTAAATTAAATGTTTTATAGTCCTGTGTGCCAGTTCATCCCTGGATGCATTCACTAAAATTAGGCCTTCTTTCCTTCTGCAAAATTTGGCAGCCATTATTAAACCTCAATGTTCAGCTTGTTTATTAAGAGAGAAATTCTGGAGACGGGTGTGGTATCATTCACAAATAGATCTAATTTAGGTGCTATTCCCAAAGACCACAAAAGGAGAGATCTAAACAACGAGAACAGAGATGGTTTTTTAGGAAGAGGGGACTCTCGGGTCCCCAGAGACCCTCCCCTACAAAACAGATTCAACCCTCTGATGACTCCAAAAAGATGAATATTGTCTCGGTCCGTGGAAAGAGAAGAGGTAGAACTAGAAAGAACCAAATTTTATCGCTAAATAAAATGGAAAATACAAAAAATTGAGTCACTGGTTATGACAGATGCATTTATAATCTATCATATAGGAAACTAACTGAAAACCAACTAACACTTCTTAAAAAAGATTTAAAGTTCTCCCCTTCATCCGAACCAAATATATTTGAGCTATTACATGGATCTTAATAGATACATCCATAATTTATGTCGACAGCGCTATTTCGCAAATAAAAAGAATGACACTAGTGGAGTGGACAAAATACTGATCACTTTAGACAGTGGAGATACTCAAGCCCTGTCAATTCTAGAAGAACTGCTAAATGATAACTATGATACCCCTAGTGAAACTAAAATATTTGATATTAAAGAAAAAGATCATAGTTTCAAAATTAAGTCTGAATTTTTTCTTATAAGAAACAAAAGTGTGAACATTGAATGTTTCTTTCTATAAATCCACGTTAGATAGCTTCAAATCGATTTGTTCTAAAACTAAAAGTACCAACTCAAATTTAACAAAATGGGAAAAAATAGCACTTCATGAACTAACTAAAGACCAAACATTGGTAATAAAGGAAGCAGATAAGGGAGGAGGAATCATAGTCCTAAACAGACAAGATTACATCAAGGAGGCTCTCCGCCAACTACATGATATCACTTTTTACCATGTGTTGGACAGAGATCCCTCCATTCAATATACCACGGAATACTCCACCCTTATAGATACAGCATTCTCAACAGGTGTTATCTCGAAAGATGTACACAGGGTCCTGTCAGTCCCTTTTCCAGTCACACCTATTTTTTATCATTTACCCAAAATTCACAAAAGCCTCACTTCACCTCCCGGGAGACCCATTATTTCAGGTATTCACTCCCTCACTTCTAATCTCTCTTACTATGTAGATTTTTTTCTTCAACCCCATGTTGCTCAATTAAGGTCTCATCTTAAAGACACAACCCACTTTCTCAATATAATATGAGAAGTGGAATGGAAAGAAACATATGCCTTTCTCACGCTTGATGTGAAAGCGCTATATACACATATCCCCCCATGAGTTGGGGATTGAAAAATATCTCTTTTTGGATGAATCCGTAACCGACCAACATCGAGAGTTTCTGCTTCACAGTATTCATTACATACTAACTCACAATTATTTTTTGTTTACTGACACATTTTACTTACAGGTGGTTTGTACAGCCATGGAGACCAGATTCGCTCCAAGCTTCGCCAACCTATACTTGGGGACTTTGAGTCCTCCCATGTGTGGGACAAGGAGCTCGGGGGGTCTCTGGTCCTCTATGGCCACTACATTGATGACCTTTTTATTATTTAGGATGGGGACCCCTCTAGTGCACAATCTTTCGTCACTTCTCTCAACTGTAATTCTCACAATCTTTCTTTTACACACACATATGACAGGAACCTGATACACTTTCTAGACCTCACCCTAACAATACAAAATAATAAAATTACCACTACTAATTACTGTAAAGATATTGCAAGTAATAATTATCTTCACTTTAAAAGTTCCCACTACCTACCGTGGAAAACAAATATTCTGAAAGGACAGTTGAAGGCGCATTAGAAGTAACTGTTCCGACTTTGAATCTTTTCAGACACAAGCCAAATCTTTATGTAATGACCTCTTAGAAAGAGGCCATCCAGATCAATTATTGAAAAAGCCTTAGCTGAGGTCGAAAAAATTAAAGAGAGAACCTTTTACAAAAAACAATTATTAATACAAATAAATAAAGAAGATCCCTTAAAATGCAATAAATTTAACAACAATCTAGCATTTGTTTCCACTTATAACAAATCATCTTTCCAAATAAAATGTGCCATAGAAAATAATTCTATTTTAAAACATGATATAATCTTAAAAGATATTGTACCTGAAAAACCAATTATAAGTTACAGAAAGAACAAATCGCTTAAAAATAATCTTGCCCCAAGCTTTCTAAAATCTATTAAAAACCATGATGTGAAGAAGACAGAGACATGGCTAACTAAAAAACCACAGGACTGCTTCAGATGTGGAAAAACCAGATGCATAACATGCAAATATATCTTACATAACATAAAATAAATTAATAGAGCCTATAATGAAAGAACTATAACAATAAAATATTTTATTAATTGTGACACTAAATTTGTCATCTATATGCTGTCATGTAGTTGTGAAAATATAAGATATATAGGACGCACCATTAGAGGTCTTAAAGAACGTTTTCTGGAACACAGGAGAAATATCCTGAAAAGAAATATGCTTCATAGTGTTTCCAGACACTTCGCAAACGAACATGATGGCAATGATAGTTCTCTTAGAATTATGGGTCTTGAACATATCTCCCCAACAATCAGGAAGGGAGATAGGTTCAGGTCCCTATGTCGTCAAGAATTATTCTGGATTTTTCAGATGAATAGCCTATATCCAGATGGTTTGAATGAGCAAGTGGAATTAAATTCTGTATTCTAATTTTTCACCTTCGGTACCTATATTTATAAATTATGAGTGACCCTCCACCCATGCACATAGTTAGAATCTCTCTTCTTCTATACCCTTATTATTTATTATGTTTTATATTTAATTTTATATACATTTTTTATTATTCATTATTATTTTTCATTATTAATCAATAACTAATTATTGATTTTTATTATTTTTATTTTTACATATATATTTTTTATTTTTCATCTTCCAAAAAGGGTGTTGACCATGTATTCCAATGTATTTGAATCAGCCTCTCCATGTGTATCTCAGTCATTACATAAATTATCTTTTTTGAAGAACACACTATATATCTTCTTATAATAAATGTTGTGCCTTCTATGTAATATACATGTGTATTAGATTAATAGAGAAATACCTAATTGTTTCAAGAACTATTGAAATTCTCACCATCCTTACTCATTCATTTAGTATGTAAGAAGCATATGAATAAATGTGGAATCTCTTTAAAACAATGCTATAATGTTATAATGTTATATGAAATTACGTGTGTTTATATAAGAGGTCTATTTTATAAATGCTGTCTAAGTCTAAATATGAATAAATAATAATATGCAATTCATGAACTATGTTAATGTTAATTTTAATTGAGGTTCAGATATACAACTGACAAGGTACGCTTCTAACAGGAGTTTTAAATTAATCAATTCAATTAAATTAATCAATCATGCTAAATAAGTTTGTCTGGCTATTTAAATAGAGCATAAGATAGCTGACACTCACACCTTGACAAAGACGTCGGAGTAGCATTGAAACGCGTAGGTGAACTTCCTGTCAAATCCAACCCCGACTGCCACAGCTACCTGATGCCGCACAAGGATACACAGCCCTACTGCCAATAGATACAGCACCTGCTGCGGTCTGCTCCCTGCTGCTCTACACACCGGAGCTCTCTGCCAGCCCAGCTGCATAGGCTCATATTCGGCTCCCGATTTCAGGTTGAGCTGACAGGTATGCAACACTGATACCTACTTGCACCACCCTACGTGCTTGGTTCCCGATCGAAGGTGGATACAATCCAGGGCAGATTCTAGGGTCTGAGGCTCCCAGTGCGAGCAGTCAAAATGCGCACCCCCCAAGTAGCAGTAATATTGCGGAGTGGGCATGGCCTCATCGTGAGGGGGTGTGGTATCACGGTAAGGGAGTGTGATCTCGAAAGACCACAGAATGCCACCCTCTGTGACTACTGAGTACAGGGGTGGCTAACCTGTCAGAGGCAAAGTGCTGAAAAATATATGTAGCTAAATAAAAGAGAGACAGCATGGGGTGTGGCCTAGCATTATTTCAGGTATTTATTTCCTCACTTCTAATCTCCCTTACTATGTAGATTTTTATCTTCAACCCCTTGTTGCTCAATTAAGGTCTCATCTTAAAGACACAACCCACTTTCTCAATTCAATACGAGAAGTGGAATGGAAAGAAACATATGCCTTTCTCACGCTTGATGTGAAAGCGCTATATACACATATCCCCCATGAGTTGGGGTTTAATGCGGTTGAAAAATATCTCTTTTTGGATAAATCCATAATCAACCAACATCGAGAGTTTCTGCTTCACAGTATTCATTTCATACTAACTCACAATTATTTTTTGTTTACTGACACATTTTACTTACAGGTGGTTGGTACAGCCATGGAGACCAGATTCGCTCCGAGCTTCGCCAACCTATACATGGGGGATTTTGAGTCCTCCCATGTGTGGGACAAGGAACTCGGTGGGTCTCTGGTCCTCTATGGCCACTATATTGATGACCTTTTTATTATTTGGGATGGGGACCCCTTTAGTGCAATTTGAAAACCTTTTACTATTTCAACAATACAAAATAAAAATACTTTTATTAAGACGAAACTTGTTATTGTATATACTTCCTGATATACAAGCTGCTTTTTTATACTAGATTTTTATGCACTTTGGGATTGACTACCCCAATCAGCTGTAGCATATCAGGGTGTTTAGTTCACTCATCAAGCGCCTAAGTATTTTTTGTAATTGACATTCATAATGTCGACTTAGTCATAATGTTGATGTCGTGGGGCGTCACTTACTGGGTACGGTGTTGCTGGGGACCTGGCCGGTGGTGGCCAGAGGGTGTGCTGTCCCTAGATTTGATCACCTGTACCAGGAAGCCCAGACAGAGGGCAGCAAAGTCACACGTTAGACTCCACGCCTCTGCACTAGGTCTCTGCCAATCCTAAGTACAGGCAAGCACTATTGTTCTCCCAAGAATAGTGACGGTTGAGATACGGCATGTCAACTTGCTCGCAATGTTGACATTGACCAGGTCAACAGTCATCTTGTCGTCATGTTTATAATGCCGACAAAACATCCCTGGTGGTCTAGCGGTGACTTACCAGGTACTGCGAGTAAAGCAGTTTCAGCAATGTCTTCTGGGTCTGGAGGCCAGCTGACGATGACTTCCGGCACTTTTGGCAGTGAATATGCCTAACCCCTAGTGCCTAACTCTCCCCTCCCACAACCTAACCATAACCCTCCTCCTAGTGCCTAACCCTCCCCTCCCACAGCCTAACCCTAACCTTCCGCTGCTAGTCAGTGCAGAATGTTGCAGTTTCACATTTTGACAATTCAAGTGATGACATTGTGAACATGCCGACACTCTGCACATGCTGACATGTTGAATATCGACATTTTAACAATTTTGACATAACTGTTGATATTGTGATGTTGACATGAATGTCAACATCGTAAATTCATCATTTTAACTATATCCCCTGGGGACTACTTTTTGGAAGATTAGTGTAAACTCCAGTTACTAGGAAGACATTTATAACTTCAGCACAATTATTAGAATAACCACAAAAGATAAAATATTAAAGCATTTGGATGTAATAGTGAAAGTCTACGTCATCCTTATTGTTTCCTTAATAGACAGAACAATGTATAGGTATTATTTGTTATGCCAAAAAACACAGCTTCTCATTGCCTCTCAGGCCTTTATCTTAGCAAAAATGAATCAATCAAATGACGTTTCCTTTAAATCTTGGACTGGTACATGAATTATTTCACTGCAGAATAATCTCTCCAGATAACAGCAAACTGAAACTGATGTATATACATGTTAGCATAGAAACTTCAACAAAAATGTCTCTTGTGGGCTGAATCCTGACAAAACAGTTTATCTTTTGTTCTTTTGCACGGTAAGGAGTAATGTTTCTGACATCCTAGACCAATTTCTTCCCTCTCCAGTTGCTGCCTATGAATATTGCAGACATTGGTCCAGCAAATTACAATTAAAATTGGCAATACTGGCAGACATGAATCTAGCTGTCAGAGGGTGCTACAATTATTTTCACAGGGAATTCATTTCGATGTTGGCTGTAAGAGTTAGGCCTCTCCTCTGTAGCAGGTACCGCTTCATCATATATTTTTTACTTTTTTATAATTCCTTTTGGCTTGTGTTATTGTTATATCATATTTTACCTAAACAATACAGCATGTTCAAATTCTCTTTCAAACAAATAGTTGGGTTAAAACAGCACACATTGGCCGGCATGATCCCAAAAACTAAAGCTAGAGAACATTTGTAGGTCAGATCAAGAGCGAATATATTTGTCTTAAATCCTTTGTGATTCACATAATTTAGAAATGTAACAAAATAAGCTTAAATGATTCCATACTTATCTGTCATTTAAACAGCCACTTACTCTGAACTGATTGGTTTATGGTAATACTGTATCACCAAGATCTGCATTGTTACGTGTTCATGTCGCTACAGGGCACAACGCAAAACTTTAAAGGAATACGAGGTATGTCTATTAAATAATGAGACTGATTAAATAACATCTTTATTTATTGGTATTACAAATTTAATGTATGTCCCCTTCCATATACTCCCCATCTGCACTAATACATCGCTGTTGTCTTGTTTCCCACTGGTGGAAGGCATGGAGCAAATCAATTTCTGTTAGTTGTTTTAACATATCTGCCGTTTCCTTCTTTATAGCATCAACTGATTCAAAACGTGTCCCTTTAAGCACTGATTTAACTTTTGGGAAAAGATAAAAGTCACAAGGTGCTAAATCAGGTGAATATGGAGGATGTTCCAGTGTAGTAATGTGATTGTCGGCCAAAAACTGCTTCACGGAAAGAGCTTAGTGTGCAGGCGCATTGTCCTAGTGAAGAATGAAACCATTTTCCCACAGTTGCGGCCGTTTCTCTCAGCTTTTTCAAAACTTCCTTATAATAATGCTGGTTAACTGTTGTGCCTTCTGAAACCCATTCTTGCACAATTACACCCTTGATATCGAAAAAAACAAAGAGCATTGCTTTGAATTTTGACTTGCTTTGACGAGCTTTTTTCATTCTTGGTGATTACGGTGTTTTCCAGTGCATTGACTGTCTTTTGGTTCCAGGATCGTACTGGAAGATCCAGGTCTCATCACAAGTGATTACTTTATGAAACAGGTTTGAATCTGCGTCAAGTTGCTGCAGAATGTCATCACAACATTCCTTACTAAGAATGTCAAATTGACACATTGTTCAACTTTTAAACTTAGCATTTTTTCGGCACTCTACAGAAAACAACCAAATTAAGTGGCGACTCACAATCAACTGAACGTCGTAGAGTGTTGCTGCTTGTCATGGAGGTTCAGACAAGTTCAAGGTTACTACGTATGCAGTTATAATGCTTTGTTTACTAGGTGGAATTACACTCGTTATTTTATAGACATACCTCGTATATTGGGATGGATTTAAGGTAAATACACTATAGCGGCAGAATTAGGTAGGGAAGGAAGCAGCCTGAAGTTGGTGTACAGCATGTCTTTCATCTCCCTTGTGATAAACCATTCTAAGCAGCAAATACAGTACAATATGTTCAGTCATAATCAAAGTTAAAGACATAAGGTCTAAATACACCAAGGTTAATAAATATTCATCATTATGGGACACACAATGTAGACATTAGTCTGCTGGTTACTCTTGGTGATATCTATTATATAATGACCTTAGCTGTAACTTCTGTGACATGCGCAGTGCCGTGCATCCCCAACATCACCCATTGCAGCAACAGGACAGAGCAACAGAAGAGGAGGACCAGTGCACCTGGAACAAGTTAAGTAATACAGCAGGGAGGGAGGGGGAGGGGGAGGGGGAGGGAGGGGGTGGACTGAGATGACCTGTTTCCAGTTACTACTGAGAGTTATATTTTTGGTACTATTAAACATGACTCCTAGAGAATGTACAATACAGCCATATGATCCAATGCCTCATCCAGTGCTGGTTGTTAAGTTGACAGGCAAAATGTCCTTAGGGTAACAATTACGGATAAGGTTTAGGCTAGAGTTAGTCTGGTGTCAACACTTTTAATTGTTGACATTTTAGCACCTGTCGGCATTGCATACCATACCCACCTCACCCACAGAATTTATAAAGCCTAACATGGATTTAGTTCTGTCTAAAAATATTTTTAAGGCACTGTGTGGATGTGGATGCACCTAGGTATAATCTGAACTGGGTATGCAGCTAGCCATGCATAGTGTACAACACACAAACCAGTTTATACTAGTGTCATCTCTCACCACACCTATACCATGATTTGCAGGACCAGATATAAAACCAGATGCTAGTAGCAGCAGACATAGAATTCAGTGGGTACAGTGAGTCACACAACTGAACTCTACAATCACACCAAAGCAGAAAAGTATGATTCTGTAAATAAGAAAATATATTCTGTCCTCGCCCCGTTCCCTTTGGTATTATTGCAGCTCATGTAGGAATGCCCATGATGACACATGGCCCTTCCAATATTAGTAATAATCACACTATTCATAAAACGTAAACTTTAACTTTATTTTCCCCAGGTGGTGGCAAGTGGCATCTTCTAACACACAGATAGAGCCCTTACCCTTAGTATGCTTCACCATAGCTGATTTTCATGCTGCTGCTAGAACGGAGAGCCTATAAGGAGGAATCAATCTAATTGCTTAAAGGTAATAAAATCAAAGGTAGCTTCACCCCATCATCTTAGGGTAGCTTAATAATTGGTTCACAGCAACAACAGCACAAATGAAGGAAATCATTCAGTTTTATGGTGCAGAAAGGGCATTTACATCACTTGTCTGTCAATATTATTGTATTACACAGGATTTTACAGTGCCTAGTAGCATTGTATGTCAGTGCTGCAGCTAAAACGTGATGAGCATCAGAACAAGGACTGGTGGGATTATCATTGCATGCACTTATCTATTTAATCTCGATATTTCCATTCCATCAGTCACAGCAAGTACATTTTAAAGAATAACTATCTTTGTCGACTTATATTTTGTCATATCTGTTCAATTGAATGGGAGTCTATTTTATATATATATATATATAATGCCTATAACTGTATATTGTGTGCACATCTGGCTTTTTTTTTTTTCTTGCTGTACCATTGGATGTTCTTAATGACTTCCTGGCTAGATCCCAGTTTTATGGTCCATAATACAAGTCTGTATAACCTGCTCTGCTATATATCTGCTGATTCTTGCTATAAATGCAGGTAAGCTTCTGGTGAAGTAGGCAAATAATGATTTAGGCAAAAAGGGAAACATAGGATAGAGCCACTTCAGTTGTCTGAACAATCAGGAACAATATCTTGGAAAGGAAGACAATTTACTCATGGTCACACCTGATGGGCACCATACAGTATATGCAACCAGCAAAAATGGTCATTGTGACTCTTCCTTTTTCTGATTTCATTACCAAAGGTGTAACTTAGGAAAACCAGGTTGCACTGCAGGTGGGTCAGATTTAAAATATGCAGATAGATTAAGATTTGGGAGGCCCATATCCTATTTTAAATCTAAATTGCGGTGTAAAAATAAAGATATTGCTACATGCAAAAACAGCCAATATTTATCCTGCATGGACAATCGTGGCTATTTGTCCCCTCATAGAAGATTTATTATTAGCCTTAGTTCCCATTCACGTTGCCCTAAGTGTGGTGGCTTTGATGCAGATTTATACTTTGTCAATGGTCCTGCCAGATCATTGGGGGGTTTGGATCAGTGTCTGGAGGTTTGCGTCAGATAAACTACTTAATTATGTACCTTTCTCCCCTGAATGGGCTGTACTGGGGATACTCCCACAAGATACGCACGTTTCTAGAGGTGGCAAAAAATTACTTCTGGCCATATTGGCAGCAGCAAGAAAATGCATTCTCCAGGTATGGATTCAAGCAGTCCCACCCTTTTTATATTTGTTTAAGTAAAAGTTGTTTTTCCTCATGTGAAATGGACTGTTTAGAGGCTTCTCTCCAGAAAGAGACATACACAGAACATTTTCATTGATTCACAACATGCCTCTATCAAAGAAAATATTCACCAATATTTCAACGTAACTCTGTTGTACGGAACCTGTGTTTTCCTACAAGACCCCCCTATTATTGTATGATTTTCACCCTGTCTCCTTGCCCCTCTCGTTTAGCTACTTTGCAAGTATATGAATTTTTAGATTTCTTGTGATATTTCATATATTTTGTATAAATGTTTATATAAGTGCTTATTTTATCTTTCTTTTATGTATGCACCTATTTCATGTCATTCATTGTGGCTTTATACATTGTTCAATATCTCTTATGTTATTTACTCCAATATATATATATATATATATATATATATATATATATATATTTATTTATTTTATTTATTTATTTATTTATTTATTTATTTTTTCTGAATGTGTTAGCATTTAACACCCTTGGATTGTAACATGTTTTTTTTTGCTTTTCTCCCAAATCTGTATCAGTCCATAAATGTCCCTCCTGCCACAGGGGAACATATGGAAGAGCAGATAACATCCAAGGAACCAATCCCTCAAGAAATAGTAGCACCTGTAGGACCCCTATGTATTTCCTCTGGGGAGACTCTTCACTGGGTACAGTCCTCAAGGCAAATGAAGGATGAGTTTATTAATTATTCAGAGTTGTACGCTATTCCGATGTTTATAGAGTTGAGAGATTATCAGTAAACCGGGCATTAGTATAAGACGAGCTGCTCATGTGTCGTGGTGCATTAGCGTAATAAAATGGAGAAGGGCCCTAGACTGCACACCCTGAATATATATAATGGGAGATGCTAACTGACTAATGTTGCAGAAAACAAAAGGAAAAATTACAAGTGCACAACTTCAATTTTTAAGTAGGGATCGTAGCCTGTTTGACTGCACTTTTGAACAAGGCACAATATAGCCAAGTCCTATAAATGTATATAGTGCAGGTGATTTTTGGGGTGTGGGTCCCCTTGTTTGCCTTGGTTGGGCTGTTTTAGGGCATCGCATTATAACACATTTTTCCTTTTTTGCACTTTTAGTACCGTTATTGTTTGTTTATTATATGTGTAACATTTTCATATATCTATTTTTCACCTCACTTCTAACATATACAGTAGCTGCTCCTATCTATCTAACACTCTTTTACACGTCACCTTTCTCACTAGAGTGATGCCCTGGGGTGGCTCAGCTGGGCTGGTTTGGGGGTGTCTCGCACCCTGGGCTTTAACACCAGTATGTTAGGGACCTATCCTAAGAAGTTACCTGGACGTGGTGGGTAGGCCCATAACCTTGGCCATGATTATGCTAAAACCTCTATTTCCAAATTTTAATGCAAAATGTATTATAGATGTTGGAGTTGTGCACAGGTAATTTTTCCTTTTACCGTAATAATACGCAGCAACTTTTTACTTGCATTTTAATTGACAGTCAGGGAACATTTGGGGGAGGTAACTGAGAGTGGCGGCACAGAATGAAGGCATGTTGTGACCGTTTCGGGAGGCGTCTCACCCTGCGAATGCGATCTCGTACGCAATGAATATGGCTCTGTGGTCTCAATTCCCACTGCCTTACAATTATATTAACAACATGTTGGAGACCGAAGTCCCTATACAAACAGTTGATAGGAGTATACAGGGTAAGGCTGGGCGTTGCCTAGTGCCAGAGGAACCCTCTGCTAATTATGCGATGTGTAGCCCATATTATTTATTATTTATTATCAGTTATTTATATAGCGCACACATATTCCGCAGCGCTTTACAGAGAATATTTGGCCATTCACATCAGTCCCTGCCCCAGTGGAGCTTACAATCTATGTTCCCTATCACATGTACACACACACATACACACTAAGGTTAATTTGTGTTGGGAGCCAATTAACCTAGCAGTATATTTTTGGAGTGTGGGAGGAAACCGGAGTACCCGGAGGAAACCCACGGAAGCACAGGGAGAATATACAAACTCCACACAGGTAGGCTACATTGGCCAATGCTATCTACAGATGGTTTTAGTTGCGGGGGCCAATATCCGTAATGCACAGCATTCTGGATGTTGGTAAATTTGGCAGCATCGTATCCCCCATAGAAACCTATGGGGGATGCGGCTGCCTGTGGGAACAGAAGGATCACAGCAGGTATCGGAGATACCTGCTGCAGTCCTTCCTTCATACATCCAAACATAATATTTTAGGCTAACCCCCGAAAACGGGTGGTTTCATGGATTATACCTCAAATATACAATGATAAATGGGCACCCCTGAGCTATATTAACTAACGGCACAACTAAGAAACAGCAAAATATAAAAATGTTAACCACGCTGATATCCATCACCTCTGAGGTATCACACAGAGCAGGGGAGACAGCTGTATGCCTGCGTATGGTGAGTATAAGTCTCATCACTATGTGTGTGCACATTTTTCTTTGCTTTAAGGAGCAGTTTTAAGGAAATGCATTGTTATAGTGTGTTTTCCAAAGCATTACATCTCAACTACCTTGTATAGTATCTTTTTGTAGTGTCATATTGCCCTAAAATTCAATTGAAGTTAATGGGAAAATACCTTAATAAATGAATAAAAGATAAAACAGGCAGCGAGACAACAAGCATATAGCCTTCCTTAAAAAGTGGTAACACTATAACAGAGAGACAACAAGCATATAGCCGCCCTAATGAAGTGGTAACACTATAACAGAGAGACAACAAGCATATAGCCTCCCTACTGAAGTGGTAACACTATAACAGAGACACAACAAGCATATAGCCTCCCTACTGAAGTGGTAACACTATAAAGGAGAGACAACAAGCATATAGCCTCCCTACTGAAGTGGTAACACTATAACAGAGAGACAACAAGCATATAGCCTCCCTACTGAAGTGGTAACACTATAACAGAGAGACAACAAGCATATAGCCTCCCTACTGAAGTGGTAACACTATAACAGAGAGGCAACAAGCATATAGCCTCCCTACTGAAGTGGTAACACTATAACAGAGAGACAACAAGCATATAGCCTCCCTACTGAAGTGGTAACACTATAACGGAGACAACAAGCATATAGCCTCCCTACTGAAGTGGTAACACTATAACAGAGAGACAACAAACATATAGCCTCCCTACTGAAGTGGTAACATTATAACAGAGAGGCAACAAGCATATAGCCTCTCTACTGAAGTGTTAACACTATAACAGAGAGACAACAAGCATATAGCCTCCCTACTGAAGTGGTAACACTATAACAGACAACAAGCATATAGCCTCCCTACTGAAATGGTAACACTATAACAGAGAGACAACAAGCATATAGCCTCCCTACTGAAGAGGTAACATTATAACAGAGAGGCAACAAGCATATAGCCTCCCTACTGAAATGGTAACACTATAACAGAGAGACAACAAGCATATAGCCTCCCTACTGAAGTGGTAACATTATAACAGAGAGACAACAAGCATATAGCCTCCCTACTGAAGTGGTAACACTATAACAGAGAGACAACAAGCATATAGCCTCCCTACTGAAGTGATAACACTATAACAGAGACAACAAGCATATAGCCTCCCTACTGAAGTGGTAACACTATAACAGAGAGACAACAAACATATAGCCTCCCTACTGAAGTGGTAACACTATAACAGAGAGACAACGAACATATAGCCTCCCTACTGAAGTGGTAACACTATAACAGAGAGACAACAAGCATATAGCCTCCCTACTGAAGTGGTAACACTATAACAGAGAGACAACAAGCATATAGCCTCCCTACTGAAGTGGTAACACTATAACAGAGAGACACCAAGCATATAGCCTCCCTACTGAAGTGATAACACTATAACAGAGAGACAACAAGCATATAGCCTCCCTAATGAAGTGGTAACACTATAACAGAGAGACACCAAGCATATAGCCTCCCTACTGAAGTGATAACACTATAACAGAGAGACAACAAGCATATAGCCTCGCTACTGAAGTGGTAACACTATAACAGAGAGACAACAAGCATATAGCCTCCCTACTGAAGTGGTAACACTATAACAGAGAGACAACAAGCATATAGCCTCCCTACTGAAGTGGTAACACTATAACAGAGAGACAACAAGCATATAGCCTCCCTACTGAAGTGGTAACACTATAACAGAGAGACAACAAGCATATAGCCTCCCTACTGAAGTGGTAACACTATAACAGAGAGACAACAAGCATATAGCCTCCCTACTGAAGTGGTAACACTGTTACAGAGAGACAACAAGCATATAGCCTCCCTACTGAAGTGATAACACTATAACAGAGAGACAAAAAGCATATAGCCTCCCTACTGAAGTGGTAACACTATAACAGAGAGACAACAAGCATATAGCCTCCCTACTGAAGTGGTAACACTATAACAGAGAGACAACAAGCATATAGCCTCCCTACTGAAGTGGTAACACTATAACAGAGAGACAACAAGCATATAGCCTCCCTACTGAAGTGATAACACTATAACAGAGAGACAACAAGCATATAGCCTCCCTACTGAAGTTGTAACACTATAACAGAGAGACAACAAGCATATAGCCTCCCTACTGAAGTTGTAACACTATAACAGAGAGACAACAAGCATATAGCCTCCCTAATGAAGTGGTAACACTATAACAGAGAGACAACAAGCATATAGCCTCCCTACTGAAGTGGTAACACTATAACAGAGAGACAACAAGCATATAGCCTCCCTAATGAAGTGGTAACACTATAACAGAGAGACAACAAGCATATAGCCTCCCTAATGAAGTGGTAACACTATAACAGAGAGACAACAAGCATATAGCCCCCCTAATGAAGTGGTAACACTATAACAGAGAGACAACAAGCATATAGCCTCCCTAATGAAGTGGTAACACTATAACAGAGAGACAACAAGCATATAGCCTCCCTACTGAAGTGGTAACACTATAACAGAGAGACAACAAGCATATAGCCTCCCTACTGAAGTGGTAACACTATAACAGAGAGACAACAAGCATATAGCCTCCCTACTGAAGTGGTAACACTATAACAGAGAGACAACAAGCATATAGCCTCCCTACTGAAGTGGTAACACTATAACAGAGAGACAACAAGCATATAGCCTCCCTACTGAAGTGGTAACACTATAACAGAGAGACAACAAGCATATAGCCTCCCTACTGAAGTGGTAACACTATAACAGAGAGACAACAAGCATATAGCCTCCCTACTGAAGTGGTAACACTATAACAGAGAGACAACAAGCATATAGCCTCCCTACTGAAGTGATAACACTATAACAGAGAGACAACAAGCATATAGCCTCCCTACTGAAGTGATAACACTATAACAGAGACAACAAGCATATAGCCTCCCTACTGAAGTGGTAACACTATAACAGAGAGACAACAAACATATAGCCTCCCTACTGAAGTGGTAACACTATAACAGAGAGACAACGAACATATAGCCTCCCTACTGAAGTGGTAACACTATAACAGAGAGACAACAAGCATATAGCCTCCCTACTGAAGTGGTAACACTATAACAGAGAGACAACAAGCATATAGCCTCCCTACTGAAGTGATAACATTATAACAGAGAGACAACAAGCATATAGCCTCCCTACTGAAGTGGTAACACGATAACAGAGAGACAACAAGCATATAGCCTCCCTAATGAAGTGGTAACACGATAACAGAGAGACAACAAGCATATAGCCTCCCTAATGAAGTGGTAACACTATAACAGAGAGACACCAAGCATATAGCCTCCCTACTGAAGTGATAACACTATAACAGAGAGACAACAAGCATATAGCCTCGCTACTGAAGTGGTAACACTATAACAGAGAGACAACAAGCATATAGCCTCCCTACTGAAGTGGTAACACTATAACAGAGAGACAACAAGCATATAGCCTCCCTACTGAAGTGGTAACACTATAACAGAGAGACAACAAGCATATAGCCTCCCTACTGAAGTGGTAACACTACAACAGAGAGACAACAAGCATATAGCCTCCCTACTGAAGTGGTAACACTATAACAGAGAGACAACAAGCATATAGCCTCCCTACTGAAGTGGTAACACTGTTACAGAGAGACAACAAGCATATAGCCTCCCTACTGAAGTGATAACACTATAACAGAGAGACAATAAGCATAAAGCCTCCCTACTGAAGTGATAACACTATAACAGAGAGACAACAAGCATATAGCCTCCCTACTGAAGTGGTAACACTATAACAGAGAGACAACAAGCATATAGCCTCCCTACTGAAGTGGTAACACTATAACAGAGAGACAACAAGCATATAGCCTCCCTACTGAAGTGGTAACACTATAACAGAGAGACAACAAACATATAGCCTCCCTACTGAAGTGGTAACACTATAACAGAGAGACAACGAACATATAGCCTCCCTACTGAAGTGGTAACACTATAACAGAGAGACAACAAGCATATAGCCTCCCTACTGAAGTGGTAACACTATAACAGAGAGACAACAAGCATATAGCCTCCCTACTGAAGTGATAACATTATAACAGAGAGACAACAAGCATATAGCCTCCCTACTGAAGTGGTAACACGATAACAGAGAGACAACAAGCATATAGCCTCCCTAATGAAGTGGTAACACGATAACAGAGAGACAACAAGCATATAGCCTCCCTAATGAAGTGGTAACACTATAACAGAGAGACACCAAGCATATAGCCTCCCTACTGAAGTGATAACACTATAACAGAGAGACAACAAGCATATAGCCTCGCTACTGAAGTGGTAACACTATAACAGAGAGACAACAAGCATATAGCCTCCCTACTGAAGTGGTAACACTATAACAGAGAGACAACAAGCATATAGCCTCCCTACTGAAGTGGTAACACTATAACAGAGAGACAACAAGCATATAGCCTCCCTACTGAAGTGGTAACACTACAACAGAGAGACAACAAGCATATAGCCTCCCTACTGAAGTGGTAACACTATAACAGAGAGACAACAAGCATATAGCTTCCCTACTGAAGTGGTAACACTGTTACAGAGAGACAACAAGCATATAGCCTCCCTACTGAAGTGATAACACTATAACAGAGAGACAATAAGCATAAAGCCTCCCTACTGAAGTGATAACACTATAACAGAGAGACAACAAGCATATAGCCTCCCTACTGAAGTGGTAACACTATAACAGAGAGACAACAAGCATATAGCCTCCCTACTGAAGTGGTAACACTATAACAGAGAGACAACAAGCATATAGCCTCCCTACTGAAGTGATAACACTATAACAGAGAGACAACAAGCATATAGCCTCCCTACTGAAGTTGTAACACTATAACAGAGAGACAACAAGCATATAGCCTCCCTACTGAAGTGGTAACACTATAACAGAGAGACAACAAGCATATAGCCTCCCTAATGAAGTGGTAACACTATAACAGAGAGACAACAAGCATATAGCCTCCCTAATGAAGTGGTAACACTATAACAGAGAGACAACAAGCATATAGCCTCCCTACTGAAGTGGTAACACTATAACAGAGAGACAACAAGCATATAGCCCCCCTAATGAAGTGGTAACACTATAACAGAGAGACAACAAGCATATAGCCTCCCTAATGAAGTGGTAACACTATAACAGAGAGACAACAAGCATATAGCCTCCCTACTGAAGTGGTAACACTATAACAGAGAGACAACAAGCATATAGCCTCCCTACTGAAGTGGTAACACTATAACAGAGAGACAACAAGCATATAGCCTCCCTACTGAAGTGGTAACACTATAACAGAGAGACAACAAGCATATAGTCTCCCTACTGAAGTGGTAACACTATAACAGAGAGACAACAAGCATATAGCCTCCCTACTGAAGTGATAACACTATAACAGAGAGACAACAAGCATATAGCCTCCCTACTGAAGTGATAACACTATAACAGAGAGACAACAAGCATATAGCCTCCCTACTGAAGTGGTAACACTATAACAGAGAGACAACAAGCATATAGCCTCCCTACTGAAGTGGTAACACTATAACAGAGAGACAACAAGCATATAGCCTCCCAACTGAAGTGGTAACACTATAACAGAGAGACAACAAGCATATAGCCTCCCTAATGAAGTGGTAACACTATAACAGAGAGACAACAAGCATATAGCCTCCCTAATGAAGTGGTAACACTATAACAGAGAGACAACAAGCATATAGCCTCCCTACTGAAGTGGTAACACTATAACAGAGAGATAACAAGCATATAGCCTCCCTACTGAAGTGGTAACACTATAACAGAGAGACAACAAGCATATAGCCTCCCTACTGAAGTGGTAACACTATAACAGAGAGACAACAAGCATATAGCCTCCCTACTGAAGTGATAACACTATAACAGAGAGACAACAAGCATATAGCCTCCCTACTGAAGTGGTAACACTATAACAGAGAGACAACAAGCATATAGCCTCCCTACTGAAGTGGTAACACTATAACAGAGAGACAACAAGCATATAGCCTCCCTACTGAAGTGGTAACACTATAACAGAGAGACAACAAGCATATAGCCTCCCTACTGAAGTGGTAACACTATAACAGAGAGACAACAAGCATATAGCCTCCCTACTGAAGTGGTAACACTATAACAGAGAGACAACAAGCATATAGCCTCCCTAATGAAGTGGTAACACTATAACAGAGAGACAACAAGCATATAGCCTCCCTACTGAAGTGGTAACACTATAACAGAGAGACAACAAGCATATAGCCCCCCTAATGAAGTGGTAACACTATAACAGAGAGACAACAAGCATATAGCCTCCCTAATGAAGTGGTAACACTATAACAGAGAGACAACAAGCATATAGCCTCCCTACTGAAGTGGTAACACTATAACAGAGAGACAACAAGCATATAGCCTCCCTACTGAAGTGGTAACACTATAACAGAGAGACAACAAGCATATAGCCTCCCTACTGAAGTGGTAACACTATAACAGAGAGACAACAAGCATATAGCCTCCCTACTGAAGTGATAACACTATAACAGAGAGACAACAAGCATATAGCCTCCCTACTGAAGTGATAACACTATAACAGAGAGACAACAAGCATATAGCCTCCCTACTGAAGTGGTAACACTATAACAGAGAGACAACAAGCATATAGCCTCCCTACTGAAGTGGTAACACTATAACAGAGAGACAACAAGCATATAGCCTCCCTACTGAAGTGATAACACTATAACAGAGAGACAACAAGCATATAGCCTCCCTACTGAAGTGGTAACACTATAACAGAGAGACAACAAGCATATAGCCTCCCTACTGAAGTGATAACACTATAACAGAGAGACAACAAGCATATAGCCTCCCTACTGAAGTGGTAACACTATAACAGAGAGACAACAAGCATATAGCCTCCCTACTGAAGTGATAACACTATAACAGAGAGACAACAAGCATATAGCCTCCCTACTGAAGTGGTAACACTATAACAGAGAGACCTACAGCTACTTCCTACTGGCATAATGTGAAGCAGGACCAGCATATTTACTGGATGGCTGAAAAGTCTATTGGGGGCTGCAAAGGATTGAGTAGTACCCCCAGACTACCAGTTGCTGCTGAACAGCACTATCATTCTTCCAGGCATCCCTGAGCTGTGGGTGGTGGGGTAATGCAAAACAGATAGGAACCCTAAAAAAAGGAACTTGACACTCATTATTGTGACTCTCAGAGGCAGTGGAGGCAGGGATGCCAAGAGGGGATGCATCCTAGGGTGCTTATTCCTTGTAGTCTTATCTGTGAACTGCCCGTAGTATTAAAGAAACAGCAGACGGTCATTTACGCTGGAAAATCCTGCACTACAATTCCAAGAGGCGCCTCAGAGGAGACCTTGCCTCTAGGCCAGGGGTGGTTCCGCCATTGTTACCTCCCAAGTGTCTCAGTGCTGCGCATGTCAGCCTAATTTATGGTTTAAATGAATCATGGCAGAGAGTAGTATGTACAATCATGACATTTCGAAAATCTCCAGAAAACATGTAATCTCCACCTCTAACAAGACTGAAACATAACATTTGTGTGTTACTTGCAGCTTAGATATAATAATTAGTCACCACATAAACAAAGACAAAAGTAATTTAGACATCATGCATGTTTAGCTTGACAATTCAGCTATCTTTTCAAAGGATCTGGCAGCCATGTCTTCTAGACAATATTGCCAGCGATGTATAAACTGGATTAAGATTTTCCATTATGTTACAAATGATAGCCGAGGCTAATATTTGACCTAAATGCGTTCCATGACCTGATTAGTCTCTCCTTGTTACAGTCTCTTGGAACCGTCTATAGTTTAAAATATTTTAAATAAAATCTGCCACCTGAAAAATAAGCAGTGTTTATTTAAATGCTCAAAACTTGAAACAAATGGTAAACAAAAAATGTGGCGAGCCTTTTCCAATAACATCTTGAACTTGTAACTATCTCTGTGTTGTCTTTCAAGCATTAATAAAATCCACATTGGAGATGTGGCTTTGATACTGAAGAAAGGAAGCAAACACATCTGTATTTGCTAAACCTTGGCTCACTTTTATGTTTGTTACTTTTCTCCTTTCCCTTTTGATGACATCTTTTGGACGGTGTATTAGGCTAAACATTTTATTACATTTTATCATGCGGGGGACATAGTATAATTTAATTTTATATTGATCTTTATTTTCGTTCTTGTCTACAGTTCATACATTTGTGTTAACTGATTCTTGCAGTAGACTACCTGTAGTGATGGCACATAATGGAATATATGGGATCTAGACTTCCTTCTGTAGTTTATAAGAGTATTATAGATCATCAAGAAGCTAAGTCACCTATGAATTCTGTGAATTTATAACTAGAGATTTGCGCAGACCCCCATGTCTTGGTTTTGGTTCTAAATCCTCACTGTGTTTTGGTTTTGGTAAAACCACCATCAAATGTTTTGAATTTCTTAAAAAATTGCTAAAAACAGCTAAAATCATGCAACTTGGATCTGTTTTTGTTACAATATTATTAATAACATCAATAACATTAATTTACATTCAGTTTTGACCACCTCACAGCACCTGAAATCACTAGGAAGGGACAAAGCACGTGAAATCCGGTTTTTAGATCCGAGTTCTGAACTTGGCAAGAAGACCCCAGTTGGGACTCTGGGCTCGATTCAGACCCACTCGCTAGGATGCGTTCGCGCGCAGCCTGCCGATGTTTGCATTCTGCGCATGCGTACGCATCACAGTGTGCTTGTGCGAACCAGTCCATGCGATCGGGAAGCGTTCGATCGCTGCGCATAGCTAGCTCGCTAGAATGACTGACAGGACGAGACATTTGTGGGTGGTGACTGGGGATGGTCAATGGAAATGGTGGAGTGGTGGTGCGAATGCATGCGTGGCTGAGCGTTTTAACGCCATTTCAGAGGTGTTCATAATTAAGACGCAGCGTTATAGTACACTTCACATGGTTGAAATTCACACTGAAGCACTCGCAGTGCAGATGGTACTCGATGTTAATGATGGTTGCATACACATCCTGGAGATGACATGCATAAGTGGGCATCTTAAGACAGGCTGCTGGACGTCTACATACACACCGCGATCGCACGCCAAGACATAGTGGGCGTGCTAATGCCTTGCTGTGTGATCGCGGAATTTGCATACTTTCACAGCGTGCAAACGTATCTAGCGAGCGAGTCTGAATCAGGCCCTCTGTACGACCTGGAATCCCAAAGTTCGAGTGTGTTCTGTTTTCAACAAAACCGAACTGCTCATCTCTACTTATAACTAGAGATGTGCGCCGACCCCCTTGTTTTGGTTTTGGATCTGTATCTCCTTCATGTTTTGGATATGGATTTGGTTTTGACAAAACCGCCTTTGCATGTTTTGGTTTTGGATCTGTATTGTATTTTTTTTCTAATAAAATCATAAAAACAGCTGAAATCACATAATTTGTGCCTTTTTGTTCCTACAGCATTATTAACTTCAATAACATTAATTTCCAGACAGTTTTGACCACCGCACCGCTCACAATATTGATTTAATTATGGTTTAGGGCAAAAGGTTATACCAAGGTAGCTGGCTGATTAAGCTAAGTGACAACAGTGGGTGTCACAAACATGTGGCAGTTCAACTTCCAACATGGCACATCTAGGAAGCAGAGTGGCACTGCAGTGGCAGACAGTATGGCAATTTAATAAACTACTAAAACACACTAAGGGTACAGCCTGTGGCGTCACTGTACTTGTGTTATAAATACACACGGGGTACGTCCTGGGGCGTTACTGTACTTGTGTTATGGATACACACTGGGGTACGGCCTGAGACATCACAGTACTTATGTAATGGATACACACTGAGTTACGGCCTGAGGAGTCAAAGTACTTGTGTTATGGATATATTCTGGGGTACGGCCTAAGGCGTCACAGTACTTGTGTTATAAATACACACTGGGGTACGGCCTGGGGCGTTACAGTACTAGTGTTATGGATACACACTGGGGTACAGCCTGAGGCGTCACAGTACTTATGTTATGGATACACACTGGGGTACGGCCTGGGGCGTTACAGTACTAGTGTTATGGATACACACACTAAGAGTACGGCCTGTGGCGTCACAGTACTTGTGTTATGAATACACACTGGGGTACGGCCTGAGGCGTCACATTACTTGTGTTATGAATACACACTGGGGTACGGCCTGAGGCGTCAAAGTACTTGTGTTGTGGATACACACTGGGGTACGGCCTAAGGCGTCATAGTACTTGCGTAACGGATACAAACTGGGGTACGGCCTGAGGCGCACCGGGAGGTTTTTTTCACGCACCCCCTGAGCAAGCGTGATTTTTCATAAAATCGATGATTTAAGGAAAAATCACCGGGACTTGCTCTGACACCCCTGCGGCACCCCCTCTGAGGACTAATTAAGCAATTGGAAGTATCCAATTAGCTTAATTAGTCCTTAATTACTCACCTTCCTCAGCGCTGTCCTCTTTATCTTCTTCTGCATCCAGTGTCGGGAGCCGGCTCTTCTGCAGCAGGGTAAGTATGTCAGTGTGTGTGGTGTATGTAAGTGTGTATGAGTGTGTGTATGAGTGTGTGTGACCCCCCAGTGCGGTGTGTATGGCCCCCCCGGAATGGGCGCTGGGAGAACTGCATCTCCCAGCAGCCCTTGCTCCTCCCATCAGCCCCCGGGACTCCCAGCAGCCCCCTCTCCAGTAAGAAGAGAGAGGGGAAGCCACTGGGAGCCACGGAGATCCCCTGCCAGGTAGGTTTTTTTTTTTTCATCATTTTACGCGGCGCGGGGTTTTCAGAGCTGAAAACCCAGAGACCACTATTTTTTAAACGAATATCGTGGGTAGCGGGAGCGCGCATACATGCGGTATTCCGGAATTGTTCGCAAGGTTTTTAACTCAATAAACCTTGCGCCCAATTGTATGTGCCCCTAACGGTACGTCCTGAGGCATCACAGTACTTGTGTTAGGATACACACTGGGGTATGGCCTGCAGTGTCACAGTACTTGTGTGTTAGGGATACACACTGGGGTACGGCTTGCAGCATTAAAGTACTTGTATGGATATACTGGAGTACAGCCTGCAGTGTCACAGTACTTGTATGGATTCACTGGGCTATGGCCTGCAGCGTAACAGTATTTATATGGATACACTGGGGTATGGCCTGCAGTGTCACAGTACTTGTATGGATGAACTGAGTATGGCCTGCAGCATAACAGTACTTGTGTGTTAGGGATACACACTTGAATACGGTCTGCAGCTTCACAGTACTTGTAAGGATACACTGGGGTACAGCCAGCAGTGCAGTGTCACAGTACTTGTATGTATACACCGGGGTATGGCCTGCAGCGTCACAGTACTTGTGTGTTAGGAAAACACACTGGGGTACGGCCTGCAGCATCACAGTATTTACATGGATACACTGGGGTACGTCCTGCAGCGTCACAGTACTTGTGTTAGGGATACAGTGGGGTACAGCACTAAACAAAAACAATTATTTTAACTTTTTTTTACTTATTATTTGTTTCCTTTTTTTAAACTCCTCTTGACTTTTTTTAGTCTTTTTTTACTTTTTTTTTTTTTTTTTTTTAACACTGGACTGGACAGGTGCTTCGGCAGCACTGGAGCAGATGGACACTGGACAGGTGCGTCAGCAGCACTGGAGCGGATGGACACCAGACATGTGCGTCGGCAACATTGGAGCGGATGGACAAAGGACAGATGCATCGGCAACACTGAAGCAGATGGACACCGGACAGGAGCGTCGGCAGCACATGAGTAGATGGACACAGCACAGCACTGAGCACAGTAGCAGCCACTGGAGTGTATAGACGAAGCACAGCACAGCCCCTGGACGGACACAGCACAGCCCCTGGATAGACACAGAAGAGCCCCTGGACGGAAAGACAAGCCCCTGGATGGACTCAGCACAGCCCCTGGATGGAGAGCACAGCAGGGGGCATCTAAAACATTTGAATTGCAGCCTTTGAGTCTGCAATACACCTCAATGAGCACTGGAGAGAACATTAATGGAGGACAATAGGATATTAATAGAGATATACAATGTGCCTATATTCTACAACTGCCCATAGCTAGGCACTAGAGGCACGTTTAGGAACTAGAGAAGGGGTGGACAATAAGTGGCCCTCCAGATGCTGCTGAACTACAATTCCCAGCATGCCTTGCAACAGTTTTAGCATGGCCAAATAGTAAAACTGTGGCAAGGCATGCTGGGATGTGTAGTTCTTCAACAGCTAGAGGGCCACTTATTGCCCACCCCTAAACTAGAGGCATAATATGTTGGTTCTTTCTAAAAGATAATAATGTTAGGCTAAAAGTGACTTGCATTAAATTCACAGCCTTTTGTGGAAAACGCTGCATATTTGTATATTTATTAACATACATTGATGTCTTTCTGTTTAAGACAAATGTGCTACTATTCAAATAACTGAAGTAGAAGTGATATACACCTTTTGTCACAATTATGACATAGTTCAACGAGGTGCACAAACTCAATCAGGGTCAATGTCCAATATAAAGCAGAGGCCAGAACCGAACAGATATTGAGTTACAAAGTCAGAATCCAAAATGTAATACCACAGTGCAGGGAAGGTATCAAGCAAGTCAAATATTCATGTTTGACCATAGCTCATGTAATTCAGCCACTAAACTGCGAATCCTTACACAATAGTACTGGTGGAGTCCTAGATCAGATCAGCTTTGGTTACATAGAACTGCACATTGTAGTCAATATACTCAAATAAGACTAAAATGGTCAACTAAAGCTTTGTGACCAGTATTACAGAAACTACAAAAGTACAAGCACAAAATTACGTCAAATACCTTCTGTTCTCACTTCTGCTAAGCTCTTGAAACCTTTACCTATTTATATTTACATGAAGCTAGAAATGGTTTTATATAAGGTAACTCTTATAAACTATTTTTTTGGTCCTTTAAGGGAAAATAAACCCTTGTATGTAAGATATATTTTCCTTTACATAGCTTTCACGTGTTATATAAAACATGCTCTTTGTACGGTCCTGTTTCCAGCTCTATTTTCATTAAAAACTTTCTACACTGCTGCCAGTCATTTTTTGCTCATACTGTAGTATCAGGAATTACCATTAGTTTCACGTTAATGCTGAAATAACATTGCAGCTGGCCACCTGAGACATTATTATTCCAAATAGCTTGAAACACTATATATGTGATTTTGCCCTTTAGCGCCAACAATGTCTTTGACATAAGACCACAAGAACCACATGTCTATTGCCTTACAAATTGTTCTGCAGTGCTAGCGCTTAATTGCAATCAGCAAATCACAAGTGGCTAAAGAAAAATGACCCAAAAGTACATTTAAGTGGAATTGAGTAATAATATTTTATGGATACTTTACCTCTTAGGAAAACTTAACATTAAAGTACATTTGCCACTTATACAATGGAAGCGGCGAATTGTGAGCTAAACCAGCTTTGCTGAGAATGTAGTCTCTAAATTTATTAAGAACTATTGGAGGGGTTATCAATTCCAGTAGTCAATTACCAGCAATAAGTTAGGTTCTCAGGAATTCTGTCTGTGTAGAAAGATGAGATAGCTGCTGGTCAGCAAAATAGATTAACTCATTTGTGCATGATTAAAGAAATCCTGAATACATGACATGTTGGTGGCACTTTTGGATCGGAGATGAGAACTTCTGATATAGTGACATCTCTGAGCGCCTACCTTATGTCTGTCTCCACTACATGTAAGTGAAAGGGGCACTTACCATAGGTGGGCCTTTCATTAATTAAAAGCCTTTTTTAATTTGAATCATCAGAAACACATTATGGGGTCTATTTACTAAGCAGTGTTAGGAGACAGAGTGAAAAGTGATAAGGTACCAGCCAATCAGCTCCCAACTGTCATTTTTCAAACACAGCCTGTGAGATGACAGTTGGGAGCTGATTGGCTGGCACCTTATCACTTTTCACTCTGTCTCCTAACACTGCTTAGTAAATAGACCCCTAAATAACATGCATTTTTCTTACCATATGAAAAAGGCACTACAGCTGCTTTAAGCTTATATGCGCACATACTGTATCTAATGTTTTATTGTTTTGATCATTTTTATATAAAAGTGCTCAGCGAATTAAAATTGCAAAGCTAAAATGCAGTGGTAATTATACGGTCATTCCACCTAAAGTTTTACAGCCTGGTCACTAACTGAAGCAATTATAAGTAATGGCCTCTCCAGAGGCGGGGCTGGGGCTGCAGCATAGTCCATATTTCAAATAGGGGAACCACACCAACTGCCATTTCAAACGCAGCCAAACATAGATGGCTGGGACTCACTGGCAGTTGGTGTGGCTCCCCTATTTGAATGTTGGACTGTACTGCAGCCCCACCCCTGGAGCCGCCGCTGCTTATAAGTCTTTAGTATCCTATCTAGTTCACTTCCTAATACACTGTTTAAGTTTCCTGCTAAGTAACTGCAATTTACAGCAATACCATCCCTCCAGGTTTATTGGAATACAGATTTTTATCTGTGGTATATTTAACCATATATGCATACTCTCCTGGAATATTAGGGAGATTGTGAAATTTTGTGGAGCTCTCCAGCACTCTCAGGAGCATAGACCAACCTCCCTTAATGATGTCATACTCAGTGAATTGCATCATCTTTGCCCCGACCCTAATGCACATTGAGGCATAGAACACCCCCAGTGTGGCCATGATGATGCAATTCTTATGCACCATGTCGTCTGCTCCTCACACCTGGACCTCCCTATGGCCGTTATAAAAAGTGTACCTTGGGCCTACCAGAGGAATTTATAATGCATTGGGAGAACAGCAAGACACTCAAAACTAGAATCCTAGAACACATCAGGGTCTATTCATCATCACTTAATTTCTACAAAAGCAATTGAAAATTAAAATTTTCAATTGCAATTGTAGAGATTAAGTTATCGGGCCATTCATCCAAAAAAAGGTAATGCTGGAGATATCACAGATATCTCCTGCTTACCTTTCTCTCCCGGAATGGCCAACTATCCCCATACACTAGTATCACAGATATCTACTGCTTACCTTTCTCTCCCGGAATGGCCCGCTGTCCCCATACACTAGTATCACAGATATCTCCAGCTTACCTTCCTCTCCCAGAATGGCCTGCTGTGTCCATACACTAGTATCACAAATATCTCCTGCTTACCTTTCTATCCCGGAATGACCCGCTGTCCCCATACACTAGTATCACAGATATCTCCTGTTTACCTTTCTCTCCCGGAATGGCACATTCCATACACTGTGTTTTTCTAATTCTCCAAAATACATATAATATTTGGAGAATTTTGATCAAATGTATATCAATTTTGTCAGTTTTTGGACAGTTTTTTTTTAGAAAGATGCTTAGTAAAGCTCCAATTTATATTCTTGTCTATGTAAAAAAAATCAATAGTTGCTCCGATGCTCTTAAGTGTCCTGAAGTCAGGTTTTTGGTTTAATGTTAGTTTTGACTTTAATAAATGGTTGGTTTGCAAAACCGATGGAAAAACTACCAAATGCACACAATGGAACATTAGTAAGTACTGTATATTGCTTAGAGTGTAACAGTGGTGAAGTTGTACACAAATTTAAGCTAGATGATTGTTATAAATATTGGGAAGACATAATCCTGCAAAATGGAGAGTTCCCTGATTCATGTGCAATCTGATGTTTGTTAGAAGTGACAGTGGGTCTCGCTGGCACAATTTGCTTGCAGCCAGCCCTGACCTCAGATTGATTAACGTTATGCTGTCTATCTCCAGCACTTGACCTTGGCATGCACTATTGACTTTGTTGGTTTACTATCAGTTATCAGTCATTTGCTTCTAGCTATTTATTTGCTATCCTTTACATGCAGTCAGATTTATTCATCAGAAGGTGTTTATATACTATTAGTATTCATTGTGTGATCCCGGAATATATAACGGTACAATCCATCTACATGAGATATAGTCAAAATGTTGATATTTACAATGTCCACATTCATAATGTGAACATCACAATATTGATAGTTTTGTCGATATTGTGAAAATGCCGGCATGTGAAATGTTGACATGTGAAATACTGACATTCTGCATGGACCAGCAGGGTTAGAGTTAGGCTGTAAGAGTTAGGCTGTAAGAGGGGAGGATTAGGCACTGCTTTGGGTTAGTGATACTCACTGCTGGAAACACCACTTACCGTCAGACCCAGAACACATTACTGGAGCCGCCGTACCAGGAAAATCAACACTAAACCACCAGGGGCATTTTGTTGACATTCTAATTATGTTGACATTTAATCAGTGTCGACATGATGAATGACAACATTGCGAGTATGTCAACATTATGATCATATCAACATTCTCATGTCGACCTGATAAGTGATGACAAAATATATCACATCCCACCTTGACCACAGCATTTCCACTTTCCTTTACATTTGTACACTAATATACAGTATGCATTATAGTCAAGTGCCATTGTCATATGTGGAATCTTGGTGTTGTCCGTGATAGTAGCTTGACACTTAAACAATAGGTATCAGCCAAAATCAAATCCTCATTCTTTCAACTGAGGAACATAGCCAGAATCAAGCACTTAATTCCCTCAGAATATCTGCCTTAAGTCGTACATGCATATATATCATCACACCTCGAATACTGCAGCGCCCTCTACCTTGGTCTCCCAGCAAATGAATTGCACCACTTGCAGATGGTACAAAAATGCAGCTGCCAGGCTATTAACCAACCAGGCCCATTCGAGCCACATAACACCCATTCTCTACTCCCTTCACTGGGTGCCTATAAGATGGCAAATCATTTCCAAGATTAGTTTACTAATTTTCAAAGCCCTACATGACCAGGGCCCAAGGTACTTGAAGCAGCTTCTGATCCCTTACTGCCCCACTCGATTACTGCGATCTGTTGATGAAGGACTATTAACAGTACCATCTCACTCTAGAATCCTTTAAAAAAAGACTCAAGAGTAACCTATTCACCCAAGCATTTCACTAATGTCCCTTGTTAAGCTAACCTTAACCTCCGACTTTATGGAACTCGCTTCTCCGCACAGCTCGAGAGGCCTCCACTCTAGAATCCTTTAAAAAAAGACTCAAGACTCACCTATTCACCCAAGCATTTCACCAATGTCCCTTGTGCTTAACCCTAACCTCTCCCCCCCCAATCCTAATGTTATCCCCGCTATGCCACCTAAATCTAACACCCCTCCCCGTGGCTACCAGCTAAGATGCTCCTGCCTACCTTATTCGGAGTGGCGTTTTGTCTTTATTTCGGTGTCGGGATTAAGATAGGCGGCAGTATTTCGAAGCCTATCTTAAGTCCTGTGTCGGACTTCCAGTGTCGGGATATTGACCGGGGGCATCCCGGCTGTTGGTCTGCTAACTACATCCCTGTAACCGCGGAACTTGCTAAGTGGAACTTGGCATATGGATACTGTAGATGTTTGACTTTGAAATCTCTTGGAGTAACTTTTGGTCTATCAGAATTGTATCAACTCAAATATAGGCCCATATTCAATTGCCGGACTTTTCGCCGCCATCGCCAGTTTTGCCTCCGGAAAAGTATCACGCTCGTCCCCGTGATTCGCCCTATTCAATTGCAAAGGACGCGAGAAAGCGTCCCTGCACAACAAGTCCTGTCAGATTTGGAGAATTCAGCCTGACACCTCCCAAAAGATGCACTGACAAAATAACTAGTCTCAGCAAATTTGGGGTACCTGAAAATGGGTGCTAGCATATTTAAAAGTTGCTAAAGTGAATATCATAGAAAGACCACCTGCCGCAAACACCTGCAAAGAAAAAAACACCCGGGGCATACTTGGGGAGACACCCCTGGAGTCAATTTCGCAGGTTTTTATGTTTGTCCCCCAACTTTACACTTTTTCGTCCCCAAAACGAAAGTACTATTTGGGGGTGTTCTAATGGATTTTTTTTTACTTTTTTTTGATGCAGTTTACCTTTGGGGGACTGTCCTAACACTGCACAGGGGCACCCCAAAACCCCAAATCTGCACTTTTTTCCACCTCCATTCAGAGGCGAATCTTTTCCACCTATCTGAATGCATTGACTTTCTGCTTAGGCGAAAAGCGATTGCAATTGAATTGGGCAGAAAGTTTCCGACAGGCGAAATGACGTCATTGGCGAAAACTTTTCACAGAGAACGGCTTTTCGTCTGCAATTGAATACGGCCCATAGATGGAAATTGGATATACGAAAAGCATAGTCCCTTTCATGAGCTGCATTGCCCACAATCCTAGCAGTGAGAGTGTACAATGATAAAAAAAGAATAATTCTCCTGTAGATTTCCCATTTGTATGATATATCTCTCCTCCTCGTCTTGATATTTTTTATTGCCAGGAAAAAGAATAATTACTCCATTCCAATTATGGTGGGAGAGAGGTTTTGACTGAAAAATGAGTTATCTGTCTCTTAGTGGTCTAACAGAGGTCCAAAGTGCCGCCTATGGCACCCCATCCCATTACAACGCAGTAGTTGGAGGTTGTCTTAGTAAGTATATAGAGGGTATGGACAGCATGCAGAGGAGGGTGTAGCCTGAGTGAAAATTAAACTAGATTGAAATTGAGTGATTATCATGGATGGTGATTTGACACAATATGCAGCCCAGGGCTATATGTCATATTGTTACCTCCCCACTCCCCGCAGTGACACCCGGTGCAGGGAGGGATGCCATGTGCACAGCATAGCTGCGCGCTGCCAAAGGAGGCGTGGCCTCACTGATAGGGGGCGTGGCCTCTCGGTCCCGGCTCATGGCTATCATCACTGGGGTGGTGAGGAGGTAGAAGTGCAAGAAGAAAGTATATTCATGTGCTATGAGCTGTCAATCATTAACAATGAATATAAATCAACTGTGCAATGCACATCACCAGGAGCAAACCTGTTTACCACAATCCTTGGCTGTGTGATGAGCACCAGGGATGATGAGAGGGGATCGTATACTACTTACCCGGGCCAGCTGGAGGGCCCGGGTCAGTAGTAGCACATCAGGCAGGGAGAAAGAGGAGACTGCTGCTGTCTTTCTCCAGAACACGCTGCTGTGTACAGGTCTGTGGAGGGTCCAGGCAGTCTCCTCTCTCCCCCTGCAAGTTTTACAGGGAGTGGAGTTAGGCAATCATACTGATTGCCCTCCCCTGGATCTGCCATCTGGCCGAGAGGGACAAGTCCACCCCCCCTTTCCAGCGCGCAGCTCATAGTACTTTTAAAAAAATTTCGGAGAGGGTGTTTTGTTGCCTCCCCAATTTCACCACGGCTCCTGTGTCCTGGACCATCACTGCTCTTGATGGCCCTTATCTCAGAGTTGCTCCTCTCAGCACTGGCCATGCTCACTCTACGTGTTCTCCACTAGTGATTTATCGTCTGCTCTAGGTTCACATGAATGAGGGAGGGCAGCCCATGCACTACCCGCCAGGGGGCACTACTGCCCAATATTGTAACTGTATCCATCATCACCATCACCTGGTTTTAAAATACTGGATGCCACCCCACCTACCTATGGTTCCAGCTCCTCCCTTCCATCGTGTGCCCCGACAGCTGCCACCTAACTGCAATCCTGATTATTATTATTATATTGTAATAATAATTTTTAATTTATAGGGACTCATGAGCAGGGCCCTCTTCCCTCATGTACTTTTTCTTCCTTCACTTACTGTATACCAACATCTCTTTCCCATTGTTTACAACGGCACCTAGAAGCAGGGTTCTGCCACCCTGCTGCTTATTAGGGTATTATATATGACTAGTGATGTGGCAATGTTTGTAAACCTTGTCCATGTTCTGCTATTTTCTTTACTGTAAGTCATTTTTTTTCTTGGTTTATTCACACTAGTTCTGTTTATTTACTGTGTAAGGTGCTGCAGACCCCTTGTGGCACCATATAAATAAAGCATAATAATGGTAATAATAATAATAATAATAGTAAGAAGAAGAAGAAGAAGAAGAAGAAGAAGAAGAAGAAGAAGAAGAAGAAGAAGAATTTAAGGTATATATAAATTACCTTACGATTTTTATTAAATGGGTAGTATAACTTTTAAGTTAAATATTTGAATGTTAATGGGTGTAATATTAGTCACAAGGGCAAAACTATGTATTACCCTATGGGGGTACCATTTATAGTGCCTGAATGCACTTGCCATGGGGATTTGCATGGCTTGTAGAGTAAGAGATGCATCTGCAGCTTCATATAATGCTATACTAATCTGCCAATCAGTGTCAGGCTCTCCCGCTGATCACTGCTGCTTTGGAAACAGAGGTTGGCTTGTTTTCCAGTTGCTATAAAATATTTTACAGATTTTTATAGAATTGCAGAAATTTGTCAAAATCGCCCATATTCATTTGCTCATATCTACTCATGAGCAAATAATCATTCTGGCACATGAATAAACCATTTGTATTCAGCAGAATTCTGGGAAATGATATTTACATGATAGCACATACAGTGAAGTTCTACAAAAGTGATGCATGCAGAAAGTGAAGGTAAATTTTCCTTTAAATGGTGGCAAATTCATTCTATATTCTATAAAATAAAGCATACTTTTCTCCACAGTTCATGACCAAAAAGTAGTTATTTTTTATAGAATATAGAGTTAATGTACCTCCATTTTATGGATAGTGTACCTACAAATTATGGTTCTTCAGTGCTTTACACGCTACATATTTAAAACATTTGTTTCTTATTATGAGGCTGAAACATTGTAATGATAAAGAATTATCAATTTTTCATCAACATTTTTTCTTCCTTTATTACTATATTATTTTATGTAATTATTACTATATTATCTTATAACCATAATTTATTCATGAATTGTAGCTATTGAAAAAGCATCACCAGTGTATAGACATTGTCATGACATAGACAGTAGAACCAACAGTGACACCTGCAGGATATAAGACGGTACTACACTTGTTACCAGTTCGTATCTTGTTTTTATCTTTCACAAACTTGTGTATTCAAAATTTAAAATTGTTTATATTACAGACTCAGAAATATTTAAATTGACCTTACACGATATTAAGGACCCCACCTTCATTTTGATGTAATATTAATTTTACAGATCATATATTTAAAAAGCTCTCAAACTTTCTATGATGGAAAAGGAACCTGGCACCATTCACTTTTAAAGTTCATGCAAGCCAGGCACATTTTAGAAAGTCTGTGTTACACTCAAGCCAGTGCTTTTTTTTATAGGCAGAGAGAAAATGATTGGACTCGCTGACACAGGCACCACTGACCTACCACAAGGATTATGGCAAAATATATTAAACACATTTTACTGCTACCTAGGTATTGTCTAAGAATTTTCTCAGCATTTTTTGGCTCAGTTTCCTTAGTCCAGGTTACTTATGTTGGAATGCATAATCTGATTCCTTTTCAATAATCTTTTTTTCTGTCCTTCAATTTTGCAAGAAGTAAAACAAAAAAATGGAGAGAGCATTTATTCATAAGAAGTTCATTTATTTATACAGTTTCCATAAAGGCTTAGCATTTGCTGTCTGAGATCCAGTAATGGAGCCATCACATTTTTCTTGGTTACAGTAAATCATCTTTTTTCAAACTGTGGGCCTAAAAATGACTTTGTTTAATAGCACAAGTTTAATTAGAAGTCTGTGGAGACTGTTTGAAGTTGACAATGCCAACATGCCGTACAAACAAATGGATTGTAGCAAAACTATGTAACTATGGGGTCTATTTACTAAGCCATGGATGGAGATAAAGTACCAACCAATCAGCTCCTAACTGCCATGTCACAGGCTTTGTTTGAAAAATGACAGCTAGGAGCTGGTTGTTTAGTACTTTATCTTATTTCTGTCCACTGTTTCTCCATCCAAGGCTTAGTAAATAGACTCCTATGTGAAAAAACATCTATACCACAAGATGATTATTATGTCTGACTCATATTTAAATCAGAACTCAGAATAGTTAATAAAATCTGCCAAAAGTGTGAATAAAGGCAAATCATTCTCAGATGTTTGCAATTTAAAACGATACAACCACATTGCGAGTCTGTAGTGCATGAAAATGTGTGTGACATTCCGGTGCCCTTTACGTTAGGATAAACCATGAGTTCATGGGCACATTGCTAAAAAGTTAAAAGCCTCACACATCATGACGTCACACTCACGGACACAGGAGCCGGGACGTCCCCCCAAAAAAGAAGAGAAAAGAGCGAGTTGCGTGGTGCTGCCGGCGTGGTGCCTGTTTGTGGCTCAGACGGTGCTGCACTGTAAATACAAATATAGTTTTTAGGTGTCTGCGTGAGGGAGGTGGGGTGGCGGGGGGGTCACATATATTTAATACTGGCACTGGCATTGGCTGAGGGGTTTTATAGGGAATGAGGCCTGGCCTGCTATAATCAGTGAGGGAGGAAGGGGGGGCACTTATATTTAATACTGGCAGTGGCTGAGGGATTTTATAGGAACGGGGCTGGCCTGCTACAATCAGTGAGAGGGGAGGCACTGATATATAATTAATATAGTCACTGACAGCGGGGTGTAATATGCATAATATAGGATATGGCCTATACCTTATAATACCCATTATTACACCCCTCACTCACATACTGTATGGGTGACCTGCTACAATCAATGAGGGGGGGGTCTGATATATAATGTAGTTAGTGAGTGAGGGGTGTAATAATGAGTTATAAACTATTGCAATCAGTAAAGAGAGGACAGTTATATAATACAGTAAGTGAATGAGGAGTGTAATAACAGGAATTGGAGGATATGGAACATAAATATTTGTATGTAGCATATTCAGTTACAAAAAATATATATATAATATATATTTCAAACATCCCTTCATAAACTTTAATGATGAATATATATATATCAGTTATTTATATAGGGCACACATATTCCGCTGCGCTTTACAGAGAATATTTGGCCATTCACTCTTTCAAATGCCCCCACATGTTATCCATGCCCCACATGTTTGCCAAGCTACCCAATTCAGTACGGGGAAGTGGGGCACCAAAACATACCCTTTATCTGGGCACCATGGCACCTAGCTACACCTCTGGGTATAGCACCATTGGTATTCTTGATTGTTGGGGCAGATTTGTAACTTCTAGATACTAGATGCCCTCTGGAATAATGTAATCCTTGTCAGTCGCCAGAAATTATTCAGATATACAGCTAGGAAACAGAGAATACCAGTTTTATTGTATATGTGCCCCCTAGTGGTCTATTTGTGAATAAATATATATATATATATATATATATATATATATACATACCTCCCAACATGACACTCTCCAGGAGGGACACAATGCTCTGGTCCTGGACTTCCCTGGTAATTTATGGTTTGGTGGTGGCTCCAGAGGTGGGGCTGCAGTACAGTCCAAAATTCAAATAGGTGACTCACACCAACTGCCAGTGAGTCCCAGCCAGTGATGTTTGGCAGTGTGTGAAAAGACATTTGGTGCAGCTCCCCTATTTGAATTTTGAACTGCGCTGCAGCCCCACCTCTTACCAGGGAAGTCCAGGACCAGAGCATTGTGTCCCTCCTGGAGAGGGTCATGTTGGGAGGTATGATATATATATATATATATATATATATATAGGGAAAAACAGCGGCACTCTCAGGACTTGAAACATAAATGAGACTCACGACTCCAAGATCTCTTGGAGTCGTGAGTCTCATTTATGTTTCAAGTCCTGAGAGTGCCGCTGTTTTTCCCTATATACTTGGTTCACACACCATTAGAGGGCACCCAGGCAGGTACTGACTACACCGTGGAGTGCCGGCGTTATTTCTATATATATATATATATATATATATATATATATATATATATATATATGCAGGAATAAGCCCTGCACTCTGGACAATAAAAGAAACACTGTGGGTGCCCTCCTAAAGAAATGTACAAAGGGATCCTTCTGGCATGGGTGTATACCCAGCGCGAAACAAAGGAAAAGAATTTTTGCAACATAAATCTGCGCCCACATCTGTTGATAAATTTGCTGATTTCCGTCAGACGCATTCTTCTTCAACCTTTGATCCTCCATCGTCTAGCGCTTCACTTAAAACGTTCTTTCGATTATTGGATACAGCAGTGACAGAAAGCAATAACACCAATAACAACAAAAATTTTTTCCATAATTTAAATAAAGCAGAAAAAACAGCGTTACGGGATCTGCGTGATGACCCCAATATAGTGATCCGCCCCGCGGACAAAGGGGGAGCATTAGTGGTGATGGATACAAGCTATTACCTTCAGGAGATTGATCAACAGCTATCAGAGCCCAGCACTTACAAACTGCTTTCTCATGATCCAACTGCTGCGTTTATACAAGAATTGGAGACTGTGTTGAATATGGCATGTGAACAGGGGTTGATTGATCAAAAATTGAAAGATTCTTTACTTCAGAAATTTCCCATAATTCCTATCATCTACACTATACCGAAACTGCACAAAAATCCTGTACACCCACCTGGACGTCCCATTATATCCGCAAGGGGGTCACTGTATCAAGTCGTCTCTCAATTTTTAGACTTTTTAGTTCAGCCTTTGATCATGGGACAGAGCACATTCCTCAAAGATACCACCCAATTTTTACTTAAATTGAATAATCTCGAAGCTCTTCCAAATGAGATTATTTTGTGCACACTCGATGTGAGGAACTTATACACAGTTATTCCCCATCAAGAGGGCTTAGCTGTTATGCGTAGATTTTTGGTCAATAACCAATTTAATCGGTTAGACATTGATTTATACATGAAGTTACTTGAGCTTACGCTCATTAGAAATTATTTTCTGCACAATGGACGATTCTATATACAACAAACGGGCTGCGCAATGGGGTCCTGCGTAGCCCCGTCCTTTGCAAACATTTTTATGTTTGAATGTGAGGCTAAGTACTTTTTTTCAGACGCTAACATAAGCAGTCAAATTAAAATGTACACCAGGTACATAGACGACCTTTTTTTGATCTGGTCAGGAACTGAGAATGACTTATGCAGTTTTGTGTCATCCATTAATTTACTAGACGGTCCTATCAAGTTCACTCTTGAATACAGAAGGAAAGAGATTCATTATCTAGATGTTGCAGTGTCAGTGTTTAACGGCATCATCACTACTAATTTGTACAACAAACCCACGGACCGGAACACGGTTCTGCATCATAGCAGTTGTCATCCCTCATCTTTGAAGAAGTCTTTGCCTTGTTCTCAATTTATGCGGGCTGCCAGAATTACCAGCGAGTTTTCAGCACTAGATGGCTGCCTTGACGAGTTAGTGAACAAGTTCACAAGCCGTGGTTATCCAAAGAAAGAATTATTGGCTAGCAAACAAGAAGTTTTGCAGATTCCTAGAACAGAGTTGTTGAAATCTGCTCCTAAACAAAAAGCGGCCAATAAAATTCCATTAATTTCTGAATTTTCAACTACTAGCTCTGTGATCAAACAGTCCTCTAAGAAACTATGGCCGATGGTGACAAGTGACAATGACCTTTCCACATTTAAACATACCACTCTCATGCCCGCGTATTCAAGAGGTAAAAACCTCAAAGATCTACTCATGAGAACGTATATTGTTTCTCCACCTCCCGCTTTGGACATCTAAATTCAGAAGAAGAAACCAGGATGTTACAGGTGCATTTCTTGCACCACTTGTAGATATTTGGAACCAGGACAATATTTTAAGCATCCACACAGTGGTCGCAAATTTCCTATACGACATGTCCTCACATGTACATCTACGTTTATTATTTACATCATTATTTGCCCCTGTGGGCTTTAATACGTTGGCCAAACCACCCGTACATTCAGAGAACGAGCAGCTCTACATCGATCATCTATCAGAGCGGCCCTGGGTGGTAAAGAGATAGAGCAACCAGTAGCCCGTCATTTTCGGTTGGCTAATCACACTTTAGCCAGCCTCAAATATAAAATTGTGGATCATGTACCCATCGATGTTAGAGGTGGTGATAGAGCCAAACGTCTCAATCAGTGTGAGGCCCGTTAGATTCACCATTTAGATACCATTGCCCCGAGGGGGCTTAATGAAAAAAATATGCTTAATGTGTTTCTATAATTCTAGTTGTTGCTACGAGGTTTAGATGTCATGTTTCCATTGATTTTTTTCTTTTTTGTTTTTTTTTCCTTTTTATCTGTTGTTCTTTTTTGTTCAGCATTAGCCTACTCATCATGTTTATTCATCAAGATAGCATGTGATTAATGTTATTAATGTTATCAATATTTGCATATTTTGTACTCAGTTGGTAATCGATATTCCTTTCACATAGATAACTTTTTTATGTGAATTTTATATGTATATGTTCTCAGACACACGTTTTTAAGTTTACACTTTCATCACTTTTGCTGTTTCTTCCTTTCAATTCCTCCCTTCATGCACATTTTGATTTCTATCTTTATCTTAGGGGCCGATGAGGCAGCGTACTGCCGGTTGCTTGGTAACCACAGAAACACGTCACGTCTGAGGAATTCTGGCATCCCTGGCGCAGATTCCATAGTGGTCATTTCGGGTAAGTGTAGTCTGCCCGAGAGTCCCACAGGAGGCTGCGTCTTCAGTTGCCAGGCAACCACACGGCGGTGTCGCGTCTGAAGAGTTCCCCACTTCCGGTAGACGCTTGCATCTCGTGGCTCCACACACGGAGAGGAGATCCTTTTCAGCACTTTTCCTTTCTCTACTTAAGGTAGGACAGTTTCACCTTTTCTGCTTCCTTTACATGTCCTGATGAAAAGGCTCTTAGCCTTGAAACGTTGACACATGGATGTTAATATGCTGTTGGATTATTAATACACGTTGACTTATATCATCTATTGGAGTGCCGCCTTCCTTTGTTTCGCGCTGGGTATACACCCATGCCAGAAGGATCCCTTTATATATATATATATATATATATATATATATAGCGTCCAAGGAAAACGATCGGCACTCACAGGACCTCGACATCCAGTAATCAAGAGTAGATAAATTTATTGCATATACATAGCAAGGTCTACGTCACGCTTCAGGGCCTTAGACCCTTCGTCAGGACCCACTTGCAAAAAGACAGACAAACACAGACAACACTTACCCGCCATAAATACCCACTACATGTCTGACCGCTATCCACTGTCCACTTCCGGCTCAAGCCACCCTACTTCCGGGATCAACAAGCCTGTGTTGCCTAGCAACTGCACGGCTTGCGTCTCACACGGGTCGGGCAGCACGGAACACCCCCTCAGCTCGTCAGCACGGATGAGCAGAGAGCACAGTCTGTACAATGTACATAAAACTTAACAATACCAATACACATTACATATAAATTGCTGAATATATCACATACACATATTATATAAAAAGAAGAAAAAGAAACAGGAGCATATGGCACCGGGACAAGCTGTATGTATATTATAGGAGTGTCGGCAGTTTTGGACACACACGCATATATATATATATATATATATATATATATAGTATATATATATATATATAGTATATATATATATATATTAATATATATACTCTGTAAGGTGCTGCGGAACACTTGTGGCACCATATAAATAAATGATAATAATATAAATATATGTACACATATATCAGTGTGATATTTTAGATTTCACTACTTTTTCTGCAACCTACTTTTAATGGCATGTAGTCCCTTACAGAGCCAAAGATCCTGTTCTCCTGTACGATATCGAATGAACAGTAAGCAGTTTTTAGAAAATGATTTTCAGACATACTGTATAAGTGCAACAAAGCAGTCATTTTATTCTGTTCTATAAAGTCTTTTCGTGGCATACAGCGTTCAGAGCACAAGATATGTCTGTAAATGTCAAATAATACTAGTATATTAAGGAATGTCTGCTTTTTATAACCAGAATATGTTTAACTGCAACAATCTGTTTTTCTTCAATGCCCAATGTCAGCATTGTTCGTAGATCCACTTGTACAGTACATACCCTTTGATATGCCTTCATATACATTACCTTTCTTTGAATTCCATTGATCTTCATCCATTTCATGAAAAAGCATTAAGCCACCTATAGGTTTTATTATTCACACTTCACTTAGTTGAGTAACTAGAATAACGACACAGACACGCCTACTGTAACTGTTTATTAATCACTATTCACCTTTCTAAACCAGATAAAATAATGACACGGACTACTGAATAAGTTTGCAAAAAGGGAGGTCTCAGCCAAATGTATTAATCAAATTGAATTATGAATTGAATTATTGATTATTGATTAGCAATGATCCCTCCATGAGATGGTGACCTGGTCCCCCCCTTTAAGGTAGTGACCGACTCACCGTTCCCATAGGGGAAACGCTAATCAAGCCCTGTTGTGCAAATTTTAGCTGCCGAGGAGCACAGTCTTCCGCCACATACGGGTCAAAGACCAAGTACCGCCACCAGAAGCTAACCCAACCCCTCCGCCTAACGAAATGAGGTAAGAGCCGTGACGAATAGCTCCAGACCTTCGCCAGTCAAATGCACGCCATCCGGCAAATAAAATTCCACCTCCTGAAACGAAGGCGAGGGTGCTTAATAACACGCCCACCTATACTCAACACAAACCGAGAAATCGCTGCATTGATCTTTCTTCTGACCCTGTCCAAAGCAGCTGCACTTTGCTCACCTCTCCAAAACCTACGTGGTATCATCTCTGACCAGACCAACAAGACTTGTGGCCAGCGATCCGCAATGACCTGAAAATCCCTCCTGATAGCATTTATTAACTAAATGCCCTTATAGGTTCCTAGGTCATTCCCCCCTAAATGGATCACTAAACAATCCGGGGTCCCCCACTTCTGCTCAGACTGCCACAGCAGATCTAACAAAGCCTTCCATCGCATACCCCTCACCCCAATCCATCGAGCCTCAAACGGTACCCGAGCAGCCAAAAAATGCCTGCTGGCCCAAAAAATATGAGTGGCCAATAAAGCACACCCGACAAGATCCCCCCAAGAACACCTGCAAAAAGAAAATATCTAAACATTAGTATTGCGTAAGGAAGTAAACATAACTGGCCAAGGAAGGGGTAACAGAAGATTGCCAACGACCTAATCGTTTTATTTGTGCAATAGAAGCTCCTGAAACCACTGCATATGTCGCTGCCCCTATACGAAAAGAATGTGTCCCATAGTGCTCTAGCGGCAAATCCAGTGCAACCAAACATTTCCTAAAACCGCTAGTAAATTGAAAACGAGATAAAGGGCATAGATCCTCATGAACCAACCAATGCACACCCCCTTTTGGACGCTACAACAGGAAACTCCTCGCTAAGGTCACTGGACAAATACTGTGGTCCTGATGTGAAGGGATAGAGGGCCTAATTCAGAGCCGGACGCTCTGACCAGAGCGCTCGCTCTGAATCAGTGCCCTACTACCTAAAAATGGAGCGGCCTCCTGGCCGCTCGCATAGCTGTGGGTGACCGCCCACAGCTTATGCGAGCGGCCAAAATGATGGTCGCGATGGTCAAGACCGTCGCGACCATCGGGCTTGCGAAGAGACCCTGCGGTAGGGTCTCGGTTACCGCAAGCCCTGGAGTGATTTTGGCTCTATCAGAGCCAAAATCACTCCCACTGACATCACTAGTGGCCCTGATTCAGAGCCGGACGCTCTCACAGAGCGCTCGCTCTGAATCAGGGCAGTCCCTGCTCCTTTTTGGAGCGGCCTCCTGGCCGCTCGCATAGCTGTGGCTGACCACCCACAGCTATAGCGAGCAGCCAAAATGATGGTCGCGATGGTCAAGACCATCGTGACCATCGGGCTTGCGACGAGACCCTGCGGTAGGGTCTCGCTGCCGCAAGCCCAGGAGTGCTTTTGGCTCTATCAGAGCCAAAAGCACTCCCACTGACATCACTAGTGATGTCAGTGGGGCCGGACCCAGACGGTAGGCGTTCTCATGGGAACACCTCCGTCTGGGCAGCCACACCCTCGGCACGCCCACCAAAGGGGACGTGCTGTCAATCACCATCGACAGCACGCCCCCTTTGGTGCGAGACCCTTAACGATGGCTTGGCCATCGTTATTCGGATCTCACGCATGCGCACGATGGAGCCGTCTCCGTCGTGCGCATGCGCACTTGGGCACCATCGACCCGCTTGCGAGCGCCCAGCGCTCGCGAGCGGGTCAGAATCAGGCCCGGAGATCCAACGACTCTTCCCCAATTGATTGGTTTTTGACTTATGAATTTTAACCATGACCAGATCAGACTGCATGATAACATTGGTGGCAAGTAGGCCGGAATCCGCAGATCCCTTACTGGATGCCATCAGCTCACCCACCCTGAGTGCCCCGAAAAATGACACAGAAAAAGCTAAACTAAATAAAACTTCCTCGTAAGGGCCCGAAGTGATACCTGACATTGCTGTGACTAAATTTCTCAGTAAATTTATATCTGTTGGCCTGCGCAAATCACCAACTTTAACCTGCATCCCTTGCCCATCCCTTCATAGCCTTACTAAGAATGAAAGAATTGGTAGGATCTCTGAACCCTATCCTAGAAAAATAAGAGATGCAATGATGTCGATATAGCAGCTTTGGAACGGCCCCTTTCATGCCAATCTCACACAAATTCCAACATTACGTTCTGTAAAGGCTTACCCCCACCTCTTGAAGCCAAAAATGCCTGCCAATCCCTCCAAGCTGCAGAATAAGACCTCATCTTACTCAGAGCCAAAGCCTTCATTGCTAGTCCTTCCATGCCGGTCTGATAACCTGCCAGATATGATCAGGGCAGGTTAAGCCAACTTCGCTAGCCAAAGGCGTGAGAGATCTAAACCTAGCCCAATGAAAACGGGTCAGCGCATCCGCTATACCGTTATCAACGCCTGGCACATGCCGAGCAGAGAACTCTATATTCCCTTTTATGCAAAGCAACACCAAACGTCTCAATAAACGCAAAGCCGGAGCGCATTCCATTCTTTGGTTATTGATGGCCTGCACGACGCCCAAGTTATCACCCCAGAAAACTATACGCCAATTACTGAACCTTGAAATCCAGAGCTCGACCTCCACCACAATCGGAAAAAGTTCCAAAAGTAACATGTTGGCAATCAAACCCTCAGTTTTCCAAGAGTCAGGCCAAGCCACCGCGCACCATTCCCCACCTAGGTAAGCCCCAAAACCTACCGAGCCTGAAGCATCAGTATATAACTGAAGTTCACCATTAACAACCGATTACGGCAGCCATATACGCACCCCATTGATGGTATTTAAAAAGGATAACCAAACTCGCAAATCCTCTTTCAATTCTACTGACAAACAAATAAAATGGTGAGCTTTCTTAACCCCCGCAGTAGCCCTCTCCAACCTACAGCAAAAAACTCTCCCCATCGGTATAACCCTGCAAACAAAATTCAGTAAACCTAACAAAGACTGCACTTGCTTCAGAGAAACCTTTTTAGAGGAGACAAAAGACACCAGCAACTGCTGTAATCGGTACACTTTATCCTCCGGCAACCAACACAGACCCAAAACTGTGTATCTCTATCTCGATACCTAAGTAGGATAACCGAGTAGCTGGCGCCTCTGTTTTTTCCTTAGCTATGGGAACCCCCATAACCGAAAAAAGTGCTCTTACTGAAAAAAGAAGGTCACTACAGACTGCGGTATCAGCCGGCCCTACCAAAAGAAAATCATCCAAATAGTGAGCCATGCCCGATTGCCATGTGCCTACTTGAATGCACCATTGTAAAAACTAACTAAAACATTTGAAAAAGGAACAAGATATGGAACAACCCATCGGCAGACTTTTATCCACATAATATTGGCCACCTACTTTAAACCCAAGTAATGAAAAGAATCAGGATGAAGGGGAAGCAGCCGAAAGGCTGACTCCACATCCACCTTGGCTATTAACGCCCCCTCCCAAACTCCTGTACAATACCCAGTGCGTCCTCAAAGGATTGATAACCGACAGAACAATCTAAAGAATTGAGTGCGTCGTTTACTGATCCCCTCTCCGGGTAAGACAGGTGCTGTATAAACCCGAACTTACCCGGCCACTTTTTTTTTTCGGTACCACCCCCAACGGTAACACACAGAAACTGTCAAGAGGTGGAAATTGGAAAGGACCCACCATGCGCCCTAACTCTATTTCCTTATTGATTTTAGCCAACACCACCTTCGGAAGGTCCCTAGCCGATTTAAGATTACCCTCAGCAATAACCAGGACTGGTCAAACCAGAGGCAATCGAAAACCATGTAAAAAACCTTGTAACAAAAAGGCAGCCTCATCCTTCAGAGGATAGCACCCTAACCAACTTTCTAAAACAGCCCTATTAACAGGAGATCTAGCTATGTTTGCCAGAACCTTTTTGCTCCCCTCGACCCGGTGCCTGACCGCTGGAATGACTGCAATCGTTGGCAGGATGGCCTCCACCACTTGACATGCAGACATGCTTGTATTTACAACTGACACCCCTATGACATTGAGCATTGTTGAAGGCGTAACATTGTCCCCCAGGCGGGCCCATTAAAGCCCGGCCTGGCCTGAAAGGGCTGCTTATGGTTAACTGACCCCTCAGTGACAACCTGCCCTTGCTGCGTGACTTCCAGCCACACCTCCACATCTTTAAAACCTAGAGATAACCTGAAACCTGCGAACTTGATAAAGGCACGTTAGCCTCCTGCGCCACAGTGCCAGATGAAACCGTAAATGCGGACGGGGCAGAGGGGGGAACTGGCCCCACTGGTGGTGCAGGAGGTGGTGGAACCGTAGGGGGCATCATCGGGAGAGGGGGCTGGAATGCCTGCTGTGAGCCAACCGAAATGCCCATTGCATGCTGCGCCAACTGAGGTGGGGCAAAGTGAAAACTGGCAAGCCACTGAAAATGGTGCAAATGCGCCTGCACCATGTATGGGGCAGGGGCAAACAGGGGCTGCTGCTGCTGTTGCACAAAGGTCATGATGGGAGGGACAAGCTGCTGCTGCAGCATGCCTGTGAAATAGGGTGACCAGCCCAAACTATTTGTGGCAAGGCAAGCACTGGGGGAGCGGGCATAGGTGATGCTTCACCTGCCGGAATCACCAACCGCCATCCAGCCCCACTCCATGCTGGGGAACTGTGCAGATGATAACCATTCTGGGAAGGTGACAGCCGCATGCTCAGGCCCTGAAGCGGAGATGCTACAGTCAAATCCCTCAATGTGGAGGGCAAACCCCCGGCTCCTGGAGTCCTGGGGGGGTTCTAAAATGGCGGCTGTGGACACAGAGGCACGAGAAACACCGGCACCTTGGCCACTGGGAAAATCCAAAATGGTGGCCACGAGGGCAGGTGCAGGGCCGGAGCAGAGCATGATCTGCCCAGCGGGGATGCAACCCGCGAAGCGGGGCGAGGCGTGCCTGCGACGCTAATGGCCCCATGGGACAGCCAGGCCTGCAAGGTGGAAGGTGAGGGGGCTGGTCCCGCCGCAGGCAACACTCGCAGCGTGCCAAGCCGTCACGGGAGCACATTGGGGGAGACGCAGCGAGCAGAAACAGCCGCCGCTGTGGTAAGCGGGCGAGAGGCCTCCATGAGGCGGCGGGACGGGGGGGCGTTGCGGCGGGGACGGGGCATAGTGAGGGAAATGGCGGGCCTGAAGGAGAGGGCTGATGCACAAACGGTGTGACAGTTGAATAGGGGGCGGGGGGGAGGGGTGCAATGCATGGACAGAAATAGGGATACCAGGGAATATTAACTAACACTTGCAATGTACCAACATGGGATCAGAAAGACAAACAATGTTGTAGTAAAAAAAATCAGTGAGTCACTGAGTACTTAGCCAGCCTGGGATCACAAACTGGAAAGAGGAAGATCCCTCCTCTACCAGCCAATATATACTACCTAACATACCCCACCTAACAAGAACTATCTATTGGCTAAACTACACCCTAACAACACAGCAAACCAATCTGCAACTAAAACACATCAACCAATCCCCATCCGTTTTGCTCCCATAAAAAAACAGGTGCTCATATTATCTCCAGCTTATGCAAGCACTCGAGTGTATAAAACTTACTCAGAATTTCTACATTGTATAAAATGTAATTGTAGAAACTGAAGCAACAATTCATTTTAAAACGTTGGCCACAAGTGACCAGTGTTCCAACTTTTTCCCTGACAACATGCAGTCACAAATATCAGCCCATACAATGGTGCACATTTGCACATTTCGCAGAGAATTGAATTGCGCTGTATATAAGCTTGGTTTATGCGTGAATTGACTATATGGGAAAGTGCTAAGTTTCCTGGGTAATTCCACATTTTAGCCCAACAATTTAATAAAGAGAGTTGAAAGATAACTTTAATTAAATAAAAAGTTTCAAAAAAATTAATGGAAAAGTCTAACTACACTTAAAAGGGAGTATCTCTAATATTTACAACAATTTACTGTAAACTGCAGTGTTTGGTTTCTATGTTGCAAACCTTGCAACTACAGTCAGTCTTTACCAATAGCCAGTCACAAAAAGAAAATGTGTTTATTGAAAACTAGGATATAGATCAAAAGATGATCCTCAGACTTTATTGGGTCCTGGGTTAAAAACATTAGTAAAAACTGGAGTCGAAAATATATCATACTACCAAAAAGTCAGCTGCCTTTTTGGTAGTATGATAGAAGCTATGTTTGGTGACTGCCTTGCCTTTAAAAGCCATTAGTTGACAGGTGAGCTTTAAATCAGTTAACATTTTTTCAGTTTAAACTCCAGGTTCCCATAAGCAGCTACCAGGTTCCCATAAGTATGACAGATAGTGTAGGACCTGCAGAGAAGTGGGGTACCGTGATGTGGGCTGCAGGCTTAAATGTATTGATCAATCCATAAACCAAAACCCCATTATTTATTTATATATTATTGTGAGTGATTTAACAATGGTGAGTGCTGAGTTCTCTGTTTTAATTTAATCAAGCAATGTGGTCACAATTCACTTGCACCCCAGTCCTGGGAATGGCGAGTGCAGGTCTGCACCCCAAATCTGGGAGTGGCGAGTGCAGTATATTTCTGATATATGTGTATATATGGGAATGAGTGGGGGACATATATTACATTTAAATGTGTAACAAACTAGGGTGTGCAACTGTAATCAAAGAAATATACACAATCGACACTCCACCATGTACAATCCACCATGCAAAGGGTTTGTTGTGGCCGCGACTTTGTTCAATTCAGAATCAGGCCCTTTAAGGAGGGAGTATCCCGCCCCCTCCATAGATCCTGTCTTCTTAACAGACCCCACCCCCAACAGGCCAAAAATTTCCTGAGGTGGTTTTCCATCACAATCCGCCCCTGATGGGAATGCTTCTCTAAATGCACCCAAACTTCTGCATGGCACTGCTTCTATAAATGCACCCAAGCTCCTGCATGGCACTGCTTCTATAAATGCACCCAAGTTTCTTCATGGCACTGCTTCTATAAATGCACCCAAGCTCCTGCATGGCATTGCTTCTATATATGCATCCAAGCTCCTGCATGGCACTGCTTCTATAAATGCACCCAAGTTCCTGTAAGGCATTGCTTCTATATATGCACCTAAGCTCCTTCATGGCACTGCTTCTATAAATGCACCCAAGTTCCTGTAAGGCATTGCTTCTATATATGCACCTAAGATCCTTCATGGCACTGCTTCTATAAATGCACCCAAGCTCCTGCATGGCACTGCTTCTATAAATGCACCCAAGCTCCTGCATGGCACTGCTTCTATAAATGCACCCAAGCTCCTGCATGGCACTACTTCTATAAATGCACCCAAGCTCCTGCATGGCATTGCTTCTATATATGCACCCAAGCTCCTGCATGGCACTGCTTCTATAAAAGCACCCAAACTCCTGCATGGCACTGCTTCTATAAATGCACCCAAGCTCCTGCATTGCATTGCTTCTATATATGCACCTAAGCTCCTGCATGGCACTGCTTCTATAAATGCACCCAAGTTCATGTAAGGCATTGCTTCTATAAATGCATCCAAGCTCCTGCATGGCAATGCTTCTATAAATGTAACCAAGCTACTGCGTGACACTGCTTCTATATATGCACCCAAGCTCCTGCATGGCATTGCTTCTATATATGCACCCAAGCTCCTGCATGGCACTGCTTCTATAAATGCACCCAAGCTCCTGCATGGCATTGCTTCTATAAATGCACCCAAGCTCCTGCATGGCATTGCTTCTATATATGCACCCAAGCTCCTGCATGGCACTGCTTCTATAAATGCACCCAAGCTCCTGCATGGCACTGCTTCTATAAATGCACCCAAGCTCCTGCATGGCATTGCTTCTATATATGCACCCAAGCTCCTGCATGGCACTGCTTCTATAAATGCACCCAAGCTCCTGCATGGCACTGCTTCTATAAATGCACCCAAGCTCCTGCATGGCACTGCTTCTATAAATGCACCCAAGCTCCTGCATGGCACTGCTTCTATAAATGCACCCAAGCTCCTGCATGGCACTGCTTCTATAAATGCACCCAAGCTCCTGCATGGCACTGCTTCTATAAATGCACCCAAGCTCCTGCATGGCACTGCTTCTATAAATGCACCCAAGCTCCTGCATGGCACTGCTTCTATAAATGCACCCAAGCTCCTGCGCACTGCTTCTATATATGCACCCAAGCTCCTGCATGACACTACTTTTATAAATGCACCCAAATTCCTGCGTGGTACTGCTTCTATAAATGCACCCATGCTCCTGCATGGCACTGCTTCTATAAATGCACCCAAGTTCCTGCAAGGCATTGCTTCTATATATGCACCTAAGCTCCTGCATGCCACTGCTTCTATATATGCACTCAAGTTCCTGCATGGCAATGCTTCTATAAATGCTCCCAAGCTCCTGCATGGCAATGCTTCTATAAATGTACCCAAGCTACTGCGTGACACTGTTTCTATAAATACAAGCTCCTGCGTGGCACTACTACTATATAAATGTGTTGTGTTAGCACAATTCTATAATGACAGATGTTAAATAGTAAATCTATCTAATTTTAGCATACAATATTTTGGTCCCAAGTCTCGTAGGTTTGTGTCCTCTTTTGACACTGTCGGCATGACTGAAATGATTTCAACCTCACAATATCTGGAAGAATTTGTTCTATAGAATCTAAACCATATTTGTCATGCATTATAGTATAGGTCCTTCCCAACCTCAATGTCAGTCAGCAGCTGTTGATGATATCTACATTACTACATATTTTCTTCTTCACACTGAGAAACTTCACTCTATCCAAGAGCTCACAGTAAAAATGTGACCTGTGAAAACATTCTGCATTGATCCCAGACTAGGCAATTCTCATGTGCAAAGCTATTTGCATCTTGAGCTGCCTGACTCCTCAACCATTGTTTGAATATCTTCAACTTTGTCTTGAATAACAGGAGTCCATCCATTGTGTAAATCAAACTTCAACAAATATTACACGTCTAAATACAAATAGCCCTCAAGATTTTTTAAGTTATCTTCTGAGCAGTGGAGGCTCCAGAGGTGGGGCTGCAGCGCAGTCCAATATTCAGTTAGGGGAGTCACACCAACTGCCAGTGAGCCCTGACCTGCATGTTTGGAAGTGTTTGAAATGGCAGTTGGTGTGGCTCCCCTATTTGAATTTTGGACTGTGCTGCAGCCCCACCTCTGGAGCCTCCACTGCTTCTGAGTGTGTACAGTATGCATATAAATATATTATTAACATAAAGAATGGGTTTAATAAGCACATTTTTTTATCAACTATTAATATTATATTAATTTAATTTATTTATTAACTGCAACAATGTTTGGGCCATACTGAATGAACAGTCAGTGGAATCTTGCACTTATAACTGCTTGCAGATCTGTTAAGTTGAAGAGGTGGAAAAGGTAAGGAGAGGGCATATAAGTGTGGATAAGCTACAAAATGGGCATATTGGCGCAAATACTTGGACACAGACGCATATGCGACTCTTAGTAAATGGGACACCTGGGTGTGCTTACAAAATGATGATTATGGAGATCACGATTTATCGCTGTGTCTGAAAATGCACATATGCTTCCCATGAAGAGCTAGCCGCGTCTTTTTTTTACCAACTCATCATGTCTTGCAAATTGTGTCTTTTTTTAAAGAAAAATAAATGTATGCTTACTGTTTAAGTGCAAATTCCGTCCGTTTGAACATGACCTCCGTTTTGTGCACTTACCAAAAGTTTTTCGTTTTGCATATATTTGTTACATTGCATAACACTGGTCCATCACACTTGTGTGTTTATACTTTACTATCCCACTCCAACCTTAGATTGTACGCTTTAGTGATGATCAGGGCCCTGTGTTCTGCTGTCTCGTTTTATTTTATTTATATTCAGTTTATCTCACTGTTTGTGTAGCACTGTGGAATATGCTAGTGTTATATATAATAAAGAAAGAAAAATAATAGTAATCATAAATTCAAAGTCACAATTATATTTAAACTTGTTCAAGAGTGATGTTCGAAAATGCATTATAAATTATTCTTTAATTAACTATTATCTATATAAATGTTTTGCTAGTCTTTCTAGCAAAATAGTAAATTTTCATTATTGTATGTTCATGTATTATATTGTAGGCTGTTTGTTTCTAATGCACAATTTACAATATTATAACTTTTAAAAAGTTTCAGCTTTCCATATTATATTGACCATTGTTATATCTAAGGTTTGATGTTTTTTTGTATGATCCTTTGCTCTGTGCAAAAAGCTCTGGCAGCTACATCCCACCAAAATCGTCTCTACACCTCCCGCATCAATACTCGTACTTCCTGCCTAAAGCTATTCTCTCACTGAGTCCTGCTTTCAGGATCAACACGTTCTCATCACCCCTGACGTGTTTTGGAGATATATAGCTATTTCACTGGAACTCCTACAAATACTTTCAGAATGTTGACACAAAAGAAAAGTTTCATTTCCCTATTGAAATCTTTGAGATGCAAATAGACTTAATCTTGATAAAGTATTTTATCGCAGGTAATGAGATTAGTACATCTCCACGGCTAGAGTTTACCAAAAACTGTCACTTTAAAATATAGCATGGTGGATGTTTTTAGTAATTCTACATTTATTATTACATATCAAGGGTTTAATGGGATTTTTTTTGTACAGATATAAATTGGAGTCAGACAAGGAGGTGTGCAAACATTGTTCCATGAAACTAAAATTAGACATTTTCCAGACATTTTTCCAAAAAACGAGGTCTGATAATGCAATGCTATTGAGTCAAGGTTGCCAAAGATTTTAGGAGACATTGTAACCTAATATGAAAATGGAAATAGAAGTGCGTCACAGAGTATTGGGGATATGGAAAGAGGGCACAGTATTAGTAAAATAGTAGCAGGCGGATGGTTTTTTTTTTTTATTACTAAAATCTGTAAGTTGTTCAAATTAAAATATTATTATGGCACAGCTGGGAGCCAGTTTACGGCACTCAAGTGAGATAATCATGTGAACCTTGATATTTAAAGAACAGATTTGTTCAAACCATTAATTTTGCAATTTGAGACTTGGCTGCTCAATATAAATTGCTCTTAGTTCTGAGGTATATTAATAACCAAATGGAAGTTTTTCAGTACTCCAATGTTCTAATTGCAAAGATCGAACTAGAGATGCGTTTTGGTTTTTATTCATCATTGTGTTTTGGTTTTGGTAAAACCACCCTCAAGTGTTTTGGTTTTGGATCTGGATTTATTTTAATAATTGATAATAACAGCTAAAATCATGTTTTTTGAGGCCTGTTTTTGTTCCTACAGTATTGTTAACCTCAATAACATTAATTTCCAGTCAATTTTGCCCACCTTACAGCTCACAATATTGTTTTCACCACTATTGGCCAGAAGCTGCACCAAACTAGCTGGTTGACTAAGCTAAGCGTCAGCAGTGGCACAAACATGTGGCAGTTCAACTTATTATTAAAATTATTATTATTATTAGCACTTTTCCATCTAAAATGAGTGATCTGAAAAGTATAGCTAATGTAATTTTCTATGACGTAACTTGCAAATTCTGAACACATTGATTATTTATTAAACCTATAATCCTTTAGACAATCTAGTTCCTAACCCTGAGAGTCCTGTACAATTGGTCATGTTTGATCATTTGCATCTACCTTTTGGAACAGTGTAAACAGCTGTACATTGTTTCTGTCATCAGTTTATTATACATTCTTCAGACAAAATTGTCACCATTCTGTGTTGTTTGTTTTATTTCTCTTGGATCAGGGGAGAAAAGCCTAAGTTGTATTGGAATTGGTGGGAATTTTAATTGTCTACATTATTTCTATAATAGTTATAGTTATAGGCGAAGATGATTAAATGATTGCATTGTTTGAATTCCACCCTCTTCCCCTTTTTTCCCTGAGAGCAAGATGCTGTTGTGTTTTTTTTTTTTTCCCCCCTCACTTTTTTTATTTTTTTATTTTATTTTTGTGTGTGCACGGTCGCCTTTGCTTTTGGTCCATTCTTCACTCCCTTTTTATCCATTTTACACCATGGTTTATAACGTTATTGTTTGAGGGCAGAGGTGAGTAAAAATATGTTCTAAATCTCTAACCATTTTTTTTCTCATAAACTCAAACTACAAATTGTACCATTTTATGGCGTATGGGGCCCCAATGCCTCTTGGCTGCCATCACTGGTGGAAGCTGAGGAGTATTAAATCTAGACCTTGTGTACATAGCAGTTTAGCTTTTGGGGTTTTTTTCCCACTTTTTTTTATCTGGAAATGAAAAATGCTCACTTTTAACCGTTAATGTGTACACATTGCTTTGTTACAGTAAAACTAAATGTGTACACAAAATACCTATAAAAAATGACTATTCAGAAACCAAAAACAAAGATTGCAAGCTGCAGAACACCAATGCCCCAGTTTAGTACTGTAAAATAAGCTACCTATCAAACACACAAAGTTTTGGCAAAGCCCATCATGAAAAGTTGTGCATGATGGAATTGTCCTTGGGCCCTCCAACCCACCCTTTTGTTGTATATTAAAAGTGACATGCACATTTTAACAAACCAAGCACTTCAGTGACAGGGACTGCAACTTTTGTGGCTGAAATGCTTGCTTTGTTTGGGCACCCACAAAACAAGCTACAGTACCAATGGGCTTAAGGTGGCTAACAGCCTTGTTTATCATCTCTACTCTGGGAAGATGTCATTATCAGCCTCATTCTCCTCACTATCAGATAACATCATCATCACACAATATTTGCTCATCCCCACTGGAATCAATGTGACAGAAGTCTCTATACTTTCTTGCATGGAAAAGGCCTTCTTCATAGAATTTGTAGTTCATTTTATGAGTTTTTCAACATTTTGAGGAAGTAGCCTCCTACCCCATGGTAGTTGTACAAGTGGCTCCAAATTGCCCTTTTTTCCTCCCAGTAATCAAAAGGACTGTGTGACATTCTAATTTGTACATTGTCATTAAAATAATCCTCCACCTTTCTACTGAAGCTTAGTGTATCAGATAGAATCACAGTAAAGGTGTCAATAATTGTGGACATTTCTTTTAAGCCTAGCCAGATGTCATAATGGTGTTTTACTTTGGTGTGCTGAGTTGACTCATCATCCACACCACCAGTGGGTCTCTTGGAAAAGGTATTTTTTCCTGCCAGCAGCATTTGCAGGAGAAACTGAAGCAGGAGATGTTGTCGTGTCATGTGACAATTTGCTGGCAAGGAGCTCTTTGCATTTCTTAATATTTGTGTTAGTTGGAAAGAAATAATTACATATGACTTAAACCTAGGATCAAGCATTAGCTGCCAAAATGTATAGATGAATAAAGAAATTGATCTACAAGTTCAAGAAATTTAGCAGAATCACTCTGTTTCATCTCCTCCTTCAGTTTCTGTAGCTTCTTTTCCAGTAGTGCTATTAAGAAAATCACCTGACTTAAGCTGGCAGTGTTTGAACCCACTTCATTAGTTACTACTTAAAATGGTTTCAATCCCTTGCATAACACAGAGAGTATTCTCCAGTGAAGTGGACTAATGTACATTCCCCCACTCTCTCTATGTCATGGCTTGTTGTGTAGGTTTGGACGGCTTGTTGCTGTTCCTCCATTCGCTAAAGCATATAAAGTGTGGAATTCCACCTGGTTACAACTGCTTGCTTCAGTTGGTGGCACGGCAGTTTGAACTGTTCTTGTAGCCGCTGCAATCTTCTACATGCAGTTGCTGAATGCCGTTAAAAAGCTAGATATTTTTCTGGCCACAGACAGCATCTGCTTCACACCTCTTTCAATTTTTTTTTAAATTGTGAACCACCAAGTTTATTGTGTGGGCAAAATTGGGATGTGTTCAAATTCAGCCAGTTGAAATGCCCTCACAATGTTAGTTGTGTTATTGGAAATGACAAATACTGGGGAGAGTCCTAGCGGGATAAACAATTTTCCAATGACACCCCTGAGTTTTTCTAAGAGGTAGACACCAGTATGCTTTATAATGAAGCCAGTGATACAAAGAGTAACCTGTTTGTGAATGAGCTGGCATTGTGTGTTAGATATTGCTGCTGCTGCTGAAGGCAATACATACACCCAGTGGGCTATCTTAGTCATGTCTTTAGTTTAACTAGTACTGCTTGTCCACATATCTGTGGATAGTGGGTACAATGGCATTTTCTAGGCCAAGAACTAATTTATTTTTAAAATTTCTGTACAGTTGAGGAATCATGCTCTGGTAAAATGGAATCGAGATGGAATTTAGTAGCGGGGATACAGGACCTCAGTTAACTGTCTAAAACCATGTGCATTGATGGCAGATATTGGATGCAGTTGTAATGCTAGCATAGCCGTCATGGCTTTAGTGATGCTGAATTGCTGCTTTCATACTTGCTTTCACTTGCAAAGGATTGTTCACAGTCAATTGTTGTTAGAAACTAGTTTTTTATGTCCCCTTCTGAGATGGAGATTCACCCCCAGCAGCAGCAGCCCTAACACGCAAGGACTCTTCTGGGGAATCTTGGATTGAGGAGGAGTCAGTTAACTTTGGCAAATTGGATGCAGGAAGACTAGCTCCAATCATTATTGAGGAGATTGATAGATGGTTAACGCCCCTACCTCTACTTACATTAGCTTTACAAATGATTGCTTGACAAATGTTGTCAGGATTTGGGTAGAAATAATACCACACAAAAGAGGTGGCCTTTTTGGTCTTATGCTCAGGCATCACAATGGCATTCTTATCATGGATAAGTAACTGCTGCCACTATTGGCTGATTTTGGCTGACTTACATTTACACAAACAACATCCTTGTAATCAACATCTTCAGTAGTGTCAGATGCACACATCCTTTTGCACTTCCACGGTAGCATCCACAATATTTAAGTAAACACCTTTACTTTCACTGCTGCTCATCCCCAGAGGCTGTGGAAATGGTGGAAGGAGGTGTCTCTATGAGTACAGTGTCAGAAATGTCAGACCCACACATATCACTCGTGGACACACTTATGAGTATATTTACTAATGTTCGATTAAGATTTTAGTGTGATTTGACATTCAATTTTCATGCAATTTGCATTCGATTTTACATTTAAAGATTTACTAAAGGCAAAACCGAATGTCAAATAGAACATTAAACCGAATCGCATCAAATCACGCTCAAAATCTAATATCGGAAAAAACATCGGTACTTTTACTTTTTAAATCCCCCATTTACAAAAATTCGATTTGAACCTAGCGGTTCTCACCATTGAAGTCAATGGTGGGAACTGTTCATTGGCTGAGAGAGGCAGAGGCTCGCCTCTCTCAGCCAATGAATGCTCAGCCCAGGCATTTCTAAGAGAAATGCTGCGGCTGACCTGTCTTTCGGGAAGTACTAAGTTTGTGGTTCGAGCTTCTCATTTTTTGTTTTAAGAAGATGATGGATGCCTACATGGACAAGAGGACCTGTCCAGGATTTGTTGGTGAGTATGTGTGAGTGTGTATGTATGTAATAAACTTATACTTTCATGACGTGTGAGTGTTGTCTTTATTTTAACATTTCTTTTGCAGGTGAACTAGAGGTACCAGCAGGCCCTTGATGTCTCGCATGCTGGTACTTGTGGTCCTCCGAATACCAGCATGTGGGGGAGGCTTGCTGGGACCTCTAGTTCGACTGTAAAAGACAATGTTGTTATATCTTTTTTTATACACACTTTACACTATCAACCGGCACCCACCGGCCAGGGGTGCCAGAGATAGGCCTAGGCCTGGGGTGCCCTGAAGAGGGGGACCCCTTTATTGGGGCTCCCCACCTCCCTAGGGATCCCTGGCTTGGGCTGACTAGTGGTCAAGTATAATGCTTTGGCCCGGGGGACCCAGAGAAAGGGTTCCCCTGGCTGTGGCATTACACCCCCGCTAGAAAGAGTCTGGTGCTGGTTATGGTAAATACAGGGGACCACTACTCATTTTGTCCCATGTATATCCAAAATCAGGACCGGCACGCTGATCCCAGTGCTGGTTGTGCTAAATACAGGGGACCCCTATGTCTTTTGTCCCCCATATTTACACAACCAGGACTTGCTCTGAAAAGTCCAGGGCTGGTTGTGATTTTAGGGGGAGACCCCACATGATTTTTTTTATTTTAAAACTTTTGTAGCTTTTTACACACAGATGCATGCACGAATATCACTGATCTGTGCATGCATCTGTGTCAATCATACCTGCTCATGCTAAAGTCGAAAGCATGAAGCAGGTCTATTATTTTGGGGACTTGAAGTTCGATTTGAAGTAGGATTTGATGTTCGATTTGTACATGGGCATGTAAAATCTAACCAAATCTAATTTGATATAGAAAAGGCTTCTAAAATTGAATTTTAGTAAATGTGGGGTTTGATCAGGGATTTCTACATTCAATTTGATATGATTTGAGGTGAGCTAAATCGAACATCAAATCAAATGTAAAAATTGAACTTTGATAAATATACCCCTTAGACTCTCCTAAGGGATTTGTGAAGTTTGTGAACACACAGTTTGTTCTTCAGCCTTAGTTTTGTTTTGGTGAACTGATTTCCCTGTTTTAAAGGTGACACATGTAGACTTAAGGTGAGAAGGTGTTGCATGTGAGGTTTTAGAAGATGCCTGACTGTGTTTTTACCCCTGCTACTGCAATAGACATGCTACTTCATGAATCTTCAGTAGCAGGACCACCACTCATAACAGAAGGGCATGGCTTGAGCCTTCCTTTGCCACTGTGTGTGGTATATGGAATGTTGCCAATTTTACCTTTTTCAGCAGTACATTTTCCCTTTATTTTTAGATGTGATGTTTTCTTTAACATTGTGAAATGCTGTTTAGATTTCAGGTGCCCTTTCTTAAACTTTATGTCCCCTGGACCACCTTTAGTAGTTGTTGAAGTACTATCATGACAACTGGCAGCAGCCTCAGCACTAGTACTGGGTTGCTGCTCTTGCTTATCTATCAACTGATCCATATCGACTCACAGAGCTCCTAGTATTAGGGTGGCACCCTAATGACATTATATTTTTTAACACACAAGCTTTATCATTTTATTTTTTTAACAGTTCCTGAACACACAAATGGTGGAACCCTAATGACATTATATTTTTTAATACATAAGTTTTATCTTTTTAATTTTTGATAACAGTGCCTGAACACACAACAAAGTGCTCATAGTAATAGTGGCACCATGATAACATTATATATTTTAACATAAAAGTTTTATCATTTTAATTTTTGATAACAGTGCTCAACACAGTGCCTCACAGTACCCCTAATAATGGTCATACCCTAATGACATTAAATTTTTTAACACACAATTTTTATTTGAATTTTTTTAAAAGTGACTGAACACACAACACACTGCCTCATAGCGTTCCTATGGCATTTTTTTTTATTACACAATGACCCTTTAAGTTAAACACAGTGCTTTAACACAGTTCTCCAGTCCACTAATTGCGTTTTTTAGTAGCTCCTCGAACATGGCAGGATGAACGGAGCCCTGGCTCAGTTCAACTTGGAACCCTTAAGTTCGGGTGTGTTTGGTTTCCATGGAAACGAAACCACACATCCCTAGATTTAAGTCTTCCAGTTTATCAGCTAACAATTACATTATTTATTGCCCGAAATGCAAAGAACCATTTTTTTTTAAAATAGTACAGGCTTTGTCCATAGCAGCCAATTAGATTCTAGTGATCATTTTTCTGGTACAGTCTAGACATTGATAGGTAGAACCTAATAGGTTGCTATGGGTGACACCTGCCATTTTCCTCTTTAAAAGATTTAGTAAATCCATCCTTTCTAGAGAATAATCTAGTTACATTGCCATTACTGTGGTTTTTCTTGCTTACTGCATAGGCATGCGTAGGGTCTTTGTGAGGGTGTGTGTGACATAGCCATGTCCTCCACATAGCCATGCCCCTTCACATAGCCACACCCTTGGCACAGACCGCTCTCCTCTTCCAGGGTGGGCAACCGATAATATGGCAGTGAGCTGCTGAGCGCCCTACCCCCAGGTAAGTAGCCAGGATAATGCTTTCTAGGCTTAACATATGGTGCTGGTTGTAAATTGTACATCTCAATGAACTTTGATGTAACAATGAAAGCTTTTTTTTGAATACTTACTATAACAGCAACATTGGCCATATCAACCAATCAGATTCATTTTCTAAACTTCAACAAGAAAAAATGACATTTAGGAGCCAGTTTCAATGTAGATTTGTGGTATAGATTCAGAATAAGTACTGACATTTTCTGAGGTTTCCCCATTTCTTGCCAAATGCCATTAGCTCTGAAATGCTAAGCTTATTTTGTGATCACTGATACATCTTTCCCCAGATTCTGGTTTCTAAAGCCCAATTCACTGTATTCAAAAGGGATATGGGCTAAGACAGAGTATCGGATCATCTGCAAGACCATCTGCCATCTGAGTAACCATAGAGTAACTCAGATTGTCCCTCGCAGCTCTGTTGCCGAGGCCATGAAGTTTGTGTCGAAGTCTGCATTTGTGAACGCAGTCCGGCCCTGCCCACTCCTTGCTCTAAGACAGCTGCAGTCTGCCAAACAGGCTGCTGCTTTTGGGAACTGCGCCGTTCTTCAAACATTGAAGTAGTACACATTGGTAGGTGGCCAGGGAGATAAGAGGGTGAGCAGTGTAGTATGTATAGGAAGAGAATGATAGGTTGAAAGGACAAGTAGCTATGCTAGACCAGGGAGAGACACATTTTGAAGGTAATACCAAGGTTTCCAGACTGCATGAAAGTTGTCCACTGTTTTGTTTTGGTCATAATACCGACCATTTTGATCATGGTGCTCAGAATGCCAGCGCTGGAATCCCGACACTTGTCAGAATTCTGGCGCCGGCATCCTGACTGCCAGCTTCCCAAATTTACAGTAAGTAGCAGGGTTAAGGGGAGGCATAGGGCTAGTGGTTAGGGATAGGCACTAGGGGGAGGTCGCGATGCTGGCATCAGGATTCTGACCACCTGGATCCCGAGCTCCAGCATCTCGTACCCAACCCATTTTGGAGGCTGGTTATATATTCCATAGACACGTACCATATACTGCCTATTAGTTCCTGGTGAGATGGAGGGGAGGGCTGTTTTTAGTCCCTAGCGATCTGGTATTTAGCCGCACAAGATATATGCATGATCAGTTTGTTGACCCATTTAAGTAACTGGCAGACTGGGGTACAAAAAAGTAGCGCGGCCGGGAAGAGGGGAAGATGCGCAGGTACAACTGAGGTTATGAGTGATGTAACCATAGCCCAAAAGGACGCAAAAAGGAGGTTTGTAGGGAAGCAAGCACCTGAGTGGGAACCATGACCATATGAGTTTGTAAAAGGTACAACAATTTAGGGAGGACATTAATCTTGATCATGTTTATGCGCCCTATCCAAGAGTATTTGTGCCATCTAGAAATGTCCTGCTCAATAGCCCTAAAAAGGTGTGGGGGGGAAATTGACTTTATATAAATGTTCATAGGAATTGGGGCCCGATTCAGCAAGGATCGCAACTGCGATTGCGCACGCAATCAGCCGATTGTTGTGTACTGCGTATGCATTGCAGTGCCCGAACCAGACACTGCGACCCATCGCAGTGCGATTGACAGGAAGTGCCGTTTGGGGTTGGTGATGGGAATGGTCAGCGAAACGCTGGCATGCCCGTGCGTTTGAACACCATTGTATGGGCATGCATAAATTATCCACTGCAATGCCGTACACAGCTTGAGTACTCACAGCGTGCGACGAGGTTTTGAATTTCTGAGTAAGGTCAGAGCTTGTGCAAGTGTGCGTGAGGCTGCGATGGTACTCAATGGTACCAATGGTTTCACAGTCTTGCTAAACATTACGGATGTGTGTAAGTTAAAGTGGGCGTCCGTATGTAGTGCTGTGACAGCATAGTGATCGCAGAGGATTAGCATATCTTCGCAGTGAGACTGTGTGCGCAATCACTATTGCAATCGCAGTTGCGATCCTTGCTGAATCAGGCCCTTGGTCAGGTGGATACCAAGGTATTTCAAGGAGTCCTTCCGCCAGGTGAAAGTGAAAATGAGTTGTAAGATATTTATTGTCGACTTCAGAATGTGCAAGGGTAACTCTTCAGATTTGTTGTCTTTATAGCCAGGTGCCCATAAATGGACAGTTTCTGAAAAAGGCTCGGTAGGGAGATTAAGGGATAGAAGGACATCATCGGCAAAGAGGGAAATTTTATAATGAGAGTCCCCAATGATGGTGCCAATAATGTCAGGGTTGACCCAAATCCGAAAGGCTAGGGGCTCAATGTCTAGTGCAAAAGATGAGTGGAGAGAGTGGACACCCTTGCCTGGTCCCTTTTGAGATACTAAAAGAGCCCAAGAGGAGACCCCCTGCTAGAACAAACGTTTGAGGGTTATGATAGAGAGCCTGTATAGCTTGTAAAAATGTATCCTCAAAGTCAAAGTGACAGAGGGTATTAAGCATAAAAGGCCAGGTGACTCTGTCAAAGCCTTTTCCGCGTCCAGGGCCAGGAGCAGGAAGGGGAGTTTAAATACATTAACATGGTAAATTATGTCCACCATGCATCTGGTGTTGTCTAGAGCTTGACAGGAGGGCAGAAAGCCCCAATCCAAGCATTTTTATGTCCACTATTCACATACAGAAAGGTAATGCAGTCTAAACTTTTGTAATGAGCGTTATAAAGTAAGAGGTATAATTTCTTGAACATAATTAAACAGTAGGGAGTCTGTACGCTTCCAGAGCATTGGCTTTCAATGGTCACATGGAATTTGTGCCATAGAATTGTCAGACAGGCGGGATACAGGATGCCGGCGCTCAGGATCCCGGTGGTGAGAAACCCAATCCCGACAGGGTTAGGATATCAACACCTGTCGGTTGGGTTCCTAACCCTCCCCTTCTCCCTACCCTTAACCCTCCCTCCCTGGTGCCTAACCCTTACCTCCCCCCAGGGGCGTTTATAGAGAGGAGGGGGCCCATGTGCAGTCTCCGACATGGTCCCCCTCCTCCCTGTTCAGCGGCCGGCAGCGCACTGAGCTGTGCGTGGCCAGCGCCGGAGTTATAGACTCTGGGCACTAGAGTGCGCCCAGAATCTATAGAGTATGCGCAGGTCACCAGGAAAATGACTGCGGCGGCCATTTTCCAATAATTTTTACAGCTCCGGGCCCTCGCTCCGACGTGGGACTCCGGAGAGGTAAGTAATACTATGGGTGCAGGGTGTGCGGTGCCGGGCCCCCTGGACTCAGGGGCCCGTGTTCCCCGCACACCCTGCACCCATTATAGATACGCCCCTGTCTCCTTCCTAGTGCCTAAACCTAACCTCCCCCTCCCCGCATCCTAAACCTAACCCTCCCCCTAGTGCCTAACCCTAACGCTAACCATCCCCCCTAACCCCGCTACTTACCTTCAGGATGCAGGCACCAGGACTCTGACAGGTGTCGGGATTCTGTTGCTGGCATTCTGAGCGCCAGAATCTCCATGGTTGGTATTATGACCGCATCGCCTGTCAGACATCCCATACCAACTGTTGATCTAAATCCTGTCTATGGCATTATAGCAGGAAATTCACCATAAAGAGGGAAACTGCACAGTTGTATAGCTGATTTAGGCAAGCTTTCTCTCAGTTCATACTATTGATGTTAGGTTTTGAAAATGCATAGCAAATATACTTTAAAGATTCATTTTTTTATAAGATAAATAATTAATACAGTGTTTTCTTTATTTTACAGTGATGTTATCGAAGTGGGGCTTTTATAGTCGTGTAAGCCCAACGATTGTTTGAAAGGAAACACTACAATGCTCTGAACAACAAGATAACCTTATACAATTTGTAGTTAAAGTTGGATAGATCAAAGTGGTTATGAGAATGTTTTTATGATTCAATAATTGGAATTAGAATTACAAAATTCAAGGTTCCTGATGAAGTGAAGGTTCGTGGTGAAATATTGATCTAGATCAAAATGTTGACAAATGATATTAAGTAATTATATGGTCCAGATATGGTGTATAAGATGGCTCAGACAGGACATTACCATATGCTTCTGAACTAGAGGTGTGCTGTTGCACAGTGAAACATGTTAATAAGGAATATTCAGGGATTTTCATCTAGTGTATTTGGAGATTGTGGACGCTGCTCATCCGATCCTTAACAGCAACCTATACAATTTATACAAATCATCTAAAGATCTCTGCGGACACCAACTTTGCAAGATGTTTATCATTGCTACAAGGCTTCACGGATGAGCCCCATTTGGTACATACCACACTTATTTTATATATTACTGGATTATCATCTGGAGGGTAATATTTTGACAATCTATTGAGTATACATATAACTGACCTCCAATTTCATTATTTTAAATATATTTTTCTATGAATGATTACAATGATTACACAGACTGAGCTTGTAATATGACACTGTGATGATTGACCCCCATCTTCCATATCTATGGTTTATAATGGTTCTTATTACTATTTTATGGTTTATTTTTTATGCTATTGCTATTACCTAACTCCATTATTGAGTATATATTAATAAAATAGCAGATGTACCCAGTTTCACTCGGGTAGACTACTGTTTACATTTCCATCTTACCTCTCCAGTAACACAATAATCCTTCACCTCTATAGTAATGCATCACTGCTATAGTAAGACATTACTCTCCCTCACCAGTGTGCTCGTAATGTATAAAATAAAATATGAATGGAGGTTGATAAAATTACAGAAAATTTCAATGAAAGTAAAAAGGGGGGCTTGAAATAGAGTAAATTGCACAAAATCAATAAAAGAATATTGAGAGTGTCGAGGGGGTGGAGGAAAGAAAACGTCACCTAATCAGGGACATCGGAACGATTTTATGTTCTAGTGTGCAACATAAAAGCGTTCTGATGCCCCTGAGCCTTCCCTCCCTCTTACCTGGTCAGGGGTTGTGCTTTATAGTAATAGGCTGCACAGCCCCTGCACTGCATGGAGGAGGAGGTGTAATGTGCGGTCTGTGCAGCAAATTGCTATAAAGCACAACCCCTGACCACCTGCGACCGCCCGCCTTTCTAATGTTTGGGGGGCGACCACCCCCTTGCTCACCCCTTCCCCCGTTCCGATACCCATGCACCTAATCATTAAGAAAATAAGGAACTGGGTTTGGTGGAGATTTAAGACATAAAAATCAACAAAGCCCAGGGCTCCATGAAGGAGGGAGAAAGATAGGGGATGGGGGGAGGGGCTGCTACATAACTACAGTTTATTCTCCGTAAGGGGTCTATTTATCATCGGGGCCGTGGTATCCTCCTCACCGCAGGGAATACCTATCATCGGAGCAATTCCGCATTGCTCCGGTGTGGGGACAGCTGCTCCAAAAAGCAGCTGTCCCAGCAATCTGTAACAATGCTACTTCAGTAGCAGTGTTACTTACCTGTCCCGCCGACGGTTTCTGAGCATGTGTGAATTCTCGCATGCGCAGAGCCGCTAGTCACACAGTGAGGAGGTGGTGGAGGAGTCTTCTCAGATCCCTCTTCGCATCTCCGAAACTCCTTCCCATAGTAAGGAGTGGGGCTCAAAGAACAAGCGCTATTAGAAGATGCCGTTTGTTCTCGTCAGCAAACTTTACGTTTTCAGAGTTTGCTGAATATGAGGACCCCTAATGGTGAATGGCCCATTACCTAAAATATACGGAAACTAGCGTTTCCACATGTGTGTCGGACCATTTACTGATGATGAATGATCCCCTAAGTTACTTATGGGAAACCTGTTTGTCATCCTAGTTGTTATCTCGCACTTAACATTAGAAGGTTCTTTTTTAGGATTCCCATTGGCAAAGACCATCTCACATCTCACATTATACTTCTGTTTCATGGTTACCTCCAACATGCTCAGTATAAAAAAAATACAAGTGTTTTCCATATGTGTAAATAGAATTTAAAATAAAACAAATAACTTTATTTAACATTCCATGGCATAAATGTAACATACAGTAATTATTACAATCTGGTTTTGGTAAAAAAAAAAGTGTTTTTTAAATTAATTGTCAGAAACAGCTTCAGTTAGTCAGCAAAATATATCTGCACAACTGTCATCCATGATCTGTTTTCCTGTGTTTTTTGGAAACAAAAATAGATTGAGGAACTACATCCAAAAGATCAAAATGCTTTAGATCTGGACAGAATGTAAACTTGCTTTATTGCACTACATTGTAGTTATTGGCAGTCCTTAACTTTCTGCAGGTTCACTGTTCTTCTAAACAAAAGAGAATGAATAAAACGTGTTTGTATGTATGTACTGTATTTGTTTAAGTCTTATTTTTTAAAAGACTTGAAAACTGTCGCATTTCAAAAAAAACCTGAATTCCAAAAGCAAAAATGTTACACCCTCCAGCCCCAGCTTAAAACTGGGTACACACCTATACACAGGGGCGCAGAGAGGGGGGGGAGCGGGTACAGATTACCCGGACCTGGGCTTCCTGAGGGGCCCGGCGGGGACCCGGTTCTGGCGCTGCCCCCCCACCCTCACAACAGCCCAGCTCACAGCGTGTGCTGAGCTGCAGTGGGAGACTGCTCGTGGCTGCTGAGCAGGAGCCACAGCAGTCTCCTATGCCTGTGGGGGGGGAGCGATCACACTGATCGCGCCCCCCCTGGCTTTGAGCAGGGCTGAGGGGGCTCAGAGCGCCCCCCTCCCCAGTGCGCAGCGACGCTTCGCAGCGCTGCAATACTTTTTAGTTTTATCCCCCTGTTACCCGGGCCCGCCGCGGCCTAATCACCCAATATGGGGGTGATTGGGTTGGCGATTGTATGTGTGTATTAGGGGTGTGCACCGGCCACTTTTCGTGTTTTGTGTTTTGGTTTTGGATCTGGATCTTTCTTCGTGTTTTGGATCTGGATTGGTTTTGCCAAAACCACCCTTCCGTGTTTTGGGTTCTGGGTTTTGTGTTTTGGATCTGTATTTTTTTAAAAAAAGCATAAAAACAGCTAAAATCACAGAATAAATTTGTAGGTTTTTCTGCTCCTATGCTATTATTAACCTCAATAACCTTAATTTCCACTCATTTCCAGTCTATTCTGAACACCTCACACCTCACAATAGTGTTTTTATGTCCAAAAGGTTGCACCGAGGTAGCTGGATGACTATGCTAAGCGACACGAGTGGGCGGCACAAACACGTGACCCATCTAGGCGTGAAACTGCAGTGGCAGACAGGATGGCAGTTTGAAAAACTAGGCCCCAAACTGTACATAATGCAAAGAAAAAAAAGAGGTGCAAGATGGAATTGTCCTTGGGCCCTCCCACCCACCCTTATGTTGTATAAACAGGACATGCACACTTTAACAAACCAATCATTTCAGCGCCAGGGTCTGCCACACAACTGTGGCTGAAATGATTGGTTCGTTTGGGCCCCCACAAAACAAGCTGGCAATTAATGTGTCCCTGCACAAACTGGCTCTATGGAGGCAAGATGTCATCCTCATCCTCCTCATCCACCGATTCCTCACCCTCTTCAGTGTGTACATCCTCATCCTCACAAAGTATTAACTCGTCCCCACTTGAATCCACCACCACAGGTCCCTCTGTACCTTCTGGAGGCTGGTCTCCCTGGAAGAGCTGATAATTCATTTTGATGAACATCATCTTCTCCACATTCTGTGGAAGCAACCTCCTACGCCTTTCGCTGACAAGGTTCCCGGCTGCACTAAACACTCTTTCGGAGTACACACTGGAGGGGGGGCAACTCAGGTAAAATAGAGCCAGTTTGTACAGGGGCCTCCAAATTGCCTCTTTTTCCTGCCAGTACAGGTATGGACTGTCTGCCATGCCTACTTGGATGCTGTCACCGATGTAATCCTCCACCATTCTGTCAATGGTGACAGTATCATATGCAGTGACAGTAGACATGTCAGAAATTGTTGCCAGGTCCTTCAGTCCGGACCAGATGTCCAAACTTGGTCCTGCCTGCCCTGCATCACCGCCAGCGGGTTGCTTAGGATACCTAAGTTTTTTCCTGGCAGCCCCAGTTGCAGGAGAAAATGAAGAAGGAGCCGTTGACGTGTCACGTTCCGCTTCAGCTGACAGTGTGTTCACCAGCAGGTCTTTGCACCTCTGCAGGCTTGTGTCGGCCGGAAAGAGAGACACCACATAGGCTTTAAACCTAGGATCGAGCACGGTGGCCAAAACGTAGTGGTCTGATTTCAACAGATTGACCACCCTGGAATCCTGGCAAAGCGAATGAAGGGCTTCATCCACAAGTCCCACATGCCGAGCGGAATCGCTCCGTCTTAGCTCCTCCTTCACTTTCTCCAGCTGCTTCTGCAAAAGCCTGATGAGGGGAATGACCTGACTCAAGCTGGCAGTGTCTGAACTGACTTCACGTGTGGCAAGTTCGAAGGGCTGGAGAACCTTGCACAACACGGAAATCATTCTCCACTGCGCTTGAGTCAGGTGCATACCCCCTCCTTTGCCTATGTCATAGGTGGATGTATAGGCTTGTATGGCCTTTTGCTGCTCCTCCATCCTCTGAAGCATATAGAGGGTTGAGTTCCACCGCGTCACAACCTCTTGCTTCAGGTGATGGCGGGGCAGGTTCAAGAGTGTTTGCTGGCGCTCCAGTCTTCGGCACGCAGTCGCTGAATGGCGAAAGTGGCCAGAAATTTTTCGGGCCACCCAAAGCGTCTCCTGCACGCCCCTGTCGCTTTTCAGAAAATTCTGCACCACCAAGTTTATTGTGTGAGCAAAACATGGGACGTGCTGGAATTTGCCCAGATGTAATGCCCGCACAATATTGGTGGCGTTGTCAGATATCACAAATCCCCAGGAGAGTCTAAGTGGGGTAAGCCACTGGGCGATGATTTCCCTCAGTTTCTCTAAGAGGTTGTCGGCGGTGTGCCTCTTACTGAAACCGGTGATACACAGCGTAGCCTGCCTTGTAACGAGCTGGCATTTCTGAGATGCTGCTACTGGTGACGCTGCTGCTGTTGCTGCGTAAGGTGATACATCTACCCAGTGGGCTGTCACAGTCATATAGTCCTTAGTCTGCCCTGTTCCACTTGTCCACATGTCCGTGGTTAAGTGGACATTGTGTACAACGGCATTTTTCAGGACACTGAGGACACTTTTTCTGACGTTTCTGTACAGTCTCGGTATCGCCTGCCTAGTGAAGTGGAATCTAGACGGGATTTGGAACCGGGGACACACTACCTCCATCAATTGTCTAAATCCCACTGCACTAATGGCGGATACCGGACGCACGTCTAACACCAACATAGCAGTCAAGGCCTCAGTTATACGTTTTGCTTCAGGATGACTGTTGTCGTACTTCATCCTCCTCGCTAAGGACTGTTGGAGGGTCAATTGTTTAGTAAAAGTAGTGGTGTTCCTACTTCCTCTCTGGGATGATGAACGACTCCCAGCAGCAGCAACAGCAGCAGCGGCAGCAGTAGGCGTAGCAATGCAGGATCCTCCAGAGGAATCCCGGATAGGAGAGTCAGTCATGCCAGTGACATGGCCTGCAGGACTACTTCCGATCCTGACTAAGGAGGAAATTGACGAGGAGGGAGTTGACGGTGTGGTTTGCAGGCGCTTGGATACAACAGGACAACGGGATTTAGGTGTCCCTGGACTGCTTACGGTCTTAGCCAAAGTTTCTGAACTTGACAGTAACTTTTTATGAACGCGCTGCAGGTGCCGTATAAGGGAGGATGTTCCTAGGTGGTTGACGTCCCTACCCCTACTTATTTCACCTTTACATATGGTACATATGGCAAGACAGTTGTTGTCCGGATTTGGATAGAAATATTGCCAGACCAAAGAGGTGGAATGTTTGGTCTTCTGCCCAGGCATGACCGTGATGGGCTTTTTCATCCCACGGACAACAACTGTCTCCCCCGGAGCCTGATTTAAACAAACCACATCACCATCAGAATCCTCCTCGCCAACTTCCTCCTCAGCGCCAGCTACACCAGTATCCTCATCCTGTTGTACTTCAACAGTGACATCTTCAATTTGCATATCAGCAAGTGGACTGTGGGTGCTCCTTTCAGCACTTGCAGGGGGCGTGCAAATGGTGGAAAGAGCCACCTCTTCCCGTCCAGTGCTGGGAAGGTCAGGCATCGCAACCACCACCACACTTGGACTCTCCTTGGGGATTTGTGATATCTTCTTAGAAAGCACAGTTCTTCGCTGTGCTTTTGCCAGCTTAACTCTTTTGATTTTTTTAGTGGGAGGAGGGCTTCCATCGTCATGTGAAGCTGAACCACTAGTCATGAACATACTAGGGATCGACCTTAGCCGTTCCTTGCCACTCCGTGTCGTAAATGGCATATTGGCAAGTTTACGTTTCTCTTCAGCTGATTTAAATGTCTTTTTCAAGGTCATTTTCCTGAACTTTGCCATTTGGGATTGTATGTGCCCTCTACTATGACATTGGGCATCGGCCTTGGCAGACGACGTTGATGGCATGTTATCGTCTATGTCATGACTAGTGGCAGCAGCTTCAGCACTAGGAGGAAGTGGTTCTTGATCTTTCTCTATTTTATTTTTATCGGAGAAAGTTTGGTCCTCCATTTATGTTATATCGATTTGATATATACGTGCGGCTAAACACAGAAAATAATTTTTTTTTTGGTTTGGACTGGAGTGTACTTTGTGGGTTACAGCACCCTTTAACGGTCAAGCCAGCCGGCCCTTTACTTATGACACAGGCGCACGCTTGGCACTACTTTGTTGATGCACGTGCGGCTACTGCGCACACAATTCACAAACACAGAAAATAATTTTTTTTTGGTTTGGACTGGAGTGTACTTTCGGGGGTTACAGCACCCTTTAACGGTCAAGCCAGCCGGCCCTTTACTTATGACACAGGCGCACGCTTGGCACTACTTTGTTGATGCACGTGCGGCTACTGCGCACACAATTCACAAACAGAAAATAATTTTTTTTTGGTTTGGACTGGAGTGTACTTTCGGGGGTTACAGCACCCTTAACGGTCAAGCCAGCCGGCCCTTTACTTATGACACAGGCGCACGCTTGGCACTACTTTGTTGATGCACGTGCGGCTACTGCGCACACAATTCACAAACACAGAAAATAATTTTTTTTTGGTTTGGACTGGAGTGTACTTTCGGGGGTTACAGCACCCTTTAACGGTCAAGCCAGCCGGCCCTTTACTTAGGACACAGGCGCACGCTTGGCACTACTTTGTTGATGCACGTGCGGCTACTGCGCACACAATTCACAAACACAGAAAATAATTTTTTTTTGGTTTGGACTGGAGTGTACTTTCGGGGGTTACAGCACCCTTTAACGGTCAAGCCAGCCGGCCCTTTACTTATGACACAGGCGCACGCTTGGCACTACTTTGTTGATGCACGTGCGGCTACTGCGCACACAATTCACAAACACAGAAAATAATTTTTTTTTGGTTTGGACTGGAGTGTACTTTCGGGGGTTACAGCACCCTTAACGGTCAAGCCAGCCGGCCCTTTACTTATGACACAGGCGCACGCTTGGCACTACTTTGTTGATGCACGTGCGGCTACTGCGCACACAATTCACAAACACAGAAAATAATTTTTTTTTGGTTTGGACTGGAGTGTACTTTCGGGGGTTACAGCACCCTTTAACGGTCAAGCCAGCCGGCCCTTTACTTATGACACAGGCGCACGCTTGGCACTACTTTGTTGATGCACGTGCGGCTACTGCGCACACAATTCACAAACACAGAAAATAATTTTTTTTTGGTTTGGACTGGAGTGTACTTTGGGGGTTACAGCACCCTTTAACGGTCAAGCCAGCCGGCCCTTTACTTATGACACAGGCGCACGCTTGGCACTACTTTGTTGATGCACGTGCGGCTACTGCGCACACAATTCACAAACACAGAAAATAATTTTTTTTTTGGTTTGGACTGGAGTGTACTTTCGGGGGTTACAGCACCCTTAACGGTCAAGCCAGCCGGCCCTTTACTTATGACACAGGTGCACGCTTGGCACTACTTTGTTGATGCACGTGCGGCTACTGCGCACACAATTCACAAACACAGAAAATAATTTTTTTTTTGGTTTGGACTGGAGTGTACTTTCGGGGGTTACAGCACCCTTAACGGTCAAGCCAGCCGGCCCTTTACTTATGACACAGGCGCACGCTTGGCACTACTTTGTTGATGCACGTGCGGCTACTGCGCACACAATTCACAAACACAGAAAATAATTTTTTTTTTGGTTTGGACTGGAGTGTACTTTCGGGGGTTACAGCACCCTTAACGGTCAAGCCAGCCGGCCCTTTACTTATGACACAGGTGCACGCTTGGCACTACTTTGTTGATGCACGTGCGGCTACTGCGCACACAATTCACAAACACAGAAAATAATTTTTTTTGGTTTGGACTGGAGTGTACTTTCGGGGGTTACAGCACCCTTTAACGGTCAAGCCAGCCGGCCCTTTACTTATGACACAGGCGCACGCTTGGCACTACTTTGTTGATGCACGTGCGGCTACTGCGCACACAATTCACAAACACAGAAAATAATTTTTTTTTTGGTTTGGACTGGAGTGTACTTTGGGGGTTACAGCACCCTTTAACGGTCAAGCCAGCCGGCCCTTTACTTATGACACAGGCGCATGCTTGGCACTACTTTGTTGATGCACGTGCGGCTACTGCGCACACAATTCACAAACACAGAAAATAATTTTTTTTTTGGTTTGGACTGGAGTGTACTTTCGGGGGTTACAGCACCCTTAACGGTCAAGCCAGCCGGCCCTTTACTTATGACACAGGTGCACGCTTGGCACTACTTTGTTGATGCACGTGCGGCTACTGCGCACACAATTCACAAACACAGAAAATAATTTTTTTTTTGGTTTGGACTGGAGTGTACTTTCGGGGGTTACAGCACCCTTAACGGTCAAGCCAGCCGGCCCTTTACTTATGACACAGGCGCACGCTTGGCACTACTTTGTTGATGCACGTGCGGCTACTGCGCACACAATTCACAAACACAGAAAATAATTTTTTTTTTGGTTTGGACTGGAGTGTACTTTCGGGGGTTACAGCACCCTTAACGGTCAAGCCAGCCGGCCCTTTACTTATGACACAGGCGCACGCTTGGCACTACTTTGTTGATGCACGTGCGGCTACTGCGCACACAATTCACAAACACAGAAAATAATTTTTTTTTGGTTTGGACTGGAGTGTACTTTGGGGGTTACAGCACCCTTTAACGGTCAAGCCAGCCGGCCCTTTACTTATGACACAGGCGCACGCTTGGCACTACTTTGTTGATGCACGTGCGGCTACTGCGCACACAATTCACAAACACAGAAAATATATTATTTTTTTAGCACTTGGGGGGAGCACCCCTGATGGACAGAGCACCCCCTGGACAACACTACAGCACTCCTTTAGGACTGGGACACTGCACAGGACTTTGGAGTGGACACAGCCCCTATGGAGAACTGACTGCACAACACAGTCCAGCCAGCCCCTATGGACTTTGAAGTAGTGGACACAGCCCCTATTAACAACAGCAGCACAGCACAACACAGCCAGCCCCTATGGACTTTGAAGTAGTGGACAACAGCAGCACTACACTACACTACACTACACTACACTACACAGCCCTAACTCCCACCCTCCCTCTTCACTGTCCACAGCCGAGTGAGAAAATGGCGCCGACGCGGGTACCTTATATAGGATCCAAAACCCGCGAGACTCGGAAGGCGGGATGATGACGTTTTGCCTCGATTTCAGATCCGAGTCAGGCGGGAAAAGTCGAGCCTGACTCGGATCGGACTCGGATCGGGGGGGCTCGGGGGGGTTCGGATTTCAGAAATCCGAACCCGCTCACCCCTAATTTAAACCTGCGCAAATCATGGCAATTTACAGCGAGGGGGCGGTGTTTAATGACACAGACCTTGCCACCCAGCTGTTTCTCCTCCCCAGAGTTCTCCCGGGGAGGAGAAAAAAATTGTCGGCAAGTATGACCAAAATGGCTGCTATGCAAATGATATTATAATTACCCAGAAGCCTGTTTCCTTAAGGCGCATATCCACTGCACGATATAAATGATAGATTGAAGGACATCTTTATCGTTCATTAATCGAGCAGTGAATATGCCGGCAACGACCAGCGATGCGCGCTCCCGCTGGTTGCTGTCGGCAATTGTCACCACCTGTACCTGCAGGCCATACGGTATCGTCAGGTTGTGCAGGTTCGGGAATGAGGGAGGGCACATTATCCACTGCACAATATAAGGAACGATTGAATGATAACAATGTCGTTATTGTTCAATAGTCGTGTAGTGGATATGCGGCGTTAGATTGGAGGGGCTTATTTACATATTGCTCATAGGTAGCATCTTACATTGCTCACTGCCTTTGCTTATACCGGAGATATAACAGAGATCACCACATGGAATAAAGAGATGCTGACGTTTATAACCTCGCGCCTTCCTGCCACTAGAAGACACTGCGACATTAACCTGCCGCAGGTCACCTGATCCATAGGACGGTATAAATTATCTGCGAGCCCTGAGCTGGCGGGCCTGACACCCGGCCCCCTCTCCCTGATTAAGATGCCAGTCGTGAGTTAAAGCGAGCATTAACATTTGATGAGGAATTGATCGGGGGCATGAAGCAGGATCTGCAGCTGGACACGGTGCTCAGATCGGCTCCTAAAGTGTCCCTAACCGTATCCGTAGTAACCGTCCCATGTAACCCCTCACTCACTGGCAAGTAGGATTTTTTTTTTCTTTCTGTGCGAATTAATTTGTATTGATAAAACATTTTCTGTGTATAAAGAGTCTATACCCTGTCATGCAGGCGATGACCGGGTAACGTAGGTGCACTCACGGCATGCTCGCTGACTATCTGAATGTAGGGGGGGGATCCTGGAGGGGACGTCCAGGACCAAACTCACCACAAGTAGTTGGAGCAGCAAGCCCTGGATCTTCATGGATCAAATAGACTCAAGATGTATGTATTGTATTGTACATACTTCATTCACTGTCGCTCTGGCTCTCATCCTTAGTGCTTCAGCCCAGCGGCCTGTTCCCACAGAGCGCTTCTCATCGTGGATCGCTACCTGCTCTCCCGGAATTTTCGGGAGACTCCTGAACTTTGGGCCTGATTCAGACCCGGTCGCAAGCGCTGAGCGCTCGCAACCGGGTCGATGGTGGCCCAGAGCGCATGCGCATGATGGAGCTGGTTCCGTCGTGGGTATGCGCGAGACCCGGATAGCGTACCTCCCAACATGATCCTCTCCAGGAGGGACACAGTGCTCTGGTCCTGGACTTCCCTGGTAAGAGGTGGGGCTGTAGCGCAGTTCAAAATCCAAATAGGGGAGTCACACCAACTGTCATTTCACACACTGCCCAACATCACTGGCTGGGACTCACTGGCAGTTGGTGTGACTCCCCTATGTGAATTTTGTACTGTGCTGCAGCCCCACCTCTGGAGCCACCACCAATCATACATTACCAGGGAAGTCCAGGACCAGAGCACTGTGTCCCTCCTGGAGAGGGTCATGTTGGGAGGTATGGGATAGCGACGGGCAATCCGTCGCTCCGGGTCTCGCACCAAAGGGGGCGTGCTGTCGATGTTGAGTGACAGCACGCCCCCTTTGGTGGGCGGGCCGGGGGGGGGGGGTGGCAGCCCAGACGGAGGCGTTCCCATGAGACTTTGCCCTTCTGCTCCACGGGAGGTTTCTGTCCTCCCTGAGCTCACAAGTGATGTCAGTGGAGAGATTCCGGCTCTGTTTGAGCCGAAAGCTCTCTGGGGCTTGCAGCCACGAGACCCTACCACAAGGGTCTCGTCGCAAGCCCGATGGTCGCGATGGTCTTGACCATCGCGACCATCATTCTGGCCGCTCGCATTAGCTGTGGGTTGCCAGGAGGCCGCTCCATAAAAAAAAAAAAAGACGCCCTGATTCAGAGCGAGCGCTCTGTCATAGCGTCCGGCTCTGAATCAGGGCCTTTGTGTGTTTCCCCTTTACTCCCGAGAGCAAGAAGGGTTATTTACATAGGGGCCTATTCATCATAAGGGAGGACGGACGCCCCCCCAGTACTTAAGTATTCACTCGACGATACTTAAGTACCAGAGCAATTCAAAATTGCTCCAGTGCGGGAACAGCTGCTCCAAAAAGCGTCTGTCCCCATAATAAGAAACACTGCTACAGAAGTAAGTCACGCACGGACACTGCCATTGGTCGCGCAGTGAGGAGGTGGTGGAAGGATCAGCTCGGATGCCTCTGCGCAACACATAGGAAGGTGCGGGGATCCGGTAACAAATGCCATCAGTCCCTAATAATGAACAGGCCGTTACATAAATATGTGGAAACTAGTGTATCCAGTGATGATGAATAGGCCCCTTAGTGAGCCTGGTGCATTGTGAAGCTCTAGTTCTACTGTAAATAAATACAATTTTACAATTTTTACAAGATGACATCAGTATCTGGATAGCGATAGCAGTGGCTGGTAATAAAAAAATTATTTAATTAAATTTTTTAAAAATTCCATTTAAAATTATTTTGAAATAATTATTTAACTTTTTTTGAGCGCGACATGTGAGGGAGCTCAGGCGCAGACCTGGCGCTTGATTTGTGCCCACGTGGGACCCCACTGAATCAATGTTTACAAGAATGAGACCCGGGCCCCTCTCGGCCCTGTGCGGGGCAGATGTTAAATCAAAGCAGCCCACTTTTAGCGCTTTATCAAACCTTTATAAGATCAGTAAATGAGATTACGCCTGGCAGTACAAAAGGTCAAAACAAATCAATTTGCTAATTAATTGAAACTAAGCTCGAAACATCTTCATCTAAGGAAGAATTGAACAGACTTCCTGCACTTGTAAGATAAAGACGACAGCATCACTAACTGCACTAAATAATGGCTCCCTGTCGCCCATATCAATCAGTGTAATACGTATTATTATTACATACTCACAGAGATAAACCACATGCTCAATACATTAACAGCTCATGGTTAACTGGATATTCCATGTACTGTAAATAAATCCACAAATGACATTGTACAGGAGAATAGCACAGAATATGTATTATTTTATATGTATTATTTTATGACATATAACCGGAAGCCCTTATACTCTCTGTATTGGACTGCGCCTAATAATAATTAGAATTATTATCTCCGTAATCTATATACATAGTGGGAACAACATTATATATAGAATCAGACAATGAAACGCAATTCCGCTCTGCAGGTGGATCTCGCGTTATTTTTAGCAGCCGAGGTCCGTCTGATTTCAGGCAGGTCTCATGCAACAAGGTAAGGGCTGACGCAAATGCGCTGTTAATGGCTGCAATGATGCGCTTTCACACGGGGATGAAGCGGACTCTGAGTACAGGCGAATATTCGCATTTCAGAGCGTGGAAAGTTAGGGCCGGTGCTAGGTGTCTTGGTACTTAGCGACGTCCCGTGCTCCCCCTCTGATCCTTCCCTCACTGCGCCCTCCCCCTGTGCATAAAATAATGATGGTAGCCGATGGGTGGAGGGCGGGGAACTTCTCCAGCCGGACCTTGGCGCCCCTGTGCGGCCGCACACAAGGAACGTGCCTGGAGCCGGCCCTGCGGAAAGTGGAGGAAATTATGGATGATTTGCTTGCGATTGCACTAAATGACGGCTCTCTGTCACTCGTATCAATCAGTGTAACACCCTTGAAAATGTGATGAATACTGGTGTTTCGTCCCGGTGAAGATGGCGTTACCCAATAGAAGCCTTCTTTTCGAGATGTTTCCCCTGAGAGGGATCCAACATGGTGCACGTCCTTCTACACAAGGGCAGAAGGATGCCAGAGGGACTTCTAGCTGTAAAACCCGTTAGTCCCTCTATCCGGAGGCATAGTACAGCACTTATCGGGAGAGATGTCCTTTGCAATGTAAATCATATTTCTAAGTTCTTACCGCGGGAATAAACCGGGGTATGTACCCGATTAGAGGCGGGATGTACTGCATCACAGATGCGATGCTCTGTACATCCCGCCCTCACAGAGATAAACTACATACTCTGGCCCTGATTCAGAGCCGGACGCTCTGACAGAGCTCTCGCTCTGAATCAGGGCCGTCCCTCCTCCTTTTTGGAGCGGCCTCCTGGCCGCTCGCATTGCTGTGGGTGACCACCCACAGTTATAGCGAGCGGCCAAAATGATGGTCGCAATAGTCAAGACCATCGTGACCATCGGGCTTGCGACAAGACCCTTGCGTTAGGGTCTCGCTGCCGCAAGCCCTGGAGTGCTTTTGGCTCTATCAGAGCCAAAAGCACTCCCACTGACATCACTAGTGATGTCAGTGGAGCCGGCCCCAGACGGTAGGCGTTCCCATGGGAACGCCTCCGCCTGGGCAGCCACGCCCCCGGCACGCCCACCAAAGGGGGCGTGCTGTCAATCACCATCGACAGCACGCCCCCTTTGGTGCGAGTCCCATAATGACGGTTTGGCCATCGTTATTCGGGTCTCACACATGCGCACGACAGAGCCGCCTCCATGCGCACTTGGGCAACATCGACCTGCTTGCGAGCGTTCAGCGCTCGTGAGCGGGTCTGAATTAGGCCCTCTGTACATTAACAGCTGGATATTGCACATACACCAAGGTAATAGCAGGATCCCTCTCCGGCAAGGCAGTCGCATTGCGGGTCATCTCAAGATGAAGTTATCCCACGCAGGCTGACTTGTTAAATACCGGAGGTTAACTTGCTAAATAACGTACGCCCATGCAGGATCTTGTTAAATACCGTACCGATCCGGCGGACAGTAAGCGGGCGATATCTTCGATACTGTATGTCCTGCTTTCCTAATTGGTACATCTAAGGGATACTTAATTCTGCCCGTAAACATGCAGAATCAGCAGTTTCCGCATATTTTAAGGAAAGAATAGATTAATTAACAGGCTCCATAGAGAGAAGGACCTGTTCACTAGAGCTTGCAATCTAAAGGCTGTCGGGGGGATTGAAACACAAGGCTAAGACAAGTACGATTTTATTTTCACCAGCGAGTCATGGTTTCCTGAACTCACATAAAGGGACAGGAGCTCAGGGATGCTGGGTATGTATCATACACTGAGTTTCGGAGCATTAGGCAGGAGATATTGCAGGACAATGTAACAGGAGCAGAGGGAGCGGTAGCAGTGACAGTGAGAGGCAGATAGTTGGATTTCCTATTACTCCAGGGGAACTAAAACTCTTTACGGAAGATAAATATTTTTCAGACACAAAATGCATCGGGACTAATCAGAAGAAGCCTGCCAGGCGCGCATCATTAGCATATGTGCCAGGTTTACACCAGGAGTACGTCATGTGCACTCACAGCTCATAGTTTTTTAACATTTGTTATAATAGGGAAATAATAATCCGCATTCAAAAATATTTTATGAAAGAAAACATATTAAAAAGTCTTCTTATGTGCACTTTAAAAAAGAAATCTTGGTAATAAAGCACGCATAATCATATAATATATGCCCGGTCAATGAAGAGAGCCCCTATTGGCTTCAGTGGTGCGCCTGCAATCAGCCAATCAGAAGCAGCGTGCATTTGTACCAGCCCTCAGCCACCCCCAAATGATATGGACAGGTGTAAAAGTATCTCCCCTTACTTTACCCTACTTGGTCTATGGAAAGGGGGGAGGGTAATGGATACAGATTACCTTGGCCTCTATGGGGGAATGCGTATGGGATGCCGGCACTTGGTATCCTTGTGGTCAGAATCCCAATGCCGGCATCCGAAGAGGGTTAGGATGCCGACACCTGTCGGTTTGTATCATAACCCACCCCCTCTCCCTAACCTAATCCTCTATCCCCGATGCCTGAACTTCAAATCCCCACCTAGTGCCTAACCCTCCCCCTAGTGCCTAACCCTAACCCTTCCTTAGTGCCTAACCCTCCCCTAGTGCCTAACCCTAAACCTCCCCTAGTGCCTAACCCTAACCCTCCCCTAGTGCCTAACCCTCCCCCTAGTACCTAACCTTCCCCTTAGTGCCTAACCCTAACCCTGCCCTAGTGCCTAACCATAAACCTCCCCTAGTTCCTAACCCTCCCCCTAGTGCCTAACCCTAACCCTCCCCTAGTGCCTAACCCTAACTCTCCCCTAGTGCCTAACCCTAACCTTCCCCCTAGTACCTAACCCTAACCCTCTCCCTAGTGCCTAACCCTAACCCTCCCCTAGTGCCTAACCCTCCCCTAGTGCCTAACCCTCCCCCTAGTGCCTAACCCTCCCCCTAGTGCCTACCCTAACCCTAGTGCCTAACCCTAACCCTCCCCTAGTGCCTAACCCTCCCCCTAGTGCCTAACCCTCCCCTAGTGCCTAACCCTCCCCCTAGTGCCTAACCCTAACTCTCCCCTAGTGCCTAACCCTAACCCTCCCTCTAGTACCTAACCTTAACTCTCCCCTAGTGCCTAACCCTAACCCTCCCCCTAGCGTCTAACTCTAACTCTCCCCTAGTGCCTAACCCTAACTCTCCCCTAGTGCCTAACCTTCCCCCTAGTGCCTAACCCTAACTCTCCCCTAGTGCCTAACCCTTCCCCTAGTGCCTAACGTTAACCCTCCCCCTAACCCCACTACTTACCTTCGGTCAGGATATTGACCACACATGGGTCCCGATGTAGCGGCACGCACCGTAGTAATATATACAACCAATAGGCTTATAGGCGTTGAAGGCATGTGCAAAACCAATGTGCCTATTTTACACTATGTCAAGAAGTATAAGCCCAAAACCGCATCAGTCTCACTGTACTGCGGCCCGACTTGTATGAATGCAACTCAACGGGTTCCGCATTACTCAATAAAGCCAAACTACTGCAATCTCCATGTACCGCTAAACTGACTGCGTTTTAGGCTACTTTAAAGATATTTTTTCTTTAAAATATTGTTATTGACACCAGTGAGATACGCTACATATTCTGTTTCTAGTTATTTGCAATTGTAACTCAGCTGCTGTGAGGTCTTTTGAGAGAGAACAAATTTTTAAAAAACGGTAACAGGGGCCCACATTAAGCTGAATGCAGAGGAGAGGCCAGATACTGGCGGAGAGAGGGCCACATATGACCGCCAAAACAGCTCTGTCACATGTCAGTGCCCAGACTACAATTCCCATCATCCGCTGATGTCCTCGGTGCTTCTCCTCAGGATAGATCTCTTCATCCATTCTTCAGCTGCAAGTTCAGCTCCTCCAACGACCCTACTGTACAGACATGAGATCTGGGGAGTAATTGTTATGAAGACAAGAATGTAATCGCTGTGTTCGCACCTCTCTTCACGTTAATTAGACCCCCCTCGGCGATACTCTTATTAACCCATGGTGTGGAGAGATCAGCAATAAATCACAGAGGTGAGGTAACAGCTTCCTCTGACACCAGCCCAGGAGTTAGAGGACTGCTTTGGATCCAGGTATTGTTAGCGTGTCATGGATGGAGATAAATGTGTCATCGCTCCGGGCGGCTCCGCGCTGGAGAATGCATCGGTATCGCTGTGTTCCCGACAATGGCGGCCCGCTCTATGGTGGTGCGTTCTCCGTTCCAAAGATCTCTTCCAGGTTCACGTTTTGTCTTTAGAAGTTTCAAACATGTTTATTAAAGTTTTAACATTTTCAGTTATTACATGAAAAGATAGAAATATATATATATAGGTATAGATATATATATAATGTATGCAGTACTGCTGCAGGAGGATTAGCCGATTAATGGCTTATAATGCTCCTGCAACAGATGGAGTCGGGAAGTCGCATCTTATGTGCTATTTAATATTTCTTGCTCCGACCACAGATCCCATAGAAGCATGTGTACACTGAGCTTTGTGGTGCCAGCGTGTACGGGGCTACAGGCAGCTAACAGGGGATCACACTGGGGACACACTGCTTGACTGATAGGGTGCATTTAGCCTGATGAGCTGCAGATCGAAAAGGTGTGGATAGAAAAGCTTAACACCAGCCGCTGATTGAAAAAGCTAAATACCAAAGCTTCAGCAGATAAAGTCAGTAAACCAGGGATAAACACCAACCAGTCGCATGTCCATCACTGGAGTTACAATGGTAGGTGATTGTAAAGAAGTATAGACTACTGTACATACAGTATATTTTCATGTGATGCACAATGTACCTGTACTGCACTGTACTTTATGGATGATGGTTTCCTGTGCACTGATAAATTCTCAGTTTGGTAGTTAGCTGGAAATATCAAATCAAGAGCTCCAAGGATAATCAAATATCTACACAGACAGAGATATGTTCTTGTTTTTATGGGCTTTAAAAAGGAAAGAACAGATTTTTTTCCCTGTTTTTTCTGGCAAGAAGCTGAAATGAATCTCCAGGTTCTCCAAACTGTAAGGATACAATCTTCATTCTTTGAACCATGTACAACATTAGTAAAATAAGAATGAATCCTGGTAAAAACCAAGGGCCATTGATTGGTGATCATTAACTTTGCATACTACCTTCCAGGTTTATATGATCAGTAAACTTGCTTTGTGTCCCCTTTAGTAAGTGTTGTCAGTTTTTGAGAGCCAATTTTAAAGCTAATAGCTGCCTGTCTTCAATGACGTAATTCGTCTGTAATGATATATCTTGGTTCTCTTGATAAAATGCCCAATGAATCATTATCATCTTTATTCTCTTTCTTTTGCACAGAATGGCCCCTACCTGAGGCATCTGCCTCTATGGTGAATGGGTTGTAGATTTGGGATGTGCCAAGAACAAGCCATAAGTAATGGAATATTTCATAGACTGGAAATTCTGTTGGGAGAAATAGAAGACCAATAGGTTGGAACCTCTTTGCAAGTGAGAATTGTGGGCCTGATTCATTACAGATCACAACTGCGAATGCAATAGCAATTACGCACGCAGTTACACTGCGATAGAATGCTAATCCATTGCGATTGCTATGCCGCCGCAGCACTACATAAGGACGCCCACTTTACCTTACACACATCTGTAGCAAGACTGCGAAACCATGGGTAACATCGAGTCCCATCGCAGCCTCATGCACACTTGCACAAGGTCTGACCTTACTCAGAAATTGCTAACTTCAGCACATGCTATGAGTACTCAAGCTGCATACGGCATCGCAGTGGATAATTTCTGCACGTCCATGCAACGGTGTTCAAACAAACTGACACCCCTGCGTTTCCCCGACCCCCCCTCGTCTCCAACCACAAACGTCACTTCCTGTCAATCACTCTGCGATGGGTCTGCGTAGTCACTGTGATCACAGCCCCATTTGCAGCGCCCGGTTTGTGCATGCGCACTGCAATGAATACGCATTGGCAGAACGCAACAATTGGCCGATTGCGTGTGTATTAGCAGATGCGATCCTTGCTGAATCAGGCCATGTGAGAGAAGTAATCATTTATTTGACAATCCTCAAATAACACAATAATAATAATGAACCACACAAAATGTTGAGCTCCCTTGACATCCTGCAATGGAGTACAATTGTCTATGTCTTCAGTCGTAGTTGAATCCATCTGTAAGCATGTGCCCCAGAAACGAAGAAATTGTAACTTCAAAGATTCACTTCTCAGACTGGCAAACTAGTTGTAGTGTCTTCAGAGCTGGATTTAGACCTTATATGGCCCTAGTCAAGATACCGGTTTTGGGCCTCTCCCTCAAAAGAGCCATAGCACTATATTTTCATCCCTGATTCATGTCCCTATACAGCACCCTAAAGAAAAGGTCCACCGCGGCCTTGCACACTGACCTCCATCCCAGCTCACATATTGCATCTCCATAGCACACGAGACCCCCACAGCACACACACTAACCTATTTACTGCCCACCTTATAGCACCACATACTGCCCCTTCACTGTCCCCTCACAGCACCACATACTGCCCCCTTCAATGCCTGTCTCACAGCACCACATACTGCCCCCTTCAATATCTGTCTCACAGCACAGAACACAACTCCTCTCACAGCACAGAACCCTTCTCTCCTCACAGCACAGCCCCCCCCTCCCCTCACAACACAGACTCCCCTCCCATCTCCTCACAGCACCTTTCTCCCCTTACACCTACTGGCATTAGCAGCACATAGCTAGGCAGCATAAGTAGAGGAATGCAAGTGAGAAAGGATAATTGCTCCCAGATACACTGACATCATTCTCAGGGGCGGATTGGGATGGTAAACCAGCCTTGAAATTTTTTGAAAGCAGCCCTAATTGGGGAGAGTTTGTTGAGGGGGCGGGATATTCCCTCCACATAGGGCCTAATTCTGAGTTGGAGGCAGCAGCGACCTTCCTTGCGTCTTTTGCTGCAGTTGCATCTGACTTTATGCTAATGCAGCTGCAAAACTGGCATAATAGGATATTAGGGAATAGGTTCTAAACATGCATAAGCGTTCCACCATCGGTGGCTTGTGTAGATCTCTGAATGACCCCCAAGTACTTTGCTATTCTCTAGATATCTCCTAACTTTCCAACCCACAGTACAAAGGGACAGGAGTGTGGGAAAAAAGACAGTACAGTAGGGACAGGACAGAGGTGACAGGATCAGGACAGGAGTGACAAGGACATGACAGTGGGAACAGGACCGAGGTGACAGGATCAAAACAGAGGTTGCAGGGACAGGACAGTGGGAACAGGGCAGTAAAGAGGTGACAGGAAAGAGAGCAGGGCGGGACAAAGGTGACAGGACAAAGGTGACAGTGACAGGAAAGAGGCCAATCACATGGCGAGGACAGAGGTGACAATGGGGGCAGGGGAGACAGGACCAGGACAGACCAGAGGGACAGGAGAGAGGGGTGCAGGAACAGGACAGAGGTGACAAGCCCAGGACAGAGGTGACAGGTCAAGGACAGCAATGACAGGGATAGGATAGAGGTGACAGGGACAAGACAGTGGGGTATGACAGAGGTGACAGGACAAAGGTGACAAGGATTGGGCCAGGACAGAGGTGACAGAAATAGGACAGAGGGGACATGGAAAGGATGGGGGTGTTAGGGCCAGATCAGAACAGAAGGGACAGGAGATAGGGGTGACAGGGCGAGGAAAGAGGTAACAGAGCCAGGACAGAAATGACAGGGCCACGACAGAGGGGACAGTGAAAGGACAGGGGTGACAGAGCCATGACAGAACAGATAGTAAAACTGCTAGCCCACTGACCTTACTCCTATCCTTGCTGTCGTGGGTCACATGGTTGTGACATCAGAAGTCCTTCAAAACAGCTAGTGCACTTCAATATCTTTGACATCTCCTAGCCTCTAGGGAACTAAATATATGCCACCCACTCTCCTCTTAATCTGGCCCAGCAATTACCATGGTAAATAGATACAACAGTAATAGAGTACTGGATATAGTACTCTGTTATTGTATGTGATTCCTGTACAGAGGGCATGCATGAGCCTTTGAGACTTCCCCAGAAGGTGCACACACCTTCCGTGCCAGCCCAGCAGCACCCTGTGCAGCAGCAGCCTCACTTACCATGCTCAGGATCTCCCCGATGGAAGCAGCTAGATTACTCACCTTGATGCTCCTCTTCCGCAGCTCCTCTCCGACAGTCTCTGTATGGCGCGTGCCATCATGATGTCACATGCGCTGTACCAACATACCAAAAAAAACCTTTATTGCAGCGAGCGGCTAATGGATGACACAGAGGGCTCCTCCAAACACCGAACAATTGTGGTACCTGGCCCGGTAGTGTGAGCCAAATCTACTCATACCCTGCCCTGGCCTGTAAATCTGCCTCCTCCTCCCCGCCTCCTCCCTCCTCCTCGCCTGTGCTGCTGCTACTATACTCTGCCTGCGGCTTGTGTGTGCAGTGTGAAACACAGTACAGCAGGGCCAGGTTTTCTCCAGGGCCGGTTTTCAGGGAGGGCCCAGCTACAGGCCCCTTGGGACCTGCTGGACCCTAGGAAGCCGCTTAGGTTGCCTAGCGGTAAATCCGCCCCTGAGTGTATTATATAACTTAGTGGTCTATGTACTAAGGGAAGAAAAGGGGCAAAACGGTAAAGGCAGAGAAAATCCCTGTACATACCTCTTCTCAGTATGTACTGAAGGAACTTTCTCTGTTTGCAGCCTGCCAGCAGTAAGTGCAGGCTACAAAATTGTGCTGCACCTGCAGCGCCAAGTGTCCCAGCTGTTAAGAGGAGAGATCACTTAACTTTGGGTGTTTTCTCCTGTGCTGGTATCGCCAGCTGTAGCTGTTATTATCCTACCCTCCAACATGATCCCTTACATCAGGTACAAAATGTTCTGCTCCTGGACTTCCCACAAAATGCTCTGCTCCTGGACTTCCCACAAAATGCTCTGCTCCTGGACTTCCCACATTATCATAGCTCATCTACCTCTACATTGTTTTTCCTGCTTCTGTTTTATCTCATTGTCATATTTTAATGCCTTTGTTTGTCACACCTCTTCATAACACTTCTCTCCCCTTCCCACTCCCCCCTAAACTTAATACAACATCCCAAATCTCCCTGTCAATCGCCTCACTGTTCCATCGGATACCACTGCCTACTACCAGACCTGATACTGCTACTACCCCCACCTACTTCACTCCAACTTCTCATCATAATCTTTCCTGTACCTTTTGTTTCTTCACTTCCGAGGCTTTATCTTCCATTGTTCTGTTCCCTGCACCATAATCCCGGCTTTGCCTTCCATTATCTTTTCTGCTCCCCCTCCCACACATTCCTGACCATCTCTTCCAAACCCTCCTTCACATGGCTGCTGATGTTATCAGTCCAAACCTTAAGCACAGGTCCATCTCCATTATCTGCTGTCGCTCATTCTTCTGTCAATGAACATCCCACCCAACATTCACCTCCAATCCCTCTAACCACACCCACTGCTCTTACCAACACTTCTCCTGAGCATTATGGAATACCAGAGTCATCTGCAACAAGCTTACTCTCTCATCCATGACCCGTTCCTCTCTTACTCCTGCAGTCCTCAGTCCCTACTGTCATCTGAACCTCTCCCTCAGACAGTGCTTCTTCTTTACCTTCTAAGTCATCACTGGTAACTAGGATGCAAACTGTGATCTTGATTGTGACAGCTGCTCAAATGAGAGCTAGCATGTGACACTCATTGTAGCTCTGTAGTAGGTATACTCTTTCACAAAGTGATACCACAAGTAAGAAACATAATTAGAGAAGTCAGACAGCATTTTAAGGGCTAAGACAATATTTATGAGAATGTAGCTTGTAAATATACTACAAAACAAAGACATCACAGAGAATGAATGAAGATTCATGGGAATGCAACCTTTCCATCAGTAAGCTGCATTTGTCAGTGATTAACTTGCTCTAGGCACCAGAGTAAAGTGGGCAGAAGAAGGCCAGTTACTGAGTGCCCATGACAGGATAGTCATCTGTGTCAAGACTATTCAGATGTGTCCTCACTCCTCATACACCGCTACTTATTGTGCCATACGCATGCTCAACTTAGATGCTCTACCACTGGTAGCAATTCCAGGACTTTTGTAGTTATCTCTCAATTTAACATCTTTGGGTCTGATTCTGAGACACTACATGTGCAAGTTGAAAAATGACAGTTAGGAGCTGATTGGTTGGTACTTTATCTCTCTCCACATTAACTCTCTCTTAAGGCTTCGTACATATACCCCTTAGTGATTAGTGCTACTCTTATGGAAGACTCTTTGTCATATCCAAACTAGGGATGTGCAGGCTCGGATAGGTTCGAGTTTGCACGTGGAGTTCGGATTTTTCCCTCCAAAAAAACGGAACTCAGAACGAGGCAAAACGTCATCTTACATGGACGAACATCATCATTCCTGGTCTTTTGTCCAGGAATGATGATGTTCGTCCATGTAAGATGACGTTTTGCCTCGTTCTGAGTTCCGTTTTTTTGGAGGGAAAAATCCGAACTCCACGTGCAAACTCGAACCTATCCGAGCCTGCACATCCCTAATCCAAACAGAAAAAGAAAGAGATTTCCTGATGTACTGAAGATGCCTATGGATTTTAAAAATAATTGTGGAGGAGTTTACTGTTCCCTCCTTAAGAAAAGACTTCTAGAAGAAGAGTACTCAGGACATACTGTAAAAGTTAGTCTCCATTTGCCTGGAACATTAATTGGCCCAGCATGGAAGGTAGCACTTCTGAGGTGTCACTACACAACCCAAAACCTCAAAAAAAGAGTGTCAGGCTATGGAGACCCAGAAGACCCAGCTCTCTTCAGCCTCTTGGAATCAAAATATGATGGTTACTGGGCTCATTAGATGACTGGGGTCAATATTTAATTTCAGGGTACGTACTGTAGTTATTATGTCAATATTCAGGATTTTGACATACTGAATGTTGACACCAAAATGTTGACATGGTCTCAATGTCGATATGGTTGAAATGTGAAATGTCGACAGTCACAATGTTGACAGTACATATCAGTGTTAGGTTTAGGATTAGGGATTAATACTGTAACAACGTGTGAAAATGACGACTGTTGACATAATAACCATGTTGACATGATGACCATCTCGTCTTTAGGACCATGTCGCATGTCAACATAATGTCCATGTCAACATTCTGAATGTCAACATTTCATACCAACCCCTCTTTGAGACTGCTAATTTTTATTTTACTGATTTTAATTTGAAAATCTGTGAGAATGACGACATATATCTTGTCTAAGAGAATCAACAATCACTTTAGAAAGAATATGTTGAGAGCTTCTGTCAAGTCACTGTGTCAAAAACGTAGGAACTCTTGATTGTTCTTGCTTTGAATAAAATGATTGGTCCCCTATGACTGTGGCATATTATTGTCAGGAGAAAAGCCTCTGCATGGAACCCCTCTTATATTGCACATCAGGTCAGTGAGGTGTCATACTGTTATAACACTCTTAGAAATATACACAACCTGGAATGTTTCGTATGAGTGATGGTATGTGCTAATACTTTGTTGCAATCGAGATATTCATTGACCCCTAAGTTGATGGGTTTAGCGTTCAGCAGGGGAGATCTGTGCTCAGACAGACATATACCCAGGAAGCCTATTCAGTCATGAGACATATTGACTTTACAGTCACTAAATATTCTGCAGGAGAACATCTGAAGAAGCCAACTTCCTATTTTCAAGGACAACATTTTATTAGCATACAGAATATGTTCTTCAAGCTTTTTTGTGGTGTTAGATACAGTGTCACAATAATATCTAGGATAGCGAGGATAGCTCCAGGGAAGTCACAGAGTTTAATTTTTTGGAGTTTGATAAATATGTGATGCCCATATTGGGCTCCTAATAATTAATTGGCCAGTTACTTAAGTTAAAACATGCGAAAATTTGTATTTTTGCATATGTAATGGGCACCTAAGTGATGATGAATAAGCCCCTATATCATTCACTCGCACAGGAATTACCTCACACCAAGCAATGATAAACAGTTGTTATGGAGCTCCTTTGTTCTTTTCTTCTTTAGATATGAAACAGGTGTAAGTGGTGCAAGTGAGTCTTTACATCAACATAAATGGTAAAAAGGAGAGCAGGACGAACTCGCAAAAGTCTCATTGGTTAGAAACCTCACTTGTGAATCACAGTGAAATTTTATAGGATAACATAGCTACTCCTCACACACTGCAGGTCAGACTCCCACTCCTGCTCCTCAGAAACAGTGATATAGAACCTGAAGACTTATTGTTTAGCCCTCAGAGCTAACCTCCCTCTATCCTTAACTATAAACCCTAATTTTTTATTTTTTATATGGCCAGTGTTACTTACCTACTTTTATCTCCACTGCAAAACACTTTGCTGGTTGTCCTATCCAGGGAATATTGTAGTTGCAGCCCAATACATCCCAAATGGTAACTTCTGACTCCAGCTCCTGTTGGGATGGGTACTGATTTCCATGGGACCTTGTCTCTCTCTGATGAAGTTCCTCCAGGAAAAAACTCTCTCTTCCCCTCCCTCTCTCTCCCCCTCTCTCTCTCTGTCTCCCTCCCTCCCTCCTCTCTATCTCTTTCCCTTCCTGGGCTTGCTCTAGTTCTGCCCCCTCATTATATTCCACTCATTTTTCCCTTCAGCCAGTTGTTGCATGATCTGTGGTGCTGCACCTGCATCACATCAGTAATATGAATAGATTTGATATTATATAATATAGCTGCTATGCAAATACTTAATCATTAACTAATGAGGAACTACTCAGCTGAAGGGGTCAATATGCAATCAGCCAATCGAAAGCAGTTAGATAGCGGTACTTTCAGTCATCCCCATTATTGCATATGGTTGCACCAGTACACAAGAGATGTGCCTAATGAAAGATATATCAACATCCACATCTAATTGTGGAGTCTATGTACTAAGCCTTGGATATAGATAAAGTGGATGGAGATAAAGTGCCAACCAATCAGCTCCTAACTGTCATTTTTCAAATAGTTATGTGAATGCACCATTTGGTATTCAGCCTAGACTTACTCATCTTGGACCACCCCTATGCAGTGTAAACCAACGAGATGCAATAATCTCTGTGTATGTTGGTGGGTGGTATTCTCAGTATGGGAAAAGTCATCTTACACAAAACAAATGACATTGTCAACTCTAAATGAGATCCATTGTGTGTAAGTGACAGATACACCTTAGAGTGGTCAAGCCCTCAATAAACATTGTAGTGATGAAAGGAGTTTTAAGACATGAGGGGGCCCATGTCCAAATTTTTGTGGAACCCCGCTTCCCACTGAAAATATAGGCCCTCATTCAGACCCACTCGCAAGCGGGCGCACGTACGTTAGGCGTACGTACAAAAATATTTAAATTCAATGGCTCGCTCGTCTTTTCGTTCGCATCTAAAATTCCTCCCTAAACTCTGACGACCCCTCCTCTAACTAACGAGCGTACGAAATAGCGAGCGTACATCCCCGAAATGGCTTGAAAGGAACGCACGCACAAGTATAAACAGGAAGTGGCCTTGTCAGATGTCGATTACCTGCTACTTTATTCTGCCTACCTCCATCAATCGTATCATGCAATCAATGTATCAATTAGCTTAATTGTTTGTTTTTTTTCAACACAATGCAAGAAACTTTACTCTTGTCCGTGTTTGTGTTTACCCGCAGAATACGTACGGATGAAACATTCGCTTTTATTGTTCAAAAAACATGTGAACCACAATTAAACAATTGTTCTATTGCTGTGGATCCCCGCATATTTCTCTGGGTTCATTTCTTTATTTAAATTTGCTTACGCATGTCACTGCATCAAGCCTATCATAACTCTCCAGAGATTTCTGGCCCTGTCGAACACATGACTCATACACTAACCAATAAAATTGCTCCTGTTAATTTCCAAAATACATTAGCCAATCAGTAAATTTTTACACACTTTATCAAAAATGTTTTTTAAGAAAAACACCATTGCCATCATGAGAGCCTCCGCATTCACCAGGCGCGAGCTGCTGGTGCTTACGGAGGTCATGGATCGCCGGATCACCAGCCAACCTCAACCCATGACCAACCGGCAGAAGCGCTCCGCGTATGCGGAGGCACGGTCCCGCCTGCGGTCCTTCGGCTCACGCCGCAACATCGGGCAGCTGGAGCGCAGGTGGTCCGACCTGCAACGGCGAACGCCCCGCTTGCTGGCATGCTTTCGCATGCAGATCCTGGAAAGTAAGTGTTATGTATTGTGGTTTTAATGTTTGTGTTTGTGGGGCAAACTGCGTGTGCATGTTTTCCTGTCTGTCCTATTTCTTATTTGTACTCATATCTGCGTGTGCATGTTTTCCTGTCTGTCCTATTTCTTATTTGTACTCATATCTGCGTGTGCATGTTTTCCTGTCTGTCCTATTTCTTATTTGTACTCATATCTGCGTGTGCATGTTTTCCTGTCTGTCCTATTTCTTATTTGTACTCATATCTGCGTGTGCATGTTTTCCTGTCTGTCCTATTTCTTATTTGTACTCATATCTGCGTGTGCATGTTTTCCTGTCTGTCCTATTTATTATTTGTACTCATATCTGCGTGTGCATGTTTTCCTGTCTGTCCTATTTCTTATTTGTACTCATATCTGCGTGTGCATGTTTTCCTGTCTGTCCTATTTCTTATTTGTACTCATATCTGCGTGTGCATGTTTTCCCTCTCTTTCTGATTTATTAATTCTACTCCTATTTGGCTTATTTTTTGGTTTTTTTTTTTTTTTAGTTTTGGTCCCCGGATTTGTCCATAAACTAACCGCAATTTCGTTGACATATTTTAGGGGGACAGCCAAGACTCCGCCGTCACCGTCCGTCCAGACGGCGTTCCCGGCCACTATCCCCAACCCCCAGCCAACACTCCACCCCAAATCTTTCCCCTATTCCCCACTCCTCCCCATCCTTCCCAGACCCTCTCCCGGAAATGTCGGGCCTCCTTCCCCTCCGTCCCACTTCCCCCTCTCCTCCACCCACCCCTCTTCCAATTACCCCCTCCCCGGAGTCCATCATAACTCCTCCCCATTCTTTGGGGAATGACGGATCCTCCGAGGAGGATCATGGAGGCATTTCCGGAGCTCCCGTTTTGGCTCCCGGTATGTTTTTATTTTGTTTTTTTTTAAAGCACAAACTGTTTGTATGTAATCATGTGTCGTGCCTTTCTTCGTGTTTTTGTGGCTTGACTTTTGGTGATTTTGCAGTTTGCCTTTACCTCTTCCTGGTGATTTCAACATACACATATCACACCTGTGGGAATTTGTACATAGGCCTTGTATTTTTGGCAGCCCCCCTTTTTTTTTTTGTTTTTTTTAGGTTTAGGAGTGATTTTTTTTTTTTTTTTTTTTTTTAATGTGGATTCCCTATTGTTGTATTAACCCACACACTTTTCTCACCCACAGAGGAACAGAGGCGTCGGCAAGAGGTGGCGGATTGTGTGGGCCAGATGCGCCAACATGTAATTGGCATTCTGGTGGGCCTCGACCGGCTGTCTGGCCTCCTTCGGCAGTAGTTTTTTTATTTTTGTTAACGTTTCCAAATAAATTTTTTCAGACAAATATACGTTCTGGCTCATTTTTTACATCCAAAACCAAGATAGTTTAGCATGACATAAGTAGACTGTTCCTGCAAGGATTTCCCTTTTTTAAAAGTTAGATTGTGTTTTGTCTTTGTATGTCAAACAGACACAAGAAACACATAACAGTAACAATGTCATTTCCCTATTTGGGTGTAGTGTCAATTACATATTTCTACATTTTACAGGTTCCTAGTTGGTGCGCAAGCTGCTTAGGCCAATCTTACAAATCCCAAGGTTGGGCCAGGCTTCCTTTTGGTGTGGGTTGGTAAGCTGAAAACATATTTCAGTTTAGCTCAACTGGCGTCAGTACTGGATTACCCCTTAGTCAAATGTAACTTGTGTTAACCTGGTTACACTTGCTGTTAACGTCCCAAAAAAGGAAGACCATTTCACTCTCCAAACATTTATTCACAACATAACAGAGAAAACAAAGTGGTCACTCCCAAAAAAATAACACAGTGATAAATTCAAATACAACACATACCAAGAAATAATTAAATAAAAACTAAAAATCAAGAACTGGTTGATGAAGGACCATGGCAACATGATTCCACAAACATGGCGTTGCGATATGGGTTCCAGAATATATGCCCAAAAGGACCAGATCCAGGTTTGGTAAGGGTAGCAGGAAGTAGTGAGCGTTGGAGTGCCAAAGATTATGTGAACAAACAGAAGATGGTGAGAAAAAAAACACAAAATTAGATGTTCGCAAACAAACACAAACACATTAGGTATAAACACTGTAGTTTTGTTACAACTTACCTAAAAAATCGGGCCACCACATCATCGCGTATGGCCCCCCCACATACTGACCTCCGACCAACCTCGGGGGGGCCATCCTCAGGTAAGGCATCCTCTGGCTGCATTGGGACACCACTCCTTATGGCGATGTTGTGAAATATCCCACACAGGACCACAATTTTAGACACCATATCCGGCACATACATGAGCTCGCCACCAGAGCGGTGGAGGCATCTGAATCGGCCTTTTAAAAGCCCGATACAGCGCTCCACCACTTGCCTGGTGGCTGTAAGTGCGGAATTATATGCACTTTGTGGCCCTGGTGTGGGAGCCAAATAAGGAGTGAGCAGCCAGGACATGCAAGGGTATCCACTGTCTCCTGTGAAAAAAAATAGACAACATCAGGAACACTGTGTATCAAGCTTAACATTGTTATGTACTAAAGGTCTCCACTTACCCAGAAGCCACGCATCACCAGCTTGTAGGTTGGTTAATTTCTGCCATATCCCTGATTGCCGGATGACGAAGGAGTCATGAGCACTTCCTGGTAATTTAGCATTCAGGGACAGGATCTGGAGGGAGGCATCACATACCACCATTACATTCAGGGAGTGATAGTGTTTCCTGTTTCTAAATATTGCCTCCAGCCGTGCTGGAGGCTGAAGTGGTATGTGAGTACCATCCACAACCCCTATGATGTGTGGGAAGCCAGCTATTTGGTAAAAATTGGCCTTGGCCACACTAAGGGCACCCATATCCAAAGGCATTTTAATAAAATGATGGAGGTGCTTGAAAAGTGCCTCCATCACTGCCCTCAGGATCCGGGAAAAGGAGGATTGGGAGATGCCCGCCACTATTCCCACCGTTGTTTGAAACGATCCTGAGGCACAGAAATGTAACACCGCCATAAATTGCGTCAGTGGTGGTATTGCTGTTGGACTGTCAATTTGCCACTCCAGATCACTTTCTATTAATGAGAGAGTGTCTATGATGATTTTGGGAGGTAGACGGTAGCGTCTTAAAACCTCATCATCGGGCATTCCAAAAAGGGTGACACGTGTTCGAAATATCTGGGGCCTTGCATGCCTACGATGCCTACGCCTGGGACGAGTTTGAGGTTGGTCGTCTTCCGGGAGCAGGGCCAGAACAATTCGCCCCAGATCTACCTGAAATTCAAAGTTTACAATGTAAGGCTTTTGAGCCACCCCAAAAGTAACATAAAACAACTTAGCTTTATGATACCATCCATAGCTGCTTACATGCCGGGGTATTGTCATGATACGTATAGACTGTAAAAAAGCCAAAAATGAGACATCAAAAATTTAGAGGGTGATTTTATGTTTGTCAAATTGGTGCAAGCCAACACATAAAATAGGCGAAACACACATTTGGCCATCGATGAAAACGACATTGCACACCGTACGTCAAATAGGGGTCAAATGGACCCCAAAAATGGAAAAGGGAAAAGCAAAACTGGTTTACATGATGAATAAGCCTCGAAAAATGCGTTAATTAGTTCGCAAATGCAAGTCACTACACCAACAGTCAAAAATGCGTTAATTAGTTCGCAAATGCAAGTCACTACACCAACAGTCAAAAATGCGTTAATTAGTTCGCAAATGCAAGTCACTACACCAACAGTCAAAAATGCGTTAATTAGTTCGCAAATGCAAGTCACTACACCAACAGTCAAAAATGCGTTAATTAGTTCGCAAATGCAAGTCACTACACCAACAGTCAAAAATGCGTTAATTAGTTCGCAAATGCAAGTCACTACACCAACAGTCAAAAATGCGTTAATTAGTTCGCAAATGCAAGTCACTACACCAACAGTCAAAAATGCGTTAATTAGTTCGCAAATGCAAGAAAAATAATGGACTTACCAAACTCGAATATATAAGATTTCCAACAAAAAGGTCTTTGGGTCCGAAAGCCAAAACAAACTAAAATAGATGAAATTAGTGTAAAAAAAAATATATAAAACCAAAAACCAGAAGTAGACACCAATTGGCCACAAATTAGACTGCACAAAACTTACCAAATCAGGAAACGATGGAAAAAAAAAACCCAAAAAAATGCGAACGGAAAACCAAAACAACTGTAGCAAAACAAAAAAAAAACGAACTCCGCCAAATCCTCCAACCGCAAACAACCAAATCCAACCAACTTAACCGCCAACAATCCAACAACGCAACCTCGACTCCACACACACCAAGCCATAAATAGTGTTTATTTTCCCGCACAAATTAAGGATGAATCATAGGGACGCACAATCAATGATGCGGCCGCAAACTAAGGACGCATGTATAAATACGTCACGAAATCACATTTAATTTCTGGTTGATTTCATTCTGGAAGCAGAGACATGGCTTCAGACCAGGGAAACAATGGCCAAAAATCCGGCGGTAAGGCCTTCATGCATTTTGTCTCAATGATTCTTTTAAAACATAATATTGTGCAAGTTGTGAAGTGCCTAAATCTGCATATTTACCCAAATAGGTGAGGAGGATGACATGGAACAGACTGCTGGCCCCAGTCAACCCGCCAAAGCTGCCCCCAAAAAAAGGCAGCCACATTTCACAAGCAAGGAGATGGAGGTTTTGATCCAGAAGTGCGTTGACATCCTGCCCCAGGCAGCCAGGAATATGAGCCAAAGCCAGAAGTGGAGAATGTGGGAGGAGGTCGCCGTTGCTGTCAATAGGGTGGGTGATTATGTCCGTCTAGCCCGGGATGTCAAACGGCGGTAAGTAAACACTTTCCCATCCTATAAACAAACCCCATTGTAAAAAAAAGGATAATGGTTCCAATTTCATTCCACAGATGGGCAGACTTCAAATATCGTCTCAAGCAAAAACTTGCCGACAGGGCTAGGCATGCAAGGGGGACAGGTGGGGGTCCCACCCCTGTGTCATTGGAGTTGACAGACTTAGAAGAGCTGGCACAGGGGTGTGTGCAGGCTGTGGAGGTGTTTGGCGTGTCCAACATGGATACGGACATGCCAGACTTTGCGGCTCCTCATGTTGGCCAAGGTAAGTCTTGTGATGTCACCAACTCTGAAATGCTATTGTGCCAATATGTAGATTCTAATGTGAGTCTTTGCGCATTTTTCCTAACAGAGACAGAGGCGGATGAGTCTGCTCCAGAGGGGAGCCTTGGCCGCAGAATTTCTGCTGGCTCTGCAGGGGAGGAACCAGTACATCCGGCTGAGGACCCTGCAGAAGCCAGTCCAGGGCGTGCCCCCTCGCAGGCAGTGGGCCTCCTCACAGAACTCAATTTTAAATCGGATTTCCATACGGAGATTCTGCAGAGGATGGACGCCAGTCTGATACGGGTGGCTGAGGCCCTGGAGCAAAATGCTGCGGCCAACGTGACCATTGCTCAGGCCCTGGCGGAAAATACCAGGGCCAACATCCGCATCGCCGATGCCCTGGAGCAGCTCGTTCGCCAGCACATGGTGGAGCCGACCTCCCTTCCTGCCGGAACATCCGGATCCTCCACCTCTGGCACAACATCAGCCAATCCTCCAAATGTGCCTAGCCCTGTGCCTAGTCCAGAGGCCACAACATCTGCCTCTGGACAGGCCAGCCCGATGGCATCCCGGACCCGGTCTGGCGCCCACCCTCACCCAGCCAAACGGGCGAGAAAACGGTGACAGCAATGGCGACTTTTACCACACTCCTTCTGTGCTTGGCTCATATTCCTTTCTGGTCAAAACTTCCCTCTCCTTTCTTGTGAAATTTTTTAAAATTTGGTATTTACGTTTATGTTACCAGTTATGGCTTTTTTTATTTTTTTAACAAATATCTTTGCCACAAAAAAAAGGCCAAAAAATATTAGGCCAATTTGTTTGTGTTTAAACAATAAATTTAAAACCAAAAACTGAGATTGTATTGTGACATTATTGTACAAATGGGTTACATTTAATCCTGGCCCTAAAGGCAAAAACTGACCCTCTTAAAAAAAAAAAAAGGCCTCTTTAAGGAACGTTTAAAAAATCACATAGCGATGCAAATTCCACAGTAAACCAAAAAAAAGGGGAGCTAATTAAAACATGATGACATTATTGTTACAATAGGCCATAACCAACAAATTGTGGCCAAAATAAAACACCAAAAATGTACGCTAATTGATTGTGTAATCATGACATTAGCAGCTCTGATTTCCACCTGCGTACGCTTTTGTGCTATCCCAATAAACTGCTTTCCAAACACATACCAAGCCGGTTTTCAATCCAACACTAATTACTTTACTGACCAGCCGCGATTAATCGCAGCACCATCGTTGAGTCCCGGGACGGAGGAGAAGGCCATCGCCAATGTGGTCGAGTAATCCTGACCCTAAGCTGTGCGAGCATTTTGAAGGGAAAGCGGATGTTCCAGTGACGTATGAGACGGTCCGAACACATTTGACGTTCGCATCTGCTAATGTATGTACGCCCCAAAAACGCCTCGCCACGCCTGCGTTTTTTCATCTCCACCCCCGTCAACACCCAAAAACGCCCTGTTCTGTCAATCACATTTGACATGTCACTTCCTGTACGCTATTTTAGGAACGAGAGAAAAAAAAAACGCAATCTGCCGTACGCACATGCGCAGTGTAACACCGACGCATGCGCGGTTAGTCAACATCGGAACGCAACGAGCGTACTGTTGTTAACGTGCGGCTCTGAATGAGGGCCATAGTGCGGCCATATATGCATAAGATAACAAAGACTCTGGCATAATGTAATACCTTTGGATATATGGCACCAAATTTCAGAGGAAATCATCAGAAAAAGGTGTAATTGGAGCAGGGTCTGCAGTGCGGGCCCCTCTCCTCTCAGGGGCCCATGTGCACCCATTATAGATATGATGCTGATTCTGCAAACTTGGATTATATAATGTTCTTTACTTCATTGAAGAATATGTTTTTTTGTATGTATACAGCTACTATTTGAAGTTTGACCCTATAAACCTTTCCTAAAAAAAGCTGATTTGTTCTGACAAAGGTATAGCTCTCACTGACATCTGGCTAGAGTACATCGTCTGGAAAAATATCATTTACGTTTCTAAAAAAAAGCATCACAAACTGATTCGGGCTGTGATTTCAATGTTACAGCCAAATGCGCCAGAGCATAATAATAAAAACCCTGTAATGATTAACGGTTGCTGTATCACATAGCATTGCACTTCAGCTCAATTTCATGTCGGAAAAGATAAAATGCACCTTCTTGAACAATAGATAAATGTTCTGTTACCCCTTATAAATTCACCTTTTGTCATTTTTTTAGATACTAGATGCTACTTCAGTACGCCTTGTACTTCAGTTACTCATCTGTTTCTTATTTGTTGCTTTAGCCTATTCCATCACTTTGTTGTGATGTAATAAAAGTTCTCTAACACGTATTGGTTTACATACAGTAATATTTGCATTGGTTTTTCAAGTTATAAATTTATAACAATATAACACATGCATTTTAAGAAATGAGGGGGCCGGAATGCAAATGTATTGTGAATGCCCCCTTCCCATTGACAATATGTAACTGATGTCTGCACAGAAGATATTAAAGGCTCTGCATAGTGCCAGTGGCGTATCTATAATGGGTGCAGGGTGTGCGGTGCACAAGGGGATCCACGTCGACACATCCTGCACCCATTTCTTCAATACTTACCTTTCCCGGAGTACCTTTTCCGGTTTTCTCCCAGCATATTGCACTTGCGCAGTAGGGAAGTCGCCAGGAAAATGGTTGTCGTGCCACTTCCCCAGAGACCTGCGCATGCGCAGTAGACACTGGCACAGCGCTAGTCTACTATTCCCTAGAGTCTACTGCTGCACTCAGGGCCTGATTCAGACCTGGTCACAAGCGCTGAGCGCTCGCAACCGGGTCGATGGTGGCCCAGAGCGCATGTGCATGACGGAGCCGGCCCCGTCGTGTGCATGCGCGAGACCCGGATAGCGACGGCCAAGCCATCGCTCCTGGTCTCGTACCAAAGGGGGTGTGCTGTCGATGTTGAGTGACAGCATGCCCCCTTTGGTGGACGCCTCCGTTTGGGGCCTGCCCCACTGACATCATGAGTGATGCCAGTGGGAGAGATTTCGGCTCTGTTAGAGCCGAAATCTCTCTGGGGTTTGCGGCAACGAGACCCTACCACAAGGGTCTCATTGCAAGCCCGATGGTCATGATGGTCTTGACCATCGCGGCCATCATCATGGCCGCTCGCTGTAGCTGTGGGTGGTCACCCACAGCTATGCGAGCGGCGAGGAGGTCGATCTAAAAAAAAAAAAGACCGGCCCTGATTCAGAGCGAGCACTCTGTCAGAGCGTCCGGCTCTGAATCAGGGCTTCAGTGCGCTGCGGCCGCCAGGTACAGATGAAGGGGGGCCCAGGATGGAGACTGCATATGGGCCCCCTCCTCTCTTAATATGCCCCTGCATAGTGCAAGTGTCTTTGCTATCTTGCCTGCTCCATATTCCAGGTGATGTCTTCTGAAGTATGGCACAAGCACCATACTACCTGCCAATTCTTTGGAAATATTGAACTGATACCATGTTTCCGAAGTCAACAAAAAATGTCTTTGTTTCAGGAACAGGGATTGTAGCACAGATGCCCCTTGGATCTGGGTCATATGTACAGCACACACCCTGCACCGATTATAGATTCGCCACTGGGTCATATTGTGAATTTGGGTAATTATTTATGGGAAATGTTTAAGTTTTTTTTTTCAGATACACTACAAATTATCAAGAAAGTAGGTAGCGATATTTGTTTATAAATATGTTGATGACCAGTTATAATTGCCAAACAAGACTCCAGTGGATAAGTGGAGTTGTTTAACTATACCACAGTGGGTAATCAGTGTCTTATATATTTCTTTCTTTAACGCAAAATTTATGTAATAATTTTATTATGTACAAAAGGAACTTTGTAACACTGTAATTCTTTGAATTTGTATCAATAAATAAAAAAACTTTATACCAAAAAAAAAAAAAGTGTTTAGCTTAGTAGTAGTAGTAATCTTTTTTATTATTATTTGCATTAAAGTCTATTTTAATATTGTACAGTACATGTGTCTATTTTTTACTCTGTTGGTATAAAGGGCTGGAGTCCAATATATTTGGACAAAAGGTGTAGCAAAACTGCCACTCCAGATATCCCGATCTTGTTAATTACCATCACCCTTCATCTCTTGGTGGGAGATCCAGCACTTGTGTTTGGTAACCTCTGCTTACGCCCCTAACCACCCTCTCTCACTTATTTTCATTATTGGAGAGAGAATCCCCACCTTCATGGTTGTCCTGTTTTAATGGAAACCAGTTAAGGCTTACTATCACTGAAGATGGTTGAGAATTTGGGAGGGGGTGCATTTTTTCAATTATTTATTTTTATTTCACAAAGTGCACTGTACCTGGACACAGCTATATTACATATGGTAATTTTGTTTGATGAATAACACAACAATCACCTGAATACCAATGACACCCAAATGTATTTCTCTTCCCCTGAAACTTCTGTCCTCTCCCATGTTACCTGTCATATATCTTTCTGGATGACCCAGCTTTCCTTAAACTCAAAAACATGGGGGCAGATTCAATTAGCCACGTGGGTTGTCCCCGTGACCAATTTGCGTCCAAAATCCCCACGGCGCGGGGAAAAGCTATTCAATTAAATAGCCTTTTCCCCGCGCCATAAAATCGGGCCTCATGCACGTAAAAACATTGATTCCATGTAAACTGCAGAATAAATGTGTTTTTCCCCGCGCGCGAGGCCGAATAACGTGGTTTTTACCTTGCACCACCAGGTGCGGCGAGGTAATGTCCGACTGCGGGGAATTACGCGCCGGATCTTGGGGACACCTGCGTGAGGAACCCCTGGCAATTGAATAGGACCGCCGCGGGGACAACCCCGCTGCTAATTGAATCTGCCCCATATTGTCTTTGCCCCCATCAAGTACACCACTTTTCCCCCTTTCTGTTGACTCTTTTGACTTTCTGTTGTCCCTCTCTCCTCTGGTTACAAAGTCTGCTGTGTGGATGTCATCCTCAATTTTGTGTCCTCATTTTCCTCCCACTTTCAGTCCCTCTCCCAATCCTGGCACTTCTCTTGCATTAGATCTAGAGGATCAGGTGCTTCATTTCCCTGAAATATACTAAAATTTTTATTCCTATCATTTATCACCTAAACTACAGTAATCTACTCCACATTGGCCTTCTGTACTACCGCCTCACCCTTCTCCAAGCTATCCATAACACCGCTGACTAATTTTCTTCTCTTATAGCTCCACCTCTGATGCCCACCACTGCCAGTAGCTCCACAGGCTCTCTGTCCGATACAGAATCAAGTTCAACACCGCTCGCTCACCGCACTCTGCAAATGACTTCTGCTTCACCTCTTCCCTGATCACCTCCTCTCATTCCCATCTCCAAGATTTCTTTGAGGCCCTGGAACGCCCTTCCTAATTTTTACTTCAATATACTGTGTGATTCCTTATGCTGGGTGTAGGGGTTATCTCTCCATAGGTTTCTCTCAGCGTTACCTACGTTTTTGAATTCTAGCTCCCACACCTGATGGAAAAGCTGAACCTAAAGCTCTCTTCTTCCCAGAGTCGGTGCATGTTCTCTGTTCTCTATTACATTCCTCTATATTTCTACCCTCCCTCTTGAACAATAGAGAACACAAGAACTTGATTAAACTTAACTTAAACTTACATAGTATTTTCTTTCAATATGTGCAGAAAAGTACTGCATATTGAAGAGATTATCATGGGTGTTCCCAATTAGAAAATACTTACATTGTACAACTGTTCTACATTATATCAGTGTATAGTGATCTACATATATATAAATATGTGCAAACCTTGAGACGTCCACTTTCAATGCACGTGGACTGTATAACTCCACGAAAAGGTTTGAACACTCCACCCTTGGCGCATCACCGCGTCCACCATCGACACTTGCAACAACCTATAGAAACATAGAATTTGACGGCAGATAAGAACCACTTGGCCCATCTAGTCTGCTCCATTTTTAAACATATTGTTACCTCAAGCCTTATTGATCCTTACATTTTCTGAAGGATATCCTTATGTCTATCCCATGCATGTTTAAATTGCTCTACTGTCTTAGCCTCTACCACCTCTGGTGGGAGGCTATTCCACTTGTCCATTACCCTTTCTGTGAAGTAATTTGTCCTCAAATTTCCCCTGAACCTACCACCCTCCAGTTTCAGAACATGTCCTCTTGTTCTAATACTTCTTTTTCTTTGAAGAATGTCTCTTTCCTTTACCTTGTTAAAACGCTTTATATATTTGAACGTTTCTATCATGTCCCCCCTTTCCCTTCTCTGCTCCAAACTATACATATTAAGATCTTTTAGTCTTTCCTGGTACGTTTTGTGGTGTAGACCTTGCACCATTTTAGTTGCCCTTTTTTGTACAGTCTCTAATGTATTAATATCCTTCTGGAGATATGGCCTCCAGAACTGAACACAATATTCGAGATGAGGACGTACCAATGACCTATATGTGGTATTATCACTTCTTTCTTTCTGCTACTGATTCCTCTCCCTATGCAACCAAGCATCTGAGTGGCCTTCCTCATTGCTTTATTACAATGTTTGCTTGCCTTTAAGTCACCTGAAATAGTGACTCCTAGATCCCTTTCCTCTTCAGTAGTTTCCAGTATAGAGCCATTAATACTATATTTAGCCTTTGGATTTTTGAGACCCAAGTGCATGATCTTGCATTTTTTGGCATTAAACTGTAGTTACCACGTTCTTGACCTTTCCTCTAGTCTACCTAGATCATCAATCATTTGCTTTACCCCTCCTGGTGTGTCTACCCTGTTGCAAACCTTTGTGTCATCTGCAAAAAGGCCTACTTTCCCTTCAATACCATTTGCGATGTCACAAATAAAGATATTAAAAAGCACTGCTCCAAGTATAGATCCCTGAGGTACTCCACTGGTAACATTTCCCTCTTGAGACTGCACTCTGTTTACTACAACTCTCTCCTTCTGAACTTCGGCTAAACATGGCCTTTGTGGCTGCGGCTCAGTGTAACTTTCCTACAACATGCCCATGGGTCTGTCGTTGTTTGTGCTAATTTTTTAATGTCTTTTTGCAGATTTTGGAGGTCTCCCAGACCACAAAAGAAGCACTGCTAACCATGATCCTCCTGTCCCCTTATCCTCGTAAGGAAGAGCAGCACAACAACCAATTGAGCCAATGCTAAAATATAGAAGGTCCATTGTTACATGTCACACTTCCCGGACATGCCCCTAAGAGCCACCATATAGAGAGTGTATGCAACCAAACAGACTAGTGGGTGGGTGATCCCATTACCAGAAAAGTACCAGAATTTAACCCTACTCTTTTCATATGTATCAGACCCTCCAACATCACCCCTTCCATCAGGTACAAAATGTTTTGCTCCTGGACTTTCCATTTAATTTATGATTGTAGTCATCTGTGTTGGAAAAAATTAATTGATGAGAAGAGTGTTCAAACACAGACTACTGCAATCGTAAATTAGGTGGGAAGTCTAGGGGCAGTGCATTTTGTGCCTGGTGGAAGGGGTTATGTTGGCAGGTATGACATATATGTGAAAACAGTATACATACATTTAAACAGTTACGATTTTAATATGTCTTGTGCATATTTTTAAGTAATGACTTTAGTCACAACATAAAGATGGAATCCTATTAGATTTTAGACTTGTGATTTAAACAGTGCAGTTTAGAAAAATAAGACTGAGATGAAGAAAATGGATAGGATGGTGACTAACTTCAACGTCTTGGCTCTGTCTGTAACTTGTAGTGGAACTTATATTCTCACAAGCTGTTATTATTGGCTAACATTTCATGACACTGATGTGCCCAGCCAATAACAGCAGAGCCTTGTGAGTTGTAAGACTGGTAGTGCCTGAGACATTGCAGATAGGAACGGCTGCTTGTTTCAGTTCAGTGAGTCTGAGTGTAAAAATCAGGGTAGAGGCACTATCCTGACAACAAACAAGTAGGCAACACCCTTGGCTAAAGACAGTGCCCCCTTCAGACAGGAACCCTACCATCATAACATACCTGAAAAAGACCCAGGAGTGGTCCCTAAAGTACTCCACTGATAAGTACTCATACATCTGAACTTACACATCGATTACAACACTCCCTTTGGCCATTTAGCCAAACCTTTATCTATTCCACTATCTTTGAGTCATATCCAAAGTTTCTGAATTGATTTACTGTGGAATGTCATATCAAATGTCTTCCTGATATCTAAATAAGTATATGCACTGATCCACCCTCACGTATTACTGTAGTCACTGAGACATAATATGCCTAGGATTGTATTACTGGTCTCTCTGCAGTAAACCCATGCTGCCATGGAGATTATCAATTGTTTGTCTCTAAATATTCAACAATTATTTAATTTTTTATCATTTAAGTGAATGCATTGATTTCCCTGCTATTGCTATGAAACGCCCATGTCTACAGTTATCATATTCTACCCAACTGCCTTTTTAGTATTACGGAGCAACCTGGCTATTCCTATAAAGGTTTTTATAGTTATCTACTCTTAGTTCTTTTATTACAGCTGGACTCATTGGGGTATATTTACTAAAGTGTGTGTTTTTAGATGTGGAGATTTTGCCCATAGCAACCAATCAAATTCTACTTAACATTTATTTAGCACCTTCTAGAAGATAATAGCCAGAATCTGATTGGTTGCTATGGGCAACATCTCCACTTCTAAAAATCCGCACTTTAGTAAATAGACCCCATTGGCTTAACTACTTTATTTTTAAGAGTCCAAGTAACTTCTCTTCTGTAGTAAGTTATTGCCTGTAGAACAATATGGTATACATTTACCTGCTAGTATAGATGATACCTTTGAATTTTCAACATTAATCCAAAGTAAAAATATTTATTTAGACAGTTTGAAAATTCTTTGCTTTCTTAAACATACTACATTGGACCTTATGTAATAGCCAGCGAGATGCAGGCACAAGTGTGAATCCGGTGAGTCTGCCCATGGTTTTAAAGCAGCAATAATTTGAAAGGCAAAACCAGATTGATTTGACCTTTTAAATGATTGCCACTTTAAAAATATGGATACATTTGCCGAAGTTGCACTTGTGCCTGCGTCTCACAAGCTATTACATAAGGCCCCTGGTCCCCTTCAGTTTTCTCTCTATCCCTAGAGTATTTAAAGAACATTTTGTCTCTTTGTTTTTACTGACTGTACAATCATTTCTTCTGTTTTTTGCTTTATCACATTTTATTGTGTGTTCTGTGTCATTAGACTAACTTTATATGGTCTTTTTATCCTCCTCTGCTATCACCAGCTGTTTTATTTTATATGGCTTTTTAAGTGAAGTGTCAGGATTGTTGCACTGTACATTTAATCTTTACAATGTAAGTACTTTGAGTCTGTGTAAGGGCATGCCAAGCAGATGCTGCAACATGATGATCAGCAATGTTCTCTAGCACAGAGTACCTCACACAGCTGTGCCATACTAAAGAGCTGCTAAATGTGCACATTATTTCTATTATAAAGACATTTGCCTTTTTGTGTCATGAAATTTAAAGGAGCCCTAACCTCTAAAGCACATACTGTACAATGTGTTGTAATAAATAGACCCTTATGTCCCTATTGCACAATCCAGACACATTTTGACTTCTGAATATCAGGAAAAATGGATGCTATGTAGTTGGCCATGATGTTTTATATTTTACCTTGATGACTGGTGTGGCAATTCCCATTATTTTAAAAATATACTGTAGTAAATACCTCTTGGCATTTAGAAAAGTAAAGTCAGGACAAATTAAAATGTAACCCTGAATTGCCCATTGGTTCTCAAACTTTTTTGAATCATGGTGCCCTAGAGTCTCAGCATTTTTTTTTTACCTCTAGTACAAAAGTTTCTTTTTGAGAAATTCAGAAGAAAATATTAAATTAAGTAAATGATGCTTATATGTCATCCTTAGGTTCGGTTATGTGGTGGAGGGCAGGGTTGCACTTTTGTTTGTCCACATGGGATGTAGCTATGGTCACAATCCTGACTGCAGAATGCCGGCAAAGGATTTATGATAGGCGACGGAATCCAGGACAAGGCATGCCCAAATGAGGTAAGCCCGGGGTGCCCATCCTGTTAGCTACGGGGGGGGGGGGGAGTTAGGTTTAGGGCAGTTAGTGGGGTTAACAGTAGGTTTTGGGGGGTGGGAGGTTATTGTTAGGTACCCCCCCCGGGAGGGGTAGGTTTAGGGAGTGCTAAGGGAGGGTTAGGCATCCCGGGGGGAGGTTAGGGTTAGGCACCACCCCAGGAGTTTACTGTTAGGAACCCCTTAGAGAGGGATAGGGGGGGGAGGGGGAGGGTTAGATCACTTACCGGCCGCTGTCGGGATTTCCTGCTGTCGGGCTCACGCTGTTGGGATTTGAACCAGCAGCTAAACAGCCGCCGGCATTTCAATCCCATTCCGTCCAAATATGTTTTGATTGGTAGCCACTAGCACTGGTTTTGCCTATCATATGGACCATACATAATCTAATTTTCTCCTGGGCCACCAACCTATGGAACCCCTGCAAGCACCCCGCAGTAGCCAATTTGGGAACCACTGGCTTATATAAATATAAATTCTGTATGTAACAAAAATTGCAATGCTATGTTTGCAGCATTTCTTACACCCATATATTTTCTTCCTCTTTAATGATACTGGCTGTTGTGGATTGGTAAATAGGTGCAGATAGCATGAGTAATGGTTTTCGGCATTGTGTGAAAACTGTGGCCATCCAGCTGTTTCCCATAATGTATACGGTTAGCAAGCAGATTGCTATAAAATGGCTTTCAGATGTGAATCACTGTTTTTTATATATAGACTAAAATGAAAGAGGGGCACTATATTGTACTCATTATTTTATATCTAAATATATGCTGTCTGTCACTAGCTCGGCACATGTAAAAACAAACAACAAAGTAAACTGATGTAAAAGCTATTATTCGAAACTGTAAAAAAAAATACAACACAATTTTTTTCAATAATATATTGCTATGCTGTTTTCTGTGACCCTTTCGTGAACTCGTCTTTATTAATATCCGCTAAGTACTTCGATATGGATCACGATGATCAATCGATAGAACAGCAGGAGCAACAACTAAGTACTAGCGCTGCAGCTGCTGTCACTCAGGGCATCGAAATAAAAACAATATTTTACATTGCTGAAAAAAACATCACGCCTGCAGAAAAACATAAAATTGCCAACACGCCATACACCACACGCAGTGGCAAGGAAAAGCTCAGGCAGTGACTTTTATTTGAGAGTGGTGGTTCTGCAACTGCTGTCAGTCAGGCATCTTCTTGTGCCTCACATGACAATGCAAAACCTTTTCACTCAGAGTCTAGAAGAGGTGTCAAAAATTGAAACAGGAAAATCAGTGCTGAAAAACACTATGGCAGAAGTACAAACTGTGTGTTCAGAAATGTCACAAATCCTGAGAAGAGTCTAAGGGTGTCCATGAGCGCTATGTGATAGCGTGACCTTTCTAAACAGGATACAAGTAAAGATGCCGACACAGAAATTGAGGATGCTACTGAGGAAGTGTAACAGGATGGGGAGATATTTGTGTAGCTGATGCCGTTAATGATTGTGAATGTTGATGATGAGGATGTTGTTTGTGTAAGTCAGGCAGCAGTGGAAGCAATTTTTGACTGTGATAAGAAGAAGGCCATTTTAATGCCTGAGTATAAGACCAAAAAATCCACCTCTTATGTGTGGAATTATTTTTTCTCAAATCCTGACAACAGTAATAACAACGCAGTCCAGCATCAGTTAGCTCCCATCTCTCAGCTAGATCCCAAAAACTGTAATCTCCACCACCAACACCTTCATCTTCAATCTCCTCATTAATGGTCGGAGATAGTCCTGCATCCAATTTGCCAAGGCTAACTGTGTCCTTCCCTATTCAGGATTCCTCTAAAGAATCCTTGAGTGCTAGGCCGCTGCGACTGCTGGGGTTGGATCTTCACCCCAGAAGGGGACCTAGAATACTAGTAGTAGTTTCAAAAAACAATTGACTGTTAAACAATCCTTTGATAGAGGAAGGAAGTATGACAGTGGTCACCTAGTTGCACAGCAGACCACTGAAGCCATGACAGCTATAAGATCGGCATCCAATATCTGCCATTAATGCATCTGGTTTTAGACAGTTCATTGAGGTCCTGAGCCCCTGCTACCAAGTTGCATCTCGGTTCTGAAAATGTGGAAAAGATGATGTTCATTAAAATTAACTATAAATTCCATGAGTAAGGTTTTTACCGCCAATTACGTCAAAGTACAGAGACTTCTGTAATGGTGGATTCCAGCGAGGATTAATTAACATTATGTGAAGATGATGTCAACTGATGAGGATGATAATGATAATGTTAGGATCTGCAGTTAAGCAGATCATATTGTTTGCAGTTTTCAGCCTTAGTTGCTACTGAGACACTGCACAAATTACTGCCTGTCTGTGTACAGTATCCGGTGCACACTAATTGATTCTCCTGTCTGTGCACAGCCCAGCTGCACACTAGTCTGTCATTAAGGGAGTCTTGCTCTGGTTGGGCCCTGTTTATGTTAAATTCCAGCATGCCTTTCACTCCATGCCAGTGATAGAGTTACTCGTGCTTCCAGTTGTGTCAGTCTCCTGTTCTACAGTCGAGTTCCAGAGCTCAGTCTGTTGTGTTATTGCTGTGCCGTTTGCTCCATCCAGGCGGCACGCTTTGCATTTCATCTGCCGTGTGCAGCTTGTGTCATCGAGGCAGCATGGTGTGCACTCCAGCCACATCTGCGTGTTTTATCTCAGTGGTTAGGAGTGCACTACCATCCCGGGTGCAGGTCAGTGTCAGGCGGCTTGTGTCAACCCGGTGACACTGGTCGCATCCCTGTGTCTCTACTGCACAATCCAGTGCATCAACACCAGTGTCAGTCCGGCCGCGCTGGTAGCAACTCAGCATCCAAAGTGCATCACGCTGCACACCACCGCCAGTGTCTACCCGGCGACACTGGTAAATCTTGTCAAGTCAGTGTGCACACTCCATCGGGAACTAACCAACCCTCAAGGCTGCTTCACCAACCCAAAGGCTGCATCTCACATTTGGCCCCCACGCCACAACTAGTAAAGGCCAATCAGCTCTCAAGGCTGCTTCACCAGCCCAAAGGCTGCATCTTATCTTTGGACCCAGGCCACTAGCCAAGGCCAATTATCCCTCAAGGCTGCTTCACCAGCCCAAAGGCTGCATCTCATCTTTGGCCCCAGGTCACAACTAGCCAAGGCCAATCAGCCCTCAAGGCTGCTTCACCAACCCAAAGCCTACATCTCTTCCTCGGCCCTCAGGCCTCAGCTAACCAGCCCTCAAGGCTGCCACAGAGCGCAAAGGCTGCAACTCACCCTCAGACCTCAGGACGCAGCTGGCCAAGGCATTCCAGGTTGCTACACAGCCCAAAGGCTACATCTAAAACTTTCCCCACAGGCCACCACTAGTCCAGGCGAATCAGCCCTCAAGGTCATCACCAGACTCTTTCCAGACTTAATTACCCTCACTTTCCTAACAGATAATGACATCTTGCCACTGTAGAGATCATTGACAGCACTGATAGCTTAGCTGCTTTAAGCCCTTCAATAACAACAACACTGTGAGCTGCCTTAAGCCCATAATTAACAACATTGTTAGCTTTCCATTAGTAGCTTGTTTTGTGGGGCCCAACAAAGCAATCACTTCAGCCACAACAGTGGCAGTCCCTGTCGCTGAAGTGATTGGTTTGTTAAACTGTGCATGTCCTTTTTAACATTCAACATAAGGGTGGCTGGGAGGGCCCCAGGACAATTCCATCTTGCACCTCTTTTCTTTGTATTATGCGCTGCTTGGGGCATTGGTGATTGTCTTTTTGCATAGACGACAAACATTATAGTTTATTAAACTGCCATCTTGTCTGCCACTGCTGTGTGGCAATGTTTCACAGATGTCCTATATTCTTTTAAGCATTTGTGCTGCTGCTCTGTTATTTCGTTTAGCCAGGCACATCACTGCAGTGTTTGGCCAAATTGGTGAAAAGTGAAATAAAATATTTTGACCTGTCAGGTGGTCAAAATTGACTGGAAATGAATGATATTGAGGTAAATATTACTGTAGGAACAAAAACAGGCCAACATTATATGAATTTAGCTGTATTTATAAATTTTGGAAAAAAACACAGATCCAAAACCAAAAGCAAAACTAAAACACAGAACCAAAGCACGAGGGTCGGTGCACATCTTTATTATTTGTATTAGAATTGTTATTTAGTTTTGCTTACTAGAGTTGCTTTTGCCAACGCTCAAGTAACTTTGGGCCTGATTCAGCAAGGATCGCACGGATGCAGACGCACGCTATTGGTCGATGGTTTTGTTCTGCGCATGCATATGCATCGCAGTGCGCATGCGCTAACCGGTCAGTGCGATGGAGTATGCGTATGCAGGGAGTCTGCAGCCCCAGAGACAAGTGATTGACAGGAAGTGCCATATGTGGGTGGTGACAGGGGAGTGGTCAGGCAAATGCAGACGTGCCTTTGCATTTGGACAGCATTTCAGGGGCTATCATAATTAAGCCCTTGCGACGGCGGACGCAGCCTGAGGTCTAGTTGCATACAGAAAGCCTCGCTATGTCTGCGGGAGGGTCAAGTAAACCACTCTTGTGCATATGGGTCCGATGGTTCTCGATGTTACAGCTGTCTTGCCAGGTATAGAGGACGCAATTAAAGGGAAGTGGGTGGTATTTTGTAATGCTGGGTGTCTGCTTATTCTGCTGCGATTGCTGTGCGTATGCATTCATTAGCATATTCACGCAGTGGCCGGGTGCGAGCGTCTGCATCCGTGCGTTCCTTGCTGAATCAGGCCCTTTGTCAAATGTTCACAGTACATCAGGGGTATACTGTAACGAGGTATTTGAAGGTCCCAGAGCAAAAGTTTATAAGGGCCCCTTTGTACCACCCAATAGTGAAATATTTATATAACACATTGAACTTTAACAAGGAAGATGGGCCCCCCTCAGCTCTGGGCCCCATAGCAGCTGCACCTTTTGCACCTATGGTAGTTACGCCCATGGGTTAGACATCAAAGTAGCTGTTAGTACAGTATGCTGCCGAGACCAGTACAAAAATGGTAAACCCAGGAAACATAGCAGTTGGGGTGAGAGAGACACCCCATCTGGTCATCTGCGTTTGAAAGATCGGCGGGTGCAGTCCCTTGCTCCTCTTCACAGGGGTGCCTCTGCCTCTTATATGTAGTGAAGCATTGAAGGGGACTTTATGGTGCATATGCTGCCTGCAGGCAAGGATCCCAGCACCAGTCCTGAACCCTGTGGTGGAGTCATCAGCCACTGGCAGATACCAGTGGAAATTATATACAGGTAACTTTATATCTGCTTCTTAATAAATGGATCTATATATTTACACAGCAAATCAAATTGGTGGCCTGGTGTGACACTTACTTATAAGGCAACAAATGCATCCATATGTAAGAAAGAGATGATAGCTGTCACGTTGTGTAGAGCCCTGTCAGAGCAATGCCTGCAGCCAGGGCCGGATTAAGGCCCACATGGGCCTGGAGCTGAAAATGTTCAAGGGCCTATACTGAGAAGGGGAAGAACTGTAATTGGTGCTGTGTGGGTGTGGCCAAAGTCACCTTGGTGTGTACACCCCCTACACTATGAGACACAATGTCTCCCTAATTACATCGAAATAGAAAAATTGTATAATTTTTTTGGGGGGGGAAAACTAGAAAAACTATTTAAGGCCAGTTAGGCAGCTGGTAATCATGATGTCATGTTGATGGGCCTATTTTTATGTGGAGGCCTGGAGCTGGAGCTCCATCCGCCCCATTGTTAATCTGGCCCTGCCTGCAGCTCATCACTGCACTTTTCTAATGTACAATTTTTTTTATCATCTGATGATTTTATACCCTGAGGAACGGAGTGGTTATTGTTATTTTAAAAGCTTACTAATTTCCCATAACCACAGACCTGCTTTCTCTAATTCTCCAAGGATAAACATTAAAATAAGAACAAGAAACATTAGGGTAAAAAACTACTGTACAGCCATGGCCAAAAGTTTTGAGAATGACACTAGTATTGTTTTTCACAAAGTTTGCTGCTTCAGTGTTTTTAGACCTTTTTGTCAGATGTTACTATGGTATACTGAAGTAACATTACATGCATTTCATAAGTGTCAGGTTTTTATGACAATTACATTAAGCAAAGAGTCAATATTTGCTATGTTGCCTCTTCTTTTTCAAGACCTCTGCAATTCGCCCTGGCATGCTGCCAATTAACTTCTGGGCTACATACTGACTGATGGCCGCCCATTCTTGCCTAATCAATGCTTGGAGCCACTTCTCCTCGGGAACGCCTCCGTTTGAGCAGCCACACCCCCGGCCCGCCCACCAAACGGGGCGAGCTGTCACTCAACATCGACAGCTCGCCCCCTTTGGTGCGAGACCCGGAACGACGGATTGGTCTTCGCTAGCCGGGTCTTGCGCAGCGCACGATGGAGCCGGCTCTGTCGTGCGCATGCGTTCGGGGCCACCATCGACCCTGTTGCGAGCGCTCAGCGCTTGCGACCGGGTCTGGATCAGGCCCTCTGTGCGACAGAATTGTGAACGCCCAAATGTTACATTCCTGCGTGTTCTCGTTTTGATAATCTAACAAAACAGAAGCTGGGAATATATTTTGCTGCAGGAAGTCAAGCGCAGGTCAGACACTTAAGTCTCAAGTCTTCTGTTACTGTTCTGGAACAAAACAAAATCTCTTAGGGGTAAGTTTACTATGCATTTGTTTTGTTGGGGTTTTGAAACCAATGCACATCACTGGCAAAAAGAAGCAGCAAACCTTAGGATTTGTATCAGCAGTTTTCATAGGGTCTTGTAAACCATGGTCGATGTCCACCTGCTTTACAGCGATATTGTGGTGGTTTTTATAATGGGAATTATTTGCCTCTTTACTCAATAAATAATACAGTAATAGCCCTCATTATAAATGTATTGTGATTTCTCAGCGTTGGATCGGCCATCATGCTTTTTCAGATCATTATTTTGTGTGGTTTCTAAAGTCGCTTCTTACATAAAATGAAGAATACCTGAATATAGAGGGCAAAACTGTGCTTTTTTCTCTGTAGAGCAGCAGCAGAAGAAATGCTCCTTAACCATTTACCTGGCTGATATTTTCTCCAAAAAACGCTCAGAATTTTTTTTTTTTTTTTATGATTGAATTAGGTCCAGAACATCTATTTATAACAATACAATTTTATTAAATAAACATTTTTCTGTCATTGATATATCACACTATTGATGATCGGACTATTGTGACATTACAACCTTGCATTTCTCTCTGCAGCCGCTGGGTATACACTGGGGGGCTGAGGCTGCTGGATTTACATTTCCCCACTGGCTGCTTTTCTCTGCAGCCGCTGGGTAGGGGGAACTGTTGTGCTGCCTGATCAGCAGTGATCCGCAGCACTGCAGACATTGGGGGAGGGTGCAGGGATGCAGAGGGGCCAAGAGGTCCCATTGCCATTGGCGGCCGCTGGAAGAATACCTTCTGGCGGCCGCCCAGAGAGCGTTTATGACTGGTCGCATTGCTTGCTACCATGTCAGGTAAGACACTGCCTGGCATGATTGTAAATGATGCAGCCACGCCAGACAAGTGGTTAAGCATCAGGTTTGCATTTGAAATAAATTGCATATTGCTGACATGGGTCGTGCTGGCAGCCATAATATTGGCGGTTGGCTGTCTGTGTACAAGTTAGAGCTCAGGGCCTGAATCAGACCCGCTCGCGAGCGCTGAGCGCTCGCAAGCGGGTCGATGTTGGCCCAGTGCACAAGCCGTCGCTCTGGGTCTCGCACCAAAGGGGGCGTGCTGTCGATGGTGAGTGACAGCATGCCCCCTTTGGTGGTGGGCGTGCCGGGGGCGTGGCTGCCCAGAGGAGGGTATGGGAATGCCTACCATCTGGGGCCGGCCCCACTGACACCACAAGTGATGTCAGTGGGAGTGTTTTCAGCTCTGATAGAGCCAAAAGCACTCCACGGCTTGCGGCCACGAGACCGCGACCATCTTCCTGGCCGCTCGCTATAGCTGTGGGTGGTTACCCACAGCTATACGAGCGGCCAGGAGGCCGCTCTAAAAATTAAAGAGGACGGCCCTGATTGAGAGCGAGCGCTCTGTCAGAGCGTCCAGCTCTGAATCAGGGCCTCAGATCCTACTGTGACAAAAGATTACTTTGATTTCTGCAGCCTTTATTACTTTCACTTGCATTCCGCTCATATCTTGGAAAGTTTATGTTCTGTCTATGGATCTATGAAGACAGTGTGCACATCAGCATGTTATAAGAGTGGATGAGAAAAATAGCTTTAATTTCAAACCAACTGAAGAGATTTTGCTTTTAACCCTCCTAGTTTGCTTTCCACGTGGGGATTGAACTTTCCTTGTGACCATTTTGCCATAGAAATATCTCTAATTAACAAGTGTACAGCCATTAGTGAGCCTGCAGTATGTAGTATGTGCACCTTCACCAGCCCTTGAACTAAATCACCATGACTGGACTGAGCCATTGCCAATACTATGGTATATATGGATGGGGTGCTGATGGAATTATCAAATACAATAAGGGGCGGATTCTGAGCCTCAGGCTGCTGTGGCCACTTTAGCGTCTATTGCCGCAATCGTGTCTGCGACTTTATGCTAATGGTAGTATCAGCCTTTCCGCTGGTGTACAAGCATCTGGATGTGCAAGGACTGGGACGTCCTTTTCCAGTGTCTTTAGACATGAAGTATCGCTTGGTGTGTCCATTGCTTGCACCATTGAAATTTGCACCATGCTCCATGCAAGGTGCAGATTCTCCATTAGCATGCCCTCCAATGTGAGAGATTAAGTGTTTGAGTTCGCAACCAGTTCAGTAACACGCCTGCAACACTCGCATAACAAGCCCATAAGACAGACCATCTTCATGCATCTGAATCGTCACCTCCCAAGAACATCCAGCACATTTCTAATACACATCAGATAATGTGCATTTCAGTCGCAACTGTACCTCCACAGTCTCTGGAAACATTTAAAAGAGTTTAGCAAACAATCTGGAACAGTTCATCCAAAAATCAACTATATTTAAGCAAACGGGTGCAAAGGTTAGGACTGGGGGAAAAAGAGAAATTGCCAGTGATAGAGATGGAATGGTAGGTAGCATTAGTCAGCAAAAAAGATTAAAGGCAGTGCTGATATCAATAAAAAAAAATTTCAGTGGCACCAGTATCTGCTCAACTAATCAAAGCCAATCATCAACTTTGATACAATACTGGCATTGAACAAAGAAAAAAGAGAGTACTGAAGATCCCTATTGGATTCATGTCACATTTTTTTTTATTGATATCAAGACTACGACCCTGATTCAGAGCCGGACGCTCTGACCAGAGCGCTCGCTCTGAATCAGGGCCCACCTCCATAATTATGGAGCGTCCTCCTGGACGCTCGTATAGCTGTGGGTCACCACCCACAGCATATACGAGCGTGCAGGATGATGGTTGCGATGGTCTTGACCATCGTGACCATCGCCACTGCGAGCAGAAGCCTGCGGTTGAGTTTCTCAACCGCAGGGCCAGGAGTGATTTTGGCTCTATCAGAACCAAAATCACTCCCACTGACATCACTAGTGATGTCAGTGGGGCCGGCTTCTGACGGTAGGCGTTCCCTTGGGAACGCCTCCGTCTCACAGGCACGCCCCCGGCACACCCACCAAAGGGGGCGTGCTGTCAATCAACATCGACAGCACGCCCCCTTTGATCAGACACTACGAGCGAAGGAAAGTCCTTCGCTCGTCGCGTCTCGTGCATGCGCACGACGGAGCTCCCTCCATCGTGCGCATGCGCAGTGCAGACCATCGACCCACTTGCGAGCAGACAGCCGCTCACGAGTGGGTCTGAATCAGGCCCTACATCGGCTACTGATCGTGATCTGGCTACCCTACAGGACCCCAGGCAAAGCAGCTACAGAATGGAGGAGACTTCTTTCTTCTGAAAGGAGACTTGGGCAATATTTTAGGAGCATTTGACCGCCTGCAGTTCTGCCGACCTCCTGCCGGACCCTGAGGGTGCTCTGTAGTCCCGAAGCGACCGAGGCCTACACCACTTCCAGAAGCCCCGGTCTCGATCTTGGAGCTTCGCGGACCAGAGCAGTCGCGGTAATCATGGCTACTGCTGGACGGAGCCGCAGCCCCTCTGTACCCTCTGGACCCTCGCAGTCTGCTGGGACTCAGGGTGAGGCCACTCATATCCCCAAGGCACCCCCACACACACCCGCAAATGGACTAGCGAATCGCGGTAGGCTGCCATCTTGCAGCAATCTCCCCGGCCTTGTCACCCTCACTGCAGCTACCTCCCTCCACAGCGCTGACAGAGGACCCAGAAGCCAGCAAGGCATACTTAGATAATTATTAGCCTTGTGTAAAGGCCAGCCTACGCTCCAGGATACACTGGCCTTCTATTACCTGTGCTGGCTGCCTCCCTCCTGCTGGATTTGGTCCTCCGCTGATGGGCTACTCTCTCTGCTGTGGCTGAAACTTTGTTGCTGCTCACAAAGAGGATTCTATAACTTACCAGCAATTGGGCCCCTTGACGCCCCTGCAAATTTCCCTGCATGGGACATCCCTCATGTCATCTAAGCGGCACCCATCACACCAGCTGTTGTTCTTTCTCTCGATGCTGAAAAAGCATTCGATAGGATCTCCTGGACCTTTATGTCCCAAACCCTACAATCATTTGGGATATCGGGAGACTTCCTGACTGGTGTCATGGCCCTCTATTCCACTCCCTCTGCTACTGTTTCCATCAACGGAATCCCCTCCAACCGTTTCAGTATTAATAAACACATATTCTGAGGTAATATGTGTACATACTACATGGGTTGACAAATTTTACATATGACATAAATGTATAGTTGTATATTGAGGTAAAACATGACTAATGTATTCAATCTTTAAGAAATAGCCTTTAGTGAAGGATATGTATATACAGTTTATGAAAAGAGCATTTATGTTTCATGTATTTATATGAGTTTTTGTGGTACTCTTTTCTCTGAGGTAAAAGTATGCCCCAGTGTATGGGATACATATGCATTGTAGAAGAAGGGGTGGAGTGATGTGGTTGACAGTGATTTGGTTCCTGTCAGGAAAAGAGGGTCCAGTTGGAGAGAGGTATATAGCAGCTGGCAGTTAGTCTTGTGTTCCCTTCCTTGGGTGCTCAATCCCCCTGTGCCTGTCAGGCACAAGGGGGTGGAACCGGAGCGGGAGCTGTGTGACAGCAACTGCAGCTGACAAGCGGTCAGCATCTCTCAGGGAAGAAGTTAGCAGCAGTGGCTTCTAGAAGCTTTCCCTGGGGCGAGTGAGCGGCAGCTGGCAGTAAGCATCAGCATGCGCTGATTGGTCAGCACTAGAAGGCAGGAAATGAATTGGAGACAGTGGCGCTGAACAGTATAAGTGTGACGAGCCTTCAAACAATTATCTAGCTGCACAACACATATCTATCCCAGTATAGAGACCTTATTATGCAGCATACGGCTGCACATACAGTATATCTATATGAAGTAAGGAGTCACAGAGGCAGATCCCCTCCTATGTTTAGAACAGCATCACTTATTTTTAAGAGGTCTGAAAGGAGGAAATTGATCCGTAGATTAGGACAGGCACTACACTACTATATTGGGATTTGCAGTGGCATTTATACAGACATTATTTAAGCCTTCGCACTAAGCTGCCCGGAGACTATAGTGCTACCATTGAAACCCTCTAACTATATGCCAGTCCTACAAAGTACTGAGCTCTGGTGGATACAGTATCACTAAAGAAAGGACAGTATCTGTGCATATTGCAGTTTATCCAATATTTGTAGCGGAAAGGAGAAAAGAAATATATCTAATGGATACAAATCATCTCTCTGGTGGAGCAGGATTAAGAAAACTAAGCTAAGCTAAGGATGTTCTAATCTTACAGCAATATACTCTACAGATGGCACTATAGATGTACTGATAACCACCTTTTTAATAAAGGTTACAATATACCTTCTATACATATACTTCTGCATGCCATACAACAAAATAAGTATAATATGGAGAAACAACTAACCCTGTAACATTGGCCCTCATTCAGAGCCGTACGCTCTGAGCAGAGCGCACGCTCTGCATGAGGGCCGGGCTCCTTTTTCATGGAGCGTCCTCCTGGACGCTCGTATAGCTGTGGGTCACCACCCACAGGCTATACGAGCGTGCATTTTGATGGCCGCGATGGTCGTGACCATCGCGACCATCGAAATTGCGAGCCGGAGCCTGCGGTTGAGGTTTTCAACCGCAAGCTCCGGAGTGATTTTGGCTCTATCAGAGCCAAAATCACTCCCACTGACATCACTAGTGATGTCAGTGGGCCGGCTTCTGACGGGAGGCGTTCCCGTGGGCACGCCCCCGTCAGGGAGGCACGCCCCCGGCACGCCCACCAAAGGGGGCGTGCTGTCAATCAACATTGACAGCACGCCCCCTTTGATCGGACACAACGAGCGAAGGAAAGTCCTTCGCTCGTCGTGTCTGGCGCATGCGCACGACGGAGCTCCCTCCGTCGTGCGCATGCTCAGTGCAGACCATCGACCCACTTGCGAGCGTACAGCCGCTCGCGAGTGGGTCTGAATCAGGCCCCTTGGTCCCTTAAAAACACTGCAGTATGTTGGTTCAGGCTGGGGCCCTTATAGCTGATCAATTGTAAAAGACTTTGAATTGGCTAGTTGACTTTGGGGTCTATTTACTAAGCAGTGTTAAGAGACAGAGTGAAAAGTGATAAGGTGCCAGCCAATCAGCTCCTAACTGTCAAACACAGCCTGTGAGATGGCAGTTAGGAGCTGATTGGCTGGCACCTTATCATTTTTCACTCTGTCTCCTAACACTGCTTAGTAAATAGACCCCAAAGTCAACTAGCCAATTCAAAGTCTTTTACAATTGATCAGCTATAAGGGCCCCAGCCTGCACCAACATACTGCAGTGTTTATAAGGGACCAATAATACCTAAGTGTTACAGGGTTAGTTGTTTCTCCATATTATACTTATTTTGTTGTATGGCATGCAGAAGTATATGTATAGAAGGTATATTGATATATTCTAGGTTGTGGGGCATATTGTATTGTAAAATAATTGCTATGTTTCTTAATTGGAATAAATGAGCAATTACATGTGTATGTTCCACCGGTTCACCATTATTGAAAGGACCTGGACGTTAACGAGGAGAGAAGAAAGGTATTTTATTTTTAAAAGTGTAATTATTATACTGCATATATAATACCATCAGGTTACATAATTACATTGCTTGGCTTACCCAAGCAAGCCTGAATAACATAGCTATGGGTTTTCCCAAGTGGGCCCATCCATACACCCAATACTTGGGTGGAGGCACTGATATAACTAAAGGATTTTCAATATTTAATGGAGGAAATAAGTGGGTACGCTAAACCACAAGGAAGATAGTAATCTGGTGTTTCTGTTAGGGAGTAAAGGGGGGGTTACAATGATTTTGTGATTCATAGCAAATCATGGCATCAAACCTCACCCTCTTCCCTAGTTAGGTCTCTTGCTCTTATGGGAGTCAGAGAGAACATTCTGGCAAGGTAAGCACAGGGCTGTAGCTAGGGTAGTGCGGCTGGTGCCATCGCAGGGCACCACAGGTCAGGGGGCGCTGTTTGGGCCTGTCAAATTTATGTTTATTATCATTCTTGCTTGAAGCTTTCTCTTATTTCATCCCCAGCATCTCCTGGCCTCTCCTATCTCTTCCCTGGCCCTTCCCCATGAAGCCATGGCCCTTATTTGGGTGCATTATGGGCTTCATTCAGAGGCGGCCGTACGGTCTACGACCACACGGCCGCCTCGATGTTTGCCGGCTCCTTCGTGTGCATGCGTGAGACCCGCTACGACCGACAGCGCCAGTTGTAGCAGGTCTCTTTCCAAAGGGGGCGAGCTGTCGATGTTGATTGATAGCTTGCCCCGTTTGGAAGGCGGGCCGGGGGGGTTGTCAGCCCAAACGGAGGTGTTCCCATGGGAACGCCTGCCGTTTGGGGGAAGCCCCACTGACATCACTAGTGATGTCAGTGGAGAGCTTCCGGCTCTGACAGAGCCAGAAGCTCTCCGGGGCTTACGACAAGTGAGACCCTACCCTAGCGTCTCGACGTAAGCCCCGATGGTCGCGATGGTCTATGACCATCGCGACCATCACCCTAGCGGTCGTTAGAGCTGTGGGTGTAAACCCACAGCCTAACGACCGAAACAGAGGCGGCCGGTCAGGATGCAAGCGGCCGCCCAGTTTCTGAGCAACCGCTTGCATCCTCCGACCGCCTCTGAATGAGGGCCTATGTCCCTTTGAAAAATGAGGGGGGCGCCAATGCTCTTTCTGACACAGGGCACCAAAAAGTCTAGTTACGGCTCTGGGTAAGCAAGTATGCTCCATTCCCCTCCTCACATCATGACATAGCTCCTGTCACATGCAGTCCTGTCCTCACACTATCAAATGTGGGGACAGGTCAATACTGCCCTCAAGATTTGTGACAGACAGGCAGCAGTAGTCTGCCTGTCATTGATTGCAGAGTAGTGCACAGGGCTACTTGCAACTCCCCATCAGGCCCATAATGAGTAGGTGACAATCAGATGTATGTAACTGTGCAAAACTTTTAAACTTCTGTTTTAAAGGCATCATTACATGGAGAATGGGATTTTAGGAGTCTGGTGTCACTAGACTATTTACCATTATTTTCAAAGATAGAACCAGCACCATTTTCCTGGTCAGTTGGAAGTAGCACTATGGATCTCATTCAGAGTCGGTTGTAAATGGCCGCTCGGTTGTACGCATCCGATGTTTCCAAACCACGCATGCGCACGGATACTTGTGCGCATGTGTGTACGAGGCTTTGCGATCCAAAATGCTGTCGATCGTACGGCTTACGAGCAGGAAGTGACTTCCGAGAGTTGATTGACATGAAAGACCGTTTGTGGGTGTTGACGGGGGTGGTAGTCTGAAAACGCAGGCGTGCCTCAACGTTTTGAGGGCGTTTTAGGGGCGTACATAAATTATCTGCTACGGCCAACATAGAAGGCCGGAAGTAGTAAAACGTCACTCTGCGAGCAGGTACGAGGCTTGGCTGATCGTCCAGCTTGAGATTGGGTACGTGCTCTCGCAAGCCCCAGAGTATAATCAATACTATCGAATGTGACTGATGTTATGTTTGACGTTTCTATTTTGAGCCACACAATGCAAGCAGCTAATAATCGTTTGTTGAAGCTAATAACACTGCTAATTGGCTTGTAATTGATTCAGCTGCATTTGCATTAGCGAATAATAAGAATAAATATATTTCATGGGGATGGCTTATTCTATGCGTTTTTTTGTTAATTTTTGGTGTAATTTGCACACAACACAAGCGGCCGCAACCATCAGAAGAAAATTAACATACAGCGACTGACAACGACTGACAACGATTGACTCGATCGCTAGCTGCTATCACTTGCTAGCTAGAGGAGGTGCATTGTTCACGTATGGGCGTCACTTTGGTTGCGACTGATCAGCCGTGTGATTGCATCCTTTTTCAGTTTCTCAGTCGTTAGGCGTACGACCGAGCGGCCGCTTATGACCGACTCTGAATGAGGTCCTATGTTTTTAAAAAATTACCAGTGCAGAAGCTCGATCCCCAGGACGTTTTTTGAGGAGAAAACATCTGTACGACTCTTCCACAAAGCAGGGAACAGTCTTGTAAATGCACCTTCTACACAACTTTATCTAACTTAAGCAAATTTGTCCTACAAAATAAACCTCAGATTTGCATGTCCATGCAAAAGTACAGTAGGCGCCCGCATGTGCCAAAACCATGGTCAACAAGAAAAGTCTGCAATCTATCCAACCCCTATGCACACACCAATGCCATCATCTCCATGTCCTTCTCCATAAAACCAGGTGCAATTGCATGAAAGTAGGCACATGACATTTTTCACAGTGGTTTTGCACTTTGGCTGCTCTACGATGGGAATCCACTTGGCCTATTTTGGTATTCTGTGTTCTATTTCGATTGCGAATCAAAACTTAGTCAAGCTCTAGTTAGAAACAAGCCTTATTGTGGATACTATTAAATATTAGGCCCTGTAGCAAATTTGTCAAATGGCCATTGAGGTGTAATATATCCCCAAATATACCTTACAATGTGCTAAAGGCGTAGCTGGCAATCTGAAACAGCTGCCTACACTGCGTATCCAATCCTTTGGAGACGCCAAATGTAATCACAGCCTGCAAAATCAATATTTGGGGGAGTTAGGTCTACATTTTAATTGGGGTTCTGGTACCTTTTACACTGCTGATCGCTTTGGCTACAGATAAGCCTTGGAGTCACCTTAAGAAGACATAACACAAGATTAATGTGTAAAAATGCTTTTGAGAATATTTATTTTCCAGGAAACAAAAATATATATATATTTTTTAGGAGAAACAAGAAGCTATTATACAAAGAATGAAATTATAGACCAAATGCCTGTAGTTCAGAGGAGGAATGTGGCCTTTTTATTTACTTAAAGGTGATTTCTTATAATCTCAGTAATTGTCTGGCCAAGACAGAATTCTTGTGAAGTCAAAGTCGATCAATGCAAAGAGCCTTTAACTGTATTGGACAGAAACTGTGAATCCAAAATTGTTTAGAAATGTGTTACAGTTTAGCATACCTACTTGGCTCCTATCTGACTCCAGAGATTTACCTTGAATACTTTCCACGACCATAATGTCAGAACCTTTTTCTGATACCATGCTTTGCTTCTTCACATCAATGGCATTCTTTCATTTTTCTTGACAATTGCTGAAATCACTCAATTTACCCATCTGTTATGTTTGGAAAACATAATTTATTGTCACAAAATACTTTATACCAGAATAACTTATCATAGTACAAACAACTGTGAAGTATTCACTTTGAGATGCAGACTCACAATTTTTTAAAGGTGAAAAAACTCAAGTTGATACAAGTAGAAAATTCCAGGAGTGCACCATATTGCTGTCCTACACCTGAGTGCCCCATATTGCTGTCCTACACCTGAGTGCCCCATATTGCTGTCCTACACCTGAGTGCCCCATATTACTGTCCTACAACTGAGTGCCCCATATTGCTGTCCTACACCTGAGTGCACCATATTGCTGTCCTACAACTGAATGCACCATATTGCTGTCCTACAACTGAGTTCCCCATATTGCTGTCTTACAACTGAGTGCCCCATATTGCTTTCCTACAACTGAGCGCCCCATATTGCTGTCGTACAACTGAGTGCCCCATATTGCTGTCCTACAACTGAGTGCCCCACATTGCTGTCCTACACCTGAGTGCACCATATTGCTGTCCTACAACTGAGTGCACCATATTGCTGTCCTACAACTGAGTACCCCATATTACTGTCCTACAACTGAGTGCAACATATTACTGTTCTACAACTGAGTGTGCCCTATTGCTGTTCTACACCTGAGTGTGCTACAACTGAGTTCACCATATTACTGTCCTACACCTGAATGCACCATATTGCTGCCCTACACCTGAGTGCAACATATTACTGTCCTACACCTGAGTGCACCATATTGCTGTCCTACACCTGAGTGCACCATATTGCTGTGCTACACCTGAGTGCACCATATTACTGTCCTACACCTGAGTGCACCATATTGCTGTTCTACACCTGAGTGCACCATATTACTGTCCTACACCTGAGTGCACCATATTGCTGTTCTACACGTTGAGTGCACCACATTGCTGTCCTACAACTGAGTGCACTGTATTACTGTCCTACACCTGAGTGCACCCTATTGCTGTCCTACACCTGAGTGCACCATCCTGTTGCCCTACAACTGAGTGCGCCATACTGCTGGTCCACAACTGAGTGCACCCTATTGCTGTCCTATACCTGAGTGCACCCTATTGCTGTCCTACACTTGAGTGTGCCATACTGCTGTTCTACAACTGAGTGCACCATATTATTGTCCTACAACGGAGTGCGCCATACTGTTGTCCTACAACTGAGTGCACCATTTTATTGTTTAACCACTGAGTGCACCATACTGCTGTACTACAACTGAGTGCGCCCTTTTGCTGTCCTACAACCCAGTGGAACAATGGTTTCAAGTGTGTTGACATGAGAGAATAATAAAGAGAATGAACTGAAAGGACACTTCACCAGTTTATACAGTCATTACATACATTGCATATCTAGCTTGGCACTTTTACAGTCATTGGAAACTGTAATTAGGGAAAAAATAATAATTGTAAAAAAAATATATATTTACACAATAATATTTTCAAAATGAAATTATCTTTCAAATGCATATAAAGACACAATATAGCTTTCCTACATGAACCGCTGTATGGCAAATCAAGAGAAACAGGACTTGGCTGGCTAATACTATAAACAGGGCTGCACTTAGGGCTCGTTCACATACATTTGCTGGCAAAATGGATAAAACACCTGAAACCGTGAGTATTCTTTAGATTTCTATTAGTCGCATTTTTTTACCGTATGTTTTAAACAGCTTTTACCGCTTCAATATATTTTATTGGTATCATTTGTCAACACATGAGAAATAGGTCATACCACATACTAAAACTTTAAATGTGGCATTAAAATTTTAGACGGTAATGGTAGGAGTGAGCCCATGAGAAACAATTTATCATACTTCTATTACACTTATAGTTGTTATTTAGGGGCTGAAAACCTTAGTATACTTGTAGGTGTAAATTACATTCGTGTTGCTCTGGGTATTATGAATGATTAATACTGTACTCATAATCGGCAATTTTATACCCTATATATCATGTTCATTTATCCAACATCCTCTTCTTCATTTTATTTGACTTTGACAAACAGGTTAATGGTAAAGACCAATTAATTGAAGGAAAAGTAATACAATTTTACTAGCACTAACATAAAGATAAAAATATGCTACTCCCTATATTGTCGGGCATGTTTTTAGTTGGCCTATGGTGAAAATAGATTGATTGCAAGTCTTTGATAATTTCAAGAAATTTTTAGTGGAGAACATTTGCATTTTTTACGGGAGTATATTTTGCATGTCTTGAGGTTCTGCTAATAATATGATATATTTGCATTAATTGTAGAAGTACAGTAGTAGATTGAATATAGAATAACAAAGAGGTGCAAATAAAACAATTAATTTCCACACAATGGCATGGGTGTCCCATTTATTTTCCAATTGCAATAACTAAGGCCAAATGAACTGGTTTTAAAAGTATTTTTCTGCAGCATTATCACAATGTATAGATGAGTAACAGTGACAGGTCATTCCTTAGGCTACTGTGTCAAACATAGCCAACAATCACAATATAAGAACGTTATAGATAAAAGGTTTCACACCAAAGGCCAGGGCTACACGTGTGATTTATCTTGCAAGACAAAATTATATGCACCAAATGTCACACAAAAATCACATGCAGCTACTGCATATCCTGGTAAAATACATAAGATACACTTGGACCTGCCTTATGGGGAGATGTATCAAACCTTGGAGAGAGATTAAGTGGAGAGAGGTAAAGTACCAATCAATCAGCTTCTAACTGCCATTTTACAGGCTGTGTTTGAAAAATGACAGAAGCTGATTGGTTGGTACTTTATCTCCCTCCACTTTCTCTCTCTCCAAGGTTTGATACATCTACCCCTAAGGCAGATCCAAGTGTTATTTGGAAATCTCTTCTTCATCTCCCAGCTCAACACTCCATGGCAGCCAGAACCATGCAGATAGTTTGGTGACAGACTCTTCCTCTCATATTTGTCTATCCTGTAATTCTTAGACAGTCCATCTCAGAACATTGATGGGAGAGTAACACCCAAGACCATTTGAATGGTGAATGCTGAATAGAAAACAGAGGCACTTGCAGAAGACTTAATAGAGATTCACAGTGCTCTGTTCTATGAAAAAAGGTGCCTGCACTCACCTAAAGTTACAAATTCATCCAAAATGTATACTAGCTCCCACACTCTGGCTAAATGTGCAGATACTTATATTTATTTATTATTTCACTGATGTCTTACTCTTTCTGAAACTAGTATAAAGGCCTCCATACATCAGAGATTGATTGCAGCAATCGTGCAATTTGCAATCGATTGTGTATAAAATTTTTTCCCTTTTTCAATCGATTGTGGCATCTCTGCAATCTGCAATCGATTGAAAAAGGGAAAGATTTTTATACACAATCGATTGCAAATTGCACGATTGCTGCAATCAATCTCTGATGTATGGGGGCCTTAAGAGATTGATCCAATTAGGTGCAAATTACTCGCACCTGTACGCGCGGCTGTATGCCACACTTATGGTACCTCTGGATTTGCCCATTTTTGTTTGCAGCCCCATAGGGCCAGGGTGAGATCGGGCCCCGTTGCGACTGATTGGAGCAAGCCCTAAAGCTGCATACACACGTAAAGATTTTCTGTCCAACCATCCAACTAGTTGATTGGTTGGAATGAAAATCTGGTAACGTATGAAAGCAAATGTCAATCAGCAATTTGCTCCCAAATGCCTTAATATGGACAAAAACTGTTGTTTGAACAAATTGTTTAGATCAAACATTTAACAAAATTGTCTGACGACCATTTTCATCTGTTTTCTGGCATTTAGGAGCAAATTGATGATCATTATTTACTCCCATACGGTACCAGATTTTCATTCCAACCAATCAACTAGTTGGATGGTTGGATAGAAAATCTTTACGTGTGTATGCAGCTTAAGAGTTAAAAAATTAGACCCACATAAAAAGGTGCCAAAACCTCCTACCCAAGTACTACCCTAATAAAGCACTGCTGATTCGGAGTTAGAACTAGATCTACTAAACAGTAGTTTTTAACAATTTTCTATTTGCATTTTGTTGGTGAAGGGATCATGGTAACATTTCTAAGTCTGTAAATCCCCTTTAAATATACAGAAATGTGAAAATAAAAAGTTAATTCTATCAAACCTGAAAGAACCAATTACAGTCATCATAGCTGCTGCAAAGCTAAATCTGGCAGCTATAAAGGCTTCATAAAACATATTCAGGATCATGTACAACGGGTCACATCCTGATCCAGCTCAGTAAACAACTTGTTATATGTTTGAAAAGATTTTGTCCTGTGCCAAAATGTTTCGATTCTTTTCAGATAAGGAAAATAAACAGCATTGATATTTATTTCAACCAGCACTTTGTAGCAAATGTGAATTTTCCTGGCTAAGATTTTTTGATTTTGACCGGATTGCTCATTGCAAAGACGCCCGACTAATAAAGATTTATATCTTGACAATATCTGCACAGTAAGGGGGTATATTTACTAAAGTGCTGGTTTTTTGAAGTGGAGATGTTGCCCATAACCATCAAACTTAACATTTGTCTAGCACCTACTAGAAGATAATAGCTAGAATCTGATTGGTTGCTATGTGCAACATCTCCACTTCTAAAAACCTGCACTTTAGTAAATATACCCCTAAGTATGTGGGGATCTGGACATATACATGACATGTATGTAAAGATTTGCATATACAACCAGTCAAAAGTTTTAGAACACCTCCATTTTTCTAGTTTTTATTTGAGTGTAAGCAACTATAGTCCAGTGTGCAACCTGAAATAATACAAAGATAAGCTGTAACCTGCTAGAAGTTAAAATTAATAAGTTAAGGTTGACAAAAACTAAAAATGTATGAAATTTTGCTAGCTATAAAAAAAGTCCTTTTTCAGAGAACAAGAAAAAGGTTAAGAACTTACAGCTTATATATCGCAATGACAAAGAGGCTTGCCAGGGCCATGAACACTGCCAGTGCACTACTGAAAATCTTATAGCCCAATTAATCAAAATTCGTCATCTTTGATTCATCACGCAGAGTTTTCATACACCATTTATTATGTGAAAAGATTGTTCCTCAATAAAAGGGTTTATTTACTAAGCCATAGCTTATAAAAACATCGCCTTTTTACATTCTGGGCTTAAACATGGTGGGAGGCGGCAGCTTTCTTAGTAAATAACCTCCTGTGACACCAACTGTCAAACATGAAGGAGGAATTGTGATGGTCTGAGGCTCTTTTGCTGAATCCTGAGTTGGGGACTTGCACAGAGTGATTGGCACCATGAACCAAAAGGGCTCTACTGCATTTACCTCTGGCCTATGCTTAGTTGGTCAAGGGTTCATCCTACAGCAAAATAGTGAATCAAAACATACCTCCAGTCTAGGTCGGAACTACCTTCAAGAAAAAGATAGGCTTTAAACCATGGAATGGCCAGCACAGTCTCCAGACCTTAAACCCCATCAAGCTGATTTGGGATGAAGTGGACAGTAGGGTGGAAGCAAATCAACCTAAAAGTGTAACACATATGTGGGAACTTCTTTAACAGTGTTTCGAAGGACTTATAACATTTGATTTAATTGTAGAAAGAAGGCCACAAGTGTGTTCGGTGGATATGTATCTGCAAAAGGTGGCTACTTTCATTAGTCAAAATTTTTTTATTACATTTTGTTAAACAAAATATATTATTTCTTTTAATTTTTTTTATTTCCAATTATTTGGTCTATGCTTTAATTCCAGAACACATTGAGAAATAAAACTGCATAAATTTCAATGAAAACTGGAAAAATGGTGTTTTAAAAATTTTGACCGGTAGTGTATAGTTTACTAAATTTTAAGCTTTTTATTAATTTACTTGTTTTGTATTATGATAACTGAGTAGTAGAAGGTTGTTGAGCTTTGGTATGATTCATATTAAGCCAATAAACAACACACTCCTTGAACGTACCCGCTTATTTAGTGGTCCTAAAGCCTGATGGGAACATTTTCAATTTAGGAGACAAAATTCGAAATATATCTAAGACTCATCTGTAGGTATAATAGTATTAATAGCCCTTAAACATACACTTTGTGCAGTTAGTCTTATCAAACCTGGCAAAGAGATTCCTTCCTAATAAGTTATTGCTTTGTACTCAAAAGGAATCCTAGTATTGTTGTGATAAGTATGACCGTACAAAGTTCACCTTGTCCTTCCCTTATACAGTACCTCCATGCAATTGCTGTTAAATCAGTGACTGGAATCATCGCCTTTTAGGTTGGTGGAAAGTTTTTCTTTAGATAACAATCAATGACAAAAAGGCTCAACAAAACATAAAATAACCATTCTAGGTCTGTTCTTCAGATTAGTGGTAACTGACTGTTATCGAAGGTTCAACCAAATCGTAATAAATAGACGCATATTTCTTGCCACCTTTGTCAGGTCAGAATTGGGGTGGTTAATGTTAGCGTAAGGCTTATAATGAAAAATACTGAGTGACATTAAAATACAGTGAGTTAGCAGAAAACAATAAAATGAGGCACCTATACATGATGTATACATCCATAGACAATGGCCAAGGGTGCTAATATTGCATCTGTCACCTCCACAAAGAAGAGGCAGCCTATCAATTAATTAGGAACTATTGATCTCACCAAGATGTACTAAGCTCTGGAAAGTGATAAATTGGAAAGTGATAAACTACTAGCCACTCCTAACTGTCACGTTACAGGTTGTGTTTGAAATATTACAGTTAGGAGCTTATTGGTTGGTAGTTTATCACTCTCCAATGTATCACTTTCCAGAGCTTAGTACATCTGCCCCAAAGGCACAAAAATTAGGTACAATATAATAAATTCAATGATGGGAGTAATCTTACAGAAACATTTCCGATTCATAAAATATATTTGTGATTTTGTCACCAGCGGGACTTCCTGTGACACGCTAATAAAGATCTGATAGTTTGAATGTGCTTTTTGCGTGACTTGCTATCGCAATTATGACTAGTTTGAACCACAGTTACTCCTGAACAATTCTTATCATTCTTAAGATGGCAAACTGTCGTAAACCTATACTGGTGGCCACTGATAAACCTCAGCAATGATTGTATATTTTCTACTTTTTTACAACAAGTTAAGATAAATTCATTTTAGTGCAGGTAGGTTTTACTTTGACCTGACTACAAACAAGAAGTCCAGGATTAAATACAAGACAAAGCAGTATGTCATTCATAATTTAAGGCATTAATATCTTATATCATGCCCACGTTCTAGCTTATTTCTGTAAGTAAAGGCACATATGGGAAAAGCAAGGCAAACAGTTTTACTTATAAGCAGAATATTTATGCTCTGTAAAATAAAATAAGTTAGTATTTTGGTTAAAAAAAAGTAAGACATTTACATTGCCCTGTAAAACCTGGTCGACAGAGTAGCGAATGAATGTAAGTCCAAGTCTTGTAGGGCTGCTTATAAAAAAAACAGTCTCTTCATTGTTCTAAGGCAAAAACATGCTTGTGGTTGCATACACCAGTCCCAGGTTCCCCATAGTTGGGAGAAAAGTGAGCTTCAGTCATTGAAATTGATGAATTAGTGGCACTTTGACAGTTTTCACTTCTGATATATGTGATGATTTCTGGATGATGCAACTGGTGGTCCCCTGCAGTTTGTCTTTTCCTTGTGCAAGGTTCGTTAAAGCCATCGCTGCATTAATCTCCCGCCAGTAGGTCTCATCCTTGCTGGCCCCTTTATTAACTGCACTAGATTAAGTGAAAAGAAAACACAATTGCATCAGCTTGCTTATTGAGAAACAGTTGCAGATGCATAAATTAAATGGTCATATTCATTACTATATAAATTAAGGATTGTACAGGACATTAAGAATTCTACCATTTTTAAGCTGGCCATACAGCCATGGCCAAAAGTTTTGAGAAAGTATTGGTTTCCACACAGTTTGCTGCTTACAAATTTTGTCATATGTTACTATGGTATACTGAAGTAAAATTACAAGCATTTCATAAGTGTCAAAGGTTTTTATTGACAATTACATTAAGTTTATGCAAAGAGTCAATATGCTAGGAACTGTATTAAATACAGATCCAGCTGTGATTTAACAAACCACCTATTAAACATCCAGTAGAGTTACTGTACCTATTTGTATACCTTTTGATTAATGTAAGTTATAGTATCCCTGTACTTTCTGCACAGATTATCTCATTACCTACCAGTATGTTTATGCAGTGGCGTAACTAGGGTATTTGGAGGCCAGGGCAAATTTGAAAACGGTGCCCCCCCCTATGTGCGCGCGATGTAGGCGTGTGCAGCAAAAATGGGCGTGGTCACCAGGGGCGGGGTCTCTTAAAAATGGGGCGTGTCAACACACATGCCCCTTTCTCGTCACTCTGAACATTCCTTTCCATTCCATATGCACCTTAACCCCAGTAGTGCCCCTTATACAGTTCCCCCCTATGCAGTGCCCCCAGTAGTGGTCCCTCTAATGCAGGCCCCCAGTAATGCCCCTTATACAGTACCCCCAGTATGCAATGTCCCCAGTAGTGGTCCCTCTTATGCAGGCCCTCAGTAGTGCCCCTTATACAGTACCCCCAGTATGCAATGTCCCCAGTAGTGGTGGCTCTTATGCAGGCACCCAGTAGTGCCCCTTGTACAGTACCTGCAGTAGTGGCCCCCCTTATGCAGCTCCCCATTAGTTCCCCTTATACAGTATCCCCAGTAGTGGTTCCCCTTATGCAGGCCCCCAGTAGTGCCCCTTATACAGTGCCCCCAGTAGTAATCCCCCTTAAGCAGCCCCCAGTAGTGGTCCCCACTATCCAGTGTCCCCTGTAGTGGTCCTTCCTATTCAGTGCCCTCAGTGCAGTGTCCCTTGTGCCTCCAGTAGTAAGCCCCTTATATAGTAAGCCCCCATTGTAGACCCCTCCATGCAGAGCCCCCAGTAGCAGTCCCCCCATGCAGTGCCCCCAGTAATGGTCCCCCTATACTGTGCCCTTTATATAGTGCCCCCAGAAGTAGTCCCCCCTAAGCAGTGTCCTTTATATAGTGCCCCCAGAAGTAGTCCCCCCTAAGCAGTGTCCTTTATATAGTGCCCCCAGTAGTAGCCCCCCCTATGCAGTGCCCTCAGTAGTGGTCCTCAATGGAGTGCCCCCAGTAGTGGTCCCCCCAGTGGTGCCCCCAGTAAAGGTCCCCCTGATTAGTGCCCCCAATAGAGGTGCCCACAATAGTGGTTCCCCCATTAATAGTTCCCCCGATTAGTGCGCCCAATTGAGGTGTCCCCAGTTGTAGATCCCCCCCAATGGTGCCCCCAGTAGTAATCCCCCCCCCGACAAATACAAACACACATATACAGCGAAAATAAAACAGTAAATAAAAGAAGAAAAATAAACTCACCTGAATCCATGCTCCGGCTACAACTCCCGCCGCCGTCCGCACGTCAGCCCTCCCGGGCTGGCACGCTCTGCATTATGGGAGAGACGTCATGACGTCTCCTCCATTACCCACTGCAAGAGCCGGAAGGCGGAGCTCATGAGTGAGCTCCAGCTCGGCTCTTGCAGTGGGCGCTGCAGCAGTCAATGAGAGTGTGTCTGACTCTCATTGGCTGCTGTTTAACACACACATCAACGCCGTGCGCGGCATCGATGTGTGTACAGCAGCAGCAGCCAATGAAAGTCTGTCTGACTCTCATTTGCTGCTGGCTAACACACACATTGCCGCCACGTTTGCGGCGATGTGTGTGTAAAAATGCACAGCCTGAGCCCGCCTCCCACCCTCCACCTGGCACTATTGGGCAAGCACTCAGGGGGAGGGAAGGGGCTCGGCTGTGCAGCACAGGACTGGCGCTGAGAAGCCTAGCGCCGGTCCTGTGTAAATGTGTAGTGCTGACCGCACTCACTGCAGTTGGCACTACACTGGGTAACTAGGCCGGCGGCACATCCACACATACACACCCCCCGCACCGCCGGACCCACGGTGCCCAGGGCATGTGCCCCGCTCGCCCTGCCCTAGTTACACCACTGTGTTTATGCATTGTACTTTTCATTTCATATATATATATATATATATATATATATTGTCTGTGTTTATGAATTAAATATACTGAAATTAATGAGCACATTTGCATGGTTCATATTTTCTGTATACTATTTATAGCACCACTAGAACTGAGTTCAGTACCTAGCATTAGCCTTTGCATACCGAGTAGGGTTATTAAGAAAAAGAGATCATTACTAGTCGTCACTCTCATACCGACCATTTACACAAATTATAGGGGTTGAGCGCAGTACTTTATACTCAGGGGCGTTTAAAGAGAGGAGTGTGTGCAGCCTCTGTTTGGGCCCCCTCCTCTCTGTCAATGTACTGAGCACTGTAGATTCTGGTTTCATGCCAGAATCTACTACGCATGGGCGGGGCTCCGGGAAAATGGCACCGCCGCCATTTTCCCAGTGAGTCTTTGCTGCTCTGCACATCGGAATCTGCTGAGAGGTAAGTATATTATTAACTATGGGTGCAGGGTGTGCTGTGTGGGCCCCCCTGGATGCAGGAGCCTGTGTGCACCGCACACCTTGCACCCATTATAAAGATGCCTATGTTTAAACTACATACCGAACAGTTTAGAGTTTTCATAATATACTGTATACGTGAGTCCAGAGTTTCTATGATATATAGGGTGGGACTTTATGCAATGCCATCCCTCCTGCAACAATTACAATAATAAGTATTCTACTTGTTCATTCTGACAGGATGGTATTTGTAATTGATCAATACATGCATTCATTTTTTTGAAATCGCAACTACCGTTTTTCCGGTCTCTATTCATGGCCCCTGGTTAAGTTGAAAAGGCTGTTCTCTCTCCCTCTCTCTCTGTATATATATATATGGAAAAGGACAGGCCATGGCAGACAGCGGAGATATTTTCTGCGTTCCCTCCATTATACATTCGTGTGATACTATTTGCGAGTATCACTTAATACTTGATATTTACAGGAAACACCCTATTACAGGGATATACTGCAAATATTGAATGATAAACAGGTCCCAAAGCACAAAGTTTTAATTTGTTTGGTACATACAGATGTAATACAGCGGACTCACCTTTGGCACTTATTTGGTCCAGATTCCAGAGTGTCTAAAATGAAACAAAATTGCATGTGAGTTAATTTTGTAAAATTGTTAAATTTTTTAGAAATATGAAATGTATGTTGAAAACAATTTATACATTTACCTTACTTTAGTAACACTAGGGGTTATTTACTAAAGTACAGGTTTATAGAAGAGGAGATGTTGCCCATAGCAATCAATCAGAATCTATCTATTATCTTCTAGAAGGTGCTAAATAAATAAGTAGAATCTGATTGGTTGCTATGGACAACATCTCCACTTCTATAAACCTGCACTTTAGTAAATATACCCCTAGGAGTGGTGTAAAATTCCAGGGCATAAATTGGCAACATGTATGGGATTATTTAATGATCCCTTTGCAGAGAGTAATGATGTGGGAAACCTTCAGCAATTAGCATCTACTGTATGTTTAGGTCATTTGGCTTTGCACTGTTATGCCTGGCTTTGTTAGTCTGTGGCCATGTCTCTGTGCATACATGCACACTATTCATTGTATGATTCGTACTACCACTGTGCTTTGTGTGCTGTGCAGTATTGCTAAGGTGGAAAAGTCATCTTTACTCTTCTTTACAGTGTACCACCAAAGCCATAAGCATCTCCGCAACTTGGTTGGCATAGTGATTAGCATTACTGTCTCACGGTCATGAGTTCAATTCCTGAGTAAGGGCACTATCTGTGTGTGGTTTGTATGTTCTCCCCATGTTTGAATGGGTTTGCTCCGGTTCTTTACAAAACTCCGAAAACATAATTGTAGGCTAAATGGATTCTGACCAAAAATATTAATGTGTGCAGAATGTGATAGGGAATGTACATTGTAAGCTCCAACGGTGCAGAAGAACTGTCGAGGAGCCTACCAGCAAAGAAGTGGAATCTTATTCACACAATGATAACTGGGAACATTTTAGCATCTGTATCAATACCCAAGGTGATAACAGAATGTGCAGGGATTCTACTCAGCAAATGCCTCCTCAGCTTTTTCAAAATGGTTACACGACCAAGGCAGACTGCTAATGGCAGAGTAAGTAGCAGGGAACCTAGGTATCTCAGGATAGATAGGAGCACATGCCCAGAAAGAAAGTCAATGCTAATAGGCAAGTTTTTGTTCAGATGCAAACTACTCAATCATAAAACTGGCAAGCTATGTACTGTACTTCAATTGGCCTCAGAGAGCACACATGTCAAACCTTGGTCCATTTATTATATCAACCTCGCAGCAGCCAATGCCCAGGTGTCTCCCCACTCTGGCAGCCTAACCCCGGCAAAGAAGACCTCAACTAGACACTGCTTGTGATTATTGCCCAGGAAACTGTCTCATCCAAATGGTGTCTTTAATCCCCTTGCTCCAACGGAAATTGTGCAGAATATAAAATACAATGGACCTAGACTTTTTGGTGCCCTGTGCCAAAGAGAGCATTGGTGCCCCACCCATTTTTTAAATAGGGACATAAGATAGTGCACTTGAAAAAGGTGCCATGGCCTCATGGGGAAAGGCCAGGGAAGAGATAGGAGAGGCCAGGAGATGCTGGGGATAAAAGAAGAGGAAGCTACAAGTGAGAATGATAATAAACAGAAAAATTGACAGGCCCAAACAGCGCCCGCTGCCCTGTAGTGGCCTGTGCCATGGCACATGTCGCACCACCCTAGTTCATAAACCTAGTACAGCAATGATAAATAAGTGATAATGATAAACCAAACTTAGAAATAGGTATGTTTTTCCTTCAGTCCTTTTAAGAGATGAGAATGTTTTTTTTTACACTTTCATGTGGCTTTCATGTTGGGTCATGATGTACGAGATTCAATATTTTGTATTTTGTGTTCAAGGCCCTTTAACTGGTAGAAGAAACACTTCAGCCATAAGAAAATGTCCACATTCTTTCTTATATGCACTGGCTGCATGAGATCAGCCTTAGGCGCAATCTGATGTATTTGATGCTGATGAAGTTCATGCACATGTGTTCACCGCAAATAGCATCTGAGCCAGTGCAAGTCCTTTAAAATATTTGTTGCGCCAAGGAAAGCCCAATTTTTAATGCAACACGGATATTTCATTTTCTGTGTTAAAAATGATCATATTTTCACAGCATGCCTCCTATAAAACAAACTGAAATAGTAATTGATTCATGAAAACCACACATAAGTCTGTTTTTGATAAAATGGAATGTAATAGGGGAATAAAATAAGGCCGTACGTTTAATATTATCACAGTATGCACGCTGGCGTTGCTTTTCAGAGGTCAGAAAGTGCTTTATGAGTCCTGGACATGGAGTTACTTGAATAAACTTTTAGAATCCCCCACACTTTGTGTTATGCACAGAAATTCCCGTAAACTTTTATGATTAAGTCACATAGACGCTTGCCACGTGCCAGGTACTGCAATGTTTACAAATTCTTCTCTGTGATATATTATATGTGATATTTTCTGCTGACACATGGCCGCTACATAATAATGTGTTTTCCACACATTAGGATATTTTTTTTATTTGTGCTTTAAAGCACTAACACCTTTTGTCTCAAGCACTGTTATAATGCTGAAGATAAAAGGCAGATGCAAGAAACAAGCTAAAATATCAGTGTCAAGGACCCAGTTCCAGGATACTCCAATCTATAACCACTGTCAGTAACTTTGTCAAGATCAGCACTTACTTCAGCCTGTGTGATATGGGTCTGACATAGAGTTAATTAAAAAAAAACAGTCACCTGCTGTTTACAGAAATTATTACACTACCCAGTATATCTCCCACTCCCTATTAATTCATCTGTCACCACTTAAGAATTTTTCAGGAACTACTTACACCAAATAGGAATCTTTAAGACCTCTCTGCAACTACTAGTAAGTCCCAGTTATCTGTACCCAAATAATAACCTATAGTACAGATATGTAGCATGGATTGGCCAAATTCAAAATGGATCTGATAAAAATCACAGAATCCAATCTTATTAAATGAAGTTTAATATGAGAAAGATACAATGCTTAAAGTATATACAAAAACAATAATAAGAAAAGTGGAATAGCCTCCCATCAGAGGTGGTTGGAGCTAAAACAGTGTAACAATTTAAACACGCTTGGGATAGGCATAAGAATATCCTTGAGAGACATAAGGAGAAAATAGGGTCGAAGTTGCCTAAAGGATACATGAAAAGGGGCAGACTAGATGGGCCAAGTGGTTCTTATCTGCCGTCAAATTCTATGTTTCTATAAGAATGACATATAATATATTGGGGCTTTTGAAAAGTTTTGAAGAAATATCAGGGTTTGCAGTGAACATCAGTAAGTCAGAGGCACTTTATTTGGGCTCGCGCAATTCATTGCCACGTCTGCCTAGCGATGTTTCACTCAATTGGGCCAGGGACAGGATTGCATATTTAGGTATTGTAATTCCTAGCAATTTGGCTAACTTGTATCCTTTTAATTATAGGCCCATTATAAAAAAAATTTCGGATGAGTTGGAAGGCTGGAGGAATATCACTCTGTCATATATGGGACGCGCGAGCTTAGTCAAAATGATTTCATTTCCAAGGTTAATGTACACGCTTCAAATTTTACCTTTGTTCATTACAGTTAAAGATCTGCGACTTTTAAATAAGTTATTTAGATCCTTTATATGGAATGGTAAACGGCCCAAGATTAGCTTGATAAAATTGCAACAAACCAAATTGAATGGGGGAATAAGCTTTCCAGACATCAGATTATACAACAAGGCAGCTATGGTCCGCTATTTGTCGGATTGGATAAATGGAACAGAAAATTATGCTAATACTTCACTTGAACTAGAGTTTTTAGATCAGGGCGATTTGATTACGTTTCTTCACTCCTATGATCAGGAATCACCCACCACAATTAAAACTAATCCATTATTGTGGAATACAAAACGAGTATGGCATTTAATAAGACATGAGGCGGGCCTTAACTCACACAAGTCATTATTTCTCCCTCTTGTAAGAAATCCGCATTTCCAATCTGGACAGGCGACATATCCGTTCACAATATGGAGAGTGGGTGGCATTCAGAGAATAGGTTGTTTAGTAGATAAAGGAACATGTCGGGCTTTGTCTTTTAGCGAAGCAGCAGAAAAGTATGATACTCTGTTGGGGTTCCCCATGGCCTTCCTGCAGGCAAAACATTATATCAATTTAGTAATCCAGGAGTTTGCGGCGAAAGATTGGGATAATCCAGTAGATTACCTTCTTTCCAAACCCCCAATGCTTAAGAAAGCTATTTCTAATTATTACCAATATTTTAAAGTATCTTTGGATCACATGTCCAATGCTAGGGGTCTTTCGAAGTGGGTTCATAAATTTCCCTTGTATACAGTTGACGAGCTATTGACTGCCCTTAATTATTCTTGTAAATCTTTAACATCAACAATATATGTAGAGATGTTTCTAAACATCTTTCATGGAGCATATTTGTCTCCGCATAGGAGTTTTTTAATGGGACGTTCGGTTTCTCATTCCTGTTATAGGTGCGGAGAAGATAATGCAGACTTATACCATTGCTTTTGGTCGTGCCCAATAGTCCGAGGATTTTGGTTACGGATTAAACGATATGCGGAGTCAGCTTTACTCAATTATATCCCTTTCATTCCAGAGTGGGCTATTTTTGGCATTATACCTACAGATATGAGAACTAGCAAAGGAAGCAGAAGATTGTTATTGGCAATAAGTGCGGCTGCTCGTAAAACAATACTGCAGGAATGGATTTCGACCTCCTCCCCATCTTTTGCGTTATTTAAGGCAAAGTTATATAACATATTTCGAATGGATTGGGTAGAGGTAGTCTTAGAGAAAGATAAGAAAGTAGAGAAATTTTTTGATATGTGGGAATCATATATATCCACATTATCCCTAGACATGCGGCGCCAAATATATTATAGTGTGAAGGATACATCTTGGTTTCTACTCCAGACTATTGGAAATAATCCACCGATAGACATCAACTCTACCACGACCTAATGTGTCTACATCGGATGCAGATGATTGGGATTCCTTTGGGAGCGGGGGGGGGGGGATTGGGAGAGAGCCCTTTTTGTTTTTGTTTTTGTTTTTGTTCTTGTATTATTTATATTTGTTTTTGGTTGTATTTGTCAGATGTTGGAAGTTTCAAACATTATCTGATATACAATATGATCTGATAATTAGGATATATACAGTGTTTATATCAAGGAGCACTACTATCATAAGCTACGTATATATATATATGGTTTTTTGATTTGTTACTTTATAATGTCCGTAACAACTATGATCTATATGTCTAATGTACTCTATGTATATTTGTATTTTCTGTGATTGTTATTTTGATGTATTTGATTGTGCTTACGTGCAGTGTCTCAATAAAAGAAATTGTTAAAAAAAAAAAGAATGACATATAAAGATAGTCACGGGCAAATAAATTTCTTATAAACAAAGAGGAAAACTTAATGAACAGTCTTACTTACATGAATCTATTTGCAGGGAGATGCAAGAAGAAGGTGCTATTTCAAATGTCTGATTGGCTCCCAAGAATTTTACAAAGTTTCAGAGTTCTTTTTGGTATTTTATGCTTCCCTTGGCTGTCACAAAATGCCCCATCTGCTGGGTCACTGGCTTCTGCAAATTCTAATTAGGTTGTATGGCCCTTTGGCCAGAACATGCTGTCAAGCAGTTGTGGAGGGATGAAACTAACTCATGCTGGTGAGTAGGGCAAAACCTCATCAATTTAACATTATCTGTCTGTTGGATAATTTGCTGGCAGTCCTATTTGGCGATACATAAATCTGCCAGCCTCCACCTCACCTGACATCTTCACAGACAAATAATTAATCCTGCAGCTGGACAGTACAAATTAAGGATCCTTCGCAGGTCACTATGCTGGTAATTAAAATAAATACACTTAATAAACACACAGAGTTACATTCTGCCTAATATCTTGTTATCCATAACATTATCACAATAATCAGTACCTGTGTTTTTGTGTTAAAAAATTAGTAAGATGCAGTCACCATCAAATCGAATTTACTGGTGTGGAAGTAATCCTAGATAGTCACCTTAATGAGGTAAAGAGATTACTGGAAATGTGATTATGACACAGTACTTGTTTCTGAAAAAATATGTTGTTGCCTAAAGGTTTATGCTTAATCACTAATGTTATATTATGTGTAGTGTAGACAATAGAGAACAGGCCTGATATTTATTGATATATATGTTGAACTCCTAATATATGCGACTTGTGTAATACTAATTACCAATCAAAAAAGTAACTTACACGGGGTAGCAGTCGGGAAGCCAACGGACGTAATCCCGACCGCCGGCTTCCCGACTGTCTAATTCCAGCAGGGGTCTAATGACAGGTGTCGAAATCCCGATGCCTGTCATTAGACCTATGCCAGGAGCCCGACACCCGGCTTACTGATCGAAGGTAAGCCGGGCACCAGGCGCGGACAGCTGCGCTGGGGGGAGGGTTAGAAGCTCCCGGGGAGGAGGGGGAATTAGGGTTAGGCACCCCCTGGGAGGTTAGGGTTAGGCTAGGGGAAGGAGGGGTTAGGGTTAGGCACCCCCGGGGGGAGGTTAGAGTTAGACACCCTCCCGGGGGACATAGGTTTAGGCGACAGGGAAGGGGGGGATTAGGTTTAGGAACTTAGAGGGGGGATTAGGGTTAGGCACTTGGGTAGAGGTTAGGGTTAGGTACCCCTAAGGGAGGGTTAAGGTTTGCGGGTAGAATAGGGTTAGTAAATACTTACCTTTGGACGATCCGGATTTTCACCCCTGCCGGGCTGCCGCTGTCAGGACTTGAACCGCCGGCCATCATACTGATTCCTTTACACGGATATACACTATTCTTAGTTAAACCTTATTCTTGGAGGTTTTTTCTATTTAGCTTTGTGCTATAAATATATATATATATATATATATATATATATATATATATAACTGTATCGGGCAACAAGAGTATCCTGTGACTTGCCTGGAGGGTGAATATATGACGTGGTGTGTACCCAATTCCTAATTAATGCGACTCTAGTCATTCTAACTTTACAGCTTCTGTATCTTGATTGACAATCTCTTTGGGTCCATATACATGCATTTTGTGGCTAACTAATTACTAGACTACATAGCAATATATTTGGGTACCGTAATGCTGGGTACACACTGGCCAATATATTGGCCGATCTATTGATCAGCCAATATATCGTGCCACCGTCGACCAGTGTGTACAGACGATACAACGTCGTTCACAGACATATCACATTGGCTGTGCTGCACAGCCAATGAACAGATATGTCTGCAGAAATATCTGTCCATCGGCAAGTGTGTACGGGCAATCAGCTGGTCGCCCGTACACAGGGGCGCCGAGAGGGGGGGGATCAGTGAGCGGGTACTAATTACCCGGGTCCGGCACCGCTCCCCATCCCTCTTAGGTCACAGCAGCCCAGCACATGCTGCTGTGTGCTGGGCTGCACTGGGAGACTGTCCAAGGCTGCTAAAGTAGCAGCCGGAGAGTCTCCTATGCCAAAGGGGGAGAGCGATCACGCTGATCGTGTCCCCCTTTGGCTGTGCGCCAAGCTGAGGGGCACACAGCACCCCTCTCCCCAGCATGCGACGCAAATGTTTGTTGTTTTCTTTTTTTGAAGGGGATGTGGTCATGAGGGCCACTATTAGGCCACGCCCCATACCCCTTCCCAAGCCGGCCCAACCCACTGCAGCATGCAGATGATGGTCGTCCAGTGTGTATGAGCGACTATCATCTGCAGATATATCTGTAGATCTCTCGATCTGCAGAGATATCGCTATAGTGTGTCCCCACCTTAAGTCTGTAAGTCAGTGGCAGAACTATTCCCACTTCAAGGGGTGCAGTCGCTATAGGGCCCAGAGATAAGGGTTGTCCAGCAATGCTGGTATAACCTCCTTGTAGTTCTGAGCATGCAGTGGGTGTGGCGAATACACAGTAAAGTGCAAAACGGGCTGCATTATGCCTGAATATGGAGGAGCAGTAGTTTGTACAGAGAGGATGCATTGAGTATAGTAAGGCATTCACAGTGAAGTAGGGAGTGGAGATTTTATTGTGCAATACTGTAACTAAGCAATATTTAAGGAAATAAAATGAAGATTATTAATAAGTATCAGTAAATTGGTAGGAGTTTGGACATTGCTGTGAAGTTTATAACACTGTACAGAGTACTTCTAAAGATTGTTATGGAGTTACACAAATCAAGGCCCACTTATGGTATGTGGAGGCATTTCAGAGAGTGATGAGTAGATTTGTAGTGGATAAGCCAAGCAACCAGCATGGAAAACCCCTTCATTTAGGAGGAGATGTAACAAACCATCTAAAGAGGACAGGTGGAGAAGTTATCCATTGCAACCAATCAGCTTCTAGCTATCGTTTTATAGAACGTACTTGATAAATGCTAACTAGAAGCTGATTGGTTGCTATGAGTAACCTCTATTAGTCCACTGTACAAGGATTGATGCATATCCCTCAGTGGGAAATGTATCAGGTCTCTAAAAAGAGAAGAGGAGGACAAATGGAGAAGTTGACTATAGCAATCAATCAGCTCTTAGTTATCATTGTATGGAATGCATCTGATAAATGCTACATCAAAGGTCAACTTCTCCAGTTGCCCACTTCTCCACTCTTTAGAAGGCTTGATACATCTCCCCATTTAGCGACATCTATAGGTGTTTGGGTGTTTTTTTTTTTTTATGGGAATCATTAGTGTTTTTTACATTTAGACCACAACAAATCAGAAAAGAAGATTTTATTTTCTATTGAAGTGGTGACTGATTGTTTTAGGTTATTGTATTAAGGACCCCTGTTTGTATATTGGGACCATTCCAGGGGTTTAAATGTTGTAGATTACCCCAGCACCCAATGCCTAGGATTTGGAACTGAATCGGTATGTTATACCCCCGGACGTCAGCCCGGCGGATGAAATACCGACGCCGGAAGGCTGGCATATGGAGATCCTAACCCTCTCCTCCCCCTAAACCTCCCTTAGGGGTACCTAACCCTAACCTCCCCCCTAGTGCCTAACCCTAACCTCCCCCCAGGGATGCCTAAACATAACCCCCCTCCGCGCACCCTAATCCTAACCCTCCCGGGAGGGTGCCTAGCCCGAACCCCCCCTGGGGGTGCCTGACCCTAACCCCTCCTTTCCCTAGCCTAACCCTCCCGGGGGGGTGCCTGACCCTTAGTCCTCCTGGGAGGCCCTAAACCTAACCAACCCCTCCCCCGGGGCTATCCGCTCCCGACGCTCGGCTTACCTACGATCGGTATGCCGGGTGTCGGGATTTCGGCGTGGAGCTAATGATAGGCATTGGTATTTAGACACCTATCATTAGTCCCATGCTAGGATTTCACTGTCGGGAAGCCGGCAGTCGGTATTTTAACTGCCGGCTTCCTGACTACATACCGTTTGGAACAGGTGGAAGAACAACCCTGGTGCTTTTCAGCATTGGGCTGGTAGGTATTTTAAGTGAGTACATGCTGATAATTTGAAAGAGTCTCTGTTATATGTCCTATTTTCCCTCTGCTTTTCATCCATATTACCGGACATTTCTGCCCATACAGTGTACTCCTCAATCTGTTGCAGCAGATGCCAATAATATTCTAAAGAGTAGAAGTAGAGGTGTTACCCATAACAACCAGTCAGATTCTAGCTGTCATTTATCTAGTACATTCTATAAAATGATAGCATTAATCTGATTGGCTGCTGTGGGTAATACATTCCATTTGTCCTGGTTTGATAAATCTCCGCCTATATTATTTTCTGACTAATCAATTCAAGATCCTCCGGATTTTGGAGATGTGATGGTGACAGGTAACAAAGGACACCTAAGATTAGCGTAAAGGACAAAACACATGGAGTCAACTAGACGCAATTAAAAAAAATAGAGGATTTATTTTATTTATATAAAATCAACACATAATTCTCCTTTCCTGCTGCCATTTAGTTCCTTCCGCCTGAAGCAAGATGCTCAGCTCATCTCCTGGCAGATACAATCCCGCTTACACTGTTTTATTAACTTAGCCCTAGTGCCGTCAATATAAGAAAAGATTGACAGAACCACAATCACATCACATCATATGAACCACAAATCTGTCTCAACACAGATTTGCATAAGTCATGCATTTGGCATAGCACACGTCTGTACTATACAGCCTAATAAAAAGCACATGTAGTAACAACATAACAACCAATGAAAAGGTGACTAGGGCACCAAATGATGCATTTCTAAAACAATTTTTGCCTGTAGCCTAATTACCGGATACAATATAATGTACTGTGTTGACCACATACCTGGCATATCACTATAAAATCATGGCACAGGTGCAATATTTGAATTAATAGATTTAGACAGCTCCAAAACATTTTTTTTTACTGGAGAGAATATAGTCATAGTAATACAAAAGCACCATAATATTTGGTCAGTGGTGACTGTGAACATCTCAGCTGCTAAACAAACCCTTATCCAGGAATCCCATTTAGTTTTCTGGATCAAAACTTACCTTACAGTAGAAAGCATTGGAAACTAAATATAGCTAAGAAAACTTCCATCATTGAGGAAGGGAACATTGAAGCATTTTCCTTGTGAAAGGTTATATATTTATAGGTTACGCTTGTGGGTGCTGTTGTTTGAGAACCCGACTACAGTAAGTAATTTGTTGTTACTGCCATTTAAGGTTTGTTTTCATTTTATTTACCTACACTAAGGCAAGTAATACTGATGGTATAATGCATACTGTTCCCTGTCTGCTTATGGAAGCACCAAATATATATGCATTAATTCTAAAGTAATAGTTGATTTGGTTAATGTTATAAATGTCAGAATGCAGATCTAAGGCGCCCCTGTGCAGCATTAGAGATTGGATAAGGTTATGGGGCCTATTCATCATACGAAAAAGGCCCATTATCCATGGGGAAACGCTAGCTTCTGCTTATTTAGGATACCGGGCGATTCATCATCAGGGGTCTGAATATGATCAGCTGATAATCAGCAGACTCCAAAAGCTGAAAGTTTTCGGAGTTTGTCTGCAAGAACATACTCCATCTTCAGATGGCGCTTGTTCTCATAGCCCCGCTGCTTCCTATGGGAAGGAGTTCCGGGAGTGTGGAGGGATCCAAGCAGACCCCTCCGCCACCTGCTCACTGACTCCCCGGCGGCTTTGCGCATGTGTGGAAGCGGCGACGGGGGACAGGTAAGTAACGCAGCTATTTCTGTAGCTGCACTACTAATTACAAGGACAGCTGCTGCTCTGGAGCAATGATGAAATGCTCCATTTTTATTTATTTATTACCAGTTATTTATATAGCGCACACATATTCCGCAGCGCTTTACAGAGAATATTTGGCATTCGCATCAGTCCCTGCCCCAGTGGAGCTTACACGCTATATTCCCTATCACATGCGCACACACACTAGGGTTAATTTGTATTTTTGGAGTTTGGGAGGAAACCGGAGTACCCGGAGGAAACCCACGAAAGCACAGGGAGAATATACAAACTCCACACAGGTAGGGCATTGGTGGGAATGGAACCCATGACCTCAGTGCTGTGAGGCAGTAACGCTAACCATCTGCGAGGTGGATACTTAATCATTGGGTGCTATTTAGTGAGCAAGAAGGCTAGATGTATGTGGACATATCTGTATATTGACCAGGATTTATTAATTTATTACATTTAAAAGAGTCCTACTCTGCACAATGGTGCTTCAGCAGTCACCTTAACTTTTCTTTCACGGCTGTTTTTGAGTCTTGGAACGTCTATCAGCCTATAATTAGCTGATAGTTCTCCATTTTCTGTTATACACTTTAAATTTAACATACTGCGGACTGGAGTTTAGAGCAGGACACTTAGTCATAACCCCCAATAATACCATAGGCTGACAGCAGCTACTGGAGAAACATGAGCACACTAGCCACCAGAAAGAGTCTGTATTGTACACTAGCCACCAGAAAGAGAGTCTGTATTGTACACTAGCCACCAGAAAGAGTCAGTATTGTACACTAGAAACCAGAAATAGTCTGTATTGTACACTAGCCACCAGAAAGAGTCTGTATTGTACAAAAGCCACCAGAAATAGTCTGTATTGTACACTAGCCACCAGAAAGTCTGTATTGTACATTAGCCACCAGAGTCTGTATTGTACACTAGCCACCAGGAAGAGTCTGTATTGTACACTAGTCACCAGAAAGAGTCTGTATTGTACACTAGCCACCAGATAAAGCATACTATACTTGCCACAAGGTAGCTGTTTTGTAATTTAGCCACTAGGTAAAAGGTCTGTTGAGCACACCACAAGAAGGCTTTTGTTAACAAGGCAACTCTAAATTGAACAAAATTATTACATCCAACTTGTTTTATTTTTAACAGATTTATTTCATCTTATTTCTTGTTTTTTTTGCCACTTTTCAACTGGCAGATGCTCTGAATATAGAATGAAATACAGGCATGTTTAATAGTAACAGATGCACCATGAAGTAAAATGTGTGTATACAGCTCATTAGAAATTGCTGTCACACAGCAAGAGCTAGGAATCCATACAGTACACTACATTTGTCCCAGGATCCTATTGTTCCATACCTCAGTATTTCTATTGTTGCTGCATTGCAAACAAATGAAAATGCTTAGAGAACAGCAAATGAGGAAAATATGTCCCTAACACATTTGCTGCATCGTTCAAGTAACTAAACACGTTTGTCAGCAATACCAAGGTATTGAACTTTCCCTCTCATTAGAAGCAGACATTGGAGAGAGCCATTCCAAGGTCAGCGGGTGTTGGCACAGATAGATGACAACGCTCCAGTCCTGCTTGCTTATGTTGAGCTGTGTTTACGTAGACACAACTTGACAAAATCTGCCTTTGATTATGCATTGCACTCATTTGTGAAGTGATAGTACTCAAGCTGCTAACGAGCTTGTTGTAAATGAAAAATTATATCTAAAACACATCATTCCCATGTAAGAGATCATTTCACAACATTCTAGAAATTAAATATAAAAACAAATCACTGTGATGTAATATAACATTTTAATTGTGATTTTTAAATGTGACATACGTTTAATAGGTAATCTGAAAAATCACGTGACACAGATTGCCAAAGGCAGATAACAGTAGAAGTAGTAACAAATAAAAAATAACATCTGTCACACTGTGCACTTGCTGTTTTGATTCTTATTATACTAAAGTGCATACTATTAGCAGAGTATCGCGGAGTGCGTCTGGGTACATGGCCTATTGGCAGAGTGACCAGGGAAGGACACTGGGGTCCGTAACTTGATAGGTGGTATGAAGTAAATATATGTATATAACCACAGACCGTACACTGGGAGTACACTGGGCCCTGGGTGTATAGGACGTTAAGTGAGTCACGACGGTTAGTACACACATGGTACAGATTAACCAGGTTTCAGGCTTATTTGACCAACAGGGTGCGCATATGCGGTAGCGCATGTCGGAAATTAGGTCTCCTGCTAAACCACAATGTGGGCCCTAGAGCCAGCCTGATCTGCTGCTATTTGGATATGAGGCAGCGCAGACCGCTCCTCCTCCAACATAGGGCCGTATTCAATTGCAGGCGAAAAGCCGCTCTTGGTGAAAAGTTTTTCGCCGATGACGTCATTTCACCTATCAAAACCTTTCCGCCAATTCAATTGCAATGATTTTTCGCCTAAGCAGAAAGTCAATGCATTCATATAGGCGGAAAAGATTCGCCACTGAAAGGAGGCGGAAAAAAGTGCAGAATTGGGGTTTTGGGTGCAAAGTTGCGGGAACCGTGCAGTTTTAGGACATTCCCCCAAAGGTAAACTGCGTCAAAAAAAGTTTAAAAATCCATTAGAACACCCCTAAAAAGTACTTTCATTCTGTGGCAAAAAAGTGCAAAGTTGGGGGACAAACATAAAAACTAGCGAAATAGAATCCAGGGGAGTCCCCAAGTATACCTCAGATGTTTTTTTCTTTGCAGGTGTTTGCGGCAGGTGGTTTTTCCGTGATTTTTAACACTTCACTTTAGCAACTTTTAAATATGCTAGGCCCCATTTTCAGGTACCCAAATTTGCAGGGACTAGTTATTTTGATGAAAAAATATTGCTAAATGCTATCCTTCACCCCATATGCAAATATGCTAAAAAGAACCATCTGGCCATCGACCTTTCTGCCATTTGCCAGAACTGCCAGATGGGCAGTCCTGGCCCTGCACAAATCAGTGTGATTTGTGCATGTTTCTGCCTGTAATTAGACAAAAAAGGGTTACAGTTAAAAAAAACAACAACATGGTCCCCGGGCTCCTGAGCCAGTCCCGGATCTAAAAATATGGGGTACAAAACGTTTAGAGTTAACCAGTGTTCTATGAACCAGCACTGGGCTCTGTGAGCCAGTCCTGGTTTAAAAAACACTGATAAAAAATGGTGTTGTGGTCCCCACATATTTAAAACCAGCACTGGACTCAAACCAATGCAAAAGTATTAACACCCCTAAACTAGTTAGTCCAGGCCAGGAATCTCAGGGGTGGTCGAGACCCCTCCAATAAAGGTCCATCCTCTCCTGAGCACCCCAGCCCTAGGCTGAAGCCTGGGGCTCTTCCCTGGGCAGGTGGGTACAGGGGCAATAGAGTTAATAATAGTTGGGTACTATTGTTTTTAACAGTGGCACTACGAGTGCCAGCGTGCCTGCCCTTTGGCACTTGTGGATCTGCAAGTTCCAGCAGGCAGTCGGCACCTGTACCCCCACTGCACTGTAAAAAAATAGTAAAAAAAACCACAGGACACACGCATCATAAAAAGTATAATTTTATTATCCCTTGTCCAGTAGAAATCCATTGTTATCCCTAAAAAAAAATTAAATACTCACCTACCTCCTGGCGCAGGTCGGTCTTCTTTTCCAGTAGAGTAAGCGGACGCTGATTGGCTGTGACCCCATGTGGCTGTTGATTGTAGGGGTGCAGGGAAGAGCCCCGGCTTCAGCCTAGACCTGGGGTGCTCAGGAGAGGGGGAACCCCTTTATTGGGTTGTATAGGAAAGATTTAGGAGTGTCCTGTGCTCTGGATTTGTATGTTAGGGACCTACCCTACAGAGGTTACCTGGATATGGTGGGTAAGCCCATAACCTTGGCCATGATTATGCTAAAAACCTCAATTGATTGCAAAATTTTATTGCATAATGTATATATATTTATATATAATCAGTAATTTGTTATGCACTCGTGATTTGTCTGTTTTTGTGCCCTTTATTGGGGTGTCCCCACCTCCCCGAGATCCCTGGCCTGGGCTGACTAGTTTGGGGTGTTAGTCTTTTGGCCAGGGTTACCTGGTGGCTGTGGCATTACACACTGGCTAGTATGAGTCTGGTGCTGGTGTTATAAATACTGGGACTGGACCACAGAGCCCAGTGCAGGTTCATAAAATATGGGGGGAACCCTAAACGTTTTGTCCCCTGGATTTTTAGAACCAGGACTGGCTCAGGAGCCCGGAGCTGGTTATGCTTTCTATTTAAAAAAAAAAAAAAATGTGATACAAAGTACACACATGCAGCCTGCACGTATCTCACTGATATGTGCAGGCTACATGTTCGGGTGAGTTTGGCTGCGGTCAGACACAGGGAACTCGGGGAGAACATGATCACATACAGTACACCATCGATAAATATGATTCAGCAAAACACGACTCTTGGTAAATTTGAGAGTTTGCTCTGGAAAAACTCATGTGTGAGAAACTGATCCAGTTTAATCCACCCCAAACTTGATTCTTAGTAAATTTACTCCCTAGATTGGGTTACCAATTTATGGAAGAAATCTGTAGTGAAATTGCACTAACATCACCGAATTTCCATAGCAACTCTTATGTAGACTTCACTTCAACACTAGGGACACAGCACTCTTGCTTAGCATCAGGGGAGTTTCTACAGAGGAGGGGACCCGTATGCAGTCTCCGACACGGCCCCCTCCTTTCCCCCCGGCGGCCAGCAGTGCAGTGAACTGTGCGCCGCGAGTGCCACATTTATAGACTCTGAGCACTAGAGTGTGCCCGAAGTCTAAAGCACATGCGCGAGTCACTGAAAAATGGATGCGGTGGCCATTTTCCCTGTACTGCGCATGTGCAATCGATGGGAACATGGCCGCGGAGACCATTTTCCAGTAATTTTTTTACAGCGCCGGCCCCCCGCGCCGACGTGGGACTTCAGAGAGGTAAGTATACTATGGGTGCAGGGTGTGCGGTGCGGGGGCCCCCCTGGACTCTGGCCCATGTGTTCTGCACACCCTGTACCCATTATAGATATGCCCCTGCTTAGCATTATATTCTACTGATTCTCTGCCCAGGAGCCAAGTTAAATGGCCTTAAAAAAGGTAAAAATATGACCAAAATAGACATTACAAACATTTAATACATTTAAAGATATGGAATATTGGGCCTGATTCAGAGCCGCTCGTAAGCGGCTGCTCGTTCGCTCGAAGCGATGTTTGCCCAACTGCGCATGCGTACGGATCGTTATACGCATGCGCGAACCAGTCAGTGCGGCCGAAATTCATGTGCTCGCAAAATAGCGAATGCCTGATAATTTCAGTGACAGGCTGAGGCGTATGTGGGTGGTAACAGGGGAAGGTGCTTGAAAACGGGGAGTGGAGATCCGATCGCAGGCGTGCTTAAAGGTCAAAACGGGCGTTTTATGGGTGTGCATAATTAAAACAGCAGCGTCATTGACCACGTCACTGGGTTATTTTATAGCCAGAACTACTCGCAAAATTGTGGTAGCAAAAACCAACCACAAGAATAGCGAGCAGCTCATATCCTGTTCGATGTACTCGATTAATCAAATAAATAGCGGACATGACGTAGGATGCGAGCGGCCAGGGGGCGTAGTTTCCCAAAAAATGACCGCAAGTTTTGTTCGCTCGTTCAGACCTAGAGGCGTGAACAGACCGCAAACAGCGAACGGTTCATTTGAATAGCCACCCCTATTTTCAGGACGAGCGAGTGCAAATAGTGACCGGCTCTGAATCAGGCCCATTGTGTGCTATATGGGGGTATAACTTAATTTAAAGATTGAATTAAAGATTAATGTGAAAGATTATTTGAAACATCAAAGGAGTAAAAATATAAATACAATGTGACCCCCCCCCCATTGTAGAGCTTCATTGAGACCCTGCACAAAGCTATTTTGTAACTAACTCAGATTTTAACCCTATAGTTTTTAGCTTGGACAGGAGGGAAAAAAGGGGGGTGGGGGGTTTGGATCAATTCAGAAATGTAGTCAACCCAAATTACACAGTCCCTAGATTAAGCATAAAGTACTATGTCTATGCATATCTAGTACAAATAATTGAGATTTATGGAATACGAATGCTTAGCAGCCGCTATTAATTACAGCATGTCTGTCACAGTACAATTCTACACACATCCATCACTCAGTCAACCCAGATGTTACTGTGCAGCAATTAGTTATTTTAGCTTATACCTGATTTAGTTACTTTGCTATTTAGTAAAGTGCATTTTAAAACTAAAATAAAAAATCAGTTCATAAATTCCAATCTACGGTATGGGTCATGACCCTAGACTGTAGTCTTGCTTCAAAATTAAAAAGTTAACAGACTTTTACTGACTGTGCGCCAGCCAAGTCAAATGGCTGATTTCCATAGAGCCTATTTTCATAACCTAGAGTATTAATCACTACGATCAACAATTATCAGCACTAGTCTTCAAAGGGTAGCTTTACATGATGAGTGGATGTATGAAGGGGACTGATCAACAAGGAAGGCATAAGTTATGTTCTTCATCTTTGACCTCCAGCTTCTTTTGGGTTTTGCCGCATTTAGGAGAGCCTGGTCCTCATTGTTTGGGAGCCATCGGACGCTGCTGTCATAGTTGGTTTGCTGGGCTTCTGGTTTCTTGTTGTATTTTACCGATACTCGCTGCTGCCCCCATGACCCTTCCCCTTCATATATTTTTATTTTTGTGCCCAAATCCTCTCACCTCTCTTTTTACGTTTAAAAATCATCAATACATTTTGTTTACAAAAAACAAAGATTTTACCAATAGTAACCACAAACTAAAGCTGTTATTTTATATTACCAAAAACTTAAATGCTAGGTTCCAGAAAATTGATAATAAAGAACTGATTTTTTTTAATACTTGCACATAAAATAGCATACTATAGAAACTGTGTTTGTATCAATCAAATCACTGTACATAGCATTTAAAAGAAAATATGTTTCTTTTTCCTTAATTCTGCGCAATACAAGAGTGTTTAAAGTGTAGGAGAGCCATAGTCCTCACATGAACCTAAATAAACTACTTTATGCTTCTGACCCTCACATTCCCCAATGTTAGCACATATAACTCAGATCTCATGGTGTCAAATTATACTGACAGTGTTCCTACCATGGACAATTGATATGATATATTGGTCCAGAGTGCATAACCTATGAGCCATGGTCCAAAAAAGATGACATCCATATTGTTAAAGAAGATGTCCAGCCTGACTCACACATTTTTTGGTACATGTTTTTTATTTCAATGAATGGATCGATATGGTGTCATATCTTTCCGTACATTTGATACTCAGATACTGACAGTCTTCTATAGTCCTACACCTTATGGAAAAAGCCAAAGGTTTACTATGATAAATTACCTTATTACTATGTTCTTGCTGTTTTATAATGTATAAAATTACCTTGGCAAGTCTAAAACATTTTTATAAATGTAATCAAAGTTATCAGTGTACATAGGACATTATGCATTTGCTGGTGCTCCCTTCTTTTGGGCAATAACATTAGCATCTTTTTCCCATCATGCGTAGGGGAGAATGATTTCGGTTATGTTTTGCATAAAGACACAATTCGCCATGGAACATTTATGGAAATGGATGTGTAAAATGTGGTTAGATTCAGATTACTGCTGATATTGCGACTCTTTAGCTCTGCATCTAGTTCATACAATGCAAAATTAACTACAGACAGGAATCATTACGAGAGACCATGGAGCTACAGAAAAAGTGTATTGGATTGCATGAAAACACCCAATGTTACACTGAGCCCCTAAAAGCATAACAAAATATTATTGAGCTTTTCCTACAACGAGTCTGAACATTTGTAATAATTGCAGGTAACTTAATCGTTCACTTTTCATTGAGGGAATATACTCTATGTTTTATAATCAACATAAACATACAGTTGCACCAAAAATTATAGAGTGATGGGGATTTTTCCACAAGGTGAGTAATTAATGTTGCTATTACATGTCCCAGCCACTCCTTAAAAAGCACAAAGATATTTAAATAGAGAATTTTAAAAAAGTCTCTGAGCTAAAAACTACTCAAATAAATATAAACTGCCTAAAACAACACCTTGTAGAACACAGATAAAAAGTTGTAAAAAAAAAAAAGATAAATCTCTGGATACCTAAATCATTGTTACTTATTTGATATTAGCCTATTTAATTCTGAGTCAAAAATATTGGTGCATGATTAAGTTAATATTTAAACATTATGATAATTAATCTAAAGACCACCTTATTATTAAATATAAATGATGATGAACAGTATTGACCCATAATATATACAGTAGTAAGCATATAGTAAAATACTACTACTTGTAGTACTACTACTACTACTAATAATATATAGTAATATATAGTAAGTGTTTAGGAACATACTACTACTACTATTACTAATAATAATAATGCATAGTAAGTATTTAGTAAGATATAATCCAGAAATATAGAAATCGATTATGCTAAATTTTGTAGAAGTCTATTTCATCATTTGCATAAATATCATAAGACGTCAATTCCTTTATATATAATAATTTCAGATATATAATAAGTAGATAAAAGTATCCCAAAAGGCTTCATTCATTGGTAAATAATCTTGTGAAAAATGACTTTATTAATAAACAAAAAATGTGTCTAGAGTACGTGTAACTCTTATTCACAACAATAATCCACAAAAAAATACATAATGTATTTAAAAAATAATTCACTCTGCCTAATAGTGCTTTTTAAACGGGTAGAATAATGATTCAAAGTGTCAGCGAGTGCTTACCTACTGAGTGTAGTGGAACTCTTTTAAGGTGGTGTTACACAGACACTATTAAGGCTATTGCTTTACCAGCTATAGAAGTAGTCATGACTAATCTTGATAGCCTTTTTATTGTAGCTGGAAAAGCTCAGTGTTTTTTTCATCTCACAGTTTATTATGAGCGCTTAAAATGCTCTGTGTGACATGTTCAGCTCAAATATAATGTATTTCAATTAGAGAGTGGTTTTATAGACATTTGATTATGACGCTGGTGTCAGCATTTTATAAACTGCTCGAGTGACTAAAGCACCCATGTGACATCATATCTGTTTTACTCAGAGAAATTAATTACATCAATTTGGTTCTATAAGATGTCACGCTTTAAATGTGGAATGAAAATGTGACACACATTGTCGCATAACACATGTCAAAAACAGACAATTCTGTCATCTTGGAATTTATTGCAATTAATATATAAAGGAGACTGTAACACTGACAGTTTAGTCCTTGGAAGTATGATACCTTATATAATAGGTTGGCATGACAATTATCTTTGTACTTCCCGCGGGTATAACAACAGGACCAAATTAACATTCATAAGTGCCATCTAAAAGCTGTTACAATAACATACAACACTTTCTGTAAAAATTAAGAAAAACAAAACATTGCAGGGAAAAGTTATTAAAGTCATCAGTCAGGTTTAGAAGAACTTTAGGTTACTTGCAACAAAATATGCATGTATTTTCTTATATGTCTTAAACCATAGGGAAAAGTGGAAAGGGAATTAATAAATCCAAATTAATATTATAAGGCGGCGGTGCTGCCACAGACAATATGATACTCCCATTCTCTTTGATATATTAGGGGACTAAATATTGGTTCACTACTGTGTGGATCACATACAAAGTGTACCAACCTAACATCATATATATAAGGAGGAATGATTAATGTATACAAGTAACAATTACACTGTGTTAGGACTATAAGGTATTCCTACACTAATGTCTACTAATTGCAATTTCAAAAATGCCCAGGTGCCATCAGAAGTAAATGAATACTTATGTAATGTAGGGAAAAGTTGCTGCGGCACTCACGGGTCTTGCATAGAAAGAATGACTCCAACTCAGGGGACGTTCGTTCAACGTTTCAGTCTATAGACTTTTATCAAGAACTTCAGTGAACAAAGTGAAAAACCACATACCTTTATACAGACATCGCGCTTGCTGCAGACCAATCCTACTTCCACCTCTCGGCTGGTGCCTCCCCGCAGATGACGTCATCCATGTGCACCACAGGCATCCCGGCGCGCGCGATGACGTCACACGTTGCCGGAGCCTGGTGCTCCTTTGTTGACATCACCTGATCGGGTGACTGACACTCCCACCAGAGGGGAAAATAAGAGATCATAGGCAAAGAATAACGTAGGCATATTAAGTTATTCTTTGCCGGGATGCCTGTGGTGCACATGGATGACGTCATCTGCGGGGAGGCACCAGCCGAGAGGTGGAAGTAGGATTGGTCTGCAGCAAGCGCGATGTCTGTATAAAGGTATGTGGTTGTCACTTTGTTCACTGAAGTTCTTGATAAAAGTCGATAGACTGAAACGTTGAACGAACGTCCCCTGAGTTGGAGTCATTCTTTCTATGCAAGACCCGTGAGTGCCGCAGCAACTTTTCCCTATATATATATATATATATTTGAATTTAATCACAGATAGATTAGTATTGAGGGTCATAGATACTCATAATATAGTAAATTATTTAAAATATAATGTAGCTTACAGTCTGCCGGCATAATATTTTAATATATCACATTTCCTACTTGGATTCACTTTCTCTCATTCTTTATATACGGTTTTCATATTTCACTGAACAAGGTTTTTAAATTTGTAAATAAAAGTACATTTTTATTGTACTCTATACTATTTTTGTCTGCCAATATATGACAATCCTTTCCCCTCTTCTGATCTTTATAATGTGCATTTTCTTATAGTAGTAGACTAATTATTCTCTGTAAGTGCTGCGTAATATGTATGCACTGTATAAATAACTTTTAATAAATAAAATAAATACTACAACTGATCACTCGCTGTATATTTTTTTTTAAATATAATATACTTTTATGACAGGTCTGTCTTCAATCCACCACTGGTTTGTTGCTGAAATAAGATACTTAAGGAATTATATAATGTACAAGATTCAAAGCCTTAGACCTATTCCCAGTGAACCTATTCCCACTGCAGTACAAATGGTAGATGTTTAGTACCTTTGTCATTTCCTGGCTTCTGTTAAATAAGTCCCTGGATTTGTTAAAATAACTGGAACTGATGCAGAATTCTTTAAGTCTTATAAAGGACTATGATGTTACTTTCTAAATGTTCCAGAACATTTTCCATTCACCTTTCTGCATGTACAAAACAGTCTTACACTTTTTTCTCTGTCTATCTTGCCATCACTTTAGACGACTTGGTTGCCAACACATAACTGGCTTAAATTCGCCTTAAATCTGTTGGCCAAGAAAGAGGTCTCAGACATCTTACTATACGCCTTGTAAGTTGACTTCATGTTAATTACATTTGGTTTGAGAATTTTTATTCATGAAGTGTCTGAAACCTACATTTACCAATGTGTGAACTGCAAAACCAGTGTTTATTTTTTCTATGTTTCATACTACTTTTATGAATTTATAGCAATTTATGTGGTTAATATATATTGTAGCTAAGGGCTGTGGGGTATTTTGCATTCTGGACTTAGTACAGTAAGTATAAAAGAAAAAGGTGTTAATGTTTAGTTATCATTAAATAAATTACTGAACCGTGTTATTTGTTCTGGAAACTGTAATTAAAATGTAATGTAATGTATAATGTAAAACTTAATGTAGGCTACAATGTAATTAAACTTGGAAACGGATTACTTTAAAAATAATATGTCGTTGGAATATATAGAACATTAATGTACATAAAGTCCTAGTGCTCAGTAGTCAGCTATGGAATGGAGCAGTGCTGACCTCAGAGGCGACAGAGGATTTCAGAGCTGGGTGACTGAGAAGGAGCAGAGAAGCAGACTGCATGGTAGTGATTATTTATTACTAGTTATTTATATAGTGCACAGCACACATATTCCGCAGCGCTTTAGAGTGCACAGCTGCGGCGGTGAGGTGCCCAACATCCCGACCACACGCGGGACAATTCTTCCTGCGGGTGGAACAGCGGGACCATGCCTGAAAAACGTGACTGTCCCTGCTGAAATCGGGAATCGCTGGTAGGGGGTGCCCTCTATGGGGTGACGCCCCCTGGTCGACCGCACTGGTCGAACATGCCTCGAGCCGGCCCTGATTATACACATTATCAATAAAAGTGGGGTAAAGCTCACAGTAATTTTTTAAAGGAGTGAATAGTATTTGGGTACATTTTATTTCTATTTTACTTTTACTCTTTGTTCACCTGGAAATGGCACAGTTATATACTAAACTAATTAAAAGAGTTCACTGTACAGGGATGCCCAGAACAGCAGATAATTATCATTAGGCTGAAATATTAACTTTTTCACATTCACTCCTAGTTGTACACTCTGGAAATTAAAGTTGAAAGTTTCATCGAATAAGAACTCCACACCGAATTGTTGAATTTGCCTGAAACCCTGCAAAGCAAAAATACTAGAGGGAACAGTGCTCTGATTTAAGATATTATTAAACATTGTTATCAAGTCACATTTTTATTATGGTGTCACCATATGCAACAGTGATGGGCAACCAGGTATACTTTATGTGGCCCTGTTACCTCCAAACGGGCTACACACTTCCCTTAATCTCTGTAATAAATAAACTGTATTTATTTAGCAAAAGAGACACTAATCTGTAATAATATGTGATAAAATCTCAGCAGGCATTTTAAAGATAAAAAAAAAATCTGACAAGCCAATGTGACTTCTGGGTGGCCAGATTTCCCCCCAAATTTTGAAAGTTAGATGTGGTGCAAGCTGAAGGTTCCTTTTCCTATGATGTGTGATGTGCTATATGACCTCCCAGCATTGTGCAGAGATGGTCGCTTGATATGGCGGAGATCACTTGATGTGGACAATACCTGATCAGCTATTAGGCTGATTAGGCTGCTGCCTAGGGCTCCAGGATTTGAAAGGGTGGCAGCAGGGGAATGAAATTAAGACCTAGGGCCTGATTCACTACACATCGCAATACTGCGTACGCACGTAGTTAAACTGCGATAACAAGCTAATCAACTGCTGTCGCAATGCAAACTCAGCACTGCATAACGACGCCCACTCTACCATATGTACATCTGTAATACTTAACAGAATAGCGAAACCACAGGTAAAATCAAGTACCATTGGGCCCATACACACACTTGCACAAGCCCTGACCTTACTCAGAATTGCTAACAGCCACGCACGCTACGAGAACGCAGGCTGCGTATGGCTTTTCCTACCTTGAACTGCCAGCAAAAGAATTGCACCGCTTGCAGATGGTACAAAACGCAGATGCCACGTTATTAACCATCCAACCCCATTCCAGCCACATAACACCCACTCTCTACTCCCTTCACTGGCTGCCTGTCAGATGGCGAATTGTTTTCAAGATTGGCTTACCAACTTACACAGCCCTACATGACCATGGCCCAAGGTACCTGAAGCAGCTTCTGATTCCTTACCGTCCCACTCGATTACTGCGATCCGTTGACGAAGGACTATTAACAGTACCTAGAATCTCCCGGAATTCGTCTGGGGGTCGAGCTTTCAGATTTGGGGCTCCAATATTATGGAACTCACTTCCCCGCACAGTTCAAGAGGCCTCCACTCTAGAATCCTTCAAAAATAGACTCAAGACTCACCTATTCCCCCAAGCACTTCTGTAATGTCCCTTGTTTAAGCTTATTTTGTATTTTGTACTGTGAAGGCAAATGTAAAGCACTTTTAGTCCTTTAGGAGAAAAGTGCTATACAAATAAAATTATTATTAATATTATTATTATTTGCAGTGGCTAATTTATGCACGCCCCTGAAAGCAACTGCGATCCAAGCTGAATCACGCCCCTAGTTCATTCCATGTTGGTGGCAGCAGCACAGCTTAATTAAAAAATGCTTGTTAGTTAGCCAGCTATCCCATGGTGGTGTTGAGGGGAAAATTCTTAAAGTGACTAAAAGATGGCTGTGCCTATGTGACCATGGGCTCTATTTACTACAATCTGCATTGGTAATGCTGCAAGATGGGAGGATTAGGGTTAGGCTGTAGGATGGGAGGGTTAGGCTGCGGGATGGGAGGGTTAGGTTGTAGGATGGGAGGGTTAGGGTTAGACTGCAGGATGGGAGGGTTAGTGTTAGACTGTAGGATGGGAGGTTTAGGTTAGGTCTTTATTATGGGAGGGTTAGGGTTAGGCTGCAGGATGGGAGGGTTAGGCTGCGGGATGGGAGGGTTAGGGTTAGGCTGTAGGACGGGAGGGTTAGGGTTAGGCTGCGGGATGGGAGGGTTAGGTTGTAGGATGGGAGAGTTAGGTTGTAGGATGGGAGGGTTAAACTGCAGGCTGGGAGGTTTAGGTTAGGTCTTTATTATGGGAGGGTTAGGGTTAGGCTGCAGGATGGGAGGGTTAAGCTGCAGGATGGGAGGGTTAGGCTGCGGGATGGGAGGGTTAGGTTTAGGCTGCGGGACGAGAGGGTTATATTGCAGAAGCCGTTGGTTAGGGTAAAGGTGGGTATACATTAGACGATATGTCGTCCCGATCGGGCAAATGAAGGGCCGACAAAATGACCCAGTTGCCAATGCCAGGCCGGTTGAATGGAGCCGATGCCCGACATATCGGGTGGTTGTGCGCCGGATTGTATAATGTTTACCGCCGCCCGATGTGTCGTCACATCGCTGGGTACACACATCGGTAAGTGTGTAGCCAGCTTTAGGGTAAGGGTTATAATACTTACACAAATCTGTCAGGATTCTGACGGTCAGGATGCCCCTGTTGGTATTCTACCGTCGGCATCCAGACCATCAGGATCCTGTACCCAACCCATCTGACCATAATCAGAGTGTCAGCAGTCATTTCAATATATGTTTAGCCTGATTTGCTCCAGTGCCGCACCCGCACAGTATGATTACGGCTTCGGGGTACAATGACTAGAATACGTAAGTCCTGTCCACAAACAGATTGTTGATAAGCAGTATGTGGACCCTGTAACACAGGCAATTCATCATGTTTACAATTGTACTGCCAGTGCAAGTGAAATTCATTAAGTAGCACTTCACACATGTCATAGTCATGGTGCCTGCGATACAGGGTGCACATAGTGCCTGCCGAAATTCTGATTGTCTACAAGACAACTACATGCCCAGTGACTGACAATCTATGAAATTTACAATGTATGAGAGGAATGAGATTTCTATGCTGATGTGTAAAATCATCTAGTGATAGATGTGCCCTTTCTAGGCATGATTGATGAAAGTCAGTCATCTCCTTCCAGTTGTCAAATTTGTCCCACTCAGTAAAAAAAAATAGGACACGCTTTGATGGAAGTAAATTTCACATAGTATTCACAACACCAATTGCTTTATGGTAGTATTCACAACACCAATTGCATAGTATTCCAACACCAATTGCTTTATGGTAGTATTCACAACACCAATTGCTTTATGCTGAAAAGGGTTATGTATGACTGACAACATCAATTATTACTTTGGCAGAATACCATTTTCAAAGTTGGAGAACTGTATTTCAATATACAAATGTGTGTCCATGTTTGACATGACTACAAGCAGTTTGCCATATTTGCCATATAGTTTCACATTGTTATTATCCTTTATATTTCTTGGCAGTGATACACAGTATTGTACACTGTTTTTTTACACTGCAAATAAATTTAAATGCATCTCCCATCTACACAAAGTGGCATTTTGTAGGTTGAACAAACATACAGCCTATCATTTCACTAGGAGCTAGGATCGTCACTAAGTACCTCGTGCCTCCGTGAAATCCCTATTAAAGTGATAGGCTGTATTCTCAACAAACACATTTGCTGCCTCCATGTGCAGATGATGTAGAATTGATGACACCTGAATAATGGGCCCCATTCATCTGCGACGGATTGCCGCGATCCTGCGATGCTGCAACCCGGCATCGCAGGATCGCAGAAATCCAACATGTTGGATTTTGGCGTTTTGACAATCACGATCAAAAAATGATCGCAATCGTCAAATCGGGGACATTTAACATTTGAAAAGGTCAGCGATCCGGCGACGGATCGCTGAACATCGATGGTGGGCGATCAGAAATTTCCTTTGGGCTATCGGAAATTTCCGATCGCATCCCTGCATCGCGACGATCCGTCAGCAAATGTATGGGCACCTTTAGAAACACTGACAAGGTTGTCTTTGGCTGTGGGATTTTTCTGCTACTGTGCATGAGATTATGTTATATGGTTTATTTAGCAGTCATTGTCAGATAGCCCTGTAGTCTTCTGCACCTGCTTTGCAGCTATGTAACTAACACACATGACTCCTAAAGAATATCTGTCAAGACATCTGCTTTAAGAAACAGGACACATCAAAGTAAAAACAAAAGCCAAAGTTCTTGTGCAAGCTACTGATGTATCTTCCTGCCAAAAAGATAAGATAGCGGCTGGAAAACATCATCCCCAGCATGATACTCAATGGAATTATGATTGTCATCCAAATAAGACTGGGTGTTCTAATGTTACAGAGTACAAAGAAACCCATCAGTGACCCTGTAGTTAATCACAACTACTATAGTTGATTTCATAGAAGAACTTCAGCCCCATGGACCACTCGCTAATATCGAGTAGCTTTGGCATATGCATGGTTCCCAACAGTTTATCAGCATTTTAAGAGATCCTCATTTTATACAAGATGCCATTGCTATATGAAGGATTGTTTGCAGGTACCTTAGTATAGACGTGCGTATGGCTTTACTGTCTTTACTATGAAAGATTGAGCATATGTACAAAATACTATTTCCTTTTAGACTTCCTCTATTGGGCTCAAATCACATTGTCCCCCTTTATTTCTAAGATGTCCCTCTTTGATGTGATGTCCAATATAACACTTTTTGAATGAACTCCAACATGTGCCTGATCTAAATGTAACATAATAGCATCCACACTTTACTGCGATCATTTTACCGCTTTTTTTTTACATTATTCCCATAAGAAAGCACTAATTTGTGAGAAAGGGGAGACGAGCGCAGTGCTTACTAACTAAAGGAGCACAGTGCTTGCTAACTAAGGGAGCCCAGTGCTTGCTAACTAAGGGAGCACAGAGCTTACTAACTAAGGGAGCGCAGGGCTTGCTAACTAAGGGAGCCCAGTGCTTGCTAACTAAGGGAGCACAGAGCTTACTAACTAAGGGAGCGCAGGGCTTGCTAACTAAGGGAGCCCAGTGCTTGCTAACTAAGGGAGCACAGAGCTTACTAACTAAGGGAGCGCAGGGCTTGCTAACTAAGGGAGCCCAGTGCTTGCTAACTAAGGGAGCACAGTGCTTACTAACAAAGGGAGCGTAGTGCTTACAACCAAGAGAGTGCAGTGCTTATTGACCAAGGGAGCACAGTGCTTATTAACCAAGGGAGCGTGGTGCTAACTTACCAAGGGTGCGCAGTGCTTACTAAGGGTGCGCAGTGCTTACTAAGGGTGCGCAGTGCTTAGTAACTAAGGAAGTGCAGTGCTTACTAAGGGAGAGCAGTGCATACTAACTAAGAGAGAGCAGTGCATACTAACTAAGGGAGAGCAGTGCATACTAACTAAGGGAGCGCAGTGCTTACTAAGGGTGCGCAGTGCTTAGTACCTAAGGAAGTGCAGTGCTTACTAAGGGAGAGCAGTGCATACTAAGGGAGAGCAGTGCATACTAACTAAGGGAGAGCAGGGCATACTAACTAAGGGAGAACAGTGCTTACTAAGGGAGAGCAGTGCTTACTAAGGGAGAGCAGTGCACACTAACTAAGGGAGCGCAGTGCTTACTAAGGGAGAGCAGTGCATACTAAGGGAGAGCAGTGCATACTAACTAAGGGAGAACAGGGCATACTAACTAAGGGAGAGCAGTGCATACTAACTAAGGGAGCGCAGTGCTTACTAAGGGTGCGCAGTGCTTAGTAACTAAGGAAGTGCAGTGCTTACTAACTAAGGGAGGGCAGCGCTTAATAAATAAGGGAGCGCAGCGCCTACTAACTAAGGGAGCGCAGTGCTTACTAACTAAGGGAGGGCAGTGCATACTAACCAAGGGAGCGCAGTGCTTACTAACTAAGGGAGCGCAGTGCTTACTAACTAAGGGAGCGCACTGCTTACTAACTAAGGAAGGGCAGCGCTTAATAAATAAGGGAGTGCAGTGTTTTATACCTAAGGGAGCGCAGTGCTTACTAACTAAGGGAATTTTGTGTAGAAAATGAGGTGCAGAGAGAGAAATATTGACGGTTTCTGTGACTTGATCTAGCAAGTTGCAAACCGCATGATGTGTCAAATAACTGAGAATGCTCTATTGTCTAACAGGACTAGCTACAACTGGCTGTCTTGCTATTAAGTATTCTGAATAAAAAATGATCGGAAGTAATAAATGGCGAGTTTACAAATCAGCAAAACATGGCTAAATAAAAAACAAATAACAGAATGCTGGTGAAATTCCTCAAACAGCATGCAGTGTGAGGTATGTGCCCGTCCAGAATCTAATAAGGGGATGCACTGTGAGAGCTGCAGCAGGACAGACAACATGGCTCCTGCACTTCATCCTGGATATCCTCTCAGGCTGGTCCTCAGTGACCTGGCCATATCTGTTCACCTACCCTAACCCTCACCCTGGACCATACCCTTAACTCTGACCCTACTACCCTAACACTAATACCCAAACCCTAATACCCTAAACCTCACCCTGAACTGTAACCACAAAACCGGACCCTAATACCATAACACTATTACCCAAACAACCCTAACCCCCTCCCTACACAACCTTAACCCCTGACCAAACCCCAAACCCAATCCTAGCCCCTAACCGTGACTCTAATACCCTCATCCCGAACTCCTAACCCTAATACCCTACCACTAATACCCAAATACTCCTAACCCCCTAACAACTTATACCCTCAACCCTAACCAAACCCCTAACCCAATCCCCTAACCCAAACCTAACCCCTAGCCCTAATAGCCAAAACCCTAAAGGGGCAGACTAGATGGGCCAAGTGGTTCTTATCTGCCATCAAATTCTATGTTTCTATGTAATAAGAAAACATATAAAACATATCTACCTAAATTTCTGGAAAGTTTGGTTTTTCATAACTGCTGCAAATTGCCGCACATCACCAGTGATTTGCATTTTAAGCAGCTGAATACAACAACTGGCGATTTGGAGGATAAAATTGCTGGCAATTTGAGACAAACTGAGCTCGCAGCCACAGTGTGGTGCTTGCATGTGATGAAAACAAAGAGGGCTTTAAATCAATGTGGCAGATGAAACAAACAACCATCACAGGCAAAAGTGTCACACCTTGGCATACACAAAAATCATTTAAATCACATGACTGAAGTAAAAATAATCCCCAACAAAATGTACAACTATTTTTGACTGACAGCTCAATTCGTACCTGTTTGCAGATCATCCTCTTAGACATATAGACAACACAATTACCATAGCTATCACAGTATAACATATAGAATATAAGTACAACAAAGCCTACACCACACAGACATATGATTATTTTGTATTACAGCGTATTTTGCTGAATTGGTCTAGTATAGAAAACAGACAACAGACCAACATTATTTTTTAATGTCCACCTTCTGAAAATTAGTGTCCAGGAATTATCAGGAATTGTGCATTGAGGAGTTAATTGCCGGTTTTGTGCGGCAGTAAAACCAATGGACAGCATTTTCTGGTATCCTTCCTAACAGCAGAAGTCTACTAATACTGCTTTTATACCTAAATTCCGGGTCTGATCCGGAGGTTGGAACAGGGTTCCAAACTGGATCAGTCCCGGAATTTAGCCGGTGCCGACTCAGGATATTCCCGAGTCGGCGCCGTTCACACCATAGCCGGGTCTGCAGTGACCCGGCTTTTCCGACTTTTAAGTGGACGCTTGGAGATGGCATCATCTCCGAGCCCCACTGAAGCCGGCCAATCGACAGGCATGCGGCACGATCCAGGTCATCATGACCCGGATCGCACAGTTTACACTGTAGGGTTTCACGGGTTATACCCGTGTTAAACCCTGCAAGTTACCTGGGTTGGATTGCCGGGTCATTCCACCCGGGAATCCAACCCAGTCCCCTTTTACACCAGGGAGCTACCCGGGTTTACCCTGCAATAACCCGAGTTTTAGCTCTGGTGTAAAAGGGGCATTAGTGGCAACAGCCTCCTAGGACCCACCGCTAGGAATCCTTGTTCGATGTGAAGACATAAATTACCATTAAGCAGTTCCTTTTCTACCTTACTGCAAATCTGCTTTTGTTATAGCTGCAAATGTCGAATCCAGAGAGTATTTATCCCCCAACTTAGGAAGTAATTGGGACTTTTGGAGTAACATTTTATAAATATTCTGGAAAGATTTCTCGAGCCGTTATTAAGTCACTGTTTTATTAAATATTTGGCTGTTTAAACAGATGCAATGAATAAATGGTGAATGCATGCAATTCATGCAATTAAAGACGAACTGCCACAATATTGTTGAATGCGATGATTAGCGGATCCAGCAAATACTATAGGGTTAATAGAATTAGCTGCGAGGGGGGTGAGTTCCCTTTGTAACAGCGTGGAAATGCTGGCAACTGCATCTCAACTCACCCCCTTGTGGCACAATCTCAGCCCAGACTCGTGAAAGTTTTTACGTAGCTCTTTGGGGCTGCGAACAAAAATCTGGGAGTCTGGAGGTATCATAAGTGCAGCATTTAAATGCACTTATTTGTGCCACTAGGGAACTCATGGCTAATTGAATTAACTCCTATATGTTTATTATTATTTAGACCTCGGGGGGTATAGTCACTACAGTGCAGGTTTTAAGAAGTGGAGTTGTTGCCCACAGCAACCAATCAGATACTAGCTATTCTCTTCTAGAAGGTGCTAGAAAATGATAAGTAGAATCTCATTGGTTGCTATAGACAACACCTCCACTTCTATAAACCAGCACTTTAGTAAATATACCCCCCGGGAGTCTGTAGTATAGTTGTTTATTGTTATATGTCTTTTACTATTGAGTAAATAGTTGTATTAATATATTGTGTAAGGTGGTTTATTATGACAGCACTGAGCAATCCACACGAGTGCTCCTATTTTTTTTTTTAATTCCCACACAAATTATATGTTATCTTTTTCAGAAGACTTTCCATTTTCAGGAAAAAAAGCATTAATTTGCTTATTACTCCTTATAAGACAAATACAATATACCCACAATGGTTTCTTTATTGAAATAGCAAGACAGTGAACAATAAAGAAAGTTATTTTTTTAATATAAACACCACCAAGAAATACTCTGTGTTTTGTTTCGCCTTTCCAAAATAGCAAAAATAATGTATTCTATGCAGAGGTTTTCATAATAACATCTGCACACGAAAAAGATTGTGTATTTTGTTTTTACTAGTTTGAATGAAACACATAGGGGCATATTCAATTGAGCACGAGGTTTAGCGAGGAAAAAACTTTGCGCCTCTCGCGCCCAATTTTGGATTACCACAGGTATGCGTGCTCCCGATACCTGCGGTATCCAATTAAAAAAAAGTGGTTGCGTGGTATCCAGAGCTGAACACCCCGCGCCGCGTGAAAAAAATCTCCGTGGCTCCCGATGGCCTCCCCTCCATCTTCTCAATGGAGATGGGGCTGCTGGGAGTCCCGGGAGCTGCTGGTAGGCTTCAGGGGCTGGTAGGAGGAGCAAGGGCTGCTGGGAGATGTAGTTCTCCCAGTGCCCATTATGGGGGCACATAGACACTGGGGGGCACTCATACCGGGGGTCACACACATACACAACACTCATACACACACACACACTCACTCATACACACTTACAAACACTAACAAACACACACACACACACTGACATACTCACCCTGCTGCAGAAGACCCGGCTTCCGAAGCTGGATGCAGAAGACAGCACTACAAAAGGTAAGTAATTATGGACTAAGCTAATTGGAAACTTCCAATTGCTTAATTAGACCTCAGGGGGGAGCCGCCGGGGTCCCAGAGCAAGCACTGCTAATTTTTCCTAAAATTAACGATTTTAGGAAAAATCTAACTTGCTCTGGAGGTGTGAGAATAAAAACCTCCCGGCGCTCAAAAAAAGGAAAAAATTTGCACGTAATTGAATAGCAAAAATCCTGCACCTGCAGGGAAAACTTCACAGGTGCGGGATTTTTGTTTTTCTCGCCCCCAGTCGAATATGCCCCATAAAATGTGTAAGAATAATATGTTAGCCCGGGATGCGGTCGTAATACCATCCGAGGGGCTTCTGCCGGAATCCCAACACCTGTCAGAAACCCAGCACCGGCATCCCGGACGCCAGCATCTCGAAGGTAAGTAGCGGGGTTAGGGGGAGGGTTAGGCACTAGGGTGAGGGTTAGGCACTAATGGGGGAGGGAAGGTTTAGTGTACGGGGAGGGGGAGGTTAGGTTTAGGCACTAGGGGGGAGGTTAGGTTTAGGCACCGTGGAGGGAAAGTAACGGGTAAGGGTAGGGAGGGGGAGGGTTAGGATCAGTGGCGGCTCCAGGGGTGGGGCTGCAGCACAGTTAAAAATTCAAATAGGGGAGCCACACCAACTGCCAGTGAGTCCCAGCCATCTATGTTTGGCAGCGTTTGAAATGGCAGTTGGTGTGGTTCCCCTATTTGAAATTTGGACTGCGCTGCAGCCCCACCTCTGGAACCACAACTGGTAGGATACAGAGCAAAAGGTGTCGGTATCCTATCCCTGTTGAGATGCCGGAATCAGGATTCTGACCACCAGGATACCAAGCGCCGGCTTGTCGTACAAAAACCCGTTAGCCCAACAAGGAAAACTATTTTGAAAAGGAGACAAATTACCTCAATAAAATAAAAGCACCCCTGAGTTTTTTGGAGCCAGGATGGGGGAGATCTGGACATTAGAACCTCCCATCAATGGAATATGCTTTCAGACAAGTGCAAATTGTTTGAAAGAGGAGACTCCCCTCTTCAAATGAGAGTAACCCTGAGAGTATAATAGGTAGGGTTATTGCGTAGGGGGTTATTGTCTGCTGGTCACAGTGATCACTAGACAAGTACTATAGGATTACAAAGATTGAAAGAGGGTAATCACCTCTTTTAAACAAAAGAGTAACCCAAAGTTTCTACCATCCAGGATGGAGGAGATATGGCACTTCAACTGTTTTATCCTCATTCCATAGTGCTGTACTTTCTGTGATGCAGTGGCCTATGTCCCGACCTTCAGTGACATCAACGTCACTGGTCCAATGACATGTTCCACCTTTTCCCCGGCCCACCCCCCCAGTAATAACTGTCTGTGTGGGACAGTATGTTCTTCCCCCATTTAGTTCCTGAGTTGCCTAGGAAAATTGCGACTTTTGAGGTATATGCTGAGGACAAATCAATAAAGGACAGAACCTCTGGCGCTTCTCATGTCAACTCTATATTATATATATAATATAGAGTTGACATGAGAAGCGCCAGAAGTTCTGTCCTTTATTGATTTATCTGTTTAGGGAAGGTGAGCCCCTAACTGTTTTTCCTCACAGGCAGCATCCCATTTGACTCTGAGACACTAGCACTACCTTCATTTCTTTTCTTGTTATATGCTGAGGACAAGTCTGAAGGGCTTAAGGGAAATATATCTAATTTTAACAAAAGTTTTTTCTTTATGTAAATCATTAGCAAAACATATGACTCTAAGTAAGTCCTTGAATACATCACCTGGCTGTGACCCTTTAAGCCAGGGTAATTTCCAAGAAATCTGAGGATATAAATCTATGTTTGGTCTTTTTATATGCACAAGAAAAGTATGCACTAATGTATGAGATTAATATACTTCACAATGTCCACCAAGTCCTTGAAGACATCACCTGGCTGTGACCCTTTAAGAGAGGGTAATTTCCAAGAAATCAGAGGATATAAATCTATGTTTGGTCTTTTTATATGCACAAGAAAAGTATGCACTAATGTATGAGATTAATATACTTCACAATGTCCACCAACAATTGATATTATTGAAAAAATGTGTTGAGTACAATCACCTCTTCTGTCACCAGCCCGTGTGTGGCTATAAAGGATCCATGTGCAGAGATAAAGGATAGTGCTATGCCATGCACTTTAGTGAGAGAATTTTGACAAAGGCTGTTGTCCGAAACGCGTTGGTGATCTGTGGGAGCTGCCAGCATCTACCATCTGAAGGGAACCTGTCATTCTGCAGGGAAGGTGAACTGCTTTGGGGTAGCATTATCACCCCTAATGCCTAACACTGTGCCTTTCTGAAAAGGCTGTTTCTGATTCCATATTGTGATTCTTTGAGGTGCTGTCTGACACTGAAGGAGTGTTTTTTGGAGTGTGCTGAAACAAAGAAATTACCTATATATAGTTTGGAAGAAGCCTCAGGAGACTGTTTCCGTTGGAGGTAGTCTGATTGCTGTTAAGAAGAACAAACGTCTGTTTTAAGTGACTATTCTATATACCTCAGAGGAGCGCTTATTGTTCTATTACTTATCTGTATAGTAGTGTGTGACGTGTGTGGGTCACAAAGATTTCTTTAAGCTGCACCTCATTATATTTGGATCACGGGGGAAAATATATTTGCTTTATAGAGAGAATGTTTCTCCCAGTGACTTCTCTGAGGTTAGAAGTTTCTTTCTGGAGCAGGAGTCAGAGGACAGTGCCCCTTATGGCCACAAACATCCATGAATGGTCACCTTTCAGCACACTGGCCGTTACTGGACTACATTTCCCATCACGCTTATCCAATGACTGAAACATTGGATCCAGACCATTCTTGGACTGAGCACTCTCACACTTGATGAATAGAAACAGCACTGATGCATTATGCATTCCAAGTATTAATTCATACAAAAAATAGCCCATCCAAATTTTCAATAAAAACATCCATCGCACACTTCTTTTTTTAACGCAGTCCTGGCACCATATTGTTTTTTAACACTGTGATTGCTTTGTTTTAAGCACAAGTAATTTGCCCCTCTAGATTTATAAAACCAGGCAATAAATCAGCATTCTCAATTTTCCAGTAGAAGGTTTCTCACTGTCTGAAAATTGCTGGCAGGGCCGACACCTCGCACGGTCAGCATGTGCAATCCACTGACTCTATATATAGAAGGGGAAGTGAAGACAAATTCCACAGACAGAACCAGAGAAATTCTTCAGGGAGACCAAAGGAAAAAATGTCAGCTACATCACAATTACTCCCTTTTCTAGAACAGCGTTTAGCCCGCCAAATAATCCCACATCCATTAGACTTTATGTTGTAACGTAATTTCCTTTTAATGAGTGTGGAATTCCAGGCAGAATCTTAATATCCTTCCCTTTACAAATGTTGCCGGCAGCAGGTGTATTCCTCTTTGTAATTACAAAGTAGCCAAATAATTTTAACTTTCTTTAGATCTGCTCTGTCTAAGCACATTCCTACTGTAATATGAGATTTATGCCTCCGTCATAAGCTCTCTCTGTAAATTCAGAAGGTGTGTGGCACAGGAATCTATTGTAATAAAATAAAAAAATGTTTATATCATATTGGGACAATATTCTTGGTGCAAAAAAGTGTCCTATTATATTTTAAATCTGTTGGATAAATGTCTAAACAAATGCTGCCAGATGTTTGTCATTTTATTTTATTCAGAGAACTATTGTATGAATATAATTTGTTAGATGAATAAAGGAGAATGTACTGTACTTTAAATGGACCAGAAAATAAGGGAATAACAATACAATATGCATTGGGTTGGGTATGAAATCCCGGTGGCTCAATAGCCGCTAGGACGAAATGCCGACGCTGGAAGCCCGACAGAGAAAAGTCCCCTAACACTACCCTTCTCCTCCCACTAACCCTCCCTTAATGGTGCCTAACCCTAAAACTCCCGGTATGGAGCCTAACTCTAAGTCCCCCCTGGGGGTGCCTAAACCTAACCCTGCCCCCCGCACCCTAAACCTAAGCCTCCCAGTTGCCTAACCCTAACCTCCCCCCAGTGGCACCTAACCCTAACCCCCCCTTCCCCTAGCCTAACCCCAACCCTTCCCGGGAGGGAGCCTAACACTAAGTCCCCCCAGGAGTGCTTAAACTAAAATCCCCACCCCAGCAGCTAAGTGCTAAGGACGACCAGACTTACCTCGATCGGGCTTTTGCTGTCGGTATATAGACCAGTAGCATTTAGTCCGCCGGCAGGGCCACCAAGAGCTGCGCCGGGCCCAGGTGAAATGGGGCATGGCCTAATCGCGGGAGGCTTGGCCACACCCCCTTAGGGGAAAAAACAGAAATGAAAAATATTTTAGCAGGGCTGCTCGCTCGGGGAAAGTGGGGGGCTGTGAGCCCCTCAGCCCAGTGCACAGCCAATGGGGGGCGCGATCAGCATAATCGCTCCCCCCATAGGTATAGGAGACTGCTCCAGCTGCTGCTTAGCAGCTGTGAGCCGTCTCCCACTGCAGCCCAGTACACAGCAGCGTGTGCTGGGCTGCTGTGATGTAGAAGGGAGGGTGGGGGGCGGTGCCGGACCCGGGCCCCCGCCGGGCCCATCCAGCAAGCCTGGGCCAGGGTAATTTGTACCTGCTCCCCCCCCCCACTCGGCGCCCCTGTCCGCCGGACTATAAACTACATCCCTATGTATTTAATTAATTCTTGAGAGGTTTATGGATATTTTCAGGTAAATAATTTATCATGTATCTCTTTCAATAAGGTAATTTTTAATATTGTATTTGGTGCTGTTACTGACATTATTTAACGCTTTCCTGACCCTTCATGTTTTTTTTTCTCATTGGTAATTTGTTTATATCGTGACAAAGAAATGCTGTTGATAATAGTGCAAGCTCCACTGCTACTATACATATCCTGTATTTCATATAGTGAACGCAGTTCATATAAAAACTTTTAAAATAAAATATTATATAATTACTTAAAAACACAAATTTTAACATGAATGTAAACTTCAAAAGTTAGTCTCGAGCCACAAGTTAACAAACTACAAGTGTAAATCTAGGTCTTTAGAAGATTTTACTGTGAACATATATGAGTCCATCAAACCTGTTAAAGTAAATGAATTTCATTACAATTTAAAAACTATGAGTGTTCCTATTTGTCAATCACTGAGGAATAAATATGCTCAAATGAATCATGACAGTTTGAAATTTGAACTATCTATTCACCAACCTTGAAAATAGCAATATTACTTTTTAGTTTCATCACCATGGTGTGTATTTTATACCTATTAAGCATTTAACTCACATTCATTTCAAAGTTTATATTAAAACACATTAGAACAATCTATAAAATGTTGGCTTTTCTGCCTGTTTGAGAGGTAAGGTGCGTACCCAGTAGACAGCATTTTAAAAGATTTTACCGATAACGACACATCGTTACGACAAATTAGTTTTATCATCCAGTGTGTACGCACTAGATTGTTCGCAATGCGCACTCCCGCGGGTCACTAACGACATCCCCAGTCGTCTGGAGATGTTGTTAGTGATGCCATGCTGCTGAATGACGAGGTTGCTGGGTACACACATTGTTTAGTGTGTACCTACCTTAAATGGTGTAGGATAGTTTTAACACTTTTTGGTAATGCTGGCAGATATGTATTGTCAACCAGATACTGTAGCTTAGATCTACTCAGCCACCTTTAACTAGCTCTATCACTGGTGCTGCTTCAAGTGCCTCTCAATTTGGCTGATGAACAAACTCAGCTGCTTGTTGTGACCTCATTTATGTTTTAAATTATAGTCATGAGAGTGACTGTATCTCAGCAATGTCTTGTTTGTTTTGCTTTGATGTATGTTTGAATATTTTTATTACATGGGTATTTTTGCACATATAAATGCAGTCTTCAGCATTTAATGTGCCAGGATGGTTGTGTAACCAACAGTAAACCAGGAACCATCCCTATAAATGTGTCATTACCTGCTGAATGTCATTTATATGACTTTTGTCGGATAACAAAATCTTGCTTCTGTATGTAAATGCAATTCAAGGTTGCAATCATGTACTCAGTCTGTGTTTAGCTGAGAACAAGATCCACACAACTGCTTCAAATAAGAGGATTTCCAGAGGCCAACATTGTGACTGGTGACCTCATCACTGTAGACGTCCAGTATCCAGGGCCATAGGGAGCGGTGTCGGGACCATGGCCACTACAACAAAAGTATGAAAATGTATTCATTTCAGCTCTGTGCGACACACAGGGAGGCAACATACACCCCTCAGCCAGCAGCATATTCAGGGCAGGGGCGCGATCACACATCAGACGCAGGAAGAGGAGAATGTTGTGGAAGCAGCCTTCCTGGACCCACCGCAAAACATGTGCTGGGCTGGGGAAAGAGGCTGCTTCTGATAGGTAAGAAGGGGTGGGGGGTGGACTAGGGTCACCGTCGGGCCCCTCCAACAAGCCCATGCCTGGGTAATAAGTGCTCGCTCTCCTCCCTCTTGGTGCCCCTGCCTGTACCCTCCCATAAGCAGAGAGGGATTTTGTGTACAATAATATTTACACAAAAATAGGCAGTAAATAGACACAAACGGGTATATATTTTGCCTTTAAGTGCACAATAAACCTTTTAGATCAGCCATAACATTAAAACCACCTGTCAAATATTCTGTAGGTCCCCCTCATGCTGCTAAACCAGCTCTGACCCATTGAGACATGGACTTTACAAGACCTCTGAATGTGTCCTGTGATATGTGGCATCAAGACATTAGCTGCAGATCCTTTAAGTCCTGGGAGGTGGGTCCACCATGACTCCATGGCTTGTTTTTCCATCACATCTCACAGATCCTCGATTGGGATGAGATTTGGGGAATGTGGATGCTAAGTCAACACCTTGAGCTCTTTGTCATGTTCCTCAAACCATTCCTGAACAATTTTTGCAGTGTGGCAGGGCGCATTGTCCTGCTGAAAGAGGCCACTACCATCAGCAGTTTTCCCCCTAGTCTGTTTTAGTGGGCTGTCACACACTGCCAGATTTCAAAAGGGCAAAATGTACCCTGCCCTTATGATGGCGCCCTGTCAGCGCCCCACTAAAACAACCTGTTGAGTGCTGTCTCCACCTGGGGGCAGCAGTGTCCCACGGGAGGGGGAAAATCGTGGTGCAGCGCTCACCGCAATAGATGGCGCATGAGCATGGCATCTATACATCTATTCACAGTGAGAGCTGTGAGAACTCTACATCAGGGAATACTGTTGCCATGAAGGGGTGTTTAGGTACATTTTTCATATATTTGTGCTTCAGTAACTCTTCAGCGGGATAGGGCCAGACAAGCTGGCCTTTGCTCCCCACATACATCATCAATGAGCTTTAGAAGCCCATGACCTTTACGCGGCTTCACCGGATGTCCTACCGTACCTTGAAATCACCACATGTTGTTCATGGTTATACTCCACTCACTGAGGTGCTTGGGATCACATCTCTCATTTTCCCAGGAGTTGGGACAAGGTGACTACGGGCAGGAAACAGAACGGTTCTCTAAACTCATAGATCAGCACAGTTGGGAAATATACATATACTTATAAACGGTTGGTGGTCCGTTTAGGAATGTTCAAGAGGTAAAAGTATTTAATGACAGTGGTGAGTATATGCATGGTAATATAATGAAGACTGAATGAGTTTGACGTTTTCAGGGAGACAAGGAAATTACTAACAACAGTTGAATGTTTCTGTCATTACTTTTCAGTTTCTAGTTTTCCCATCCAATAATTTTTCATTTTCATGTTTTGATGTATGTTACACAACATAGTTTTTGTGTTAATAATCTGACAGCGGCATATTAATTACATATAAAAATCAGCACGTTTTGTAACCGACACATTTCCAGCCTTTGCTCGATGTACAATTTAAAACTAGTCTTCCAAAGAAATTTGGCAAATAAATTTGACTTCTTGGAATGATTGTTTCTGCCACGTTTCACCAAGATCTGTTCAGAAGACTTGAAAAAACAACCGACAAACGTGATTATATTACACATTTCAACGCAGATTCTAATGCCAGATTTCAAGTTAAAGGGGAAATGCACCAAAAAAAACAGGTTCACATTTTTTAATGAGCTACTTCATTGTACCGCTAAAAAACCTCAATGGCGATAGTCTGTATATATGACCATAATTAGTATTACTTAACTGTATAACAAGAGTTATATATACAAAAGTAAACTAATTAAAATATGTACTGAAAGTAATGCTATCTCGAAAGAAACGAAAAAGTTAAAATTATTATAATAATTTTGTTTATAACACATTAACAAAGTTAATAAAGCAGGTAAATTACTAGCCTCACTTAGAGTTGGATATATGCTGGGGAGGTCTAAGAGAGGAGGGGGGCCGTGTGCAGCCTCCGTGTGGGACCCTCCTCTCCGGCAGCGCAGTAGACTCTGGCAGTGCATGTGTAGGTCTACGGGAACAAGATGCTCGCACTATGTTCCTGCGGACATTCGTAGTGCATATGCGCAAATAACCGGGAAAATGACCGCCGCGCCATTTTCACAATAATTTCAGTGTGCAGCACCGGCCAAAGCGGGACTCCGTAGAGGTAAGCTTAGTAATTCAAAGGGTGCTGGGTGAGCGGTGTGGGCGCCCCTAGACTCAGGGGCCCGTGTACACAGGTACACAAATGGATATATGTGTATTTGTGGGTCATAAATGCCCTGTATTAAGATTTGAGCATCTTAAACTTGCTGCCCATTACTCCTGCAGAGGAAGAACAGGGACTGGCAGGCATAAGTATAGCAAGATGTGTATAAGTAAATGTAATGTGCCCCTGGTGGTTTGCATGCATCCCCATACAGGTGTCTAAAGGCGGTACACACGGTACAATTTTTTGCACGATTTGGCCGTTTTCGATTCAATTGAATGACCAATCGTTTAAAAAGTGCCATGTGTGGGGATGATCACAATGCCGATGCGCGCTCCCGCTGTCGCTGATCATGGTCGCTGATCTCTTGAACCTGCAGAGAGATATCAACCTATTTTTCACGAGCACACATCGTTTTGTGTATATGCACGATGAACGATGCGATGGACGATGGACAATATGTTGTCACTTTTCCTGCCCACTCCCTTCCTCCATTTTGTACCATCCGATGGAGACACAGAAGATGTATCGTGCGGATGTTTGCTGCCAAACGATATATCGTTAATGATTTGCAGTCATTAACAACCCATCTATATCGTTTGGTTGTTTGTACAATTGTTCCATGTGCAGGCACAATATTGTTTGTTCAAAAGTTCAAAAGTTGTTCAAGGGAAATCGCAAACGAGATTGGATCGTTTGCAAATCGTACCGTGTGTAGGCCCCTTTAATATGTAAACTGGAGGCCTTGTGTAAAGTAAGATACGCACAGATGATGATGCTACCAACAGCACTGTCTGCCCATTTCTGAGTATGGGGTCTATTTATCAAGTAGTGAAAAGTGTGGAGAAGTGGACCAGTGGAGAAGTTGCCAATAGCAACCAATCAGCTCCTACCTTTTATTTTATGGACTGTACTTGATAAATGCTACTTCAAAGCTGATTGGTTGCTACGGGCAACTTCTCCACTGGTTTACTTCTCCACACTTTTCACTGATTGATATATACACCCCTATATGTTCAAGAACGGATAGACCCTATGACAGCTGGTAAGCATCACAATGCGTTAGCGGTTCTCATACATTGATGTGCTTTGCACGGGTCAGGGTTGGAGGTAAAATGGAGGCAGAGCACCGGTATCCTTCTTCCTGCATGCTGGGGCATGGGTTATAGACGGGTGACTCTGTACAGGGAGTATTTGTCTTGCTCCGCATATATGTCGGGCAGACCCCATGTATGCTTGTATATGTGCTGCTCATGTTGATAGAACTTCAATTATTAGCATCACAGATATATTATTTAAAGTTTCAGCCATTTAATCAAATTTGTGATTTAAAATTTCCATTTACATGCTGCTGGTAAAAGGGATTTATAAAGTGGCGGATGTGGGGTTGTTTGTATTTCATTACATTTTACATGGATAAGACACAGGGCCTGATTCAGAGCCGGACGCTCTGACAGAGCGCTCGCTCTAAATCAGGGCCGTCCTTCTTGATTTTTAGAGTGGCCTCCTGGCCGCTCGTATAGCTGTGGGTGACCACCCACAGCTATAGCGAGCGGCCAGGAAGATGGTCGCGATGGTCAAGACCATCGCGACCATCGGGCTTGCGACGAGACCCTTGTGGTAGGGTCTCGTGGCCGCAAGCTCTGGAGTGCTTTCGGCTCAAACAGAGCCGAAAGCACTCCCACTGACAACACTCGTGATATCAGTGGGGCCGCCCCCAAACGAACATATTCACACCTTTCAACATAAAACCATAAATGTCAAAACATACAGGGCCTGATTCAGATAACAACTTGCTCGTGGCTGCGTCTTTTGCCGCTGCGATATGTAAATTATAGCTTAGGTTTTCCCCTGGGGTGGCAGCCAGTGTCTGAGGGAGCAAGCACAGAAACACCCACTTTCTGCATCTCTGCACGCTGTGACACAGCAGTGATTCTTCACACACCACCATCGGCGCACAATCGCCACTTGCACCAGCCCTATAACAGGTGCAGTTTCTCCATCGGAACATGGTCTCTGCGGCTGCGGCTCTGCGTCTAAGTACACAACTGCTTTCACCGCACGCCAGCAACACTCCCATAACACGCCCATGAGACAGACTTTTTGCATTCACTTCAGGCCACCTCCCAGTCATTATCCAGGAATGCCCATCACTTTGCCGCCCCATTTTTGATACCGTCTATCCTGGCACAGACACCGTAGGGGTTTTCGGAACTTTTTTAATGCATGCGCAGTTGCAAAAGATCATTCAACTATGTGAATATCGGCATTGCATGCAGTTAGCATGCCCACAGTGATATGCAGGTAAACACAATTATAGAAAAATAGTCACATATATAGTATTATAATAAATACTAATATTCAAGTATGTCATATGGTCCAGCTACAGCAATTCAGTCTAGTCATCTCTTCTTCAATTTAAATGTGAACTTTAAAAGTCTTAAACATTTTAAAGTGACCTCCGTTAGTTTTTAGAGATCATCTCATCTAGATTATGTTACTTTATGTTTGAAATAAAGTAATTAATCTGAATGATTAGTAATGGCTGGCTCCCTGAAAAACTAAAGTGGGGCATAAACGGTGCAATGGCACCGTGCGATAGTGGATATGAAGCCCGTTATATTGGGTGGTCCCCACACACGCTGTGATCGGGTGGCCAACCGCCCGATATGCCGGCTCCCCCTTCCCCTACCTGCATAGCGCTGCATGGGATCGCACATCGCATTCCCCTGATCAACTGATCCTGCAGTAAGATCAGGGGGTGCTATTGTACGACCCCACAGGTACGCGCTCGGTCCGACATCATGCCCATACAGCCAAATCGTACCACTTAGCCGGATCGGCTGCTTTATCACACCGCGTATGGCCCGCATAAAGCTAGCAAGATGGAGGAAGGCTCAGGGAGCAGGGACTAGTTGATTTTAAAATTATTGTGATCAAATACTAGACAGGTCCTACTACAAACTTAAGCACATTAAAATAAAAAATACTTTCACAAAAGCTTTATTTCATCAATAAGGTAATGGAAAAGGTTAAGACAATAATTTAAAAGTCATCTTATTATCATTTGGAGGTTGTGAATTAAGATTAAAATGGATGACATTCTAGAGGGCAGGAGTTAAAAATGTCATTATTTGGTGTAGTATCATGACACAGCTGTTATTCATCCACTGTACTCCTGGCTCCAGCCGATAATTATTGATATAACCTCTGACTGGAGTGTAGAAAAACACTTTTACTGCAGTTGCTGTGAGATGCCCCATTAATCGATAATTTGGTTTGCAAGGAAGTAAAAAAGAAGGCGAAAAATATTCTTGGCACACAAAATGGAATTATTTCACTCTTTTTACTTCAAAAAATTCCCACAAGGGCTCAGTTAACAAAAAACGTTAGTTTTCCACTGGAAAAGACAAAGAAAGGTCTAGCATGCTCAGCCACATGCTAAAGCACACAGAAAAAGAGTCTATACTTTCCAGTCACGTTTGTGGAGTGGGCTATTTATTAGCTGTTTGGCTGCCAAGTTCCACTATTATCATAACTATAGAACATTTTTACTAAAACCAAATTATATTTAGCTTTGCAGTCTGAGAACTGCCGCTTTCAACCATAAAAAAAAATATATGTTCAATGGAGTGTCTTAATAAGTTAAATGTCCATGGCGGACCGTATATCACAGAGAAGTGCTTCCTACACTTTTAAATCTCGCGTTTTGCTGTGTTCTGCTCTTTATGCAAAATGAAAGATCTTTTTGTACACGAATACAGCGTATAATGAGGTGGCAGAGATCAAATATTTTACTAGTAGAATTTGAGGATCACAGTATACAGTATTTGGAACTGAATAAAGTTTAGCACATTAAATGGACCATATAATAAAGGGACATTCAGAAACAAAAAGGAATGTATGAAAGAAATTATGTAGGGGCATTATCCATTTGAGTGTTGTGTATAACAGTTCTCTTTCTGTTTTTTTAAGTGTATATACTAATAAAATGTATGTTTTAAATCTATTACACAACTGATGTTACCAGCCAGCTTCCATAATATAAGTTGTAAATGTTGTTCTGTTGTGCATTGAAGAAATCCAGAGCCAGACCTAGCCAAATAGCTTTCTAGGCAAGATTTTGTGTGGTGCCCCCCCCTGGGATCTTGAAAAGGGGTGTTTCCTCATGGAAGGGGCCTGGTCTCACTGTGCTGTGGCTCCTTCCCCTGTTGTGCTATCATCCTGGCACCCCTCTACCAGCACAGATCACAATACAGCACCTATCACCCAGCACAGCACCCCTCAACTCTCTCCCAGCACAAATCACAGCACCCCTCTCCCATCACAGCACAGATCACAGCACAGCACCCCTCAACACTCTCCCAGCACAAATCACAGCACCCAGCACCCCTCTCGCATCACAGCACAGCACCCATCACCCAGCACAGGACCCCTCAATCCTCTCCCAGCACAAATCACAGCACCCAGCACCCTTCTCCCATCACAGCACAGATCCTAGCACCCCTCTCCCAGCACAGCACAGATCACAGCACCCCTTCCTCAGCACAGCACCCCTCTCCCAGCACAGCACAGATCACAACACCCTTCACCCAGCACAGCACTCTTCACCCCTCTCCCAGCACACATCACAGCACCCCTCTCCCAGCACAAATCACAGCACCCAGCACCCCTCTCCCATCACAGCACAAATCACAGCACAGCACCCATCACCCAGCACAGGACCCCTCAACCCTCTCCCAGCACAAATCACAGCACCCAGCACCTTTCTCCCATCACAGCACAGATCCCAGCACCCCTCTCCCAGCACAGCACCCCTCTCCCATCACAGCACAGATCACAGCACAACTTTCTCAGCACAGCACCCCTCTCCCAGCACAGATCACAACACCCTTCACCCAGCACAGCACCCTTCACCCCTCTCCCAGCACACATCACAGCACCCCTCTCCCAGCACAGCACAGATCACAGCACTCATCACCCAACACAGCACGCCACCCAGCACCCGTCTCCCAGCACAGCACAGATCACCCCAGTACTCACCCAGCACAGCATGGTGTCAGCAACCCTCACCTGATCCAGTACCCCTGGCCCTATCCCAGCACAGCACCCCCGTCACTCAGCACAACACCCCTCACCCAACACCCCGGCCCTCACACAGCCTAGCACCCCTCTCCCAGCACAGCACACAGCATCCATCACCCCTCTACCAGCACAGCACCCTGGCCCACACCCAGCACAGCAACCCTCTCTCTCAGCACAGCACGGTGGCACCCCTCACCTCACTCAGCACCCGTATCCCAGCACAGCACCCCCCCTCACCCTGAACAACACCCTTCACCCAGCACACTGGCCTTCCCCCAGCACCCACCCTTTCATGGTGTCAGCACCCACCCTCATCCAGCACTCCCAGCCCAGCAGAGCACCTCTCTACCAGAAGTGAGCACCACAGCACCCTGACCCTCTCTCAGTTACAGACTTACTTTACTTGAGCGCAGCAAGCAGAGCTGCCCAACTCGAGGTACAGCGACGGATCCACTTTTCCCAGCTCAGGCTGGCAGGCCAGGCCCTGATGCAGGCCACCCAAGAGTTGGCCCGGCACTAACCACTAGCCACCGTCCAGGAGCTCTGCCCCGGAAAACCATGACCAGCTGTTCCGCCACTGCCTGATCACTGTTTGCTGCTGCTGACCCCGATCAGAGCTCAGCTGACAGCTCTGTTTGTGGAAGCAGTGCAGCGGCAGTAGCAGCTGCCAGAGTCTCTACCCCGGCAGTGCCTGCCCCAAACCTCCGCAGGTCCTAGGTGAGCTTGGATACTCCCTAGGCATCCCAAATGCCCTAGACATTTGCTTAGTTTGCCAATGCCTAGGGCCGGCTCTGCAGAAAGCCATACTATATGGCAGCTCTGTATTTGCATATGCCACTGGTGACACTGACAGTGGTAAGTGCATTATTATTATTAGCATTTATTTATAGGGCATCACAAAGTTCCACAGAGCTGTATAGAACAAAGATACAAAACAGGGGATACAAAGTAACAAAATTACACATATACATAAATACATGTGTAGGTATAGTTACAGATTATCAGATTAGTTAGCGAATCTTAAGGGAGGGATGAAAAAAGAGGATGGAGGGCCCTGCTGGCAAGAGCTTACATGCTAAAGGGAAGGGGAACTAGTGGGGTTATTGGGGAAAATTGTAAATGAGATAAGTGTTAATGTGACAACTAGAAATAGATAATAAAAACGTCTTAGACTCATGAAGATTAATATATTAGAATGTTCAAACTACTAAGATGTCTGTTATTGTCAGTAACTAGACTGAAATGCTAAATATTTGCTATCAATGTGATGTAACTAAGACGCACCAGAAGACTGTGCTGATTAATTTGATATGCGACACTTCTATATCTGTGTGTGACTGAGTCTGTAAATGAAGCACAGTGGAACTTGGTGTGGAAAAAAGCTGCAGTCGCTACATTGTATCACTTTGTTGTATACAGATTCAGACTCAGTCACACACAGATATACAAGTGTCGCATATCAAATTAATCAGTGCAGTCTGGTTTGTCTTAGTCACATCACATTGTGACTAAGAGGTCTATTATTTATCCTTTATTTTTACAAAAGAGGGTGAAAATTTAAAGTTTCCCCTACTTTTGTAAAAATTAAGGCTCACGGCTAATCATTAAGCATGTAACACAGGAGATATCACTGATATCTCCTGGTTATAATTCTGCCCCGCTAATTTCCACAGTCCCCAGTAGAAATTATGTACTTCATCTTGACGGTGATACTGTACGCCACCCTGAGATGGCATACAGCATATGATACCACACACGTGGCAGCTTATGCAGCAGAGGGATCTTTTCAGATCCCTCCAGCTGTGTTTACTTACCTCCGGTGCCTGTGGCTGTCACTGGCTCCCTCCTCTGCTCTTCTGCATGGGTGCCGGGGGAAGCTTGTGGTGCAGGGGTGCCGGGGAAAGCTTGTGAGGTGACGGAGGCGAGGGGAAGGGGATGGAATGAGGCACCACCTGCGGCGACCACGGGGGGAATGGGGGACGGACACTGGCGGCCGCAGAGGGAAGGGGGGAAGGACACCAGCAGCTGCGGAGGGAAGCTGGCCTGGGATGGACACCAGTGGTAATGGGGGGCCGTAAAGAACACCAGCAGCCGCAGGGGGAAGGGGGCCTGGAAGGACACCGGTGGCAGCGGGGGGAAGGGGGGCCAGGAAGGACACCAGAGGCCATGGAGGAAAGGAAGGCCGTGAAGGACATCAGCAGCCACGGAGGCAAGGGGGGGCGGGAAGGACACCAGCGGCCGCAGGGGGAGGGGAGCGTGAAGGACTACGGTGGCAGTGGGGAGGTTACATTTATGAAGGGGGGGCCAGACGGACACCAGTGTACATGGGGAGGATGGGGGTCGGGATGGACAGTGGCGACGGGAGGGGGGGGATGAGAGGAAGAGAAACGCAGTGATGAAATCCTTATGGATACCTTGATGGTAAGGGGGAAAAATATCAGTTTTCCGAAACGCTGACTCCGCAAAAAGATTTTTTTAAACCCGCAGCGAGTTTAAAACATAATTATCACTTGTGTTAATTATGTAATGATGAATAGGCCCCTTAGACATCAATAAGATCTCGATGCTAGAAAAACTTGCGCGGGACCTGGCACGTCGAGATGGGCTGTTTGGCATGACTGCAATAGTGTATGAGGACACATCTGTATATATATCCCTGTTACCTTGTAGTTATGTAACAATGCTTACCTTTTGTATTATAGTTCTGCATGGTGTTGCTGTACATTTTTGTGCCCTATAAACAAGTGATGATGATGGTAATTATAATAATTTTATTCTGGTAGAATTGTATACATCATTGCTACAATGGGTCACTTTTTCTGATTAATCACTACAAAAACTCAAACACATTGCACTATTGTACCAAGATAGATAATGATCTTCCTAATACATATATTGTCCAGAAATTATAGCCTCACCTGTAAGAATACATACCTTGGAATGTCCACAAAACTATCACCATAGGGCTCATTTTATTATTATTGCATTAAGGTGCAAAATATGTACTGAACTACAGCAACCAAGTAGGAAATCTATTGTCTTTAGGCAGGGGCATAACTAGGTATTTGAAGGACCCATATCAAATGTTTGTAAGGGCTCCTATGTACTACACCCAGTAGTGAAAAATGTATATAGCACATGTAACTTAGACAAGGAAGATGGGCCCCCCTAAGCTCTGGGCCCCATAGCAGCTGCACTCCTTCCACCTATGGTAGTTTACATGGAGCTGTGGTGTAATTGTAGTGCCAGTGTACAGAACATCATCAATTTTCAGCCTGTGAGTGTCTGGATCAGGGTGCTGTCCGGAACCCCTGTCTATACATCCTAACCATCAGGACATTTATATCTATACTTTTTCGTTGAACTGGAATCCCATGATTCAGTGTTTTTATTTATGGATATACCAGTATTGCTGCTACAATAGATTCACCCAAGTCATCCACTCTTTATTGAATCGTTATGCACTTCAATTTTTACTTCTCTACTTCTATGCAATTTAAATCTGTTTTTTAGATTGTATTGAATTTGTATATTTTATTTTGCCTTCCCAAAGTTTGTGGGAAATTTTGTTGAATATTCATGTTATCAATTAAACCATTTTTTAACCATTATTTATACTTCTAATACTGGGGAAAGGGATTACCCCATTTTTAAAGTGTCTAAGCTGCTGAAGTTTCTGCGCTAAGAGACCCAACATCCTATTTTATTATCTTTCCTAGTCACTTGTTTAGAGAAGCTATACAGAAGTACTCAGGCACATGACACAGCCATTCTTGTCTGTCATACATAACTCCCGTCTATAAATGACACTCTTTTCTTCCATTAAGAATCCATAGGCAGTTATACAATAATTTGTGTCTATTTCCAAGCAACTTTCTACTCAGATGCACTTTGGGTGTGAATTATTATTATTATTATTATTATCATTTATTTATATGGCGCCACAAGTGTTCCGCAGCGCCTTACAAAGTACAAAAACAAATTGTATACAAGTGACTTACAGAACAATACAATACAGGACATGGATAATATATATTGCTACATTAGCGACCATATCACCCAGATAAGCAACAGAGCATAAGCAACCAAGTGTTAGGTGCCCTAGTGGTGAGTAAGAAGTAAATGACACTATAGTAAGGAGAAGCACAAGAGGGTAGATGGCCCTGCTCGTGAGAGCTTACATTCTAAAAAGGTGGGGGAAGACAAACTGGGTTGACACAGATGGGGACGAAGGAGCATGTAGCAAGGAGTTAGAATGATAGCTGGAAGGCTTTGATGAAGTAGTGGGTCTTGAGAGCCCGTTTGAAGGATTGCAAACAGGTGGAGAGTCTGATGGGGAGTGGGAGAGAGTTCCAGAGGTGGGGAGCAGTGCGGGCAAAATCTTGGAGGCGGGAGTGGGAGGAAGTAATCAGCTGGCATGAAAGGCGGCGTGCATTAGTTGAGCGAAGAGGGCGGAGAGGAGCGTGAAGGGAGATGAGATCACAGATGTATATGGGAGAAGATTGGGTGAGAGCTTTGTGAGCGAGCGTGAGAACCTTAAATTGGGTTCTAAAAGGGAAGGGGAGCCAGTGGAGAGCTTGTAGGAGAGGGAAGGCAGATGTAGAGCGCTTGGAGAGGAAGATAAGCCATGTAGCAGCATTAAGGATACACTGGAGAGGAGAGAGATGGGATTTGGGGAGGCCAGATAGGAGGAGGTTACAATAGTCCAATCTGCAGATGACCAGTGAGTGTATGATGGTTTTAGTAGCATCCTGGGTGAGATAGGGTCTGATCTTAGAAATATTTTTGAGATGGAAACGACAGGACTGTGAAAGGTTCAGGATATGTGGTTTGAAGGAGAGGGATGAGTCCAGGATAACTCCAAGACAGCGCACCTTGGGACTAGATGAGATAGTTATTCCATCAATTGATAAAGAAATAGTGGGAAGTGAGGTGATGTGGGAGGGTGGGAAGATGATCAGCTCTGTCTTAGACATATTAAGTTTAAGAAATCGCTGGGACATCCAGGAAGAGACAGCAGAGAGACAGTTGGAGATACGAGTCAGAAGAGAGGCGGAGAGATCAGGGGAGGAAAGGTAAATTTGAGTATCATCAGCGTAGAGATGATAACGGAGGTCAAAAGAGCTGATGAGTTCACCTAGAGAGGAAGTATAGAGGGAGAATAGGAGAGGACCAAGAACAGAACCTTGGGGAACACCTACTGTAAGAGGCTGTGGGGGGGAAGAGGAGTCGTGAGAGGAAACTGAGAAAGATCGGTCAGAGAGATAGGATGACAGCCAGGAGAGGGCAGTTTCACGTAGACCAAGGGAGTGAAGGATATTCAGCAGGAGAGGGTGGTCCACAGTGTCAAAAGCAGCAGAGAGATCAAGGAGAATGAGAAGAGAGTAGTGGCCTTGGGATTTGGCAGCAAGGAGGTCATTGCTGACTTTTGTGAGGGCAGTTTCAGTGGAGTGGAGAGAACGGAAGCCAGACTGAAAAGGGTCAAGGAGGGAGTGGGAGGAAAGAAAAGTGGTAAGGCAGTTGTAGACAATCCGCTCAAAGAGTTTGGAGGCAAAGGGAAGGAGAGAGATGGGTCGGTAGTTAGAAAGAAGGTTAGGATCAAGGGTAGGTTTTTTAAGAATGAGGGAGACAAGGGCATGTTTGAATGCAGAAGGAACAGTGCCTGATGAGAGGGAGAGGTTAATGAGGTGGGCAAGATGGGAGCAGGCAGAGAGAGAGAGGAAGCGGAGGAGGCGGGAGGGGATGGGATCAAGAGGGGAGGTGGAGGGGGGGGAGGACCGGATGAGGGCCATGACTTCCTCTCCAGATACAAGGGAGAAGGATGTTAGAGTTGGTAAAGTTGATGGGGAGGGGTGATTTGGGAAAGGAGGAGGTGGAGAGCTGGGGGACTGGTTGGATATGATGTCCTGACGTATGGAATCAATTTTAGATGTAAAGTAGGTAGCAAAGTCAAGGGCAGTGAGCAAGGAGGGGAGACGAGGAGGGGGTGGGCGAAGGAGGGAGTTGAAAGTAGTGAAGAGACGCTGGGGATTAGAGGACTGAGAGGAGATGAGGTTCTTAAAGTATGACTGTTTAGAGAGGGAGAGTGCAGCACTATAGGATGAGACCATAAATTTGAAATGGAAAAAATCTGCCTTAGAGCGTGATCTTCTCCACTGTCGCTCGGCAGTTCGAGAACACTTTTGCAGGTATCTGGTGCATTTGGAATGCCAGGGTTGAGGAGTAGATCTGCGAGTGTGAATAGTGATCGCTGGGGCAACAGAGTCCAGAGCAGAAGTAAGGGAGGCATTGTATAGGGAAGTGGCTTGTTCAGGGCAGGAGAGAGAGAGGATAGGGGAGAGAAGTGAGTCAAGCAGGGAAGAAAAGGAACCTGTGTCGATAGCGTCAATGTTACGCTTAGTAATGGAGGCTTTTGGAGGTAGAGGAGGGGAAGGAGAGAGGGACAGGTTAAAAGAGAGAAGGTGATGGTCAGAAAGAGGGAATGGGGAATTGAGGTGGTCAGAAATATCACAATGGTGTGTGAAGACCAGATCAAGCACATGGCCACTCACATGGGTGGGTGAGGAGGTCCATTGGGAGAGACCAAGTGACGATGTGAGGGAGAGGAGTTTGGAGGCAGAGGATTCTGTGGGGATATCAATTGGAATATTGAAGTCACCTAGGATAATGGAGGGAAGGTCTGAGGAGAGAAAGTGAGGGAGCCAGGTAGCAAAGTTGTCAAGGAACTTGGAGGGAGGGCCAGGGGGATGGTAAATGACAGCTACTTGGAGGTGTACTGGGTGGAAGAGGCGTATAGCATGGACTTCAAATGAAGAGAATGTGAGGGATGGTTCAGAGGGAATGGGTTGGTATGAGTAACCAGGGGATAGAAGGACCCCAACACCACCACCATGGCGACCCCCAGGTCGTGGGGTGTGGGAAAAGGTGAGGCCCCCAGAGGAGAGAGCTGCAGGAGAAGTGGTGTCAGAGGGTAGAATCCAGGTTTCAGTAATAGCAAGGAAATTCAGGGAGTTGGAGATGAAAAGGTCATGGGTCGGGACCAGTTTATTACAGACTGACCTGGCATTCCAGAGGGCACAGGATAGAGGGACAGAGTTTGTTGGAGAGATTTGAATGAGATTATCAGGGTTGCTGTAGCGTGGGGGCGAGATTAATTTGGGGGACCGAGCTGAATAGAGTGTAGCAATGGTGCGGACTCCAGTGCTAGAAGGGGAGCCAGTAGGTGGGCAGGAAGGGAAATTAATAATGTGTGGATGGATGTGGGGTAAAGTGACATGGAGAGGGGAGTGGAGGGAGGGATTAGCAGTGAGGTTGTAGGACCCCTGTGGAGTATAAGAGAATGAAAGTGGAGTAATGGGAGAAGATGGGGAGGAAGGTAAACAGGAGAGGAGATAAGGGGAAGAGGAAATGGAAGAGACAAGGGGGAAAGGATAAAGGTGGAAGCAAGGGGCAGAACAAAAGATTAGGTAGACACTGAGTGAAGGTGGGAGTTGAAGAAAACATGGTAATAGTAAGGATGATGTAAATAGGGGAAGAAAAAGTTAAAAGTAGGAATGAAGACAGAATGTAGGAGAGAGCAGATTTCCAGAAACGCAAGTAATAGTACAGTGTGGGAAAAGTGTCTGTCAGCAAAAGTTTATTATTGAGTATAAAAAAGTGGAGATTTGGTGGAAGCAGAAATTAAATAGTAAAATATAAAGTGGTAGTAGCTAGATGATATAAGACTTAGAAAAAGAGCTAAGGTAAAAGTGCATTATTATATAGGTAAACTGACATAACACAGATAAGTATACATTAGGATTATATGTAAAGCACAGAGCCAGCAGCAATAGTAGGAAGGGAAGCACCTGGTTTATGCAGCCACCAGACAGGGAGTTCAATAATGAAAGTCCTGGTTATGTATCCACAGGAGCTAGTAGTATAGAGACTGTGACCTCACAATTGTTCATTCCACTTTGTCCAATTAATGGTGATGTTGTTGTTTGTTTGTAGTTTGGTGGGTTTCCTTCTGTTTCACTGCTGTTTAACGCTGATATAACGCCAATTAATCGATTTAAAAGAAGTTGACACTTTTAAAATAGGACACTTCTAAAGATAGGGCACCCAGCCAAGGCTAGTCCAGCCTTCTAATGAACCTTACATTATTACCTTATTATACCTTAATTATTGGAAAAGAATAACAGTTTGGTCTTTTCCACTCAAGTAATATTTTTACTTACAAGACTAACTTACAGGGAGGGGGCTCAACGTGATCCGGTCATTTTGTCTGCTCTCAAATGCCCTTTAAAGTCTGATTTGAGCCTTCATGTATGTAATGCGATGTAGATGGCATCCCGCGACAGAATGCCAGCGCTCAGAATACAAGAGCCGGAATCCCGACAGTAGTCAGAATCCTGGCTCCACAATCCCGCCAGCTGTAAAATGTATCTTAGATCAAGTGCTTTTTTTAGGCTTAAGCCCTCATGAACTGAAATTGTGTCAGTAAAAAAAGGCTACAGGGCTGCATAGGCAGTCATTACAGCCCAGCCAAATGTGTGTGTTTTTAGAGGCAATTCTAATTCTTCCATTTCCAGTGTGTGTACTTTAACTAAACCAAGGTTACAACACCGTCAGTATGGGACACAACGACCTGCTAAAGTGTCTCGTTATAAGGCTAAGTGTCTTGGGTTTACAGTAATGAGACCATTTAAATGACATATTGAAAGCAGGCCATATGAAAAGATTTATTGCTGTCGTAAGATCATAATTAATACCGTTACCTGAAATGCAGAAATAAAGAAAACATGGAGAAAGAGGAAATCTAACACTGTGCTGAGTTTTCATAACCCCCTAACAAAGGTTACAACAATAATTACGGGTTGGTACCGTAATACAGTCCATGAACCACAGCTGTCTTTGTATGAGCTGGCACTCAACCAAATTGTTTAGATTATTAACTGGTTACTGCTCAGTACTGACAGGCAGCAGATGTTTACTGACATGTACTTAACACACAAACAGTTTGTAACACGTTTTCTGCTCTGGAACGCTTACTCAATGTCTACAGTGCAGACTGCATAGCTAATTAAGAAATATACATAGCACTTTATCAGCTGGGTTCAACACAGCTGTTAGTTACCCATATTTCTAGCTGCAAGACCATTGCAAACTTTAGTGCTAGTTTATGAATCGGGCTGGCTGGTAAAAATTGGGTCTTTGGGGCAACACAAGTGAATGGCCAATACCCTGTGAGTAGTGGCCTGGTATACACATGGACACGATTAAGGCTTACCTACACTTTATTGAAAGGACAAGGTGTAATGTGAATACCTTCGTCAGGGGACACGTGCTGACAGGTTTGTTTACATGGAGCTGTGGTGTAATAGGTTAGACGTGTGGTCTGGATGTAGCATCTCTACCACCGACCATGTGAGTTTATATTATTCTTACATTAACAGGACGCTGACTTATTCAATTTTTTATGCCATTATTAGGAGAATTGGTGAATATTTTGCCACTCCTGATGTTTGTCTTTACAATCCGTGATGCTAAGCCTTGATGTTTGATTTTGAATTTGTTATATATGTTTAATCAGTGCAATCGTGCTGGCCATTTAATTATTTAATTACTCTCTTGTTGATAATTTGGTGAAGGCAGACAGTTTTTTTTTATTAATATGGTACTTTTACATGTGATTACAGCTGATGCATTATTTTTACTACTGTTATAAGTTTTTGATGTATATTTTTATTGCTGAGTGACTTTTTGTTTGTTTGTTTTTATCTGTGTTTTGAGTATGCTTTTTGGGTTTGTCCTCCACATGTCAGGTGAGCCCAGTTCTAGGCTACTTTATCTTTAGGGGGTATAAAAAAAAGTTGCACACTTACTAGAAATTAAATTAATGACACAGCAAATTTAAGAGAATACAAGGGAAGATGCATCAAGCACCCCCCTTTTTTTTCTATTGCAGTTACCAAAATATGAAAAACCCAAGAGATCATATGTATGACTGTTCTAAAAGTCAGTAACTAGGAGAGTTTGCTGCAACAACACTGGATTAAATAACTGTGAATTTACTTATAAATAGAATTGTTCTTTATAGAAGATCACAGTTTATGATTTAAGTGGAACAAGGTATGTCCTCCAGGGATGACACCTAAAGCAATAGCTGTAATGTGAAGGGACGTCTTGAGAAGTACTAGTAGAATACAATGATTTTCATCCAGGGCTTACTCACAGAAGTTACCAGTAGCACCTAAATCCAAGAAGGGCAGTAAAGAATATTAAGAATATGAAAGACTCATCTAAGAATTGAATGTATGTACTGGAGAGCTATCCCCACTGCCTAGAATAACCTCTCTGTAACCACCAAGGTTTTGGGTTTTCATGGCATCATGGAACACAGGATGACATTAGTTGTTGCCAATGCGCATGGAAAAAAATACACGAGATCTCCTCTGAAAGTGTTCTTCTTCAGTGAGGTGCAACCACTCTACCTGTATAGGTTCCTTAGTATGAATAACCAAAGAACTGTGGAAGTTTTCTCTTTTGAGTGCATTAAATTTCTTGTGACGATTCCCTCAAACACATATACATATTATTATCAATAGGGGAGGTGTATCATGCCTAGCAGGCATAGCAGCCAGTCAGCTTCTAACTGCCATCTATCCAGCACAGTCTTTGAAAGGACAGTCAAAAGCTGACTGGTTGTTTAGGTCAACTTCTCCACTTTATCTCTCTCTCCAAGACTTGATACATCTCCCCGAAAGAGAGATAAGGTCATTAAGGGATGTTCAAATATCCCAACTTGCAAAACCTTTCTTGACTGTGTGTGAGACAACATGCCAGGAGGTAGCTGTAAATGTATCATTATTCCAGCCGAGCTCTGAAGTGCAAAACCGAGTGGAATACTGCCTAACACAAGCCTCCTTTAACAATGAGTTTTATTATTGACAACGAGTGATAAAACTTGTTGCGTATGATAAATAGTGCTCCAGCCAATTAGCTCTCAACTGTCATTTTTCAAACAGATGACAGTTGGGAGCTGATTGGCTAGAGCACCATTATCATACGCAACAAGTTTTATCACTCGCTGTGACTGATAAACCTTATTGATAGGTGAGGCCCATGGTGCGCTGCCATAAGCCTAACAGAATTGCAGAAGATACTGGAATTGGTTCTGCTAAGCCTTTGTGAAACACTGCGGTGAAGGCAGATGTATAGTATAGAAGTGAATGATATCTTTCCAATCAATATGATTCCCAGGCAACAGCTTTGCCAAAAAGGCTGCATATAACAGTTTAGCAGATGCTGGGATGAAGATCCCAGGCTACAGCTCAAACTGGAGTGAACATCGGCTAAGGAAACTTCTAGAGGAACATTTTGCCTTAAGTCATTCAATGCAGGTAGACAAACTAAAGGTCAAGATGGATAGCAGAGATTCAATGTCAAGAAATGTGCCAACATTTTGTGTAATGGGATGGTGCCCAACACAAACAACATTAGAAACAGTAGATCAAAGCAACAAATGACAAAATAGCCAAAACCTGTTTCTCAGTCACTCCAGCAAGCATAACCTCATCGTTTAGACAACTATCAGGATCTATAGCAGGACAGAGGCCTGAGGCATGGGCCTAGCATATTGGGTGCTTTCCTATTAGGGAATGAGTACCGCTGGGGACAGCAATATGTGACAATTGATAATGTGATTAGTCCGGATAGAGGGTGATACGTAATTAAATTCAAACTTGGAAAATACAATTTGTCATTTTTGTTGAGTAAAAATTCATCAATCTCCTAGGGTTCATTTTACAGAACAATTTATGGTACTGGGCTCAGATTTCAAGTTTCAGTTAGTCAATTCATAAATTAAATGTTTCACACAACAATTTGATTAAAAATACTTTTTAAGGGTATAAAAGAGCAATGTGAGTTACAGTTTGTGTTATATTTCTGTTATAGCATGTACTGTACAATGTAATGTCAGAAGAGCAAGTCATTCAATTCTATATATCTCCAAATATTTAGCAAGGCAAAATGAGTACAAAATAAGGCCACTTAGCAATCAGCACAACCCATGCCCACAAACCTTGCTGCACCTACTTCTGTGTAAATCCTGCCCCTTTCAGGGTCCACAATTTGGGACTACAGTTATAATTCAGGTTACTTTTGAAAGAGCCAAGGAAGACGCACATTTATTGACAGCAAAGACTAAAAAAAAATTATGAATTTTAAGGCATATTTGTTAACTGGCTCTGGGATATATATCCAGCATGGGCATATAGTATATACTGCATACCGTATAGCCTTATTATCACCAACCAATGACATTTGAACTAAACATTTCTCATAAACAAGGACTACCATTTTTCAGCAAGGACAGGTCAAGTTTCTAGTTAAATAGAGTTGCTCTCGCAGTATTTTGAACATGTATCTGGCCCCTGATATTAGAAAGACAGACTGCATTGTTGCATGGAACAGAGCCTTCAGAACTCTGAAAGCTCTATTAGTTACATAAAGACCACATGTGTAATCCCCATGTACATTAGTAAATTATTCCCAGCATGAAGGCATATAATTGGATTTAAAATAAAATAAATCATTGTAATAAGCCATTTTTACCAGTGTAACTAAATAAAAATCCTAAACATGCCAAACAGCAAAGCACCTATGGCAGCGCCTAGGGGTTAATGTGTATCCATCTAGGATTTCACAATAGCTAGCGCTAGTGAAATGTATAAGTATTCTATTGAAGAAAGGGCAAGTAAGGGATAGCAGACAGAAAGCAGGAACATCCAACCACAATAATGAGAGCTCGGAATTCCACCCTCACTGAGATTTTTATATTCTATATTTGAAACAGATTTCAAAGACATTCAAAAACAGGATATATAATTTTGTATTTATACAGCCTATTATATGCAATTATTGAGTAGTACCCTCTGTGTTTTCTGCATGCAACTACTTACACAACTCCAAATATGTCAGATGTCTGCTCAAATCATTATTGTTAGTTGAGCTGATGATCTAAGAGGTGTAGTATATGTCGACAGTCGTAGCGGTATATTTACTAAAGTACGGGTTTTTAGAAGTTGAGTTGTTGCCCATAGCAACCAATCAGATTCTACTTATAATTTATCTAGCACCTTCTAGAATATAATAGCTAGAATCTGATTGGTTGCTATAGGCAACAACTCCACTTCTAAAAATCTGCACTTTAGTGAATATACCCCATAATATCAACATTGATCATGTCTACATTCATCATGTAGACACTGATGAAATGTCGACTTGCTAGAATATTGACATATCGTCCCTGGTGGACCAACAATGACTAACCTATGCCCAACGGCGCGGCGTCTTCAGAGCCTCGGCAGTAATGTGAGTGTGACTTCTGGTGAGTATACCTGCCCTGTCCCAAACCCCTACCCATAACCCTACCTCTAGTGCCTAACCCTAACCATTCCCTCCCCTTCCCTTAGCCTTACCTATCTAAAAGACCCTATTAATCTGTCAGTAATCGGGCGATGTATACATAAGAAATAGGACAGAAGGCTCCTTTCTTTGTATTTCTTTGTATATATTTAGAAGGCAAAAAAACCCATATAAAATATTCCCTAAAAGTGCTCTTATTAACATCATATAAATATATGACAGTTATATTTTCTACTGCGCTGTTGGGGGACAATTAAAACTAATCATATCCGGGTACTGATGCAAAAGAATGAGAGGTCCCATTTTACAGTATGTCTGTATTTCCAACATGAATGAAATAAAGTGCACACAGATGCCGTACACTGATGTTACATCTACAGCAAGTGCTTGTGTGTACAGAGAGTGTGGGCCTGATTCAGAGACAAGCGCTAAAGCAATGGCAGCTGCATTCTCTCATGGACCGCAAGTTGCTAAAATATACTAATACCTTCCAAAGCATAACCAATCAAGGGGACACCCACTGCTGCCTTCTCATATCCATAACATCCATGCAGATCGGGCAGCAATGCAGCATATGCAGCAAGTCTGACCTGTCTCACACACTGCAGCTCCCATTATACGCAGAGAGCTCTCATGCTGCGAAGGAGATCACAATGGCCAATTTATGCACACCCATGAAACGACATTTAAACGGTCAGATACGCCTGCGTTTGCCTAGCCACCTCCCATTACCTTCCCCAAACGCTGACCACCTGTCACTCACTTTGAGAACGGATCCTTTGTGCGGGGATAACCGCAAAACAAACGCTGCGTGTGCACAGTGCAGCTAACATGCATTCGCAATGGCAAACAATCGCTCGGTCTGCATAAAAATCTGTATTGCATTCATCTCTGAGGGGGGGATGTACTAAGTACCCCTGTCTTCGGGTTCATACTGCGGTTTATTACCGCGGTATGTACCAAGAATATCACAAAGGACAGCTCTCCCGGAAAGAGCTGTCCTTTGCGATGGCTCCGGACAGAGGGACATCCGGGCTTCTGCATGAGCAGAAGGACGTGGGCCACAGGGGGTGATGGGAGGGATCCGAAGGGGGAGCGTCTCAATAAGAAGCCCATAGGGACGAAGCACCGAATGCGGTAAAGTCGCATTTCGGGGGTTTTACTGCATTTTCGCCTTTAGTACATCCCGCCATGAGTCAGGCCCAGGGTTCACAACAGAGATGATTGAATCCTAATTTTCTCTCAGCGCGCCTCTAGGTGTGTATCACACGCTGCAATTAAAAACTTAGTGTGGTAAAAAAAAACACTTTAGGTGTTGTTTATATAATGTGTGCGTGGCTTAAATAGGAAATGAGATACAAGAAAAAAATGTTATGTCAAAGAGCTATAAACAAATATAACACCTATGAGTCTCATCAGACAAAGAAGTGACCATTTAGTGACCACTATTAAAAACCGAGCATTCCTTGTACTCTAAACAATACAGAAAGGATTCTAGTTGCCGATATACAGCACAGGGAGCATCATAAAGAACTCAATAAAATACAGGTGGTACGGAGACAGGAATAAAAGGACTGCCCATTACAAGTGACATCATCCTTGAAAAAGTACACACTGTACGAAACGCGTTGGGACGGAGACGGAGCTGTGTGCTGCCAGACCCACTCTCCCCAAGAAAAAGCAGGTCGCCACTGACCACTGAAAGGACAGGTACAGAGCGCTCAAGCCGAAAGGACACCACGCAGACTAGCGCAGCACCACGAGACTATTCGTCCGAACAACTGATTACAGACACCGGAGGGATGGCTTTTAGGGTAAGACTAGGGATAGCTTTTGCTGTGGTTCCCGCAATCACCCGGCTACCCACGGACATTTCTACTCCACACCCCTTGTTCAAAAAATCTGCTGTGGTGAGCTTTCACACTAATAACCATTAAAGGGGATTCATTTAAAGATTCCTGGAGTATAAACATAAGAGACGTTATATTTTTTTTTTGTCTTAATGTTTTTTTTATATCATTTTATTGTGATTTTTTATAGGAATAAACATTGATATAATAGCAACCATCTGCAACCTTTTTACTGTTACATTGTACAATAAATAACTTTATATAAGTATTTTAGAGTATTTGAGTGTTTAATTCACATGCCGGACCTCTTTAATAATTAGCGCAAAAACTAATATACTGTATATTTATTGTTGTATAGTGTATTTTTGGATACAAATTTGTGTGTAGTCATAAACCATAATAGTTTCTGCAGCTGTGTGACATGCGTATTTTGCACCTGGGGTCTAGCACCCACAATATATATACCTCCTGACAGGCACCTATGTGTCTATCATAAGAGGTAACAGAAGGCTCCAAACATAATGCATTAAATGCTGTAAAAGGACAAATGATTACAAATTAATAATATAAGTGCATATGTAAGTACAGCAAATCTAGATAGAAAGTGCTCATTTACAATGATCCAGCTTCCTCTAATCTTCTTATTCAAGTAGAATATACCTCCAAATAAAGTAAGAGTTATATAGGACCTCATTCAGAGTTGTACGGTATTGAACAGCCTCAGGGAAACTCTGGTGAACAGGTGGAAAGGTTCCAGCTTATGATACTATGCAGCACTGCTGTAGATGGAGAGGTTCCAGCTTCTGATACTCAGTAGCACTGCTGTAGATGGAGAGGTTCCAGCTTATGATACTCAGTAGCACTGCTGTAGATGGAGAGGTTCCAGCTTATGATACTCAGTAGCACTGCTATAGATGGAAAGGTTCCAGCTTATGATGCTATGCAGCACTGCTGTAGATGGAGAAGTTCCAGCTTATGATGCTGATTAGCACATCTGCAAAGATTGAGATGCTGAGTAGCACTGGTGCACAGGTGGAAAGGTTCCAGCTTAAGATACTCAATAGAACTGGTGCAGATGAAGTGGATACAGCTTATGGTGCTGAGAAGCACTGGTGCACAGGTGGACAGGTAGTAGTTTATGATAGTAAGTAGCACTGTGTAGAGGTTCCAGTTTATTATGCTGAGTAGCACTGGTACACAGGTGGAGAGGTTGCAGCTTATTATGGTGAGTAGCGCTGGGGCACAGGTGGAGAGGTTCCAGCTTATGATACTCAGAAGCACTGATGCAGATGGAGAGGTTCCAGCTTATGATGCTGAGTAGCACTGGTGCACAGATGGAGAGGTTCCAGCTTATGATGCTGAGTAGCACTGGTACACAGGTGGAAAGGTTGCAGCTTATTATGGTGAGTAGCGCTGGGGCACAGGTGTAGAGGTTCCAGCTTATGATACTCAGAAGAACTGGTACAGATGGAGAGGTTCCAGCTTATGATGCTGAGTAGCACTGGTGCACAGATGGAGAGGTTCCAGCTTTTGAGGCTGAGTAGCACTGGTGCACAGATGGAGAGGTTCCATATTATGATACTCAGTAGCACTGGTGCAGATGGAGAGGTTCCAGCTTATGATACTCAGTAGCACTGGTGTAGATGAAGTGGATCCAGCAGCTTATGATAATAGCACAGGTGGAGAGGTTCAAGCTTATGATACTGAGTAGGACTGGGCAGTTGCAAAATGGAAGTGGTAACAGATATTTTACATCTAGCTTTACAATGCAGTTTCAGCCTGAGCTGCAATACATCAGATATGGTTTAAATTGTCAGACTTCAAACTGACTCTGAAAGCTGCAACTCACATATTAAACTTCTATTTAATAAATCATCCCTATAACTTAATTGTGATCATTTTGTCTAAAGTCTGTGAAGGTGATTATGAATCCGGATGGATGGGTACTGCGGAATGCCTCGGTTTTCCACTACTCCGATTTGATGGTTTGGCCATTGCACTGCAAACATACCTCCCAACAGTCCCAATTTCAGTGGGAAAGTCCTGATCTGAGGCGACTGCTTTGCCATCCCGCGGTCGGCATGTTTGTCCTGACTCGCAGAAGATCGGGAGGCATAGTGACTGGGGGCTGCATGCAGTGGCATCACGCAATAACATTCTATACATTTAAACATCAACATTTCCTTGGAATACTAATTTCTGATAAACATACACTGTAAGAATATAGCTAAATGCCCTTTATGTAATCATTATGTTTCACATAACCCAAGTACATGTTGCCTTGAAGAAAGGCACATGCACTTTACCTTCTATAGCTATATTTATTTTAGCTGACCTCATTCCAGCGTCTGTTCTGTCTCCACCCGTTGCTGGATCCATTTGCTCCTTTCTTTGTTTTAGTCACACTCACAAATCCAAATACAGCATATCCACTTCTGCACCCACTTCCAAACCACACCATCCATTCCACCCTCCAGGCTGAGCCAAAGACAATCTCAGTCTGGAACACTGAACCTTCCCAGAACTGCCTGGGATCTATGTTTTCATTTAGCCATTCTTAACTAATTTAACCGAACTCCATCCAATGGTTTGGAACAGGTGCAGAAGCATTTGTTTTATGTGCTTCTGTCAGGAGCATTGTTGTAACATTTGAACTTTCTTGTGATGTTCCTCTGACATTGCACACATCCTTTTTATTGTTTTCAAAACGCCCTTAGTCAAAACTGTCAAGTACAACTGATGGTTGCATATAAAGAAGTCTTTGCAGCAGGTCTACAAGCCAGACTTTGCGGTAACACATCCGATACAACAAATCTCATGTACTAGGCTGCAATGTGCTCTCAGCTACACAGACAGCATTGCTATGTGACCCAAAGACCACCAACTGCACACATGGTATGTAAACTTACAAGTAACATTAAGAGGTCAATCCTATTAGGTGCGAATTGCAAGTAGCGAGTTTGTTTCTTGAAACTTGCAGACTTCGCACTAATGCGCGCTCCCGAGAACTCTCCAATCCAATTAAAAATGCCCATTCGCGGTACTCGCAGCGGAGGGGTGAGAATTGACTGCCAAATGAGATGTCAGAGAAGTGCATAAAAAAGTGGGGAGACCATCCTGGGCCCTCCAAAATGGATAATATCGTTAGCTGGACCGTATAGAAGGCTGTTTGTGGGCATTTTGAAGGTACTGTAGGTTTTTAAATGGTGTCAAATTGATGATTTGTGCTTTTTTTTTTAAAATGCAAAAACATGATAAAAAGCTAAAAAAAAGTAGGAAAAAAGGTGATTTTGGGGTACTTTGAGGGCACCTTGGAAAATTGTATAAAAAAAATGATAATAAAAAACAAACAATTATTTTCCAATCAAGACAATATTGTAATTAAATTTGGAGGATTTTCTGTGGACCCGCTGGGATAAGCTACATACCCACTCACCTTATTGCACTTGACGAGGAGAAACTGAGAAATTTGCTGCAGTTCTTGGGGGTAGAGGCCGGGATCAAGACGCGGCTGGAGCTCCATTCATCTGCCGCTTGCATCCATTGCATCGGATCTCTCCCAGTAGTGCGCCTCTCCTCTTCTGCTAGTCCATCTACATTTGTGTGGGCTTCTAAGCCCTCTGGGGAGATCATCGTTTACATCTACCTGATGGTATGAAGCTCCATGGAGCTTAATACAATTAACTTTGATATTTATTGTTTCCATTGAGCGCTCGGACACAATTGACTATATTACCATCTGCAAGTGTGGACAAGATTTGTATCCCTATTCCCAACAGGCTGGGTACTTATATGACTGTATAAATCAGATCCACCTCTTTAAGTGTGCATATATTCACACAATAGACAGTCAGCTTTTTATTAGATTTATTGATTTTATGTATTTGTTTTTTATATATGTCATGACAGGTCATTTACGTTTTTTTTATATGTATTTATATTAAATGTGTTTATTATCACATATTCAGTGCATGATTCATTCCATACTGCTCTTGGCAGATCATAGCGCAAAGATACACCCTCTAATTAAATTTGGGGTGCCTAAACTAACGAAAAAGTTGATCTGGGGGTAATTTGAGGATTTTTTTTTACCCCCACAAATGACATGTAATTATTGGACTAAGGGGGTCATTCAGACCTGCTTGCGAGCGGCAGGACGCTCGCAAGCCGGTCGATGTTCCCCACTGCGCATGCGCACGATGGAGGGAGCTCCGACGTGCGCATGCGCGAGACCCGGCGAGCGACGGGCTCACCATCGCTCCGGGTCTCGCACCAAAGGGGGCGTGCTGTCGATGTTGATTGACAGCACGCCCCCTTTGGTGGGCGTGCCGGGGGCGTGCCTGCCAGATGGAGGCATTCCCATGGGAACGCCTACCGTCTCAAGCCGGCCCCACTAACATCACTAGTGATGTCAGTGGGAGTGATTTTGGCTCTGATAGAGCCAAAATCACTCCAGGGCTTGCGGCACCGAGACCCTACCGCAGGGTCTCTGTCGCAAGCCCGATGGTCGCGATGGTCAAGACCATTGCTACCATCATCATGGACGCTCGCTATAGCTGTGGGTGGTAACCCACAGCTATGCGAGCGTCCATGAGGACGCTCCAAAAAAAGGTAGGAGGGCCCTGATTCAGAGCGAGTGCTCTGGTCAGAGCGTTCAGCTCTTAATCAGGCCCTAACTTAGCTAATTGGAAACTTCCAATTGCCTAATTAGTCATTCGGGGGGGGGGGGTAGTCCAAGGGGTTCAGCACAGTGTCCCGACATTTTAACCTTAAATAAAGATTTTCCTTTCCATCTCTCACCCTCAGGGATTTGCAAATGGAAAATGCAAATTCAGTCTGACCGGTTCACGGCTCGATTCAGACCCGGTCGTAAGGCTCCGTTTGCTCGCTAGCCGCCAATGTTATTGTTCTGCGCATGTGCATAAGATGAACTGCACGTGCACGAACCAGTCACTGCGTTCGTGACGCATGAGTGACAGGAAGTGCCGTTTGTGGGCAGTGATGGGGGGTGGCTGGGCGAACGCAGGCATGTCTGTGCGTCTGAACGCCGTTTCATGGGCGTGCATAATTAAGACGCATCATCAGCTTACGTAGCAGTAGGTGTCATTACACACAGAGGCACTCGCAGTGCCTGCAGCAGCGTCAGGTCAATCACAAGAGGTGTGTATGGGTCTGATGTCAGCCGATGTTACCTATTATTAAGTGATCTTTCTATATATGACGGATGTGACAAACGAAAAGTGGACGTCTTATTTCAGGCTGGTGGGCATCTAATTTTTTTACCGCGATCGCACGGCAAAGCATAGTGGGCGTACTAATGTTTTGCTCGTGATTGCCGGATTCGCATAATTTCACTGCGGACGGCTGCGTGCGTCCTTGTATTAGCGAGCGGGTCTGAATCAGGCCCTCAGTGCGATTTGCTAATTGGATTGCAAAATGAATTCGCTGTGCAAATTCGTAGAGAAAATATCAACTTGCACCTTGCAATTCGCACCTAATAGGATTGACCCCCAACACTGGACATTAGGTTTATTAAATATATACTAAATCATGCAACATTTAAAGTATATTTAAATTATATTTAATTTGTTGCTATAAATCAATTAGAAATAATGCTTAAAAATATAAATTTATAATCTTTAAAATGAGCTGGGTCGTTGGTGCACGGTTCCTGGTGAAGGCAAATGCATATAACTTTGCAAAGGACGCAAATTCATCTAATTCTATATCAAACTGGATGTGGCAAGGCTTTCTCATCGACTCCACTAAAAGTTATGTAGTATCCTGCCAGCACAAAGACGTCCAATTAGTCCTGTCTTAATCAGAACGTTCATATGAAAATATTTGCTCTTTTGTTTGGAGACTACAGTAACTATAGTTTTGTTTTAAAAGAAAATTAAGTTTCATAAATTGACATTTGTAGTTAATCAACATGTCTGCTCTGTACAGCATTCCAGAAAAATGCACATTATAAAACGAATGGAAATACAATTAATCCTAGTTAAAGAATAAGTAAATTCATAGTAAAAAAAAAGTTAATGCAACTCTGCAAATCCCCAACCCCCAGCTTCCAAGGGATAATTAGGTTTGTGTATATCTTATATATATAACTTGCTTAGGGACCTATTCATCATAGCTAAAAATATTGATGGAGGTAATTAGGTTTATAACTCGCATGGAGTTCTACCTAATTACCGGAGGAATTCATCATTCCTCCTCTCCATCAGTATCTATTCCGAAAAGCTGTCATTTTTGTGATGACAGCTTTTCAGGAAATAGATACTTTTCCCCATCTACTCTAACTTACCGCAGTTGTAATCAGTGCTGCACATGCGCTGTCACATCCGTAAAAGCAGCGTATGCGCAGCACTGCCTACAGCTGCGGTAATTCTGTCCCCCCCCCCAATCCCCTTTGTTCTCACAGCCGAACACAGTAAAGTTTAAAAAAAAAAAAGTTTTTTTTTTTCTAAACTTTACTGTGTTCTGCCGGGAGAACACAGTGTCAGAACAGCAGACGGAGCCTGAGAAGAGACCAGAGTGTCGGAGGGAGGAAGTGTAACCCGCTATACGCCACCTGACAGTGGCGTATAGTAGCACTTTACCAGGAGATATCAGTGATATCTCCTGTGTTAAGTGTCTTCATGAATACTAAAATAACGATAATTAAGGAAAATGTCCTTAAAAACGTTATTTTAGTGTTGATGAATAGGCCCCTTAGTCCATTGTCCGGAACGCTCTTTGAATTTGAATATCTCAAAGACTAATTAAGAAATTAATGTGATTCTTTTACGATGGATTTCAATCAGCAATAAATTACAGAATTTGGAATAAAACTGTATAAAATTTGATGGAAAAAAAAAAATCAACAAAAACCATAATAAATGCTTTGGTATAGCTAACCTGAAAATGTCAAGAAAACTACCAGAACACAGAGGTGGCACAGTGACCCGGGGGAATCAGGATAGGGGTCACCGTGGCCAGCTGCTGTTCTCTTGCATTACTGGTGGACTGTGCTCTCACATGGACCCAGCGCCCTAGCCATTTGGAATAAAACTGTATAAAATTTGATGGAAAAAAAAAAATCAACAAAAACCATAATAAATGCTTTGGTATAGCTAACCTGAAAATGTCAAGAAAACTACCAGAACACAGAGGTGGCACAGTGACCCGGGGGAATCAGGATAGGGGTCACCGTGGCCAGCTGCTGTTCTCTTGCATTACTGGTGGACTGTGCTCTCACATGGACCCGGTGCCCTAGCCATGTGTGGACACTGTTTAAATTCTGCGCAGTTCGGCTCCTGATTGGCCGCCTGACGTAGCTATTACATAATGAGGGAGAGCGCGGGTGGCACAACACGTGAGGCTGCTGCCGTAGGGGGCGCTCTTCCCTCACCTAGTTTCACCAACACGTTGATTTCAGACTCGCAACTCTCAGCCAATCAGCACCAGGTTTGCACCTCGAAATCAATGCCTCATCTCTCTGCTTTCCACGAGAGCTGCCGGCAGCCGCTGATTGGCGGGAGGCTGGGAAACGGTGAGGCAGAGTGAGACGCGCACGCAGGGGGGTTTCTGAGTATACCTGGAAACCCCCCTGGCCCAATGGTGGGCTGGGCCGGGGGGCAGGGTGCCTTGTGACAGGGTCTCTTACCTCAGACAGGTAAGGGACCCTGGGCTGCAGATTCCATGCGGACTAGCTGTCCGCATGGATCTGCTGAAAATGCCCTCCAAAAATGGCCACCACCTAGGAGGAAACAGACGCTAGAGGTGGTACTTGACCTCTAGTGTCTGTCAGGGAACAGAGTGCATAGCATTACCCGGAGTGTCGGGAACGCTGGCGTCGCAGGGAGAAAATGAAGAAAGCTGCATCTTCTCCCATATAACCCCTGACAATGAGCATGAAACCCCTGATAACAAGCGTGAGACCCCTGGCAACGAGCATGTAAACCCATAGCATAAAACCCCTGGCAACGAGCATGAAACCCCTGGCAACAAGCATGAAACCCCTGGCAACAAGCATGAGACCCCTGGCAACAAGCATGAAACCCCTGGCAACGAGCATGAAACCCCTGGCAACAAACATGAGACCCCTGGCAACAAACATGAGACCCCTGGCAACGAGCAGGCAATTGAAAAGTAATTTAAAGCCTTACTATGGGGCATAAAATGGTGTTGGGGCATAACTGTATGTGGCATAATGTGTAATGGGCATTACAATGTGTAGCATAATGTGTAATGGGCAATGCTATAAAGACGAAAAATTCTAATGTAAACTGTCTATGGGGGGTGAAGGCGCATTTTTAACTGTTCGTACTGAGAGCCAAATTGCCTAGAAATGGCCCTGCACTAGTATTAGCAAAATGCCATGGGTGAGAGGGCGCCAAAAAATTTTTTGGGCAGGTGGTGAGCAAAATGTATAGTTACGCCACTGGGCGGCTGCGTTCCGACTTTGACTAGTTAGGCGCAGTTTCTCCATCTAAAAATGACCTCTGTAGCTGCAGCTCTGAATCTGAGAACACAGCAGCTTTCACTGATGACCCCACAACACTCCCATAACATGCCCATGAGACACTCTTTTTGCGTTCACTTCAGGTCACCGCCCAGGAACTGCCATCACTCTGCCACTCCATTTTCAATACCATCTGATCGATCGCAACAGCATCATTTTGTATACACTCAGAGTAACACATTTACCGTACTGGCTTTCTTAAGTTCTCGCACATCGACAGTTGCTAAAAATCACATTGTGCAAGTTTTATGCCCAGATGCCTTGTTATTTATAGTATTTATTGTTATTTATATTAAAACACTTGAAGTACACAATAAAGTGCATGTTGCATGCTTATTCTGGTTATACTTTTTTGTCATTGGCTCGGTAACCAATTATTTGGAAACCTCCCCCTTTTTCAAAATCCTGCGTTTGCCACTGGGAGTAACAGTGCATTATCATTTGCATCTATAGGGGCTCAGCTGCAATACCCCCTGGAAACAATCCATTTTGCTTCAGAGTCCATGGCCAAATATCTCATCGCACTTACAATTTGGTGAAATGTTACAATAAAAAGATCCCCCAAAACAATAAGATACATACATACACATACACAAACCTAATTACTCAATGATGTTTGTGGAGGCTTCCGTGGGGAGGGGCATTTGCCCCACCCCATCTTCTTATACACGCGATTCACACCTAGTGATGCAAATAGTTCAGCCCGGCTCCCAATCAGCTGCCACCTTCTGGCTTCTCCCGGAGAGAAATTTAAATCTCAAAAATATAAAATTATTCCACTTTGACTTGAATCAACGATATGGGTTTGTGAAATCTCTGACCTACTAGTTTAATGCAGTTTATCCATTCATATATAGTGTGTGAGTTGGTTTTATTTTATCTTGGAATTCAACTTTCATTGGAATAATAGTAAGCTTTAATCAGAAAATATATAGGTTAGCCTGGATTGAATGTTGACATTAAAAATAAAAGATATAGGCCCTGATTCAGAGCCGGACGCTCTGATCAGAGCGCTTGCTCTGAATCAGGGCCCACCTCCATTAATATGGAGCGTCCTCCTGGACGCTCGTATAGCTGTGGGTCACCACCCACAGCATATACGAGCGTGCAGGATGATGGTCGCGATGGTCTTGACCATCGCGACCATCGCCACTGCGAGCAACAGCCTGCGGTTGAGGTTTTCAACCGCAAGGCCAGGAGTGATTTTGGCTCTATCAGAGCCAAAATCACTCCCACTGACATCACTAGTGATGTCAGTGAGGCCGGCTTCAGACGGTAGGCGTTCCCTTGGGAACGCCTACGTCTGGCAGGCACCCCCCCGGCACGCCCACCAAAGGGGGCGTGCTGTCAGACAACATCGACAGCACAACCCCTTTGATGAGACACTCCGAACGAAGGAAAGTCCTTCGCTCGGCACGTCTCGCGCATGCGCACGACAGAGCTCCCTCCGTCGTGCGCATGCGCAGTGCAGACCATCGACCCACTTGCGAGCGGACAGCCGCTCGCGAGTGGGTCTGAATGAGGGCCATAGGGCAGTATTCAATTTGAAGCGAAAACTCGTTATCGGCGATAATTTATCAGTTTTGCCTGTTTGCATTATCCCCGTATTCAATTAGAGGTGCAGGCTTAAAAAAAACAGCCTGCACCCCTAGGAGTGTCCCCTAAAAAAGTTTAAAAAAATAAATAAATCGGGACACCCCAAAAAATTTACTTGAATTTTGGGGTTAAAAAAAAAAAATATGGGGGACAAAATCCTAAAGTAGTTAAATAGATTACAGAGGGGTTCCCAAGTATGCGGCAGGTGTTTTCTTCACTGCAGGTAGTAGCGGCAGGTGCATTTTTGAAGAATTTTAAAAATGCACTTTAGGGACTTAAAAATATGCTTGCACCCACTTTCATGTACCCAAATTTGATATACCCCAAATTTGATGGCCATAGTTATTTTTTAGAAAAAAAAACCTAAGTGATATTCTGCATCACTTCTTCACAGGCACCTGCCTATTTAAAACCCCTAATTAGCTTCAACAGGGAAAAACGGGGTACCCATAGTGATCCCCCATGACAGGACATCTTTAGGGGGTCCTAGGAAAAATTCACGAAAATTCACGAATTTTTGCGATACTTACCTTTCCGCTGGGTCCCGGCTTCGCTGGATCCTAATTGAATGTGGGGATAAAGCGGACCCGTGCCCGATACTTTATTCCTGCAAAACCTCTGATGTGGAGCGAAAAGTCCAGCACGGACTTTTCGCTCCCAAACTGAATATGACCCATAGTCACATTTATAGAGAAAAATCCACAGACTGCCCAGAGAAAACATTTCTCAGAAGCCGAGGTACATTCCGCAAGGTCAATGAATTGCATTTTCTGATGGCGAAGCTAATGGAAAAGAAAATGGAGCAATATTTCATAATCATGTTTCATGTGTCCAGTTGTAAAGCTATTGACTGAATACGTTATTAATAGCAAAGTTTAAATGACAAGTTTCAAACATTAAAGCTGCACACGATAAAGCCAAAACAAGTGAAGGCTGGTAAGTACAGGACTGTGGAAATGGACCACTCGGTCCACACCTGGAAATTACTATCTCTATCCAAGACCATTTACACAGATCTGGACAAGAGGTAAGGTGTGATGCTTCATGGTTTTGTTGTGAAAGCATCAAGTTTAATAGCATTTGGCTTGTGAACATATATAGTCGTAGACACATGCAGTTTTCTACGATAAACTTGGACATCATATTTGCTAAAAGTCCCAGTTTTCCTAAGATGATCACAATTTTTAGAGACTGACACAGAGGGGGGGTGGGGAAGTGGAGGTCATATCAGGACATGCTTTGGGCAGGTTGGGCCTTTGGCCTATAATTTTCAATGCGGAATGTCAGCAGAGATGCTACCTTAGAATAATATAATGCTTATTTTGTTGCGATCAATCAGCAAAGAAAGCTTAATAAATAACAATGGTCAGTGAATTTAAAATTTGGGTCTGTTCATAATATGAGAGCAGGAAATGTCACTGACTTTATATAATACATTTTATACTGAATCCTAGAAAAAAACAAATGAAAAAATCCCAAACATTATAAGCATTTGCCATTAGTCCACATCTGGGACTGAAAACCTACTGTATGTCTAGTCTATATACTATGCTGAATTTGGTATATACAGTGCCTTGCAAAAGTATTTACCCCTTCCTTGGCTTTTTACCTTTTTTGTTACATTACAACCTGTAATTTATTTTTTTAATCTAAATTTTATGTGATGGATCTGCACAAAATAGTCTAATTTGGCAACGTGAAAAGAGAGAAATATATATAGAAAAGAATCTTTATAAATAAAATTCTGAAAATTGCTATGAAGGCCCTCAAAAGTTCTGGTGCAACCAACTACCTTCAGAAGTCACATACTTAGTGAAATGAAGTCCACCTGTGAGAAATCTAAGTGTCACATGATCTGTCAGTATAAACACACCTTTTCTGAAAGGCCCCAGAGGCTGCAACACCACTAAGCAAGAGGCATCACACCATGAAGACCAAAGAGCTCTCCAAACAAGTCAGGGACAAAGTTGTTGAGAAGTACAATTCTGGGTTGGGTTATAAAAAAATATCCAAATCTTTGATGATCCCCCGGAGCACCATCAAATCCATCATCATCAAATGAACATGGTACCACAACAAACCTGCCAAGAGAGGGTAGCCCACCAAAACTCACAGACCGGACAAGGAGGGCATTAATCAGAGAGGCAGCACAGAGACCAAAGGTAACCCTGAAGGAGCTGCAGAGTTCCACAGCAGAGACTGGTGTATCTGTGCATGTGACCACAATAAGCCGTACACTCCATAGAGCTGGGCTCTATGGAAGAGTGGCCAAAAAAAAGCCATTACTTTGTGATAAAAATAAGAAAACACGATTAGAGTTTGCCAAAAGGCATGTGGGCGACTCCATAAATGTATGGAAGAAGGTGCTCTGGTCAGATAAGACTAAAATTGAACTTTTCGCCCACCAAGGAAAACGCTATGTCTGGCGCAAACCCAACACATCCTATCACCCCAAGAACACCATCCCCACAGTGATACATGGTGGTGGCAGCATCATGCTGTGGGGATGTTTTTCAGCAGCAGGGACTGGGAAACTGATTTGAGTCGAGGGAAAGATGGATGGTGCTAAATACAGGGATATTCTTGAGCAAAACCTGTTTCAGTCTGCCTGTGATTTTGAGACTGGGATGGAGGTTGGCCTTCCAGCAGGACAATGACCCAAAGTATACTGCTAAAGCAACACTCGAGTGGTTTAAGGGGAAACATATAAATGTGTTGGAATGGCCTAGTCAAAGCCCAGATCTCAATCCAATTGAAAATTTGTGGTCAGACTTGGAGATTGCTGTTCACAAGCGGAAACCATCCAACATGAAGGAGCTGGAGCAGTTTTGCCTTGAGGAATGGGCAAAAATCCCAGGGGCAAGATGTGGCAAGCTCATAGAGACTTATCCAAAGCGACTTGCAGCTGTAATTATCGCAAAAGGAAGCTGGACAAAGTACTGACTTTACGGAGGTGAATAGTTACGCACGCTGAAGATTTCTGTTATGTTGTCCTAAATGTTGTTTGATTCACAATATAAAAAAACACAACTTCACAGTTGTAGGCATGTTCTGTGAATGAAATGATGCACACCTTCAAACAATCCATTTTAATTCCAGGTTGTTAGGCAACAAAACATGAAAAATGCAAAGAGGGTGAATATTTTTGCAAGGCACTGTATGCAACACTTAACCCTTGTGAAAGCTTTAGTATAAGAGTAAACAGATGACTGACAAGACAATGTCTGGCAATAGCACACTGACAATAATGACCTATATGTCGGGGCTGCTATGGCCCTGTCTATGTATGTAATTATGTATCTGGGCCTCCTGCTTCTGTCCAACCGGGTTCTAGGAGGAAGAGTCCAGTCTATTCGAACATTAGTTAATTTGCCTTAATGTGAATGAAACCAAAATGAATGATATCCAGTGTAGAGCCTGGTACCAGGTTGGGGCAGTGAGGAGAAGATTACAGGACCCTGGGGGTGCCAGTACACACAAAATCTCACACTGAATAACTTTGGTCAAGGCCAGTACTAACTATCTTAGCTAAAAAAAAGCTCTAACCTAGTAAAAACTCAGAGGGATACAGGACCTCATTCAGAGTCGGTCGAAGCGGCCGCACGGTCGTAAGGAAAAAGGGGCCGGATATTCAAATGATTCCATCGCAAGTTGCGTCCCTAAGTTCGGATAGGTAGTTGGCCGACCAAGGAGAGGAAGCGGTCGGAAGACAAAAAAATACGCCCCCTTCTCGTACGCATTGCACGTCATCTCCGGCCATATAAGGATTCATCGAGACCATCGGGAACCATCGGCACTGGTCGTAGAGCTTAAGGTTGACCATACCCTCTCTTAAGCTCTACGATCAAGTCAGTGTAAAAACCTCCCATGTCACATGTGCCATGACGCTACTTTGTTATTTATGCACTCCCATAATCCGTATGCACTCCCATAAAACGCCGTTCGCATAATGAGGCACGCCTGCGTTCGGATCTCCACTCCCCCGTTTTCAAGCACCTTCCCCTGTTACCACCCACAAACGCCTCCATCTGTCACTCAAACTACCGACCTGGCTGTGTTCAAGGAGAGACAAATTTCTGATCGTAGCGGCTAGTATGCGCACGCGCATTGCGAACTTTACGCATCCGCAGTATAGCGAACATCGGTGGCGTACAACCGTGCGGCCGCTTCGACCGACTCTGAATGAGGTCCACAGTCCCTATAGTGAAAAGCTGTAGCCAGGCATCATTTTTACTTAATATATGACAAGTAATATACTGTATAGACCAAAATCCCACATTTGTTCTAAATCATAAAACCAGTAAGTGCAGGTTGGATACATGGATCAGTAGGTCATACATGCCCAAATAATATATCACCTAAAAAAAAAAAAAGTCTTTGTTATAGAAAGACAAGTACCCTAATCTGGTCATAACTAAGAGAGAAACGCGGAGCAGTTACATCCAGGCTGAGTGATGTCACAAATAATTCTAGAAGACAGTGGCTGTTTTATTACCAAGAATTTTCTGGGCAATGAAAACTAAAGGACTGTCCCAAATATCAGAATTGTACTTCATGCCTTTTATTTGCTGGATATTATTATTTTACACATACCATTCTAGGCATAATTAACTATTTCTTTTTCCTTGAGGGATAAACAAAAAACTTTTATCGGCTTTATATTGTGAAGCTGATACTGCCAGATGGAAGCTCATTGCTACACTGAAATTATTTTTCTCCCAAATAAAAATCAAACTCTCCAGCTCTCCAGCTATTTGCAGCAAAACGTCAAAGCTCACTTTCTGTCAGTACTTAGGCTTCAGTACACGTTCGTGGTGGATACTCGCCATATTTAGCCATCCTTGGTCGTCAGGCAGTAGCAGCACTCCACAGAGATCAGGCTTTCAGGTATATTTGCACAGACAAAAGGCAACACTTTGGGCCACACAGACACTTTTGTATGTATGTGTGAGTTAATGTTACCTGGTATCTATGTGCTGCTATTGCTCTTAATACTACTGCACACAGCGGTGATACAAATTGAACATGACACTACGGAAATTAATAGAAGTGCAGTATTTGTTTGTAACATAGACTTATATTGTACCAGAGCTGTAGCTAGACTTTTTGGTGCCCTGTGCTAGAGAGAGCATTGAAGTCCCCCCCATCCCCCAATTTTTTAAATAGGGACATAAGATAGTGCACCTGAAAAAGGGTCATGGCCTCATAGGGAAGGGCCAGGGAAGAGATAGGGGAGGCCAGGAGATGCTGGGGATATAAGAAGAGGAAGCTACAAGTGAGAAAGATAAACAGGAAAATTGACAGGCCCAAACAGCGCCCCCTGCCCTGCGGTACCCTGTGCCATGGCACTGGTTGCACTACCCTAGTTACAGCCCTGTATTGTACAATGAGGGGTGGAAGATGTATCAAACCCATAGCACATACTGTGTTTCCCCGATAATAAGACACTGTCTTATTTTTTTTTTTGGTAAAAAAAAACACCATAGGGCTTATTTTCGGGGTAGGGCTTATTTTAATTAACATTGACAGCATCATGCCCTCAGTCCCGCTTTTATCCCCATCATGCCCTCAGTCCTGCTTTTATCCCCATCATGGCCACAGCCCTGCTTTACAATTATTTACCTACCATTATTTTTTTTAATTTTTATTTTGTTAGGGCTTATTTTCGGGGTAGGGCTTATTTTGGACCGTTTTTCAAAAGTAAGGGTAGGGCTTATTTTCGGGGTAGGTCTTATTATCGGGGAAACACGGTAGCAACCAATTTAGATATTAACTATCAATTACTGTATCTAGTACATTCTATATAATGATAACTTGAATCCAACTGTCCTTCTTAAATGGTCTTATAGATCTCTCCCAGGGGGAATGTATCAAGTTTTCAAAAAACATAAGTTGCTATAGCAGCCAATAAGCTTCTTACGTTGCCGGTGATAAGCTGGCAGTTGCAAACATTAGCATATTTTTGTAGCAGGACTGCGTGCATAATCGTAGCTGCGATTGCAATAGCATCCTTAATGAATCAGGCCCAGTGTTAGGGTAGGGTTAGAGTTATGGTTAGGTTGGGTAGGTGTTAGGGTAGGGTTAGAGTTAGGCTTAGGCTGCGGTTAGTGTTAGGGTAGGGATAGAGTTAGGCTTAGACTGCGGTTAGTGTTAGGGTAGGGTTAGAGTTAGGGTTAGGTTGGATAGGTGTTAGGGTAGGGTTAGAGTTAGGCTTAGACTGCGGTTAGTGTTAGGGTAGGGATAGAGTTAGGCTTAGATTGGGGTTAGTGTAAGGGTAGGGATAGAGTTAGGCTTAGACTGCATTTAGTGTTAGGGTAGGGTTAGAGTTAGGCTTAGACTGCGGTTAGTGTTAGGGTTAGGTTGGGTAGGTGTTAGGGTAGGGTTAGAGTTATGCTTAGGCTGCGCTTAGTGTTAGGGTTAGAGTTAGGGTTAGGCTGGGTTAGTGTTAGGGTAGGGTTAGAGTTAGGCTTAGGCTGCGGTTAGTGTTAGAGTAGGGTTAGAGTTATGGTAAGGCTTGGTTAGTGTTAGAATTGAGTTAGAGTGTTAGGGTAAGGTTAAAGTTAGGCTGGGTTAGTGTAGAGTTAGAGTTAGGGTTAGGCTGGGTTAGTGTTAGTGTGGGGTTAGAGTTAGGCTTAGGTTGTTGTTAGTGTCAGGGTAGGCTTAGAGTTAGGCTTAGGATGGGATTAGTGTTAGGGTAGGGGTAGAGTTAGGGGTACATTGTGAATGTCAACATAACGTTAATGCCAACATTTGGAACATGTCAACATTATGGTGGTGACATTCTGAATGTTGACATTTTGTACTACACCCATTTCATTACCATTCAACATCACCACAGCAATGTTCTACTACTAATGCCTACAAGAAGTGTTTTACAGATATTTCCAGCAGAAATAATATGATGAAAAAATAAGAGCAAAGATTCAGGGATGAGCTGCAGTAATCATTGGTAAGTAAAGAACACAACTTAGAAACTGTACTATTGATATCACAGCAGGGCAGAAACAGAAATGAATTGAGGCTTGAAGTGTAGTGACCCGTGGCTTGTTACATACATATTATAATCATTTCCTAACAAAGATATGGGTCTGTTATGGAATATCACTTTGGCAATTCTGATTCTGCTTTGTTATACATGAGCAAAGCCATGTCTGATATCACCTCTATATGTAAGTTTGCCATAACATCCCTTTAATTAGGGACTCATAAGAATTACATAGATTCTATGGCTGGCTGACTTCAAGTCTCAATTTCACCTGGATTTAATCAGCCACAAAACCTGTGTAATTCATGTTTCCCATATTAAGATAGTAAGCTATGCCTATCAATATCTCCTATTTATCCACATCCGTCCACAAATATACATTAGCACTGCATAGAATCTAATATTATTTTGTTCACAAAATGCATGTAATGCATTTATGACACATCTACATTTATGTAACACTAGGTAGAAGCTACAGTCACTAAACTAGTCAGCTCTGTGGATGATTCCTACTGCGCATGCTAAGGAGCCAAGCATATGCATCTACAGTGGATGCAAAGTTGTACACCACTCAGTCACATCTCTACTTGCAGTGAAAGAGATGTAAATAGGCTGTAACAGGGCATTCTCACATATACAGTTCAGTCAGGGCCGTGACGATAGAACTACATGTTGTGCATACACATATGCCTTATCTATTGCACCAAACATAGTGCTGGTGCCAGTGTGCACTCATATTGATGGCAGGAATGAAACCAAGCGTATGTGCAGTGGATGCAGAGATGAATACAGATCATCATATAGATAAATAAACACATTTAGTTCCCTACATGTGATGCGGGAGCAATTACAATCGACTTGCGTCCAACTCTAAATTTGCGAACATGAGCATTGAGCACAAAGACTTTCTCCTAAGGTGTAGAACTACAACCAAGTGATAACAATAACCCAAGTGCCAGAATCTACCTTGTCACACTCCTTCTTCATTTAAATGTGACGTGTGCACTGTGTATAGCTAATAAAATGGTTACTGATGAAGCGGCATTTATTGCAGCCAATGACAAGCTGTGATACAGAATGTTTCCTGTAACATTATTTGGTACTACAATATATCATAATTCTCCATTTTATTTTCAGACATTGTGATTCATGGAGACTCCCGAGTTTGTGGTAAAGTGGACATGTCTCCCACATCCCGATGCTTTCCGGGTAAAGTGAGCAGGGTAAGGGACCTTGTGACACAATTTGCTGCCACCACACCTACAACCAGGCCTCCTGGACCTCTCTCTCCCAGAGAGGAACTTGCCAATAGGCCTGCATCACTGCTGCATCTTGGGACACAGCAGCATAGCAAAAATATGCTAATCTCGCAGGAGGTGTCTGAGGAAAAAAGACAATTCCTGCCGGCATCACAGATCCAAGTGCTGTGTCCGAAGATGAAGCAACGGATCACAATTGCGACCATCGGTCGCTATGGTCGAAGACATCAGTCATCTGAGTAAGCCAAAGCTTACCTGGGGCCAGGTAATCTGCGTTGGAAGATGCAGACCCTGGCCATGACACCCCTACAAATTGGGGATGTCACGCCTCCGTTTTGTAAAAACGGTCAGCATCACCGCCCCCACATGGCCGCAGCATTTTATTGCGGCTTAGAGGGCACTGCGAGCAATCTTGCAGGACCCGTTCTGCGCTTGCGCAGCCCACCCTCCCGCCATCAGAAATTGTACACAAACCAGCGGGCTTGCGTACAAATCTGAACCAGGCCCATGTCTGCAAGTATGCCCTGGTGCACCATTTGCTGCAATAAACACTGCGCATTATGTGTAACTAGTGGTCCTCCTAAAATGTCCATCTTCCTTCTTCTAAGCCATCAGTAACTATGATAACCAATTAATCATGCCACTGACACACTGCAATATGTAACTGACACTGAGTATGTTATTTTTATTACTGGAGACAGACGCCCTCTGTATGAGTTTAACAATTATTTTCTTACCCTCAAATGGAGATACAGTAAAACTTGCTGTAAAGAAATGATGGCAGGGACGGCTCTTCTTTCCAGGAAAACACCGTGCTTATAGCAATTCCACACATTAAAAAGTGTAAAATTTGTCGCCTTTTTCTACAAGTTTATTTCCAACTCCACATTACTTACTTTCTTTCTGTGTGATTAAACCTGGTTTCAACAGCTCGTAAAACCATTTATGCAAGGCCGGGAAGAGGCGACAGGCGTAAGTTTCCGCTGGGTGATAATCATCTTAGAAATTAGGACTGCAATAATGCAGAACAGTTTGCAAATGAAAAGTGTTTCTAAATATAATAGTATTTTTGTACATCGTTGCTGTGATCTCAGTGTCCAGACTCCAGACCTTAGTAACAAGTCCCAGATGGATTAGAATTTAATGCTGGACTCACTCTGTGCCTTAGGAGCCACACCTATGTAGTGTTATGTACAAGCTCAGAAACAGCAGCAATAAAGATTTAATGATTCACCCCTGACTGGCATCATCCTGGCAGAACCAGGCATTGTCAGAGTGATGGCATTCTATATGTGGATCTGCAATTCAGAGACCTTGTGGTATATGTCCAGTGTGTAGGGCTTCCAAGTGTCCCATACTTCCCGGGAGACTCCGATTTTTGGGAGATTCTCCCCAGATCCTGGGAGAATAATTAACCTTCCTGGATCACTACCAGAACTGTGGACAGGGATGTCATGATGCAATTTGCTATGAATCCCCCCATGGCATAGTGCTGTAACGCACTTCTTTATGTTACAGGGATGGGCCCATGACGATGTGGTTATCAGCTGCTGTGCAAAAATATGCAAATGTTGCAGACGCATAGGAATGTATTGAGACGCGCACCTGCGGCTTTGCAAATCCAAGCATCTGCTTACAAAGACGCAGCTATGGTCGCAGATCATTTGATTATCGGTCAACTGTGTAGCCCTTACGGGATCGCAGATGCAGGCTGAGACTCTCTCCGAAAACGGTTGTGACACACCTGCGTTCTTTGCCACCATTCCCGTTACCTCCCACAAACTCTCCATGACTGTCAATCACGCTGCAAGTAGAAAGTCGCTGCGAGCGACTATGGTAACTTCATTGATGCATGCGCAGTGCGACTCAGACGCATGGGCGGTTTACAGATAATCTCGAACTGCGTAAATATCAGCATTGCATAGATCTCTGAATCAGCGCCTTTATCTCTGTCCACTTTATCTCTAACTAAACCCAGAGGATATAATCATAATCACAAAGTTGCTCTATCAAAGTATGTTGACTTGAAACATGCTGTGAGTCAATGATAATGATTAAATATTCAGTCTGAGTATGAAATCATTTTCTTAATATTAAATCAATTCCCTTTGAGAAATGGAAATGAAAAAGATGCACAAACGGAAATGATCACACTATCACTTAAGACCAGTAGATGGCACTGCAGGGCTCCTTTCTACACCACACCACACTTTCTAGGTTATTTAATAGTATGATTAATATACATACCATCAAGTCCCACTCCAGACAGCACACAATTCTCTGCTTCTTTATCCCAGTTATTTTCCACTTGCTTTAATTTGTAAATGTAAATTGCACCTCCTGTCACCTACACATAATGGTGGTAAGTATTCTGTGAGCTGAACCAATATTCATGGGAATACAGCATATCATATTACTAAAACCATTGACATCACTTAGAAATGAAGTGGCTGCCTACACTATGTATACGCTGGTTCCATTTTATTAGTTAGTGTGTAGCAGAGCTCAGCACGGTAATGCACTTTTACAAGGGGTAAAACCAGGGGTATAAATAGTTATTTGAAGGCCCCATAGCAAAAGTTTGTAAGGGCCCCTATGTACCACCCAGTGGTGAAAAATGTATATAACACATGTAACTTTGACAAGGAAGATGCCAGCCCCCCCTCCCCCCCTTCAGCTCTGGGCCCCATAGCCAGGGCTGTAACTACGGCAGTGTGACCTGGCACAGGGCACCGCAGGGCAGGGGGCGCTGTTTGGGCCTGTCAATCTCCTGTTTATTATCATTCTCACTTGTAACTTCCGCTTCTTTATCCCCAGCGTCTCCTGGCCTCCCCTATCTCTTCCCTGGAGCTTCCCCATGAGGCCATGGCCCTTTTTCAGGTTCACTATCTAATGTCCATATTTAAAAAATGCGGGGGGGGGGGGGGGCAAGGCTCTCTCTGGCACAGGGCACCAAAAAGTCTAGTTATGGCTCTGCCCATAGCAGCTGCACCCCTTACACCTATGGTAGTTACGCCCATGGGTAAAACATTTAGAAGTTGAGTCTTCAAGCTATTCTCACAGCAAATTGCATTTGCAATCCAATTATATTCGTATTGCATTTTTCAAGGAAATTTGAGGGTTTTTTAGCGCACCCCTCCGAGCAGATGGAAATGTAGAGAAAATCTTTATCTTTATATCACGCGGCTGCGTTTCCAATCGCAAATCCACAGCCAATGTTTAGTTGGATCTGGGGAGAGTACCTAGAGTAAACCCTAAGCTAGCGCAAATGTCCATGGTGCAACTGATGCTGTGTCGCTGTTTGAGTCTGTACAAACTCCATGGTAAATGCACAGACCATACAGCCTAAAGTGGGCATCTCACCGTTCGTAAGCTCCATCCCACCTTCCCGCACAAAGGGAAGGCAGAGACTAGCATTTACATATCCCCACAACTGCTAGAGCCAGGGGCGTATCTATAATGGGTGCAGTGTGTGCGGGGAACACAGGCCCCTGGGTCCAGGGGGGCCCCGCACCGCACACCCTGCACCCATAATAATAATAATACCTCTCCGGAGTCCCACGTCGGCGCGAGGGTACAGCGCTGCAAAATGACTGGAAAATGGCCACGGCGGCCATTTTCCCGTCGTTTACGCATGCGCAATACAGGGAAAATAGCCGTCGCGGCCATTTTCCCGGTGACCTGTGCATACATTATAGACTCTGGGCACACTCTAGTGCCCAGAGTCTATAACTCTGGCGCTGGCCGCGCACAGTTCAGTGCGCTGCCGGCCGCCGGGGCGGAGAGGAGAGGGCCCGTGTCGAAGACTGCACACGGGCCCCCTCCTCTCTAGAAACGCTCCTGGCTACAGCGGCATCCCGATGGTTCCAATCCCGACAGGGGAATGGTGAGTACTGTTCCCTTGTCCTATTTACCCCCTAACCCTCCTTTTTTGTACCCTCATACTAACCCTCCCTACCCCGCACCCTAACCCTCCCAGTGAATGCCTAAACCTAACCCTCCCCCCTTAGTGCCTAACCCTAACCTAACCCCCCTGTCTGGAGCCTAAACCTAGCCTCCCCCCTCCCGCAGCCTAACCTTAAGTCCCCCTGGGATGCCTAAACCTAACCCACCCCCCCACGGCTGATACATAACTTTCTCCGGTCTCCTTACGATCGGGATGCTGTCTGCCGGGATCCCGACGTCAGCATCCCCAGTCATGTCGATATCAACCATCTGTTTCTCATAAAGACAATGAATGACTAAATGGGTGCTGACAGGTGGAGCAATTTAATTTCAAATTTTTTCCCTTCAACAGGCCCGGGCCCAGGTAAAGAGCAACCTCGACACCCCTGATTGCACTGCGCACTGGTCACTGATCTTTCTTCCAAACTACTTGTTGTAGGAGCACAGGATAACACAGGAGATAGATATTAATTATCCTCCTGCCACTATACAGCTTGCTGTGCTTACTCCTGCAGTGAGTAGCCAGTGACATAACAGAAGAGGAGGGGTTATGTACCTACTTTTAAACCAAGCACATTCATGGTGCACACCCAGGTTTGAAATCTCAACCGGAGAAAAGGGGATGTACCTATGGGCTTGCAGATGCTCTTAAATAAACCCAAAGAGTAAAAGCATCCAGTCTTAAGTTCTCCTTCCTTCATTTATTGTTTACTACATTTTTATTCTAAACTTACTGCTTGGCTTAGCCTCATAGATCTCTTACTTTAATAATAAAAGTAATGTTTTAATGTTTTAACATTGCTGAAACTGTTCCTAGAAATTCTAGGAATGGGTGACATGCATATCACTATCAGCCGGCATTTTCCCTAGTCTTATCCTGGGTGCATTAGATCCATCTGCAATCGCTGCATCTCTGCATGCACTCAGCTCTGAATAGCCGGCAATTCCATCTACACGCTAAGACATGTCAACGTCAAACTTATACTAAGGGGTCTATTTACTAAGCAGTGTTAGGAGACAGAGTGAAAAGTTATAAGGTGCCAGCCAATCAGCTCCCAACTGTCATTTTTCAAACATAGCCTGTGAGATGACAGTTGGGAGCTGATTGGCTGGCACCTTATCACTTTTCACTCTGGGCCTGATTCAGAGCCGGACGCTATTTGCGCTCGCTCGTTCAGAAAAAGGGGCCGGCTATTTAAATTGAGCGCTCACTCTTTGCGGTGTGTTGACGCCTCTATGTCTGAGCGAGCGAACGAAACATGCGCTCGCTATTTTGTAAAGACGCCCCCTGGCCGCTCGCATCCTACGTCATCTCCGCTGTTTATTAGATTAATCGAGTACATCGAAAGGCGTCTGAACTGCTCGCAGTGCTTGTGGTTGGATTTTCCTACTGCAATGATGCGAGCAGTTCAGGCTAAGAGACAACCAAGTGACGTGGCCGATGACGCTGCTTTGTTAATTATGCACACCCTTAAAATGCCCGTTTTGACCGTTTGGCACGCCTGCGTTCGGATCACCACTCCCCGTTTTCAAGCACCTTCCCCTGTTACCACCCACAAACGCCTCATTCTGTCACTCAAATTAGCAGGCACTCGCTATTTTGTGAGCGCTCGATTTCCGACCGCACTGACTGGTTTGCGCATGCGCTTATGACCCATACGCATGCGAAGCTGTGCGAACATCGCTCGGAGCGAACAAGCGGCCGCTTACGAGCGGCTCTGAATCAGGCCCTCTGTCTCCTAACACTGCTTAGTAAATAGACCCCTAAGTGTGAATACCCCATTGCCGCAGAGTACACAGTACACCCAATATAACCACAAGTGGAGATACGGATGACTTCTGTGCTCCTTGGAATCACTCCGCAAATCTGCAGAGATGGGTAAGTACTCCTCGTTCTGCCTCATGAGCAAAATCACAGATGTGACTGCTTTGGCCTAAATCAGGCCCAATGTGGGTAAATCTTAGCATCTGCTCCTATGTTGTATGATTAGACACCTGCTTCCCTTGTTGTGTATGCTGCGCAGTTCCTGGCACTATATGGTAACATAACCATAGAACACCACCTCTAGCATGTTCCTGTATGCTGAGCACAATTCCTGGTACTATATGGTAACATAACCGTAGAGCACCACCTCTAGCCTGTTCCTGTATGCTGAGCACAATTCCTGGTACTATATGGTAACATAACCGTAGAGCACCACCTCTAGCCTGTTCCTGTATGCTGAGCACAATTCCTGGTACTATATGGTAACATAACCGTAGAGCACCACCTCTAGCCTGTTCCTGTATGCTGAGCACAATTCCTTGTGCACATTCTTTTTCTCACAGCTGCTCAATAATCATTCTTGTTACATTCTGAGCAACAGTAATAGGAAATGCCCTTATATGGTATACTGTACTTTGAGTGTGTGTGTGTATATATATATATATATATATATATATATAACTGCTTGAGTATATGCGAGCATTCATGACACATCATAGGTGGTGTACCACCCACCATGACTACAGTCAAGGCTGCATAGTCAAACCAGACACAAACCTATTGTACTTGCCAGGGGCAGCATAGAAGTCTGCTTATCTAAATGTTACTTTTTTTACAGTTTTATTGTGGTTGTTTGGTACTTGGTCGATATCAACCATCTGTTTCTCATAAAGACAATGAATGACTTAATGAGTGCCAACAGGTTTACTAATGAGTCTCAGTTACAGTACCTGCAGCTACACAGGCTCCTACCTGTTCGGTAGACGAAGTTGCCTTCAGTTTCCGATGATGAAGGGGACACAAGCTCTTCCTCAAACTCATTGGAGCTAAATGACCCCGAGTGGTTCCTCTGCCTCGTCTTTTCCCTCATAACCGCATTAGTGGCCATGACATGGCGTAAGGAGTCATTGAGATAGCGGTGCAATAAGCTGCTTTTGTATTTCGGAGGGGACACATAATCTTCATTGTTACTAGCTTCCGCCCTGATCCCTGACTTGATGACTGAGCTCTGGTTATTAATCACAGTATGATGGATGGGCTTGTTGTATCCTTCCTCATTAGCGTGACTCCTTGGATCATTTTCTCCATCTGAAATATAAAGAGGCATAAGATTTGCAGTGTCCCTTCATACCACAATTATGTGTCTTCACTGCAAATCCATCCATATAGTGTAGTAACCTATGGGAACCACCAATAGACATTTGTTTTCATTGTTCAACTTAATTGTTTATCAGTTAAATCTAATTGCTGAAGAGAATCAATATATAGAGAGGCAGCTTGTGAATCAGGGGATGAATACAAATGACATTCAATTTATACTTGGTTCGTATCTAAAACAAGTTATTTATTTACTAAAATGCACAGTGAAATAACACATAATCAATCTCGATTTAAAAGACACATATGTCATAAAATGTATACAGTGTAACACATTTACATAATAATCCTCCTCTAGCTGCAGTGTAATGACCTGCACAACTGATTTTAACAGACAGCGGTCTGATTATTTTAATATGCCCGGTATTAATACCTTTAATGTTCGGTTAATACTTGCCACCAAGATAAGGAGCTTCTGATGGATATTTCTCCTCGTGATATTGGCTTTTGGAATGTTAATAATGAGCCCAGGTAGCCGGCATTGATGGTATGTGGCCAGGTACACGGTGGTCATGATGTGAGAGCTCTACCCACTGTGTGGGGAGCTTGGATCTCCGTGTAGCAGCTTACTCTGACAGCAACAGATTTCACACAACTCCAGACAGCATTCTCCCTTGAAAGTATGGCTTTCACAATGCCATGATGGTTCCACTTAATCAGTGACCTTTTAGTAATACTCCTCGCTGAACAGACACCTGCTACACCACTTGGACGCCAATTGCTCTAAGACCCACCATCTAAGTTACTCAAAGCTACTCTTCTTCTCTGTTTGGCAATAAGCAGGCACCGATTGTCGGAAGCCATACTTTCAAGGGAGAGCGCTGTCTGGAGCTGTGTGAAATCTGTCGCTGTCAGAGTAGAAACAAGCTTGGTAAACATTTATAGGAATAACAAGATGTCTGGTACGAAAATTGAACTATAGAATGTGGAATGTATCAGTAATAGGGGCCTACGATGAAGTAATGATCTTGTAATGATCTTGCTGCGAGGGATATGTAAGTATCCAACTCGCAGCGGGGGATAGTTTACACTGGAGCAATTCATTACTGCTCCATTGTGGGGACAGCTGCTCCAAAAAGCAGCTGTCCCCTCGGTTAGTAACGCAGCTACAGAGGTAGCCGGGGAGTCCGTGAGAAGGCGGCGGAGGGATCCACTTGGATCCCTCTTTGCATCCCCGGAACTCCTTCCCATAGGAAGCAGTGGGGTTATGAGAGCAAGCGCCATCAGTGAGCACACTCCGAAAACTGTCAGTTTCGGAATTTGCTGAATATCAGGGCGTCCTATCAGACCGCTGATGATGAATGGCCCAGTAACTAAAATATGCGCATGGTTTCCGCATGGTTACCAGGCCATTTATCGATGATGAATAGTGTAGATATGTATCCTGGGCCCCCTAGTGTTAGAACATACACTGAAATAAACATAATGGGCCGGATTCAGAGATTCAAGTAATTCGGCAGGAAATGCAAAGTCGAATAGTACCAAAACTGACTCAACACAGAGATGAAAAGGATAAAAATGTTGGCTATCGGTCAACTGGTCGACAAAAAAAAGGTTGACACATTATGAATGTCGATAGTCAAAAGGTCGACATAGTCATTAGGTTGACCATCTTTTTGTGGACATGTATTTAGTTTGACACATTCAAAAGGTTAATATTTAACCTGTCTACACAAAAATGTCGACAGATTGCTTTTTCATGTTTTCAGGGTCAGGTTTAGGGTTAGGGGTTAGGCTCAAACAACAACAAAAATTTGCTGACATGTTAAATGATCTTTCAATGTGTTGACCATTTAACCCTGTTGTAAGGGTATGGGTATCCAGCACTTTTGGTCTTATTTCAAGGTCATCCCTAGCTGCTCCACTTGTAGAGGTATCCCAACCTCTAATTAATACAATGAGTAGAGATAGTTGTGGTGCGCTTTGGGGCAATCTTAGTGTGTGCTGACTAAGGGATGTGACCATATATTTATGAAAAACCTATATGTTCCTAATGTTCCAAATGGGTAAAAAACGTCCGGACTTTGAATCTGTAGGTTGGGTGTTCTTATATGTCCAATGTCCACAAACGCATAAGTTTCTTGTATGTAAAGAATCGTGTTAATGGTCCCAAGGTTTTCAATAGTCTTAATGGGTTAACCCCATATTATCTGTAGGACGGGTGTTCTTTATGGTGTTACTTGACCGTAATACGCACCTCCTTGCTCTCCTCTCCACCTCAAATACAACACATTATCAGGGACTTGGTGAACACTATGTTGCAAGTAGGTAAGGAAAACTGTTACTTACCCCATGCGGTGTGCAGATCCTGCTGGTTCTCCTGGTCCCGGTCCTTGTACAGATGGTGAGAAAGGTTTGGTAATGAGTGTGTGGCAAGGTGGTGCTGCGGTGTCATAAATTGAATATACTCCAACTGTAGTCTAATAAGCTTTTATTGCTGCAATGCACTGAACACTATAACTCAAAATACTCTGGGTATTTAAAACAACATCCTATTACAGGATATAGATAGTCTAAAAAAGTTCCAAATTGTGCTGCTAGCACATATAATCTCCTGCTGGTTTCTATCACTGAGGGGGCGTGGCCCAACGCGTTTGTAGCTGGAGTTTGTCAAGGGTGCCCACCCTTTGCAGTGTGTCCTTTATATAGGGTGTCTCATTGTGCTGTCTTGGGCGCCGGTGTGATCGCTGTCCGCACATTTCAGGGTTGCACATGTGACCGCATATCAGCCAGTCGTTGCTCTGTGTGCTGCTGACACTAGAGTGTCTATTGTTGTCCCTTCTTGTGCATAGCGTGTACATGGTCTCCGGCGGCCATTTTGCTGGGGATGTTCTATGGGATCCCGATAAGCTGTATTAGTGCCTGCTAATGTGGCGCTGTAGCAAGCTAAGGGGTCTCTCTATTACATTAAGGTGTTACCTTCACACACTCAGGTGGCCACTAAATCTGCAATTAGTTTAATATGTATAAAGACATATCAAACGCGGCCATCTTTTTGGTTGATTCCATTATGTCTATTTAGAAATGTGTCTCTTAGTCGGCGGTCTCCATTTTATTGGTTGTAAATAGTGCTCAACTTAAAACTAAAACATTAAAATACCCCTAGTTATCCCTTATAACACTCAAAGAGTATACAGGGTTATGCTCTTTAATATATGTTTCAAAAACTGCCTTTTATTAATAATAATCAGTCATCTCACTTGTGATTCATCTTTATACTTTATCATGTTTATATTTATACCCACTGATTGGACTTAGGGATTGTAATAGACTGATTTCTAACAAGAATAAAACGTGATACCTCACTATAATATGTCGTCAGTCTTAATCTTATATATCATATTTATTATTTAATAGCCTCTGAGGTCTGCGTGCAGGTATTCTCAAATGGTGTTCCTTATCTTATAGAGTTGCCAGATATTATTGTCTCTTAATGGAACAAATAGTGTATGGTTTATGGATCTATATTTAATCCCTCTGGAGTAAGGGTGTGTAAATTGAAAATCCATTTACTTTCTGTTTTGTCAATCCTCAGGTTGTGATCCCCACCTCTCCAATTTGGTGTAACCTGGTCTATTGCCAGAAAGTGTAAACCCTTAGGGTTCATCTGATGTTTCAACTTAAAATGTGCTGACACACTGTGCTTTTCAAAGCCTTTCTTGATATTACGAATGTGCTCGCCCATCCTGGTCTTCAAGCTCCTAGTGGTGCATCCTACATACTGCAGGTGACAGGGACATTCAAGAATGTATATTACATTTGTACTGTTGCAACTCAATGTATATCTGATTTTATACTCTTGTTGGGTAACATTGCTTGTTATGTTAGTAATTTTAGTGGTACTGTGGTAACCCTGACTTTTACACTGCTGGCAATAACTGCAATAGTAGAAACCCATCTTCGTGGTTTGCCCATCTAATGTAGATTGTTTTTTAGTTAGTTTTCAAATGATTCCGGACTAGTTTCTGTTTAAGATCAGGGGCCTTCCTGTATACTATATCGGGTTTATCAGGTAAGATTGTAGTGAGTTTAGTGTCCAAATGTAAAATAGACCAGTGTTTTTTGAGAATATTCTTAACTCTGGAAGCTGATTTACTGTACGAAGAAATTGTACAGATATTAAGGAATATGAGATACCGGGACAAAAGTTGAAAGAACAATTTAAAGAGAAACACTATAATGAAGCACAAGTAGAACAAGCTTATGAAAATATGAAAACCAGACCCAGAGAGCAATTGTTGAAGTACAAAGACAAAGAGAAACAAAATGATACAGAAAATAGTACAATATATTTTGTTACCAACTACAGTAAATCAGCTATGCACAAGAAGGGACAACAATAGGCACTCTAGTGTCAGCAGCACACAGAGCAACGACTGGCTGATATGCGGTCACATGTGCAACCCTGAAATGTGCGGACAGCGCTCACACTGGCGCCCAAGACAGCACAATGAGACACCCTATATAAAGGACACACTGCAAAGGGTGGGCACCCTTGACAAACTCCAGCTATTGGATGAAACGCGTTGGGCCACGTCCCCTCAGTGATAGGAACCAGCAGGAGATTATGGCCCTCATTCAGAGCCACTCGCTATCGGCAGTACGCTCGTTCCGAGCGATGTTCGCACATCTGCACATGCGTACGGTTTTTAGTACGCATGCGCGAACCAGTCAGTGCGGCCGAAAATCATTTGTACGCAATATAGCGAGTGCCTGCTATTTTGAGTGACAGAATGAGGCGTATGTGGGTGGTAACAGGGGAAGGTGCTTGAAAACGGGGAGTGGAGATCCGAACGCAGGCGTGCTTAAAGGTCAAAATGGGCGTTTTATGGGTGTGCATAATTAATATAGCAGCGTCAATGACCACGTCACTGGGTTATTTTATAGCCAGAACTGCTCGCAAAATTGTGGTAGCAAAAACCAACCACAAGAACAGCGAGCAGTTCATACCCTGGTCGATGTACTCGATTAATCTAATAAATAGCGGACATGACGTAGGATGCGAGCGGCCAGGGGGCGTATTTTTCAAAAAAACGAATGCAAGTTTTGTTCGCTCGTTCAGACCTAGAGGCATGATCAGACCGCAAACAGCGAACAGTTCATTTGAATAGCCACCCCTTGTTTTTGAACGAACGAACGCAAATAGCGAATGGCTCTGAATGAGGGCCTATATGTGCTAGCAGCACAATTTTGAACTTTTTTGGACTATCTATATCCTGTAATAGGATGTTGTTTTAAATACCCAGACTCTTTTGAGTTACAGTGTTCAGTGCATTGCAGCAATAAAAGCTTATTAGACTACAGTTGGAGTATATTCAATTTATGACACCGCAGCATCACCTTGCCACACACACATCACCAAACCTTTCTCACCATCTGTACAAGCACCGGGACCAGGAGAACCAGCAGGATCTGCACACCGCATGGGGTAAGTAACAGTTTTCCTTACCTACCTGCAACATAGTGTTCACCAAGTCCCTGATACTGTGCCCATGTGTTGTATTTGAGGTGGAGAGTGGAGAGGAGAGCAAGGAGGTGCGTATTACGGTCAAGTAACGCCATAAAGAACACCCATCCTACAGATAATACGGGGTTAACCCATTAAGACTATTAAAACCCTTGGGACCATTAACACGATTCTTTACATACAAGAAACTTATGCGTTTGTGGACATTGGACATTTAAGAACACCCAACCTACAGATTCAAAGTCGGGACGTTTTTTACCCATTTGGAATATTAGGAACATATAGGTTTTTCATAAATATATGGTCACATCCCTTAGTCACTAAGATTGCCCCAAAGCGCACCACTACTATCTCTACTCATTTAACCTTGTTGACCTAAATATATGTCTACAGAATGACGGTCGACCTAATGACCTTTTCACTGTCGACATTCAGAACAAGTTGACCTTGTGAATGTTGACTTTTCTACTGTCGACCTTCTATACCACACCCCTTGGAGAAGCTTCCGGTGTCTGTAATAGATGTGGAGGAAGCAGACAGGCAATAATGAGTAATGTATTTCATCTGCTTGCAGCTACTGAAAATGTCATTTTTGAAATTTAATGATTCTTTAAGCAAGTTTTTTGTTTTTGTTTTTTTTTCTGCATTTCAAATACACAAATACACAAATACACAATGGTTTTCAAATACTGAAAACATGTAAAATGTGCAAAAAGTTACTTTAGTGGAACTCCCTTTTAATAAAATCCCTTTTTGTTTATTATTCCTCAGCTCTATGTATAATGACCGACTACAAAGTAGTGAAGGTAGAATGAATCTGCCAAAATGTATTTGTCTAAGGCTAATGAAACAGGGAAGCCCAGGGGTCGCACATTTAGGAAGAATAGACTAAGTAGTAAACGTGTATTTCAATCACAGGTACGGTCGTGACCTTCTTTATAGTCTGTATTCTTGTATTACAACCTTTACTAACAAACTTCATTTCTGTACCAATAAACATTTCCTGCTGGCTCTGAGTAATTGAGTTTTTAGACTTAATATGTAGCTTTTCTTCACAGAAATAGTCCTCCTTTTCTTAGAAAGTCTGGCTACCCTCCAGTATAAATATAAATACAGTATATAATCTACCTCTGCATAACCCGCATGCAAGGAATCAAATATCATCAATTGTATTTCTCATGTATGACATATTGAGTTATATATATATATATATATATATACACACATACATACACACACACAGTTCTCTAAATCAATTCAATATTTGGTGTGACCAACCTTTGCCTTCAAAACAGTATCAATTCTTCTAGGTACACTTGCACAAAGTCAGGGATTTTGTACGATTATAGTCAGGTGTATGATTAACCAATTATACCAAACAGGTGATAATGATCATCATTTTCATATGTAGGTTGAAATACAGTCATTAACTGAAACAGAAACAGCGGTGTAGGAGGCTTAAAACTGGGTCAGGAACAGCCAAACTCAATGGTGAGGTTGTAGAAGACAGTTTCATGTCACAGGTCATACACCATGGCAAAACTGCGCAACAAGACACAATGTAGTTATACTGCATCAGCAAGGTCTCTCCCAGGCAAAGATTATAAAGCAGACTGGGGTTTCAATATGTGCTGTTCAAGCTCTTTTGAAGAAGCACAAAGGAAAGGGCAACTTTGGAGACCATAGACACAGTGGTCGGCCAAGGAAACTTCATCAGATAAAAGACACATTATGCTTACTTCCCTCCAAAATCGGAAGATGTCCAGCAGTGCTGTCAGCTCAAAACTGGCAGAAACAGTGGAACCCAGGTTCACCCATCTACTGTTCGGAGAAGTCTTGCCAGAAGTGGTCTTCATGGTAGAATTGCGGTCAAAAAGCCATACCTTTGACGTGGAAACAAGGCAAAGTGACTCAACTATGCACGAAAACATAGGGACGGGGGTGTAGAAAAATGGCAGAAGGTGCTCTGAACTGTTGAGTCAAAATGTTAAATATTTGGCTGCAACAGAAGGCAGTTTGTTCGCCAAAGGGCTGGAGAGCAGTACAGTAATGAGTGTCTGCAGGCAACAGTGAAGCATGGTGGAGGTTCCATGAAAGTTTGGGGATGCATTTCAGAAAATGTATTTGGAGATTTGGGTCAGGATTAATGGTGTCCTCAATGCTGGGAAATACAGGCAGGTACTTATCCATCATGCAATAGCATCAGGGAGGCGTTTGATTGGTTCCAAATTTATTCTGCAGCAGGACAATGACTCCAAACATACAGTCGATGTCATTAAGAACTATCTTCAGTGTAAAACATAACAAGGAGTCCTGGAAGTGATGATATGGCCCCCACAGAGCCCTGATCTCAACATCATTGAGTCTGTCTGGGATTACATGAAGAGACAGAAGGATTTGAGCAAGCCTATAGTCACAGAAGATCTGTGTTTAGTTCTCCAAGATGTTTGGAACAACCTCTCTGCCAAGTTGCTTCAAAAACTGTGTGCAAGTGCACCTAGAAGAATTAATGCTGTTTTGGAGGCAAAGGGTGATCACACCAAATAGTTATGTGATTTAGATTTCTCTGCTGTTCATTCACTTAGCATTTTGTTAATTTGTGTGTTTATTGTGTTGAATTCAGCATTAAATTTCCTTTCATTTGATATATGAATCATTGCACTGCGTGACGTGAAACAGTTTTTAAAAGCATTCAAAGTTTAAGAACATTCAAATTTCAATAATGTGTCCGCAAATTTGGCCACCAGTGTGTGTGTATATATATATATATATATATATATATATATATAAAACCTACACAGAATACTCGGCACTCCTGCTTTTCCTTTCTCAAAGTCTCTGGGTGCCCTCCCCAATGGGTAGATGCAAACACATGAAATGGATAGGCAGCATTCTCAGTTTTAGATTAAGCAACAAATAGAGGTCCCCAGTCCTCTCTTCTAGTTCAACGTTTCAAATGTAATACATTTTTTTCATCAGGAACTGTGTATGTATATACATATACAATATATATATATATATATATATACATACATACACTACTGCAGCTCTGTCTCAGGGCCTGATTCGCTCTTGCGAACGCAGCTGTGATTACGCACGCAGTATGCTAATTCATTGCGATAGTATGCTAATTCGTTGCGATCGCTATGCCGCCGCAGCACTACATAAGGACGCCCACTTTACCTTACACACATCTGTAATGTTTAGCAAGTCTGCAAAAACATCGGTACAATCGAGTCCCATCGCAGCCTCACGCACACTGCAGCGCAGGTTTCTCCCATTACGCATGGCACGCAGCTGAGTAGGGCGCCACATAGTGGAGGGCACCTCAGCTGCGTACCATGCGGGCCGCGGGCAGACTGTGGGCCTGATTCAGACTCGCTCACGAGCACTGAGCGCTCGCAAGCGGGTCGATGTTGGCCCAGTGCGCATGTGCACGACGGAGGCGGCTCCGTCGTGCGCAAGCGCGAGACCCGGATAGCGACGGGCAAACCGTTGCTCCGGGTCTCGCTACAAAGGGGGTGTGCTGTCGATGTTGAGTGAACGCCTACCATGGGAACGCCTACCATCTGGGGCCGGCCCCACTGACATCACAAGTGATGTCAGTGGGAGGCCGCTCCAAAAAGTAAGAATCAGGCTCTATGTCTCTGTGACACAGCTGCACCACGTGTGTAGCGCTGACCGGACGGAGTTCGGTCAGCACTACACAGCACAAGCACACAACAACCGGCGCCGGCAGCTGTGTGTTTGCTTTAGCAGCTGATGAGAGTCAGACAGACTCTCATCGGCTGCTGTTCCCATTGCTGGAGCCGGGCATCTTCCGGCTCCCGCAGTGGGTAATGGGAGAGATGTCATGATGTCTCTCCCATAATGCAAAGTGGCCTGGCGCGGGAGGACGGACGGAGGAGCTCATAGCAGCAGCGGGACCAGGATAAGGCGAGGGGGGCTACTACTGGGGGCACTATAAGGGGGGATTACTACTGGGGGCACTACAAGGGGGGACTACTACTGGGGGCACTACAAGGGGGGACTACTACTGGGGGCACTACAAGGGGGGATTACTACTGGGGGCACTACAAGGGGGGCACTACTACTGGGGGAACTACAAGGTGGGCTACTGCAGGGGGCACTACATAGGGGGGGAACCTTCACTGGGTGGACTACTACAAGGGCGGGCTACTACTAGGGGCACTACAAGAGGGGGGACTACTAATAGGGGCACTACAAGGGGGTGGACCACTACTGGGGGCACTATATAAAGGGTAATACTGGGGGTACTGCATGGGGGGGACTACAACTGGGACCACTGTTTAAAGGGCACTGCATAAAGGGTACCACTATTGGGGGGCACTGTATGGGGGGACCACTACTGGGGGCACTATATAGGGGGTACCACTACTGGGGGCACTGCATAGGGGGACTGCTACTGGGGGCACTATATAAGGGGCTTACTACTGGGGGCACAAGGGGCACTGCACAGGGTGGACCACTACCGGGGGCACTGTAAAAGGGGCACTGCATAGGGGAGCGCCAAAAAATCTATTTGCTTACCAAAAAATTTGGGCTAGGGCCGGCCCTGCTTCAGCGTACGCTATGAGGCCTCCCCCCACTGCGTAGGGCATCGCACTGTATAATTTATGCACGCCTATGCAACGACATTCAAACGCACGGGCATGCCTGCATTTCGCTGACCACTCTGAATTATGGGCAAATGTTAATGGTCGTCCGTATGCCAAGTTGTATGCATTTATGCCACCACTCCAACCCATATGTTTGGTTACACAGCCATCGTCATTACAGTGTGCACTTGCATCCATCAAGAAACACTTCATAGACCATAGATCCATCTGCACACCACCTACACACCCTAATATTCCCTCATGTCACCTCCTGCTAGCTGGTTTCACTTCCTATGATCCTGTCTTTGCAAACCGACTATGGGCCCCATTTATCACCGAAGCATAACTCCTTTAGCGCTCACAGTGATACTAAACAAAAATTCCGCTGGTGTTTACCTTCGTTGATAATGGGGTCCTCAATACTGTCAACTAATAAATAATAAGCTCAAAATGTCCTATTCAGTTTTCTCAGTAACAATATGATACCAGGAAGCAGCTGCACAGATATAATACACATATACATGATACACGTACATATATTGTGCACATATTCTGCTGTGGAATAGGACAGTTTAGGGCTTGAAGTTCCATTCCTCTCCATGCATTAATTGACAAATGTTAATTTTGCATAATGTGTGTAATTATGCGGCCAGACATGGAACTGCTGTAAACATTTTGCTTGTCACACAACCATAACAATAACACAACAAGAAGAAACTTAACATATACAACACTCAACTGTACAGCAAATTGCAGTAGGTAACAATGTATCACAAGAAATGATGGTGACCCTGCTTTACTCAGGACACAAATCTTTTGGATCCGGTCACATGGTTGAAAGTACCATGATGACATCCATAATGTCAACACCACAATGTCCACACTAGAAGGTCGACATAGTTGAACGTGTTAACAGGCACTATGGCAACAACGTCAGAATGCCAACATCATCAAAGTGTCGACATCTGCAATGACGCCATATTAAATGCCGACATTATCTGAATGCTGACAGTTAGGGTTTGGCACCGCCGGTATGGTTAGGTTTAGGCTGAGGCGGGAGGTTAGGGTTAGGCACAATAGGGAGGGTTAGGGATTGGGGGAAGATTACCTACCGGAACTGCTCCTCATATAACCAGCAGATGACGAGGGACCAGGGAAGACACTACTAGATAACCAGGAATAGTTTGTCGACAGATTATCATGTAGACATGTCATCCGTGCAGGCATGAAGAATGTCGACAGTCTAATGTTGATCGTATGCAAGTCGACATTATAACTGTTGACCAAACATACCAGACCCCAAGTCTCTATATTTTCATCTCTAATACAAACAACAAAATATTCCCCCCTATTTTCTAAATGAAATGTCCCACGAGAACATAGATAGCACAGATGGAAATAAACAAACCTTCAGAACAGGAATCTTCACTGCTCACACTTAACCGCTCGGCATTTCCTTGTACATATTTATTATATAACTTTATCCGCAAAGCCCAGCTCAGATCTGGTTGTCTCACAGTATTTTTGAGTCGACGTCTTGCATTTGCAAACCAATTTGAAACCTGAAAATAAAGCACACAGCTCAGCAACATCTGTAAACAGCAAACTAAAAATGCAAAACAAAAAATATCACCCAGGGATTAACACATCCATATGCATATAGTAATATTACGACATTTTATATTGAATGTGCTGATATATTGTGCTGATTATTATGGAAGAAACAAAAGTGTATATTTACTAAAGTGGGAGTTTTTAGAAGTGGAGTTGTTGCCCATAGCAACCAATCAGATTATAGCTATTATCTTCTAGAAGCTGCTAGATAAATGATAAGTAGAATCTGATTGGTTGCTATCTATTTTACAGGAACATTAGATGGTGCAGATCCTGTTTTCAAGCTAGAACCAGATTATCCATAAGGCAATTAAGGAGTGACATATAAGCATCAGAGAGAAGCTCAATATAACAGGAGAACTCCAGAGCCTCCAGGAATCTGTACTAAAGTACAGGACAACACACTGCATTGATACTGGCCTCGGAGGGACTCTTTGGTGTACTCAAGTGTGCACTGGATTGGGGTTTTCTATGCAATATGTTTAGCAGCCCAGGTCTGTATAGGCATTGAGAGCCCAACGTCAGTGAGTTACGTATTTATCTTTGAGGGATGGGGCAAGTCAGTGCCAGATTAACAATGGGGTGGATGGGAATACAGGCCAAGGCCTCATCAAAATAATAGGCCTATCATCATGACAGCATGACAATCAACAGCTGCCACATGGTCGGCCATTAATCATAAGTATTAAAATTGTATTTATATTTTCCACACAAAATGAAGCAATTTTTGTACTTTTACGTATATAGTGAGACAGTAGGGCTGATAGTGCAGGGGGTACACACCCACATGTCACTGGCCACTCCCACATAGCCCTGCTCACACCTCCTCAGCTTCTCACAATAGGCTCTTGATCATTTTCAGTGCCAGTCCCATGTATTCCTTACTCCGGCCATGGGACCAGCAATGGACAACTCACTGTTTTGATACAAGGGTACTTGAAATTGAACAGGAAAATGGATGTTTTTATACACTGGTTGGTATGTAGATCTGGTCACTGTGGGTTTTGTGTTAAAAATAGTGATATAGTTGCAAATATGGTGCTGTGTCCTGGAAATGCTGAAATAAGCTTTTATGGACTGCATGGCAAGATTAATGACAAAGGAAGGACCACACAGTAATTGCATTTTTGAAGGTGCTCCCAATTTTGCAGTTTACAATAGAGGTTTCAGTGATGTCCATGACCTTAACACTACCACTGAGCTGGTTTGATATACACCACTACACACCACTTTTCCACTAACTACCACATGGCAAAATAGAACACTAGGCTAATAGAGAGCTTTTCCTGAGTTATAAATGCTTAAAATGATGATTAAGCTGTATATGCATTTGTAGAAAAAAGGAAAAAGAAGAATTAAGGTGGGTATCCAAATATGGTAGCAGGTCAAGCTTCAACCTAGTATCTCTACATGTTCTTGTGATACAAATGGGCCTTGACCAATAAGCAATGGACAGGAGTGATGTCATTGGGGTGTGGAGGACCATTATGGCTGAGGGTCAGGCCTAGAAAAGGATCCAAAATGAAGACAGGGAGCAGGTAAAGCGCAGTGGCGTATCTAGGGGGGGATCGAGCGGGGCATGTGCCCTTGGCGACATGATAGGACCGACAGAGGGGGGCGCCGTCGGCCACTGCTGCTTTACAGGTGGTCATTAATGTGCTGCTCTCTCCTAGTCTCCCACTCAAACGTCAACAGCGAATGATCACCTGCCTCCCGTGTTTTGCATGTAGTGTTATAACTGGAAAAAAATAAATATATATATGTACACAACAGAAAAGAGGAATTGACATTCAAGTAATTGTATGCCAACGTTTCAATCTCTTTATTGAGATTTTTCTCAAGGCTACCATATATATATATATATATATATATATATATATATATGTCTCCCTATTTCTACAGGTGTGTGAATTAAACTACCCCCAGTGTAAGTTTGGTGTATTAAAATTTCCCCCAATGTGGTGAATTGGACATGACCCTTATGGGCTGTTTTAACTCCAATGTGGGGGATTGGTCATGACCCTTATGGGCTGTCTTCACTCTAAACATCATTACAAAAACGTGATGTCAGTGAGTGAGTGATTTGGTATGGTGCAACAATGCTCAAAGATCTCTCCTTCTGGGGAGAGCTGAGGAAAATCTTGACCAACCAAGGGGTTAATAATTTATGTATCCATATAAAAATTATATAGCTCTTTTATAAATAATTTATATTGGAGGGGTGCTGTTTTTTAATTTGCTCTGGGCTCCAAAAACCCTAGTTATGCCTCTGGTAAAGAGGTAGCAGATATAACCCCCACCCACATTTTCCGTTGACTTATGCAGATAACACAAAACTGTATATAGAATATATATTTGCCTCTGTTAGGGAACAAGCAAATTAAATTTTTGAGGTCATAATCTTTTTGAAAACAGCTTTACGAAGGGGAAAATGCTATAAATGTGTAACGACAGCTTCGTTCGTGGTTACATATGCACCTAATAAGTCCTCATCAATGGGAAAATGACAGAAGCAAAATTGTATATAGCCCCCCCCCCCCCTTTAAATTGTCTCTGGATTCCCCAATAATGATCATCTAAAGAGAAAAGCTAAATGAATCAGCATTGCTCAAAGACACTGGTTCCATACATTCCGCCCGGTACATCTGTATCTAGTGCTGGAATTTTACACCATATTGGTCACATTAAATTCAGCTTTTCTAAGTTGGTAAATAGTTTCTTGAAAAAATCACTTAGTAGTAATAACCATCTTAGATCTGTTTCATATTATGCCATGTGATCTACTTAGTGTATACGACCTCACATTGAAACCTGTGGAGTTACAGGACATAACAGCTGGCCGAATGAAATTATGGAAACCTCTTCTAGCTTGAGAAAATCATCATGATCTACATGTCAGTGTTGGATTATGGTCGCTATGGATGTTGGTATCGTGTTGTCTTAGTAAACCTTACAATTTTGCCATATGAATCTCTAACCAGAAAACATTTGATTTAACACATTACAGAGGGTCATGTTGACATCAAGTCCATAGCATTCCTGTACGAATCCGGAAATTCCACTGCCCAGCATAATAGTTAGAAGATTTATGCAGGACAGTTGTATTTTCTTTATACATACTGGGACATGCCGGACTAGAGAATATTTGTTGTAGTCTGTACAAAAAACATGTTAAAGAGTAAGCCATCAGTGTCACTTACAATTTTTCAAGTCAAACCAACCATCCAATACAATTTTTGCTACTTGTGTACTTTACGGACTCATTGCAGAGAGAACCCAAGTGTCCTACACTCATAATTATTATCAATCATGGTAATGTCTAAATAACCTTCACAGAGAGGACCCTGACGTCATCAGCCAGTGGACATAGGGGGGAATATAACCTTGTGGCGAGCGTAGTGAGCCACCGAGCCAGAAGCGTGGCGAGCACAGCGCGCCCGCGAGGGGACAACTTTCAGTACTTGTGTACGTAAAGTACACAAGTACCATTTAAAACATTCATTGGGTTCTCTTTGCAATCAGTCCGTAAAGTACACAAGTACCCAATTTTTTTCTGGAGCAAGGTAACTAACAAGCCCCATTCCCATTATACCAACAGAGTTGAGGTGAAAAGAGACACAATTTTAAATAAAAAATAAATATTTACTCACTCTTTGTTAAATAAAATGAATCTACAACTAATAACTCTTTAATATAAAATAACTGGTATTTTTTTTACTTTTAGTCAAGTGCATTACTCTCAGCTAAGCATGTATTTCTTAAATATATTTCATTATGATATTGCACCAACTTATGGTACCATATGGACAGGCAGTTGCAGAGCCAGCTGCACTGTGGGCCTGATTCGAGATGTACGCTAACCCACCAGTTAGCGCACATCTCCGATATTTTGGGGTCTGCACATTATTATTATCCTTTATTTATATGGCGCCACAAAGGTTCCGCAGCGCCTTACACAGTACATAAATGAGCACACAAGAAAAACAGTTAATAGGAATACAAAACAATGCAGGACAAGGACAAGGTTTATAAACATAGCTGCATAACACAAGCAGCAGGGCCTCAGCAGCCAAATGTTGGGTGCCAATTGGCAAGTTAGGAGTAAATGTTACTATAAGTAGGGGGAGGAGAAGCACGTGAGGGACGAGGGCCTCGCTTTCTGAGAGCTTACATTCTAAAGGGGAGGGGCAGACAGACAGGGGGTCACAGATGTGGTAGATAGTGAAAAAGGAGCATGGAGCAGTGGGTTAGGATACATTCACACACATTCACACGACCCATTTACCGCATGTGCAGAACAGGTCCTGTGATCTCGCTGGCAGACATCCCCGCCCCCAAGCTGGAGCATGATTGACATGCTGCGGTGTTTGGGGGGCTGAGCAGAGGCGTGGTGGCCACCATTCCTAGAAACACGGAAGTGTCGCCCCCGTTTTCAGGGAGGGACGAAGACAGGGTCTGAGTCAGTGGATGCAGGGCCCGGTCAGGCTGCGGTAAGCTGCGGTAAACTTTAGCTTTCGCAGCCTGGCCAAAGGAGCAACCATCACGACGATAGGTAGTAGGCTGAGACCACGGGAGCAGTGCTGGAATCGCAGTTGTATGCCAGCCAGATTTTAGGTAACTGCAGCACGCCACAAGTCTGTAGTACAACAATTGGGGGTAAATTTACTAAGAATCGAGTTTGGGTGAGTTTGCAATCTCACGTGAGTTGAGGCATGTTTTTCATCTCGCAAACAGTACCGGCTCTAATGCTAGGCAGCTTTAGGCAGTTGCCTAGAGCACCGGCACCTGAGGGGGCAGCAATGAGGCTGACAACACAGTAATAAGGATGCCTGAAAGAGACATCATTTTACTTAAAACCGTCGGCGGCCACAGATCCTGTCAGTGGCGGCGGCCGTCCCCACACTTAGCGGCAGCTGTCTGGCCGTGACTGCAGTGCAGACATGTCATAGTCTGACATGCCTGTACAGCGCTGCCAGCAGCAACGGTCCCCAGCCCCGCCCCCTTCCTTGTCTGCAGTGCATGGTGGCTATTCCCTCCCCGGAACCAGCCACCAATGTGATGTATTCAGGGAGTCCCTTCTCCCAGCACTCGCAAAGCTCCGCCCCTTCAGAGGCTCCGCCCATTTATGTTCATTTCATGGATGCCTCCCCAGCCAGTAACATTTAATATGAAGAGACCAGAATCTCCTGCAATGACAGGTAAGTATCTGGGGAATGGGAGCTTTTTAGTGCAAGTATCTGGGTGATGGGTATATATTAATATTATTTGGGGGTCTATTTATGTTAACTTAAGGGGGTTGGTTGTATAATATTGTGTGGGGTTGTATTATCATTATGGGGTTGTGTACGAATTCTGTATTAGGGTATGTTTAAGTTATTTGGGGATAGTGTAAAGTTGTGTGGGTGTTTCTGTAGAAGATAATACAGGGAATATATCAATGTTTAGTTGGGATTTTGAGATTTGTTTTCTATACATATACTATATATATATATATATATATATATATAATATATTCCAGCAAGAGGAGTGGCACTCGTGGTCTGCGGTAAATGATCAACAACACAGATATATGTAATGTAAGGGCACTGGGCTAAGTACTGTATTGTAATTTTACTGTGAGCGCCAGATCTGTTGGACTAAAACGACCAGCACAACCACTTCACTATGGGAAAGAGATCCGGGTTGCAATGAGGGACCCTTTGGGATCTGACCGCCCCTGTCCCGCTCCTTCCGCCGGACATCAGGGTTCTTGTGCGCAGTGAAGCGACTCGCGGGGACAGCTGATATTGCATCAGCAGTCACCGCGCCGGAGCAATGATGAATTGCTCTGGCAGCCGTGGCAAGTCAGAATGTTAATTATCGGGTCCGTTCGGACACCGATAATGAACATCATGAATAGTCCCCCAAGTGATGTGGTAAGTCTCTTCTTACTGCTGCCTGCCTCTATGTCCTAACATGTAGTCTCCCCCCACCTCCACCTAGAAATCTTTCTGCAGCAGTGGCTTATGGACAGCGTTTGGCATCAGACTTCCGAGTGACTGGACCGCAGCCACACCAGCCAGAAGCAGGTAAGATTTTTTTTTTCAAAACTCAGGATGAGGGGAGGTAGGCTAAAAATGTTGCCTCGGGTGCCGTGACACCTTGCACCGGACCTGCTCGCAATTTACTAAAGGCAAACTTGCACATTTACTAAGAATCGAGTTTCCAATCTCGTGTGAGATTGTAGCAAACTCACTGTGAAATTGAAGTTTCAAATAGACCACCTCCTGAGCTGCGAGTTTGGCAGAAACATACACAGATCAGTGTGATTTGTGTATGTTTCTGACTGTATATCTAATATAAAGTGTTTTTATTAAAAAAAAAAAATGACATAGGGTCCCCCCAAAAAATCTAACCAGCCCCGGACTTATGAACCAGTCCTGGCTCCTAAAATTACGGGGAACAAAATTAGTAGGTTTCCACCGTAATTTAGGTAGCAGCACCAGGCTGCAGGACCAGTCCTTGTTTTAATTAGAGGGGGAGAAAAATGCATAGGGGTCCCCCTATAATTAAAACCAGCACTGGACCCAAAACGACTGGGTGTAATGCCACAGCCCGGAGACCCTATTACCGGGTCTCCAGGGCCAAAGCATTCTCACCCCGAGTCGCTCAGGCCAAGCCATGGATCTCAGGGGAGGTGGGGACCCCCCAAAAAAGGGGTCCCCCCCACTCCCGAAACCCCAGGCTTGGTCTGAAGCCTGGGGCTCTTCCCCGCACCCCTGGCCTGTGGGTATGGGAGTAATAAAGTGGAAAATCAAAGTAAACTATTGTATTTTACAGTGGAACTACAGGTACTAGCATGCCTGCCCTTTTGCACTTGTGGAACTACAAGTGCCAGCATGCGGCCGGCACCTGTACCTCCACTGTAAAATAAATAGTTAAATAAAGACAGAACACACACACCATATACAGTAAAAGTTTAATACACACATACCACACTCACACATACTTTCCTGCTGCCAGATGTTCCCATGAAGAAATCCGTGAGGAATGACCTGCACAAAAGATCCTATACTCACCTCGCGCTGGTCTCCGAAGCATCCAGGGGGTTCTTTGCAAAAAAAACCCCAAGTGCCTGATCCATATACTTACCATTAGCGGTGTATGTGTGCGACCACATACACCCCGGTAGTTTTGGGTCTGGTGCTGGTATTAATTATAGGGGGACCCCTATGCATTTTTTTCCCCCTATAATTAAAACCAGGACTGGCCCTGCAGCCTGGTGCTGGTACCTAAATTATGGTGGAACCCTACTGGTTTTGTTCCCCGTAATTTTAGGTACCAGGACTGGCTGACAAGTCCGGGGCTGGTTAGGCTTTTGGAAACTCACTTTCAGCTAAACTCACTTCTTTGTAACTTTGCGAGTTGTTAAAGGGTAAACTCACCCGAGTTTCGGTGAAGCAAAGAGAGTTTAAAAAATAAAAACGCGACCAAACTAGATTTACCCCTTGGAGTCTTGTAGTATTCAGTTTAGATGATGCGAAACTTACTGTAAAACAAATATTGACTTTTAAGATATTAATTTGCATTTGAGTAAATCCATATTTAAAATGCAGAATGTTCCAATAAAAACAAACATCTCACTGTTTATTTAATTGTTCTTCAAATACTGCAAGCCCACGCTGGGTTTGTACCCTATTTCCCATATGGAGCGTCAACATCAGCCACTGGATAGAATAGAATGGGACTATATGGCACAGATATTAGGACACGTGATGCCGGCTGACGCAATGCCCACATGGATCCTTGTCCTCTGTAATAGTTAGACTGCGACGGTAATCATTATGGCCTCTGTGTTCATTTTTCATATACAAAACACAGGTGTGGGAGCGCTAACAATATATCATAGAATGAATCTAATGGAATGTTGTAAATAGATAAATACACATTTAATAATACAAATGCACAAATATAAATCAAAAAGAATTCTGTACATAAATAACGGATAAAAAAAATAAATAAATACACATGTTGTCCTTATGGAAAAAGAATATCATCACAGATAAAAAAACAAATATTGAATAATGAATAAAATAATAAGTCCTCAAGATGGATACAAAAGTGCTGTATGCAGCGGAGATATTGAAGAAAAAATAATCTAAGTAATAGTCTAGAATCCAAATAGCCAAATACTGTTATAAAAATAAAGCCAAGTGAACGTGCTGGATATTTCCAGTGGCTTACCCGTTCGATGCAGTTAATAATGTGGGTATTCGATAGCAAAGGATCTGGGTGAAGTCTCTGCTCATAAGTCTCGGCAAGGAGAGCAGCTGATTGCGGAGTCTCGTAGTGTGGATAAGCGGTGCGGCTCTGTGACACCGAGCGGCTGGTAAGTGTGCCGCTCTTACAGCTAGCGACGTCTCGCTAAGCTGTTATTAGCAGTCTGGGGTCATCTCTTAGTTAGCCGCGGCATGTGGAGCCGAAATCAGTAAGAATTGAACAGGGCATATGTAGTAATATTATTATTATTAGTATTATTATTAATATTATTATCATTATGATTGTTCTTTATTCTTTCTTTTTTTTTTTTTTTTTTTTTCTTTTATTCTCACATTTCTTTATAGAGATTGGGTCTCCCTAAGCGAGTTATATATTGTATAGATTTTATTTTATATTATTCACAGTAAACTTAGCCCATTATTAACAATACCCCATGTCTGTTTTCATCAAGGTTTTTGATATACATATTTTGGAGTAGGAATAATCCGTGTTGCACCACTGCCTGGCCCCTCAAATTGGAGTTTAAATATATCTCATTTCTGGGACCATCCATTGTGGCGGCACGCATGCTTCGCATCCAACTAACACTTTTCACCATTTATGCATATGGTATACAAGGTTTCAGTGAGAAATCTATAGGATAAGTTTAGAGGAGCTTTTAACTTATACCTACAATTTTTTCTTCACATTATATAAGTGATTTTAAAATATTTGCTCAGTTGTCCTTTACATGTACATCCTGGATTGGATGTACTTGCATTCTGGTCATTGGTGCACTGTGACACCAGTTTGACGCAGAATGTAGGTCTTTCTCTGCCATAGTATGTATGTAATCTGTGTTTTTATTTATTTATTATTTTTTTAGTAAAGAATCAATAATTAGTTTTGATACTGTTATTTAAATCTTAATTAATGTTTGATATTATTATCTGTACATAGTATATTCAACGTTCATATATATTTTTGTATACTTATTTTTTATATTATTTCATTAAAATTATGTGTGTATTTTTTATATATTTATACATATATATTTTTTATTTTTATTTTTATTTTTAATCTTTTCCGATTGTGTTTGTATTTTAATACACACATTTTTGTTTTATTGATTTGAGTTAATAGATCCAATTTGTTTTGTTTTATTACTGAGATATGTTTCTTTGATTATATACAAGAAATAAGAAAAAAGTTTTCATCTATATTCAACAAGATAAAGACACTTTGTAATGAAGAGGCTGTTACACAGTGTTGCTAGTAAATTAATGAGTAACAGATGCAATGTCCACCTGCAACAATTTAGCATTTCCACCTGGAGCGATAAATACGGATGTCCTGGTATGGGAGCAATACCTCTGAGGAAATGGCCAGATTACCAGTGCCGAGAAACGCGTTAGGTGCTCCCATCTATACTCACTGCTCGTTTGATCTCCCCACTCCACCAGAAGCAAGACGCTGCTGACCGCCGTGTAAGGAGGCACAGCACGCCAAAGCTGAAAGGGACGGAGGAGACACCGCGCGCCGCATAGCTGAAGGAGTACCGGAGGGATGGCAACTATAGGGTAAGAGTATGGGCAGTGTACTATTCTACAAATACCCATGTTCCCGCATTCACCGGACTACCTTTGAGACATTCTACTCCACACCACTCTGTCACAAAAAGAGCTATAAACAACAAGTGGGTACAGGAGATTTTTATTATTTATTTATTTAATATTTTAAGTAAATCGTGGTTAATTTATTTACTTATATTTACACACAGTACATGTCCAAGCGCTCGTTTTTTACATTAATTTATGACACTAGAATTTAATTGAGCAGCTATTTTTCCGCGCAACACGACAATTACCCTAAATCTATAATATGGTTACAGTTTAGAAAATGTGTGAGTTTATCAGTAAACTCTCACATTTTTTAAACTTGGCCAATGTAATAGAGTCCGAGAACATGGAAACTCGCATGTTTTTAGACTCAAAATACTCTCACGATTAAAACTCTCATTCAGATGTTTTCCCATTTTGAAGATAAAACTCGACCAGTGTGAGAGTCTCCTGCTAAACTCTCACATATACTAAACTCTCACCCTATTACATTTGGTCCCATGGGTTGTTGTTGGGTGCACAAAGTAGCAGCCTTTGCAGATCATAACTGTATTTCTCTTTTTTTGCTTTCATCCTGTTTTCCCTCCCCTGTCTGAAAGTTGAAAAACTCTGAGGCCTTGTACATATATGCTGACTTCCTAATTCAATAGCACGCTAAGCCTGCTTTCTTTCCTTCTGTAGTAAAAACTCATTTGTCCCACATGATAAATCCTAATGGATCTGAGGAACACAGTTAAGTCACACATTTTATTATTGTTTGGCAGAGGGATTATCTTGAAGATGAATGTGCTTCCATGTCCCTTATACTGTATGCTATGTAGGCTTTAAGGACCTCATTCAGAGGCAGTCGTTAGTTGCAAGCGGTCGCCCTGAATCAGGGCAGTCGCTTGCATCCTGAACGACCGCCTCCTTGTCGATCGCTAAGCTGTGGGTTAACACCCACAGCGCTAGCGACTGACATGGGTGATGGTCACGATGGTCAAGACCATCGCGACCATCGGGGCTTACAACCAGACCCTAAGGTTGGGTCTGGGCACTCGTAAGCCCCAGGGAGCATCCTGCCCACTGACATCAGCAATGATGTCAGTGGGGCCGCCCCCAAACGGCAAGCGTTCCGGTAGGAACGCCTCCATTTGGGCAGGCACGCCCCCTGCCCGCCTCCCAAATGGGGCGAGCTGTCACTCACCATCGACAGCTCACCCCCTTTGGTGCGAGACCCCTAGCGACGGAGCGCCAGTCGCTAGCCAGGTCTCGCGCATGCGCACGACGGAGCCGGCTCCGTCGTGTGTATGCCCAGTGGGGCAACATCGAGTCGGTTGCGAGCGCTCAGCGCTTGCAACCGACTCTGAATGACCCCCTAAGTCCCTCCAGTCAGCTTTTACTCATTTCATTTGGACCAGCTAGCGACCCAGCTCTAAAAACAGATCCTGACTTCTCAGAAATATATACAGCGGTGCGCAACTAAAAAACATTTGGCCACATGAATGGTTGAGGAAAACCTGTGTTGGGAAGCAATGAGATGAGGGAAAGATGAGGTAAGAGAGGGGATGAGAGAGAGACGGGGTAAGAGGGGGAGAGAGATGGGAAAGTCAGGCAATGCTGTGTACAACAGCTAGCATCTAGCAAATGACAGGTCCTTAATACTAGTATATATACAGTCACTATATTGGACGCATACCCAGACGGGGAAGGTAACGCTCTATAGGGGGAGCATAATACCCCTATATGTGTTAAAGTGTACCTTTCTCAAAAGGTCATATTTGGTACGCTTCCATTTTTATGTTTCTAATTATATTCCCAATAAAGTGTAAAAGATTTTATGCTATGGTGGCTACCTCTCTTTGTGTTTTTCATGGACATATATTATAAGAAGTTTGCACAAGAGAAGAGCCGCATCTAAAAGAGGAATAGAACAGAAAATTTATTGGAATGGTGAATCTGCAGTGAACTTGTTAAAAATATTTCATATACTTCTTATAGACTGTCTGACACAATTTTGATAAAGAATTGTGTTGTACCCACATATATAGTGGTATATTACAGCCATTTTTTATTGAAGGAACTGAATGGTGAAATCATCACATCACAGAAATTATAAGGATTATCTCAAAAAACAAAGTGTTTCAAATAACTAGAGTGGACTTATGGAGTAGTGGTATCATCATGATCTTCATATAGAATTAGTGTGAATATATTGATTGCAATTGCTTTTGAAGTTTTTTGAAATCCCATTGGGAGCGCACTGAAACTTTTTTTCTTTTGCCTGTGCTAGTGTGATTAGGGTGATTAAGTGATAATCAACATTGTTCTAAGTGCTGCCCTATTTAATGTGGATCGCGTTTGTTTAAATTGCCTTTTTGTACACTACTTAATTTTGTACTTACAAAAGATGTGATGGTCGTTCCAATTTCCCTTCATCCCAGAACACACGATATACAGCATACATACTATGCAATCCTCCAAACAACAGTACAATCTATCATGCCGGAGCATTGTATCCAATTAGTCTTTTCTCCTGTACACACTATGCAGTCATCGTGTAGATCACTGGCAGCTCAGGTGATGTCTTCAGAGGACAGATTGAACCAATATATCTTGTGGTCTTCTGGGTGAGCGTACACAAAGTACCATGTGCATCACATCATTCACAACATCTTCCCATCTGACGTACAGCACATCAGATGTGAAGAAGCGATGAATGATGCACGTGACCGTGCGATTGAGAGTATACACTATGTGACGTGAAAGATATGTTGTTTCAATTTGCCTCAAAACGACATATTGTCCAATATATCACCGAATGTGTACCTAGCCTAAGTCATATCCCTGCAATCTCTACCAGACAACACAACTCTGTTACAACCTCCGAGCAGTGGGAAAAAATTATATTGACCAAATAAATGCTCATTAAGCAACAAAATAAAAAAATCCTTTTGCAGCGGTATCGATCTCCAGTAGCCCCTAAGGTAATGAATGATAAGTGCTTCCCACTTCCAAAAACTCTTTGGTAGAAAGTCTACAGACTAATAACTAAAATTACAGGCTCCCAGATACCTCCAGACCTAGCCGCACAATAACACTATCCCAATAAAAACCTATACTGTCAGTGCTTTTTGTCCTACCACTGCAAATCCACAGAAGCCCCTTTCTGCTATAGACTTTCAAACTGGAGTTACGGAAATTATGGTGCTGGTGTGAATGCACAGGATTAGTGGCAGGCTTTCCGTGTGCATGGTTATCCTGGCTTGTAATCAAGGTGTACCAGAAGTAAAAACTATGCCGAAAGCTCTGGCAGCTCCTACCTGACCAAAAGAGGGTCCTCAGGCATTTAGGACCTCATTCAGAGTCGGTCGAAGCGGCCGCATGGTCGTACGGGAAAAGGGGCCGGATATTCAAATGATTCCCTCGCTAGTTGCGTCCCTAAGTTCGGATCGGTAGCTGGCCGACCAAGGGGAGGAAGCGGTCGGAATTAAAAAAAATACGCCCCCTTCTCGTACGCATTGCACTTCATCTCCGGGCATATAAGGATTAATAGAGACCATCGGGAACCATCGAAGCTGGTCGTAGAGCTTAAGGTTGACCATACCCTCTCTTAAGCTCTACGATCATGTCAGTGTAAAAACCTCCCATGTCACATGTGCCATGACGCTACTTTGTTAATTATGCACTCCCATAAAACGCCGTTCGCATAATTAGGCACGCCTGCGTTCGATCTCCACTCCCCCGTTTTCAAGCACCTTCCCCTGTTACCACCCACAAACACCTCATTCTGCGACTCAAACTACCGACCTGGCTGTGTTCAAGGAGAGAGAAATTTCTGATCGTAGCAGCTAGTTTGTGCACGCGCATTGCGAACTTTACGCATGCGCAGTATAGCGAACATCGGTGGCGTAGGACCGTGCGGCCGCAACGACCGACTCTGAATGAGGTCCTTAATACCCAACATCTTTCATACTGCATATATATACAATCTATCTATCCTCAGTATAGTTAAGGTGCCTACAAACTAGGCGATATTCAACACGATCCACCCGATTCCGACGCATCAGAATGAGAGATCGTGTAAAATATGTCCAAATCGTGAGTGTCCACTCACAATCACAATGCCGATGCGCATACCCACTGGTCGCACATTGCATCTTCAGATTTTGCCTGCTGCAGGCAAGACCTGACAATCTCAGTCACGATGCAATGGAATAGTTAGGATGCACGATAGATCGTGGGTCAATTTGGACAGTTTTTAATATCAAATCATGGCCACGACTGTCGGGGAGCTACCGGGGGAGAAGTCCGACATAATATCGTATCGTGACCACATCGCCTAGTGTGTAGGTACCGTAACCCATAATCCAATTAAAATAATCCATGTTCCATATCCTGCAGTTAGAGTTTGTACACACGGGGGTTGAAATCTTATGTGCAGCGTGTGTTCTGTTATATGCGCTTTACCAGTGACAGTCCAGAATATAATATAACCTACTGGACCTATAAACAAGTACTTCAGACAAGCATTTGTTTTACATCAATGTCAGAGCTGCAATGTTCAGATGCTTTATTGCTTGGTACAAAGAACACTATACTGCAGGGGGCTTTCAGTGCTCTATAAAAAGTGAGGACAAACTGTTGAGTTTTATGTACATTTCTAATTTTCTTCCATCTATCTGTAAAGACCCTTAGTAAAGATAGATACATCTGTGTCCGATTCATGAAGATGTAGCCAGTACTACATAACAATATATACCGTTATATCCATAGTGGCAGAATAGAATATTTGACTCACACAGACTGACTAGCAGGATAACTGTAGGCCCAGTGTGCTGAAACTTAAAGGTCCATGAATTCATTTCTCTATGAGCTTAGAAAATAATTTCTTTTAACAGCCATTTTCTGCTTCCGTATATATTACACCAACAGATCTTAAAAAGTAATTAACATAACCCGAGATTTTAAAAGTGAAACAGGATTCTCATTTGCTTCATATTAATGATGTAAGTACAAGGCACAGGAAATACATCTGCAGGAAAGTGGGGGTGAGAGAAATGAGAGAATAATGCACAATACAGGAGGATATATCACCTGTAGTAATGTATCTGGAACTGGCAATTTTTCCTTTTAATTCTCAGCAACACTGCACTGTTCTGAGAGATATTCAATGTATGTCACTCTGAATGGTCATTATGGTGAATACCCTCCAACTTCTTCATCATTCATGTCATATTTAAAAAAAAGTTGTCCTCAGCTTCATCAAGACCTAGGCCCTGATTCAGACCCACTCGCGAGCGGCTGTCCGCTCGCAAGTGGGTCGATGTTCTGCACTGAGCATGCGCACGACGGAGGAATCTCCGTCGTGCGCATGCGCCAGACGCGACGAGAGAAGGAAAGTTCTTCGCTAGTTGTGTCTGATCAAAGGGGGCGTGCTGTCGATGTTGATTGACAGCACGCCCCCTTTGGTAGGCGTGCCGGGGGCGTGCCTCCCTGACGGGGGCGTTCCCACGGGAACGCCTCCCGTCAGAAGCCGGCCCACTGACATCACTAGTGATGTCAGTGGGAGTGATTTTGGCTCTGATAGAGCCAAAATCACTCCGGAGCTTGCGGTTGAAAACCTCAACCGCAGGCTCCGGCTCGCAGTTTAGATGGTCGCGATGGTCAAGACCATTGCGGCCATCAAACTGCACGCTCTATGTAACAAATAGGGCTGCAATGAGCACCATCCCACCAAGCCTTTCTCAAGCTTTCCTGTTCTATACCTTGTCCCAGTGGCGGGCTGGCCCGGGGGGCAGGGTGCCATGTGCCCCCCGGGCCGCAGCGTCATGCGGGCCGCGGGCAGTCTGTGTCACTGTGACACAGACTGCTCCGCGTGTGTAGCGCTGACCGGACGGAGGGCTTGATTCAGAGCTGGACGCTCTGAAGGAGCGCCCGCTCTGAATCAGGGCATTTTTTTTTTTTTTGGTGCGTCCTCCTGGACGCTCGCATAGCTGTGGGTTACCACCCACAGCTTATGTGAGCGTCCATGATGATGGTCGCGATGGTCAAGACCATCGCGACCATCGGGCTTGCGACGAGACCCTGCGGTAGGGTCTCGCTGCCGCAAACCCTGGAGTGATTTTGGCTCTATCAGAGCCAAAATCATTCCCACTGACATCACTAGTGATGTCAGTGGGGCCGGACCCCATCACCATCACCATCGACAGCACGCCCCCTTTGGGGCAACCTCCGTCGTGCACATGTGCATTTGGGTACCATCGACCCACTTGCGAGCGTCTTGCGCTCGCGAGCGGGTCTGAATGAGACCCGGAGTTCGGTCAGCGCTACACAAGTGACAAACACACAGCCGCCGGCTCCGGCAGCTGTGTGTTTGTTTTGATCAGCAGCCAATGAGAGTCTGTCAGACTCTCATTAGCTGCTGCTGCGCCCACTGCAGGAGCCGCTCCATCTTCCAGCTCCCGCAGTCGGCAATGGGAGAGGCATCATAACGTCATATGACGTCTCTCCCATAATGCAGAGCGGCCCGGCCCAGGAAGGACAGACGGAGGAGCGGATGGCGACGGCGGGAGCGGGGATTCAGGTGTTTTTTTTTTGTTACTATGTGTGTCTACTGGGGGGGGCTGGCATTACTAGGGGGAGACCACTACTGGGGGCACCACAAGGGGGCAACCACTACTGGAGGCACTGCAAGGGGGGACTACTACTAATGGGGGCAATACAAGGGGGGGACTACTACTACTGGGGGCACTACAAGGGGGGGACTACTGGGGCACAACAAAGGGGGAACCACTACTGGGGGCACTACAAGAGGGAGGGACTATTACTGGGGGCACTACAAAGGGGGAACCACTACTGGGGGCACTACAAGAGGGAGGGACTACTACTGGGGGCACAACAAAGGGGGAACCACTACTGGGGGCACCACAAGAGGGAGGGACTACTACTGGGGGCACTACAAGAGGGATGGACTACTACTGGGGGCACTACAAGGGGGAGATCACTACTGGGGGCACTACAAGGGGGGACCACTACTGGGGATTATAACTGGGGGCACTTCAAGGGGGGGGGACTACAACTGGGGAGGACTACTACTGGGGGCACTACAAGGGGGGGGACTACTACTACAAGGGAGGACTGCTACAGGGGCACTACAAGGGGGGGACTACTACTACTATGGGCACTACAAGGGGAGGGGACAACAACTAGGGGCACTGCATAGGGGGAGGGGACTACTACTAGGGGCACTACATAGGGGGGAGGGGACTACCACTGGGGGCACTGCATCGAGGGAGCACTGCTGGGGGCTCTATAAAAAGGGAAATACTGGGGGTACTGCATAGGGAGGAGACTACAACTGGGGCCACTATTTAAGGGGCACTGCATAAGGGTTACCACTATTGGGGGCACTGTATGGGGTGTGGACTGCTACTGGGGGCACTATATAAGGAGCACTGCATAGGGGGTACCACTACTGGGGGCACTATATAAGGGGTTACTACTGGGGGCACAAGGGGCACTGCACAGGGGGGACCACTACTGGTGGCACTGTATAAGGGGCACTGCATAGGAGGGATCACTACTGGGGGCACTACTGGAGGCCTGCATAAGGGGGTCCTCTCCTGGGGCACAGGGGGGCACTGCATATGGGCACCACGACGGGGCTGTCCATAATCTTTATTTTTACTTTACATTAATCCCATATGGACCCGCCTCCTCCCTGGAACACTTGAGGGGGGGGCGCCGTAGCACACACGTTCTTCGGACACCCTGGCTACACGCTACTCTTCTGCCAGGGCCGCCTGCATGCATTTGCCCCCCAGGCTAAAAGTTGCCAGCCAGACCCTGCCCCCCCCCCAATAGCATGAACTAAATCCATCCAAAGCCCTAAAGCAGAGCTTATTCAGTGTTTTAGAAGAAGACCATCCTCCTTTGCCACCAGAAGCTTTCTCTATTTTAAACATGGGAGGGCAGGGTATATTAGGGCATTTATCCAAATGTGGACTACTCTTTTAAGAGATAGAGCAAAACTTTTACATATACCTGCTTTTACATATACAAGCTTTTATATATACCTGTGTTTAGCTCTGTAATAAGGTCTGTGCATATTTGCCTACTTCTAACTTGCTCTCTGGGAGATCTGATGGGGCAGGATGAGGTGGGGGATGTGCAGGCGTGGCACAGAAAATTGGGTCACTGTGGCCCTGACCCCACTGTGGAATTTGTGCAATGGGTAATGGAAAGTGGGTCCAAGATGATGCAATTCATTGCAAATTGTGTCATCAAGCCCTTGACTGCCCATTTCAGTAGACAAATGGGTGGCATATGGAAGCCTGGTCTACTCTACCCCGAGTTGGGGAGAGCTCCTAAAATTTGTGAGTCTCCAAACTTTCTGGGAGAGTAGAAAGGTATGGTTTCTATTTTAAAAAATGGTGTCGGGACTCAGAAGATAGGTGCCAGTGCTCACCTAAAGATACAATTGATACAAGATCTACAGCAGCTTCCACACTCTGGTCAAGCCTTCATACACTTATCGTATTCATTTCTGAAATTATTTTGCCAATTTCTTCCTGTTTCCAGAACTATTAGATATACAATTCCTCCTTCAGACCTGTACTAATACATTACCCTCACTCACACCTGTAATAACTTATTCCTGTCCCTTACCTCTGGAGTAACAAATTACCCCTGCTCACCCCTGTAGTAACAATTTCCCCTTCCTCAACCTGTGTGGTAACACATTCCTTTTGCTCATCCCGTGGTAATACATTTGACATTTCCCTCCCTCACCTGTGTAACACATTCCCCTCCATCACCTGTGTAGTAACACATTCCCCTCCCTCACCTCTATATTAACACATTCCCCTCCTTCATCTGGTAGGAACACATCCCCCTCCCTCACCTATAGTAACGCAGTCCCCTCTCACTGCTGTTGTAACAGATTTTCTTCTCTCACCTCTGTAGTAACACATTCCCTTCCCTCACTATTCAAATAGGGGAACCACACCAACAACCAGCGATGTTTGACAGCACTTGGGACGACAGTTGGTGTTTGAATATTAAACTGTGCTGCAGCCACGATGAGACAGTCAGGCAGGACATTGCACAGGGGGAGGAAACATTTTAGCCCTTTTCATCTCCTTAAGGGGGGCATCCACTACACGATTTTAGCAGGCTATTGAACGATAATGATGTCGTTATCGTTCAATCATTTAAAAATCTTTATAAATCGTGCAGTGTTTGGTCGTTAACGATCAACGATGCGCGCTCCCGCTGGTAGTTTGATCGTCTCGTCAGTCGACTGAACATGCAGGTCAATTTCACTTGATCTATTAAAGATAGTTTGCAAATCGTTTGCAAATCGTTCAGACTGAAAGATAAAATTTCAAGGGAAAAAATCAAGGGAAAATCGTTTAGAGATTGGACAGGGAGTAGATCGTCTAGTGGATGTGCCCCATTAGGAGTCGAGTTTCGAAAAATCCCTTCTGAGTGAGCACCTACGTCACAGTAGGAGTATTCTCCCTGATTTTCACATTTCTAGGTCCATGGGTTTAGGCTGGGCATTGATGAGTCAGTCAGTGAGTCAGGACATTTGATTTTATATATATATATATATATATATATATATATATATATATGTTCGGGTAGGGAAAGAAAGAATGGCATCTGTATCTGCTCAACACTGGCATCATGGACTCTTGTGGATTCGGCGAACAACACATATTTGTATAACTTCTATGCTGAATTTTGTTTTGGCAGAACACAAGTTATGTTACTCATAGCAACCAATCAAATATTAGCCTTACTAGAACACACTAATAATAGCTGATATTTGTTTGGTTTCCATGTTTTAAGCACCCACATGTCATAGTGTTTGGAACACAGCACATACAGACTTCATTTGTAGAAAACAGGGTAAATCTGAATTTATCAGTCTCAAGACGGAATGTACTAAAGCCTGAAATGCGGTCAGAAATCGGAAAACCCCTGACTTCAGAGTTTTTGCCGCATTCCCATATGTACCAAGCTCCGAAATGCGATACATTCCTGGAGCTTGGACCACGCCATCTGCAGCTTTGCCCAATAGAAGCCTATGGGCTTCTTATCACAGTGTGCTGTGAGAGGGATCCAATCGAATCCCTTCCAGCACCCCCACGGTACGTGTCATATGGCGCATGTGCAGAAGGACTTCTTTGCCAAGTTGTTGCATGACTTGTTGTCTTTTATAGCGTTCCTGCTAGGCTGTCTCAGCAGGGCGCCGCGCCCTGCCCTATTTCTGAAGGGCAGAAAGCACCGTGCCCTCCAGCGCGGCACCCCGCTACTAACAGCCTGCGTGTTCTGTCCTCCACCCGCGGGCCGCAGTGTCCCGCGGGTGGGGAAAAACGGCAGAGCAGCGGTCACCACCGGTGAATGGATGCCGGGCGCAACCCTAACCTTAAACTTAACCCTAAAAAATCAACGATAAAACATGTAGATATTGTGAATGTGTCGGCATTTTAACCATATCGAACTAAATGCATGTCTACATATTGATTGTTGACCTAATGACCATGTCGCCATTTAGAACATGTCGATCTTCTGAATGTTGCTAAGTTGACCAGATACCCTTACCATAGTTCACCAGCCCTAAACAGAGCGCACAGAATAGCGTAGGGATCAATATATCCCTAATTGGTGGCATTTACCCACCACTAAACTCATTCAATTTGGAATGCAATGTAAGTATTCTGCTTGTGTGGCCTTACACTACCAGAAAAAAAAGAGTCTGTTTACTATGGTTTTCAACACAAATTTGTTTATTCCACCATATCACTAAATAAACCCCAATGTTGAGCTATAATATACTATAATATAAATTACACATGTTATTTAAACATGAAATTTTCCTTTTTTAATACAACATGTTAGTGAATCTCACTTTATGGTGCATACACAAACAATATCTAATCATGTGTTTGAATGGATACAAATGTTTGCACAGTGTTAGTACATAACTCCTATATTAATAGAGATCCTTTTAATAAATCATGGATTTTGCAACATGAAGCCTACGTGCAATTAAAGACCTTTTTCAATCACGCTGTTTTCCCTCGTATATTATATGTTGCAAAACCATTTGCTGGAAAGGTCACGTATTTGGAATTAGTTATGTGACAGCTCTGGGATTTAATATGTCCACATGTATTGAAGAAGAAAAAATAAAGTATTTTGCCAATGACTTGAGTTATAAGCATCTTGCAAGGAAATGCTGTTAGGTAACACTATACATATAATCCATAAAACCATCCCTCATTTTCCACTGCAATGATTCCCTCAAACAGAGAGGTCTGAATTATACATTTTACTGGATCCTTGCTAATGGAGACTGCAGTTACTCTGTTATTTAAGGGCTGCATCTGGGTAATGCAGAACAGTGTAACTGCAGAAGACACTTATAATTATTAATTAGGGCCACCAATGAAGATCACATGTTAAAATGATGACTGTCAGAAGAGATTATTGGACTATACATCTTCCAAAATATTTAAGGACCACTAAACTTTTAACATGTCATGCTACTTAAATAAGCTACTGATGATATTCACAAATATACAGGTTTCGATAGCTTTAGCACGCAAGCAATCTAATACTGTCCTATACAGGACTTATTGCCCAATCTCATTTTTCTGTCAAAACCAGGAATCAACCGCCGTGTATCTTGCACATTGCACTGTGTAAAATATGTTTAACCAATTTATACCGAAAGCACAATCCCTTTAATGGTGGCTATTCCCATTAGGGGCAATTTATACCTACGCCATCATTGCATTACATGGGAAAGCTTATATCTGGCAAAACTCTGCCAAACTGCTGGTGGTGACCCCTTGATTTACGGGGCAAAGCCATATCACCCATTTTTGCCATTCACAGGGCTTTCTGACATGATATTCCCATAAGATTGTTTCAAAATTTTAACCAAGTTGTAATGATACAGTATCAATAGCATAACATTATTAACTTCCACAATGAAAATATTGTAACTATACATTTTTTATCTTTAACAGTGGCTATTATTATTATTATTATTATTATTATTATCATTATTATTATTATTATTATTAATGTATCATTTATTTGTAAAGTGCCACGGTAATAGACAGCGCCGGACAGTAGCGGGAACGCCATGCCTACAGAACCTGTGGATAACTTGGTTCCCGAGTGATAGCTAACAGAACCGGAGGGCAGCATAAACTGCTGCTGCACAGTGAGCTGACCTTCCGAAATTTCAACGGTGCCAGACATAATATGGTTTCTCTGGGCACAGTAAATGAATCCATATGTGTGCATCTAATGTCATGATGTTATATACACGTTTTCAGAAGCTAAGCATTACACTTCATCAGCCAAGAAGGCAAAAAACCCCACTGAAGTTAAAGATGATTTTTACCAAATGTACAGTATTACACAATGTTATGTGCAGTCAGTGCCTTACAGAGTACCTGGCACTCTCATAGACATATCACTACTTTCTAAAAAATCATATGGGAACATTTTGGGGGAAGTTTTGTGATAAATCTTTCTTTAGAAAGAAAAAAAAAGCAAGAATTTTAAGCTGAGCAGCCATATTAATTTACACTACACAGCCAATCACTTTTCAGGAGGCCCTCCATGTGATTCATCTATAACACCTGCTCCCATAGGTTTGCCAGTAGATGCTATCTGTACTATGAAAGATAATAGATGCTTGCGATCCACAATACACCCGGCTGTTAATAACCTGCGTGATAATCACCAATCACAAACCAATAGATACCTAGAATATAGATGGTTAAAAAGCGCTCTGGTTGGGGTGCAGGTTAAATAGTCTCATATGTCCCATAAGTGTACAAAATATGTCTTATAGTAATAGTCACTGATTTTAGTCCACTTGTTTATATTCCATTTCCAATTCTTCTGTACAGTAAAAAACCTGGTCTCTCCACTGGGTTCTCACACCATTACCCCTCAATGTCAGTAGGCCATAGAAGACAAAAGTGGGGAAAACATATAGTGTAAAACCATTTACATTTATTTCAAACAAAGTATAGATAAAAAGTGGTCGCGTACCATCAGGGACCTTTAGATGAAAGGCACAATATTAAGCATATAGGGGTATATATTGCTCCCCCTATTAAGCAATACCTTTCCACCGTTAACAGGATCTGAATGGCTGCAACCCAGGATACAAGAACGCGTTTCAACCAGTAAGTGGTCTTTCTCAAGGTGTGTTGTATGGTAAAGCTGGCCAGGTTTTATAGTGAGAAGTAACTCCTCCCCTCAAAAGGGGCTTAACTAATCTGTCTGCACTTCTAAATAAAAAGGTCACCGTTCACATCGTAATGTCTTATTTTATACCACTATGTGTGTGGTTCAATTTCCTAATAATGTTATCTTTAACCAAGATGTGTCCGACTGTATATTTAGAAACCGCGATACATTCCACCCGGTCGATCGCATCACGTGTTTGCCATCCCGAGTCACATGGTATTATTGTAGTGACAGCGGGGTTCCGTGTTACCTAGTGGAACGCATCACGTGTTCGCCGTCCCAAGTCACGTGGTATTATTCCAGCACGTGACTTCGGTAGAGCGTTCTAACCGGAGAGTGATGTTTATTAGCATCACGCTCCACTTCTCGGCATGTCACGTGATATATATCACGTGATAAAACACGTATTGGAGTGCAGTGCTCCCCTTTAGGGATTATTGCATTCCAGTTTCAATGATGTGAATTACTGTCACGTGACGCGCGTGAGTGCTAAACTGCTTATTGGGAGAAATTTCTATTTCCAAGCAGTTTATTATATGCTCGCTATAGTGATGCATTTAGTTAACCTTCTACTATAGGGTCAGGGAAAATGGTTGATGTGACGTCACTATGTTATATCCAGCGGGATCACTGATCTATAATTAAGTGGCATCTGTATAGTATATTGCCCTGAAATTAATATTACATGAAGAACATTAATAAATATCACCATGAACATATGTGCCACGCAATATAAATATCAATATAAATATAAAACGATTAAAAACTTATATATGATAAAAGAACATAAAACCTATAAATGAAGATACATGAGTTAAAATGAGAATTAAAGATGTAAAAGTAATAAAAGTATTAAAAGTAATATGAGGGAATGCGTCTTAATTTATAGAGGAAGGTCTAACTTTTTGGGCAATTACATCTCTACTAGTATCACAGGAACCACTTGACCTCAAAGTCTGAATTGAGGCCATCTGATTCTAATGTTTTGGCCTCATATATATATCTCATCTCTGCTTTAGCAAGAAATCTTTCAACTCTTCTTGTTCTCCAATTGCCTTCCACTTTTTTAATACCTTTAATAAGTTTAATTCCATTAACTGAACCCTGGTGCTTCTCCAGAAAATGTTTAGACAATGAATGGTACGTGACACCCCTTCTAATATTTGGTGTTCCACCCACCTTTCTCTCAACTTCCTTGATGTTTTGCCTATGTATTGTAGGCCACAGTTACACTCTATTACATATATACAGTTATTGCTATTGCATGTTATGAACTCATTTATTTTAAATGTTGTTGCATTTGAACTTGATTTGAATGTTTAAATTTTAGTTGTCTGTTTAGTGTGTGTAGTACATACTATACAGGACCCACACCGGTGGAAACCCTTCGTTTTTATCCTTCCTGTTCTCTTATCTGGTCTGGCGCGTTCACTAACCTATTGGTAATATTGGGCGCTCTCCTATATGTGAACATGGGTTTATCCGGAATTATATCTTTTAAAATTGGGTCCTGTTTTAATAGATGCCAATTTCTTCTAAATATGTTTTCAACTGATTTGTATTTGTTATTGTAGGTAGAAACAAATGCAATTCTTGGTTTCTTTGTTGCAGTAGTGATTGTATGACTTTTATATTCAATTAGTTCATTTTGTGGAATATTTCTGAACTCATCAATAGTATGTTCTATTGCTTCCTGATTATATCCCTTCACAATAAATTTTTGTTTTAAATTCTCCACCTGCTCATTAAAAATATTTTCATTTGTGCAATTTCTACGGATTCTGCGTATTTGTCCCTTCGGGATATTTTTAAGCCATCTTGGATGGTGGTGGCTGGTCATGTTAATATATGAATTATATATACTGTCCGTTGGTTTTTCATAGTTTGGTTAAGATTCATAGATGATATATTTTTTATTTGGGGAGGCAATGAACATGATCTTAAACAGTTTTGTGAATATCTTAATAATAACGGTTTTAATATTTTTCTAACTTTTAATATTAATCTTAATGAAGTCAACTTTCTAGATTTAGTTATTTATAAAACAGAAGATAGTTTGTGCACCAGAAACTCTGAAAATTTTTTAATGAGCAGGCGGAGAATTTAAAACAAAAATTTATTGTGAAGGGATATAATCAGGAAGCAATAGAACATACTATTGATGAGTTGAGAAATATTCCACAGATTGAACTAATTGAATATATAAGTCATACAAACACTACCGCAACAAAGAAACCAATAATTGCATTTGTTTCTACCTACAATAACAAATACAAATCAGTTGAAAACTTATTTAGAAGAAATTGGCATCTATTAAAACAGGACCCAATTTTAAAAGATATAATTCCGGATAAACCCATGTTCACATATAGGAGAGCGCCCAATATTACCAATAGGTTAGTGAACGCGCCAGACCAGATAAGAGAACAGGAAGGATAAAAACGAAGGGTTTCCACCGGTGTGGGTCCTGTATAGTATGTACTACACACACTAAGACAACTAAAATTGAAACATTCAAATCAAGTTCAAATGCAACAACGTTTAAAATAAATGAGTTCATAACATGCAATAGCAATAACTGTATATATGTAATAGAGTGTAACTGTGGCCTACAATACATAGGCAAAACATCAAGGAAGTTGAGAGAAAGGTGGACGGAACACCTAAGAAATATTAGAAGGGGTGTCACGAACCATTCATTGTCTAAACATTTTCTGGAGAAGCACCAGGGTTCAGTTAATGGAATTAAACTTATTAAAGGTATTAAAAAAGTGGAAGGTAATTGGAGAACAAGAGGAGTTGAAAGATTTCTTGCTAAAGCAGAGATGAGATATATATATATATGAGGCCAAAACATTAGAACCAGATGGCCTCAATTCAGACTTTGAGCTCAAGTGGTTCATGTGATACCAGTAGAGATGTAATTGCCCAAAAAGTTAGACCTTCCTCTATAAATTAAGACGCTTTCCCTCATATTACTTTTAATACTTTTATTACTTTTACATCTTTAATTCTCATTTTAACTCATGTATCTTCGTTTATAGGTTTTATGTTCTTTTATCACATATAAGTTTTTAATCGTTTAATATTTATATTGATATTTATATTGCGTGGCACATATGTTCATGGTGATATTTATTAATGTTCTTCATGTAATATTAATTTCAGGGCAATATACTATACAGATGCCACTTAATTATAGATCAGTGATCCCGCTGGATATAACATAGTGACGTCACATCAACCATTTTCCCTGACCCTATAGTAGAAGGTTAACTAAATGCATCACTATAGCGAGCATATAATAAACTGCTTGGAAATAGAAATTTCTCCCAATAAGCAGTTTAGCACTCACGCGCGTCACGTGACAGTAATTCACATCATTGAAACTGGAATGCAATAATTCCTAAAGGGAAGCGCTGCACTCCAATACGTGTTTTATCATGTGATATATATCACGTGACATGCCGAGAAGTGGAGCGTGATGCTAATAAACATCACTCTCCGGATAGAACGCTCTACCGAAGTCACGTGCTGGAATAATACCACGTGACTCGGGACGGCGAACTCGTGATGCGTTCCACTAGGTGGAATGCATCGCGATAACACGGAACCCCGCTGTCACTACAATAATACCATGTGACTCGGGATGGCAAACACGTGATGCGTTCCACCGGGTGGACTGTATCGCGGTTACTAAATATACAGTCGGACACATCTTGGTTAAAGGTAACATTATTAGGAAATTGAACCACACACATAGTGGTATAAAATAAGACATTACGATGTGAACGGTGACCTTTTTATTTAGAAGTGCAGACAGATTAGTTAAGCCCCTTTTGAGGGGAGAAGTTACTTCTCACTATAAAACCTGGCCAGCTTTACCATACAACACACCTTGAGAAAGACCACTTACTGGTTGAAAAACGCGTTGGTTTATCCTGGGTTGCAGCCATTCAGATCCTGTTAACGGTGGAAAGGTATTGCTTAATAGGGGGAGCAATATATACCCCTATATGCTTAATATTGTGCCTTTCATCTAAAGGTCCCTGATGGTACGCGACCACTTTTTATCTATACTTTGTTTGAAATAAATGTAAATGGTTTTACACTATATGTTCTCCCCACTTTTGTCTTCTATGGCCTACTGACATTGAGGGGTAATGGTGTGAGAACCCAGTGGAGAGACCAGGTTTTATACTGTACAGAAGAATTGGAAATGGAATATAAACAAGTGGACTAAAATCAGTGACTATTACTATAAGACTTATTTTGCACACTTATGGGACATATGAGACTATTTATCCTGCCCCCCAACCAGAGCGATTTTTAACCATCTATATTCTATCTAGCTATCTGTACTATAGCTAAGTTCCACAAGACCCAATTAATCAAACCAAGATGATTATTAATCTATCTTTTAGACTGTACTGTATACAACTTGTTTAGCAAATGTATACTAAGCAAGAAATTAACTTAAGGCCTGACTAAGATATGGACGCTAATGCCACTACTGCTGTGAATTTGTAAGAAGCGGCTGTGCGATAATATGCAAATGTCGCAGCATATGCAATTTGTATTGCGACTTCGCAAATCCAAAAGATTTACGTACCAAAACGCAGCATCAGTCACATATCAGTCGCTTATCGAAGTTGTGAGTAACCATAGCTGCCGGAACTGAGACGCCGGAGCATTTGCACTTGCGGCACGCCCCCAAAACGGTCCTGAAACCCTGCATTTCACCGCCACTCCCCAGTTACCTCCCACAAACGCCCCCTGACTGTTAATCACACTCCATCCTGCCGACAGTTAAGAAACTTGATACAGATCACTCAACTGTGCAAACATCTACATTATGCTTTACGTCCATTTCTGAATCAGGCCCTTAAACACTTAACTTAGACATATGTTCTTTGCCTATTTATGTCTTCCTTCTAAGCCAACATACAATAGTATATGGTACAAATAAATTACACTAGACAAAGGCAACAGAGAACAAAGACAGAGAACAAAGTGAAAACTCATTGGTCATTACATGAAACTTATTTATATATGGTGATCTATATGGTAATCTATCTTTTAGACTGTACTGTATACAACTTGTTTAGCAAATGTATACTAAGCAAGAAATTAACTTAAGGCCTGACTAAGATATGGACGCTAATGCCACTACTGCTGTGAATTTGTAAGAAGCGGCTGTGCGATAATATGCAAATGTCGCAGCATATGCAATTTGTATTGCGACTTCGCAAATCCAAAAGATTTACGTACCAAAACGCAGCATCAGTCACATATCAGTCGCTTATCGAAGTTGTGAGTAACCATAGCTGCCGGAACTGAGACGCCGGAGCATTTGCACTTGCGGCACGCCCCCAAAACGGTCCTGAAACCCTGCATTTCACCGCCACTCCCCAGTTACCTCCCACAAACGCCCCCTGACTGTTAATCACACTCCATCCTGCCGACAGTTAAGAAACTTGATACAGATCACTCAACTGTGCAAACATCTACATTATGCTTTACGTCCATTTCTGAATCAGGCCCTTAAACACTTAACTTAGACATATGTTCTTTGCCTATTTATGTCTTCCTTCTAAGCCAACATACAATAGTATATGGTACAAATAAATTACACTAGACAAAGGCAACAGAGAACAAAGACAGAGAACAAAGTGAAAACTCATTGGTCATTACATGAAACTTATTTATATATGGTGATCAAATATTTATTGAGCTTATACTTAGTTTACTTAAGCAGACCAACAGTATATATCTTATGGAACCACATGCATCTTTACAAATCCTGTTTTACTGGATACTCTGCATACACCAATCATGCTATATTTACCTGCACCAGAGTCATCTGTGATCCGAGTGCTAAGAGAATTTTCTCCGTCTTGGTTGGGTATGGGTTGTCCCGATGCTTGTATAGCCACTGCTTCAACGGCCGTGCCATGTCCTGCAACGCTTGCCGTTTATGCCTTACTTTACCACTGTTTCCTCTTGAGCTGCTATGAAATGAAAGCAACAATCTCATTAAAGTGGACTTGCTTTATTTTATATAATGGGTGTATATAAAGTGTACATGACCTGTCAGAACTGGACTTCCTTCTTCTCGGATAAACTAGTGACTGCCATGTCACCTGGCTAATGCCAAACATTTATTACAAGGTATTCCCCCTATTACAGAGCTTAAAATGTGACAGGATTGTTGTAGCCCTATTGCACTTCATGTCACCCATGTTTTGAATCCCCTTGATCAGTAGTCTTACTGTGTTGTCCTACTTCATTGCCTTACTAGGACATCTATGTAACTCGACTGAGGAGACATTGACTATTTGTTACCAGTATAGAGAATGTTAGAATGTTAAACCAGAGGTGTCACAATGGGTGGTGACAACCGTTGCGGCACCTACCTGTCCTCTCCAGTTGACGAGTCACCTCCAATGTCATGTTGTGGCAATGTGAGGATGAGGGGAAATTTACATAAACCAAATGGAGGATGTTGTATAAGTGTTGTTTATATTTGTGTGGATATTGACACTTTAGCAAACTTTCAAGTGCCTACTTCATGTTTCAGATGCTACTTGGAAAGAATGTTGGTAATGGGACTTGGTTTAACACAATGGCGTCACTAGCGGGGTGCAGGGCTGCACTGAGTGACACCATCTGGGCGGGTGACACCTAAATAGCAGAGATGCTTTGCTATTTGGTGTCACTCCCTCAGATGATGTCACCGAACAGCGCAGCAGTGGTGATAGATGACGTGCACATGCACGCGTCATCCATACTTTGCTGGCAGAAGTTGAGGGATTCCCAGCAGCTCCCAGAGAATTGGGCAAGCCCCCAACCTAACGACGCCCTCAAAATGGCACAAAACAAGAAGTGGCCTCACTGCCATGAGGCCATGCCCCCTTCAGCGCGCGAATGGGTCGGTAGGTGCCGCAGCAGTTGTCACCACCCATTGTGATGCCTCTGGTTTAACAATCTAAAGAGGACAAGTGGAGGTTTTGCCTACAGCAGCCAATCAGCTTCTAGCTATCATTTATTAAATACATTCTATTAAATGATAGTTAGAATCTGATTAGCTGCTATGGGAAACATCTCCATTTGTGATCTTTAGGCGCTTTGATGAATCTCCACCTTAGCTTCTTAGTGGGAGAGCACTACCTTCCCCAATGTGTTCTATGAATAAGAGACCTTGGACTTGCCACTTCCTCAGCTCTTTATGCAATGAGTAGATAACTGAAAAAAAGATTATAGCCCAAAGTTCTAGGACAATGGCATAACCTAGGCTTGTTCCTCTAGGCTAGATACCATGAACGGCTCAAGGTTGTGTTTCAAATAGACAAAATAAAAGTGCAAGGAAAGATCTATTCATGTCGATGATGTGCCACCTACAGTATACTGTCCACATGGACAAGACTCAGAGAGAATGACAATATAACTGTTCACGCTTTGTCATTTTTCCCTTTTCATTTTCATGGATTAAAAATGGATTTAATCAATAATTCTAACCAACAATCAACACATAATACTCTCTAATATTACATTTATTTAAAAAACTAAAGATTTTCCATTATTAAATCAAATAGCAGATAATAATTGATTACATATAGATGTGTCCTCATATACCTAGCTGCGGCGCAAGATGCCTGGCGCGAGTGAACTGGCAAATCTTGTGCGACTCGCCATGCGCCGACTGTCTTTTATGCATCTTTTTCACACAAAAACATGTAGTCGCTATTGGACAAACAAAATGCTTTACGAGACTACACTGATTAATTTTATATGCAACACTTGTATACCTGTGTGTGTCTGTGCCTGTATATGAAGCACAACAGAACTTGGCGTGAAACAAATCGCAGCCACTACATCGTAGCACTTCGTATACAGATTCAGACTTAGGCCCTGATTCAGACCCACTCGCGAGCGGCTGTCTGCTCGCAAGTGGGTCGATGGGCTGCACTGCGCATGCGCACGACGGAGGGAGCTCCGTCGTGCGCATGCGCGAGACGCGATGAGCGAAGGACTTTCCTTCGCTCGTAGTGTCTGATCAAAGGGGGCGTGCTGTCGATGTTGATTGACAGCACGCCCCCTTTGGTGGGCGTGCTGGGGGCGTGCCTGCCAGACGGAGGCGTTCCCAAGGGTACGCCTACCGTCAGAAGCCGGCCCCACTGACATCACTAGTGATGTCAGTGGGAGTGATTTTGGCTCTGATAGAGCCAAAATCACTCCTGGCCTTGCAGTTGAGAAACTCAACCGCAGGCTTCTGCTCGCAGTGGCGATGGTCGCGATGGTCAAGACCATCGCGACCATCATCCTGCACGCTCGTATATGCTGTGGGTGGTGACCCACAGCTATACGAGCGTCCAGGAGGACGCTCCATATTTATGGAGGTGGGCCCTGATTCAGAGCGAGCGCTCTGGTCAGAGCGTCCGGCTCTGAATCAGGTCCTTAGTGCCGTATTCAATTAGAAGCGAAAAGCCGAGATCAGTGGAAAAGTATCGGGGATCGGGGCTTTTTTGCATGGCGGAAACTTATCTCCGTATTCAATTCCAGCCGGGTTTCGCGTACGCGGAAAGTCAATGCAGTGTAATAGGCGAAAAAGATTTGCCTCTGAATAGCAGGAGAAAATAAGTGCACATTTTTTATTTTGGGGTGCAAAGGTGGGGAAACCACTCAGAACCCTTGGGACAGAACCCCAATGGACAACTGTGTCCAAAAATTTCTGGAAAAAACTGAAGAACACCCCAATAAGGTACTTTCATTTGGGGGGCACAAAGTGGGGGGACAACTTCAAAAACTAGCAAAATTATGTATTATGTTCTGGGGGTGCTCTAAGAAGTGGCCAAGTGTTTTTAGGATTGCAGGTGCTTGTATGACGGTGGAATTTCACTTTTATTAAATGTTCACTTTAGAGACATTAAAATATGTTAGCACCCATTTTCAGGTACCCCAAACTTGACAGGACTTCTTATTTTTACCAAAAAATACTGCTTAATGCCATTCTTCACCACTTGTGCAAAGATGCTAAAAAGAAGCTATTGAAACAACTTAAGTACCCCAAATAGCTGTATTAGGGCTATTCAGGCACATCTACATTGATCCCCAATGTTGGTGCATCTTATTGGGGGGTTCAGGCTGATTTACCCATTTCTGACAGCACTTTTCGCCTGTTCCGACATCGCGGCTTGCCGTTTTCGCGTGGTTTGGAATTGAACAGGGCAAATAGCGGGGGCGCGCACGATAAGTTTCCACGGAATCGGTATGAAATACCGCCGGCCACATGGCTGGCGGTTCGATTCCCGGCAGCGCCTGGCCGAGAAAAGCAGAGTTCCCGGCAACGGAAGCCCGACAGCGCTGGAAATCCCGATCGTCGCTAAGGTAAGTATAAACTAACCTAACCCCCTAACCCTTAGGGGTGCCTAACCCTAACCTCCCCCCCAAGTGCCTAACCCTAATCCCCCCCTCTAAGTGCTTAACCGTAACCCCCCCTTCCCTGCTGCCTAAACCTAAGTCCTCCGGGGGGATGCCTAACCCTAAGTCCCCCTAGCCTAACCCTAACCCTCCCGGTGGGTGCCTGACCCTAAGTCCCCCCCGGGTGCCCTAAACCTAACCCTCCCCCCCACGGCTGTCCACTCGCGGCGCCCGGGATCCCTTTGATCGGGATTCCGGGCGCCGGTCTTCCGGCGTCGGGGAAATGACAGGCGACTAGATATAGATGCTGGTCATTTATCCCACGCCGAGAGTCGGGAAGCCGGCTGTCGGGATTCCGGCAGCCGGCTTCCCGATTGTATACCAGTTTCCGCCTCCAAAACACGCGATGTAGGCAGAAAGTTTCGCTGGCAAAACTTTATTGCGGACGCGAAACTAATTGAATAAGGCCCTTGATTTGAAAGTTGCAGTACACCAACAGTCCAAACCAATGGAGCTTGAGGAATGTGCATAGCTGTTAAGGGCACCCAAACAAACTCACAGCAGTGATTGTGGCTAAAGGTGGCATAGTTTATCTACATTCATCATCTCTACATTCATGTTGTTGACAATGAGGAAATGTCAAAATGATTAGAATGTCAACAAAACGTTCCCTGGTGGTCTAGTGGTGACTTACCGGTACGGCGGATCCAGCGGTGTGTTCTGGATCCAGCGCTAACATCAGGATGACTTCCCGCAGATCCTGTGCCACTTCTGGTGGTGAATATAACTAATCCTAACCTCCTCTAGTGCCTAACCCTTCCCACCCATAATATTTATTTGTTTATTATTTATTACACATATTCCGCAGAGCTTTACAGAGAATATCTTACCATTCACATCAGTCCCTGCCCCAGTGGAGCAAACAATCTACATTTCCAACCGCATGCACACATACATATACACTAGGGGGTAAATTTACTAAGTTTCGAGTCTGATCGAGTTTGTTTTTTTTTAAACTCGATTTGCATCGCCGAAACTCGGGTGATTTTCCCGTTTTTAAACTCGTAAATTTACTAAGAAGTGAGTTTAGCTGAAAGTGAGTTTTCCGATGGTGAAGCAGATCGAGATTTCTCCAGCGAGTTGCAAGTTTAGATGAGATTACTCATCAGAGATTGCAGTGTTTTCTCTCTGCAAAACTCTCCTGAGCAAGCAGCCTGCACAGATCAGTGAGATATGTGAAGGCTGCTTGTGTGTTATACCTAATAAAGAAGGGTTAAATATTTGTAAAAAATTACGTAGGGTCCCCCCCCCCCAAAAGCATAACCAGCCCCGGACTGGTCAGCCAGTCCTGGTTACAAATATTATGGGGAACAAAATGAGTAGGGTTCCCCCGTAATTTAGGAACCAGCACCTGGCTGCAGGGCCAGTTCTGGTTTTAAATATAGGGGGGGAAATGTGTAGGGGTCCCCTTATATTTAAAACCAGCACCGGACCCAAACCGACTGGGGTGTAATGCCACAGCCAGGAGACCCTATTACCGGGTCTCCATGGCCAAAGCATTCACATCCCAAGCCAGTCAGGCCAAGCCAGGGATCCCAGGGTAGGTGGGGACCGCCCTAAAAAGGGGTCCCCCCCTCTCCCGAAACCCCAGGTTTGGTCTGAAGCCCGGGGTTCTTCCCCGCACCCCTGGGCTGTGGGTACGGGGGTAATAATGTATAAAATAGCTGAAAACTATTGTATTTTTCAGTGGAACTACAGGTGCCAGCATGCTTGCCCTTTGGCACTTGTAGAACTACAAGTGCCAGCAGGCGGCCGGCACCCGTACCCCCACTGTAAAATAAATAGTTAAAAAACCACAGTACACACACGCCGTATACAGTAAAACTTTAATACATACACCTAACCCACTCACATATACTTACCTGTGCCAGCTGGTCTGTCCCCCTGGGACCCACATGTAACAACCACCCAATGAGCAGCCGCTACATGTAAAGTGGCCACTGATTGGCTAGCAGCCCGTGGGAACTAACAGATGATCGCGGTCATCTGTCATTTTGCGAGGTGCAAGTATTATGTCACAACCAGAGGTGAAACTGGGGGGTGGTCTGGGGGTGCACCGGACCACCCATTAGCAAAGTTTGCCGATCTGTCAGGCCATGAGAGAGAGGGGGGCCTGGGAGGCAGCGGTGCAAATTTGAGACAGGTCTGCTGCATCTGGACATGGTAAAACAACACCGGCGGCGAGTCAAATATGAACAGCAGCCTATCAGGGGCGGCCCCCCACCATGTCTAGCCATCCCTGTGCCCCCAGTAAGTTCAGTCCTCCCTGTCCTGCACTATCCCTTAGTCTAGCCCTCACTGCCCTGTGCCTCCCAGGTGCATCTCTCCCTGTGCTGTATCCTCCCTTGGTCCAGCCCTCAGTGCCCTGCATCCCCCAGGTCCTGTCTTCAATGTTCTGTGGGCCTGATTCAGAGCCGGACGCTCTGGCCAGAGCGCTCGCTCTGAATCAGGGCCCTCCTACCTAAAAATGGAGCGGCCTCCTGGCCGCTCGCATAGCTGTGGGTGACCACCCACAGCTTATGCGAGCGGCCAAAAAGATGGTCGCGATGGTCAAGACCATCGCGACCATCGGGCTTGCGACGAGACCCTGCGGTAGGGTCTCGCTGCCGCAAGCCCAGGAGTGCTTTTGGCTCTATCAGAGCCAAAAGCACTCCCACTGACATCACTAGTGATGTCAGTGGGGCCGGACCCAGACGGTAGGCATTCCCATGGGAACGCCTCCGTCTGGGCAGCAACGCCCCCGGCACGCCCACCAAAGGGGGCGTGCTGTCACTCACCATCGACAGCACGCCCCCTTTGGTGCGAGACCCATAGCGACAGCTTGGCTGTCGCTATGCGGGTCTCACGCATGCGCACGACGGAGCACCCACCTTTCCCCTGTGTCCTTGAAAAACCACTTTTCCTCTTGCCCTGTCCCTCATCCCACCACCCCCTTTCATCTTCCACATCTCCCTTCAACTCTTACCATCCTCCTCCTCTTCTGCTGAAGGTGATGGAGTACTGGCCGACGATTAGAAGTGATGTGGAGAAACCTAGGCATGGCAGGTAAGCACAATCTTCTGACTTAAATAATTTTTTTCCCTCTAACGCTTCTATCGCTGGTGAAAACCCAGATGGCAGTAAAATTCCCAGTTTTCACCAGTGAAGGCTTCACAAGTTTTATGGTGGTACTTTGTCAATCTGACTTTGTTGATTTATTTTTTATGCTCCACTGGGGTAGGGACTAATGTGAATGGCCAAATATTCTCTACAAAGATCTGTGGAATATGAAAAGGGGGCCTGTCTCAAAATCACCCTCCCCCCTCCCCCCTCCCCCCATTTGAGTGGTAACACTCTATTTTTTTACGCACGCAACTCTAGAATATAGAATATAGAGACAGCAACACAATATCTGACACAGGGGGTCATTCAGACCCGCTCGCGAGCAGCAGTATGCTCGCAAACGGGTCGATGTTCCCCACTGCGCATGCGCACGACGGAGGGAGCTCCGTCGTGCGCATGCGCGAGACCCGGGGAGCGACGGGCTTTCCATCGCTCCGGGTCTCGCACCAAAGGGGGCGTGCTGTCGATGTTGATTGACAGCATGCCCCCTTTGGTGGGCGTGCCGGGGGCGTGTCTCCCAGACGGAGGTGTTCCCATGGGAATGCCTACCGTCTGAAGCCGGCCCCACTGACATCACTAGTGATGTCAGTGGGAGTGATTTTGGCTCTGATAGAGCCAAAATCACTCCAGGGCTTGTGGCAGGGAGACCCTACCGCAGGGTCTCCGTCGCAAGTCTGATGGTCGCGATGGTCAAGACCATCGCGACCACCTTTTTGGCTGCTCGCATATGCTGTGGGTGGTCACCCACTGCTATACGAGCGGCCAGGTAGCCGCTCCATTTTCATGGAGGAGGGCCCTGATTCAGAGCAAGTGCTCTGGTCAGAGCGTTCAGCTCTGAATCAGGCCCACAGTGCTAAAACTGGGACCACCCATTACCAGATCTCTAGTTCCGCCTATGGTCACAACATATAATTGCACCTGTCCGCATGGATCGCATAACTAATTTTCTTATTTGCCAAGTATGTGGAGTCCGGGGCTGGTTATGTCTTTTGGGGGTGGACCCTATGTCATTTTTTTTTAAATAAAAACAAATTGCATTACATTAAGTACACATGTAGAAACATACACAAAGCACACTGATCTGTGTATGTTTCTGCAAAACTCGCAGCTCAGGAGGTGGAGTGTTTGAAACTTCAATTTCTCTGCGAGTTTGCTCTAATCTCACCTGAGATTGTAATCTCGAATCTTAGTCAATTTGCAAGCCGCATCTTTTTCATGAAAAGTACTTCCGAGTTTGCCCGATGGTGAGTTGATTCGAGTTTGCGATCTCACCCGAGTTTTACGAGTGAGAAGAGAGAAATCTCTCCCAAACTCACCAGAGTTTGCCTTTAGTAAATTTGCGAGATGAAAAACATACCTAAACTCACCCGAGATTGTCATCTCGACCAAACTTGATTCTTAGTAAATTTACTCCTAGGGTTAAGTTTTTTTCTTTGGAGCCAGTTAACCTACCAGTATATGGAGTGTGGGAGGAAACCGGAGCACCCAGAAGAAACCCACGCAAGCACAGGGAGAATATACAAACTCCACACACTTAGGGCCATAGTGGGAATCAAACCCACAACCTCAGTGCTGTGAGGCAGTAATGCTAACCATTACACCTTCTGTGATAACACTAATACTTCACACGTTGACATTGTGAACATGTCGACATTCTGTATATGCCGACATGTTCAATGTCGACATTATAAATATAGACTTCTGACTACATCCCACTTCTACAAGGTAAATACATTTACATGTTGCAGAAAAATAAATTGTGAAAAATAACAAGGTAACTTGTTGGACTGTATTTGCCTTTGTGCAACTTTACTAAATTAAGTTGCTTTCTTTTCTGGCTTCCTTTAATGTTTTTCACCAAAGCCTTTACATAATCTAGGTAAAAGTTATTATCCTAGGACACAATACTGTTTTGTACTTTGCTCTATTCATTCTGCTGTATACTTATTATATCTACCAATAAAGTTGGTGTTGGTCCCAAAACGTCTAAAATAAGCATTCTGATGATATACAGTAAATGTTTGGATGAAAAGCACAGGATAGGTTAAGAAAGACAAAACAGGGCATGAAGCAAAATATGCAGGAGGGTATGTAAAAAACCGATCACTTTAATGTGTGTGTGTGTTTTATAACTTTAATGGGTGTGTTTTATAACACATTATTATTTTTTGTAAAGTTTTTTTATTTGCCTTTCATCCATGCTCATAGGGGATTAATGTTACAATGTTAAAGCCCTCCCCTGGGAACGGTTTGTTCTAAGAAAATAGAAGGGAAAGGGCAAGAAAAAAAAATAAAATTGTCTACAAAATATAAACAGCAGTGAGCACAATGAAATCTCTTCTCTTTCAGCTCATACATTTGGAATTGATGATCAATGGTATTTTCTCTCTAACATATGTGTTATAAATTACAATTTCAGCGGTCCGACTGACCCAATTTAATGCATTACAGTTCTGGCTGATGCTTGATCATTTATGTAGATATGACAGCCTGTCATGCACCTCATTTAGCTATAATTGGACCTAGTTAAAGCAGTCATTACTTAAACCGCTTACACAGTCAACTACACAAAGTACAGGAGGAGTTGCCTAAACTTAGAAGATGAAAGCAGAAAATGTTGGCACTTGGTCAGCTTGTCATTTCATTCATTTAATTTTTAATGTCTTTGCTGGCCCTGATGATGCCGGGTAAATGACTGCAGAATGCATTGCCAGTAGTCCTGAGTTAATTCTTCTGTGTCATTATTAATTATGTTCTATCATTAATGGAGAAGCAGAAGGACAATGTAAATTAACTCTAATAGAAATCTTTTTAAAACAAAGCTGAACTAAACTTGGTAGTTAAAAATGTTACATGTGACTAAAGTCTTTCAGTTGTTCCATTTAAACAAACAGCATTATATAAAAACAGTTGATATAATATCACATAACATTATATTATACATGCCTTAAATATAAACATTACTTTGTATACTGCCACCCTACATAACAGAGCTAGACAACCTATAATTCTAAAACTCCTGGAGATCTACAAGTTCCACCATGGCCACAGAGCCCCAATGGACAAGTGGACCACATGTGCATGAAAAGTGTCCAGGCATTTGTACCCTAATACCTAGGCACTCAACAGCTCTAATATCGCCTAAAGGACTGCACTGTATACACCATGAGAGAGAGCTGGAGTTACAGCTTTCTGTTCTTAAGGTGGGTACACACTATACAGATATATCTGCAGATGATGGTGGTTCATACACACTGAACGGCCATCATCTGTGTCTGGCTGCGGGTCCCAGAGGCCAGGGGGCGTGTCCTGGTGGGCTGGGGGTGTCCCGCCCCCCTCCCCGCTGCTGTCACTGTGTGTGTACAGGCGGTCTACAGACCGCCTGTACACACTTGCCGATGGACAGATATGTCTGCAGACATATCTGTTCATCGGCTGTGCAGCACAGCCAATGCGATCACCGACATATCGCTGGTACACACTGGCCGACGGGCAGCATATATATTGGCCGATCAATTTATCGATCAATATATCGGTCAGTGTGTACCCAGCATAAGGGTCAATAAAAGTTATGGGTATCCTGTATCAGTGTAGTTTCTTGCAGTTAATTAACTTTACCTGTGTTTTTATATGAGATAATGCAGAGCTGTAACTAGAAATGTTATCGTCTGGGGCAAAGTGACACCCCCTAATATTAGACTAAGGTTTTCCTTGTGAACACTAAAGTGATGAGAACTGTCTATATTATAACATATAACAATTATAGGTTGTTGCATTAAATGTATAATTTATACAGATATTAGTTATAGTTTATACATGTTAGCAATATATGTGTATTACAAATCATATGATTAAGACATTCCTTTTGCATACAGTGCATGGCCATACAATATGTGCCCTCATGAAATATTGGATGTGCTTACTTGTGGTGTCATAATTCTTCATGGGTAGATTTATACATTTAGATGACCACATAACTCTAACTGATAATATCCTTATAATTTACATGAGGAGGTTCTGCCTTTTATATACAGTAATGTTTGTCTGTCATAATGATCTTCATGATCACTTCTCCATAATAGAAATTGTTAATATTGAATGCAGAGTCTAAAAACTCTGCACTGATTAAAGTGTTTCAAAAGGCAATGCCATTAATATTACACAATACACGTTTGCCATTATTACTGTGATAAAATAAATGATCCAAAATAAATGATCCTGGCATGTTTTCTTTTGCATTGTGTTAGTTGACAGAGTGTTGTAGTTTTCTGTTCAAATAAAAGACTCTTTAAAGCACTTTCACTACCTGGAATTTGTTCCTGACATAAACTTTTCCTTGGCAGCTGATGTTCAAAAGCATCTTTTGAAATTCTGGCTGTGTACCAAATACACATACAATGCCCAGATGTGAGTAATAAAACTCAACAGGCTGCAAATGGGATTCCAGTAGATGTCACTGCAAGTCAACATGAGCCCTGCTAAGTGTGTTCAAGAGAAACCTCATTAAACATCATCGTAAATTTTTAGAATTTCTGAGAACATCTGAAGAGAAACTGTGGATAACTCAGCCGCTAATGAAGGCCGGTTGACTAGCAATTACATGGTTATTTATCAAATCTTTTGTCTGCTAAACACATTAACAAGTTGAAAGTATGATTATCATATCTATCAGCAATGAGAGCTTTAAATGCTCTAATGATAGGTTAGATTACATGATATTTCCCATTCCCCTACTCTGATTTCTGTTTGGCGCCACGACGCTAGGTGTTCTTGTCCATGAAAATGATGTCACATCTGTAACTGACAGAGCACCTTATTTTGAATGCAGACAGCAATTACTGCAAACAATAGCGAGCAGCAAAACAGACCCATGCCAGCACATCTAACAAATAAATGACAACAATTACTTATAACAAATATTTAATCCATAAAAATTAGGCAGCAAGTTTTGTGAGGCAGCAAAATAAAAGGAATTAATATAAACAATTCAATTTGTTTATGCATGCCTCAGTTAGTTATATTTACCTTGCTGGTAGATCACATAATGCTTTAAAATATGAAAAAAATGCACACAATGCATATACAAATGCTTACGATAGTGTACAGTATAACTGTGTGCATTGCTGATAGTAAAGTGCAAAATATTCTCAGGCCAGAGGGTTAGTGAATAGGACCTTACAGTGACATTTGTTAAACATTTGGTCAAGCTCGCTCTCTCTCTAATATACATTTCAATGTGTTTCTAATGTTTGAAAGGAAAACCTTGTGCCTTATGACTGATAAGTCTACAGCATAGAATGTATTAATCTATTATACCCAAATGCTAATAAATCACTTCCTCTAAGCACTGACTGGAAATTCCACATCATGAGCAGACACTAAAAAATGCTTTGTATCATTTGATATATTTCTCCCATCGACAGCAATTGCAAAGCCACAAACACAACTTTTCAACAAAGATATATAGATTACACAGATTTTATGACTGATTCATATTTCTCCTCAGTGCATTCTCAGTTCAGTAGTTAATCAAATTTATTCTGCTTCCAGTGACGTTGGAGCTACTATCAATGTATCCTGCTTCCTGGACTAACATACTGTACCGTTCAAAAGTTTGGGGTCACTTAGAAATTTCCTTATTTTTTGAAAGAAAAGCACTGTTTTTTTCACTGAAGATAACATTAAATTAATCAGAAATACACTCTATACATTGTTAATGTGGTAAATGATTATACTAGTTGCAAATGTCTGTTTTTTTTAAAGGAATATCTACATAGGTGTATACTGGCCCATTTCCAGCAACCATCACTCCAGTGTTCTAATGGTACATTGTGTTAGCTAAGCGCGTTAGAAGACTAATGGATGATTAGAAAACCCTTGAAAACCCTTGTGCAATTATGTTAGCGCAGCTGAAAACAGGTTTGCTCATTAGAGAAGCTATAAAACTGGCCTTCGTTTGAGCTAGTTGAGTATCTGGAGCATCATATTTGTGGGTTCGATAATACTCTCCAAATGGCCAGAAAAAGAGAACTTTCATGTGAAACTCGACAGTAGATTCTAGTTCTTAGAAATGAAGGCTATTCCATGCAAGAAATTGCCAAGAAACTGAACATTTCCTACAACGTTGTGTACTACTCCCTTTTTTCATGTAAAACACGAAATTGTCTGGGTGACCCCAAACTTTTGAATGGTAGTGCATAGCTCAACCTTATGGAAAATGTAGCATAATATAAAAATGTAATATATACTAAACTATACTATATGAACTCTTTAGAACCTACAAAAATCTATGTAATAATTGAAATGTTAAAACTAAATATAATGTAGGGATGTAGTTGGCATCTCAGCATGCGGGATGCTCACGGTCTAAATACCGGCGCCAAAATGCCAATGGGTCGGAAGTATCGGGGTGTTAGGGGGAGGTTAGTGTTACGTGTTAGGGGGAGGGTTAGGGTTAGGCACCAGGGAGGGAGTGTTAGGATTAGGGTGCGGGGAGGGGGAGGATAGGTTTAGGCACAAGGGGGGGAGGTTAGGTTTAGGGTGCGGGGAGGTTAGGTTTGGGTAACGGGGAGGGGGTGTTAGGTTTAGGGTGTGGGTAGGGGGAGGTTAGGTTTAGGGTGCTGGGAGGTTAGGTTTGGGCAGTGGGTAGGGGGTGTGAGGTTTAGGGTGCGGGAAGGAGGAGGTTAGGTTTAGGCACTAGGGAGTGGGGGTTAGGTTTAGGCACCGGGGAGGGAGGGTTAGGGTAGGTGCTGGGTTAGGGTAGGGTAAATACTTACTAGCCGTTCTTATGGGTGTCTGGGTTCTGGCTGTGGGGATGCCTCTGTCGGTATTCTGAACAGCGGCATCCCAACAGCCGGGATTTCATACCCAGCCCATACCATATATATATATATATATATATATATATATATATATATGAAAACATTGAATCTGTTTAAAAGCGCCTGCGTGCTAAACAAAGTGCTGTGCGTGCATAAATATTATTAATAAACTTCAATATAGATAATAATGAATAAATATTTATTAATTATTATCTATATTGAAGTTTATTAATAATATTTATGCACGCACAGCACTTTGTTTAGCACGCAGGCGCTTTTAAACAGATTCAATGTCTTCATAAATCTAATAACAGCAGATCACCACTGCTGTACTTCTTCTGTTTGAGCTGACACCCATACTATAGGGGAGTGCTATACACTATACCTTTTATATTTGAAAAGCTATATATAACTTGAATACGACTGGTTTTAAGGAGTAGGACTTCTTTCTATTTTACTGAAATAGGGTGTTTATTATCTTTTGGCGCCGTGTTCTCCCATTGCTACATATATATATATATATATATATAACACAGCGGGTAAAATAAATATTGAAAAACATCAACATCAACATTTTTCTCAGTAAATATATTTGTAATGGGGCTATTGTAAGGAAATTTTCACCAAATGTCAGCAACAACCCCTACAATCCACACATGCAAAGACATCAAACCATAGATGTCCATAAATTAAGTTATGGGAAGTGCACATTCCCTATTTTTCATGTAACAGTTGTAATGTATAAAAGTTTGGTGCTTGTGTCTCTAACATGTCGCGTTCCGACTCCAAGGCATGACTGCCATGTGGTATTCAATAATAGGAGAATGTCCCTCAGTTAGGGGAAGATGTATCAAAGCTTGGAGAGAGAGATAAAGAGGAGAGAGTAAAAGTACCAACCAATCAGCTCCTAACGGTCATGTTACAGTCTGTGTTTGAAAAATGACATATCTCCCCCTTAATCAGAAGATATGAAATCACTATTTTACACCACTATCAACTACAAGTCCTTTGGCTGGCAGGGTATTCTGGGACTTGTAGTTCCCTAGCAACAACTTAACTCAGTTTTGTTATGCAGATGCATTGAGAAACATTATCAATTGTCCCATACCTCTGCTCTTTCCCTTCCTTTCAATCCACAATATTCACCTGTACCCGTCATTAGACTTTAGGGGGTAAATTTACTAAGATGGGAGTTCTATTTAAGAAGTGATGTTGCCCATAGCAACCAATCATATTCTATTTCTCATTTATCTAGCACCTTCTAGAAGATAATATCTGGAATCTGATTGGTTGCTATGGGCAACATCACTTCTTAATAGAATTCCCATCTTAGTAAATTTACCCCTAGGGGTCTGATTCAGACAGGGGAGCAAAAAAAGGAGCAAATATGCACCTTGGTAAAACCATGTTGCACTATAGGTGCGGCACATCTAAAATGTGCAGAGAGATTTACAATTGGGAGGGGTATCCTAGCTGGACTCTGAATTGCAGTGTAAAAATAAAGCTGTCCCGCATTTGTGAGCTACATGCAAAAGCAGCCAGCATTCCTGCATGTAACTAAAAGAAAGTATTTGCACCCCTTGCATTGCAACATGGTTTGTCCAGGTGTAAAGTTACTCCTGTATATTTATTTTACGCCAAGCTCTAAATCAGCGACTAAAAAGTAAATTTCAGTAATTTTGTTGTCTTGCACTGATTATGCATGTACCAATCACACAAAATTGTTGACTGGTACTGTCTAAAGAATTTTAGAACTTTCACATAAATGTAAAACATACCAACCACTAAGCAGTTTTTAGTCATGCAACCATTATGAGTCCAGGACCTAGACCATTACCTAAAAGGCAGACAATAAATAAAAGCATATATTATATAATAGAGCAATTCAAATATATATGGAATAAATAATAACGGAAACGGTATGATTTACCGCCGGACCCATGCCCGGCGGTTCAAATCCTGACAGCGGCAGCCTGACAAGGATGAAAATCCCGATCATCCCCAGGTAAGTATTCACTAACCTATTCTACCCCCTAACCCTCATTTAGGGGTGCCTAACCCTAACCTTCCACCCCGTGCCTAACCCTAATCCCCCCTCTAAGTGCCTAAACCTAACCCCTCCCTTCCCCGCCGCCTAAACCTAAGTCCCCCGGGGGGGTGCCTAACCCTAAGTCCCCCCCGGGGGTGCCTAACCCTAACCCTCCCTCCCCCTAGCCTAACCCTAACCTCCCGGGGGGTGCCTAACCCTAAGTCCCACCCTGGGAACCCTAAACCTAACCCTCCCCCCCTCGGCTGTCCACGCTCGGCGCCCGGCATCCCTTTGATCGGGATGCCGGGCGCCGGTCTCCCGGCGTCGGTAAAATGACAGGCGTCTAGATGTAGACGCCTGTCATTTAACCCTCGCCGGGATTAAGCAGTCGGGAAACCGGCTGTCGGGATTAGGTCCGCCGGCTTCCCGACTGCATACCATAATAACAATGTCAAGGTAGAGCTGCAGTTGCATCTAAAATCATCCATGTAAAGAAATGCACAATAATATAGTAGAAGTTGTATAGAAAGATCAGTAAGGTGGTCCTCAGTAAGGCGCCCCTCAGTCACAGGCTGAAGCTCATGCAGCCGCTTTTCCAGGGCTCCTGCTTTCTCTCAAGCCCATCAGAATACTAGGAAGGGTGTGAGTGGGAGGATCAATCACAAGCCACGGTCAAGAGATTACAGCTTGTGATTGGTCCTCTTTCTCCCTTCCGCTGCCATTAGTTATGAAAAAATTAAACGGTTACGGCTAAAGGGAGAGGTTACCTTAAAAAATAATGTGTCAGAGTACAGCCTTAAAGGTGAATACACATGGGCATTCTGCATGCATCCCACCTCTGTTTGAGCTATGGGCCCGATTCAGACCCACTCGCAAGGCTGCGTTCGCACGCAGCCTGCCGATGTTTGCAAACTGCGCATACATACATACGCATCGCAGTGCGTGTGCGCAAACTAGTCCATGCCATCGGGAAGCGTTCGCTCGCTGCGCATAGCCAGCTCGCTAGCTTGAGTGACAGAATAAGCCATTTGTGGGTGTGACAGGAGATGGTTGGTGAAAACGGAGGTGCGGTGGTGCGAACACAGGCGTGCCTGAGCGTCTTAATGGCATTTCAGCATGCATAATTAAGACGCAGCATCATAGTACACGTCACATGGTTGTTTTACACAGTGAAGCAATCGCAGTGCTTGCGGTAGGGTATGGTCAGCCACAAGTGCTGCGTTCGCTTCCGATGTTACCGATGGTTGCATACACTTCCTGGAGATGACATGCATAAGTGGGCGTTTTAAGACAGGCTGGTGGGCGTCTGCGTACACACCGCGATCGCACGCCAAGACATAGTGGGCGTGCTAAAGGCTTGCCGTGCGATCGCAGTTTTGCATACTGTCGCTGCGTGCGAACGCATCTAGCGAGTGGGTCTGAATCGAGCCCTATGTGCCATGCAACTACACTACACAGACTGCACCATCTGTTTCCATCTATGCATTCACTTTGCACTGCCCTAGGTGGCCGTGTGAATGGACCTCCCAATAATCATAGAAATCAATGATCCCCTTCAAAAGTTCCCTTAGAGCTATATGCTGTTAACTGGTAGTAGAAAACATTTCTAAGCTATATTGAATGCTAAGCTTTGGCTACTGATTTAAAACAGTGGAGTTCAAATAAGTTCAATTTAAAAAAATTCTCCCTGGTTATTGTATAACGCACATTCTGGTTGAATTTGTGGGATATAGAATAATAAGCTAAATGATTAGACAAATCTATAAGGAATACAAGTGTCTGGAATCTGTCCTAGTTAAAAGATTATTGACACTATAACACAGCTAACAGCTGTAGATATAGTATTCATTGTTCCTAGGTAAGGAAGAGGTCTTGTTAAATCTTTTTACTAGATATCATGGTTGGATAATGCTGGCAAACTCCTGATCTGTGGATTCGTTAGAAAGGAAAGAATTTGTACTCTTAATTGTTCTGCAGTCAACCTGAAGAGCTACCTTACAGTGCGTCCTATACAGCGCAGTCAGAGGCACGCCAAATAATAATTTTGGGCTCATCCACAGTGACACCAAACCAGTTCTAACCAAGGGCCTGATTCATATGTGGACGTACATGCCATCACAGCAGCGATTTCTCATGGATTGCAATTGCAAAAATATGCTAATAACTCACTCGCTGTCCACAGCTTAGAGACACCCAATGAAAGCATCTCACATCCGCCGCTCACACACAAGGCATCAGATACATTGAACACAGATCAGGCGGCCATCAGCCTTCTAAGTAAGTCTAAGCTGTCGCAGACACAGCGGGTCTCCGGCACGTGGAGGGCTCTGCTGCTGCGAGCAAGGACGTAGTGGCTAATTTATGGATGCCCATAAAACAGTGTATAAACGTTCCAAGACAATTGCCTGACCTCATTTTCCTATTTAAACTCATCCCCTTATGATGGGTACAAAATCATTGTGCCTTCCACCACAACTCACCACTGTCTGCCAGTGTTGTATCCAGGGGGTCTAGTGGGGCACGTGCCCTGGACGCTGTATGACCAGGGCAGTGCCGTCCGCGGCACTACACACTAAAACAAACACACCGCCACCGTTGGTGGTGTGTTTGTTTTAGCATGGCAGCCAAAAAGAGTCAGACAGACTCTTTTTGGCTGCTGCACCCAGGGCCGGAGCTGACCTGGAGCTCACTCATGAGCTCCACTTTCCGGCTCCCGCAGTAGGTGAAGGAAGAGACGTCATGATGTCTCTCCCATAGTGCCGAGCGGGACCGGAGAAGCGGGTGGCGGCGGGTGCAGTTGCAGGGATTAGGGTAAGTATAATTGAATGGGCACTACAGGGGGGAACTGCATAAGGGGCACTACTGGGGGCACTGCATAAGGGGCACTACTGGGCACTGTATAAAGGGCACTACATAAGGGGCACTGTATAAGGGCACTGCATAAGGGGCACTGTATAAGGGCACTACTGGGGGAACTACATAAGGGGCACTGTATAAGGGGCACTACTGGCAGCACTGCCTAAGGGGCACTACTAGGGGCATTGCATAAGGGGAACTAATAGGGGAATTGCATTAGGGGCACTACTGGAGGCACTGCATAAGGGGCACTACTATGGGCATTGCATAAGTGGCACTGCTACTGGGGGCATTGCATAAGGGGCACTGCTACTGGGGACATTGCATAAGGGATACTACTACAGTGAGCATTGCATGAGGGGCATTACTACTAGGGGTATTGCATAAGGGGTACTACTACTGGGGGAATTGCATAAGGGGCACTACTACTGGGGGCATTAAGGTGCATATGGAATGGAAAGGAATGTTCCCAGAGCGACAAGAAACGGTGGTGAGTCATGTTTATACGCCCCCATTTTTCAGTAGCCATGACCCCATTTTCAGTGGCCACACCCACTTTTTCATCGAGCGCACATAGGACCTCATTCAGGCCCGGTCGCAAGCACTGAGCGCTCGCAACCGGGTCAATGTTTAGGCCCTGCGCACGTGCAGCGGCCGCACTGCGCGTGCGCAAGCCCCGGAGCGAGAGAGAAATTCTCTCGCTCCGGAGCTCATTACAAAAGGGGCGGCTGTCGATGTTGATCGACAGCTCGACCCGTTTTGTAGGCGTGGCGGGGGGGTGGTTTCACAAACTGAGGCGCCTGCAGGCGTTAAGAAACGGCAGGCGTTAAGAAACGCCTGCCGTTTTGTGGGCGGCCGCACTGACATCAGCAGTGATGTCAGTGGGGAGCTTCCTGCTCGATCAGAGCAGGAAGCTCCCTGGGGCTTGCGGTTGCCGAGGCCCAACCTCAGCGTCTCGTCGCAAGCCTTGATGGTCGCGATGGTCTTGACCATCGCAACCATCAACCTGGTTGGTCGCTAAAGCTGTGAGTGGTAACCCACAGCTTAGCTAGCGTCCAGGAGGCCACACTTGAAATGTCAAGCGGCCGCCCTCATTCAGAGCGAGCGCTTGCTTCTTGCGAACGCCTCTGAATGAGGGCCATAGTGGGTGTCTCTGGGGAGTGCTCCATTTTTCATCTTGCCCTGGGCTCCAAATACCCTAATTACGCCACTGCTGCCTGCTGTTTCTAGCTACATCGAGTTGCTGTACCCTTTACCCTCAGGGCCGGTTCTATGGTTACGCATGGTACGCGGCCGCGTAAGGCGCCACATAGTGAAGGGCGCCGCGACCATGCAGATTTCAGTGGCTTACCGCGGTGCAGACTGTGTCTCTGTGACACAGCTGCACCGCGCGTGTAGCGCTGACCGGACGGAGTTCGGTAAGCGCTACACAGTGCCAAACACACAGCCGCCGGTGCCGGCAGCTGTGTGTTTGTTTCAGCAGCTGATGAAAGTCTGTCAGACTCTCATCGGCTGCTGCAGCTCCCACTGCGGGAGCCATCTTCCGGCTCCTGCAGTGGGTAATGGGAGAGATGTCGTCATGACGTCATGACGACGTCTCTCCCATAATGCAAAGCGGCCCTGGAGAATGGTCGGGAGTAGCTGATATCGGCGGCGGGAGCAGGAGAGGGGGGTTCAGGTAAGTGTTTTTTTTTTTTTTTATTACCTGTGTCTCTACTGGGGGGGGCTACAAGGGGGGATTACTACTGGGGGCACTTGAAGGGGGGATTACTACAGGGAGCACTTGAAGGGGGGATTACTACTGGGGGCACTTGAAGGGGGATTACTACTGGGGGTACTTGAAGGGGGGATTACTACTGGGGGCACTAGAAGGGGGATTATTACTGGGGGCACTAGAAGGGGGGACTACTACTGGGAGCACTTGAAGGGGGGATTACTATTGGGGGCACTAGAAGGGGGACTACTACTTGGGGCACTAGAAGGGGGGCTAATACTGGGGGCACTAGAATTGGGGCTACTACTGGGGCACTTGAAGGGGGGCTACTACTAGGGGCACTTGAAGGGAGGATTACTACTGGGGGGGACTACTACTGGGGGCACAACAATGGGGGGACTACTACAAGGGGGGACTACTAGGGGCACTACAAGAGGGGGGATTACTACTAGGGGCATTACAAGGGGGGACCACTACTGGGGGCACTGCATGGGGGGAGGACTACTACTGGGGGCACTGCATAGGGGGACTACTACTGGGGGCACTATATAAGCTTACTAATGGGGGCACAAGGGGCACTGCACAGGGGGGACCACTACCGCGGGCACTGCATAGGGGGGGGCGCCAAAAAACCTACTCACTTACCAAAAAATTTGGGCTAGGGCCATCCCTGTTTACCCTGTACATGTCACTCCCTGTTTATGGATTTACTGCAAAGTTTGTATTTATGCTTTGTACTCATTGTTGTGCAATGCAAATATGCTTTGTTTTTATATATACCTCTTGTACTGTTTTTTTACACCTTATGACACCTAACAAATAAAAGATAATAATAATAATAATAATAATAATAATAATAATAATAATAATAATTGAACAGGCCAACACTCAATCTTATATAGCACTATATGAAAACTCTTACCCAGGGTGCCGATGGCTAAGACTGGCATTGTCCTTCATTGAAACACTATCTTGAAGACCTATGTCAGGATTGGGACTTTCCATTGCCACTACGTATGGCCGAACTCCCCTTTCACGATCACTTGTTGTCTCGTCAAACAGGACTTGACTACTGATCTTATTGAACATAATGGTGTTCATGGTAAAAAGACTTAAACCGTTGTTCTTGATTCCTGAAGAAAATGTGAAGTTCAGCAGTGCAGGAGAAAGTTCCTATGGGAAAAAAGAAGACTTAAAGTCACTGCTAAATTGCATTATCGAAATACAGTGCATATAATGAGTTTTACAGCCTTATTTAGATGCACTGGAGTTCCACTACTATGGACATGGATAATATCAGGGACGGACTGAGACTGTAGATCAGCCCAGGCAGTCCGCCCCCCATAGGCGTGCGCACACTCGCAAAGGGGCGTGGTTTGTATCAAGGGTGTGTGTCCGTCTCCCAGAGCTCATATCATGAATCCAGCAGCGGGGGGTGGGGGGCAGAGACACTTCTGCCCTCCTAGAGGCGGCCCTGGATAATAAAGAAATTAACATACAGCAAATTAATCTACGTTAAAGGAATTTATCCATGTTCAAGTTATACAGCCATCTTCTTCCTATTTCTGGAGAATGCATTTTATTATTATTATTATTATTATTATTATTATTATTATCTTACTAGGGGAGTCATTGCTAAAGAGGGTAGCGAATTTTACTAACTCCAGTCTTGTGTAGCAAATTGTTTTTGAGATACAAGTCCCAGCATGCAGTATTACCCAAAAGCCACAGGAGAGTAATAACTTGCCGCTGCACAATGCACAGAGCCCTGTGGGCGGCACGGCCGCTCACCCACGGCCCCTGCATCTGGCTAGCAGGGTGCCTGGAATGGTCCCTACATCCAGAATCACTGCTGCAGTGCTGCCTGGAGCATCCTTTGGATGCTCCAGACAAGCAGAATGCATCCTGTACAGTCCCCAGCAGCATCCTAAGAACGCTCCAGGCAATGCTGTAATTCCCGGCACTGCTTGCCACGCCCCCTCCCCATGACATCATGCACTTAGGGGGTTTGGCCGGCACAGTGCGCAGAAAACCCTGTTATAGCGCTGTGTAAAGGACAGTGTTGCAAACAAGTAACATGGGGGCAATAAGCGTTCCACAAAAAGCTCTTGAGCAATGATGGTTTTCCCTTCTACATGAATGTGCTGGTTTGGGTTAGCCACACAACATGCTTTCCAATGAGATGGTGGCATCTTCTCACATAAAGGGATATTTATCAAACCTTCTAAAAGGGAAAAGTGGAGATGTTGCCCATATAGCAACCAATCAGATTATAGCTATCATTTAATAGAATGTACTGTACTAGACAAATGATAGAAAGAATCTGACTGGTTGCTATGGGGCGACTTTTCCTTTTTAGAAGGTATGATAAATCTCCCCCTCAGTGACCATTAATAACAGTTAGCCACATATTACATTACTGTTTAGGGTACAGGACCACCTTGCTCTGCTACTGTGATATCATAATGGGCTATAATGGGTTAAAAACGCAACGTGATCAGTGATCAAGGTACTTAAATCTTTTATGCTGCCAGTGACTTCATAGACAGCAGTGCAATTGCCTGAAAGCAGGATGATGGGGAGCGTGCATTATTACTGCCGGGGTGCTTACTGGTGGATTACTATTGTTTGCAAATGCAACAGCATAATCTACAGTCCATTCTCATTGCCTTAATAACACTGATGAAGGGTGATACACTGTAAAACATAAGTCTTTTCTCACCCTGTCTACCTTCCATCTGTCTCTACCACCATTATTGAAAATATCAATGTTGACTGTGGAACATGATTCCTTTTCTTAAACAAAGCAAAACTCAGGAGAGTTAATGGTAATTATAAACGATAAGTCGTGAACAGAAAAGGAAAGCGGTTTTGTTTGTCTGGTGTAATTTTGGATTTGAAGAGATCTGTCTGGTTACTTCATAAATTGGGTCCATGCGTAAATGGAAGGCGTTGCTATGGAAAAACTAGTAAAAAGCAACCATCCATGTTTAGGAATGCGCTATTTATATCACAGCCTGTAACGTGGGAGAGAAAGGACACATAGTACCACAGAGTGAAATAAAGATGTGGACTGTGTAAAACTAAAATAAATGGATGAAAACAATGCCATAATTTGTTCCGCTCAATTTACCTCATCCCAATTCCTCCCTCACGTTACAATTTGCCAGAACCTGAAATTGTTGAGTTCACTCCTTAATGAAATTAAAAAGATGTGCACAGTTTATCCGCTGTTTATGCCCCAAGCATCTAATTCCCTGTAATTAACCACAGACGTGTTCGATCAGTTGTACAGAAAATGATTACAATTGCGCAAAGGCAAAATGAAGGCCTGTATTAAGCATAAATGGCATAAATACATTTTTGTTCCATTCAGACATCAGAATTGGAAGCCAGAAGAAAACCATAAACACCAAATTGTTACAGTAATTGTAAAAAAAATAAAAATAAAGGGGATTTATATATCCTGATGTCAAGAAACATGTATAATCTATTCAAAAATATTGTACAATAAGGCATAGTAATTATAATGAATATGTCTCCAAGAGAGTGATAAATTCAACTCTTGCTCATTAAGTTTAAAGGGACAATGAATTTAATATTAACTTATAAAATAGTGTTAGATTGCAAGCTTTGTAGAACAGTAACCATAACTGAGATACATGTTGCTCACAATTTGTAACGCTTGTTATGGTGTCATACATTTAAATGTTATGTGTCTGTGGAATATGTTTGAAGATCTCAGTGTGTAATGAGTATAAATTGACACATTTGTCGAAACAATTGCTCAATCGAAAGAAATGGGAAAAATGCTCTATAAGTTGTTAAACAATAACGAAATATATTGATATTTTATTGTATTTATATTAAATCTATATGGTTTATAAATCTTAGAACATTGAATTTCAACGATCCATTAACATATGTGGGCAAAGGATTATTTCTTTAATCACAGAGCTGCAAATTCTGATTAATAACTATAGCAGTGTATGAAATATTTACAAAACAAACATGTTTTTAGCGATGAAAGTAAATGCTTTCAGAGTGCCAAAATATATTAAGTTGATGAACAATATCTACAGTATATGCATTTCACATACAGATCATTTACCCCGAGTATGAGATCTGCTTTAAATCTGGTTATCTATTATGGGCATGTAAACTTACCTTATATCTTATATTAATATATTAGGTAAATTTACATGATTTTAAACATATATGTACCCACATTAAATGATTTTCAACACAGACAAAACAAACAATTACTGTTGTGTTCTATTATGAATTGTGAATTGCCTATCCTATCTGTGACCCTAATTCCCTTTACGTTACATTAATATAGGTAATATTTTTCAAGAAATTATATCTGAGAAAGCAGATTCTTATCGTGTATATATATATATATATATATATATATATATATATATGCATAAATATGCAATATTTCATATTTATGCAACACAATAGTAACACAATACCACAATATTAAATTCAATTAATGAATGCACTACTTGCAAATAAAAAAGTAACAAAATACATATTTTAAAAGAGCAAATATTGTATAGACAGACGGTCTAAAAATCCTTATCTTTCCACCTTATACATATTATATTTACTATTTTTTGCACAATGTAGTCTCACATGATAGTTTTCTATGTTTATCTACTGATCATTTTGAAACAACCATATATCAAGTCATGACCTGTATAAGTTGTGATGCCTTTCACCCTACTAACAATGGCTACAGATGACACTGTCCAGTTAGTGACTGCAGTATGGCACTGTCCGGTTAGTGACTGCAGTATGGCACTGTCCGGTTAGTGACTGCAGTATGGCACTGTCCGGTTAGTGACTGCAGTATGGCACTGTCTGGTTAGTGACTGCAGTATGGCACTGTCTGGTTAGTGACTGCAGTATGGCACTGCCTGGTTAGTGACTGCAGTATGGCACTGTCTGGTTAGAGACTGCAGTATGGCACTGTCTGGTTAGTGACTGCAGTATGGCACTGTCTGGTTAGTGACTGCAGTATGGCACTGCCTGGTTAGTGACTGCAGTATGGCACTGTCTGGTTAGAGACTGCAGTATGGCACTGTCTGGTTAGTGACTGCAGCTAACATGCTTATGTCTTTCACTTTCACAATCTACACAATATTTTCCTAGATCTATTACTGTAATACATATAGCAATTCTATTGGCTGCTTGTCATTTTAATATGCGACATGTTCCCTTGTTTTACAGTATAGTAATCACGCTAATACTTTAAAAATATCTATCAGTATTATGAATTGATCTGTAGTGATCCCAAATACAGTGCAGTAGGTCAATATTATTGTTAATTGATTAAAGGACATAGCGCCATAAAATAACATTTTCAAACTAAATATGCCCCTTATTCCATGCCTTGAGGGTAATTTATTGTCTATAAATAGAACTGGGACAACTACAGAGCCAATTCCTTCTGCTCTGTTGTGTGGATGGGCGGATCAGAAATGATTGGGGAATAGTGGGCAGAATGAAAATACTAGTATGAATTCTTAATTCTGAACAACATACTGGAGGCCAAACTCCATTGTAGAAAGAAGAAAAAATCAACAATAAAATGCTGCACAAGGCAAATATTCCACAGAAGAGTTTTGAATTTATTTGCTCATCTCTATTGTGCATATACAGTATTTCATATCTCTATTGTGTATATACAGTATTTCATACCTCTATTGTGTATATACAGTATTTCATATCTCTATTGTGCATATACAGTATTTCATATCTCTATTGGGCATATACAGTATAGCAGATCTCTCTTGGGCATATACAGTATTTCATATATCTATTGTGCATAAACAGTATAGCAGATCTCTATTGTGCATATACAGTATTTCATATCTCTATTGGGCATATACAGTATAGCAGATCTCTATTGGGCATATACAGTATTTCATATCTCTATTGGGCATATACAGTATAGCAGATCTCTATTGGGCATATACAGTATAGCAGATCTCTATTGGGCATATACAGTATTTCATATGTCTATTGGGCATATACAGTATAGCAGATATTGGGCATATACAGTATAGCAGATCTTTATTGGGCATATACAGTATATCATATTTTTCTATTGCGCATATACAATATATCAGATCTCTATTCTGCATATTCAGAATAGAAGATGCAGTGAAGATGCCATAGGAACTTATACAGATGTCTCCTTGCTCATCTAGCGTCAATACACCATGCAGCGTGATATGCCTGGCGTGAGTGAGTCGCCAGGTTCCGTGCAACTCTGCTAGTGTCAGCCATTTTTTTTGCCAAAAATGTGTCTGTCTCTAATTTGTTATGTGACACTTTTATATCTGTGTGCGACTGAGTCAAAAGCTGCGGCTGCTGCATCGTAGCAATATACTGATTGAGAGACAGTCGCACACATATATACAAGTGTGGCATGTCAAATTATTCAGCACAGTCTCATAGTGTGTCCTACTCGTATCGCATTGCGACTAAAAAAAAGGTACAAAAAAGACGCCCGGCACTAGCAGCGTCTCACAGGACCAGGCACGCCGAGAGTGGCTGTTTGGCGTAACTTTAGCAAAGACGACTGAGGACACATCTGTAGCAACAACAATCCGTCTATTTAACATTCATCTAGATGGTGATAACGGACAACTAGATTTTATAAGGAGAGAGAGTGGGAGAGAGGTATGGGGGGGGGGGCTATTTATATGAGTGTAGATAGTTTTAGTAAAATAATAATTATCTGGATGACACACTGTATCCCCATTCTGTACATATATAATTATCCTATGACTCTTGAGTGTTTCCTGCAATCTCCTACACTGATGTTCTGCAATGAAGACACACTGCCCTGTCCTGCAATCCCCTCCATCAGGCAGCTCATGTCTGTGTTAGGAGCTATGGCCTCCTTCCCTCCAGATGAGCCTGCGCTGCCTTTGATCATCCCACCGCCTGGGAAGAGCATAACAGTATCCCCAGTGTAAAAAGAATTGGTGATATATTACAGTGACCTTCCTTCATCCACTACCATCAACAACCTGCTGCAACGTCACCCTCCGGATCTCAGTGTGGTTTTACTGTGTTTAGATTGAAGTGGAGCAACATTAAAGGGTGGCCACTATAAATATTTGCAGGGATGTAATTCAGACGTTATTTGTCTTTTCTACATAAAATATGAGCAGCTGTCTGAATTCCCCAGACTGTTCCACCATATACTACAATAATACAGTATGCACATGACTTATTAGTGTGTCCTTCCTACTGTACAGCAATGTGTGACTTCTATTTATAGACTCCACTAACGTACAGTACAGCAGGCTTCAGTGTCCAAGTATATTACACTTGCAGGGACTTCGGCACACCTCAGTAACTTCACTCTGCTTTCCTGTATTATCTGTATACTGCACCAACTATAATAGTGACTAAAGATCTCATGGGTTGCGGAAGAATAGCAGGAGGTTACATTTGTCAGATGGCATGTGTTTAGTGAGGAATGTTATCCAGAAAAACATGTTTTACATAAACATCAGATTCATTCACAAGTCACTATCCAAGCTATAATCCATATTTTCTTACATCGCAGTATAGATTATGTTTGTATATTTCCCTGTTTATATAATTTGTATATATCCCAGTACAGAACACGTGTGCATATATCCCAGTACAGATCATGCATGTACAGTATATATCCCAGTACAGATCATGCATGTATATATCCCAGTACAGATTGTACATGTACAGTACATATCCCAGTACAGAACACGTGTGCATATATCCCAGTACAGATCATGCATGTACAGTATATAACCCAGTACAGATCATGCATGTATATATCCCAGTACAGAACATATGTGCATATATCCCAATACAGATCATGTATGTTTAAATCCCAGTACAGATCATGCATGTATAAATCCCAGTACAGATCATGCATGTATATATCCAAGAACAGATCATATATTTATATGTCCCAGTACAAATCATGTATGTATATATCCCAATACAGATCATTAATGTATAAATCCAGTACAGATGTTTGAATACATCCCAGCACAGATCATGTATGTATCTATCCCAGTACATATCATGCAAGTATATATCCCAGAACAGATCATATATGTATATGTCCGAGTACAAATCATGTAAGAATATGCCCCAGTACAGATAATGCAAGAATGCATCCCAGTACAGATGTCTGTATAAATCCAAGTACAGATCATGTATGTATACATCCCTGTACAGATCATGTATTTATTACCCATCCCTGGACAGATCGTGCACTGTTGTCAGAGATCTGTAGGTACCAGACTCCTGTGTAAGTGTATATATACAGTATGGCCATTTGTTACGCCCGTGACACTATAAAGATAACATTACTGTGCAGATTTCACTTATACTGTACATACTTCTGTGGGATAGGTTAAATACAAATATATAACTATGATCCAAATTAAATCATTTTGAGATTAATCAATTATTTAAATTCATCAGAGCTTTGGTAGAGCCAGATCTCTCATCCGTTATATATTTCCGATACTGCAATAATTGCCATTAGTAGCTGGCATTAACACATGTAAGTGGTTATTAATTAAAGGTTACTATGGTGCAGCTACTGTACTGAATTCCTGACTCAGTCATGCGTTACACAATACATGTCACACCTGGGTATGATCTGGGTCTCCTGGTACAGGAACGGCTCCCGGTTGTCTAAGTGTTAGCTCTGCGGGTCAGCAGGCAGCCGTAGTCCTGAGGGTCTCTCTCCAGCCCAGGCAGCAGCGGAGAAGCAGCACAATAATCCCGCCCGTCCTCCTATTCCCATCCCCGGTGTCAGAGGCACATGTTTCCTCCGCTGTCTGTCCCCCAGCTCTAACCACACGAACCGCGGCAGCCTCTCCTCTCTTCTATTTACCGAGCCAGGGGCTACGGGCCCCGCAATGTGCATACACCAAGCACCTCATGTTTCCCAGCTGGGAAGCGCAGCCTGCGAACATCGTGTGCTCCCAGAATGCAGGTTCCGGGGCAGGCAGGAGGGAGGTGTGTGGGCTGCTGTAAGGAGGGCTGTGTAATGTTACTCGCTCTTACTCACTGCATACCTCGCTGCTTCTGGGCACAGAGCACAGGTACAGCCCCTGCTACCCTCACAGCAGCACAGAGGACTACAGTGGTGGCTGAATGTTTGCTGCTTATCAGCCATCAGTACAAGGCTACAACACTACATGAGTACTGGTAGCACAATAACAATGTATTATTTATGAGCCATCTCGCCTGCTTGTGGTACATATATGCGCACAACGTAGAGGATGTATGTATAATGCAATATGATGGGGGTATAATACATTGAATTAAAATGCTTTTTTAGTAGATAGAAACAGAAATGGTCACCATACTCGCTACATTGCTCAGCATTATGCATTACATTAAGTCAACAGTGTAGAGGTGTTATCTACTAACATAGGCTAAAGAGCACACATGAAATAACCCATACCACAAATGAGCTTTTACCAATCAAGTGCAATTTGTAGCAGTAAAATACAGTTTCTTATTGTTTTTTTAAGTGTACTGAATCTGTTTATGTTGCCTTTATGTTATTGTATAATCCCAACTCTTATGGCCCCTACACACTACACGATGTGTCGGCCGATTCCGACACATCGGAACGACAAATCGTTAAAAATGTGTAGTGTGTGCTCCTGTGGGGTCATCAGTCTCATCGCCTGACGTTATGTGCAGCATGTAAAGCTGGCCGCACATCTAAAGATTATCTGTCCAACCAGCCAACTAGATGATTGGTTGGAATGAAAATGTGGTAAGGTATGAAAGCAAATGACAATCAGCAATTTGCTTCCAAACGCTGGAAAATGGACAAAAACTGTTGTTTGAACAAATTGTTTAGATCAAACATGTAAAGGCGGGTACCCACTTATAGATATACAAACAAGAGCACGATTACGACATTGCTGTCGCGCTCTTGTTTGTATATCTAGTGATGTGCCTTGACTGAACGTTCACTCGTTCAGTCCAGGCACAGCCCTCATCCCCGCACATGCTGAACTTGACGAGATCGTCAGGTTGACCAGCATGTACGGGCGATGTCGGATGTCGGAAGCGACCAGCAGGCACGCGCATCGCTGGTCGCTTCCGACCAAAACATGCCCGATGCCTGCACGGTGCATGTGCGATTTGCAAGTGATTGCATGATAACGATGTCGTTTTTGTGCAATCGCTCGGTTAAATCGCTAAGTGGATATCCCCCTTAACTTGTCTGAACGACCATTTTCATCTGTTTTCTGGCATTTATGAGCAAATTGCTGATCATCATTTACTCCCATGCGTTACCAGATTTTCATTCCAACCAATCAACTAGTTGGCTGGTTGGACAGATAATCTTTAGATGTGTGGCCAGCTTAAGATCAGGCGATGTGGCTGACGATCCCATGCAGCACTATATCGGGCGGTCGGGCACCAGATCGCCCACTATGTACCTACCATCTGATATGTCGGCCCATCAGTGCTGGGATCATTGTCGACATCGCTGAGTACACACATTATTTAATGTGTACCCAGAGCACTAATGTAATACTATACTCTCCTCTAACAGCACGTCTTTAGATTAACCACAAACAAGGCATATTGTCCTGTTACACACATATTCCCTTCACTGATCCAACTGTCACACAGTCATCATCCTCTAATGCACAGGTTCTCAAACTCGGTCCTCAGGACCCCAAACAGTACATGTTGTCCAGATTTCCTCACAAAATCACAAGTTAAATAATTAGCTCCACCTGTGGATCTGAGTAATGAATACACCTGTGCACCAGCTAGGTGACTTGGAATCTGTGAACCATGTGGGGTCCTGAGGACTGAAGTTGAGAACCTCTGCTCTATTGCACTACCTGTCATACACTCATCATCCTCTTACTGCACTATTTGACACAAACACATCATCCTCTTACTGCACTACTTGTCACACACTCATCATCCTCTTACTGCGCTACCTGTAACACACTCATCATCTTCTTACTGCCCTACCTGTCACACACTCATCGTCCTCTTACTGCCCTACCTGTCACACACTCATCGTCCTCTTACTGCCCTACCTGTCACACACTCATCATCCTCTTACCGCCCTACCTGTCACACACTCATCATCCTCTTACCGCCCAACCTGTCACACACTCATCATCCTTTTACCGCCTTACCTGTCACACACTCATCATCCTCTAATGCACTACCTGTCACACACTCATCATCCTCTTACCGCCCTACCTGTCACACACTCATCATCCTCTTACCGCCCTACCTGTCACACACTCATCGTCCTCTTACTGCCCTACCTGTCATACATTCATCGTCCTCTTACTGCCCTACCTGTCGCACACTCATCGTGCTCTTACTGCCCTACCTGTCGCACACTTATTGTCCTCTTACTGCCCTACCTGTCACACACTCATCGTCCTCGTACCGCACTACCTGTCACACACTCATCGTCCTCTTGCTGCCCTACCTGTCACACACTCATCATCCTCGTACCGCACTACCTGTCACACACTCATCGTCCTTGTACCGCACTACCTGTCACACACTCATCGTCCTCTTACCGCCCTACCTGTCACACACTCATCGTCCTCTTGCTGTCCTACCTGTCACACACTCATCGTCCTCTTACTGCCCTACCTGTCACACACTCATCATCCTCTTACTGCCCTACCTGTCACACACTCATCGTCCTCTTACTGCCCTACCTGTCGCACACTTATTGTCCTCTTGCTGCCCTACCTGTCACACACTCATCATCCTCGTACTGCACTACCTGTCACACACTCATCGTACCCTTACTGCCCTACCTGTCACACACTCATCAGTGTGTGACAGGTAGGGCACCTGTCACACACTCATCATCCTCTTACTGCCCTACCTGTCACACACTCATCGTCCTTGTACCGCACTACCTGTCACACACTTATCGTCCTCTTACCGCCCTACCTGTCACACACTCATCATCCTCTTGCTGCCCTACCTGTCACACACTCATCGTCCTCGTACTGCACTACCTGTCACACACTCATCGTCCTCTCACCGCCCTACCTGTCACACACTCATCGTCCTCTTACCGCCCTACCTGTCACACACTCATCGTCCTCTTACCGCCCTACCTGTCACACACTCATCGTCCTCTTACCTCCCTACCTGTCACACACTCATCGTCCTCTTACCGCCCTACCTGTCACACACTCATCGTCCTCTTACCGCCCTACCTGTCACACACTCATCGTCCTCTTACTGCCCTATCTGTCACACACTCATCATCCTCTTACTGCCTTACCTGTCACACACTCATCGTCCTCTTACTGCCCTATCTGTCACACACTCATCGTCCTCTTACTGCCCTACCTGTCACACACTCATCATCCTCTTACTGCCCTACCTGTCACACACTCATCATCCTCTAATGCACTACCTGTCACACACTCATCGTCCTCTTACTGCACTACCTGTCACACACTCATCATCCTCTTACTGCCCTACCTGTCACACACTCATCCTCTTACTGCCCTACCTGTCACACACTCATTATCCTCTAATGCACTACCTGTCACACACTCATCATCTTCTTAATGCACTACCTGTCACACACTCATCATCCTCTTACTGCCCTACCTGTCACACACTCATCGTCCTCTTACTGCCCTACCTGTCACACACTCATCGTCCTCTTACTGCCCTACCTGTCACACACTCATTGTCCTCTTACTGCCGTACCTGTCACACACTCATCATCCTCTTACTGCCCTACCTGTCACACACTCATCATCCTCTAATGCACTACCTGTCACACACTCATCATCCTCTTACTGCCCTACCTGTCACACACTCATCATCCTCTTACCGCACTACCTGTCACACACTATTTGTCCTCTTACCACACTGTCATACACTCACTATCCTCTACTGTACTACCAGCGACACATGCAAAATCTTCTTCCTACATTACCTGTCACACACTCACCATCTGCACTACCTGTCACACATTCACAGCCTCCTACTGTCCCTACCTGTCCTATACTCACCAGCCTTTTACTGCACTACCTGTCACACAATCACTATTCTGCATACAGTACATTTCTATTTGCTAAAATGCACCCATTTATCTGCTCACTCATAACAGAGAGCATTCCCACTACACCCTTTTATTCCAGAGTTTTGGAAAGCACCACAGAGGGCACTTTGTTTGATCCTTTGCAGGTTTTCAGGCCCAACTGAAAGTGCATATAGTGGAAGGAAATGTCACTTCAAATTCTATCCTATGCCATCCTAGAACAACACTTTCATTCATTTAAACTTTTCCATTTTATCTTAGCAGAATGCATCTTAAATTAATAATGACAATTAAGGGGACATCTGTACCATCAATGCACCCATATGCAAATATGAAATTTTGTTTTGTGGGAGAAGAATGTCCTCTTATTGCACCACTTGTCACACACTCATTGTGCTCTTACTACATCATCACATACTGTACTTATTGTCCTATAATTGCATTACCTGTTACACACTCATTGTGCTCTTACTACATAGTCACCTACTTATTGTCCTATAATTGCACCACTTGTCACACACTCATTGTCCTCTTACTACATAGTCACCTACTTATTGTCCTATAATTGCACCACTTGTCACACACTCATTGTGCTCTTACTACATAGTCAGCTAATCACTGTCCTGTAATTGCACCACTTGTCACACACTCATTGTGCTCTTACTACATAGTCAGCTAATCACTGTCCTGTAATTGCACCACTTGTCACACACTCATTGTGCTCTTACTACATCATCACCTACTCACTTTCCTGTAAACCTGACACTGCCTGTCACACTCTCATTGTGCTCCTACTACATCACATACTTACTATCCTGTAAGTGCACTACTATCTTTTTATTGCACTACCTGTCACACACTACATTCTGATTGCACTACCTGTCACACACTACATTCTGATTACACTACCTGTCACACACACTACATTCTGATTACACTACCTGTCACACACACTACATTCTGATTACACTACCTGTCACACACACTACATTGATTACACTACCTGTCACACACACTACATTCTGATTACACTACCTGTCACACACACTACATTGATTACACTACCTGTCACACACACTACATTCTGATTGCACTACCTGTCACACACTATGTTTCTATTGCACTACCTGTCACACACTACATTCTGAGTGCACTACCTGTCACACACTATGTTTCTATTGCACTACCTGTCACACACTACATTCTCATTGCACTACTGGTAACACACTACATTCTGATTGCACTACCTGTCACACACTACATTCTGAGTGCACTACCTGTCACACACTACATTCTCATTGCACTACTGGTAACACACTACATTCTGATTGCACTACCTGTCACACACTACATTCTGAGTGCACTACCTGTCACACACTACATTCTCATTGCACTACTGGTAACACACTACATTCTGATTGCACTATCTGTCACACACTACATTCTCATTACACTACCTGTCATACACACTACATTCTGATTGCACTACCTGTCACACACTACATTCTCATTGCACTACTGGTAACACACTACATTCTGATTGCACTACCTGTCACACACTACATTCTCATTACACTACCTGTCATACACACTACATTCTGATTGCACTACCTGTCACACACACTACATTCTCATTACACTACCTGTCATACACTACATTCTGATTGCACTACCTGTCACACACTACATTCTGATTGCACTATTTGTCACACACTATGTTTCTATTGCACTACCTGTCACACACTACATTCTGATTGCACTACCTGTCACACACACTACCTGTCACACACTACATTCTGATTGCACTACCTGTCACACACTACATTCTCATTGCACTACTGGTAACAAACTACATTCTGATTGCACTACACACACTACATTCTGATTACACTACAATCACACACACTACATTCTGATTGCACTACCTGTCACACACTACATTCTGATTGCACTACCTGTCACACCACTACCTGTCGCACACTACATTCTGATTGCACTATTTGTCACACACTACATTCTGATTACACTACCTGTCACACACACTACCTCCTGATCGCACTACCTAACATACAGTCACAGTGACTGTACCGTTGAAGCACTGATACATTCACCAATGCACTGCAAAACCTGTAGCAGATGTCAACAATTCTTCGTCCCCATTCACACCACTTTGTATTAATAAAAATTATATTTCCCCGAGTGTCCCACAAGAAGAGGAATACGGAGCAGAGCCAGTCTGACATGTACAGTACAGTGTTTCTCAGTGAACCTGAGATCATTCAGTACTTGACTTAGCTGTACAACATATACTGCATCTCCAACAGCAACTGTACTAGAAACTTACATATAAGTATTGTATTTACAGTACTGCTACACATGGGCCATATGTTATCGACACAAATATATAGTGAAGTCGCAATTACAGATATACTATTGCAATGCAATGAGATTTACATATAGTGATATGATAGTCACTCAATATATACTGTAGGGTATACTTGTACATTAGTACTATGCAGACCCCTTACCTTTATATATATATATATATATATATATATATATATATCGATGGATAGATATTATCATGGTAGGAGAGTACTGGTAAGATATACTCATTCGCTGATTGTATATTCATAATGTTCACAATTTCGCTTTAGTGGGTTTTACATAAAAGGTTATTTAGAAATAAATGGGTTTTTTTTTTTGACACCCTAAAAATATTGCTTGGATGTAACAGATGAAGCCGTGGGTGATGCTAGATATATCATTGTGTACAGACGAATTGAACTGTACTGTATAGTTATATTTCCAATTAATTAAAAGCTAATTAAGATGACAGAATAAAATCATCAGACTCGGTATTGCTTTATTTATTTCGTATTATCTAAATTCTTAAATTAATACTATCGCATGAAACAGCTCCTCTTTGCCCTCTGATCTGTTTGTAGCCCACATTTATTAGTAATTCGTTTCACAACTAATATTCCTCACTGTCTCTACAGTATGTCTAGATTGCTCAGGGCAGTGCATTGTCCTATAATGATAACAATAATATGCATATTCCTATTTAGTGTTTATTGATGAGGATCTGACGGGCCCTGAAATGTATTCGTTTATTTCAATAAATTCAATGAAGCACAAATTTTTCTAGTAAAAAACAGTGAACTCAAATATCTGAATTAATTGTTACATCTTAAAGCAGATCGCACTGATTATGCCCATATCTAGCTATGATAATTCACTTTTCCCAGAATCAGAATTGGCACATTTCGTTCGGATTTATGGAAACGGTGTCACTCTCACACAGAGATTTATGGAAACGGTGTCACTCTCACACAGAGATTTATGGAAACGGTGTCACTCTCACACAGAGATTTATGAAAACGGTGTCACTCTCGCACAAAGATTTATGGAAACGGTGTCACTCACACAGAGATTTATGGAAACGGTGTCACTCTCACACAGAGATTTATGGAAACGGTGTCACTCTCACACAGAGATTTATGGAAACGGTGTCACTCTCACACAGAGATTTATGAAAACGGTGTCACTCTCACACAAAGATTTATGGAAACGGTGTCACCCTGACACAAGTTATGCTCCACTTGCTAGAAATGTGCCGATCGGTATAAGCAATAATCTACCGTTATACACATTCAGCTTTCCAAATGTTGGCAACCATGAAACTAGATATAATGTATTCAATGCAATACTGATAAGTCAAATATCTGTCCAATGTATCAAGATCTACAGCATTGTCTATATATGAAACAAATGCAGTGATAGCATTCCTGTCCCGATATGTTTGAATGGCAATAGCCGAGATTAACGATTTATGTTGCATTAGTAGCAATGAACAAGTGTGCATTATTACTGTAAAAATAAAAGAGAATGAGCTAAAACTGCACCAGTCGAAACTGTTTTTTTCTAGAGTATATATTTATATCGATAAATTATATCTCTATCTATCTATCTATCTATCTATCTATCTATCTATCTATCTATCTATCTATCTATCTATCTATCTATCTATCTCTATTGGGGTAACTATAGTATAAAGACATAGGACGTACCCGGGAGCTGCAGACATCGGGGTATTCCGGGCAAGAGCCGAGTGAGCGCTCCTGGTCTATGCTGCAAGTCTTTTCCAAGCCTCCCCTTAACTCCAGCCCTGCTCTAAAATCCTATATTCTCTAATTAGAGCCAGGCTGAAATTTAAAAGAATCCTGTTCTTGCAGTTCTCGTCTAAGATAAAACTTTACGTAGGGGAGCTGCTGCCGGTTCCTCTTAGGGCTTATTTTAAAGAAAAATAGTGGAAAAAGTTAGATAAACATAGACAGATAATGTATCTCATTTTGCACAGCAATTAAAGACTACATTGTACAGTATAGCAGTAAGGATTAATTTGTTCAGTCAGGAGATTTGATTGCTTTTTGCTTAATTACACTGGAATGTGACCTGAGATCAATCAGTTATTTTTTATTTTCTTATATTATTTTAGAACTGGTTTAAGAACCAATGAAGAGTATAATTCTACATGATTTATATTAATATTTCTTCCTCCTATTTTCATACTGGAATCGTTTTCTACAGTGTAGCTAATTGTATTAATTTTATATGCAGACTAAAAGATACATTGTATGTTATGTACTTCCCAGGACCTCTGTATACTGTATGTCCCTGTACATATCAGGTACAGTACACCTGTATCTGACACAGGTACACTTGTACTTCTCTTGAAGTTTCTATCATTTTGCTAAATAACCATTTCTGCAGAAAAGATGAAACATTGGTGGGTGTGTGTTTAAATGATTATTTTTATGGAAACGTTGTGATGTTGCTATGGTGACTAATGACAATGGGTTTTAAAGATTAAAGTAAAGGCAGTGTTGAGGAGTTAATGTATTACATTTCCCTTTGATATCTTTCACAGGTTTTTCTTTTGTTTATGATTACACTGACATAATGAAACAATTACATTTTAAAGTTAAAGTCATTTATTTCTGTTTATATATATTCAGTATATATAGCATTGTACAAAGGTGATGGAAAAATGCTATAATTATGTATTGAGACACATAGAAGCCTATTTTATAAATATTGTGAGTGCTCTCATTAACCCGCTCCCCCCTCATGACTGTAAATTGTCATGCACAAACATGGCTAGTCATGCACAGACATGGGTAGTCATGTACAGACATGGGTAGTCATGCACAAACATGGGTAGTGCCGACAATAATATTGGGATGCTCAAGACCTCACAGCACCCACAGCGTCTCTCAGGATTAGGGGCCCATTTATCATTGTATATTTGAGGCTATATCCCCGAAAACACCTGTTCTTTAGTCATTTACATCAACTAAGTTACACTCTTGGAACCTGTCCACCTCTAGACAGTGCTTGTTTGATGATTGTCTGAGGCTCTAATGCTCAGACAAAGCACTTTATGGAGTGCAGTCAGTTCTTACTGGTGTTACTTGCATACACTGTGATATATATCCTCTACAGAATTTCTAAATGCAAATGTAATCAAAAGTAGACCGAGGGTATGATGAGGTAGTGTGTATTCCTATGGAACACTAAACTAAACAGCATTATATGAATTTTTGTTAAATCTATAGAGCTCAAAAATTCTCTATAAATACCCCTAGCTGCTCCACAACAAAGAGTTTGACAGCCTCTACAGAGTCATATAAGTTAGTAAACTGTGGTGCGCTCTATGGTATTGTGGTAATAGTATTGAAACTATGTGTATTAGTATAATATATGGTATGTTTAAATACACTGTGATGTCCTGATAGAGTTTCTGCAGTGTATAAATAACTTGGCAATATTTTAGCCCAAGTATCCCCTGTCCATACTTCAATAGTCTTATATGTCCAATAAATAAAGTCCAACAAATTCTGTAGGTAGGGTGTTCTCAAAGTCCCAAAACAAAAGAATGGTCACTCCTGCTGCCATGTCATACTGATAATAAGATGCATAACTGTCACATATTCTGTTGGGTGGGTGTTCTTATAGTTCTTTTTCCTCTTCACCTTCCTCTCCACCTCAAATGTAACATAATGCACAGTATCAGGAACTTATAGGGACACTAGTGATGCAGATTTATGTTAGACCATAATGTACTTACCCGGAAGGTGTAGTGCTAGTCCTGCTGGTCCCATTAGTCCCAGTGCCTTTGGTGGTAGTGAATGAGGTATGTGCTTATATGTATGTATAGGTGTCACTGTGTGTTAACACATATAATGACTTGCAGAAAAGGTGTATAGTACAAAACTTTTATTCTATTAATGTAGATACAAGAATTCAATAAGTCCAATTTAAAATCAATGAGTCCAATCTGAGAGCCTATATGAATAATTCTTAAATAGCATTATATACCTATTACACTATTGGCCTTATGTAATAAAATAGTATAGTAATCTGTAGCTACCAGTTAAACATTACGGGGTCAATCAAATTATGTGCAAGTTGCCTCCTGTGAGACGTCTCACAACGAACTCGCACTGTGAATTTCATTTGCAATTCAATTCCAGACTCACATTAATTTTATCAGAGGAAATTAGCTTTTTTGGGTGCAGCTCCCCTTAAACCACTCGAGTGTTGCTTTAGCAGTATGCTTCGGGTCATTGTCCTGCTGGAAGGTGAACCTCCGTCCCAGTCTCAAATCACGGGCAGACTGAAACAGGTTTTGCTCTTAATATCCCTGTATTTAGCACCATCCATCTTTCCCTCGACTCGAATCAGTTTCCCAGTCCCTGCTGCTGAAAAACATCCCCACAGCATGATGCTGCCACCACCATGTTTCACTGTGGGGATGGTGTTCTTGTGGTGATGGGATGTGTTGGGTTTGCACCAGACATAAAATTTTCCTTGGTGGCCGAAAAATACAATTTTAGTCTCATCTGACCAGAGCACCTTCCTCCATACATTTGGGGAGTCGCCCACATGCCTTTTGGCAAACTCAAATCGTGTCTTCTTATTTTTACCACTAAGTAATGGCTTTTTTCTGGCCACTCTTCTATAAAGCCCAGCTCTATGGAGTGTATGGCTTATTGTGGTTACATGCACAGATACACCAGTCTCTGCTGTGGAATGCTGCAGCTCCTTCAGGGTTACCTTTGGTCTCAGTGCTGCCTCTCTGATTAATGCTCTCCTTGCCCGGTCTGTGAGCTTTGGTGGGCGGCCCTCTTTTGGCAGGTTTGTTGTGGTACCATGTTCTTTCCATTTGATGATGATGGATTTGATGGTGCTCCGGGGGATCATCAAAGATTTGGATATTTTTTATTAACCAAACCCAGAATTGTACTTCTCAACAACTTTGGACCTGATTAAGAGCCGCTCGCTATGCAGATGCCCATTAGCATATGTAGAGACGCCTACTAGCGAACGTCATCTCCAGGAAGTGTATTAAAACATTGGTACATCGAGGACCATCGGAAGGGCTTACAGCGCTTGTGGTTGCCTTACCTTACCGCATGCTCTGCGAGGATTTCTGTGTAAGAAAAAGGCTGGTGATGTGTACTATGACGCTGTCTGTTAATTATGCTCACCTTAGAAACGGCGTTGCAACACTCAGGCACGCCTGCATTCGCAACTCCACTCCCCCGTTAGTAGTGTCCTGCCCCTGTTACCACCCACAAATGGCCTCTCTTGTCACTCATTACACTGGGCTGTCTTTGCTTGGCGAACGATCGGATTCCAATCGCTCTGAGTAGTTTGCGCACATGCAGTATGAAGGGTGCACATGCGCAGTTGCTTAACCTCGGCTGCGTACGAGCGAGCGGCCGCTTGCGACCGGGTCTGAATTAGTTCCTTTGTCCCTAACTTGTTTGGTGAGCTCCTTGGTCTTCATGGTGTGATGCCTCTTGATTAGTGGTGTTGCAGCCTCTGGGGCCTTTCAGAAAAGGTGTGTTTATACTGACAGATAATGTGACACTTAGATTTCACACAGGTGGACTTCATTTCACTAATTATGTGACTTCTGAAGGTAATTGGTTGCACCAGAACTTTTGAGGGGCTTCATAGCAAAGGGGGTGATTAAATATGCACATGCCAATTTTTAGAATTTTATTTATAAAGATTCTTTTTTATATATAGTTTTCTCATTTCACTTCACCAAATTAGATTATTTTGTGCAGATCCATCACATAAAATTCATATAAAAAAATATACAGGTTGTAATATAACAAAAAAGGTAAACAGCCAAGGGGGTGAATACTTTTGCAAGGTACTGTAGATATGTAAATTATGTGGGACAGGTATGTGTAGGTGTAAATGATGTTGGGCAGGTATTGGAGGTGTAAATGATGTTGGACAGGTATGTATAGGTGTAAATGATGTGGGACAGGTATGTGGAGATGTAAACAATGTGGGACAGGTATGTATAGGTGTAAATGATGTGGGACAGGTATGTGGAGGTGTATATTATGTGGGACAGGTTTGTATTGGTGTAAAAGATGTGGGGCAGGTATGTGGGGGTGTAAATTATGTGGGGCAGGCACGGGGAGGTGTAAATGATGTGGGGCAGGTATATGGAGGTGTAAATGATGTGGGACAGGTGTGTGGAGGTGTAAATGATGTGGGACATGTATGTGGAGGTGTAAATGATGTGGGGCAGGTATGTGGAGGTGTAAATTATGTGGGACAGGTGTGTGGAGGTGTAAATGATGTGGGACAGGTGTGTGGAGGTGTAAATGATGTGGGACAACTGATTGGCATTTCTACCCTGTATACAATGTATGCACTGGCTCCAGAGGTGTAGCGAGTGGAGTGTGAGCTCCAAGCACTAGTGGGGAAAGAGCACAGCAAAGGGCTAGCTGCAAATAATGATATTTTATTCAACTGCAGCAATTGACCATCGGGATTGTCCATCTAGTGCCGGCAGCACTGTGATGTTGGTCAGGTGAGTGGGGATGAGGACGGAGGGCACACTGCACAGTGATAAAGATGATGATAATGGTGATGTGGAAATTATCAGACTTCAGCGGAGTGATGGAGCGGGGCTGTACCTGTTAGGGTGAGCAGCACTGTGAACGCCGGGCTGAATACCCAGCACAAGAGGTGGTAGAGGTAAGTAGGAGACCCCCAACATGGTGCCCGCTGTGGGGTGAGAAGTGGTGGCTGCAGCTGGCTGTGGGGTCTCCCACATAGTGACACATACTCAGCTCAGCTCACTCTTCCCAAGCACTGAGCCCGTCTGTATTGGTGGAGATCACAGACACCTGCCGTCACTGATCTATAGCCTGTCACATAGACTAAGCAAACCCGGAGCCACACCACAGCATACACACAGCACAGAGTATATAAATAGACAGATAGATGATAGATAGATATACAGCACATGGAGAATATAGTATACATGGGATGCAGTCAGGAAGCTGATGGTCGCAATGCCGACCGCCGGCTACCCGACTGTCTAATCCCGACAGGGGACTAATGGCAGGCGTCGAAATACAGACGCCTGTCATTATCCCTACGCCGGGAGCCTGACGCCCGGAATACCAAACAAAGGTAAGCCGGGCGCCGGGCGCTGACAGCCATGAGGGGGGGAGGGTTAGGTTTTAAGGCTCCGGTGGGACTTAGGGTTAGGCACCCCCCCGAGAGGTTAGGATTAGGCTAGGGGAAGGGGGTTATAGGGTTGGGCACCCCCGGGGGGGGAGGTTAGAGTTTGGAACCCCCCCGGGAGACTTAGGTTTAGGCTGCAGGAAAGGGGGGTTAGGTTTAGGCACTTACAGGGGGGATTAGGGTTAGGCACTAGGGGGAGGTTAGGTTTAGGCACCCCTAAGGGAGGGTTAAGGATAGGTTAAATTCTTATCTTGTTGAGATCTCCTCCGCCGGGCATCCACTGTCGATATTTGAACCGTCAGGCATAGGTCCGGCGGTCATTCATACCGATTCCGTATAAATACAGGGGCCACACTGTATACACACAGCACAGAAGGAAAGTGTTTCAGCTCTCTTTTAAACAATAACATGTCAATCTTTCCAAACAGGATGGTTATTTAATAAAACATATTCTTATTCACAAATATGGGGGGGGGGGGGGACACTTGTGGCATGAGCCTGCTCCGGCTTCGAACTACATCTCTGACTGGCCCACAGGATTATTGCGGAAATCCCTGGTGGGCCCTACCCCATCTTTAAGGGACAGATTCTAGACTGTGCGCTCGAATTATACATTATTACTCTATATAGATGTAACACGACACGGCACTCTTAATAATAATCAATTATTTTTATTTGCCAAAATATAATTTTTATTGAAATATTAGGTTACAAAGATATAAATCTCCTGTAGACATAAACATAAATAGGTTAAATCCTATGATACCAGTTACATAATTAAGACACAATTTCACGGACAATTTCGTTTCCTCTAAACTGGTCATAGGGTTAGGAAGAAGGAAATATACAGTATGTCAATATCTCTAAACATGTAAAGCTGGCCACACACTAGACCAACTTACGTTCAACCAGCCAACTTGTTGATTGGTTGGAATGAAAATCTGGTAACATATGGGAGTAAATGATGATCAGCAATTTGCTCCTAAATACCATAAAACAGATGAAAATGGTCGTTCAGACAAGTTTGAACAAATTGTTTAGATCAAATATTTAACAAACAATAATTTTTGGTCATTTTACAACATTTGGGAGCAAATTGCTGATTGTCATTTGCTTTCATACCTTACCAGATTTTCATTCCAACCAATCAACTAGTTGGATGGTTGGACAGATAATCTTTAGATGTGTGGCCTGCTTAACTCTACGGCAGTTAAGCTGGGCACACACTGAGATGACCGGCAATCACGTAACACCTTGTCCATTGCATGATTGCCGGAACACACTACAGCGGTTAATGAACAATGTAATGATCATTTATTCCGTCCTTCATTAACATACATTAGATTGCATTCAATAGATATCCTCAGGTTTGTTGTGCAGCACGTCAAACCTGAAGTCGTCGCTAGCGACCGCGGGCACCCGCATATTGGGCATACAGACTGAGCGATACAGGCGATTTGTCGTTACGAAATGGCAAATCAGTCCGACATCGCTCCAGCTTTAAAAATAAAGGTGAAGTCTCTTAGTAATCTCAACTGTCTATTTACTAAGCAGTGTTAGGAGACAGAGTGAAAAGTGATAAGGTGCCAGCCAATCAGCTCCTAACTGTCATTTTCCAAACACAGCCTGTGAGATGGGAGATGGGAGCTGATTTCACTCTGTCTCCTAACACTGCTTAGTAAACAGACCCCTTATATTCAGAAAATATTACTTTTTATGACCTTAATTAGGTGATACTGATTGGTTCAAAGCAACTGGTATATTCTCTACTGCATGTAAGTTTATTTTGAGGATAAGTAGGAATAAGAGTGGAGGTGATGGTACATTTGCCTTTCTGTACCAACAAGTGTTTAAAATTTGCAAAATATACACTATTGATACTGTGTCTCTATGACATGCTATGGAAAAGTATCTGTAATTCCCCTATATGCGCGGTATTACGTCTGACACTGTGCAGCGTGCCACATCGCATGTGGATGCCATAACACAGGCAAACCACAATTCCAGCAGACTCTGCAGCTGTTTGAGAGGTCAGGAGCAGGTCACATGGGCAGCGTCAGGTGGACAGACATGTGACAGCTGGAAGCGAGCAGCGGTTGGTCGGGGAGAGACTGAGGTAAAGGTCAGAGAGCAAGATGGATGCAGTGCAGCTCTGCCTACCTGAGGAAGACGGGACGGTGTGCAGTGGAGCCGCAGTGACCGGAGAGGCAGTGAGATTGGTACAGCCGCAGAGTGAGGAGGCAGTCCTAAGTGCAGGGGCAGGCTGACAGAAGGTGGAGAACCCTAAGGAACACTATAAAACATCGGAGGCAGACCCCAGATGTGGGGAAGAGGGCTGGCCTGTCTGAGGCTGGCGTGACAGGTACCCAGGGAGCTGGCTATAGTGCTGCAGCCCCTGTGTTGTACAGCAAATGGAACATATGTAGAGACTAGTTACACTCACACAGAGCAATATCTAAAGCACACTGAGGAGATCCTACGACTAATACCCCTTTCACACTGCATTCCCGGGTCGCACCTGGGATTTTGTACACAGGTCCATCCTGGGTGTGACTTGGACGAGACCCCTCTCAGACCGGCGGCCCGACCTGGCTTATTGCACTTTCGATGATGTCACCAGTGCTTGGAGATGAGATCGCATCGACCCGGGTTACCCGTTCACCCTGCACCTCAAGCAGGGCTGAACCCGTGTTTAACCCTTCTAGTTACGCGGGTTGAAATGCCAGGTCACTTGTCCAGGGTTATTTCAACTGGACCCTCTCACAATAAGCAGTAACCATGTGAAATAAGGGGTATAAGAAAGATCAGCCTATCAGTCAGTGAGCATAAAAAATAGGGTCATCCTTCCCCATTTTGTTTTAGCTGTTTTGGGGAATACATACAGTAAAAAGCCTGTAACTCCTCAGCCAACCTCAGTTATCAGCTATGGGGGAGCTGTAATAAACCTTTGAGAGAGAGAAAGTGGAGAGAGATAAAGTACCAACCAATCAGCTCCTGACACTTGGCTGTTTTTGAAAAATAACAGTTTACTTTATCTCTCTCCAAGGTTTAATACATATATCCCGCAGACTGATGTTCTAAACTCTCTGAGGTACACCTCATGCACAGACCTCTATGCATATATGGGAGACTCTAGGCCTAATTCAGACCCTCTCACGAGCGCTGAGCGCTCGCAAGCGGGTCGATGTTGTCCAAGTGCGCATGCGCACGACAGAGGCGGCATGCGCGAGACCCAAATAACGACGGCCAAGCCGTCGTTATGGGTCTTGCACCAAAGGGGGCGTGCTGTCGATGGTGATGTGCCGGGGGTGTGGCTGCCCAGACGGAGGCGTTCTCTGATAGAGCCAAAAGCACTCCAGGGCTTGTGGTAGCGAAACCCTACCGCAAGGGTCTCGTCGCAAGCCCGATGGTCGCGATGTCTTGACCATCGCGACCATCATTTTGGCCACTCGCTATAGCTGTGGGTGGTCACCCACAGCTATGCGAGCGGCCAGGAGGCCGCTCCAAAAAGGAGCAGGGACGGCCCTGATTCAGAGCGAGCGCACTGTCAGAGCGTCCGGCTCTGAATCAGGGCCTCAGTTACCACACCTGCCATTTACTTTGACTGAGATCATGGGGTATATTTACTAATGTTTGATTTGGAGTTTTGTTTGATTTGACATTCGATTTGCATTCAGTTTTCATTCGATTTTGCCTTTGGAGATTTACTAAATGCAAAATGTCAAATCGAACATAAAACCGAATCCCAGTCAAATCCCACTCAATATCGAACATCAGCAAAACATCAGTACTTTTACATGGACCAACATACAAATCCCAGATTTACTAATATTCAATCTGAAAAGGGACACCAAATTGAACTCAAATTCAGATGTCAAATTCCCAAATTAATAGACCTGCTTCATGCTGGAATTTTTACTATGAGCAGGTGTAAATTACACAGATGCATGCTACAGTCCGTGCATGCTTCTGTGTGTAAAAAGGTTGTAAAGTGGTAATTTTAAAAAAATTACATGGGGTCTCCCCCTAAAAGCACATCCAGCACCAGGCTTTTCAGAGCAAGCCCTGGTTGTAAAAATATGGGGTACAAAAGACATAGGGGTTCCCCATATTTTGCACAACCAGAACTGGGCTCAGAGAGCCGGACCTTGTTTTGGAAATATGGGGACAAAATATGTAGGGGTCCCCCGTATTTTCCAAAACCAACACTGGACTCTTTCTAGCGGGGGCGTAATGCCACAGCCATGGTACCCTTTCACCGGGTCCCCTGGTTAAAGCATTATACCTGACTGCTAGTCAGCCCAGGCCAGGGATCCCTGGGGAGGTGGGGACCCCCCAATAAAGGGGTCCCCCTCTCCAGGGCACCCCAGGCTTGGGCTGATAGCCCAGGGCTATCCCCTGGACCCCTGGCCGGTGGGTGCTGGGTTGATTGTGTTTAAAAATAGATTAACATTGTCTTTTACAGGAGAACTAGAGATCTCAGCAAGCATCCCCTGCATGCTGGCACTTGGAGAACCACAAGTACCAGCATGCGGGGCATTAAGGACCTGCTGGTACCTCTAGTACACCTGCAAAAGAAATAAAAACAAGACACCATGAAAGTAGAACATTATTACACTCCCACTCACACATACTCGCCTACAATCCCTGTACATGTCCTCTTCTCCATGTAGGCATCCACGTCTTGCTAAAACAAAAAAATGCAAAGTCCTGATTCACGGCCATAAGTACCATCCTCTAAGGATGGTACTTCCCGAATGACAGCTCAGCCATGGCATTTCACTTAGAAATGCATGGGCTGAACATTCAGTGAACAGTTCTCACCATTGACTTCAATGGTGAGAACTGCTACATTACTAAAGGCTACCTAACGGTTCTGGACATGGGCATGCAAAATCAAACAAGAAATTACTATTCAAAATTGAACCAAATCGAATTCAATTTAGAAAAGGCTTCCAAAATCAAATTTTAGTAAATGTGGGATTTTGCCAGGGATTTCTAGATTCGATTGATTCGATTTCAGGTGAGCTAAATCGAACATAAAATCGAATGCAAAATCGAACATTGATAAATATACCCCTCAATCTGATTTCCTTCGCATAGTGGAAGGATCTAATTCCACATCAAGCTAAAGACAGTTTTACAGAAACTGAAGTGAATCCTATGATGTTGGGGTGTGTCAGTTACACTATCCTGCCTAGCTGCAACTATAGTGACTGTTCCCTAAATTCCATCAGCATCACCCACCTCCAGACAATAATAGGGCGGTAGTGACCAAGTTATTATAGACCCGGGTCTGAGAAACAATAAGACAATCATAAGTGTACCAATGAAATAATTATTGGCCAAAGGGTATAAGCTCTCTTAAAGAGAACAATCTAGTGATGTACTTATATTTTAGAGGAGTTATTTTGCGTATATTTTAGCATTACATTATGTGCATTTAGGATGTTTGTAAAAGTATCTGCGCAATTCAATTACATTTGACCAAAAACACATAGAATCCGTTATAAGTCACAGGCCTATTTTTGGGGGGGGCCTGAAATGCAAAAATGGGGTCATTATTTGGGAATTTTTTTCAGGCAGGTGAAAAAAAAATCCAGATGACTGCCGGCTTCAGGGCTAATTGAATAGCCCCCAGAGGATCAATTAGCTGCTGTAAATTATCGTGGCTAATTGAATTCCCCCCATAGTGTTGATATCTGAGTTAAGTACTGTAAAATATTAATCTGTTCTACCCTAATAGCTGGAGCCCAGGAGTTCCTGCAAAATAAATTGTTATTTCTCTTGTGCATTATAATTATAAATGTTTATTTCTGGAAAAGTTATTTATGTGCCTTTTCTTACCTAAACAATATTAGGAAATAGTTTGTTTGAATAAAGAAAGATCAATTGAAAATATCAGGTAAACATTGTTCGGAGTAATCCTACTTACCTCTCTGACCTACTAAGAACTCAAAGAGAACTGAAGCAGTGCAGATGGACCCGTTCATATTCAGCAAGGTACGAGAACACCATAACACATCCTTTGTCCACAAACGACAGCTGGTTGTTAGACAGTATTACATTCAGTATTTCTGTGTTGTAATGTACAGGGTCAGTATCATAATTGAAACACAGAGTAATGAAATGAAACGGGAAGTAGTCAGGATCCCGGCCGAAGCTCAGAATACCGACAGTGGCATGTCAACAGTCACAATCCTGACAGATTCCAACGGTAAATTACAGTACAGTTAGGGCACTAGGGGGAGGGTTAGGCTATGGGAAGGAAAGGTTAGGGAATGGCTGTAGGACGAGATGGTTCGGGTTAGGCTGTGGGAGGGATGGGCTAGGGTTAGGCTGTGGGACGAGTGGATTAGGATTAGGGTAAGGGTTAAGATTTGGGTTAAAATATTTACCAAAATCCATCAGAATTTTGACCGTCGGATTCCCGTACCCCACCCAATGAAACAGTTTATAGAATGTAAATGTGCGTAGTCTCCTTGCTATAGAGGATGAATGAAAAAGTCATCTCAAATTGCAGGTAATTCAAACACTTGTGTAATCACCCAAAAAATCTCATCACAGAGCTTGTAATATAAAGGTATAGTCCAGTGAACAGCATGAGTTAAAGAACTACAATAATAAGATAAACAAACTAGATACACATCCAATAGAGATATTGTATAAATAAGTAGCCAGCGTATTATTACTGGTACTAATAATAATGGGTTAGTTACCCTTGCTTGTTGTTTTAAGAAAGGGGTAACAGTATCTGAGTCATAAGTACACTCATGCTGTTTCTACCGCTCCCTTGTGTGCTAAATGCAGTGAACAGGGGAGCGAGAGTGCAGGGAGGTGTCCGACCCCGATCAGAAGAAAGTATAGTGGTAGGATCTGCTTTTGAGTGTAACCACTGATTAGATTGCCCAGTGAGGGGGTTAGATAACAAGGTGAGACCACCGGAAAGAGTAATAGATATAACAAATATTAACACATAGCTAATGATGCATCCACAGTAGCTAGTGGCGAACGATGCCTACCGTGAAATAGGCGTTTCTGGGCGGTGGCTTTTCACACACACGGAACTGCTTCTTGTGGGTGTGTAATGGTAGTGTCATGTGCATGTACAGTACATCGACTTCCTTTCATTTTTCTTTAAGGCACGCGGACCCAGCTGAGACATCTGTTTCTGATGGATCTGTTGCAAGCAGTATGGGCTGGGTGCAAGTTTCGATACTAATGATGAATCCGCAGTGAATGCATCCAACTCAGAATCAGGCACAATGTATGTACCAGATATACTAGGTTTTAATAGTGTAAACAAAGTCTGCTTCTGTGGCACTACTGCACCCAGCAATGGGCGATGTCGCTGACAACGCGTTGGTGTGCGCATTATCATTGATATTGAAGGTACACACTAGACAATGTGCCCGATATGTCGTCCGTCTAGTGTGTACCCGTCATTAGAAGCTCATTGGTTATTTTGGGCATTTCCACTTTATCCTTCTCAAACTCTTGATACATCTCCCCCAATGCAAAGTAATTTGTTCCCTCCTCTGTGAGACAGAATGACCATAGATGGTAGTGTAGTGTTTCTTAATTCCAGTCCTCACGACCATAACAATTCACATTTTCTAGAGCACGCAGCGGGTGTACAGGTGTGTTACCAACTGTCACATTGTAAAGATCCACAGGTAACCTGAAAAACATAAACAGTTTGTGGTCCTGAAAACGAAGATTGAGAACCCCTGTTAAGGTGCATACACACTAGACGATATGCTGCCTGAGCGATATCGTCTAGTGTGTCCCCGGCAGGCTGTGCTCAATGTCGTTTATGACATTGAGCACAGCCGCTGAATGATATCATTAACGATATCGTTCAGCGCCGGGCTCTCTCCCCCATTCCCTGACATGCAGCAACCTGACGAGATCGTCAGGTTGGCCTGCATGTCAGCCCGATGAACGATGATGACGAACGACCCGCGGGAACGCGCGTCGTCGTCATCGTTCATCTTTTTGGGCTTAAAAATGGACGATAAAGTGGACGACTGAACGATAACGATTTCGTTATCGTTCAGTCGTCCACTTTATCGCCCAGTGTGTACGCACCTTTAGTGTTTTCATCCTCACTGAGACAGAATGGCTATGAGTGAGAAATATCAAATCTTGGATATAGATAAATGTAGATGTTGCCCAAAGCAACAAATCACCTTTAGCATTTATCTAGCACAGTCTATGAAATTACAGTTAGTAGCTGATTGGTTTCTTTGGGCAACTTCTCCATTTTATCTCTCTCGAGGGTACTCCACACAGTGACTTGAATTGAACTTTCAATTACAATTGTTTTTCCTGTTTTACCTTGATTTTTTGTCTTATATATTAATTTATATATCTGACTGTAGATGTGCCCAGAGGAAGCCATCGGTACTCTCCTCCAAAAGCTGAGAAGGTCAATGACCAAAATGCTGATGGTCGTGGTGAAAATGTTCGAGATGATTGTGCACAAACATACAACAAAAACATTCCACAAATATGACAACGTTTTGTACTACATCATCAGATTCATCAACCATCCAGATGAATGTGTTCAGCTAGTCACCATCAGGCTATATAGGAGTTGGTAAAGAAATATTGTATGTTCCCAGACAGCCACATAAAAGTCATCATAAAGGAGCAGCTGCTATCGCTGCTTGTGACACTACATAGCATTAGACACAACAAGAAGTTATCTGATGGCAGCCTGTGACGAGCATCACTACAATGCTGTGAACCAAAACACCAGATAATACCAATGTTGTTGCAGGCCATTAATGGTCTTAAACAATTTATGCAAATCCGAGAAGCTGAGTCGGACTTCATGATACTATAGAGCAGATCTACGCATAGCTGAGACACATCCATGCGCATTCATACAAACATGGGTCAGCAGAGCAAAAGTGGCACTATGCAAGAAGTAGAGGTGCCTGGGGTAATGTGACCAGTGCAAGACTGGCGCACGTCTAATTTCCATCCTGGCAGACGGCAGAGTCAGGAAGGAACTTGTCTCATTGATTTTGCGTGTGAAAACATAGATATATTTTGCAATTACCTCTTTTTTGTAAACAGTGGCCGTCTTATATTTTGCAATTATCTCTTTATTATAAACAGTGGCCGTCTTAAATTCCCTAACAGCAGATGCCCTCTGAGATACCTCGGTCAGCTCTTTAACCCATAACCATGAAACAATAAAAACACATCACAATAATTTGCCTTCTTCATTTATTGATACAGTAAATAAACAAACAAATGGTGGCAGGAAAGAGGTAGTGGGTAGATCGTTATCAGAGTATGGGACCCTACAATCCTGCAGAGGCCTCTGTTATTGCCGTTTTAGGTATTGTAAGCTATGCATGCACCTCTCTAAAGATAATTTGTTGGTTATAATATCGGTTTATTATATTGCAGTTCTGTTGGTAAAGGGAAAAAAAAATCTACTGTAGAGAATATACAGAAAAAAGACTCTGCTTATTGGGTGAAATATAGGAAAATTACATCAAACAGGTTAAACTACTGTCAATACCAAAAATTATTTTATCTTATGTAGCAGTATGAGGCATTGATGTACTCTTTTTGGTATAAAGCATACTTCCCTAAACCTTATTTCTCCTCTCCGGGATAAGCCCAGATATGAAATGCAGCTGACTAATGATGGGTGTGGGACTGGGTTCTTCTCGTCATTAATCATTCTTTTCTCATAGAATTGTGTCCTATTGGCCCCACTCCCCCCATGGACCCGTGAATCTCTGCACTCTTCCCCGATCCTGTCCTTTTCACTAGTAAGTGAGCAGAATTGCAAGAGCTGCTGACTCTAGCAGGAGTCTGGGGGACTCTTCTTAAATTCAGAAGTCTCCCGGATGTTTTGGTAGAATAGGCAAATAATGATATAAAGCTGCAAATATATCAAAGCTCCGATGCAATACCTGTTTTTTCATATTACATGCACCACAGCTACGGCTGCTTAGGACCACAAAAGACCTGCCAGAGTTTTAGCATTCAAACTGTAGCAGGGTATGTTGGGATGTGTAGTTCCACAGAAGCTGGACTGCCATATGTTTCCTACCCCTGAGCTATGCAACCTAGGGAAGTGGAAAAGCAACACTATAACATAGCAAAGAAAATCAATTTTAAAACAAATCCATGGGGGCATATTCAATAATGCGGGTATCGCAATCAATTTTCTATTACCACTGGTATGCGTGCTCCCGATACCTGTGATATCCAATAGAAAAAAAAAATCGTTCACAATTTGTTTTTTGCGCTAAACTCTGCAGGAAATGTAAAAATAAAATGAGGAAAGTCTGTACCCCAAAAAGAAATATTCGGTAACAGTAATAATGGTTATTACTGTCCAAAAAAAAAAGATAATAAAGCAATTATTTTTTGTTTAGTTTAATAAATACGGGTTTATGCACCCCGTATTAAAATAATTCAATACGGGGTGCATAAATTACCGAAAATTAGATTTTTGGGGTACTTTTAATGCCATTATTGGTTTTAATTTTAACAGTCAATAATGACATGTAATTTTGGACTAATTAAGCTACTTGGAAATTGCTTAATTAGTCATTGGGGTAGGGGGTTTCTTAGGGGTTTTGAAGCAAGTCCCAACAATTTTTCCTTAAAATAACGATTTTAGAAAAAATTGGACTTGTGTTATTTCATAAAAATTACGGTGTGTGATTTTCTCTCAGGCAATTGAATAGGGAAAACCTCATGACTATAGGAAAAGAGATGTGGGATAACACACACTTAGGGGCATATTCAATTGGGTGCGAGGTTTAGCAAGGAAAAAACCTTGTGCCCCTCGCACCCAATTTTAGAATACCCACGGTATCCAATAACAAAAAAAGTGGTCGCGAGGTTTTCAGCTCTGAAAACCCTGCGTCGCGTAAATAAAAATGTGCACTTACCTGCCATGGGGTCTCCGGTGGTCTCTGCGGCTCCCGGTGGCCTCCCCTCTATCTTCTCACTGGAGAGAGGGCTGCTGGGAGTTCCGGGGGCTGCTGGGAGGCTCCAGGGGCTGGTGGGAGGGGCAAGGGCTGCTGGGAGATGTGTTCTCCCAGCGCCCATTTCGGGGAGGGCACACTGAACTAGGGGGGGGAACACATACACCAGAGCTAGCACACACACACACTAACTCATACACACTTACATAAACAGTAACAAACACTCACACACACTGATATACTCACCCTGCTGCAGAAGACCCGGCTTCCGACACTGGATGAAGCAGACAGAGCTGCAGAAGGTAAGTAATTAAGGACTAATTAATCTAATTGGAAACCAATTGCTTAATTAGTCCTCAGGGGAGGTACCGCCGGGGTGCCAGAGCAAGTCCCGCTGATTTTTCCTAAAATTAAAGATTTTAGGAAAAATCACACTTGCTCTGGAGGTGCGAAATAAAAACCTCCCGGCGCATAAAAATAGAAACATTCCGCACCTATTTTAAAAGCAAAAAATCCGCACATGCAGGAAAAACCTTGCAGGTGCGGGTTTTTTGCTATTCTCACACACATTTGAATATGCCCCATAGTAGGGGAACCCACACAGGTTCTCAATAATGTGAAACCTCCCTATTTGCTGCTGATGTGCTCCAAACCATTTCTAATCCAAAGTTTTCACTTCATCCAATCAGATGCACAAATAATTAGATTATTAATCTATAGATTTCTAAAGCACCCTAAAGGTGCATACCCACACAACGATTTTGTTACCAACAATTTTATGAACGATTTTATGAACGATTTTCTGTCAGATTATCTGTCAGATTTTTTAAAGTGTAATGAATGATTTTTTTGAACTACAAACAATTTTTGCATATTCCCTTACTGAAAATCGTTGAGTTGGTCAGTCTGACTGAACTACAAACGTGAACACGCATGAACGATAATTGTTCATCGTTTTAACTCAGAAAGTGAACGATTTTTTCAACGATTGAACAATAAACGATATCGTTAGCGATAATCCTTCAAAAAATCGTTGTGTGTGTATGCACCTTTAGCCATACAACATCTAGGATAAGCTATAACATTATACTATGCCCTATTCCATTCAACAGGGTCTGGCTAAATATGGCTCATTATATATTTTTTGGTTTGGATTAATTACATAATTATATTTAATATTTTGACTAGATTCAGATGCTCCCAAGACACACTCCCAACCAAACATTAGCATTTTTACAGACACTTCGTAACAAATATACACAGTGTTTCACACGCTATTGGACCAAAGTTTTTCTTATTATTTTTAATGTAAATGACGTAATTTAGTGACATTTGACACAGACATACCTTTGTCTATGAGAAACATGAAGAAGTCATAGCAAGTGTTGAAAGTGTTTGCCATTAGCATCCAGGCCAGCTGTTCACCACCCTAGGCAGCAGCGCAGTCCAAACTTCAAACAGAGGAGCCACACCCACTGCCACTTAGGATGCCGGTGAGGATGCCAGTGAGGATGGCAGTTGGTGTGGTTCCCCTATTTGAATTTTTGACAGCACTGCAGCACCCACCTCTGGACCCGCCACTGCTAGTCAGTAGGCATTCCTGCTTCTGACAGTGGTGTTGTGTACTGAGGCGCCCACATTCATCCAGTCTGTGTGTTACGTGCCGATATGAACTGGTACACAGCTGAACAACGTCCAGATATACTGCAAAACTGAGTCGATAAAGGCATGCCAAAGACAATTTACTGAATATATTTATATTTTAATTTTTATACTCGTCATTTACTTTAAAAGTTATAAGAAAAACTTTGGGGCCAGTAGCAAGTAAAACAAACTGTATTTGGGAGTAGGTAGATTGTGATTGTGATAGAAGCTTATTTGTGTCTCTGTATTGTGAATTTGAAATGTTGGGGGTATGCTATACAAATAACCCACCATACTCGAATCTACCATATTTACCACCCATCAGACTAAAGGCCTGCTATAAAATAGCCACCATACTGGAGGAATGCTTAACACACTAACCACTAGATTCAAAGTTTTCTTTACTCACTAGCTGCCCACAATAGTCACCAAATTGTCTGTCTTCTTCATATTGTGTTCAGGTATGAGGTGTGCTTTACATACTAGTTACCAGACTTGTCTGCTAAACTACATTAGCTTTATTTAATAGCCACAGTTCTGGACTCCTTTATTTACTAGCCATTACATTGGAGTCAGCTTTATACACTAGCCGTGCTTTCTGTAATACTATTGCCAGAATGCTTTGTATGCTATTCCCCAAAATATTTAATATAGTAGTCACAGGAATGAAGGATTAGTTAAGTGGGGTCTTATTTTTCAGGTTGGAAGGTGCTCTTCTTCAGATAATTGAGTGCTGAGGACGTGAGCACTATCAAATTAAAAAGCAACATAATGTACTATGCACATGGTGAAGGATTCACACTAAAAGTTGGAGTTGGAGTGGGCACAGCCTGAGCAAGCATGGAGTAGGCCACAAGTCTTTGTGTCCTCCACCCTGTAAGTCAGTTCAACCCATCCTGCAACCTCTGTTCATGCCCCTTTGGATGTTGTATGGGCTCCCAAACCCTACCAAACTGTTATGCCCCACTGTCTGGTGCATTTTCACCTGGCTCCTGCTTGCCTGGCCGTGGTGTGTGACATCCTTCTCTATTGGTGCGGACGCCTGCCACCATTACTATTTAGCACAGATAGGTGTTGTGGAACTGTCCGGACCAGGCAGTGTTCTAACTTTACTTTCCTCTATATCTCCTACCTGCCACTCGTGCCTGCTGCTACAGTTCTGTGACTTGGTCGATATGGGGGGTGAGATTTATCAAAGCTATGTGCTGCCATTACCAATTGACTGCTGGTGTGTTGACTTGTCTCAGCTCTCCTGTGGCTGCATACTCCACTGCAAGTGTCCCCTCAGACCTGCTGAATAATTAATGCAAGTGAGTTCCCCATCACCATTTTCTCTATATTGGACTTTCTGCTGAGTATCCTCCCTATATATCTTGGAGTGATTGCGGCAGAGTTATTGGACTTTCCCTAATAGAGTGCTTACAGCTCCTGGTGCCTTTCTGGAATTCCTGCCTCTTCCTGCTGCTGGTGCTTCCATATATAAATCCAGTAAAAGACTCCTTGCCCCCCTCTTCCTACAACACTGTGTGTTTCTTCCTGGTGGTGGTGCACTAGCTGTGCCCCATTGCTATTCCATTGTGGGCAGACACTATCAGGCCTCTGTAGCCATAAATCTGGTTATGTTCACCAGCAATGCCTCTACTAATATATCGTGCTCATCACCCTAAATGCTCTATCATTGCTGGAGCCTCCTGAAGATTCTAACCCTCTCTCTGAAGGCTCTTATATCACTATACAACAATTACTGCAGGCCATTATGACTAATTTCAGAGGTCCAGAGGTCATTAATGTATCAGTATATGCAGAAGATGAGTGAACGCATTGGGGAGACTTAGACTTGTATCTCAACTTTGGAAGATGGTGCTACTCGGGTGAAATGTAGTTTGACTATTCAAAAGTTGCAAATGGCAGCTTGTCAGTAATAGCATACCGACATTGATGGAAATCTTTGTCTAATCAATGTCTGCATTGTGGGCTAGCCTGAGAAGTTGGTAAGCTCCAATTCTGAGGAATTCCTTGAATCATGGTTTATTGAGTGGTCAGGCAATTCACTCACAAGTTATCTGTAGAGCATGCTCACAGGATAACTACTTATGCACACACTTGGGGGCCTTCCAAGGGCCCACTGAAATATAGTGGGCAATACAGGTGGCTAATACCTTTTTCTTTAATGGAGGGGCTGCCTGTGCAGCAGTCCGGCCAGCCATCCGGCCAGCTCCTGTCAGGTGCATTGTGCATGAGCACCGGTTCTAGGGACTGCTAAAAGCCGGAGAGGGTTCACAGCAAGGCAATGAAGTGGCTTCCTATTGGAAACGCTCTCTCTGCTAATCATGGTCCGGACTGACTGTCCCAGGGGGAGAAAAAAACTCTCCTGAGACTGCCTGTCTGGCTTTGATTAGCAGATAGTGCTTCTAATAGGAAGTGGGCAGCTTTTTGCTGCTTCCAGACTTCTCCAATGAGGGTTAAATATCTCAGTCCCTACTTTTTAAAGTTAAAGGTTGCTTTTAGGACACAGGCATTTTATGCCATGCTATACTTGGCCAGGTTGCATGTTGTGTTTTGTGGCAGAACCCACTTCATCGATTCTTCATGAGATGCTACTCCCTTGCTTGACTAATAGATGGACAATGCATCAGGATGTAGATATGTTTCCTGAGTATCTGTGTTGATGTTTCAGAGCTATTTGCTTGACACTGTTCTGTCTCTTCCTCTTTTTATTGTTGTTTGCTCATAATGTTCTGTTTACCCATATCTTCCAACTGTCCCGCATTCAAGTTGGGGGAGCACAAGCCACTGCTCTGCTTAGTAGAGCAGCGGGTAAGCAGAGGTAGAGCAGATGCTGTGCGCATGCATATGTTCACTTGTGTAGGGAGAGCCTGGGGGCTGCCTAGCATCTTCGAGAGTTCTGGGCACGCCCCCACAGTGATGTAAATAGGGAGTGCCGGAAGGCTCCGCCTAATTTTCCCAATGCTCCACCCCTTTTATGTGTAGCCCCAAGCCCTATTTGGCCACGTTCACCGAATTGTCCCTCTTTAGGAAAATTAAAAGTTGGGAGGTATGATTTACCTATTATGGTATTCTTGCTCTTTGATGTTTTGGGGTATTTTTTACCAGTTATTTTTATAGCGCACACATATTCTGCAGCACTTTACAGGGAATATATTACCATTCACATCTGTCCCTGCGCCAGTGGAGCTTACAATCTATATTCCCTATGACATGCACACGCACATACACACTATGGTAAATTTTTTGTGGGGAGCCAATTAACCTACCAGTATATTTTTGGCATGTGGGAGGAAACCAGAGCATCCAGAGGAAACCCATGCAAGCACAGGGAGAATATACAAACTCTGCACAGTTAGGGCCATAGTGGGAATCAAACCCATGACCTCAGTGCTGTGAGGCAGTAACGCTAACCATTCCCCCGTCTGTGCAGCCTGGTAGGGCTGCTGTCTTGTTTGTGTTCTTTTATTTTGGGGGGAGTGACTTCCAGTGGCTCCTGATTGTTTGTATGGAGAGGCTATTACTATCATCAAGGTTGTAGATGTCTCCCCACATATTGCATTTAGTTATATATTTCCTGGGTGTTTGGTTCTAGTTCATAGGGTATAGGTGTAGCATGTTGTAGTTAGGTAAACGCATTTAGCCAAGAGGGAAGGGGGTACTAATTTCCAGGGCCCAGGTAATTACCTGGATCCTTACCTGTCTGCGGCAGCAACCTGTGTCTCCCCAGGCCAGCAAATGCTGCTGTGTGCTGGGCTGTGGTGTGTCCAGGGGGATGGTGCTGCTGATCAGTTGCATTTCCAGCAGTTTCCTCTGGCTGTATGAGGGGGGAGCAATCACACTGATCCCCCCTTGAATTTTCCCTTGGCTGAGGTGCACACTGCACTCTGAGTGTGCAGCAAATACTATTTTTTTTTACATTAGACCATGCCCCCCAAAAATACAAGGGCCCGGCACAGCTTTATTGGCTCTGGGTATACAGGGTGGGGTGAGTTTGTGTTTCTTGTTTTATGTGTGTAGACTTTTTTTTTATTTTCTTTTGAGCTTATTAGATATATGCTATACTGTTATAGCCTTATATTTCTTTCTGTGCACCTATGTGCTCATGTGCTTTTGATTACTCTGTCATTATCTCCCTCATGACATGTTATAAGTTGTCACATGGAATGTGACTCATGAAGACTCATGAACCTGTAACGTGTATCTTGTAGAAATTAACCGGGAATAAGATAATTGGAAAAAAGCTATGGGTTGAGTGGTCTTTTCATTCATCTTTCCAGCCTAATCTCTATGTATTGTTACTAATAAAGTCCAGTGACTGTTTTAGTCGATTTGTTCTTCTTAGTGGGTCTGCTCATGCTTTCCTATCAGTACTCCTAGCCATCTTTGTTTCCCCACCTTATATCTCTGGGATATTTACCAAATGTTGGGTAATTTTGGCAAATTTCCAGGAAATCTGACGGAATCTGATCTGACGGAAGAAGCAGGAGCGAAACGCGCGTCTCAGATCCGTGGACTCCCGCTATGTACAAGCGGGACACTTGTCAGCAGCACACAAGCGGGCTCCATATGCAGTAGATCACTTTCAATCCATGCCGTTCTTATGAGCAATCAGGTACTTTTCACTCTTACCTTTTTCAAAGCACACTAAGTGTCCAATTTACATGGTGAGAGCAGGCAGCTCTGCAATACCTATTGGCAGACAGAGTGCTGCTCACCCAGTAGTGTCACAGTGTAGCTGGAATTTACTTCTTTCTTATCATTGTATACACGGCTGGGCTTCTCACCATTCACCACAGCCCTAGTGGCATGTGGGTGGGAGCAGCACCAGCTCCGATCACATACTATGGTATTTCCACCTTTTAATTCAACACTGATTTACTCTCTTTCTTATGGGTACTCTCATTAGAGTCCGGTCAGAGTAGGCTCCTGCTCTAATTTTTACCAGGTTCTCCCCTTTTCTGACTGGCCCTAAAAGTAGATGCCCAATACACTTATTCCTACCCCTGAGTAATCTAAGAGTACGCTCACATGTCATTCGCTGTCCTAAAAAATATGATGACATGCAGCAGCTGCTGTTTTGATATTTAACAGAAGGGTGTAGTCTATTCTATCTCTTTCCTTTTTCACTATATATTCTCCTAGGGTACCTGATGCTATGCTATTTTATAAACGACCACTTTAGTGATCCACATATATGAGAAGTGATATCTATTTCATAGTTTTTGGGACAATACTCAAATAATATATTATTATGTTCTTCCCGAATGTGGTCAAATGTTATGTGTTTTGACTGAATATGCATGTTTTTTATTGCATGATTAGTAGAAGCTCCACATAAATGTCAAATTAATAAGCCTATCATTAACTGAAGAAAATGCTTAAAGATGTTTTTCAATAATTGTTTTCATTCTTGTGTCTGCTGATGTACTGATTGGTCATGGCACCATGACTATGTTAAGGAAGATTATCGCATGATGACAACTATAATATTCAGAATATTGATTGGTCACTGTACCACAAGATATTGAATATAATTAGAGGATCATGACCTCACACTATTCTCTGTTATCACCCTGAAATATTTTGCTTTGCTTTCCTAATCAATTTTTTTTTATATATATATATGTTTGTATGTTTTGATGTTGTTTGTATATATTGATACAATTGAGACCAAGATTATTATATATTTGTGTCGGGATCCAAACCGCACACATACTACATGGCGGATTTGGTCTAACATTTTTAATGCATATCTAATAAATGTTAAGTATTTAGTCTACCAAATAGCAATATTACAACAGAGTGCCCCCCAAAAAAGAGAGTTTTTCCTTCTCTTGTTTTTCTATAAATTTCCAGGAATGTCAGTCAAATGTGTTGGGAATTTTAACATTGTATTGGATGAGGCTTTAGATAGGTGAAGGGATGGGAATAAGCGGCCCTGTGGGTTCTCCTGGGTGGTCATAGAAATTAGATTGTTTGATGTTCGGAGGTTCTGACACCCTAATATCTATTATTATTCCTGTGATTCCTCCTCTTAATGCACTTTTTCGAGGGTAGACTTTGACATGGTATCCTGAGTCCTGATTCCAGTGGGTGACTTTGCTACCTGTAAATTGTTTGGTAGGAGGTAAGAGGCAGCTAGAGGAAAAGTACTAGGTACTATCAACTACCTAGTGGATGACCATGTTGAATGGCATGTAGTTAACAAAGAATGAACTGATCATTTACTAGATAAGTCAAAACACAGATTGCTCTTTGTTGCACAAGCTCAATATACCCAAGTTGATAGAACAAGCAGTTTCTTAGCTTATATGGCTAGAGCTGACTTTGCTTCCCCTGCTGTTCACAAGATTTATCAGTTCCATTTCCAGGGTCAAAATTAATTGGGACAAATCCACTATTTTTCTAATTGTTTCTAACCTATACATGTCACTTAATTACCATCTTCACTTGTGTTGGACCACTCTATTTAAGTATTTGGGTGTACAGGTTACTGATGCTTCTGTGGATTATGTAACTCCTAATATGCAACCCCAAATTGATTACGTGAGACTTAAATGTCATGCCTGGCAGAAGTTACCCATATCTGTTATGGGCCTGGTCAAAATGATCCTTCAGCCAAAATTGCTTTATGTCCTTCTACGTACATAAATTGACTAGTGGACCTAGGTTTGATCGATGCTCTCCATGATGTGCTAATTGGATACTCCTGGAGCTCAAATCCTTGGCAATGGGATAAATTGGATGCACCATGATGTTATAACCTCCCTCAGTCCATGTTTTTTGTGTGTCTACTATTATGCCACACAATCCATGCACAGTGGACGAACATATCTCTAATATATATATATATATATATATATATATATATATATATGTATATATGTATATATATATATATATATATATATATTAGGGGTGAGCAGGTTCGGATTTCTGAAATCCGAACCCCCCCGAGCCCCCTGATCCGAGTCAGATCAGAGTCAGGCTCGACTTTTCCCGCCTGACTCGGATTTGAAATCGAGGCAAAACGTCATCATCCCGCCTTCCGGGTCTCGCGGGTTTTGGATCCTATATAAGGTACCCGCGTCGGCGCCATTTTCTCACTCGGCTGTGGACAGTGAAGAGGGAGGTTGGGAGTTAGGGCTGGCTGGGCTGTGTAGTGTAGTGTAGTGTAGTGTAGTGCAGAGTAGTGTTGTGCTGTGCTGTGCTGCGCTGTGCTGCTGTTGTCCACTACTTCAAAGTCCATAGGGGCTGGCTGGACTGCGTTGTGCAGTCAGTTCTCCATAGGGGCTGTGTCCACTCCAAAGTCCTGTGCAGTGTCCCAGTCCTAAAGGGGTGCTGTAGTATTGTCCAGGGGGTGCTCTGTCCATCAGGGGTGCTCCCCCCAAGTGCTAAAAAAATAATATTTTTTGTGTGTTTGTGAATTGTGTGCGCAGTAGCCGCACGTGCATCAACAAAGTAGTGCCAAGCGTGCGCCTGTGTCATAAGTAAAGGGCCGGCTGGCTTGACCGTTAAAGGGTGCTGTAAACCCCAAAGTACACTCCAGTCCAAACCAAAAAAAAAATTATTTTCTGTGTTTGTGAATTGTGTGCGCAGTAGCCGCACGTGCATCAACAAAGTAGTGCCAAGCGTGCGCCTGTGTCATAGGTAAAGGGCCGGCTGGCTTGACCGTTAAAGGGTGCTGTAACCCCCAAAGTACACTCCAAACCAAAACAATATATATTTTCTGTGTTTGTGAATTGTGTGCGCAGTAGCCGCACGTGCATCAACAAAGTAGTGCCAAGCGTGCGCCTGTGTCATAAGTAAAGGGCCGGCTGGCTTGACCGTTAAAGGGTGCTGTAACCCCCAAAGTACACTCCAAACCAAAAAAAAAAATATTTTCTGTGTTTGTGAATTGTGTGCGCAGTAGCCGCACGTGCATCAACAAAGGAGCAGCACCAAGCGTGCGCCTGTGTCCCATAAGTAAAGAGCCGGCTGGCTCATTTCTTAAAGGCTGGTGTAACCCACAAAGTGCACTACTCTCCAGCAAAAATAAAAAAATATTTTCTTTGTTTAGCGCACGTATATATCAAATCGATATAACATAAATGGAGGACCAATCTTTCGCCGATAAAAATAAAATAGAGAAAGATCAAGAACTACTTCCTCCTAGTGCTGAAGCTGCTGCCACTAGTCATGACATAGACGATAACATGCCATCAACGTCGTCTGCCAAGGCCGATGCCCAATGTCATAATAGAGGGCACATACAATCCCAAATGACAAAGTTCAGGAAAATGACCTTGAAAAAAACATTTAAATCAGCTGAAGAGAAACGTAAACTTGCCAATATGCCATTTACGACACGGAGTGGCAAGGAACGGCTAAGGTCGATCCCTAGTATGTTCATGACTAGTGGTTCAGCTTCACATGACGATGGAAGCCCTCCTCCCACTAAAAAAATCAAAAGAGTTAAGCTTGCAAAAGCACAGCGAAGAACTGTGCTTTCTAAGAAGATATCACAAATCCCCAAGGAGAGTCCAAGTGTGGTGGTGGTTGCGATGCCTGACCTTCCCAGCACTGGACGGGAAGAGGTGGCTCTTTCCACCATTTGCACGCCCCCTGCAAGTGCTGAAAGGAGCACCCACAGTCCACTTGCTGATATGCAAATTGAAGATGTCACTGTTGAAGTACAACAGGATGAGGATACTGGTGTAGCTGGCGCTGAGGAGGAAGTTGGCGAGGAGGATTCTGATGGTGATGTGGTTTGTTTAAATCAGGCTCCGGGGGAGACAGTTGTTGTCCGTGGGATGAAAAAGCCCATCACGGTCATGCCTGGGCAGAAGACCAAACATTCCACCTCTTTGGTCTGGCAATATTTCTATCCAAATCCGGACAACAACTGTCTTGCCATATGTACCATATGTAAAGGTGAAATAAGTAGGGGTAGGGACGTCAACCACCTAGGAACATCCTCCCTTATACGGCACCTGCAGCGCGTTCATAAAAAGTTACTGTCAAGTTCAGAAACTTTGGCTAAGACCGTAAGCAGTCCAGGGACACCTAAATCCCGTTGTCCTGTTGTATCCAAGCGCCTGCAAACCACACCGTCAACTCCCTCCTCGTCAATTTCCTCCTTACTCAGGATCGGAAGTAGTCCTGCAGGCCATGTCACTGGCATGACTGACTCTCCTATCCGGGATTCCTCCGGAGGATCCTGCATTGCTACGCCTACTGCTGCTGCTGTTGCTGCTGCTGGGAGTCGTTCATCATCCCAGAGAGGAAGTAGGAACACCACTACTTTTACTAAACAATTGACCCTCCAACATTCCTTAGCGAGGAGGATGAAGTACGACAGCAGTCATTCTGAAGCAAAACGTATAACTGAGGCCTTGACTGCTATGTTGGTGTTAGACGTGCGTCCGGTATCCGCCATTAGTGCAGTGGGATTTAGACAATTGATGGAGGTAGTGTGTCCCCGGTTCCAAATCCCGTCTAGATTCCACTTCACTAGGCAGGCGATACCGAGACTGTACAGAAACGTCAGAAAAAGTGTCCTCAGTGTCCTGAAAAATGCCGTTGTACACAATGTCCACTTAACCACGGACATGTGGACAAGTGGAACAGGGCAGACTAAGGACTATATGACTGTGACAGCCCACTGGGTAGATGTATCACCTTACGCAGCAACAGCAGCAGCGTCACCAGTAGCAGCATCTCAGAAACGCCAGCTCGTTCCAAGGCAGGCTACGCTGTGTATCACCGGTTTCAGTAAGAGGCACACCGCCGACAACCTCTTAGAGAAACTGAGGGAAATCATCGCCCAGTGGCTTACCCCACTTAGACTCTCCTGGGGATTTGTGATATCTGACAACGCCACCAATATTGTGCGGGCATTACATCTGGGCAAATTCCAGCACGTCCCATGTTTTGCTCACACAATAAACTTGGTGGTGCAGAATTTTCTGAAAAGCGACAGGGGCGTGCAGGAGACGCTTTGGGTGGCCCGAAAAATTTGTGGCCACTTTCGCCATTCAGCGACTGCGTGCCGAAGACTGGAGCGCCAGCAAACACTCTTGAACCTGCCCTGCCATCACCTGAAGCAAGAGGTTGTGATGCGGTGGAACTCAACCCTCTATATGCTTCAGAGGATGGAGGAGCAGCAAAAGGCCATACAAGCCTATACATCCACCTATGACATAGGCAAAGGAGGGGGTATGCACCTGGCTCAAGCGCAGTGGAGAATGATTTCCGTGTTGTGCAAGGTTCTCCAGCCCTTCGAACTTGCCACACGTGAAGTCAGTTCAGACACTGCCAGCTTGAGTCAGGTCATTCCCCTCATCAGGCTTTTGCAGAAGCAGCTGGAGAAAGTGAAGGAGGAGCTAAGACGGAGCGATTCCGCTCGGCATGTGGGACTTGTGGATGAAGCCCTTCATTCGCTTTGCCAGGATTCCAGGGTGGTCAATCTGTTGAAATCAGACCACTACATTTTGGCCACCGTGCTCGATCCTAGGCTTAAAGCCTATGTGGTGTCTCTCTTTCCGGCCGACACAAGCCTGCAGAGGTGCAAAGACCTGCTGGTGAACACACTGTCAGCTGAAGCGGAACGTGACACGTCAACAGCTCCTTCTTCATTTTCTCCCGCAACTGGGGCTGCCAGGAAAAAACTTAAGGTATCCTAAGCAACCCGCTGGCAGTGATGCAGGGCAGGCAGGACCAAGTTTGGACATCTGGTCCGGACTGAAGGACCTGGCAACAATTTCTGACATGTCTACTGTCACTGCATATGATACTGTCACCATTGACAGAATGGTGGAGGATTACATCGGTGACAGTATCCAAGTAGGCATGTCAGACAGTCCATACCTGTACTGGCAGGAAAAAGAGGCAATTTGGAGGCCCCTGTACAAACTGGCTCTATTTTACCTGAGTTACCCCCCCTCCAGTGTGTACTCCGAAAGAGTGTGTAGTGCAGCCGGGAACCTTGTCAGCGAAAGGCGTAGGAGGTTGCTTCCACAGAATGTGGAGAAGATGATGTTCATCAAAATGAATTTTCAGCTCTTCCAGGGAGACCAGCCTCCAGAACGTACAGAGGGACCTGTGGTGGTGGATTCAAGTGGGGACGAGTTAATACTTTGTGAGGATGTATACACTGAAGAGGGTGAGGAATCGGTGGATGAGGAGGATGAGGATGACATCTTGCCTTCGTAGAGCCAGTTTGTGCAGGGACAGAATAATTGCCAGCTTGTTTTGTGGGGGCCCAAACGAACCAATAATTTCAGCCACAGTTGTGTGGCAGACCCTGGCGCTGAAATGATTGCTTTGTTAAAGTGTGCATGTCCTGTTTATACAACATAAGGGTGGGTGGGAGGGCCCAAGGACAATTCCATCTTGCACCTCTTTTTTTTCTTTGCATTATGTACAGTTTGGGGCCTAGTTTTTCAAACTGCCATCCTGTCTGCCACTGCAGTATCACGCCTAGATGGGTCACGTGTTTGTGCAGCCCACTCGTGTCGCTTAGCATAGTCATCCAGCTACTTCGGTGCAACCTTTTGGACATAATAACACTATTGTGAGGTGTGAGGTGTTCAGAATAGACTGGAAATGAGTGAAAATGAAGGTTATTGAGGTTAATAATAGCATAGGAGCAGAAAAACCTACACATTCTGTGATTTTAGCTGTTTTTATGCTTTTTTTCAAAAAAATACAGATCCAAAACACAAAACCCAGAACCCAAAACACGGAAGGGTGGTTTTGGCAAAACCAATCCAGATCCAAAACACGAAGAAAGATCCAGATCCAAAACCAAAACACAAAACACGAAAAGTGGCCGGTGCACACCCCTAATATATATATATATATATATATATAGTAATTGCAAGATATAAATAGTGGTGTATTGTTGTCCCTAAATGGGAGATGAACTTGAGAACATTGTAGGATGAAGATTGGACATTTGTTTTAAGATGGGTACACACTATACGATATAACAAACGATGCAACAGTCATCCAATTTCACTAAGTCCCAGAACACACGTTATAAAGCATACACACTATGCCACGATATGTTGTGTCAGGGGCATGGGTGTAACTACCATAGGTGTGCAGCTACTACTATGTGGCCCAGAGCTGAGGGGGCCCATCTTCCTTGTCAAAGTTACATTAGGTTATATACATTTTTCACCATTGGCTGGTACATAGGTGCCCTTACAGACCTTTGATATGGGGCCTTCAAATACCTAGTTAGACCCTTGATTGGGGGATTGTATCTATTTTCCCTTGCACACTTTATGCAATCATCATCTAGATCACTGGCAGTTCAGGTGACATTTTCAGAGGAAAGATTGGACCAATATATTGTGTGGTTGTGTGACGTGCAGCATAGCAGATGGGTCAAAGCGATAAACAAGGGATTGGGCATACACATTATATGATGTGTACAATATATCGTTCCAATCCATGTCGGACTATATTGGAAGACAGATCATATAGTGTGTACCTAGCCGAGGGTGTACATGGGTGGCCGCTTTATCTGACCGGTTTTAGCAGGTTCAAATCTATATTTTGCATACAGTGTATTGGGCTGGTATGGCTGTTTAGATTGGGTAGAGTGCATTGAACCTTGTTCCCCAAGGTGGCACTTCTGATGCGGGTTTTGGGTACTTATTATGGCCCTGTCGTTTGAGTTTCCCCTTTTGAGCTCGGGTGGTACACTGTTTGGAAATTCACATCCCTTTGAAGACCTCAGAGATATGTATGTTTGAAATGCCCCTAAGCAGCATTTGCAACTGTATGTTAATAATCTCCTGGATGGTTTCACAGGTTCGATCAATTCTCCAGTTACTCATGAAGGATTCATGTATACCAACAGACATTTCCCACTTAAGTTTATCAGGGTTTGATCTCTATGGCAACATTCTAGCTACACCTTGGAGAAAGAGCTTTCCAGTGCTTAGGTTCTGGTGGTGTCCCACAGGTGCTCATGACCATATCTTGTTGTGTCCCATTGTCACTATGTGCTCCCAATGCTGTTCTGTATGTGTAAAATGAATATGCAATAGTTCAAAAAGTATTTGTATTTCCATTATGCACTTGTGTACATTATACGCTTGGCTTTTTTATTTGAAGATCCTAATCTTGCCAGCTTCTTATCCAATTTTATATGTCTTGTTTGCTCTATTGCCTTTTTCATTTAAAAGTATATATAGATGTGTACGTATATTTACCTTGAAATGAAAATACACAATAAATAAAACAAGAACGGCTCCAGCCAAATGTTTATCAGTAAATCAGGGCATATAGTAACATTTAAAAGAAATTGACACCCTTAACATGAAAAATAATATATACAGTGCATCTGGAAAGTATTCACAATGCTTCACTTTTTCCACTCTTGTTATGTTACAGCATTATTCCAAAATTGAATAAATTCATTTTTGTCCTCAAAATTCTACACACAATACCCCATAATGACAACATGTAAAGAGTTTCTTTGCGATTTTTGCAAATTTAATAAAAAAAAAAAAATCACACGTACATTAGTATTCACAGCCTTTGCTCAATACCTTATTGATGCACCTTTGGCAGCAATTACAGCCTCAAGTCTTTTTAAATATGATGCCACAAGCCTGGCACACCTATCTTTGGGCAGTTTCGCCCATTCCTCTTTGTAGCACCTCTCAAGCTCCATTAGGTTGGATGGGACGCGTCGGTGCACAACCAGTTTCAGATCTCTCCAGAGATGTTCAATTGGATTCAAGTCTTGGGTCTGTCTGGGCCACTCAAGGACATGCACAGAGTTGTCCTGAAGCCACTCCTTTGATATCTTGGCTGTGTGCTTAGGGTCGTTGTCCTGCTGAAAGATGAACCGTCGCCCCAGTCTGAGGTCAAGAGCGCTCTGGAGCAGGTTTTTATCCAGGATGTCTCTGTACATTGCTGCATTCATCTTTCCCTCTATCCTGACTAGTCTCCCAGTTCCTGCCGCTGAAAAACATCCCCACAGTATGATGCTGCCACCACCATGCTTCACTGTAGGGAGTGTATTGGCCTGGTGATGAGCGGTGCCTGGTTTGCTCCAAACATAACGCCTGGCATTCACGCCAAAGAGTTCAATCTTTGTCTCATCAGACCAGAGAGTCGTTCAGGTGCTTTTTGGCAGACTCCAGGTGGGCTGCCATATGCTTTTTACTAAGGAGTGGCTCCCATCTGGCCACTCTAATATACAGGCCTGAATGGTGGATTGCTGCAGAGATGGTTGTCCTTCTGGAAGGTTCTCCTCACTCCACAGAGGAATGCTGTAGCTCTGACAGAGTGACCATCGGTTTCTTGGTCACCTCCCTGACTAGGGCCCTTCTCCCCAGATCGCTCAGGTTAGACGGCCGGCAAACTGTAGGAAGAGTCCTGGTGGTTCCGATCTTCTTCCATTTACGGATGATGGAGGCCACTGTGCTCATTGGGACCTTCAAAGCAGCAGGTATTTTTCTGTACCCTTCCCCAGATTTGTACCTCAAGACAATTCTGTCTCAGAAGTCTACAGACAATTCCTTGGACTTCATGCTTAGTTTGTACTTTGACATGAATTGTTAAGTGTGGGACCTTATATAGACAGGTGTATGCCTTTCAAAATCATGTCCAATCAACTGAATTTACTATAGGTGGACTCCGATTAAGCTGTAGGAACATCTCAAGGATGATCAGTGGAAACAGGATGCACCTGAGCTCAATTTTGAGCTTCATAGCAAAGCCTGTGAATTCTTATCTACATGTGATTTCTTAGTGTTTTTTTTTTAATTAAATTAGCAAAAATGTAAAAAAAAACTTTTTAAACGTTGTCATTATGGGGTATTGTGTGTAAAATTTGAGGACAAAAATTAATTTATTCCTATTTGGAATAAGGCTGTAACATAACAAAATGTGGAGAAAGTGAAGCGTTGTGAATACTTTCCGGATGCACTGTATGTTGTAGATATCTTCCTGTTTATTATTGGAAGGGAGCCCCTTTTGTCTGAAACCTAATTAAAGGACCAGTGGTATTTTAAATTATGTGGATGGTTACAGCTAAGTAAACATTTTCCATTAAATTATCATATGACCACTAGGGACACTGTATACTTTCATTTTAGCTTGGCCAGGCAAACAATATAGCAGCTCACACTCATTATAACAACTTGAAGAATCTGGATAAATAAGGCTCTTTGTGCTAAATACCTTAAGCCGATATATGTTTTACTGAATGTTTATAGAAAACTAAAGTGAATAAGGACTTATTTTCATGTAACAACAATTTCAGCACAGTTCCCTGAAAAGTGGTTGACTGTGACTCAGTTTGAGAAACATACCAAAAATGTTACAAGTAAATAAACAAATTGATGTTGATTTTAAGCACCTTCTATTTTCTATTTATTTTTTTCAAGAAAATCCTTCCTTATTTTATTTTATACATAGAAACTACTTATTCCTACTCTTACTCTTCTTGGATTTGATCCATGTTTTAATGTTTCTGTTACTTCTGGTTAATATGTGGCTCCTGGATTCTTCCTGCACTAGTCATACCTCCGACTTCTAAAAATACAATGTTGTATGAATGTACTTAATGCATTTCTAGACCCTAATTTCCTGTCTCCTCTATATATGGGCATATAGGGCAGGACTTCACACACGGATGTTATGTGTCATAAGTTGTGGTGTATATAGATGGGCAATTCAAGAACTAAACTTCCTTAATGTCTAAGGGGTCAATTAAGTGCGAGTTTAAAAGTGCAAGTTTGTTTCATGAAACTCGTACACTTCGCATGAATACACACTCCCAAAATATGCTGAATCCAATTAGAAATGCCAACTCGCACTACTCGCGAGGAGGGTGTGAAAATTTTCTATAGAATGCGACTTGGGAGAAGGGGAACTATCCTGGATCCCAAAAAAGTGACAATTTCATTAGCAGAATCATATAGAAGTCTGCTAGTGGGCATAAGGTAAATACTGGAGGTTTTTAAATGGTGTCATATTGCTCATTTGTGTTTTAAAAAAAAATACAAAAATTATTTAAAAAAAGCTAACTTTTTTGTTTACTCTCAAACAAATTAAACGAAAAATGCAACAAAAAGTAGAAAAAGGTGATTATGGGGTAATTTGAGGCCACTTTAAATAAAAAAAAAATGCAGACGCATGCACCCATCCGCTGCGAGAATATGCTAATCAATGCATACGCACGGAGACCGCAGGACAAGATGCAGACGCCAAGCCCCATATTAAGCCGCTCATCTCCCTTTACTCACAGCCTGATCAGTACGCAAGATAGCGAAAGACAACGGTAACATCGAGAACCATTGGACTCATACGTACAATAGTGGTTGTCCTGACCTGCCGCAGGATTTTGGTTGCTACATGTGTACATTATGCACGCCCATATAATGGCGTTATAATGCCTGACTACCCCCCGTCACCACCCACAAACAACACTTCCTGTCAATCAATATCAGAAGGGTCTGTGTGCACACTGCGTGTATTCTGTGTACCATAACCCGATCGCACTGGCTAGTTCACGCACGCGCAGTGCGATGTATACAAAAACATCAGCCAAGTGTGTGCGTTCTCTCCTTTGTGTTCCTTGCTGAATCAGACCCTATGTCCCAACATTTTGACCTTAAAATAAAGATTTTCCCTACCATCTCACACCCTCAGGGAAGTGTGTACAAAAAATGTGAGTTTTCTCCTGAAAAAAAAATGTGAGTTTGGAATTGGATTGCAACTGCATTTCGCAGTGCAAGTTTGCCATAAAAATGGTGCGCACAAGCCTACTTGCACCAACTTGCGCCTAATTGGATTAGGGATGAGCGGGTTCAGATTTCCGAAATCCGAACCTCCCCAATCCGAGCCGGGAACCGAGTCCGACTCGGGTTTTCCCGCCAGACTTGGTTCCCGAAACGAGGAAAAACGTCATCATCCCGCTGTCGGATTCTTGCGGGTTTTGGATTCTATAAAGGTCCCTTGATCGCCGTAATTTTTCATTCTGGCTTTGGAGTGTGCAGAGCTAGGGAGCTGGGAGCTACTTATTGAACTGTTATTATAAATAATAAAGTACTGCTGGTTGGCTACTGTGAAGAGGGAGGGAGCTGGGAGCTGTTGCTGACGCTGACCATAGGGGCTGGCTGGCTGCCTGGCTACTGTTGTCCATATACATAGGGGCTGGCTGGCTACTGTTGTCCTTGTCCATATAGGGGCTGGCTGGCTACTGTTGTCCTTGTCCATATAGGGGCTGGCTGGCTACTGTTGTCCTTGTCCATATAGGGGCTGGCTGTTGTCCTGTCCATAGGGGATGGCTGGCTGTAGTACTGTGTTGTCCAGGGGGTGCTCTGTCCTTCAGGGGTGCTCTCTTCACCCACCCCCAGTGTGAAAAGCTGCCCTTCATCAAAGTAATTTTTACAGGTGCTGTCCTGTGGGTTGTACGCTGCCCTTTATCAAAGTAATTTTTACAGGGGCTGTCCTGTGGGTTGTACGCTGCCCTTCATCAAAATAATTTTTACAGGGGCTGTCCTGTTGGTTGTAAGCTGCCCTTCATCAAAATCATTTTTACAGGGGCTGTCCTGTGTGGTGTACGCTGCCCTTCATCAAATCATTTTTACAGGGGCTGCCCTGTGTGGTGTAGGGGTACGCTGCCCTGTGCGCTGCCCACTTGTGTCGCTTAGCATAGTCATCCAGCTACCTCGGTGCAACCTTTTGGCCTAAAAACAATATTTTGAGGTGTGAGGTATTCAGAATAGACTGGAATTTGTGGAAATGAAGGTTATTGAGGTTAATAATAGCGTAGGAACAAAAAAAAACAAATTCTGTGATTTTAGCTGTTTTTATGCCTTTTTCAAAAAAAATACAGATCCAAAACCAAAAACCCAAAACCCAGAAACGTGGTTTTGGCCAAACCAATCCAGATCCAAAACACGAAGAAAGATCCAGATCCAAAACATGAAAAGTGTCCGGTGCATACCCCTAAATTGGATTGACCCCTAAATGTTATGATAAATTTTACTACACATGAAAGCTCTGGGGGTATTTACATGTCTGAAAAATGCAGAGGAGCTGCACAAACTTTTATGTGCATGCCCCCATTCTGCTTTCTGAAGTGAATCTGTGCAATTTGTGCATTGAGGCGCAAGGTACATTTATTAGTCGGCATTCAGTATGGAACATCCAGCATCTCCCATTAGAAAGGTTAATGTTTTGTAGTAGCACCATTTTAATTTTAAAACCTTTGCATACAACTGTAAAACAGTTGCAAATGTGCAAAAATAGCCCCATCACATGAGTTGGTCCCATATTGATATTTGATATTTGGCACTGACACAGAATGATCACTGACAATTACTTGACCTATTTCTGGTAGGGCACCAGCCTACTACACCACCAATAACTTCCATGTGTGCTGTAGCCACTAGATATTATTAGGTTCCCCACCTTTTCGTTGTTGTAGCATGAAGATCTAGCCCACCAGGGATGCCATTTGCAGGAGATGCAAGAGCCCTGCAGAGTCACTGATGCCCCATACTATATTTCCTGTCAAATCCACACAATTTTCACACCAAAATTCAGCACAAATAAATATATATAGCTAGATGAAGGATAGAATAGTTCCTGTTAGGCCCCTGATAGTGGATTGACCACATTCAAACTTCCCTGAGCCCTTGCAAATTGGTTTCCCAACAGTCAGGCCTCATTAAAGGTAACTATTTTTGTTTGCATTTATTTGCTGATTGTGCCAATGCTTTGTTGTGCCTTGTATTTTATTGTATCTGTACTGTTATGGTAGTGTTCAGCCGAGATAGGGTAGTGCATTAAATCTAGCTATATTTTTTGTTGCACAGACGTAAATGATGATGATGATGATGGTGATTAGGCGAGTTTCAAGGTAAGACACTTTTGTTTGTCAGGGGACCCTCTCCTCTCTCTAGCAGTTGCACAGTTTGGTGACCGTGGGGGAACTGTTTCCCGCTATGAACACCTGTAGTGCTTTGCCACAGCTCACAATAAAACTGTGGGAAGAACGCCAAGGGGAAAGCTGCCCTCGTCCAGCTGTTTGCCCTGAACACTCCCACATGGCGAGTGTGCGCAGGTCATCATACTCCTGTTTCTGTTTTCAGGAATGTGTTCCTGGTTGCTGTGGGTGGGTAACACTGGGTTGGTTCTAGGCATTAGGTTGGTTCATCCGGATCAGATAGACAGCCTCTCTACATATGAGAAGTGAAGATAACTTACGCCAAAGAAAAAGGTCCAACAAAGATTAGGAGTATGCAGCTCCAAATTTTGGAACTCAACCAATAAGTTCCTAGAAAATAATAGAATCTAATGGGCTGTGCTCCAGCGCTTCCCCAACCTTTAGCCTCAAGGTGTGTTGGTTATTTTGGCTGAGAAAGCAGACAGAGATCTGCGATATGTGTGGAAGCTATTATAGCCATGCATGGGCTAACTTTTAGAATACCTGGGGATGTGTTTTTTTATTACGTTTGATAAATGGAAATTTTTTTTAACTTGAAACCTATAGAGATCAGTAATACCCTTTTCACATCGCAATTGGCAGGTTGCACCTGGGATTTGTACATGCGTCGATCCCTGGTGCGACCTGCCTGAGACCCCTTTCGGACTGGCGGCCCGACCCGGCAATAATGCCATGTCGATGCTGTCACCGCCATCGCTGCTGAGCCGGTGATTGGAGATGAGATCATCTCCAAGCGCCGGCTCTCCGTATGCAGTTAACGGGTCCTGGGACACCTCGACTCGGGTTACCCTTTTACAGTGCACCAAGAGCTGGGTTGAACTCGCGTTCAACCTTGCTCGTTACCCAGGTTGAAATGCCGGCCCGGGTTATTTCAACTGGGCCCTTTCAGATTGTGCAGTAACCTAGGTTGCTGCACGTTCATGTGCAGTAACCCAGGTTATTTGATGGCAGTTTGAAAGGGGTATAAAAGGTAATGAAATTGTCCTACAATTGTATTGAGGTTAAGCAGGGCCGGTGCTATGTTACTCCACACCAAGCGCTGTCCTGTGCTCCCCCTCCACCTCATCCCTCCCCCTGAGCTTATACTAATAACATAGTTCCTCCGGAGCCAAACCCTCGCACCCTTGTGAGGACACACGCATGGAACGTGCCTCCAGAATGCCCTGAGGTAAAGGTGGCAATATAAATTTTACACAATTTTTTCTACCCACTCACAGAAGTCAGGGAACATATTTAGTAATGTGACATAAGACATCCCTCTATAGTCAGTGAATAAAAGTAAAGAGGAGAGTAGTAATTCCATCGCATAGTTTCACAGCTAAAGGTTTTCAAAGTAACCACATATGTAGGTATCAAGAAGATTTTGATCATTAGAGAGTTTCAGGAAAAGGGTCAATACAATAAATGGAAATAAAAATTGTTAAATCTGTAAAAAACAGAAAATTTAACTTTGGAGCCAGTTAAACGAGTTAAGCTTAAAAATGAAGTCCTACTTGCAGTGAATGTGTCATCTACCAGATTCACAGATGTCTCCAACTGCTACATCATGCCACTTTCATCTTACTACGCCTCTGATGAAGCTGTGTGATCAGGGAAACGCGTTAGCCTGCTGCTGCTCTGAGCTAAAACTTGCACTTCATTTGCTGTGATTCTCTTCCACTGGAATTACTTAGTACATGAGAAAAATATAGTTTTAATATGTTTTATATGTGCATTCATTTTTAATTGTTTTTAGATCCGAATGTTTACTAAATCAAAATATTGTATATCACACATTCTATACAATTTTTATAATATATATATTGCACAAATCTGTGCTCATACTTTTGTTATTTTCATCTGTTATTCTCACCTTACTACGTGGCTTATGATGAGGATGTTAATTTCCCTTCCCCTACATACTTTGTACATGAAGGGGAGGGGCATTGACAACCTTTTGTGGGGATGGATTGGCATTACTTGGACATAGGGACTGGTTTGGACTGGCCCAACTTTTTAGGGCCTGCCTTAGCCATTGCTTGCCATTAGCCATTGCTAGAATCTTGCCTGCTGTGGAGGCTTGCCTATCCTGTGGAGGCTTGTCTATCCTGTGGAGGCTTGCCTATCCTGTGGAGGCTTGTCTATCCTGTGGAGGCTTGCCTATCCTGTGGAGGCTTGCCTATTCTGTGGAATCTGGCATCTTATTGTTTTTTGCCAGTTTATTCCCTCCCCTCCTACATCCTTTCATTCACTGTACACCTAGAGGCACATATCAGCACAATTCTACAGCTGATGGAAAACCGACTAGACTGTTGGCTCCCTTCCAGGCTACCTTCATCCATTCACTAGGCTATAATGTGCACTGAACACAGTATATATTTCAACACATTTATGATTATGCTTCAAATAAAGTTTTTTTTTTTTTAAATTACCTCCCCTCCAAAGACCATCGCGACCATCTTTTTGGCCGCTCGCATATGCTGTGGGTGGTCACCCACAGCTATGCGAGCGGCCAGGAGGCCGCTCCATTTTCAGGTAGGAGGGCACTGATTCAGAGCGAGTGCTCTGGTCAGAGCGTTCAGCTCTGAATCAGGCCCAGAGCTCTTTTGACATTCATGGAAAGCAAGACAGGATTGTTTTTGCTTAATATATTTTATATACACATAGTTACTTCTTTCAAATGGAAAAAAAGGAAACTCTACATGCAGCCTGATTTATGCTCTATTCTGCAGAGATTTGGTAATTATGTTCAGTGAATGCATTATGGTGACCTGAGAACTGGTGTCCCCTTTATGACCTTAGAATAGGAAATAAATTATTACAGCTGTGTTTATTTCCATTTACCAGATGTTAAAAACAATATTTGGCCATCATTTGACCACAATGATGTATTTGTTCATGCACATTATACTCTATAGAAATATATCTTTAGAGGTACATTTAAGTAATGATGGGCACTGTTGTTTATCTCTTTATCAGTATCTATTGCTGCTTGGGAACATACCTAACAAGCCTCAGTGATTTAGGGGGTCATCACCTCAGATAATCTTCCTATTCACTAAGTAACCTCCCAATGAGTTGTGCATAAGTTTTGGTCATGGAGAGCCATGCAATTTTGATGGGCATTTCTGGGCGTTAAACTGGGTAGGTGGCTAACAGACGTGGACGTGGACGTGTTGTGAGCATGCTGGTGTCAGTCAGCAACTGCATTTAAAGATGCAGCTGCACGAACACCTGTGGCCATGGTCAGTTGGACATTCTGTGCCTGCCACATGCATGTACAGCGTCTGATAGTGCGCCAATAATGCATCTCTGTACGCACATTGGCGGAATTGCGCCACAGCCGGTGAGCATCTCAATAGGACGCCTTTCGGCCATGGCATTACTATGAAGATACAGTAGTGGCTGCAGCACAAGACACAGCCGCTTCTGCATTTGCGTCCTCCTCTGAATCACCCCGTGACTGGGCAGGAGATTCGAATTGCATAATATGGGAGGTGTGTACTGACAGTGGCACCTGATTGGACAGGTCCCAAAGGGTTTGGGTATGAAATACTGGCAGTTGGGAACCCTGCTGTCAAAATACCATCAGCGGCATCCCGATGCTCAGTGTCCCGACAGGTGTACGTAACTATGCTAACCCTCACCCCTTATGCCTCTAACCCTAACCCTCCTCTTTTGCACCATAACCCTCCCCACCCCGCACCCTAACCCTCAGCGTTAGTGCCTAAACCTAACCCTACCCCCTTGGCGCCTAAACCTAATCCTCCCCCCTTTGTGCCTAACCCTAAACCACCCAGAGGTCCCTAAACCGAACCCCCCCCCCACTCCGGATCCTAACCCTAAGATCAGTTTACTTGGAGTTCAAAAGATTTATTCGCATAAAGAAATATAAAGAGTACCGTCCAACAATGCGCATGCGCGGTTGGCACCAACACAATGCTTCCATTCTGAACGCACTAACTGCAAGGGTCAGTGTGGTACATTTATAGACAGCAAACCATACACAATAGGAGTAACCTTAGTAACATATATTACAGTTTAGATAAACTGGTCACTACACAATAGATTACAGGTAAAAACAATGCAACTGGTCAAGCTCGTGGTAACCTCTTGTCATCATTGTTGTATCCATGTATGCGGCTGTCAGGATTTTGGCATCGGTATCTAAACTGGCATTGGGATAAGGGCGCCTATGCTTAGTCCCGGGTCGGGATTCCAACGCTGGGATTTCAACAGTCGGCATCCCATCCGTCCTAAAGCCACCCACCATGGTGCCACATTCATTCAATATCTCCTGTCCTAGAAGCTCAGGAAGGTAGAAGGTGACACAGCTCCTCTCCCAGGGGTGTATCTATAATGGGTGCAAGGTGTGCGGTGCACACAGGTCCCTGTGTCCAGTGCGACCCACACCGCACACCCTGCACCCATATAGTTTCATACTTACCCGTCCATAGTCACCAGTGTGCTGCTCCGTGGCACCGGCCGGCGCTGCAGAGCAGCAAAAATCAATTTTCCGGTGACTCTGCGCATGCGCAGTCCTGCTGTCCCCGGGAAAAAGGTGCAGGCGCCGTTTTCCTGTTGACCCGAGCTTGCGCAGTAGATTCTGGCACTAAGCCAGAAACTACTGCTGCACCACCTGCTGCAGCACTGCACGAGAGAGGAGGGGGCCCGCATTGAGTCTGCACACAGGCCCCCTCCTCTCTTAAAAATGCCCCTGTCCTCTGCTGCCCATTAGCAACGTGCCACAGCTGGTATAAGGCAATGGTGGGACCATGGGGGAGGGACCCTAACTAATGTATTAACTGAGGGGTACTTAACAAAGAGGGAAATGACCCAAGGTGGACAGCACTGGCTGCTGGTTGTATTATATTGTATGTATGTATTTAAAAAATTAAATAACCATAATAAAGATAATTAAGAAATAAGATAAATAGCATTCTGAAAAAATAAATACTCTACTGTAATTAGAGGTATGGAGAGTATATAGTATGTGGCAATTCAGCTACTTAGGGCAGTGCCGTAGCACAGTTCAGAGGCTCCCGGTGCCAGCGCAACCCATCATGATTTCACACAAGCGCCAGGGGATCAGGAGGATGGTCAGCGGTCTGTGGCTTTCTATGTAGCTGAGTGCCTCCCAAAGCACCATGCAAGCTGTCAACAGGCACTGTCAGGGAAACGGTGGCATCAGTCATAAACTCATAATTAGGGCCCTGACTTCAGGGGCAATTCAATTACTGGCAATGTGGCGCTGAGTATGGCCATGATGCACACTTATCATATATAGTTACAGTACCCCCGACATTGTGAGTTTTCCTGCACAGCTCTATTGTGTCAGATATAAAACTCAGGGGGTTTTCTATAATGGGTAATGGGTGTGCGGTACATACGGGCCCCCGAGTCCAGGGGGACCCGCACTGTACACCATGCATCCATATTAACTAAAACTTACCTCTCTGAGGTCCCGCGTCGAGTCTCAGCGCTGCTCAAAATGCCGGAAAATGGCCATCGCAGCCATTTTTCCGCCGTTTTGTGCATGCGCTGTGAGGAAATCGCAGTAGACTCTGGGCAACACGTTGAATTAAATCACCCTTGACAGAGCAATATATTAGAAGGTATGTCCGCCATTGAGTGGGCAATGGATACTGCTATTAGTGAGTTTCATACTTTATCTCATCAGACCATAAAGTATCCCTGATAATATTTGCCATTCCTGTATCTTAACTTGGCTTGCTATTGTGAAGACTTCATTATAAGGATATCATTCCAAGGATTTAGGGGTCTATTTACTAAGCAGTGTTAGGAGACAGAGTGAAAAGTGATAAGGTGCCAGCCAATCAACTCCTAACTGCCATCTCACAGGCTGTGTTTGAAAAATTACAGTGGAATTTAATATATGAAAAAGGTAAAATGCTTACAGATTATAAAAACAATTAGTAACAAGATGACATAACGTACAGCAAAAGAAATATAGTCTAAAAGGAGACTGTATCAGAGTATAAACTTACATATGAGTTGTATAATCTGCATCAAGGGAAACTGGCTTGGAAAAATAGACAATTTACTCTATCAATTTGATTGATTTCCCAAAAGTCTGCCAATTTTCTATCTACTGACAATTTTCTATCTAATACACAAAGGGCCTGATTCAGAGGCGCTCGCTGTTTGCGAGCGCTCGCTCTAAATCAGGGCATTCTTTTTTTTTTCCCGGCCTCCAGCCGCTCGCACAGCTGTGGGTGACCACCCACAGCTTGCGCGAGCGGCCTGGCGATGGTCGCGATTATCGCGACTATCAGGCTTGCGTCGTTACCCTGCGGGAGGGTCTGAGCTCCCGCAAGCCCGAGTGGATTTCCTGCTCTAATAGAACAGGAAGTCCACTACTGACATCACGAGTGACGTCAGTAGGGCCGCCCACAAACGCCAGGCATTCCTTAGGGAACACCTGCATTTGTGCAGCCACCCCCCCTCCCCGCCTACAAAACGGGGCCAGCTGTCATTCACCATCAACAGCCGCCCCGTCTTGTAGCGAGCCCCGGAGCGACTGAACTTCAGTCTCTTGCTGAGGCTCGCGCATGCATCTGCCGGAGGCGGCGCATGCGCAGGGGCCAAACATCGACCCGCTTGCGAGTGATATGCGCTTGTGAGCGGGTCTGAATCAGGCCCAAAAGTATTTAATGATTTTCCACTGGGTGGGCACTCAGAGAACAGGGTCTATGCTATAACGATACTAGATCAGAACCTCTATATACCCCTGCCTGTACCTTCTAAAACCCTTCCTATAAACCTCTAAGGATGACGCTAATTTGCGTACGCAGTCATACAATAAATAAAGACCTAGACGTGGAATCTGTGGTTCCAAAGCACAAGTGTTATTCAGGTAAAAGTTCAGATAGTTACACGCAATTGATCAAGACACAATTTAGGCGCAAAAGGAAAATTATACAGACCCAAGTACAGTATACATACGCAGGCGCTTCCGGACCCGGAGATAGGCATCAGCAAGAGACCCCTAGTCATACAGCGTTCAGCACGAAGACTGAGAACCAGTGTTCGTGCACACATATTTATACCCCCCAGAATAAACAGGACAATAGGGAAGTTTGTTGCTGGTGTCATTGGTTCCCAGGGGAGAAGCATCTGTTACAGCACATTTAACAGGCTAGTTCGAATAGACTCTCCCTGCCTCTAACAGCTGGGGATCTTCCTCCCCACCGATAACACCGGAATACTGTAAAAAGAGTATGCATCAGTGCAACTCCAAACACGAATTGTTTAGCATGTATAATACCTTAGTTATCAAATATCTTTATTTCTCAGCATTTAAACTAACTGAACCAACTGAAATCATACACTTTAAAGCGTATTGAACCTTATGTGTGAATATGTAATGTTTGGGTATTCAGGGTTTGATATAAGGACGCTAGTTAACTTGGGGCAGATGCGTGCGCATAAAGCTAATAAAACAGCTGTTTTATACAAAGTCCTTTGCATTCGCTAATATGCGACTAGTTAACAGCACAATTGTGTGTATTAATGTGTGTATGAGAAATAGTGAAAGATGCAAATGCATGGTGCTATTAGTATTATCGCCACATGTACTAAAATGTGAGTTTATCTAAAATGGCGCTTAGGCGGCCATTCGCAAAATGGCGTCTTGCGATCTAATTTTCAAGATGGCGTTTTGCGGCCATTCGCAAGATGCCGTCGCCGCGATTACATTTTAAACTGAACTTGTCTCAGCCAATTATTCAGCTTCGACAGTCCACCCTTTTATAGCAAACAACATGCTATCACAATCTGCTATTAGAATTTAATTTAGGCTTATATTTACATATTATTTGGTGTTATTATGGGATGGCACAAGGTGGTTCTTTATCCATCAATAATGTGTCTCTGGGTGGGGACATAAAACTACTATCATACGCACACCGCAGATCTTGGAAGATCATGTGAAAGGTGTGGGAATGCACAAGTCTTATAATAGATGTCTTGAGACTTTACATTATCTGAGGTGTTCTATGAATAACATTTCAATAATACATTCTATGCATGTCTAAATATAATACATCAAACGATTGTATTTCCTAGTTCAGGGTTGTAATGGAGTTCTATATTCACCTCGGTATACATATTGTCATTACTGACCACCATCAGTTTCATTCTTTCGTTTCACTCTGTTTTTACATTTTCCACACTTCAACACAATAGGAACACACCGGACGCATATGCCAATTATTATGATGACAATCAGTATAAGGATTAAGAATTTGCCTATGCTGGCGATCACTTCCTGGACCCATTCCCCTAGACCTGAGAACCATTTCACTGGGTTCAGCCATGACACCCATCCTTCTATCTTTTCCCCTACTTCAGCCGCTGAAGAGTTATGGTTCTTGCGAAATTCCCACTTTAGCTGCAGAATTTCATCCATCTTCTGGTCTATCACCTCCTTAGGGTCGCTGGTATCATTGGTGACATAGGTGCAACATTTTACTCCAAATTGGGTGGCCAATGTTACGCAATACCCTCCAGTAACAGCAGTTAAATAATTCAACACTAGCCTGTGTTGCACCAGTTCTTTCTTGTACGCTTGCAATTCTCTCCCTGTATACCTGAATGTGTCATCGTACATCTCGGTGATATTATCTATTAATTTACCAAGTTCCTGGATATATATAAAATTTAATGTACCCCGAGCGATCCTGGTGGGGTCCAATGCGACCAGAACTTGAAAGCCAGTTGTCTCACTGATTAACTGAGTGGCTTTATGTATATCACCAGGTACCATATTTCTTTTGCCTCTGTGTTCATATTGTGTGTGAAGATATGGTGACGGTGTGTTTTTATGTATACCCAGCATTTCAACATGTGTGAGAGTCATAACTTCTGGGACTACTCTTCCCAGGTAACACAAACCTTCAGAACTCGGGGAGAGCCATTTATACGCTTTTCTTCCACAGATGAAATATACATTATCAGGGAGAACATAAGGAATGGTATGCATCATTATCATTAAGCACATTTCCCTTGCAAACAATCCTATTTCTGGTTCTTCCATCTGGTACATGCAAGTTTCTGGCTGTATTATTTTAGCACAATAACCATTTGGCACCTTACCAATAATTTCTTTGGTGGAACTCAATGTATACCGATACCTAAAATGTTTCCCACCAGACTTAATGGAGCGCAGCAGATCATGGTTTATGGACTCATTATCAGCTCTTTGTGAGAAGGTCATTGTCTGATTATTCCCCGTCACTTCCCAACTCCCGGGTTTATTGGAGTTGGTTATGTTTAAACACAAAAGTGATCTATCTACTTGGAATTGATAGAGTTTGAAATGAGGTGGTTTGGATGAGAGGAATTTTCCATCCAATGTTTTCCCTTTTTGCAATTCTAAAATTTCCGTGATATTCAGCGGGAATGGCACCAACCCTACGTTATGCTGTCCCTGGGGCACATGTGAACACACCCAGCAATCAGTTTGATTTAACACTTTGCCTACCATGCTATGATAATCCTCTAGAGGATACCCACCCCAGTACGGATTATATTTAGGTTGGCACTGTTGGATACAGTTCTCATCAACTAGGGACCCACAAAGCTCAGAAATACAGGAATCTTCAGACGATAACCCTCCACACCTTCCCCGAGTATCCGGAATGACAGCTCTTTTAACAATAACAGTACTAAGATTGGAAATACACTCCCCTGATTGGCATTGCACTCCTCCTGATTCCACTCCATCAGCACTGCCATCAGCTCCCGTTTCCTCAATCGGTCCCCCATCACAGACACTGGATATCCCCGGACTGACCAGGATGGTGAACACTTTAAAAGAGAATATGAAAATGAAACAGCAGGCCCGTCCATTGTCACAACAAGACTTGCAAATTTCTCTCAGTTCAGGTATCTTACTACGACCTTTTCAATCCCCCTGGAACAAGCTCGCGAGCGACAGGTCCACGCTATCAGCTTTGTCTCCGACTTGTTTCTCCACCGGTTGATTGACCTTTTTGCAGTGAGTGGAATGGACCCAGGTATCTCTCTCGGTCACCTTCAAAGATGTAGTACTCATCAGCAGCACCTGGTATGGACCTTCCCACCGATCAGTCAAACAACCTGAACGCAAGAAATTTCTGATCATTATATATTCTCCTGGTTCAACATCATGACAGTTCATTTCAGGCATATCATTAGACAACAATTTCAGTTTCTGCTGCTGTTGCTTTAACTGCTTACTCATTGATATAGGATACTTCACAGTAACCTCGTTGTTACCCTTTAGATCTTCCTGTGGACTTATAATCAAATGAGGTTGTCTACCGAACAATATTTCCAATGGGGATAGATTCAGAGGAGGTCTAGGAGTGGTCCTTATGCTATGTAGGACCAAAGGTAACGCTTCTGGCCATCCTAATCCAGTCTCTGCCATGATTTTACTTAGCTTATTTTTAATAGTCCCGTTCATCCTCTCTACCTTGGCACTGGCTTGCGGTCAGGAGGGGGTGTGAAGTCGGCTATTAATACCCATCAGCTTACACATATTTTGAAAAACATCACCTGTGAAATGGGTACCCCTATCACTCTCGATGATTTTAGGGATACCGTACCTGCATACAAATTCCTGAACTATTTTCTTGGCAGTAAACGCAGCAATATTAGTGGCTGCTGGGTAAGCCTCAACCCAGTTAGAAAATACGTCTGTGCACACTAATACATACTTAAGGTTCCTGCAGGGTGGTAATTGGATGAAATCAATTTGTATCACCTGGAAAGGTCCATAAGTCGGTGGAATGTGGGACGGTTCCGTAGGGATCGCTTTCCCTATGTTCTTTCTCAAGCAGGTCAGACAGGACATTGCTATCTTCTCTGCTTGTGAAGAAAAACCTGGTGCGCACCAGTATGCCCTTACCAACTTGCACATACCCTGTTTACCCAGATGAGTCAAGCCATGTGCTGCCTCAGCCAGGCTGGGGTGATATGCCTTGGGGACTACTGGCTTACAATGTCCATCCCTCCAGAGCCCAGTGGACTCTTGCCCACATCCCTTGGACTTCCAAATGGATTTTTCCTGAATTGAACACAATTTCAGCATATCAATAGTTTGAAATGACATAATTGTTTCAGTTGGAGGAAACATTTTTAACCCTGCTGCTCATATTGCAGCTTCATCAGCTCTGTTGTTGCCCAGTGACACCGGGTCATCCTCACATGTGTGGGCTTTGCATTTAATTACTGCCACTGCTTTGGGCAGTTGGATTGCTTCTAAAAGATGTTTTATGTGTCGGGAATGTGCAACTGGTGTGCCTGCTGCTGTCATAAAATTTCTCAGACGCCACAGAGCCCCAAAATCGTGCACCACCCCGAATGCGTACCTCGAGTCAGTGTAAATATTAGCAGATTTACCTGCTGCCAGTTCACATGCTCTAGTCAGTGCTACTAACTCTGCCACCTGGGCTGAGTGAGGAGGACCGAGAGGTTTAGCTTCTATGATGTCTGTGTCATTTACAACAGCATAACCTGTACATAATTCACCTGTGTCTGTTTATCTATGACAACTCCCATCCATATAAAAAGTTACATCCACATTCTCTAAAGGTGTGTCATGTATGTCAGGTCTAGCAGTAAAGGTCTGGTTCAGATGTGTCATACAATCGTGCGTATCATTATGTCTGCCGAACTCACCTCCCGCCAGCAGCTCCTCTCCTTCCACCCTTTGTACATCATGTTGTACATATGGTAGGTATGTTGCTGGATTCAGCGTACTGCAACGTTTAACAGTAATATTTGCAGGAGCGATTAGAGCTAGTTACCATTTGGTGAACCTAGCCGAGGAGATGTGTCTGGTTTGAGCTGAGTTCAACAGAGCAGATACAGCATGGGGAGTGTAGACAATCATATCATGGCCCAATACTACGTCCTCACTTTTACTCACCAATAAAGCGGTAGCTGTTACACTTCTCAAACAGGTGGGGAGTGATCTTGCTACCGTGTCCAATTAGGCACTGTAGTATGCTACGGGCCTACTGGTATCACCATGTTTTTGTGTAAGGACACCTGCAGCACAACCATCAGCTTCCGTACAATGCAAATCAAAAGGTTTTTCATAATCGGGTATTCCCAATGCAGGAGCTCTTGTCAGACCATCCTTAAGATTAAGGAAAGCCTGGTCTGATTCCTCTGTGTGTATGACATGATCGGGCTTTGAGGAAGAGACTAATTCCTGTAAAGGTAAGGCCAAAATAGAAAAACCTGGTATCCACATTCTACAGTATCCACACATTCCCAAGAAGGTATGAATTTGCTGTTGATTCTGCGGCAGTGTCATGTTTTGTATGGTCTGGATTCTATCTGTTGTAAGGTGTCGTAACCCCTGGGTTAGGCAGTATCCCAATTATTTTACTCTGGATTGGCACGGCTGTAGTTTGTCCTTAGCCACCTTGTGACCTGTTTGTGAGAGATGAAGTAACAAAAGTTTAGTATCATTCAAACATGACATAAACGAGTCAGAACATAGCAATAAATCGTCCACATAGTGAATTAGAACAGATCCATTGGCAGGTTGAAAAGATTGTAAACAGTTGTGCAATGCCCGGGAGAAGATACTGGGGCTGTCTATCAAACCTTGGGGTAATCGTGTCCATGTGTATTGTAAACCTCTGTATGTAAAGGCGAATAGATACTGACAGTCAGGATGGAGAGGCACAGAGAAGAAAGCTGAACAGAGGTCAATGACAGTGAAATGGGTTGCATTTGGTGGGATTTGCATCAAAATGACAGCTGGATTCGGCACTACGGGGAATTGGCTCTCTACTACCTTATTAACACCTCTAAGGTCTTGTCACAGCCTATAACCCCTCCCACCACTCTTCTTCACTGGAAAGATGGGACTGTTGGCTACACTAGCTGTATGAACTAAAATTCCCTGTTGCAATAATCGCTCAATTATTGGAAAAACCCCTAATTCTACCTCCTGCTTTAGTGGGTACTGGGGAATTTTTGGAGCTTGCCTTCCACTTTTTAAATTTACCATTACTGGGCTTACGTTTGCGATTAATCCAGTGTCCTGTCCATCTTTAGTCCAAAGGGAATCTGGAATTAGGGACAACATTTCATCTACCTGTGATGGGGTTTCATTTAAAACTGTAGAGTGATACATTATCCTTTGAGGAGTGTCTAACATATCCCGCACCTCGTATACCATTCTCTCTGGGATATCTAAAAATACACCATCGGGGGTGCAATATATAACACATCCCATCTTACATAACAAGTCTCTGCCCAGTAGGTTAGTAGGAGCCGCAGCAGCCAGAAGAAAAGAATGCCTGGTATGCAACGGCCCAATAGTAACCTCTGTGGACTTTGTTAAAGGATAATGTTCCACTTTACCTGTTACACCCATTGTTGGTTCTGTCTCGTTGGTCAACTGCAAATTAACGGGAGATTTTATCACCGACCTGGTCGCCCCTGTGTCTACAAGAAAAGGATATTCAGTACCAGCTACATCAACCATCATGACCGGTTCTTCCCTAGTACTTCCCGTTAACCTGACCATCTGTAGACTACAGGTATGACCTGACCCCTAGCGTTGGCTACCATTCTCCAATAAAGCATTTACGGCAACAATTGGAGCTGGTGCTTGCTGAACATTTGCTGGCCTCTGTGCATATCCCTTATGGGGATATCTAGGTGTTCCCTGATGTGGGATCCCTACTCCTTTTACTGTACAGTTTCTACTTAAGTGTCCTGTTTGTTTACAGTTAAAACAGGTTCGTGTTTCGGGTGAAGACATGTGGTATTGTGAGGTCTGCGCAGAGGGTAAAGGTGGTGGATATGGGTAAGGATAGGGAGGGTAAGGGTATTGTGGGGGATAAGAAGTTGGTGGATAGCCTGGGACCTGTGGTTGTATCGGGTTAGTGGGATAGAGTTGTGTTTGTTGTTGAGTGGGGTTAGTGAGAGCACATACTTGTTCAGAAGTGAGTGTGTGTGCAAGTGCAAGTGTGTCTGTTGGCTGTGATGTTACCGTCATTCCCTCCAGAGCTTGTATACTGACAGCCATTAGTTTTTCGCTCTGGGCTTCTCTCTTTTTGGAGATGTTTTTATCATGTTCAATGGTGGTTTCTATGAGGGTATCTATTGTAAGTCCCCGCCAGCCAGGCTGTGAGGTCTGAACCCGAGTTTTTAAACTCTCTTTCAGACTGTCCACAAGTACCGTAACTATCATTCCCCTGTGGTGAGTGCTATCTTTAATATCTTTTATCACAGTGTACTGGGTGATAGCCTGTGGAGCCCGATCGCAGTAATCTTCTGCAGTCTCGCTCTCTTTCTGTTTAATGGTGAAAATTTTGTTCCAGTTAACTACTACTGGAAAATATATACCCAATTGAGTTACAATGTGGGAAATGTTACCTTGGTTTACTTGGTCTGTTAAGGGAACGTCACCATCCAATACACAATCCGTGATAAATTTTGTCACGTCGGTATTGCGTGGCAGACAGGCCCTTAACACCACACGCCAATCTTTATTAGTGGGCTCATGTGAACTACCCAAATTTCTCAAAAATCTTTGACATTTGGCTAATTCCTTTTTGGGATTGGGGAAATCATTTATGATGGAATTTAGTTCTGCTCTTGTCCAAGGACAATGCATTACTACTTCCCTCGTGGGCACTATACCGTTCGCGTCTGCATTTCCATTTGGAACAGTTATTGTCCGAATGGGATGCAAACCGGTAGCGCTGCTACCTTTGACCTGGTTACCTGGCTGGGGGTTTAGTCTGCTGCTGCTGCGTATGGTATGAACAACTTCCTCTACGGGTGCAGAGGGCATTAACACTTCCCTTGCTGTTACCGATGGAGATGGCGGCACCACTCGCGATTGTGGTGATGCAGCATCTATCATCTGCACAGCATGGGAAATGGCAGACATTACAATAGGCTCATCATCTGCATCATGAACATTTTCTTTATAGTTGCTTAAGAGAGGGTACAAGTTGCTTGTTACATTTTTATGGGTATTTTTGGTAACTGTACTTGCACCTCCATCCACATAAGGTGGGGGAGGTGAGTGTGAACTGCTGGCAATACTCTCCACAACGCTACCTTGCCACACATGCGAGCCAATTTGCGGCTCGCCCGTATTGCAATTCAGCGTTGCGGATGCATTTTCTGGCAATGCGCTCGCGACGCTAGTTTGCGTTGCTTGCACATTTTTAAGCCACGCATCCCCCTCATGCTGCCACAGTTTTAAACATTCAAAATATTTAACCTTTTTCTCTCGGGAGCGCATCAAACTGATGTGATCCCGGACATTGTCTAACACACTTTTATCGAAACTACCAATTCTGGGAAACGGTCTAACACTCTTCCTCATCATATTAAACCATAAATCACAATACCTTATTGCATAAGTATCATACTTGGTATGCATGATACGATGGGCCGATCTGATCGGCGCCTCCATTAGCAGCACATCATTGCCTAACATCTCTACTGTTTGCGTGGCTCCCATTCTGAGACAACTCTTACGCTTTTCAATAAAGATTTAAACCGGTGAAAGACAATCAAGACACTTTCACTTACCTGTGGACGATTTAAGTCGGCGGCGCCCACACATCTGGATAAGATTTAGTAAGGCACCTTCCACACCTGGATAAGATTTGAAAAAGGCAACCTCCACACCCGGATAAGATTTAGTAAGGCGACTTCCACACCTATGAGAGTTTATATGTCGGCTACTCTCACGCACCTCTCTACAACAAAGACAACATGTACACCTGCTACTGTGTATAGAACGGTAAAGCTGCTTACTGAGCAGCTAGACTAACCCTTGCACCTAGCCTTTAAGGATCATACGATACCCTTAACTTTGTTCAACAAATATTCACTGTTGCACACTTTTTTCCTGTGCAGAAAAATACACGTTAACCCAGATAATGGTAATAGAAAAAAATGTAAACCTCAATGGCTTTGTTCAAACACGTGGTAGCACAACCGGAAGTACGTATACGCTATTGTGCGACCAGTCGCATACACAATAATGCAACTACCACACAACCGTATAATGGCTTTTTAACTGCGTACGCAAAAGTGCGTCTTTGCTATGCGCAAACCTGCGACTTAGCCGCATACTCAGTACTGCGACACCCCTTTAAACGTAAGGTTCTATCAACAGAGGAAAACAAACTTTTTCCTCTCTTGTCCCTGGATTCTAGTCAGCTTCCTTGATTCACACGGAGACGGATAACGATCTTTCAGCACAAAGCGGTTGCAGGCAAACCCTGCATGTGGCCACTCCACCCTTTGCTGAAATATCGATAGACGTATGTACCGTGTGAGCAGGTAAGTGACTTCACTACGAGCCCCCAACTAACGATAGTGGATCAGAACCTCTATATACCCCTGCCTGTACCTTCTAAAACCCTTCCTATAAACCTCTAAGGATGACGCTAATATACACAATTTAGGAGCAAAAGGAAAATTATACAGACCCAAGTACAGTATACATACGCAGGCGCTTCCGGACCCGGAGATAGGCATCAGCAAGAGACCCCTAGTCATACACCGTTCAGCACGAAGACTGAGAACCAGCGTTCGTGCACACATATTTATACCCCCCAGAATAAACAGGACAATAGGGAAGTTTGTTGCTGGTGTCATTGGTTCCCAGGGGAGAAGCATCTGTTACAGCACATTTAACAGGCTAGTTCAAATAGACTCTCCCTGCCTCTAACAGCTGGGGATCTTCTTCTTCACGCCCCCTGCAACATCCTAACAGTTGTTCCTAAAATATACATTTTGTTGCTTGTAGGCTCTGCGATCCATAACTCGAGAATGCATGATGCGATCTCCCCACCGATAACACCGGAATACTGTAAAAAGAGTATGCATCAGTACAACTCCAAACATGACTTGTTTAGCATGTATAATACCTTAGTTATCAAATATCTTTATTTCTCAGCATTTAAACTAACTGAACCAACTGAAATCATACACTTTAAAGCGTATTGAACCTTATGTGTGAATATGTAATGTGTGGGTATTCAGGGTTTGATATAAGGACACTAGTTAACTTGGGGCAGATGCGTGCGCATAAAGCTAATAAAACAGCGGTTTCATACAAAGTCCTGTGCATTCGCTAATATGTGACTAGTTAACAGCGCAATTGTGTGTATTAATGTGTGTATGAGAAATGGTGAAAGATGCAAACACATGGTGCTATTAGTATTATCGCCACATGTGCTAAAATGTGAGTTTATCTAAAATGGCGCTTAGGCGGCCATTCGCAAAATGGCTTCTTGCGATCTCATTTTTAAGATGGCGTCTTGCGGCCATTCGCAAGATGGCGTCGCCGCGATTAAATTTTAAACTGAACTTGTCTCAGCCAATTATTCAGCTTCGACAGCTAATATGGGGGAGTGAATTTCTCCTAGGTGGAAATTGTAGTTGCATCACAAATATCCCCAAATCTTATACCAGTTATATCTTCTCCTGGACATTACACAGAGATATAACACCTACTTTAATCAGTTGGGTATAACTTCCCTACATTTACATATCAAATATGATATTATTATATCAGTAAGGCCCATTCAGGAAGCTATGCAATTATTGTAGGTTCCCAATGCATCAGTTATTTAAGCTCTGATTTCTGAAATCATGAAATATGAGACTATATAACCAATATATTTGCCCAATATAGAAAGCCACCCTGGGTTTTCAGAGCAAGTCTCTTTGTGTAACCCCCCACCTACCCCTTTAGGATGGTTCCCTTATGTCTCTTTAGCTATCAAAATTCTCTCTAAGGCCAGGACATAGCTCACCCCATGAGGTGTTTAAAACTGTTCTGTTACCCCTAAAGGTGACAATGTTAGATAGAAGCTCCGGGGTCTGCTAGTACCATGCAATGTCAGCTGATAAGGGTGTAGTATTTAAGAGAATGAATATCAAGACCTGCAATCAGGCCTTGGCCTTTCATTGTAATGGCTGCATTCTAAGGGAGTCATTCCAAGGTTACAGAGTAATAACTGTAGTTTAAACTGGATTTGGTCTGGAGTGTGCCCAATTCTCTAATATTAACAATAGCACAATTTCTCAATCATTAGAAACTCTGCATGCTAATTCTCAATTCCACCTCCTGCAACCTCACCTGCTAATTGTACACATTGTTGCTTAGCATTAATTATTATTATTACTGCATTCTGTCTTCACACATTTTGAAATATGGCATCTATGTTATTAATCTATTTGACCATGTTATTCTATATGCTCTATACAGACTGCTTTGTATGTCTCTCCTTAATGCTGCATCATGGACTCCCTACTCTACCATCCCTCCGCTGTCCCCTTCTTCCCAATCCCACTTACCCACTATCTACTCCCACTTAAACCTACTGTACTTTGTTTTCTTTGTAATGACCCACTGCATATTATCTGTGAATTTCTCATTCTGCCCACTGAAACCTATGCAGAGCACCCTAGATGGCTGCTTCACCTGGTACTTTCAAGAACAAAATGAACTACTCATTGTACTATTTATGCAGTGGGTATCATGTTAGTCACTGTTCATTGTATCCTTGTGGGTCTTATTTTCATGTATCGCTAATCGCACATTGTAACCAATGTAGTTCAGCCAACATGGCTGCCTCGTCTGGTACTCTATTTTGTAGAATGAACGCATTGTTCTGATGATTTTGCAAGGATCTCATCCAGTATTTTTTATCTCACCCCCTTATGTTTCATCAATTCCAGGCATTGCCTATTAGGCCCAGTGCAATCCTATTTCTGCCTCACCAGGATCTTTGTGGATAGGATGCATAATCCTTGGAAATGATGATCCAAAATGGCTGCCTCACCTCTGTATGATATTCATGATTTCTGTATTTCATGCAAATCTTAACCTTTGTATTATGTTCATACTATCTTGCAAGCGCCTTGAGTGCTATTGGAGAATAGTGCTATGTAAATAAAATAATAATAATAACAACTTAGGGATTTATTTTATTAGGAAAAAGCATAGTCTTATTGTGCAATCATAAAATGGGCACCAAAGACTAAACCTTATTTAAATGATGAGTTGGTACTTCTGTATCTTTGCGGCCCCCTGGTTACGCTACTTACGTATCTTCACTATTCAGTGAAGATACGTAAGTAGCGTAAACTTGAGGAAATACCATTAGGCCCCTTGCGGGCTCACTTCGCTCGCCACGCTGCAGGCACGGTGGCGCGCTTTGCTTGCCACATGGATTTATTCCCTCTCCATGCCCACTTGGATGGTAGGGAATGATGTTGGATGGTAGGGAATGACGTTGGACATTAGCGTAAAGATGAGCCAGTGTCTAACGTCATTCCCTACCATCCAACGTCATTCCCTACCATCCAAGTGGGTATGGAGGGGGAATAAATCCATGTTGCGAGCGAAGCGAGCCACCGTGCCCGCAAGGGGCCAAATAGTATTTCCTGGTTACGCTACTTACGTAGCGTAACCAGGGGGCCGCAAAGATACGGAAGTACTGATGAGTTTTTCTTAGAGTTGTACAACTTCTTATGTCTAAAAGCAATTTAACTTTAAGTTCCAACCCCTGTTTGTTTGTACTGTAGACTAAAGGACAAATTAATATGTGTGCTGTGGGGTTCTGATACTTTAATCAAGTGTGTAACTATAGTCTGCGTTTTATAATGTGTATATTCCTCTCACACCTGCGTTTTAGTGCTCTCTTGGTAATGGAGGTTTTATGTAAAGGCAGGTCAGACTTACATAATTTCCTATTCAGCTCACATTTGCATATTTCCTAACTGGGAGGTGAATACTTCCCTTTAAGTCATCGGTAACACGTGCACTATAAAGATGTTCTGTAATTTGCCAGTATTTGAAAATGTAGTCTGCTGTGGGGTCTATGTGACAGATTTGTGAGGTCTTCATGTAGTTCTTTAGCTGTTAAATAAAACTTTTTTCATTGGATGAAAACAATATCGACCCAAGGTGGCTATAAACTTGCCAACTCCAGCATAAAAACAGGGTTTCACAATTAATGAGTCAGCAACCTACATACCTACAGCAGTTCTAGACACAAAACACATATTCATACTGTAAATTCATTATTCCAGATATTATGCGTTGTTCATGTGTTGCAACTATTTATTATTCTTCACATTAACAAAGATGATCTAGTAATTTTCTATAGTATGTTTATAGACTGAGTGGATCAGACTGAGTGCAATGACACAAAAAGACAGATTAGCTAAACACGTTGCAGACTGGTTAGACAAATAGATCATTATTGACCAGGTTGGGGACATTTTTATTCGTGGTAATGGAAAAAAATGACATAATTGGTTTCTTCATTTATTTAAAATTATATTTTTATACCGTGTCAAATTCTCAAAATAACATTATTACTTACACATAAAGAGTTGTTTCAAAATGTTTTCTTAACTATAAACTACATTTTTATCTTAAGGATTGTTTTAATAGATAGATAGATAGATAGATAGATAGATAGATAGATAGATAGATCGATCGATCGATAGATAGTGATTGTGTTGTGTTTGGGTAACAGTATATAAGTTAATTATTGTCTCAAAGATAAAAATTAGCTTTAAAATGCTTAAAAAGGCTGATCTGTGCAATTATTTAAAACAAATGCTAAAAAATCGTAAAAAGGAAACTTTTTTGTTTAAATACGAAAAAGTTTTTGAAAAATGAAAAAGTTGTTTTTTTGGGTCATCATTTGAAGCCACTTTTTTCACCCCAAAAATAACATGTAATTATGAAACCAATTAAGCTAAATGAAAACTTCCAATTGCCTAATTAGTCATTAGGGTTGTCCAAGGGGTTCTAAACCAAGTACCAACATTTTTACCATGAAATAGGGATGTTTTCCAGCTTTCCACCTGCTCCTGAGTTGAAAAAAAAACTGCAGTAATTTCCTATTGAAATTACCGTGGATGAAATGCTTGCATGTAATTGAATAGCAAGACCTTGCGCCTGCGAGAAAAAACCCATGGTGCGAGATTTTTTTGGCCAATTGAATATGCCCCTTTATATTTAAGTGTATTTCTTTTAATTACCATGATGGTGACCCACAAATTAACCTTGATGTGTAATATTGAGATGCAGAGGTAATTATTTGTCTGAGAAGATGCCATGTGAAAGGGAGGCTGGCAGATTATGTATAGCCCAGTAGGACTGCCAGCAAATGATCCAACAGACAGATAATGATAATTTTATGGGGTCTTAAGCATTCTGGTTTTTCTCTAGTCACCAACATGAGGTTGAACTGGGGAGGGTCACACCTCCATACCCTAGTGACAGCATGCTCTGGACAATGGCCATAATATCTAATTAGCATCTCCAGAAAACAATGAGACTGTAGAGGGGGCTGTGTGACCTCCCAAGAAGGTATGAAATACAATGGAGGACTCTAAAACTTTATACAATTCTTGGGAGCCAATCTGACATTGGCAATTCCTCCACCTTCTTGCATCTCCCCACAAACAGATTCACATAAGTGGGACTGTTAATTGTATCCTTTTTGTTTATAAGAAAACTATTTGCCTAAGACTTTCTTTGAATATCATTCTTATTGTTTTTGTATACACTTTAAGCATTGTGAGTATATTTCTCTTATTAAACTTAATTTAATAAGATTGGTACATAATTCTTACAGGATCCATTTTGCCTATTAATTCAGCCAATTCATGGTACATATCTGAACTACAGGTTACTATTTGAGTAATGATACCTGGGACTTAATTGTAATTGTGTAGGCAGATCATAAACTTCCTACATGGAGTGTGTTGCTCTTGAATCAACTTCCATGGATGCATTTATATTTAGCAAAATAATAATGAATAGGGGAGATACTGGGGAGTGTAATCCTTTCTGAAGACAGACCAAATGGTTGTTTTTTGATTAACTCTGTGTCAGACTCATGTCACGCAGGCTCAAGTGAGTGCTGATCTTGACAAAGTGATGGACAGAGGTTAGAGATTAGACTATCTTGGAACCAGATCCATGACAAAGACCACAAATAATATCACTAATGAATGCATAAAAGGAAACAGGACCCAAGTTGGTATGTTCTAACAGCTTTACATGGCATATGCAATCTAAGAAAGCCCCACTGTGTATCTCTCTTAATCGACACCCATCAGCTTATCCCCTTGGCTTTCTGCCTCACCAATGACAACTTCTGAGAGTGGACTGCTTGCCCACTCCACTGCCAGGGCTGGGTCCCTGTTTGGTCCAGTGGATCTTTCAGTGGTGACTGGAAGACTACTAGACATGGCCCCTGTCAGCCTCTTGTGGGACACAGAGCTCCTCTGATTTTTTCAGGTGCCCTCCTTGAACGGTGTCTGCTGACTCCTTTATGTAGCCCATTGGTCTCCTGTGATCGGTCACTCACACTTAACTGGTGTCTGCGGCTCTGCCTTGCCCAAGGACACTCCATCTGGCAGCATCTTGTGAAGCCCCTGCTTCAGACTCCCTGCTCCATAACCATCTCTACACTGATGATTGAGCATCTGTAAGCCATCGCGGAACCCTCCAGTTCTCCTTGCCAGCTGCCTTGCATCGCCCAGCCACCCCTGCCTCTACATGGGCCGTCGATATCTGCACTAGTGACCAGCATTTCTCTACATCTTGCCCTCTGCAGACTTTGGAGTGGATTGCTGCCTTCATTCAACAGATCATGGCAGCCAGGAACCCTCTCCAAATGTGCAGCAAAATCTCTTCTCTCCTGCCCCCCTCCCTACACAATTACCTGAGGGACTACTTCATAGGAATGGCCATCAGTGGGCTGTTCATCGATTATCACCATCAATTATTCCATCAGAGATTACCATCAATTGCACTAAACAATGTAAGGTGAACCATTGATGGTTTGCTCCCCTCGATGGCCACAGCTGCTGGGGGGTGCCATGGGCTAATAAAAATAGGGGTGGGGATTAGAGGTTTACTGGGAGATGGGGCTAGCGTCTGTGCCAACAAAAACAAAGAAAAAAGGATTGAGTCCTAGTCTGCCATAGATGGCAGAGAACCATTGGTTTTCTGCTATTGATGGTAAAACCATAGACCATTGGTATTTAGCCATCAATGTTTGTTAACTATTGATGGTCATGGCCATACCTACTTCAAGCATATCCTGTCTGACCATGATGAGCACAAATTTGTGCTCAACAGAGATCACCGAGCTCTAAGATCTAAGCCCCCGGGCCAATATCCTTGAAATATCACAAGACTGCACTATTTCCATACTAAGGAGAAACTTCTTATGTCAAAGAGGGACTGCTCCTCCGCTGTCTTTCGTGACATGCACACTCAGATTTTTCAGGACTTGGCATAATCTACAATACAAAATAAATCAGGACCCAGGATTTATGCCCAAGGTATTCCACTGTTTATGTCTTTAATCCTCTACGATGTCTTCTACTCGTCTCTTTACCCCAAACCTATGGAATGCTCTCTCAATTGTTATATGTCATGAAATTACTGCACTTACAGTATTCCACTTTTGCTGTCATTGGTTGAAAAGATGGAGGTTTAATCAACTCTATTGTCTTCAGCTGGGTACACACATAGGATATAGGGTACACACAAAATATACAATACTGTATATTTTTTGATATTTCATTCCGAAAGCGGATCAGAACGATATATATCGTACAAGTTCATTGCATCTTACAATTTGCTGCTCTGCACAGCAGTTGGAATGATGCAATGAACGATGGTGTTGTGTTACATGCACCACGTAACGATACATTGCGTCATCGTACACCGGATTATGCAATGTGTTTACGGCGTGCACGGTGTATCGTTACATCCTATCACACTATCGCTGGGTCACACATCGTATAGTGGGTACCCAGCTTCACAAAACAGATCTCTCAACCAACAATGATAATTTCATATGTCAAAATGTTTTTTTTCTTAATAAAAATAATGGATTTAAAAACAGAAAATGTAATATTATGACCACGTCAGTCTGCATTTTTCGTACAAGCCTATTACAAAAGTCACAAAGTGGCACTTGCGCGATAATTTTTTGTGTATTTTGCGGCAATAAGTCTAGCTAAAAATGGGGAAAACTACCCGTACCCCAAAAAAGCCAAACTCTTATAGGATAACAATATAAAAGTGTTTTAGTGGCCATAATAAAAGTATATGGAGTTCTTAAAATGTGTCAAATGGTTGTTATATGCATGTTTCTAAAACAGTGAAATAATGATAGAAAGCAAGTGTTTTTTTGGCTAAATAAATGTTCTTTTTAAATTGGGGAGCAAAAAATACCTATAAGTACATATTTGTGTCATTAAATTATACTTTTAAAAAACCTTCAAAATATGCATCGAAACCCAACCTGCAATCTTAAAAACACCTGTCCCACTCATATAGCACCCCCATATACCTGTCCCACATCAAGTAACCCAGTTTCCAGCATTTTGTACTTCTTAACCCCAAAAATGGTGAATGACCCAGTAATTATGAATGAAGTCCTGAAATTTTTCACTAAAAATAAGGATTTTGCACGACTTTTCACCTACTCAGGAGGTGTTGAAAACTTTTCACGGCAAATGGTATGGAGAATATGCACCCACAAAAAGTTGTGGTTAATAGGATTGCAAGAAAAGTACAAATTTGCGTTATAAGCCGTTTTTTGCAGAAAAGCGCTTATCGAGGCTAATTGAATTCCCCCTGTGTATGTCTTTGTGTAATCATCATGTATGTGGTTGAGGAGTATATTAAAGTCACATCCCCAATAGGATTAAGAATTCAAAAATTCTCTATTTTCCAAAATGATATGGAGTAACAAACTGTGTGGAACCAGATCTTGTAGAAGTGTCCCTTCTCATTAACAGAGCTCATTATCAAATTTAGAAAAAACAAAGTCAAATTTTTACAGAATGAAATACAAGAGACCAAAACTGTGTTGGGACCATTGAGTACAGAGAAAAAGTATGAAGATAGAGACCAGGTGGTTACAGAAAAAAAATGTAAAGATATGAACAAATGTTAGAAAATAAATGTAAGAAATTCAAGAAGGATATAGTATAGAGGATTATAAAAATGGGTACATAAGATGCAACAATAAGCTCATACACAGTAGCAAGGGTGGGGAAAAAAAATCACATTATCAACAAGGGCTTAGAGAACTCAAAAATTAGCAGATTCAGAAATGACCCTGTAGAGATAGAGTGACCCCTCTGATCACTACATACCAAGGCTGTACTGTTTTTCTCATAGGGATTCTAGCCTTCAAGGCCACAAAAAAAGATCTAGGGTGCGTCTCAAAGAAAACTTTGGGGATGAAAGTAGAAAGAAGAATTAATGTACACTTTTTAGAGGAGTGACCCAATATACAATATTCAGAACATGAACAATCAACACCTAAGCACCCTGAAAAGGTTAAGAAATCTAAATACAGTGGAAGAAGTGAAGGGAAAAAGGAAAACTTAAGAAAGAAAAAAACAGACAAAAACAAAATGGGAGATAGGGCACAGAGCTTATCTAAAGTGCAGCCTTCTCTAACTGCCACCTGCAGGCAATTAGGGACACATTGAGTGCATGGCTAGTTATTTGAATTCTCAGGGTAGGTGATGCTTCTGTTTCAGCTGTGTAAGGGTAGTTTCCATAAGCAGGAACAGATTTTCACATAAGTGTCACACATTCTGCTTGTGTGACATAAGTTTCATAACAATAAAGATTCCTACAAGGCAATTGGATGAGTGACATTTCCCATATTAAGAAAAACATATTATGATTGTTATATTTATAAAACGGCCCAGTTAAAATTATCTTAGTTAATTTTAAGCTAAGACAGCAGCATTATCAGCCACCAATTATTGAAGCAGTCATTGGCTACTGCCGTGTATATATACTGCCGTGTCATTAAAGCAGTCATTGGCTACTGCCGTGTATATACAGCTACTGGTGGTGCCTCACTGTTGGAATGAGGGGAAACTGCTGATACAGTGACACAAAGAATACACCAGTCACTGTATGTCACATCCTGGATCCTGGGCTCCACTTACTGTCTCTTGCATATTCTGTTCCTTGGTGGGCCCTGCCGTCCTCTCAGTGGGTGGCCCCGGCTTTCCTCTGCCAGCTTAAGGGTTGGGTGGGAGCTTCTCCTGGTAGATTTCTCTGCTCCAACCCCCAAGCAACCTCTGCTTCTTATGGATGGATTCTCTCTAGTGATGACAGGGTGAGTGCAGTCTTCTTTGTCTTTGTTGATTTCATGCTACCCATATTGAATAAATTTGCCTATTTAAAGCTGTTCAGTGTTCAATTTGCTGCCCAAGTTTTAATTCCAATAAAAAAGTAGAAAATAGTTTTACAATAGAGCTAAACACATTTTGATCATGAAATGAACTGCTTTGAGAAAGATTATTTCATTAAGGAAACATGTTGGAAGGAATGTGCTAACTTGTGGATTTGCTGATAGACCTCGGTGATGCGCCCGGGCCAGAACAACTTCTATATCACCTGGATTATCATGCTTATGTGGATTATGATGCATATGGATTATGTATATCATACATTTTAAGATTTGTTTGTATATGTTTGTGATGGTGGATTCTGCATTGTGTGTATATAAGAATTGAAAAACGATTTTACACTATCAAGTGTTCTCCTCCATTTTCGGGCCTTCAAACATGGGAAGCCATCTATGAAGGAGACATGGCATCTGACAGAGGTTCCCATAAGTGTCCTGTACCATCACATATACTGATGTGCCTATTTTCAACCACATTCTTGTGAGTGCAAGACCTTAAGGAGGTAGTATATGGATATGTTCTACTTGGTGGTGGCACCTTGAAGATAGCTCTGTCCCCCCTTTTTTCCCTTTTCCATTACACTGCATCTTTCACTAGCATATGACCATGGTTTAGACTTTATTACACTATTACGGTTTTGTTTAATTCTTTTGGAGGTTGAAATCCTCAATAGGATATTCATAGAAGGTCATCCTGGAGGGAGCGTCATCTTGTATGTAGATTTTCTTTTTATATTCTGAGTGGCTATATGTCATCTTAAGTTCTATTTCTCTATAGGTGTATAAGAGTGCTGTTGGAACTAAGATTTGATTTGTGTTGGCTGCTTTATGTACTATTAGAGGGAATTATCCTTTTTGCTTTTACAATGCAGGGGTACACAGTATACTGACACTGGCATTTCATGTATGTGACTCAGTTGCTCTGGGTAAAAAGACAAAACATAGAGGTCCAATATGAGTAACCCACGCACATAATAAATCATTTATTAATAACCCTTGAGTACACTCCTAGTAATATTGTTTTGGAGTTCTTGTCCTGTGTAATAGGTACTAATTGTCGCCACTGATGCCGCTGCACCATTTGCCTGAAACAGGCAGAGCCATTCTGTCCCATTGGGAGGATCTGCATGCCCTCAGAGCAGAATGAGAGAGGATGTATTGATAAAATATCATCTTGCTCTTATAACAGGAATGTCCCATAGCTCCTAGGGCAAATCTAGCAAACTGCATACACAGGAAAAAGCAACAGGGAAGATATATCACAGCTTGTATTATTATTACCGTACCAAACAGGATACATCATAATGTAGTCATTTACATGAGAAATGTGGTAATTAATGTAAAGCTTGTGAAATGGCTTTGAATATACTGCCTAGTAAAACATATATGTACTTATGTATATAATAATATGTGATACTTTACATAAGTGATGCCCTTTGAGGTATAAAAATATTTTGCTTACATTTAATATAAATAAAATAAATAGTAATACAGAGACTATACTGAAATTCAGATATTAACGCCCTTAGTGAAATGTAATCGTTTTTCTGTTCATATGCACTAAGCTAAATAAGAGATTATTACATTGATATACAGTATAATATATTAAGTTCTATAGCAGTCTGAGGCAACCTTTGACTACCCAACATGTCTTGACACCCATAGACAACACCATAACTGGGTGTTACAGCGCCCTGTGCTGATAACACCTCCTGAGCGCATGCTGCCAGTGCCTGGAAGAACAGCAGTGCCCGGAGCAACTCCGGATGCTCTGGAGGGGGTTGTATACGCTGCTGTGTCCATGTCTGGAGCATTCAGAGGATGCTCGGTTCCAGGTACCCTGATAGCCAGATGCAGGGACCGTGGGGTAGCGACAGTGTCGCCTACATAGCCCTGTGCTCTGTGTGGTGACACCACTCGCAAATCCCTAATTATGGTGCAGCCCATAGGCCAGGCCACAATAATTGGATATCCAATCAGATCACCAGAATGGCCACAGCAGCGAAACACAAGAGCATTGATCTTGTGGGGGGCAGTGGCCTGCCTGGTCCTATGATTGTGCAATGGAAAATGGAGCTACAAGTGACAGGAGCTGTGTCATGATATGAGGAGGGAAATGGAGGCAGCAGAAAACCAGAGACTGAGGTGTCTATTTTTCAAGCTCTTTGGCACTGGTAATCGCACATAATAGGCAGTTTTGCATGATTACCACTAATTTTACTAACAAGGCTTCTTATTAAGCTTCTAAAAAAGGAGATTTCACTGATATTTCCAGCAAGTAACACCAGGGCCACACAACTAGGGGGGCACTTTCCAAGGGTGCCGGATTTGAAGGGGTGCTGAGATGGTCTGAGATAAAATGCAGGAAACCCGTAATGAGTCTGAAGCATGCTTTGGCGTGGATAGCATCAGAGGGTAGGCCAAGGTCGGATTAAGGGGGAAGGAGTACCCCCAGGTTCCTCTCTCTCTGGGGGCCCCCTGGCCAGAGCTCCTCCAACTCATCTTTATCTGAGGTCCAGTCTGGTGATTGCGACCGGGCTCTGTGCCTGTGCCACTGGACTAATCAGCAGGGTGCAGGCATAGAGGGACCAGGATCACCAGGCACAATTACTTTTCTTTTCCCTATCTGTACTGCATGCATGACATCATGATGTCACGAACGCTGAAGAACATTGTGTGAGGAACCATCTTAAGGCTGCCACCTTTAGGAGGAGCAAAGAGAAGATCTAGGTAAGTGGTGGTGGAGGGAGGGGTAACACAAACACAGGCTGCTGCTTCAGAGATATAGGGGAGAGAGAAAAAGGCTGCCGCAGGAAGGGGGCGGGACACATACTGCTGTAGAGACACCAGGGGGGGTTTCTGAAAGGACAGAGTCTATAGTTATGGCTGGGGTGGGAGCTAAGTTATTGCCTTGCCCCGGGTGACAAAAATCCTAGTTTCGGTCCTGGTAACGTATACTTGACTACTTTTGAAAAACAATTTCTGGAAGATGGATGCAGTAACGGAATTTGCAGCGTATAGTGCAGTGCACTGCAAAGCGACATGTCTCACTCTGCCCATTGGGCTTGTCTAGCTCCCCCTTGGGGAATCTATGCTCAGGGGAAATTTAAATAAATGGAATGGTTCGTTTTATTAGACAATTTGCTTAGAATGTACATTTTTCCATTAAAAAAAACAAGTTATTTCTGCAGCCAGGACTTAGGGCACACATACACTAGGCGATTTCTATGAGCAATTGAACGATATCGTTTAATCGCTCATGAATCGGGCATGAATTGGGCACATTAATGTCGGAAACGTCAAGCGATCCGCGTTCCCGCTAGTTGTTTCCGACATCAATCATCGGCCGAACATGCTGAACAACCTGACGATAATGTCAGGTTAAGCATGTCAGGGGATGATTGATGTGCCTACACTGAATGACTGCTCGTTCAGTGTATACATAGCACAGACTGTCACATGACTGCACGATTACAATGTCGTAATCGTGCAGTCGTTTTTTGGGCCTTTACACAGCCCTTACAATGTTTATTTATTGACAATTTAATGACAGTTTTCTTTACGCAGTTCTGCCAAAGTTTATAACAGAAAACAGAAACAGTGTTCCTATACAGGGCACTCACAAACTGATCAAAATATTGATGCAACAAATTCTTACGATATACACTCAGGGCTCTAATACAAACATAACTTTTATCATAAGCTCCTAAAATAAATATAGCCAGCAAAATATGAGATAAAACATATATTGTGCAACAGTGAAAAATACTGTCAATCCCTATAGCTAAACAGATTATCATGGCTATAAGATTTACTTTAATCTCATAACAAATACAAATATTGCAGGATTACAACCTAAATAATTGTCCCTTTAACTACTTGATGGTAAGATACAAATGTAATAGCAATAAATACATTTTTAATTTATTACATACCAGCAGTCCTTGTAGTTCAGAGAATTATTTTTTACATATGGATCAGCTTTATATGTTAATAGATACTCTTTTGAGTTGATGGATTAGAATGTATCCATTGATCTCAGCATACTTATACTAATTGCAACTATTGTTGCCAACTACAGTACTTGCTGCTCTTTACTTACATCACTAGTTTGTTAATCAGTAACAGCTTCTACATTTTCCTGACCATAACATTAAGCCTCAAATATATTTCTATAGGAAAAGCTGTTATTATTAGGATCACTATATTCATAAGCAGAGTATGGATTAACAACAATGGATTATTCATATTATTATATAGCCGCTACTCTAATATTTGCACTGCGGCAAATATTACTAAGATCTATATGTGAAACTACTGTAGTACTTGTGATGGGATGTAGTTATCAGACCGGCGGCCGCGTTGCCGTCTGTCTCAATACCGACATCCAAATCTCAACAAGGGGCTTAAGATAGACGTCGAAATACCGACGCCTATCTTAATCCCGACGCTGGAACGCTGAAGGATACCAGCCCGAACAAGGTAAGTCCGGGGCGCCCTTAGCGTTAGCTGCGGGTGGGGGAGGGTTAGGTTTAGAGAGTGTAGCGGGGGTTAGGATTAGTTTTTTTGGGGGGGGGAGGTTAGGGTTAGGCACCCCTAGGGGGAGGGTTAGGCACCCCCAGGCAGAGGTTAGGGTTAAGCACCACCCTGGGAGGGTTAGGTTTAGGATGTGGTAAAGGGGGATTAGGGTTAGACACCCCCGGGGGGAGGTTAGGGTTAGGCACATGGGGGAAGGTTAGGGTTAGGCACCACTGGGGGGGGGGGTTGGGTTAGGGGGGGAGAGGGGTAGGCAGCCGCCGGGACTTCATATCCATTCCCTTGTAAGAGATAGCAGCTATTTTATTCTTTTCACACTAACACATTCACTATTGCACTGTGTAAGTTTTATCTTATATTTTGCTGGCTACATTTATTTTAGGAGCTTATAATAAAAGTTGTTTTACTTGTATTGGATCCCTAGAGGATATCTATCTATCTGTTATAATTACTATGTACAAATGAAGAACAAATTTAATAAATTTGGATCTGTGAGGGAATATCTTGTTTTGTTTCTATTACGGTTCATAACAGGCTTGCTCTGCATTTTTTATTCACCTTTAGCTTAATACAGTTGTCTGTAGGAAGTCCAAATGAGGATGAATCTCAGTAATATCTGCAAACTGCGTTTGCAAAGCAGAAAGCAACCGCAGACTAGGCATGAGCCGTTCAGTGCATATGCACACAGATGGAGGCTGAAAGTGTGGGTGGAGTAATCAGTGTCTTGACAGATCTCTTCTTGTGAAATGAGCATTTCTGGCTGGCAATTCGGAGGGTACCGTGCGGACCCACAGAACAGGTCTGTCTCATCAGAGTGTCATGAGATTGTTGCGTGAGTGTACTGTAGGCAGGGCCAAAACTAGGGTTTTTGTCACCCGGGGCAAGACAGTAATTTGGTGCCCATCCCCACCCCGCCGGTAATTCCCCCATAGTAATGCCTCCTGCAGCAGTGCCCCCATAGTAATGCCCCCTCAGCAGTGCACCTATAGTAATGCCCCTGTACTAGTGGCCATATGGTAATGTCCCCATAGTAATGCCCCTGTAGTGCCCATATGGTAATGCCCCTGTAGTGACCAAATAGTAATGCCCCCTAGTAATGCCCCTGTAGAGCCCCCTGGTAATGCCACCTGTAGTGCCCCCTGGTAATGCCACCTGTAGTACCCCCTGGTAATGCCCCTGTAGAGCCCCCTGGTAGTCCCTCTGTAGAGCCCCCTGGTAATGCCACCTGTAGTGCCCCCTGGTAATGCCCCTGTAGAGCCCCTGGTAATGCCCCTGCAGGTAATGCCACTGTAGTCCCCTTGTAGAGCCCCCTGTTAATGCCACCTGTAGTACCCCCTGGTAATGCCCCTGTACAGCCCCCTGGTAATGCCCCTGTAGGTAATGCCACTGTAGTCCCCCTGTAGAGCCCCCTGGTAATGCCACCTGTAGTGACCCCTGATGATGCCCCTGTAGAGGCCCCTGGTAATGCCCCTGTAGTGCCCCCTGGTAATGCCCCTGTAGGTAATGCCACTGTAGTCCCCCTATAGTGCCCCCTGTTAATGCCCCATAGTACCACATACACACACAAAAATACTTACCTTAAACCCCTCTCCTGTGACTGCCACCGTCAGGTCCGCCCGGCTGCTCCTTGGAACTATGGGAAAGACGTCATTACGTCTCTCCCATAATGCCTGTGAGGAGAGCCGGAAGCTGGAGTTCAGGAGAGAACTCCAGCTGCAAAGAAGGAGCCGGGCGCCCGGTGGTAATAACATCTCAGCAGGCGTCCGGCTTGGAGTCTCCCTGCGGCAACGGGCTGGATGACACTGGCGCCGGGTGCAACGGCGCACCCGATGCACGTGCACCTCCAGCCCCCCCCTAGTTGCGGCCCTGCTGTAGGCCAACTTCCATGCTCCTTTGGAGCGTGCAGATGGAGATGGGATGTCTGTTTTTGGTGCATCTTTTGCATTCAGCATGGAGTAAGTACCTATACTAATGATGATGGCTGAGGCTGTGTATGGAAACCAGTTGGCACACCGATGCCTGAAAATGGATTACTATTCCCATAGCAGGCCTATAAGAATAATAATCAGGCCCTTGCAAATTACTTGACATATAATATGAGCCCAGGCTCCGTGTAAAGCAGGTTTTAAGCTCTTCAGGGTGAAGTACAAGAGTAAATTATCTGTATTTAAGCACAGCAGCTTGGGTCCAATAAAGTGGCTTAAAAACAAGCGTTATAGTTATTTGTTAGACTTTTAATTCAAGCGGCTATTGAAATCTAATTGATATTGATCACCAAACAGAGCCTGCCTAAGTCCCCATGGAATTGTGCATGTCCAGTCCAGTAATTCGGGGGGATCACTATTTCACCCAGGGACAGTGGGAGATTTCTAATTATTCCAGGGTCTCCAGGACATACTGGGAGGTTGAAGTAACATACTGTAGTACACCATAGTCCCCATGCAATGTATGGAGACGCTGTGCTTGTGCTATTTATCAATCTCCAGAAAATAACTTGACATGCGATAGCTAACGACATCTTTGGAAGGTTTGGATGCCAAGTGGAGTCCTCCACCTTCTCTGGCCCTCACATTGTGCATGCATTAGCTAAGGCAGCGCATCTGCAGTAACACTGCTGAGACAGAACCTGGTTGTGTAAACGTTCACCATTATTATTAGCGGTTAAAGTACTGGTTTGGGGCATCGCCAGGACAGCTGCTCATCACATCAGATTTCTCGGCTAAAATGCCTCATTTTGATGACCATGGACATTCTGGGACTTGTAGTGCCACAACAGCTTGAGTTTGCACACAGCTATTATATACTGTTTCATAATATTTACTTTAGGCTGCAAAAATATTGTATGAAGAATTGTTTTTTAAATATATTGGTATAATTATCCTGTTTTTACTCCATTTCGCATGTGGTAGAACTTATGTTAAAGTAAATCAGCACTTTTTTGTGGTTAGAACTGCTTGGTTTGTGTAATGACCTCATAAACCTGTTCTTTTCAGGAATGGTAATAAAACATAGACTTTAGGAAAATAAAAACGTGTGGGACTCCATTGGGCCTATTCTGAGGGAATTCTGGTTTCAAAGAGTAAGCATTTTTGTATACCATTTATTACAGTACTGCACATTTTTGTTTTACTTGGATTACTTTTAATGTGATATGGAAATTGTCTTTATTCACAGCTAAATTAAAACTTGGATGTTATAGTCTATCTTAGTGGGCTTTGCAAATGGTGTAATATTATATTAGAATTAAGTCATTGGGGTCACAAGTTCTAACAATTTTTTTTCTTAGAGATATGTAAATACATTGGGTCAGAGATCCTAAATAATCACAATTTAAATGCTTTAATGTGTACTTATCACATACAGATCATGGAGGCAACCATTTTATGAACTGAACCAAAATTCACAACAATACAGACTATTAATGCTGACACAATTTTCCCTGTACACCTTGTACAACTTTCGATGGTTCTCTCTGCGCCTACCATGATGACCACGGGTAATGGGGAATCAGAGTTCGATTCCAGAGAGGGAGCCTGAGAAACAGCTACCACATCCAAGGAAGGCAGCAGGCAAATTAATCCCTCAACGCCAGTTCTGCCTACCAAAAGTGGCCCACTGGGCACTCGCATTCAATTCCTCTGGCTGAAGAAGCAGTTGAGCTAGGTTCTAAATAATTGAAACTCATTCTGTTTTTATTATTTTATGATTTATTTTTTCTTTCAATTGATACGCATTTTTAAGTATTTGTATTTATTATCTGACTTTTTAGTGCCAACAATCTAGTTACATTTATTTTCTTTTGTTTTATTTAATTAATGATTGTCTATTATAGAAACTGAGGGCCTGATTCAGGTAGTAGACGCATGCACCCGGCCGCTGTGAGGCTATGCTAATCAATGCATAAGCACGGAGACAGCAGCATAAGATGCAGACGCCCAGCCCTATATTAAGCCATCCATCTTCCTTTACTCAAAGCCTGTTGAGTACGCAAGATAACGTAAACATCGGTAACATCGAGAACCATCGACCACATTTGCATAATAGTGGTTGACCAGACCTTGCGCAGGATCTTGGCGACTTCCTGTGTGCACGGAGTCTCATCACTGCGTTTGGTACAGCAGTGGCTAATTTATGCATGCCCCTAAAACGGCGTCCCAATGCACAGGCACGCTTGCATTTGCCCGACCACCCCCCCGTCACCACCCACAAACAGCACTTCCTGTCAATCACTTTTCCCTGGGTCTGCGTATTCACTGCACTCGCTTCTGCGGACGTAGTGAGCGGTTCGCACACGCACACTGCGACCCAGATGCATGCGCAACTGCGAACATTGGCCGATTGCATGCGTCTGCATCCGTGCGTTCCTTGCTGAATCAGGCCCTGAGTTCCAAGCCATATTTATATACTGTGTCATTTAAAATAAAATACATTTCTTTCACACCTAAACTATTATAGGAGACATTTTTCCTTTTCTTGTGTGCTCAGTTTACGTAAAGTGAGTAATAAAGGAGGTTATTCATTGGACAGAAAAGTCCTGGTCATACAGGGTACTATTCACATATTTTGTGTTTACACAGTTACATTTATAAACAGTTAAGCTATTGCCGGAGATTATCTTGTATTGTATATCTGTCTTTAGGAAGGCATTTAGGAAGCTTCCGTTTATCTCTTCGGCGGCGGTTTTTAGATGCTGTGGCGCCAACCTTTTGTGCTCTGAGGTTATATTCACTGTAGGGATTTTCAAAGCTGCCGAGATTTCAGGACTGGATTTAAAAGGGCAATAGTAATACACGCAACATACTATCGCCCTTTTAAATCCAGCTGGACAATCGTCTTCTTTGAAGAAAAAACATCCTTAGTTAATATACCCCTTAACATCGCTGCCTCACAACGCTGGAGTCATGAGTCCAATTCCTTACCAGGGTACTGTCTGTGTGGAGTTTGCATGTATTCCATGTGTTTGTGTAGTTTTCTTCCAGGTGCCTCTGTCTATTTCCATGCTTAAAAAGCATACTGGTACGTTACTTAGCTACTAACTAAAAAAATGTGTCTCTGTATGTGTGCTTGTGAGGTAGAGTACTTACACTATAAGCTGCAATGTGGGCAGGGACTGATGTGAATAACAAATTGTCTATGTACAGCACTGTGTAATAGGTGGGACTCTATAAATAAAATGATTATAAAAATGAGAATGAATGTGTCTAACATTACAAAAAAAAATGGCATGTGTTTATTGTTAATTAAGTTTTGTAGTTCTCAAACACTATAGCAGTCTGTGGCTTGAAGATGTGCAATCCCTGCAGTTTTATATCATATATCCAAATGACTGACATAATTTTACATGAATAATACAAGCATCTGCTAACATGACATATACTGGCAAGCAGTCACACATTTTTGATGATAAAATGTGTAGTAAAATAACTAAAGACTGTGTAATAGTGAGTAAAACCAGTAACATCACTTTCTCTAATATTAGGGTCAGAGGCAGATTTGCCAAGGAACATTCATGTGGATCAGTGTAATATTTACATTTGTGCTCCCAGGGTATGGCCTTGCTGGTATATTTGTACTGTGGACACAGTAAGGTTTTGTTCCACAGCATATTTGCTGAACGTAATGACCCAGTTGAAGTATATATATTAGCTGTTTGGTTATAATTAGATGTCATGCTGATGTTTGAAGCTGGTAACATTGTAACACTGTAAGAAATGACAGCATGCTAGTGGAATTATGTAGACATTCCAGCGATTTGGATTTCTTTTTCTGCAATGCCAGACCTCAGGTCTGATCTGTAGTCAACATGCTTTTTTTGTGGGTCTAAAAACATGGCACAGAGCACAATAGCAGATTTATAAGATCCAGTTCTGTAATGTACAGTGAACTACACAACACATGTTGACATAACTAGGACACATTACATATACTGTGTTTTGTGGCTTTTAATGGTGATGTACACTGAGCAATATACATACTGTAATGATGTCAGAATAACATCTAAACATGTTCAGTACATTTAACATTACATAACAGGTTTTTCACTTAATCTATTTATCGTGTGCCCAGAATGGAGGCAGCCATTTTGTAGCTGATCGGCTCACTAGAAACTAGGGCTTGATACCTTAGTGATGATACTAGGCCCTAGTGAATTGATGAGCTGCTTCCCCATGAGCTCACAGAATGGCTGCCTCACTGTGTGCATGGAACAGATTCCTTATAACTAGAACATTTAGGGAAAAGTGAGGTGCAACAAAAAGTAAAAATAGTTACTCTTCTTCCCGTGTTAGCCGTATCTGGCTTTTTCATTGGCTAGAGCCAGTCGGCGTATGTTGGCTATACAACCAGCAGCAGCCTCTTGAAGGACGTCATCAGAAGAGCCAACCATGTCTATAAGCAGCTATAAAAAAGAAAAAGGGCAACCTGTCAATCCAATACAGGGACACAGTGTGGTACGCGGTATAGTTTAGTTAAACTTTAATACCTATAATCGGTGGCTTCTGTAGTCAGCCACTAGGGTGTTTCATTGGCTGAGGAAGGCAAAAGATTGACCCAGGTACACATAACAGAAACCCCAAGAGCCTAAGGGGGGTATTTATGAAGGATTAATGAAGGACTGTTCCGTCCTTCATTAATATGTACAGCCTCACATGCGATATCGGGTGTGATTGACTGTGCAGCATGGCCAATCACACGATATCGCATGCGACTGCGGGAGCGCGCAAATCGGGCATACACACTGCGCGATATGCCTGATTTGTCGTTCTGATTTAGCCAAATCGGGCCGATATCATTCAGGTGTGTACCCAGCCATAAAGTATCAGCCAATCTGCTCCTGTCACTTTACAGGCTGTGTTTGAAAAATGACTATTAGGAGATGATTGGTTGGTACTTTATCATTAACAATTTTATCTCTCTAAGCTTTCCTGATATCCCCCCCCTTCCTCCCCAAGTGTATAAGCTGTTCTTATTCTCTTCACTAAATATTGTCTGCAATTGATCTGTTCTGGAGCAGCTGTCATTACCATGTTACCCTATATTGCGAAACAAAGCAACTTAGATTTACCCTGATTCTATTGGAGTAACCATGCACCTCTATCCAGAAGGCTGTTACATAGGTGATCCTGTTGGAGGTGGTACCACCATAAACTGCATAAATGTACTCCATAATTCTCTCCATTTATAACGCTGTATTTGATATATATGAGGCTTTCTGTCTTTTACCTAGTGCTCAACAGTGCATCATACCTCTACGTATGTGACTCCGCACAGGAGTGGTAGTATTTTAGCTGTTCTTCATTGGACCAGGGAACAATTGCTTCTAAGGTTCTAAGATGGACTGTTGTAAAACTGTTCACATTGTGGGCAGCATTTGCATCTCTCTCAGAGTTGTTTTAAAAGGAGGAGGGGCCCGCGTGCGGCACTCCAACCAACCACCCATGCAGCCACCCTCAGCCCCTCATAATGGCTGCCAGCAATGGATTCAGAAAGGTGGAGTATGTGCAGAAGATAGCAGTGCCAGAGTCTTTCCTACCTCATGTGCTGTAATAATTGTTTCATTTCTTCCTCCAAAATGTATGCTTGTTGGTGCTTCTTTTATGTGTTAAATATTAATCAATAATATCACATTGACACTGTCTTTATATCAGTAGTGCCCAATACCCTATCTATGGCCCATTCACCCATCTCCTCCCTTCAAAAGGCCCGCATAAATAGGTCCACATAAATGGGCCCGCATAAATGGGCAGAACTGTGCAACAATTTACGCTGGGGAAGTCATGTTTGCAGCTTTGCAAGATGAGGTAGCAGAATCAAGTTGAAAGATAAAAATATTTAAATGAGTATTTAGCTTAAGTATGCATTCTGTTGTTTGTTTGGACATGGGGAGTACTACAGTATTTCCATTATGAATAGAAATGAGCCTTAAGTATGGCCTGTGTTACCTCACTGGCTATGTTATTATGTAAATATGCACCCTGCATGCTGTTCTACCACAAAATTACTGAGCACAGAGATTGTAAAAACTCAACTAAAATGTAATATAAAGCTAAAGTGGTGTAATGAGATTAAGTATGTAAGGGGAGAGTTACCATACTTCTTCTGTCCCAGTATAAGAAATTCATCAGATTACATTTCGCAATGTAAACAACTACTTTGCTGGTTCTTATGTTTAGTAAGAATGCAATTAAAAAATACTTTACATTTCAATAGTGTCTAATAAAATGAAAAAATAACAAAGTAGTTCAGGCAGAGAATAGTGTAGCTTGGAATCTAGCAATGACTGGAACACAAGCTTCCTCTGCTACCAGTATAAGAGAACAAACTGTATATAAAGATGGACAACACTTTCACAACTGTTTTGTGAAGTTTGGCCTCATTCTGCAGTAGGTTTTCGTGGAAATTTTTGATCTTTATTGTTGATCACAGAATTCTCCCTTCTTAACCATACTACAGATTGGTTTGTAGTAACCACTGTGAGTGGGAAGGGTCAGAACGCTGGTTGAGGAGGACAAGAGAAGACCTCACAAAGAAACACGACAGAAGACGACACAAAGCAGACAAGACCCTCCCAAGGAAGAAAAGGTGCCGCTGGCCAGGATGGATCAACGGCAGAAAACTTAAGAAGTGTCGGTGAGAAGCCCTGGGGTCAGTAGAGAGCTGTGAAGGCTGCGACTGGCAAGCAGACAGAGCCTAGTTGTGGGGCAACGCTGACCCCTGCGGGAAAGAACAGGGCACTTCATGCAAAAGAGCTATTTGAGGAGCAACTATGCAACCGCCAGGGCCTGTTTCGCTAAGGTCCCAGTGGAACATCTGCTCCTGTAATCTTTCCTTATAGTTGTGCACTAGGCTAGTGGGCTTAATTAGATTCAGGCATCAAGGTGACAAGTGTGGTCCAGGTGAGTGTCATCCTTCCATGTTGTGTTTGTTTTGTAGGGTAGGGTTGTCCAACACTAGGACGGTTTTTGTGTTCCCACATAGGTGTTTGCAGGGCTGAGTGCAGAGGAGGATGCAGAGGATGACGATTACCGACCTACCTAATGAATTTGGCGGATTCTTTCTTGTTTTTTGATGTCTCAACATTGTGCAGTTATCTGGCCCTTACAAATTTCTCTTTACAGAAAGTCATCCAGCTTATGTTCCACTACAATCTGCAACATAATGGTGAGAGCACGTGTAGTGAGGTAAGTGCCACACTACCACACCATACCCCCTACACATAGCATTTTAGTACTTGACATGGGCACCCAAAAATGAATGTCAGTATATATTTTTTCGTGTATGGTTGACTTGCGTCTCCTTACACCTAGAGAGGAAGAATGGGGGAGGGAAGGTATGGGCAGGCGTAGGCTGAGCACTGTAAGCGCATGTTCATATAAATGCAACTGAGATACTGTAGATGAGGATGCATCTGCAGATACACTGAGCAGGAGAAGCAGCTCTTGCAGGTGTTGAAGGGCTGGTGCAGATTCACGTTGCTGATCATGAACATATCAGAACTTTGCAGTGATAAAAAAAATATATTATTATTATTATTATTATTATTATTAATAATAATAAATGGAAAAATAAGTGTCCCACTCCCAAAGTGAACTAAGTAGCAGCACTCATAGCCAGGGCTGGTTACCGCTAATGAAGGGTATGAATACCATGGTTTTTTTTAGAGTTTGACTATGTGACACTACAGACACCAGGAAGTCCTAGAGGCCAGGATATGCTGGTGCTTGTATTTCTGCAACCACCAGTATACTCTGACAACCGTGGGTATGCTCTAATTACTCACCACCCAGGGGCTTTGACAAGAGCCCCAGTGCTAGTGCTGGAGTGTCCTAAGGGTGAGGACAGGGGAGGAGGGGGTAATTTTTTCCCCCTGGCATTTTTGCTCTGTGCTGGACAAGCTGGGGCAGTGTCGCACTATGACAGGGAGAATCAACGCTGTAAGAATCCCTGCTATAGTGTGACCATTCCAACCTGCCATAGCCAGCTACTGGTTGAGACATTTGTATTTATTTAGTTTTGTTTTAAATACATTAGAATACCAGTCATCATCATCATTAAGATGACGAGAAAACACATACTAAACATATATAGGGTAATCCCAGGGGCACCATGGGTACATTTTATAATTCTTGTAAACAACACCATAAATTCAAGATATTTTGGATAATACATGAATAATATATGTACAGCAAAATTAACTAAATAAATTATGCTGTTATATTAATTTGTTAAAAAAAATCCTTTGTATAGTTATGCTGAACTGCAGATTATCAATTCAGGCATAGATAAAAGAGTTCTCACTGGATCGAACATATAACTAACATTCCTAAAAGCATACATTTCTTAAAAATATTTATAACTAGAAAATAAATTATTGTTCTTATATATACATATAGGTTTGCATTTTATGTTTTTACAGTATACCGTTTAAATTGTTATTTTCTCAACTTTGTTTTCTTTTTAATCTTTTTGTACTTTTTTATGGAGTAGGGGAGAGAAATGTAGATTTTTGTTAGGAGTCCTTGCAACAGCCAATCCCTCTGCTTGGAGGCAGTTCAAAGGTTCTGTCACCCTTTCTAGGGTCAGTGAAAATGAGGGTAAATCATAAAACAAGATGGAAACCAGTAAGACAAGGCAGATTTGTAGGACATCTGAGGAAAAATCTTAGGACACTGACGTTTACATGTTACTCGGGCAGCTGCTTCTCATATTCCAATGTACTTTATGGCATAGAATAGAGGTCGTTAGACTTCTTACAAGGGCGGATCTATTTGATTAAATCCCAGGTGGTGTTCAGCACAGTAGGCAATCACAAAGTGAAGCCAGCAGATAAAAACGTAATCCAGATCATTCTCTATTGAGGAAATTTAATGGAATGTGCTGAAACTGTCCAAAAAGGTAATATTTGGACAGTGTTTGACAATGACAGGTCTGTTCAATAGTGCACTAAAAATTCTTTCATGTTAAGTGCTCCAATGAAAGCCATCCCCTCTGATAAAATATAGCAGATCTTCTACTCGTACTGACAATATGGCTGATAACCACAGGGAAATCTGTTATCACTCATCCCAGCTGCATAGTTTTCTTATGGCTTTAACACAGCTCAGAATCCAGAGTTGCTGTGTATAGGCATAAATTGAATGCAGGCACTGACTTTATCTGAAGCCTTGTTACTTGTTGTGACACATAACTGAATTTGCAGGCTTACTGTATTCTCACCAGTGAACATGATACAGGTACACTACTGTATAACAAGTTATGTGCTACATTAGAACATATGAAAACTTGTTTTATAACATGGTGTACCGTAAACAGTGCAAAATATGTTCTATCCACGGCAACCAATCAGGTGCTTGTTTTCATTAGATTAATGTGCACTGCTCAATGTCTGATTGATTACTATGGGTTATGTGACATTTGTGCTATTAACATTATGGGCCTTATTCAGCAGTACATGAATGTCCACTGCTGAATGCAGATTCCCGATGGTTGGGAATCTGTGCAGGCACCGGACCCATACTGAGCATGTGCAGTATGGGTCCTGCATGATTGCATGCAGATCGACAGTAGACTGTCAGTGATTGACAGGGTGAGGAGCGGCAATGGCCTCCGTTTCCCAAAACGTAGGCGTGTTGTCGCCGATAAGGGGGAGGGAAGAGGCCAGGATCTCAGTCGGCCCACAGAGATTTCCTGGCCTCTTTCTTGTATCTGCGGTGGCCGGCTTGCATTACCCCGGCTGAAGTTATCGCAGATTATCCGATGCTGCATCCTTGGACTCAGCTCAGATAAGAAATTCATGAGGGAGGCATGACGCCTCCTGCTGCATTACCATAATTGCAAGGACAGAATTGCAAAGCTGCTTGCGTGCAGTTATGCATTTCCGTCCTGTGCTGAATCAGGCTCTATGGCCCTCATTCAGAGCCGTACGCTCTGAGCAGAGCGCACGCTCTGAATGAGGGCCGGCCTCCATGAAAATGGAGCGTCCTCCTGGACGCTCGTATAGCTGTGGGTCACCACCCACAGGCTATACGAGCGTGCATTTTGATGGCCGCGATGGTCGTGACCATCGCGACCATCGAAACTGCGAGCCGGAGCCTGCGGTTGAGGTTTTCAACCGCAAGCTCCGGAGTGATTTTGGCTCTATCAGAGCCAAAATCACTCCCACTGACATCACTAGTGATGTCAGTGGGCCAGCTTCTGACGGGAGGCGTTCCCGTGGGAACGCCCCCGTCAGGGAGGCACGCCCCCGGCACGCCTACCAAAGGGGGCGTGCTGTCAATCAACATCGACAGCACGCCCCCTTTGATCAGACACAACGAGCGAAGGACTTTCCTTCGCTCGTCGCGTCTGGCGCATGCGCACGACGGAGCTCCCTCCATCGTGCACATGCTCAGTCCAGAACATCGACCCACTTGCGAGCGGACAGCCGCTCGCGAGTGGGTCTGAATCAGGCCCTATGTTATTTAATGACTAGAAATGTTCTCAACATAACTGAAGAAAACAAAATTTTACATTTAAAATAGGTTATCTTTAAATTATTACTGATGTATTTAAATGTATGCTATTATGGAATCGGTATGACATACCGCCGGACCTAAGCCCTGCGGATGAAATATCAACGCCGGAAGTCCGGAAGATGAAGATCCGGACGGCACCTGGTAAGTATCCTAACCCTCCCCTCTCCCCCCACATAACCCTCCCTTAGGTTTGCCTAACCGTAACCTCCCCCCTAGTGTCTAACCCTAAGCTCTCCCGGGAGGTGCCCTGCCCTAACCCCTAGCTTAATTCTAACCCTCCCGGGGGTTGCCTAACCCTAAGTCCCCCCGGATTACCTACGATCGGTATGCCGGGCGTTGGGATTTCGGCATGGGGTTGATGATAGGCGTCGGTATTTAGACACCTATCATTAGTCCCATGCCTGGATTTCACTACATATATGCTATTAGTATGTAATGGGTATAGTCAATAGCCATGATTATGTAGCCTTGACCAACTATAATATATTTGTTCACATAACAAAGGTCCTGATACTTAGTTGAATGTACTCCCGCTTACTGAGCATAATTACACACTGTGCTCTGGAGAGATGGAGCTGGGATGTGACAGTGCATCCTCATGTAGCCAAAGGTCAGTGAACTGAGGGCTAAACAGACCTGGATGTCAGCGAACATGTGCCTTTTTAGACTATGTTTTGCACTGAATAATATACTCATACTCATAAAACATACAAATAAAAAATATTATGTTGAAAGAGAAAGATGTGTTCTTCCTGTCAAAACCCAGTACCAGCTCGTCTATTTAGCCAGTTCCTGAGATACTGCAATGTTAAGGGCTATGCTAATGTTTTTATTAACATAAGAAAAACTAAAAATGATCTGGCATTTGGCCTCACAGTGAAGTCATCCAGAGTATGTCAACTTAAACCAACAAAAAAATGACTTAAAATCAAAGGTCTACCGTGCTTCTACGGTATACAAGAACAAGTCTTAAGTAGCACTTTATCTTTTATTTTATAGCTGTCAAATTAAATATACATTTGCTATTTAGCAGAGCCCCAGCCTTGTACTGTACATAAAGCTGAACAATTGCAAGACGTTGCTTTGAGTATTTCTGTGGTTTATGAAAAGAGCCAAGTCGGAAGGAAAAGACATTCTCTGAATTTTCTTGAAGCAAGATAAATACAGAAAAGAAATACAGATGAAAGATGAAGTTGCTGACCGTGGACAGTGCCAGATTCCTCTTTTCTGGCTCGCTGCGTTACTGGCAGACATAGTCAGTAGCAATCTTTTCCATTAAATTGAGCTACACACATATATATATATTTAGGTATATTTGTTTATACATTGCATTTTAACCAAGTTTAATACTTCTTCATTTGATTTTTCAAATATCATAGTGATTCAGCCTCCATAAATAGTGGCTACCTCTAACTTGAAATGTTTCATTTGCTCATGGAAGGACTTCAAGGGGCTGTCATTGTTGAGTCGTACTAGAAATCAGGCTTAGCAGTACAAGCTCCTTTTTATAAGGTTAAAAAGATGCTTGATATCTGCCAAGAGAAGCCCTCATGCCAACCGCACAGTAAGGTATCCAAACTATACTAAATTAGATGTCTTTCTATGTACACAGTTAGGCAAAGATAAGCTAGTCTCCCTCGCTGGAGTTTTTCCCCAGATGAGATCAGACAGACTATAATGTAGGACTTGTTGTGTATTGCAACCGTCAAGTCATTTGATAGTCATACCCTAGTTTTTGAAAAATTAACTCCAGTCAAAGGTCTAACTCACAGAGATTCTAAACCTTTCTGACCTCAAAAAAAAAAAAAAAAAAAAAAGACTTGAAAACACATTTTCCCCACTCGGTAGCTTTATATAATAAACTGTTGTTGCATGTAGTCACCTTCGGTCTAAACTGGACTACAAGAACAGTGTGCTTAGACCCATTGGTTTGCTATGCCCTTCAGGCTTTGAAAAATGTTAGCACCTGACATACCATTAAACACAGTTTAAATTACATGTAAGAGTCTTCATCATACAGTAGCCCCTTCCTAGTATAAACAAAGTCTGCAGAGAGTGATGGCGTCTAATGAGTTCGCTTGTCTTTGTGAACTTTCCTCACAGTGATATGATTGATACGCTTGCAGTCTGGTGCAGAAAAAGTGGGATTAAGATGTTTTTCTGGGGATGATGGATTAACTAGTGAGTTTGTTTCTGGCGGTATAAAGACCAACTAATTAATAGCAAGTGACAGGCATCACCCTAATTTATACTGCTTTTGCCACTGCACTGCGAGCACGTCATCGGCTCTAGTAATAATAAAAAAATAAATTGCAGCTAGTTAATAATTTGGTGTAATCGCTGGAAGACAAGACAAAATATCTTTATGATTCATGGCTCAGTGGGCACTTTTCCTGCTGATGCTACAGCATCTGTTAAATGGTGCATTGTAGATCAGTACAGTTACCACTGAATAGACCTTTTATGATATGTAATGAAGCCATCCTTTTTTTTCATTACATTTTACTTCCAATAAAAATAAATATTAACATTAAAGCGCAAGAAAATAATATATGTATGACAAGGAAATAAGGGAGCACTGAATTAAAAGTATGAAGGGACCTTTGATGAGGAGAATGAGCTGGTTGTAGATGTGGACACGTTTATGCAGAGCAATACAAACACTCCACCTGAAAGGAAAATGCTGCTTTAGGATCCCTTGAAGTCTATTAAATCTATTGCGTTACTTATTAGGAAAAATTCAAGATTTCCCAGGCAAAAGATTCAGCACATCTATGGCGCATTTACGCTATTATTGGGCAGAAAGGGATAATCTCAGCTGATCCCTATGACTCTTTGGCTAGGCAAAACTAAAGCTTTTATGGCACTTCCACCTAAATTATTTTATCAATACATGCAAGAGGGTTGAGTCCTCACTGTTCTGTATGCTCATACATTTCCTCTATGTATATAAAAACCGAAATTCACAAAATGATACATGTTAGAATAAGTGTATACAACATTAATGCAGTATTACCGCAACTATTAGGTGCGTTTGCTCATTCTAATATCACTTTCTGAACTTTTACTTTTATGTACATGTAGGAAATGAGTGTGTATACTGAGGTAAGCAGCAGCGTAACAAAACCTATGTGGGCTCCAAAGCAAAAATTCCACAGCCCTTCCCCCCACTACTCAGAGCGGAGTAGATGCTGACCCTCCTCAGTAGCCGAGCCCCATGGGTAGTTTATCATTTGTTAGCAGTGTGCTGCTGCCCAGCCAGCTCCATCTCTCCCCACTGATGCAGGACTGAGATGTGGCCAGGCCCAGCCAGCTCAATCTCTCAACAGGTGTGCTCTGACAACTGACAATAATGAGGGGACTAGGGAGATGCAGGTTAAACACTAGGGGGTCTATTTACTAAGCAGTGTTAGGAGACAGAGTGAAGAGTGATAAGTCAGTGATAAGGTGCCAGCCAATCAGCTCCCAACTGTCATTTTTCAAACACAGCCTGTGAGATGACAGTTGGGAGCTGATTGGCTGGCACCTTATCACTGACTTATCACTCTTCACTCTGTCTCCTAACACTGCTTAGTAAATAGACCCTAAGTCACATAAATATGACCCAGTCAACACATAGAATAAAGCTGTTTGTTGATTTATCAAATAAATGATATATAAGTTGTGCCTCTGCCACTCTACAGTCTGCCGCCTGAGGCACGGCAGAATGCCTCAATTTATCCCTTATACCTTAAATATTAGATCAAGAGAATCAAAAACAACCACCATAAACACGATGCTATGTAGGTGATCTGCGGAGTATAGCTTACTTTCACAACACCATTCTCGTGCATTGTAATGCAGTTGTTGGCATCCTCTGAGAGCTGGAACAACGCTTGAGCTGTAGCACGATGAACTGCAGGGTCACTTGATCTCAGGTATCGTACCAGAGGGGCCACAGCGTTCGCTTCTCCAAACGCCACCCTATTATTCCCCCACCGGCAGCAGCGTGAAATGGCTTCAGCCAAGTGGCGCCTTAATTTTTCATCTGTCTGTAGAGAGCAGGGCAGAGAGTTTGGGTTATTTTCCTGTGCATAGCTTGAAAACATTTTTTACATTTTACATTTAAAGTTATCATTTTGTTAAGAGGCTCCTGATGGTTGGGATAATGCTTAAAAAATATGGAGAAGTTTACAGACTGTGGTAAAGAAAGTATGTACATTATGAGGCTTTCCATGACCAAGAAAAAACGCTTGTCAAGGCTTAGGTGCCATCAAAATCTTATGAGAGAAATGTTATCTTAGGTTTTATTACTGTTTGCAGCATGTTGTCCTTCCACACAGGGAGAGAGAGACATTGACTTGTTACATTTTTTAGCAGCCAAGTGTCATGGGAGTGATAGGAATCAGAGACAGAGCTAGGAGCTTGCGGACGCAGTCTTACAAGCATATTCTTTTTCAATTATAGACTCGCATATTAACTTTTGATATTACATAAGAACCAATTAAAATATGATTTAATCACAAAAACATTTGGGCATTCATTTGGGTAATAATATTGCATACTACTGTATTAATAAAAACATAAGAATGTCAAATGACTTAAAAAAGTTCAAATTTCTACCAATTCCTAGGTAAAGCCAATGCTAATAAGTAATAATTATATAGTAACTTTGTATTATACATTATAATTAAACCCATGTAGCTAAAATCGTCTACAAAATATCTATGAAATATTCTCATGTACTAAACATGGCAAGATCCATTTTATGACAACAACATAGTGTATTACTTAATTTTCTCACTCTATAGGTACTGAATTACCACTGAGTTGTGTTTCTGTACAGCACCAACAATTCTTTTACCAGCAGATGTCAACTTTCCGTCCTTGGTAACTGTCGAAGCTGGATTAGTGGCTCAGATGGAATCAGCGTAAAAATTAGCGTGCACAACGCCATCTTGCGAATGGCAGTTAGACTCCATTTTAGAAACAAGAATCTGCAAGACGCCATTTTGCGACCAGCGCCATTTTAAGTTACGAGCTAAGTACAGATGGCAATGTTTTGATAATCTACCAAAAAAACTAGAAAAACAGCCCCTGAGAAAAGTAAATAGAATAGACAATACACCAGAATACTGTGAGTGTTTTACATACAAATTGGGAATCCCTGTATATAGACAAGTATAGTTGTGGCAATTGTAATATAACCCAGACATTGATCTACACAATTGAATTTGTCTGAATCCTAAACAGGTTTTAGTCCCACACCCAGACAGAATGGCCCCGGCTTCACAGCTGGGGGTAACACATTTGCATAGGTTCAGCTGTTGAGAGATGCAATGTGTCATCTCTCAACAGCTGAACCAAGATGCATATAATACGTATATTGCACAAAACAAAGAATTATTAGATGACACCATATTAAATGGAAGCTGACAGAGTGAAGTAATCTGCTCGGCCATATGACAATTGTAGCCACCATCACAGCACCTGTCAGTCAGAAAGGGCCCAAACTTTGTCTGGTATGATTAGAATAAATAACTTAAATAAATGTATAGAACATTTATGCCTGTCCATTGACGTATGTTATTGGTTATCCGCAGCTCATGGCAAATAATGGGAGGGGGGTACTCTTTTAAAATACATACACAGAAACATACTTTAAAGGGTTTAGAGTCCCTGCCTTTTTCAATGATCTCAAAAATTCTATCTCTTCTATGAAACCAAAAGTCATGAAACCTTTCATTAGACCAGTGGTTCCCAAACTGGGTTCTGTGGCACCCTGGGGTTCTGTGAGACACTTGTAGGAGTGCCATGGGTTGGTGGTCCAGGACCAAATGTAATTATTTAAGATCAGTGTGGTAGGCAAAGCCAGTGCTGATGGCTACCAATCATAAAATATCCATAATAACACTATTCAACACAATGTAGAAAAACTCTCTGCATCTGGCATGTGAATATGTGTTGTCGTCTAATTTAGGGATGCTGAATTCAGTGGAAAAATCAGATTTTGTCTACCACGTCACATTTATTAGATGCACACAAATAACAAAAGCTGCAATATCTATTTCTGAAAAAGTAAGATAACTGAAAATGTCAATTCATCTCTGTAGAATTTAAATATTTTCATCATATTCATTAATAAAATACTAATAAAACTACAGAAACACTTAAAACCTGCAGAGACTAAACTTCAGAAACTCTTAACATTCCAAATTAGCTGTAATGTAATTGTTAATAAAAGATAAAATGTAAAGTCACATTGCTTTAGGGAAATAGGATGTTATCGCTTTTCGTTTGTACAGTGTCTCATTTGTCTCTCTAACAAGGAATCAGCAATTGTCCACTATCATTGCAGGGCCCCAACATCCTTGGTAGCAATGCTCCATTGTCAGAATGTCTTGTTGAAAATGTTCCCCCTGTTCATGACTACCCAGGTTGTCGGGGAAGAAGTCTAGATGGGAATGTAAAGAGTGAATTTTAAATGACATTCTACAGCCCATATTCTTGTAGTTGGCAAATCGTTCATTCACGATAGACACATAGTTGGCCTCTTTTCTGTTCCCTAATGCTGGGTACACACTATACAGATATATCCGCAGATCTAGTGATCTTCAGATATATCTGCAGATGATGGTCGTTCATACACACTGAACGGCCATCATCTGCTTCTGCCCGCTGGTCCCGGCGGCTGGGGGCTCCCCTCAGCTGCCGCTGTATGTGTACGGGTGGTCTGCAGACCACCCGTACACACTTGGTGATGGACAGATATGTCTGCAGACATATCTGTCCATCGGCTATACAGTACAGCCAATGCGATATGTCTGTGAACAACGTCATTCACAGACATATCTGTGGAAGAAACTATTGGATATACATTGGACCATTTTTATGGTTTGAGGATTGCACCCCGCAAGTTGAATTTTCAAGGTATGATGTGAGTGCAGGCTATGGATTGATTTATATGTATATATGTATATATGTATATATATGTATGTATGTGCATGTATATATATATATATATATGTATATGTTAAGTCCATCATAGATAGAATCTCATGCATAAACACCGCACATTACGCACAGTTGAGCTGCTAACATGATGCTCAGTATTTACTGTATGACTGCGTATGCAAAATAGCGTCATCCTTAGAGGTTTATAGGAAGGATATTAGAAGGTATAGGCAGGAGTGTATAGAGATTAGAATCCAGAATCCTTATAACTACAACCAAATATGCCAATCAAAGAATGTATTCTTTAGCCATTATCATGTTGTTGGCACCAGTGTCGGGCGTGGTGCTGCAGCACAGTCCAAAATTCAAATAGGGAAACCACACAACTGCCAGTGAGTCCCAGCCTGTGTGTTTGGGGTAGCACTTGGTGTGGCTCCCCTATGTGAATTTTGGACTGTGCTGCAGCCCAACCTCTGGAACCTCCACTGGTTGGTACCATATGATGAAAGCACCTGCCTGTCTCCTGCACTATGTCTGGCCCATTGAACTTGTTGCTGTACTGATAACTGAAGACTAAAACCCATTCTTCCTGGACATTATATGGTACATTGCACACAAGCCACAGTAGCACACTGATTGGTGGATTACAATGGTCCTCCCCCAATCCAAGTGAAGGAGTGGGCAGAACTATGCTAAACAGCCTACTCTGGATTCGCCGCTACTTTACAGGGAATACTTGCCCCACTGGAGCTAATAGTCTAAATTCTGTAACACATATACTCAAACTAGGGTTTAATTTTGACAGAAGCCAATTAACTTACTATTCTAATTTTAGATTGTGGAAGGAAACTGGAGTATTCACAGGAAACTGACGGAAACATGGGGAGAACATACAAAATCAATACCAAGGTGGTGTCAAACGTTCCTACTGATATGATGGGTTTCAAAAAATGGTGCATCCATTGTGCCACAGGTACCATTTCATTCATATTTTATGGTTTTCCTACATAAACAAGACTAATAAAAAATATGAAACACAGTTACCATGCTCTTGTGAGCATGTTTTTGAGATATTTAGAAAAATGTAAATTAATAAATGAAAGTATTTAATCACAGTAAGTGCTCGGCAAGACTCCCTTCTGCCTGCACTATGGGGTTCCCATCCTGCCCAGACTTTTCATCCTCTATGTCATCAGAATCCCCCTCCTCATCTTCCTCATTCTCCTCCATGTACTGGTCCTGGGGCAGAACCCTCCTCTTAGCGCTGGATGCTATGTTGCTTGCTAGCTCCTGTCCCAGCTCCTGACCAGCATGCAGAGGGGGAAGTAAGCAGGAAGCTCCCCAGACTATACAATGACCATCAGTAACCAGGGGTGTTCTCACAGGGATTGCTTTGTGATGGAGCTTCCGTCTCTATGTCCCAGCACTCTGGCTGATGGGTGATCCCAATAAGGAGACATGTGGCCCTCACAAGACTGGCAGTGACCAGTGCAAGTAGCGATTTTACCTTTGTATTCGCTTATCCATTTTAAATGATTGTTATTCTCTTCTTGTGTTCGTTATTTTGAATCTTCGAGTGTACATTTTTTGCACTGTTTGTAAGTACATATGAACTAGAGGCAGCTGCTAAAATTTGTGGGTGTGTAAACCATCCTGATAATTTATGTTATGTATGCAGTAAGCTCACAACAAAAAGTCACAGAAAGCTTATTAGCACCTTGATAAAGAAGGCTTATAAATGTACTTTGACTGTGCTTTTGGTGACAAGGATAAAATCTGGGCACCCCATATTTTTTGCATAATCTGCACAACTAATCTGACAGATTGGTTGAAAGAAAATTGCAGCATGACGCCGATTGCTGTCCCAATGGTATGGCCTGAGCCTAAGGACTACTATACTGACTGTTATTTTTGTCTAACTAGTATTGCTGGGCATTCCAGTAGAACTAAGCACACTTTAAAATATACTGAAGTGTGTTCAACACAAAAACCTGTGCCTCAAGAAGGACTGTCTGTCGTGTGTGCACCAGTAAATTGGGGACATCAAAGGAAAGTGAGTCAGAAGATAGATAAAGCGGAGTATCACCCCAAAACTCAAGACAAATCACCTCACATCATAGAACTGTTATGAGCAACCGTCGCGGCTCATTAAAGGCGCGGATCCCAGCAGCTATTACTAGGCAGCCGGGACGCCGTGTCTCCTTGGACGCTAGGGCTGACGGTCCCACTGGTGGTTGTTATGCAATCAGGGGACAAAGGGCGGCTGCACTGTATTATTGTCCCAGCCCGGACAAATAGCCGGAATGCCGGCTGGGTGCAATTATTAGATAGGGTGCTGGGCTCTGTTGTAATTGGCCATTGGTGCAGGTCCTTGTAAAAAGACCATCCAGCCCTGCACACCTTGCCAGTGATAGTTTTTGCACTCCTGTGAAAGCTTCTGGTCTGATCCTGATTTCCGTGTCCTGGTGACTTTTTTGCATTTGTCTCAGCTTGGTCTGTGCATTGGAGTCCCTGAGTCTGCTTGGAACTAGTATCTTGTTTCTACTAACCATGAGCCATTTCATATTTACAACCTCAGCATTTCTTTAAAAGTATATTACCATCTCTGCTATTTTACTTATTACTACTATACCTGCAATTCAGTGATTATCATCTTTGCCATTGTTGTTTGTGCAAGCTGCATCTACCATTCTCAGTGTTTATTTACCATCTGCTATTATATATGATCAAGTCTTCCTTAGGTGTCGTCCTATAGGTACTAACTGCATTTATTTCTGGATTTACCTGGTTTATACTACGCCAGCCAAATAATTCTGCAATCACCAGAGTATTATATAAGTCCATATTGTCCTGAGTTTAATACCTGGTGGCATCCTAAGTACCGGTGAGTATATAGTACTCTAAAGGGAACAACGGGTGGGTGTTGAAAGCAGAAGACCTCTGTAGCATGGCTGTAGGGGTCTTATACTAATACTCTGGTGTTTCATAACAAAGAACTGTCAAAACAAAAAGCCAAACTTTTTAGTTCTAGACTACAACAGTGGAACATTCTGGCTCAAGGTATGACAATTTAAAGTTTTAGAACAAGAAACTTTTCTTTGGCCACATTTGATAAAAAAAAAAATTCAATGTAAGTGTGTACTGATGTTAACGTTTAATGACTGAGTTTGGTGTTCAGCACAATACTAGTGAGTGGTGACTGTTTATTGATTCCTCGAAGAGTAGACTGAAAGCAGTGTTACTCCATAATGGGAACATACTCCCTTCAGTACCTCTGGCCTATGCAGTGGACATGAAATAAACTTAAGAAAGTATGGATGTGTTGTTGGAGAGATGGGAATCAGGTATAAGGATGGAATCTTTGTTGTGACTTAAAGGTAGTTGAACTGCTGTTGGGTTTGCAAGGTGGATTCACAAAGTACTGCTGTTCTCTGTGTTTATGGGACAACAGAGACACTAAAAATCTCTATATCACAAAGAAGTGGACAGAGAGAAAAACATGTTGCTGGAGAGAAAAACGTCAAGTACACTCCATTGGTTGAGCACCATAAAATAATTTTACCTCCGTTTCACATTACGTTTAGTCTAATGAAGAAATTTGTGAAAGCTCTGGATAAAAAAAGCCATGCTTTCAGTTATCTGAAGGAAAAGTTTCCAAGGTTAAGCGAATGTTAAGCTAAAAGAAGGCATAGTTGTTGGCCCACATATAAGGAAACTGCTTATGGATGAAATATTTAACACTAAACTGATGGATATTCTTAGGGCCTCAAAACGAGTGATAAAACTCGCTGCATATGATAAATGGTGCTCAAGCCAATCAGCTCCCAACTGTCATTTTTCAAACAGATGACAGTTGGGAGCTGATAGCCTGGAGCACCATTATCATAGACAGCGAGATTTATCACTCGTTTTGAGTGATAAAACTCCTTGATAAATGAGGTCCTATGTCTGCTGCTTGGTCCTCCTTCAAGGTTGCTGTGCATGGATTCTTAAGCTGGGTACACACTGGTCGATATATTGGCAGATCAATTTATCAGCCAATATATCTGCTGGCCAGTGTGTACAGGCGATATGTCTGTGAATGACGTTGTTCACAGACATATCGCATTGGCTGTACTGTATAGCCGATGGACAGATATGTCTGCAGACATATCTGTACATCGGCAAGTGTGTACGGGTGGTCTGCAGACCACCCGTACACATACAGCGGCAGCTGAGGGGAGCCCCCAGCCGCCGGGACCAGCGGGCAGAAGCAGATGATGGCCGTTCAGTGTGTATGAACGACCATCATCTGCAGATATATCTGGAGATCACTAGATCTGCGGATATATCTGTATAGTGTGTACCCAGCATTAGGGAACAGAAAAGAGGCCAACTATGTGTCTATCGTGAATGAACGATTTGCCAACTACAAGAATATGGGCTGTAGAATGTCATTTAAAATTCACTCTTTACATTCCATATCTAGACTTCTTCCCCGACAACCTGGGTAGTCATGAACAGGGGGAACATTTTCAACAAGACATTCTGACAATGGAGCATTGCTACCAAGGATGTTGGGGCCCTGCAATGATAGTGGACAATTGCTGATTCCTTGTTAGAGAGACAAATGAGACACTGTACAAACGAAAAGCGATAACATCCTATTTCCCTAAAGCAATGTGACTTTACATTTTATCTTTTATTGACAATTACATTACAGCTAATTTGGAATGTTAAGAGTTTCTGAAGTTTAGTCTCTGCAGGTTTTAAGTGTTTCTGTAGTTTTATTAGTATTTTATTAATGAATATGATGAAAATATTTAAATTCTACAGAGATGAATTGACATTTTCAGTTATCTTACTTTTTCAGAAATAGATATTGCAGCTTTTGTTATTTGTGTGCATCTAATAAATGTGACGTGGTAGACAAAATCTGATTTTTCCACTGAATTCAGCATCCCTAAATTAGACGACAACACATATTCACATGCCAGATGCAGAGAGTTTTTCTACATTGTGTTGAATAGTGTTATTATGGATATTTTATGATTGGTAGCCATCAGCACTGGCTTTGCCTACCACACTGATCTTAAATAATTACATTTGGTCCTGGACCACCAACCCATGGCACTCCTACAAGTGTCTCACAGAACCCCAGGGTGCCACAGAACCCAGTTTGGGAACCACTGGTCTAATGAAAGGTTTCATGACTTTTGGTTTCATAGAAGAGATAGAATTTTTGAGATCATTGAAAAAGGCAGGGACTCTAAACCCTTTAAAGTATGTTTCTGTGTATGTATTTTAAAAGAATACCCCCCTCCCATTATTTGCCATGAGCTGCGGATAACCAATAACATACGTCAATGGACAGGCATAAATGTTCTATACATTTATTTAAGTTATTTATTCTAATCAAACCAGACAAAGTTTGGGCCCTTTCTGACTGACAGGTGCTGTGATGGTGGCTACAATTGTCATATGGCCGAGCAGATTACTTCACTCTGTCAGCTTCCATTTAATATGGTGTCATCTAATAATTCTTTGTTTTGTGCAATATACGTATTATATGCATCTTGGTTCAGCTGTTGAGAGATGAAAAAAGCAGCTTACATATAATATGCAGACATCACCCAATGTCTGTATTATATTGTTCTTCCTATTTTCCTACAGTGTTATAAAGCTACGAGAAATGATCTACTACATAGATCAAACAAACCATGACTATATTTGTCATTCCTGTTATTATGTAATGTCTTCTATGAATGCCTCTGGGTATGAGTTGATTTGCCAAAACACTGCACCGCATTAATGGAAAACGATTTAGTACAAGGAATGATACAATACACTTAAGACTTGCAAGGCATCAGCAGTTTAGGGAGGGCTAGTCTGTGTGGAGATATAGGGGCTGATTAAGCATTTGACGGAATTGCAAAGCCGCACACTATCGGCTTTGTAATTCCCTCCTGCTAAAATTCAAATACTGCAGGAGGTGCCTGAAGTGACGAGACGCCTCCTGTCAGTATCTGCGATCCCAGAGCTGCAACTGAGGTCGCAGCCTCGTATCACCATCGGTCACGATTTTGTGTGTCACCGGCCAGCTGAGTGAGGCCAGCTTGCGAGGCATGAAAGTCTGCATCCATGGACGCACACCCTGGCCTTGACACTCCTGGAAAATGTGGGCGACACGCTCCCGTTTCCTGGAATGCAGGCTGTCCCCGTCCCTGCCTGTCAATCAGGCAGAGGTATTAGGGAGGCCTGCGTGTAATTTTGCAGGAACCATTCTACACATGCGCAGAACAGATCCTGCACATGCGCAAATTCCCTATAATCGTGAATCTGCATGTGTATCACCATCTGCGTCCTCTGCTGAACCTGCCCCATAGACAGCAAAAGCTTGAAACTTAAAGATGTCCACCCAAATTGAATTTTAATTTTAAGCCACCTTTCCTCAAGTGTAAAGGTGCCCACACACTGGACGATTTTAGGCACGATTTGCACAAAAGCGATGCATTGGAACAAAACATCGTTTAAAAACGTGCAAATTGTGCAGTCTGCAGGAATGATAACGATCCGATGCACGGTCCCGCGGGTCGTTTGTCGTATCTTCAGATCTTACCTACTGCAGGTAAGATCTGGCAATCTCCTTAAGGATGCACTGGAAATCATTAAGGACGCACAATAGGTCGTTAGTCACATTGCACAGTTTAGCAAGATATCGTCTGTCTGGGAGTGCTGGTGAGTTGCCCGGGGAGTTCAAGGGAAATTGTTGACGACATTGCATCTTTTGCGAGTCATCCAGTGTGTGGGCACCTTAAGAATAACAACAGTCTGATATCCTGAGTTTCTTTAGGTACTGAGGGCCTGATTCAGAGCCGCTCGTAAGCGGCCGCTGGTTCGTTCCGAGCGATGCTTGCCCAACTGCGCATGCGTACGGATCGTAATACGCATGCGCGAACCAATCAGTGCGGCCGAAAATCGTTTGTTCGCTAAATAGTGAATGCCTGCTATTTTGAGTGACAGGAGGAGGCGTATGTGGGTGGTAACAGGGGAAGGTGCTTGAAAACGGGGAGTGGAGATCCGAACGCAGGCGTGCTTAAAGGTCAAAACGGGCGTTTTAAGGGTGTGCATAATTAATACAGCAGCATCATTGACCATGTCACTGGGTTATTTTATAGTCAGAACTGCTCGCAAGATTACGGTAGGAAAAACCAACCACAAAAATAGCGAGCAGTTCATACGCTGGTCGATGTACTCAATTAATCTAATAAATAACGGACATAACGTAGGCTGCGAGCGGCCAGGGGGCGTAGTTTTCCAAAAAACGACCGCATGTTTTGTTCGCTCGTTCAGACCTAGAGGCGTGAACAGACCGCAAAGAGCGAACGGTTCATTTGAATAGCCACCCCTTTTTTCTGAACGCGCGAGCGCAAATAGCGTCCGGCTCTGAATGAGGTCCTGACTCTCTTATCATGTTTCCAGAGCGCATAATCGACACACACAGAAAACCCAGACATGTAGGTATCTCGATACATTTCCTTTAATTTGATTTTGTAAATAAAAAATGGAAAAAAGTGGTAATAACTGTGGAAGTGTTGGGTATTTGTGTTATAAGTGTATTTAGTAGGGAGGTGAAAGAATACTAGTCCAATTATCAAAGACAATTTATAGGGAATTAAAACACAATGGGCCTGATTCAGAGATGGACCCAATGCGGATGCCCTGACTGTGCTTTAACTATTCAGGGAGCCAATCGGAATCCCAGAATATAGACAGGCCACCTACAATTAATTACACTGCAGCTGAGTAGCTGCATATACAGAGAGAGGCCACCTACAGTTAATTACACTGCCGCTGAGTAGTTGCACATACAGAGAGAGGCCACCTACAGTTAATTACACTGCAGCTGAGTAGTTGCACATACAGAGAGAGGCCACTTACAATTAAGGCCACCTACAGTTATTACACGACAGCAGAGTAGTTGCACAAATGGAGACAGGCCACTTACAATTAATAACACTGCAGCTGAGTAGCTGCACATACAGAGACAGGCCACTTACAATTAATTACACTGCAGCTGAGTAGTTGCCAGGGCAAGGTTTCTGGACACCTAGGCAAATTTCACCCACCACCCCTGCTCCCTCCAATTCATAATATGCCACGCGTTAGTGATCCCAATTTATAATATGCCACACAGCAGTGTCCCAAATTCATAATATACTATATATACAAATGTTCCAACTAATATACCACACAGCAGTGCCACAAATTCATTATATGCCACAGAGCTGTATCACTTCATAATTATGCTACACATCAATGCCTCCAATACATAAAACTTGCCACACATTTGTGCTCTAATACCTAATGCCACACATTTGTTCCCACAATACATATGTAACCCCCTTTTTACCACTAAAGGGTCACCAGGTTACTAACACCTCTGTTACACCTAATTTACCCACCCTTAGCATTCCTCTAAGTGGTGTACATCCCTATTGTCAGTGCCTCCACCCAAGTATAAGTAAATAGATAGTAGGCCTACTTGGGAAAACCCACCAAAATATATTGTAATGTGATGATAGTTGAAACCGGAAATGTTCTCATGTAAATAAACACTCCAAGTTATTCATTTGTAAACATCTTTCTTATTCTTAATTATTTTAAGAACAGTATTTAAGTTATAACCTTTACATTGCTATAATTTACAATGAATACATTCTAATGAGTTTGCACCAATAACATACTATTAATTTGCATTACATCAACCTCTTTTTCTCCTTTTGCACTTAAAACTATAATGTGTGATCCCTTCTCATGTACAACAATATAACTACCATTGTGAGCCACCGAGCTTCACATATATTTTCTACAGCATAAGATTTGTTATACATAAATAATATATTGTAACTTTCAGTTGGTATATATATATAAATCGGCTGGGAAGCAGTTCTCTCTGTGAGAGCACTAGAGTTGTCTTTTACCATCCTTGGTATGCACGAATTAGAAGTCTGTGTCCACTGCAGCCAACTATTATTGTCTTTCTTTTATAGTCAGTTAGTGACTAGCAGTAGTAGCAATAAGTGGTTACTTAGAATATAGTTTCCAATGAGAACAAAGCATAACACTAGATACCGCATAGTTACCTCCTGAATTCACATTTGCATTATATCATCCAAGTTTAGTTTATACAGATGACAATCAAACTAATGCCTTCCAAAGGATAAATATGACCCCAGATGAGGCAAGTGACTTCTGTAACTTGGGTGTACACCCTTATTCTCTGTGCCTTAGTCTTCCTTTCCCTTCAACAGGAATTTATGCTTTCTTTCTGCTCCTATGCAGATTGTAACAGTAAAGTCTACTTCCTCCCCCAGCACTTTCCTGTTAAGGCAGCTTCCCACCTTCTCTTGAGGGCCGGTCAGCTAGATACTTGGTGAGTGCAGTGTATATATGTACTCACTGTTAGCAGGGCACTGCTGCCACTGCTAACTTGTCAATCAGCGATCTTCCCATCTGCAGAGAAACCCTGGCCTCTTTCTGCTAACTGCAGCCCACCTCTGTATTACTGCTGCTGGGCTGTCCTGCAGGGAACTACCGCTGACCACCGGATACAGCCACTGCCGCTCCACCTCCCTAACTGTAGATGCACCCCTCCTCCTGGGATACAGCCTCTAAGCTGCTGGGATGTGCTGCGGCTTCGCCCACTTACAGCCTCTGCTCACCAGCGGGCCCTCTGCACTGCTCTGCTGCCGGGACCACCGCTGCTGCTCCACGACCTCTGCCTCTGAGCCAGTTCCCAGGTCATCACCCCGATCACTCCCACAAAGAACCGCACAGTGGGATACCTGCTGGGAATGCATTTATCCTCTGCACCAGCAAAGACAGGGTGAGTACTGCTGTCCACCTGCTTCCCCAGCTCCGGCTGGGCTCCCTCTCCGGCTCTGCCCCCCTGCGCCCAGCAGCCCATCACCGCTCACTGGCTGCCCGGGTCACAGGAGGGCAGGCACTGGAGGGAGGGATCAGGAGACTGCCTCTCAGCTGCTGCTAACAGCTGTTATATCCTCCCCCTTACCGGATCCTATTTTCCTGACAGGAACCGATTCACTCCCATCTATATTACTCCGCCCCCTTCTGTAACTATCACCAATGTCTGTGAAATGTGTATCTGCAGCATGAAGCACTAAAGTCCTCTGGCATCATAGATATTTAACATGCACAGGGTATATACATTTCCACATATTTACTTATATTTACATCACATCATATATATCCCTACAGTATATTTAACATTTACCTCATACATGGCATTTTGCTGTAAATAGATGAATGAAAATATATACCTGTTTCATTTGTATATATGAATTATATTTATACTTAATATATCTCCGTAACCCTAACCAAGGTTACACATAATATGCCACACATTTGTGCTTCCAATACATATTTCACACAGCTGTGCCCCAAATGTATTGTATGCCACATGTAAATTATGTCACTCAATACCCCCAATAAATATGCCACATGTGCCCCAAATAATTTTTATACCATACAGATGTGTCCCCAATACATTATACCACACATCCATGCCCCAATACATATTCATGCCACACATCTGTGCCTCAATGTCAGCACCCATTAACCACCACTTACACACACACACACACACACACACACACACACACACACACACACACACACACACACACACACACACACACAGCACTCATTAACTCCCATACAAACACCCTTTCAGCACTCATGAACACACTCACCCTGCCAGGACTCATTAACCCACCCATACACAATGCCAGTGCTCATTAACCCACACATATGCTAACCCCTTCAACATGACCCATTCCACCAGGTACAAAATGTTCTGGTCCTGGACTTTCCACCTAATTCACAATTGCTGTCACCTGTGTTGAACTGGTTAATTGATGAGAAAGGTGTTTCATCACAGGTGGCTGCAATCTTAAATTAAGTAAGAAGTCCAGGAGCAGAACATTTTATACCTGGTGGAAGGGGTCATGTAGGAGGTTCTGCATATGTACCCTGTCAGAACTCATTAACCCCCCTCACACACACTACCATGACTCAGTAAACCCTCTAACACACACTCACCCTCTCAGCACTCTATAAATCCACCCCACACACACATACACACACACTAACCCTGTCTACACTTATTAAACCCCATCACACACACATACACTAAGCTTGTCTACACTCATTAACACACACACAAACCCCTCACCCATCTACACACACTCACCCACAAATGAATCCTTTCTCTTCACCAAAAACATATGACATACCTTACAAGGTTCCATTCAGAAGTAGCAGATCCTCGTGTTGTCTAGTGGGACGGAGCTTCTTATGAGAGTGACAGACTGGCACCCAGAGGAAAGGAGAGGACTGGAGGAGAGGGAAGGGGCTGCCACCACTGCAGCTGACTCTACTACACTAACAGGTAAAAGTGCAGTGTCAGAGGCTGGGGGAGTTCCTGTGTTAGCTTTGGCCATCAGTAGTCCCGACTAAAAGAGAGATCCTTTATTTTTTGGTCTTTTGTGGACTCAGCTGCGCCCTACAGTAGCCGGCGCCCATAGGCAGCCACCAATGGTAGTTGCACCTACAGAGACAGGTCACTCACATTTAATTACACTGCAGCTGAATAACTGTAGGTACAAAGAAAGCATCCCGGTTGTAGTAACAGCCAGGACCAACAGGCAGTGTGGCCACAGAGAGCCCCCATTGCCTAGCAACCATCAGGATCATCAGCCATTGCGGCTGGCGTGACGCGGTGTCCCAGTCGTTTAGCAATGACCCGCTGCACCTGTGTGTCGCTGTGGCTACTCCTAACATGTTCAGAATGTCTCACGGTTCATGGCTGCCGGTGCTAGTGGAACAGCATCTTTTGACCCCGACACTAGCACGCCCTCTGACATGCATGCCGACCAAAGCCACCCCCCAATTCACCATTCAGGAACACTTATTGAAACTGCATGGATCTCCATGCAATTCCTATGTGTCCGCTGGCAGTTACCATCATGTTTCACGGACACTGCATCTCTGGCACGTGCAGATTTAAAACACTGGACGCTGGCACCCAATGTTCTAAATTCATCCACCTCTGAAGCAGGTACTATAAGTCTGTCAGTGATACAGGCTCTGTCAGGTTTAGTTCCTGACATTCAACCTGTGTGTGTGGTCCTAGTAATACTACACTAAAATGGCTTAATGTGATATGGCTACTTAATCCCATCGCTTAATACTAAGATGTCCCTGATTTAGCCATTCATGTGTGGTAACAGGCCCTGTACTGTTCAGTGACTGGACCAAGTGATAGAATTTGCTCATATGTGACAACATTTAATATTCACATGTGATATACTAAGATTATTAAAATCTCATGTGTTACATTCCTAGTAAATTGCCCATACGTACCGTGTTTGCTAAAGCGGACAACATGGGAACTACTCCGTGATCTGTTATGACTGCGAGATTTTCTTCATCTTTGGCTATATTGGTGATGGCTGCGCAGACACTTGCTAATACTTTTGTGTGTTCAGATTTCAATAAATTAACAATCAGTTCTAAGCCTCCAACAAAGGAACGAACCATTTCTCCAGCATCCTAAAATAAAGAATATTCATTGATTTTAACCTCTGATTACTTAATTTTTATAACAAATTGAAATAATATATAATAATAGCATGCTACTGTCTTCTATCCCATAACAAACACAACATTAATGTAATTTGTAGGATCAATGATCACTATGGTAATAAATGCACAGTGCACATGGTACTCTTAGCAAACACTTGGGCAAACCTAATGATCCTGGGTGTACTGTAACTCAGGCTGTATGGGGATTAGATACATAAGAATCCATGTACAGTATATGAATCCTTATGATAATCTTAAGGCAAAAATCAAATAATATTTCCAGGATACCCACAAATATTAAGTTTTCCCCAGACTTAACATGGAGGGACAGCAGCAAAAATCTTCAATGTCTTCCGTGGTCCCCCATTTCTAACAGCAGAAGCAGTCCCCATAGGATTCAAAGGGAGCTGCTAAGCTATCTGATGTACCAAGCTTGGCCCCGGCAGCTAACACAATCTTTAGACGGCTGTAGTCTATGGGCCACACACCGCAGAAATGTTCCATACGGCAATGGCCGCTGCACATGTGCAGTAGTGCTGCTTGGTCCAGAAAGATGAGTGAAGCGATCGTTAATGTGACATATTATTGGGGCAGGCTCCTTTCTGAGCCCCTGTCCCTGGATGTGAATTTTTAATACATTCAGATGAATCTTCATTTATTTTTGCCGTGAATAGCAGCAATAAAAAATTAATATTCTCGGGTCTAAAAGCCCATAATTGATAAATATGAATTTATATAAAAAAAATGAATTTGCCATAGTACATTCCAATCAGACATTCTGGTTGGGAAGTTCATGTACTACTATAATATAAACTAGATGGTTTTATATTTAAATGCCAAATCTAAGTCAGGTCCTTAAACAGATTAGACCATTTACATTTTCCAAATTAGATTTTGTTTGTAATGGCTAATTTTGCCCCAGACTAAGTACAGAAATCTACTTAGGAACTTATTCCTAATTGGGTTATTATCAGCATACTTTTTCCACTAAAATTGCATGCAGTATTCATAAACATTGTTTTATTTAATATGTTATCACCACCATCTTACATTCCAGTTTGGGTCTAGATCTAAGTAACATTTCAAAATGAATCATGTTCTCTTGGGTGTTATGTTCCAGAAAGTTGACGTTTCTGAGTGAATTAAGGCTCCCGATCATTGGTTTTATTTTCAACCACTGGCATAGTTTGTAAATGAAACATTGTGTAATTGATAATGTGCCCAGCGGGTCTTTTATTTACAACTCAAAATTGTACATGGGTTTGTACTGTATTTAGTTACATTTTCTCAGTCTTCTGTCTACTGTTTTTTTACTTCTGTCACAGGGTTTATAAAGGTGTCTGCAAGGACACACGAGGCCAGTTTGTCGCCTCTTTGTCTGGCCTACAGAAGTGGTAATATGGTTGATAATGTTAGTTTTCCAGTTTGCTAATAGAGCTGCCCAAAAAAGCTGAATCTCACACACAGTTTTCTGCTCACATGTAGGCGGCTGAGATGTTTTTCTTGAATACAAGTCTATCCTATGTAGTAATTCTATGTAGATTACTCAGCAATAGAAATTGTCTGTAAATATATATAAAAATATAGTGTAGCCTATCATTATAATGTGCTATGACATATGGTATATAAATGTAGTTTATATGTATAATTCCTATGGAACATTTCTGCGGTGTACGAGGGCCCTGCTCATGGGAGCTTACATTCTAAAGGGGAGGGGCAGACAGACAGGAGCAACACAGATGAGGTAGATAGTGAGGAAGGAGCATGAAGCAGTGTGTTAGGATATGTGCTGCAGAATGTGTGTGTTTAAGATGACCTGATCATAGGCGAAACTAAGGGGTGGTCCGGGGGTGCACAGGACCACCCATTAGCCTCTGCCGCCAAATCGCAATTCTTAAATGTAATTAGTCCGCTCCCGGTCAGGAAGGCGTTAACGCCACTCAGTATCCTCTACACACAGCGCTCACCTGACCGGGAGGACATTTTTTTTCCGTCTCCCCTGTGTTGGCACCAATCACATTCATCCTCCATGCTGCAGAGCGCGCGGTGACATCATGACGCTGGGCCGTGCGCTGAGCGCTTTAGTAGTGAGGAGCTACTGAGATGTCCTACACCTGGAGGAGGACCCAATCCCTGCTGCCTTACCAACGCTGCAGCTTGCAGTGAAGGGGATTTACCAGCAGCAGAGCAGCAGCCGGCTCCCTCTCACCTCCACACACGGCAGAGACAGAGACAGGTAACAAGTGAGTGGTGTGAGAGTCTGAGACCTGCACTAGTCAGTAATCAGGTGGGAGGAACAGCGAGATCCTGGTGACACAGTACACTGATCCTAACACCCCCAGCACCCATTATACCCCTTCTCTCCCACCAATACACACACACATTCATACCCCCTCCCCATTATACCCCTTTCCCCCACCCAAACACACATTATACACCTCCTTTCCCCCACCCATACACACATTATACCCCCCTCCCCCGCCCAAATACACATTATACACCTCCTTTCCCCCACCCATACACACATTATACCCCCTCCCCCCACCCAAACACACATTATACACCTCCTTTCCCCCACCCATACACACATTATACCCCCCTCCCCCCACCCAAACACACATTATACACCTCCTTTCCCCCACCCATACACACATTATACCCCCTCCCCCCACACAAACACACATTATACACTTCCTTTCCCCCACCCATACACACATTATACCCCCTCCCCCCACCCAAACACACATTAAACACCTCCTTTCCCCCACCCATACACACATTATTCACCCCCTCCCCCCAACCATACACACATTATACACCTCATTTCTCCTCAAAGATTATACACCCCCATACACAAATTATACACCTCCCTTCCACCCCTATATTATACATCCCCATACATACATTATACTCTCCTCTTCCCAGACACATTATACTCACCCCAATACTACTACAGATACACATCCCTTCCCCACACACACACAGGTACACTGTACCCCTTCCACCTCTACAATCACATATCCCCCTTCCACAACTACACAGACAAATCCCCCCTACCACCACACAGACAACTCTTCCCCCTCCTCTGTCCCTACACAGGCACACTGTACCCCCTCTCCCACTACACAGACATCTCTCCCCCCTCCGCCCCTGCACAGGCACACTGTACCCCCTCCTCCACTACACAGACATCTCTCCCCCCTCTGTCCCTACACAGACATACTGTACCCCCTCTCCCACTACACAGACATCTCTCCCCCCTCCGCCCCTTCACAGGCACACTGTACCCCCCTTCACTACTAAACATACATCTCTCCCCCCTCTGTTCCTGCACAGACACACTGTAACCCCCTCCTCCACTACACAGACATCTCTCCCCCCTCTGTCCCTACACAGACACACTGTACCCCCCTCCACCACTACACAGACATCTCTCCCCCCTCTGTCCCTACACAGACATACTGTACGCCCCTCCACCACTACACAGACATCTCTCCCACCTCCGCCCCTACAGACACACTGTACCCCCTTCACTACTACACAGACATCTCTCCCCCCTCTGTCCCTACACAGACACACTGTACCCCCCTCCACCACTACACAGACACCTCTCCCACCTCCGCCCCTGCACAGGCACACTGTACCCCCCTCCTCCACAACACACGACATCTCTCCCCCCTCTGTCCCTACACAGACACATTGTACCCCCTCCACCACTACACAGACATCTCTCCCCCCTCTGTCCCTACACAGGCACACTGTACCTCCTCTACCACTACACAGACATCTCTCCCCCCTCCGCCCCTGCACAGGCACACTGTACCCCCCTCCTCCACAACACAGACATCTCTCCCCCCTCTGTCCCTACACAGACACACTGTACCCCCTCCACCACTACACAGACATCTCTCCCCCCTCTGTCCCTACACAGGCACACTGTACCTCCTCTACCACTACACAGACATCTCTCCCCCCTCCGCCCCTGCACAGGCACACTGTACCCCCCTTCACTACTAAACATACATCTCTCCCCCCTCTGTTCCTGCACAGACACACTGTAACCCCCTCCTCCACTACACAGACATCTCTCCCCCTCTGTCCCTACACAGACACACTGTACCCCCCTCCACCACTACACAGACATCTCTCCCCCCTCTGTCCCTACACAGACATACTGTATGCCCCTCCACCACTACACAGACATCTCTCCCACCTCCGCCCCTACAGACACACTGTACCCCCTTCACTACTACACAGACATCTCTCCCCCCTCTGTCCCTACACAGACACACTGTACCCCCCTCCACCACTACACAGACATCTCTCCCCCCCTCCACAGACACACTGTACCCCCTTCACTACTACACAGACATCTTTCCCCCTGTCCCTACACAGACACACTGTACCCCCCCCCCCTCCACTACACAGACATCTCTCCCCCTCCGCCCCTACACAGGCACACTGTACCCCATTCACTACTACACAGACATCTCTCCCCCCTCTGTCCCTACACAGACACACTGTACCCCCCTCCACCACTACACAGACACATCACTCCTGTTATGTTCTGGGTTGTTTGTGGACCCGGGGTGGTAGCAGGAGCGAACACAGAAGCGGGTTTGAATAAAAAACTAAGTTTTTTAATAAGTGCTTGAGTAGACATAAACTATAGCAGTAAATAAAAGTCCAGGAATATATAAATGTGCACAAGAGTTCTGTGGTGGGAGTAATGGGTTAATGTCCAAACAGAAACAATTAGAGCTATCCAAATGTGCAGGTAGTGAGACTGAAAATAATCAGCCAGGTATGCAGGTAGTGAAGGAGGAAAATAATAGCCAGGTATGCAGGTAGTGAACTAAGGCAATGAGCAGGATGTCAGCAGGCTCAGGCACTCAGGTATGGGCAAGGGTGATGGAGGAAGCGGGGTAGTCCAGCGGAAGCTAAGAGCTGACAGGCAGACTGGTAGACAGGCAAATTCACAGGAACAGGATAAGCACAGAGAACTCCCTCTCAGCTAGGCTGAGATACACGTTGCACTGGCAAAGAAGGAAGGCACTGACCCTTCCTAAATACCCCATGCCGTGCTGTTACTGGCTGGAGGGAACATGTGACTCACCAGGATTGGCCAGCCGCATCACATGGCCAGAAGGCAAGATGGCGGCGCCCATGCCAAACGGAACGGAGACGCCACCAGGCCTCACCAGCACAGAGTGACAACAGGGCCGCACAACAACGCGAGCAGCCAAAGCCCCCCGCCAGACACCAGCTCTGCCACCAGACAGCCCGCGCCACAACGACCTCACAGGTAACACCCGCCTAGCGCCATGCTGAAATACCCTGGCCGTGACAGTACCCGTCCCTTTTGGGGTGGCCTCAGGACACTCACCAGGCTTCTCCGGATGAGCAGAATGGAATCTCCTGATGAGCGTGGGAGTGTGGACATCACGAGCATCGGTCCAGCAACGTTCCTCTGGACCGTAACCTTTCCAGTCCAGCAAATACTGTAGATGACCTCTGCGCAGACGAGAGTCCAAGACCTGGGCGACTTCAAACTCAACTCCTCTCTCCGTCTGGACTCGAGGAGAAGCAGGTAGAGCATTATGGAACTTATTCAGGACTAGGGGCTTTAATAAGGAAACATGGAAGGAATTAGGAATCTTTAGGTACGGGGGTAACTGTAAACGGTAGGCCACTGGATTAATGACTTCTGTTATGGTGAAGGGACCGATGAAGCAGGGTGCAAATTTCATAGACGGAACTCTTAGACGAAGGTTCCGAGTAGACAACCAGACCTGGTTTCCTACTTGCATGCGTGCAACTATTCTACGCTTCTTATCGGCCTGGGTCTTATAACGAGAGGATGTCTTCAACAAATCAGACTGTACTTGAGTCTAGATGTCAGCAAAATTCCGCACCGTGTCCTCCACGGCCGGAACAGCAAAAATAGGCAGGCTTCGGAATTTGGGAACACGAGGATGAAGGCCATAAACCACCTGAAATGGCGTTTGGTTAGTTGACGAGTGGTAGGAAGCATTGTGTGCAAACTCGGCCCATGGCAGCAAGACAGCCCAATTGTCCTGGGAAGATGACATAAAAATTCTTAAGAAAGTCTCTAGATCTTGATTAACTCTCTCGGTAGAGCCGTTGCTTTGCGGATGATAGGCCGTGGAAAAGTTTAACTTCACTTGAAGAACAGAACACAAAACCCTCCAAAATTTTGCAGTAAACTGCACACCACGGTCAGAGACAATTTCAGCAGGAAGGCCATGTAGACGAAATATGTGTTGAACAAACAACTGTGCCAGATCAGGAGCAGAAGGTAACTTCTTCAACGGTATATAGTGGACCATCTTAGAGAATCAGTCTATTACAACCCAGATAGTGTTGAAGCCTTGAGAGACTGGCAGGTCTGTGACGAAATCCATGGAGAGATGCGTCCATGGACGTGAAGGAGTAGGTAGAGGAAGCAATTCCCCAGCTGGAGTTTGTCGTGATGATTTATGCTGGGCACAGGAGGAGCAGGAAGAGATGAACTCCATTATATCTGTCTTCATAGAAGGCCACCAATAACGTCTTTTCAGGAACTCCAAGGTCTTCCGAGTGCCTGAGGAATGTGCCCAAGTGAGAAGCCGCTTCCTTAATTCCGGGGCCACAAATGATTTTTCCGTAGGAGGCTGAAGCTGTAATGCGGCGAAGACTCTTGATTCCAAGACAGGGGTATTGCTTTGATTTTCAGATTGATCATCACAGAGGAGAGATCTCGGTAGGGCATCAGCTTTCTGATTAAGTGCTCCAGACCGGAAGGTCAAGGTGAACTGAAACCTGGCAAAGTATATTGCCCAGCGGGCTAAACGAGGACTCACACATTGAAGGTTTTTGAGAAATAGGAGATTTCTATGGTCCGTAAATACAGTAAATGGGAACTTAACACCTTCTAGTAAATATCTCCATTCCTTCATCGTCAACTTAACAGCTAGTAGCTCTTGCTCACCTATGGCATAGTTCCTTTCGGCAGGTGAATTTTTTTTAGAAAAGAACCCACAAGAATGGACTCGGTTGTCCTCATAACGTTGAGATAAGACTGCTCCCACAGCTTCGGATGATGCGTCTACTTCCAACAAAAAAGGCCTGTCCAGATCTGGTTGTCGAAGAACTGGTACTGTGATAAAGGCCTGTTTTAGAAGATGAAAGGCAGACTCTACCTCAGGTGACCATTGGGAAGGATTAGCACCTTTGCGGGTCAAGGCTGTGATGGAAGGCAGCAATGTAGAAAATCCCTTGATAAAGCGTCTATAATAATTGGCGAAGCCCAACAATATCTGGATGGCTTTCAGTGTCTGAGGTCGGGTCCAATCCAGATAGACAACAACTGAAACATATAACAGATCCCGGAAAATCTCATTAATGAAACTCTGAAAGACAGCAGGGGCGTTGCACAATCCAAAAGGCATTACTAAATATTCGAAATGTCCATCTCGGGTATTAAAAGCGGTCTTCCATTCATCGCCAGCTCGGATACGAATGAGGTTGTAAGCCCCTCTCAGATCTAATTTAGAAAAAATGACAGAGCCCTTGACCCTATCAAACAACTCAGTAATCAGGGGAAGAGGGTATCGATTCTTCACAGTAATGTCATTAAGGCCTCGATAATCGATACATGGTCTTAAACCACCGTCCTTCTTGCCAACGAAGAAGAACCCAGCTCTGGCAGGTGAAGTAGAGGGGCGAATGAACCCCTTTGCCAGGTTGTCCCGGATGTACTCGGTCATGGCTTGAGTCTCAGGCAAGGACAGCGGATAGGTACCACGAGGTGGTGTCTTATCGGGTATCAATTCAATTGGACAGTCCCATTCCCTATGAGGAGGTAAGGTATTTGCTTGCTGTTCCGAGAACACGTCGGCGAACATCTGATATTCCTTGGGAATGGCGAAAGAAATTAATGGAACTGTCTTTCTTACAGGTCAAATTTTTGGAAGACAGGATTTCTGACAGTCCATACCCCATGACAGAATCTGCATAGAACTCCAATCAATCCTGAGATTATGTTGACGCAACCAGGGTAGACCAAGAACAATTTCTTGAGAGGCCTCTGATATCACCAGAAATTTTAAGGACTCATAATGAAATGACCCAATACGGACCAATACTGGTTGAGTCTCCTTGGTGACTATCCCATTAGTTAGAGGGCGTCCGTCTATAGAGGTCAGAGAGATGGCATGGTTGAGAGGCGAACAGGGAATCTGAAATTTATCTATGAAACTAGACGTTATGAAATTTCCGGCTGTTCCCGAGTCAAGTAGAGCAGTAGCAAAGACAGGTTTGGGTTTAAGATCCAACGCTAGAGTAATCGTGAAATCTTTAATTTTTGGAGACGGGCTCATAACTCCTAACTTGATGTCTCCAGGGTCAGTTAGGATTTGGCATTTCCCGGTTTACGGGAGCAGGAGATCAGCAGGTGACCGGACTCTCCGCAGTACAGACAGAGGTTCTTTTGCATTCTTCTCTGATGTTCTTCTTTGGAGAGGTGTGTATGATTCACCTGCATAGGCTCCTCTTCAATAGGGGAAGGAATGGGACGGGTAGGAATGGAGGGGGCAAATGACCTTTGCCGATCAGTTCTGTTTTTCAGCCTGACGTTCCCTACAGCGTAGGTCAACTTTGATACACAACGAAATCATGTCGTTCAGATTAGTAGGAAGCTCTCGAGTGACTAGATCATCCTTTAGTCGGTCTGACAACCCATGCCAGAAGGCCGAGGTGAGGGCTTCCTCATTCCATTTGAGCTCTGATGCTAAAATTTTAAATTGCACAGCATATTGACTGACAGGACGGACCCCTTGTCTCAGTGTCATGATGTTTGATGATGCTGATACAGTACGCCCAGGTTCATCGAAAATCCTCCTGAAAGATGACACAAAGCCTGCGTAATTAACCAGCAGCTCCCAGAGTGGGGAAGCCCATTCTAAGGCCTGGCAGGATAACAGAGAGACTATATAAGCCACTTTAGTTCTTGCAGTTAGAAAGTTATCAGGCTGCAGCGTAAAATGTATGTCACACTGATTTAGGAATCCTCGGCAGAGTTTAGGGTTGCCGTCAAATTTACTTGTTAGAGGAAGATGTAAGCGAGGAGATGATCTGCCTCCTGTATTCCCAGACGCTGATACGGATGTAGATGTTGGTACTACAGGGGTAGAAAAGGAAGTTTGTAAATTATGCTGTCGCTTGGACATCTCTTGCAGAAATTGAGCCATCTGATGCTGCATGTTTTCCAGATTTTCTAAATAACCAGAAATGCTCCGGAACAAATCCACTCCTGACTCCTGATCCGTGGCCGGCTCCATGGGGCCAGTGCAAACTGTTATGTTCTGGGTTGTTTGTGGACCCGGGGTGGTAGCAGGAGCGAACACAGAAGCGGGTTTCAATAAAAAACTAGGTTTTTTAATAAGTGCTTGAGTAGACATAAACTATAGCAGTAAATAAAAGTCCAGGAATATATAAATGTGCACAAGAGTTCTGTGGTGGGAGTAATGGGTTAATGTCCAAGTAAAAACAATTAGAGCTGTCCAGGTGTGCAGGTAGTGAGACTGAAAATAATCAGCCAGGTATGCAGGTAGTGAACTAAGGCAATGAGCAGGATGTCAGCAGGTTCAGGCACTCAGGTACGGGCAAGGGTGATGGAGGAAGCGGGGTAGTCCAGCGGAAGCTAGGAGCTGACAGGCAGACTGGCAGACAGGCGAATTCACAGGAACAGGGTAAGCACAGAGAACTCCCTCTCAGCTAGGCTGAGATACACGTTGCACTGGCAAAGAAGGAAGGCGCTGACCCTTCCTAAATACCCCATGCCCAGTGTCCCCAAGAGCGAAGAAAAGGGGATGTGCCGTAAAGACACGCCCCCTGTTCCTGTGGCCACACCTCCTTTTTTCGGAGTGCATAGGAGTCCCTCTTTCTAGGTCCGGCGTTGGACCTACAATGAACACTACTTCCAAGGTAGCACAAGTTCTGGCGAGGGGTTGGAACTGGGACCACCCATTACCAAATGTCTAGTTTTGCCTATGGACCTGATGTTATGTCAAAATTAAGTCCTTCATCCATCTATCTCTATGACAGAAAATAGATTTTGTTTAGGTGTTATTTACTTGAGAGATGTACAAAATAAAGTTGTAGCACTTTAATTTTTGTGTGTTCCATTTTAGCATCTAAATACATCCTGCTAAAAATGCAGCTACTCTGAAAGGTACTCCTGAGATTTGATATAAAAATTATTACAATAATACAAAGAAGATATTTCTAATGCTGGGCATACACGGCCAGATAATATGTCTGTCAGACCGACAGACATTTTATCTGGCAGCCTGCCAGCCGCAGATGTCGCCGGCATACACTGTGAGATTTCTCCCCGGGGGAGGAGACATTTCCCTGTTCCTTCCGTAGGAAGGAACACTAGCAATGTCTGTCTGTCCGCTGCGGTTGGGCATACACTGGCCGTTGCGGCCGACAGTTTACCGGTGAATATCGCATCGGACGGGCATGCTGGACAATCCAGCATGCCCCAACGAGCAATATTTAACCCTCGGTAATTGTAGCGTGTATGGCCAGCATAACTTATAAACACCTTCTTTGTTAATTGTAAACATTTTATAATTAACACTCACCAGCTTTTTGGTGAGATGAGAGATGAGGCAGCAACAGCTCAGCCTCACTTCTGTATAGTTAGACATTGCTTGCAGAGCTGGGGAAGGGGCCACACCATGGGCAGTAAGCTGCACAGAAAGAGAGCTAATAGAGCCATGCCTCTGAGTATGGGGGGGGTGCCTTGAGCAGTGATGGACATCTTGGATGTGCCATGTTACCAGGAAGTGCACTGCAGTGTTTAGAAATTGGAGCTCAGTCAGCAGCAGCAAGAGAAGACACAGTGATGCAGGTAGGAGAATCAATGGACACTGAAGCTTAGTGTAGTGAGGGGAGAGGGTGAGACAGGCTCCAAGTACTCCATGTGTGCATCCTCAGCCATTGACCTCATCGCACATCACTGGACATCAGACATAAAATCTTTACTGATACAGAGTTTAAGGAACACTTCGCTCTAATGCTAGCCTAAATATACAGTATAAATCAATCAAAGTCTGCGCAAGGGCTAAAGTTCTGACACCACAGGCGAAAGGGTCAAACAGTAGAAATAATGTCAGCAGCTGGCACTGGTGTAATAATCCTTTATTTCCCACACATAAAAATAAAGCACTTGTACATAGAGTGACATTACAAATAACTGCATGTACTTTTTCCAGCCAATGCACTACAGACATCAGGTTTTTAGTGGGATGCAGCCAATGGTCAAGTTATTTTAAGATACACAGTCATTTCTCATGGAAAATTTGGACAACATTGTCCGAGAATGTGTGTCTAGGATGCTACACCCATGATGTGATAGATGCATGAGCCCAACAGTAGAGTATTCCAAGGAACTACACATGGGTGCTGGCATCATGCAAGACCCTGCTAATGATCAGAATGACCATTTTCTGACACACACTGATAAAAATCCAATTAGAACCAGAAAGTAGCTTCATAACTACTTCCGCTTTAGTGCCAAGTGAACCCATTCACAACAAGATTGCCCTGCAGTGCCCTCCGAGTCCCACCTTATCTTGTGGTACATAAGATTAGATCTGCATTTACTGTAAGTACATAATTAAAGAATGCTGTATATGAGGAAGAGAGATTACCCAGAGATCCACTTCAAATGTCCTCATTTTATCCAATACATAACTTGTACTCTTTCCACATAAATCTGGCCCAAAAACTGATGTTAAACTTACAGTGGATGGATATGACATAATTTCAAAGGATTTTATAGTTTGGAGTTACTCATGATTCTTCAATCTCAATTTCTTTTTATATAATAATTGTTCCTAAAAACTTGTTGTTTCTTCCATCTGAACATGTTGTTTCTTCCATCTGAACACTGCCAGATGCACCACTTTGTCTCCCAAGCTAGAGATAAAACACACATGTATGATCCAATTCACTCTCACTTGGACTACTGGAAACTCCTGCTAGTGGATTTACCCTCTTCTCAGCTTTATCCTCCATAATCAAATCTCGGTTCTGTAGCTAGTGTGTAGCCAAATCAGAAAGATCTACATATTTGGTTACATTGCAGTCATTGTCCAACCATATTTTCTCCCAATCCTGGACAACAGCCGAAACATGCCATTCAGTCAATTTGCTCTCATACAACATAACATAGATTGCTTTCTAAATAAATGTAAAACTTTTATACTAGCAAAGTCAACAGTAAAGTAACTCATAAGAAACAACTGATTTAGTGAAAATTAAATGATTAAAGGTTATGTCTGACCTGACATATTTCACTAAGTTAGTAAACAAATTAGTTTACCTATCAGAGTTAATAGACAATTATGCTGCAGATTAAGTATACTTATAGTTAGCATCTACCTCAAAATGTATGGGGATTCAGAAAGCATGCTACTCTTTCTCTGTGCCATGTATTACACTGTAACGGAGACGTAAATACTCATTTTGCAGGTTGGTACCTGAGTTACATGATTAGTATAGACTTACTCCTATGCTGAATTGTACAGTATGCTGCTCCTGACATGATGTGAGAGCCTATATTAGTAAACTGTCCATACTGCATCATATTAAGTTATGAGCAGGAGACTTGTGAGTTTTATGCTAGTTGTTTTTAAGTTCTGGCATCCAACTTTTATAAAGGGATTATGAAACCAGTAGAAATACATTTGGAATGCGGACAAGCAGGACCATGTTATTTATCATAAAAAATAATAATTGATTTCAGTTGACAAATTATTTCTGTGTTTGGTAAACGTTCCAGCACCTTTTTTTTTCTACCAAACAGAATTGCTCAAAAAATGTCAAAAATGACATCTTACGAAAATACAACCAGTTGAAAATAATCATAGCTGACATTCAGAATTAGACCGTCTGTGCCAAACAAATTTCAAGTCCAAAACCAAACTGAACAAATGATACAGTAAAAATGCCTTTCCTACTGATCCAAAATATGCATGTACTAATACAAAGCCATAATTAAATTTGATCAAGCTTCCAAAAGTACGCCTTCATTTGTGTTATGCCACTAGTGTTTTTTTCTGCTAGTATCATTATGAAATGTCTCTCATGTTATGTCATTTAGTCTAGGCTAGTTTTGATGAAAATGTATTTGTGTACGACTCTCTTATTATATCCACCGGTACACAACTCTTCATCACTTTCATCTCATCTAATAGTTTTGCAGCCACATATATGTTTTACTTGGTAAAACATGTTGGACATTTGACCTTTGTTTCATATAGCGGTGTACTGTACTTCCCAAGCCACCTTGGCTGGAGTCTAACATCAGTACTCTGTACCAGTGTTAATGTTCTGGTTCTAGGAATAGTTACATCTTGATCTAGCTTCTCACACATTAAATTTACATACTCAGGAAAATTTAAAGCAGATATATCTGTAGATCGAGTGATCTGCAAATATATCTGTAGATGACGGTCGTTTATATACACAGCTGCCACTTCATGTGTACGGGCGATCGGCTGATCGCCCATACACACAGCAGGATGAACATATATGTCTGCACAGCCAACGCGATATGTCTGTGAACTACGTCGTTCACAGACATATCGCTGGTACTCACTGGCCGATGGCAACCAGATATATTGGCCGATCAATTGATCGGCCAATATATCTGTCAGTGTGTCCCCAGCTTAAGACTAAAGCTGGGTACACAATATATACAATGTATTGTATGATATATAATTCTGAGGTATATCGTAAAGATATATCATACACATCGTGTAGTGTGTACACCCGATCTGTTGTTCACTACAGTTGATCATCGCATCATCTCATCTGATATTCTCCACAACAGATGGGAAGATGCAATGAACAACGCAGTACTGTTACATACAGTAAGATAAATTGCAATGTTTGCCTGTGCCCCGTGGAGGATAGTGAATGAGAGACCCATGCTGAGACTGCACTGCAGCTACTACTGCTGGGGGGGAGGGGGGAGCCACCCCCTTGCCCCCGGTTTCAATGCCCATGGGCAATAAGGGGTATACAGATGGAAAGTGGGCACAATAATGGGCATACAGATGAAGGAGGGACGCACCATGATGGGTAAACAGATGAGGGAGGGGGTTTTATATTTTGGGTGCAATTGCTATATTCCTTTTTTTGGGAGGGGGTTTATTATAGAACTGTGTGTTTACATAGGAGAGTGTCACTGGTCTATATCATTGTATGTATGCATGAATACATATATGTATGAATATATATACAGTATATTGTGTATATATATATGTGTGTGTGTGTATATATCAGGGGCTGGCTGGCAACTTTTAACCTGGGGGGCAAATGCATGCAGGCGGCCCTGGCAGAGGAGTAGCGTGTGTCTGACGAATATGCATGCTATGGCGCCCCCCCTCCAGTGTTCCAGGGAGGAGGCGGGTCCATATGGAATCAATGTAGGGTAAAAATAAAGATTAGGGCAGCCCCCTGTCGTAGTGCCCATATGCAGTGCCCCGTGTGCCACAGGAGAGAAGACCCTTATGCAGGCCTCCAGTAGTGCCCCGAGTAGTAGTCCCCACCCTTGTAGTGCCCCCAGTAGTAGTAGTCCCCCCATTTGAAGTGCCCCCAGTAGTAGTCCCCCCCTTTGTAGTGCCCCCATTAGTAGTAGTCCCCACCTTGTAGTGCCCCCAGTAGTAGTAGTCCTCCCCTGTAGTGCCGGCGGCTGTGTGTTTGTCAGTGTAGCGCTGACCGAACGCCGTCCGGTCAACGCTACACATGCGGTGCAGTCTGTGTCACAGTGACACAGACTGCACCGGCCCGCGGCCCGCATGATGCTGCGGCCCGGGGGGCACATGGCACCCTGCCCCCCGGCCCAGGGTAGCTCTGACCGAACGCCGTCCGGTCAGCGCTACACATGCGGTGCAGTCTGTGTCACAGTGACACAGACTGCACCGGCCCGCGGCCCGCATGATGCTGCGGCCCGGGGGGCACCCTGCCCCCCGGCCCAGCCTGCCACTGGTATATATATATATATATATATATATTTTAAACTGATCTTGTCTCAGCCAATTATCCAGCTTTGACAATATATATATATATATATATATATATACATATATGTATATATATATATTGTCAAAGCTGGATAATTGGCTGAGACAAGATCAGTTTAAAATTGAAGCGTGCGCGACGCCATCTTGCGAATGGCAGCTAGACTCCATTTTAGAAACCAGAATCATCCAGACGCCATTTTGCGACCAGCGTCACTTAAGTTACAACTCACGAGCTAAGAACACAGATGGCAATGTTTTTGATAATCTAAATAGAATAGACAATGCACCAGAAACTGTGAGTGATTTACATACAAATTGGGAATCCCTGTTGGCAATTGTAATATAATCCAGGCATTGATGTACACAATTTGGTTTGTCTGAATCCAAACAGGTTTTAGTTTCATACCCAGACAGGATGGTTTAGTTTCACAGCTGGAAGTCACATTTGCATTGCAGTCTGAAACTATGAGTGAGGAATGATATGTGTGTGTATGTATGTATATATATATATATATATGTATATATATATATAGATCCAAAGAACGGAGGCACCCAGCGAGACTGAACTCAGCGTAGATAAAAATCCTTTAATCCTTTAAAGGATTTTTATCTACGCTGAGTTCAGTCTCGCTGAGTGCCTCCGTTTTTTGGATCTATATATTTTGGGTCATTTGCCCTGGAGGGCACCGGAGCAATACACGTTGGTGGTTGGAGTGCCGGGCCAGTTTGGACGTATATATATATATATATATATATATATAAATATGTTAAGTCCATCATAGATGGAATCTCATGCATAAACACCGCACATTACGCACAATTGAGGTGCTAACATGACGCCCAGTAGCGAATGCACAATTATTAGCATCATGCGATTGCATCTTTCACCATTTTACATACACACATTATGCTTAAGACCCTGCATGAAAATACCGTTTAGTAGCTAAATGCGCACGCATCTGTCCCCAGTTAACTAGCGTCTTCATATCAAACCCCGTACACTCACACATTACATATTCACTTACAAGGTTCCATTAGCTTTAAGATATAAGATTTAAGTTTATTCAGTTAATATAAACGCTGTGAAATAAAGATATTTGATAACTAAGGTTTTATACATGCTAAACAAGTCGTGTTTGGTTTTGTACTGATGCGCCCTCTTTTTACAGTATTCCGGTGTTATCGGTGTGGAGGTCGCATCATGCATTCTCGAGTTATGGATCGCAGAGGCTACAAGCAACAAAATGTATATTTCATGAACAACTGTTAGGATGTTACAGGGGGCGGGAAGGGAAAGACACGCAGCTGTTAGAGGCAGGGAGAGTCTATTTGAACCAGCCTGTTAAATGCTTTGTAACAGATGCTTCTCCCCTGGGAACCAATGACATCAGCAGCAAACTTCTCTATTGTCCTGTCTATTCTTGGGGGGTATAAATATGTGTGCTCCAACACTGGGTCTTCAGTCTTCTTGCTGAATGCTGACTGAGGGGTTTCTTGCTGATGCCTAACATCTGGTACCGGAAGCGCTACGTATGTATACTGTACTTGGGTCTGTATAATTCCTTTTGTGCCTAAATTGTGTCTGGATCAATTGCGTGTAACTGTCTGAACTTTTACTTGAATAACACTTGTACTTTGGAACCACAGATTCCAGGTCTAAGTCTTTATTTACTGTATGACTGCGTACGCAAATTAGCGTCATCCTTAGAGGTTTATAGGAAGGATTTTAGAAGGTACAGGCAGGGGTATATAGAGGTTCATTTTAATATCATCAATATATATATACACCACAAACCAATCCACTTGGTACAACCTTTAAAAAAGGTACTCCAAACAGATAGAATACCAGCACTCCATTGAAAGTACAAAAAACAATTTCACTGTGCCATCAAACAAAAATAGCCATAGACTTGTATAAAAAGTTCATGATACTCATCAGTTTTTCAATCTGTTGGTTATTCAGAAATCCATATAACAGACATAGTGTGGTCTCGACAGATGTTTCGGTACGTCAGCACCTTTGTCAAGAGACTGTTAGTATCATTGCACTGTAGCTGGGTTGCACCATCATACGGTGTGTAATCAGCTTAAGCCAAACTTTCTGTGGTGTTGATACCATTTCAAATGTTCCAATTGGCTGCAGGTTAATAAGCCAGCCATCTCCATCTCCCGCTTGTGTGCCCAGTCTAAATAAGGAATATAATGTGTACTCTGACCCAAGTCATTCACTCCTAAAAAGCTCCCTACAGTTTCTATGCTGACAGATTTTGACAACACACGCGTTTAGTACAATCCAAACCATTTCCAAAGCTTCTTGCTAATTGGACATTTTCTCATTGTTGCTAGTTGATGAATGGTCACATAACTGTAAAGTTTGTGGAAGACTAACTATCGGGACTTACAGTCTCTGGTACATATTGATCTTGTAATATATCTAAGATAGTTATATCTCTTTGCTAGCACTTACCTTTTACAGTTTTTACATATTCTATAATAATAGTATTGAGTGAAATGGTAGTTACCAAACTGACTATTGCATGTGCTGCAGCGCGTTCATCTGTGTCCTCATATTTTGCCAGTCACACATCTGCGACTTTATGCAAATGTGGCTACAAAGCTTTTCCCTGTTGTACTTCTGTGCGTCTGAATGTACAAGGGCTGAGACACCCACTGTCAGCGTGCTGAAATACCGATTGGTGCATTTTTAGATCGGTCGCACATACTGTAGGTCGTACCATTGAAACTTGCACCAGCCCTACGTCAGGTATAGTGTCCCTTTCCGAATATGGCCTCCTATGTGATGGTCCAGTTTCTTTGTAGGCAGCCACTACCAACAACACGTCTGTGACACTCCCATAACACGCCCATAAGACGGATCATATCCATGCCTGCTCTAAGCCAATTCCTGGTCACCACCCAGGAACACTCAACACATTGAGACCGTGCGTCTCCTGTGCACCTCATTCGCTATCCCGACTCTGTGCACCTTAGTCCTACAGCGTCTTTGGACGCCTTCGTCTTTGATTCCATATCTTGTTTTGATCTTCTGTAAAACAGTGTATTATAATGCAATATAATGGATAACTCAGGAATTTAGCCCTTGGAATAACTTGTAAGATTTGCAGTCTCTGGTACATGTTGATCTTGAAAGGTCTTATATTACTTTGCTCATAAATTTCTAGAGGTTTAAGAAAGAATAATTCCTTTTATCCTGTCGGATGCACAGTGTGATCATCCTCTTCATGTTTTTTATAGTAGGCATGAAAAAGGGATCTGCCAGGCATGATTTTATTTCCCAGAAAGAACACGTGTGAGATTACTTCTTTATATGGTATTGTTGTAATTTCTTTCATAAATGCTTACAAGGTGTTCATGGTCACAATGTAAGTCTTGGTCAGGCCTCTCAGATTTCACAGTGATTATTACTTTGTCCACTTTAAGGAATATTTGTCTTTTGTTGAACTGAAGGTTGTTATTCATCAATTTAATACGCCTCAATTTCTCTTGCACATTAAATACCTCTTGCACATTAAATAATAAGGTTTTCGTAACCATAACACGCTACAATAATTGTACGATAAAGAATTACAGACACAATGTTAAAAACTCAGACATCATTTTTAATACAAAGCCTCACTAAGCACCCTACGAAGCCTTTGTCACAGAGAGACCTCTGATTATGCGTCTAGTCAAGAAATACTGTATGTGCACCAGCAGCTTTACCTATGGTGGATGGCATTTTTTTTTCCTTAGGAAAGGTACACTTTTAAACAGTTAATCTAAATATTTATGATCATTTCCAGTATAATGCTATGTAACCAGTTACATATGTCCAAGTTCAACCTTGTACGAGCAGGGCCCTCATCCCTCATGTGCTTTGCCTTAACTCACTTATGCCATCATCTCTTCCCCACTGCCTACAATGGCACTTATAAAAATATAATATATTCCATCATAGAACATGTAAAGTAAGTCATGTAATATTCTACTCCTTGCAATAATATTCTAGTCCACACAACAGTTCCATCACTTTATCCACCAATGGAAACACTTGTAATGTCCATGCACATTTGGGTGAGGCATAGTATATACTGATATACATACTGCAAACTGGCAAATGGAGAATACTCTATGCTGGCATATATGGGGCTTGTTATGCTCTAGCATGGATTTGAGCATACTGTGCATGGAGTATATTTTGTCCCACATTTAAATCCTGCCCCAGGCTCTACATTTTTTTAAGCCAGCCCTGCTTTTTTTGAAAAAACAAAACAAAAAACAAACATTAGCTTAAACAAACAATCAACCACTGTCTACATTTACCAAATTACCATTATCCAGTTACCCCCCCCTCCCCCCTCTGCTGACTATGGGGGTGTATTCTTGAAAGCTTGGAGAGAGATAAAATTGTGAACGATAAAGTACCAACCAATCAGCTCCTGTCACTTTACAGGCTGTTTTTGAAAACTGATATCTCTTTTACAATTTTATCTCTGGCAAAGAGATAAAGGACGGCTGTTCCTCCACCCTTGCTAGTGAATAGAAGAAAGGGCAAATTAGTGGAAGAAAGAATGAGTGAAGGGCAGGTTTGTAAAGAAGCTGAAGAGCCTTGACAATTTTGCCCCATAGAGATGGTAACTTAGGAAAGTGCACTGCCAGTAAAGAGGCATAGAAACAGCTCAAGTAAAATATCAATAACTGATCATTAATATAGATAAAAAAGAAGGGTTTTTGGGGAAACAAATAAATGGATTTACAACATTTAAGTATTCTCTCAAAATCCTTTATGCTAGTTTGCCAAATAACTAACCTCTAGAACTAGCCTGGAACATAGAGAATAATTACTATATATCTGTATGAAAATTCTACAGTAATGTTTCTTAACTCAAGTGCAGGAGAATCCCCAACAACTTATGTTCCTAGTATTTCTGAGATAATTAACTCATCTGTGCATGATTAAGGAAATCCTTAAAACATGATCTGCTGGGGGATACCTGCAGTCTGAATTTGAGAAACCCTGCCCTAGATTATTAGACAATGTGAATGCACTATCAATGCTCATAACATTGCAGTAGAATTGAGATTCAAGTCTAGCTGACTTGTACACTTACTACAAATAAGAGTAGTATTTCTTTATTTCCGGACTGTACTGAACAAAATCACCACATGGAAATGGTTTCATAATATATTTCTATATTGTTCTATACAATATATTGACATTAGTTTAATATTTTATATGATCATATATTACCCTTTATGATTTGTCCGATATTCTTTTATGTCTCTAGCATGTCTCTCTCTGAGATGTCAAGGCATCTGGAACAGGTTGAAAAGGGGTTGTATGTGGCATATGGATAAGCAGTGAGACTTTATTCTGCATTAAAAAGTAAATTAAATTTAGATAGATCTATTTTCCAGAAAGCAAAACCCTTTAGCTCTCCCGAGAAAGCAGAGTTCATCAACTTAAAAAAGTAGCAAACAGAATTGAGCCAGGAAAAAATAATCCTAAAACGAAATCAGGTTCTCATTTGTTTCGAAAACCAAGTATTGTTCTTATTTTATAGATTACAACTAAATAAACATAGCAACATGCAGTGTCGATAAACGGTTTTCATACATCTATCGTCTGTGTTTTTTGGACATCTTAAAAAGCTTACGCTGTCAAAAACAATTTTTCAGCTAAGCATGCCTGTGCCCAAAAATGTGATGGTATGATTGTAGAAATAAACTTTGATTATCAACAAAAATCATCTCTGGGCTACTTAAATTTTCAAAGAAGATGTAAACTATATTTAAATAATAGCATATTATGTTCAAAGGATTCTACAGTTTAAAAAAAGGTAATGTTTTAGTCACCTGAATGGATGCATTCTACAGGGCTTCTTGGCATGTTTTAAAGGGAGGTCGGAAGTTTGAAAAGTTTTCTGTCTCTAGATGGTTGCACAAGAACAGTCATGTGATCACAGATCATCTGTATAGATTATATGCAATCAGAAAGAGGCTGCTGTCCTACAACCTCTCTCATCTAATGAAATGCTTCCCTTGGATAATTGGCAAGTGCTGCAACAATGTACAAAAGCTGCCTAGAGAACAAAATTATTCGAATTAATACTGGGTACACATTTGTCGATATATCGCTGGTTTGATCGTCAAACAATATATCGTGAGTGAATCGGTGGGTTTGTACTCCTGATAAGTTTCTGAACAATGTCGCTCAAAGACATATAAAACCCTGCAGCACAGCCGATATATCTGAACGATTTATTGGTGCATCTGCATGTGTGTACAGGCAACCCACCAACCATTTGTGCACTGGCTGCAGGGACCGTCTACAATGACATCACAACGGGGCGGGATTTTAGGCCAGACACATTGAGCGGCCAATTGGTAAGTGTGTATAGCTCATCAATCAACCGCTTAGACAGACAGCAGATGTCTGCTGACAGATCCGTCGTCATAGTGTGTAAGCATCATTACATCAGAGTCGTACGTAAACCCGATGGTTACGTACATCTTTTTTGTATGGCCCTCTGTGCAGGATCTGTACTGCACATGTACAGATCTGTGACTGCAACGACGGTCACAATGCCTCCTAACGGGTGTATTAAGAGAGGAGGGGGCCCATGTGCATTCCCTGTCCGGGGCCCCCTCCTCTCTCCCCAATGGCCAGCTGCAGACTGATGCATCTGACCACCGACCGCAGCATCAGTAGGTCACTGGGGAAATGGCAGACAAATTTACAACACTGCGCACTGGGCTCCTATCTATTTGTTTGCGGTGAGCTGCTGATAGTAAAAAAAGGTGGAGTGTCCTCCCTCTTAAAGTATGACACAAAAGGGGGGGGGGGGTTTACAATCTGCGCTCAACCAATGAAGGTATGAATGAGTACTGTGTGATCTAATCCAAACAGATCAGGATGATGTGCGTGCATAAATATCAATCAAAGTTATTTGAATGTACTAGGCACCAAAAAGACTTGGTGCCTAGTACATTCAATAACAATAGTGTCACATCATCAGCGGGACGCCGCTATACAACTGAACACAGTACGCATTCATTATCGATCAATAGGGTCTTAATGCTAACAGCATTGTACTGATATTAGATCTGAGCACAGAGCATTTGTGGTTGCTAATAGCAACACTGTTTAGCATCACTTGAGACTGCCCTACAGTTTCAGTGGGCAGTATTTCATGTGACATTTAATATATGTTATTTCACTGTATATCTTATAGTAAAGTTTTTTATTCCATTTACCATTTACTTTGATTGATATTTATACACGCACATCATCCTGATCTGTTTGGATTAGATCACACAGTACTCATTCATACCTTCATTGGTTGAGCGCAGATTGTAAACTCCCCCCCCTTTTGTGTCACTGGGGAAATGGCGCTGCCGCCATTTTCCTGGCGATTTCTTCCCAGCGCATGCGCAAAGTGAACGGAAAAATGGCCGCAGCGGCCATCTATAATGGCCGCAGCGGCCATTTTTCAGCATTTTGTGCAGGGCTGAGACACCCGACGCGGGACTTCAGAGAGGTAAGTATTAGATAATATGGGTGCAGGGTGTGCGGTGCGGGCCCCTCCTGGACCCAAGGGCCCCTGCACCCATTATAGCTACGACCTGCCTCCTAAACTGTAGCATGTCTGACATGCTTCGGCTGTTTGGAGATGGGGAAGAGGCGGCAACGGGCAGTATTACAGAAAATGTCAGTGTAATGATAAAGCCCATTTCATATCAGACTGGACATATTAACAATGATATTAGTAAACATATGTGTTATAATCTATATGATCCACTGTATATATGTTTAAATTGTATTAGCTAACCAAATGATTTGTATGTTCAGCTATAGCAAACTCCCAGCAGACCAGAATATTTACATTTATGCAAAACCTAATTAAGCTTCAGAGCATGTGGCTTGTAGATTGTCATTTCCAGTAGAGCAGGACCCAACTGTTTGCATGCAAAAAGGAACATCCTGTGTGCAGTGCATTGTGTAAGTTGTACCATTTTGCACAAAAAGGGGCCAAATGGAAAATAGGATATCACACTTGTAGGTTGTCTGAAATCTAAGTCTGTCTACTCAGTATGCCAGAGCATGTCCTATGTCACGCTGCCCATCTCCATTTGCTGGTCAAGAACTCTGTTATGAGAGCAAGGTCCGGCCATCACACCTGAAACCAGGGAAGTAATTAAACCTCTGACTTGCTGTCTCCCTCTGCCATGTGCTATGAAGTTCAGAATACATTTCTGTGAGACAGAATGCATGATAGAATGGATATATTAACCCAGCACGCTGCACAATAAGTGGCTCATTCTTTTGAGGGAGTTACATGGCTGGGATGATACAAATTCTTCCAGGAGAGACCTTAACCTGGGTACACACATAAAGATTTTCTGTCCAACCATCCAACTAGTTGATTAGTTGGAATGAAAATCTGGTAAGGTATGAAAGCAAAGGACAATCAGCAATTTCCTCCATAACGCCAGAAAATGGCCAAAAACTGTTGTTTGAACAAATTGTTTATATCAAACATTTAACAAACTTGTCTGACGACCATTTTCATCTGTTTTCTGGCATTTAGGAGCAAATTGCTGATCATCATTTACTCCCATATGTTACCAAATCTTCATTCCAACCAATCAACTAGTTGGATGGTTGGACAGAAAATCTTTACGTGTGTATGCAGCTCTACTCCGGCATTGTTCAATTCCAAAGTTAATATCTGAACTTAGTTTTACCCTTTTTTATTTTCTTTGAAATTGTCTGTAATCTGTGTGTACTTTTAATAATCGTATTAATAATACTTGTAAGTCTTTTTTGTATCAATAAGCTTTGAAGTATTCTTGAAATTAAAATTTAATTTGTAGTTCTGATATTCAGTATTCTTAGACCTACGGCCTTGTGAGGCACATGCTACTGATTTTTAGTATAACGACGCCTGGGATCCCGTCCGCCGGCATAATAAAAGTATCCCAACGCAGCTGCTGTGTGAACTGCATACAACTCTGAATCAGGCCCAATAATCAGTCATTTACATCGGTCTCTGCCCCAGTGGAACTACCTAGTCTATATTCCCTAGACACAATCTAGGTTAATTTTTTTTGCAGGTCAATTAACCTACTGTACCAGTATGTTTTGTTTTTATTTTGGGAGGGAACACATGCAAACATGGAGATAACATATAAACTCCACACAAGTATGGACCTAGTATGGACCCATAACCCCAGTGCTGTGAGACAACAATGCTAACCATTTTATATTGTATTTTTATCAATCTTAAAAATACTATCATATGACATAACACATGATTAACTTGAGTGACTGAATTTTTCATGGTTGTCACAAAAGTTCTGTTAAAACTAAGGTTCTGTTTACTTTTGTGCCTTGTGGCTAAAATCATGTGTAGCATATGTCCTATTACATAGAACTGGCTTCCTGGAAGGACAGGCTTGGTCCTAAGCCAGAAGGCTGGTGATCTTTAGAAGCCCGAGATGCCGTATGTGCCCCTGGCAATCAGGGTCGGGGATGCCTGAAAAAAAGTGTCCAAAAATGCACAAGTGGAGGTGTCTCCTGCACGTAACACTTTCACACAGAGAAACCACCCTTTTAAGGCTTGATACCACATGTGGCCGGGTAAGAAACATTTTTGTAATCACTAGTCGCATTGGCTGAGGATTTAGGGTATTATTTATTTTCTAGCACTTTTTAGTTTTTCTTGTGTGTCACATTTTTATTTTGAGTGGTTTCTCCGCAAGTCATTGGAGGCTCCATCATTTTCCATGAGAGAAACTTCAACTATACCCAGGGAGAAAGTGAACCACCCAAGCCTTCTGGCAGAGATGGACCTGAAGACCCTTGTCCCAAAGGAGCTTTATGGCTCCGGGGTTCAGGGATGGGAAGAAATGTGTCCCTTCTTCTTTTGGTGTGTCCAAAAATCCAAGCCTCAGGCACAGTTTGAACACTGCACTGGGTAAATGGAGTATACAGTACACCTCACGTTTCAATAAAAATAATATTAATAATACTTAGTTTAGCCTTTCCTGCAATCTGTATTTTGTAGTGCCACAGAAAAATTGTCTCTTTTAAGTTTACAATTGTAGTACTAACAAATATTCATGAACGTACAAAAACACCTATTGGTCAAAACTGTCATCTGTCTGCCTGAATGTAACAGGACACACCGACTCATTGCTGAAGCTGGAATACCGTAACTGTATTAGGGAACAAAAAGCATGCATGTATCTAAGAACAATGGAGCTGATATAGAGTGGATGCAATGCTGATATTTACACAGTTGATTATCTGTGATTTGCGAATGAGTCAAGTTTCAATACCGATGCCGCTCACAGTGAGGAATTAGCAAAGTGAAAGACAAGCAGGGACCATTTGAGGGCGGCAGCAGGGAGGTGGTGACACAAACGCAAGCTTGTCACACCCGTTGTCTGGGCACGACTCTGTAGGCAGACAAAATGACTCTTGTCTCTCAGTTCCTGTGTCTATTGAACGTAACCGTAGACTGATTATTAACTGATCTGAGACGAGCTGAGTCTCTGTACGCAGTCTCTTGGATTTGCGAAGCCTCCAGAGAGCGTCTTAATACAAATCCCAGCGGCTGCGACAATTGTATGTTTTCGCACAGCCCCGGCATACAAATTCGCAACTGCGGCGGCATTAGCGTACATCTCTGAATCAGGCCCAGTGTTCATTCTAAGATAAGTGATGTGGGAATGAAATAATTCAATACTTAGGGGAAGTTGTATCAAACCTTCAAAGACTATTGGAGAAATTAGTCTCTAGCTATCAATTATCAAACACAATCTATAGAATGATAGCTACAGTAGTAGGTGATTGGTTGCTATGGGCAACTTCTCCAGCTGCCCTCTTTAGAAAGCATAATAACTCTCCCCGGTGATTTTTTTTGGTGAAAAAAGGTGACGGTAGTCGTCTAAAGTTACAAGTTGATAAGACATGTATAGTATCTTCTACACTCTGGAAACGTGAGAAGATATTTATTCCATTCATTTCAGAAATGATTTCACTAATTTATTCTTGTTTCTGGTAGAAGTTATAAGAATTAAAATGTGACCACAGAAAGGTGCCGGTACTGAGGGCCACCACACATAAAGCACTGCTTCCCCTTAATCCCATGAAAACTCCATCTGCTGCACTGACAATATGCTGTTCAGTTTAGCACAGCAATGCTTTTTTCAAACTACATCAGACTTAACACTATTCTTTCTAGAGGACCTAGCTTAGAGGGAGCACTGATGAGGTCCATTTTACTGGGGTACATCATTAGTGAAGAAATGTTTTGTCAATGCAAATAACACAATAATTCATAAACACCAAAAATATACTGGTGGGTTAATCAGCTCCCGACACAAATTAACCCTAGTGTGTATGTGTGTGCGCATGTTATAGGGAATATAGAGTGTAAGCTCCACTGGGGTAGGGACTGATGTGGATGGCCAAATATTCTCTGTAAAGCGCTGCGGAATATGTGTGCGCTATATAAATAACTGGTAATAATAATAATAAACACATATGATATATCTTTATATGATAATAGATTTCAAGCACAGTGTGTGTTAGCGTTAATGTAGGAAGACTAAATAACTTTCATGATCAATGCAGCCTCTAAGTTGAAAGTTTTGGAACTATAAAGGGATTCCCTGAAGGCTTGCAATATGAATCTGCTATGCAATGAAACCATACACGTTTAATTTTTTTATTAAGGAGGTCCATTTTTAACGCTATCCTCACCAAACCACACAGTGTATAGTTCATATTAACTTTTCAATGCATTTTCTCTGACGTTACATCGCAAAGAGCACTACTTTTTCCAACACACTGTAGTTGCCTTTTATTATTGCAACTATTAGTCATTAAACCAAACACAACCACTCTTACTAGGCAATGGCACCGCAGTCCACTTGGTTTAAACGTGCAACACATCACCGGCCGTTACATTTTTGTTCACATAGATTAGTGTGAGTGTAGGCTAACTTAATAATGCAGCATATGCTAAGTTAATAACACACTAAAGCATTGAATTGGATGTTGTATTAGTAAATTCCTTAAAAAAAAAACACTTAGAATGCTGCTCATTTCAACAGCAGCCTTGTTGCTTTAAGACTATGCAATGCACATCGATGGCATGTTTAAGGAAATTCATTCATTTCACCTGATTAATGAACATGGATCTGATCCACTTTGCAAACTAAGAAATGTTATTCTTCTTTACAGAAATTTGTGGAAGAAAGTACCGCTGGAATTTGAGCACAATGAACAGTACTGGTATATAAAAGTTATTATGTCTAGATATGTGTCTACCAGCTGTTTCATGTTAAATTTGTTTTGTGAATGCTTAGAACATTTGAACCATTAAATTAGGCTGTTTTGGTAGAAGACTGGAAATTTCTTTGCAAATTTCAAGAGAAAAAAATTATTTGGAAAACAATGTTAACTTTTTTAGACACGAGTAGGGGTGAAAAGGGTTATGAAGAAAATAGAGCTTCTTTATAATTAGAATTTTTTGTGCAAAACACTTTCTTTACATTACAGCCTTGCCATGGGATTAACTGTAAAGATCAAGCATATTGAGTCATTGTTCCCGAATCTCTAAAAACAGCAGTTACTAACGGTTTATTCTGCAACTTTAATATTTCTCACATGTGAGTCAGGGGACAGTTTTTTCATTCTGTAGCCTCAGTAAATAGTAATATTAAGATCCATGACCATGTGAAGTCACGTAACTTGAAAGTAAATGTTAACATCTTTGCTCTCTACTGAAACTGTAATGTTATTTATCACACCTGTACATGAGTTTTATAGATATCGCACACAGAATGTTCAAATACACAATCATTGATGGCAGATTTATTGGAAATTTTAAATAATAAATTTGTAATCAATGGGGGGAAGTCATCAATGAACTATGAAAATATAAAATTACAGCATAAATGCTCTTTTTTGATGTTTTTTACAAATGGGCCTACTTTTACAGTAATGCACATGGATAGTGAGCCCAGATGGCAACACCTGTGGGGGTATAAGACTTTGTACTGGTCAATCGGAGGGGTTGGGAGGTTAGTGTTTTGGGTGAGATTAGTCTTCTACTGAAGAGCAGAAATCAAATTCTATTATGTGGATCTGGGTGTTCCCTGCTTTTTTTTTTTTTTTTGGGGGGGGCAGATAGAGTTTAAGGGGTAAATGTAACAGCCTGCGACTTGCAGGCATTTGTGAATTCCCGGCAAGTCTGAATAGGCCAATCAGCGCTTCTCTATCCATGTTAATGGCAGTAACCTGTCATCTCGGGTTTAGGCACTGTACGAATCCCATTGTATTTTTGGGGTCCCAACTTTCAGAGGAATTGAGGAATTCCAGCCCTGGGTTGACCAGTTTGGGGCTGGTTGATATAGCAGGAGAACCCCACGCTGTGTGTCTCCACCAAGGCTGGTTTATCCTGGTGCAGGTTATTAGAGAATACCCCACGTTGTTCCCGACCCCCCTATTTTCTAATACCAGCCCAGGCTGAGAGGTCCAGGGCTGGTTATTGATTTGGAGGGGGCCCACTTTTTTAAAATTAACTATTCTATTTCTTTTACTCTTAGCTTAGCCTGCACAGATCATACTGATATGTGCAGTGCTTTCAGCCCGCCTACAAAGGCAGCGCTGCTTCAGACAGGAAAAGAAACTAGGAAGTAGACAGGGTGGGATTTATATATATATAATCCAAAACACGCAAGATCTGACATCTCATATACACTACTGTATGTAGACAAAAGTGATTGTACACTGATAGTAAATAGGTCAATGAGATTTTATTGACGCCAGTACTTTGTAGGTCCACCATGTGCAGTGATTACTGCAGACACCCTTCTTGGCAAACCGTCCACAAGTTCCTGGACAACAGTAGGCGGTATGTTTTGCCATTCCACCTTATGTACAGTGCCCAACTGTGACACTGAAGGTCGAGTCAGCCTAGAACGCACCCATTGCTCCAATTCATCCCAGAGGTTCTCAATGGGGTTAAGATCTGGACTCTGAGCTGTCCAGTCCATCCGGGTTACCAAATTTCCTGTATACCAGTCCTGCGTCGCCCTGGAAACATGACAGCTGGCATTGTCGCCCTGATAAAAACATTTGTTGTTTCAGTAGAACTGCCACAATGTAGGAAGCACAGAGTTATCGAGAACATCCCTATACTTCTCGTTTTATACCTTCACAAACACGTGTCTGCTGCAGGAGCACACCATTTCCCTTGCGCGGCGGTGTCCCAATTACTGTTGTCTACATAGGCCCTCATTCAGAGGCGCTCGCTAGCGGCCGTACGCTCTTTCCGAGCGATGTTCGCACATCTGCGCATGCGTACGGTTTTTAGTACGCATGCGCGCACCAGTCAGTGCGGCCGAAAATCGTTTGTACGCTAAATAGCGAGTGCCTGCTATTTTGAGTGACAGAATGAGGCGTATGTGGGTGGTAACAGGGGAAGGTGTTTGAAAACGGGGGAGTGGAATTCGAACGCAGGCGTGCTTAAAGGTCAAAACGGGCGTTTTAAGGGAGTGCATAATTAATACAGCAGCGTCATTGACCACGTCACTTGGTTTTTTTTAACTCAGAACTGCTCGCAAAATAGCGGTTGAAAAAACCAACCACAAGAATAGCGAGCAGTTCATACGCTGTACGATGTACTCGATTAATCTAATAAATAGCGGACATGACGTATGGTGCGAGCGGCCAGGGGGCGTTTTTAACAAATAAACGAGCGTATGTTTTGCTCGCTCGTTCAGACTTAGAGGTGTGAACAGACTGCAATTTGCGAACGGATCATTTGAATAGCCACCCCTTGTTTTTGAACGAACGACCGCAAATAGCGAGCGGCTCTGAATCAGGCCCATAGTGTATTACATGCTAGCCTGGTTGACTCATAAAACTATTAGTCATAGTAAAAGCACTAAAACATTAATACCAGTTCTGAGTGAATATAGTACAAATAAAAAGAAAATAAAAAAACTTTACATCTGACTTATTATATAAGATTATTTTAGGCTAATACAAGAAATATAGATTTGGCACAGGAAAGAAACCTTGGCAGTTGACAACAATGTGGCATATTTAATGAATCTCTTAACAGGCATACTTTTTACATTTGTGGTCAATTGGTTTAATTGGTTTCAGCAAACTTACCAGCTATTCACTTTTATTTTACATTTTATGTGTCTTTTAGCAGTTGAAATGTCTAATTTTAAATACAATATATTGGATAAAGAGCTATAAAGGGCTAAAATACTCTACATTGTTGTATGTACTGGAAATTCTAATTTAACAGTAATGTCAGCTTTTTCTAATTTACATGATCCTAAAAGAGACTTTTTTATTTAAAAAATGTTCAGTAATTTGAGAACAGGCCATCCCAGTTCAATAAGGTATTTCTATTTACATTCTACTTTAGAGATATGCACTATACACAGATGGACACCACAAATGAACAGGTATGATCTTTAAGGTTTCCAAACATATTTTGCAGATGGAAAATAAATATATATTTATTTATTTATAATATAAAAGTTGATTACTTATAAATTAATGAAGAAATAGTTTTTTTTATTCTGACAGCTTCTTTTGAAACAGTAGGGATGTTCATTATTAAAAACATCTTTTTTAAGGGACCCTTTTACATTGGCCCATCAGTCGGGAGTAAAATTCAGTTGGATCACTATGACAGCTGACTTTTCTCATTTACATCACAGTAAACGTTAAATTCTTAGGCCTATATTCAATTTGAGGCAAAAACCCGTTATCACATAATTTTCGCCTGTTTCAATTATCCCGTATTCAATTTCAAAGACTTTTCGTCGGTGTGAAAATCCTTTGCAAAAAAGCGGGGATAATTGTTCTCCACACAATAGGTGGCAAAAAAAAGTGCAGAATTGGGGTTTAGGGGTGCAGGCTTAAAAAACATAGCCTGCACCCCTGGGAATGTCCCCTAAAAGTAATGTGTGTAAAAAAAGTTTCATTTTGGGGGTAAAAAAAAAAATATATGAGGGACAAAATCCTAAAGTAGCGAAATTGATTCCAGAGGGTTTTCCAAATATGCGGCAGGTGTTTTCTTCATTGCGGATGGTAGCGGCAGGTGGATTTTGAAGAATTTTTAAAAATCATTTTATGAACTTAAAAATATGCTTTTAAAAAGGTGCTTTTTCATGTACCCCAGATTTGATGGGCATAGTTATTTCCCCCCCCAAAAATTGCTAAATGCTATTCTTCATCACCTTCTTCAAAGCCACATTTATGCACCTGCCGCGGCTATTTAAAAACCCGACTTCCCTTCAGCAGGCAAAAACAGGGGGAACCCATAGTGATCCCCCATGTCAGCACATCTTTAGGGGGCTTCAAGGATGATTTCCCGAAAATTGACAGGACTTTTCGCCTGTTCCAGTTCCGCCGGGTCCCGTTTTCGCGTCCCAAGAAATTGAATACGGGGATAAGCGGGCACGTGTGCAATACTTTTCCGCCTGGAAAACAGGTGAAGGAAGCGAAAAGTCTGGCAGGCGAAAAGTCCGGACTTTTCGCCTCAAATTGAATACGGGACTAAAGTGGCAAATATACCCCATGGAGTATTTGGACACTTTGGCATTTAATGTGTGCTAAGAGGCAAAAAATTAACATTAGTTGTTGTTCCTTCAGAAAACTCCATTTAACCAGTCCACTGCCTATTAAAGATAGAAATGTGGGAGCATGATTTAGAAAATATTTTTTAATTATATTATAACTATGATATTTTAACACTGCAGAGGACAACTGTCTGATGCTAACCAACCAAAAGGATGTGTGTGTTCCAAAGTGAGCCCAAGAGAACATGTGTGCTAGGATGAAATGTTAATATAGTTTAACGTTAATGTTTACTAAACAAAGAATATACATATAGTAGTGTATACTAAGATGATCTATAAACATTTTTATTATTTGCTACCTTCGGAGTGAAAAACAATATTTAAAGTTCTCTTTTTTGCAGATCTATGGGTTAACTATTTTACAAAGCGAAAAAAATTTGCTGCCACAACGTAAAAATAATAGATAAAAAAAAAAAACAATGTACCAATAAATTGCAATCATCTTATTATCAGTAAGGATGAATAGCTTAACATGATAGAGTGTGAACTTACCCTTTAATACAGGCAGCATTATTTGTATACTATTATTTTTTGCACCATATGTCTGCTAAATGTTATTTTAAAAGTATCTCTCGCAGTAGTTTTGGAACAGTAAGCTAAAGGCATCAGAAGTGATTTTCCACAGTGCTGCATTGCAGTATACGGCTGAGACATGCAAACATGATTATCGTTCTCACCTTCGCATTCTCGATGCAAGGACAGATGGCCCATGCTGCACTTGCTTGAACATCTGGATGAGGATTTTTAAGCAACGACCACAGTAAACGAACTCCATCTAATCGGTCAATTATCCTGTCGCGCGGTGAGGCATTGAAGAAATAAACATCAATTATAGCAAGAGCAATATAAGATTCTGACTGTACAGAACAGTGTTTGGCCAAATAAATTCTGTATGTTGTTTTGTGGATTTAACATAAGATGTTTTCATTAAGACCTTCTAATGTTATGAAGTTCAAATTGGGTTCTGTTCCTTTTTCTTGTGTTACATGGGATATATTTGTAATTTAAGATAGAAACAAGCCAGTTCTTTCCTTAGCTGTGAGGATTTAATGAAATCCAAATATACTCACGTATAAAGACCCAGTCACACTGTAACAAGCAAGCATTTTCCAAAACAAATATTTATTTCATAATGTTAATACTTGAGGAGGATGTGCGTGTTTTATAAATAACATTTCTTTATGTAGTTTCCCATTCTAAGCCGTTGACTGTGCATTGCGGAAAGTAAAAGCATCTGTAATCCTGATACAGCTTTAAACTTCTATACCACAGTGCATCCTTTGTTGGAAGCGTATAATGTCTAACCTGTTTTCCATGTGCTGCCTACTAACATGACGAGCATTAAATACTGTGTTATAATTACTTAAACACGCTCTAATCAAACTATCTTTATGACTAACCGAAGAATGAATTATCATCATGATCATCACCACACCATCTGTCGTGTGTTTATACATCAATCAGAAGGGAGATCATAACTTTGTATCAGAGCCCAGTGGAGGACGTGAAACCAAGCAGCAGGCCAGGCTAAAGCTAATATCCCCTTACAAGCATATCTGTGCATATAGACACAGCAAACCTAAATCTCATTTATAGGGGCTGATTCAGAGCTGGGAGCAAAGTAATAAAGAGGAGTAACTATACACATTGGCAAAACCATGCTGCACTGCAGGTGGGGCAGATGTAAGATGTGCAGAGAGTTTTAGTTTTCTAAGGGGCATCTCCTAGCTCATATCTAAATTGCAGTGTAAAAATAACACTGCCCAGCATTTGTGGGTTACATGCAGAAGCAGCCAGTATTTACCCTGCATGCAAAAATAATAAATGTATTCGCACCCTTTGCAGTGCATTGGTTTGTTCAGGTGCACAATTTTTTTTTTACTTTACTGTTGCTCTCAACTCTGCATCAGGTCTTAAGACAGAGGTTCCCCAGCTCCGCCATTACAGACCAGGTTTTAATGGTATTCTTGTTTGAGTCCAGATGGTTAAATTAAATTAACTGAGGTACTAATTAAGTAATCTGTGCTCAAGCATGGATATCCTTAAAACGTGAACTGGAGTTTGGGTCAGCTTGAAATAGTTCAGCTTAAAGCATACAAAAGAATTTTGTCTGCTACTGAGAACTTTTGCACAAAGCACACCTACTGTCCATAAATACCTTTACTGTACATACAGGAGAGGGTTTTTAATACAGTATGTGTAATTAAAACAGATATAAAAAAATGTATACTATGTAATAATACTGATCGCTTATTTTCTTAAGTGTGATATGTAGAGTGGCAAAGGAGGTAAATAAACAGTATCCTGCATATATAATTGTTATATAGGACACTTTAAGTGATGTCTAGAATTGCCCGTTCAGAGATGTGGCAGGATGACTTCACTAAAAGAGATATCTTTCAGTGTGTACACCCAATATCGCTTGTCAAGCACTACAGAAAGTTCAAGGGAAATCTTTCACCAATACTGTATTGTTCAAACAGCACATCGTCCCATGTATATGCTGCTTAACTCACTTTGGATGTCCTTTAGACATAAACATAAATATGTCTGTGTGTATTTTAGGAAAATAAGACACGTAGGGCCTGATTCATTACGGATCGCAGCTGTGATTAAGCATGCAGCCCCGTTGCCAAATATGGTAATGTCTGCGCTCGCTATGCCATTGCAGCACAACATAAGGGCGCCCACTTCCCCATACACACATCCACAATACCTTGCAAGACTGCGAAACCATCGGTAACATCGAGCACCATCGGAGCCTCAGCACACTTGCACAAGGTCTGACCTTACTCAGAAATTGCTAACCTCAGCGCACGCAGTGAAGCCCAAGCTGTGGCATCGCAGTGGCTAATTTATGCACGCCCCTGTAACAGCGTTCAAAAGCACTGACACGCCTGCGTTTTGCCAACCACCCCAAACGCTAACTTCCTGTCAATCACTCTGCAATGGGTCTCCGTGATCACTGAGATCGCAGTGGTGCTTTCGCATGCACACTGCATGCGCAGAATGCAATAATCGACCATCTGCGTGCGTAATCGCAGTTGCGATCGGTAATGTATCAGGCCCTTAGTTTCTTAAGTATAAGTAAATAGGGAAATGAGGTAGCAAAATAGTATGCAGTGCATACATTGTTTATAATAGGGTACTTTAAGTGACTTACTTTTGATGTGGGTAAAACATCAAAGTAATATGGCTGTGTGCACTGAGTGATTTCTAGTGAGCAGAACTATAAGACACAACAGTTTTTATACTTAGCAATAATTATGTTGCCAGAAAAGATGTGTGCTTCCCTAAATAAAAATGAATGAACGTGTACGAAGTTATGGGTAGTGACAGCATTAAAACAATATGATATAATAAAACTCTTATTAATTCCAATTAGATAAATCAGCTTATATTTCAACACTTACGCCATATTCTCTGGTTCGGATGCACAGGCTCCTACAGCATTGGTAACATTCACCAGCAATGCTTGGTTAGTGCCAGTAAGTAAGTTGACCAAAGGATTTATTCCCCCGCATTTACGGATGATGGCCCGATTTGCAGGTTCCTGGCCACATTCTCCCAGTGCTCCCACAACATTAATGAGGACTTCCTCTGGCTGGCCGGTCAGCAATGTAACCAGGGTTTCTATAACCTTGTATTCCTGAAACCTTTACATATGAAGCAAAAATTACTTAGTAACTGGATAGAATTTATATATGTTATTCTATATCATATCATTCAATATATAGTGTGCTGACATTGCATCAATTCAAATTCAGTCAATAATATACCCATTAGTAAAAATGTAGACATTAGAATTTTCTTGATCTTCCAAATATGATTAATAATAATTACTCCAACAAAGAAAAAATTATTTAGCAATTATAACATAAATTATAATTAAGTAATATTGCTATTATGCATACAGTGCCTGATTCAGACCCGCTCGCAAGCGCTTGAGCGCTCGCGAGCGGGTCGATCGTGTGCTCTGCGCACGCACAGCGGCCGCACTGTGCGTGCGCAAACCCCGGAGCGAGAGAGAAATTCTCTCGCTCTGTGGCTCACTACAAAAGGGGCGGCTGTCGATGTTGATTGACAGCTCGCCCCATTTTGTAGGCGTGGCGGGGGGGTGGCTTCACAAACGGAGGCGTTCCCATATGAATGCCTGTCGTTTGTGGGCGGCCCCACTGACATCACCAGTGATGTCAGTGGGAGAGCTTCCGGCTCTATTAGAGCCAGAAGCTCTCTGGAGCGTGCGGCCACAAGACCCTACCACAAGGGTCTCGTCGCAAGCCCCGATAGTCGCGATGGTCTTGACCATCGCGACCATCATCCTGGCCGCTCGCAATAGCTGTGGGTGGTCACCTACAGCTATGCGAGCAGCCAGGAGGCCGCACAAAAAAAAAAAGAAGCCCTGATGCAGAGCGAGCGCTCTTTCAGAGCGTCCGTCTCTGAATCAGGCCCACAGTACTGTATGTTTAGCAGTTTTAACATATCTGTAATTCATTTTGTTTATTTGGTGAAACAGCATTAGAATGGCATTTCTGTCTTTCTAAATCAGATCCAATATATGACCACCCTAAGGACCTCATTCAGAGGCAGTCGTTAGTTGCAAGCGGTCGCTCTGAATCAGGGCGGCCACTTGCATCCTGAACGGCCGCCTCCTTGTCGATAGTTAAGCTGTGGGTTACCACCCACAGCTTAACGACCAACCAGGTTGATGGTCGTGATGGTGATCACCATCGCGACCATCGGGGCTTACGACCAGACCCTAAGGTTGGGTCTGGGCACTCGTAAGCCCCAGGGAGCTTTCTGGTCTGATGGAGCAAGAAGCTCCCCACTGACATCACTGATGATGTCAGTGCGGCCGCCCACAAAACGGTAGGCGTTCGTAAAGGAACGCCTCAGTTTTGGAAACCACCCCCCCCCGGCCCGCCTACCAAACGGGGGCAGCTGTCGATCAACATCGACAGCCGCCCCTTTGGTAACGAGCTCTGGAGCGACAGAGTTTCTCTGTCGCTCCGGGGCTTGCGCAAGCGCAGTGCGGCCGCTGCATGTGCGCAGGCCAAACCATCGAGTCGGTTACGAGCGCATCGGCGCTCGCTCGCGACTCTGAATGTGGTCCTAAAACATCAGGGCTTTCTCATATCGGAGCTGATTCTGAGTGGGGAGCAAAGCAAAAAAAGGCAAGGAACTTTGCATCTTGGTAAAACCATGTTACTCTGCAGGTGGGGCAGATTATAAATGTGCAGAGATTTAGATTTGGGAGGGACATGTCCAAACTTGCAATGTAAAAATAAAGCTGTCCAGCATTTGTGGGCTACATGCACAAGCAGCCAGTATTTATCCTGAATTCCAAAATACCTAATTGTATTTACACCCCTTGTATTGCAACATGGTTTGTCCAGGTGCAAAGTTACTTGATCTTTTTGCTTTGCTCCCACATCAGAATCAGCCCATTTGTCAACTGTTCTTAAAATGGAAAATTCACAATGTTATAACTGAAAGAAAATGTGAAAAGTAATTTTTCCATATACGGTTGCCACAAAAATATTTCAACTGTCTAAATTATGTGTCCCTTAATATGGATTAATTATTATGATTGCAAGTCCAGCTTTTTGAATGCCTGATATGTGTCTATGATATGTGTATACATGCATCTAATACAGAGCTCATTTAGATCAGAAAAGGAATAGCGATTGTTGGATAAAATGCAGGTTGTTCATTTATGAAATTAGTTACTAAATGGACATTAAAGCATTTGCCACACTAATAGCCCATCCGTGACATTAAAATGTCCCATTGCAACAACATACGGTATGTTACACAGGTGTATGTGGCTGTGTTATGTTTTAGACAGACAGACAGACAGACAGATAGATAGATAGATAGATAGATAGATAGATAGATATTGATGCTTGAATGGTCTGTGATAATAAGGCAAAGTCATGGCTTTAGATCTTCACAGAGTGTTGAGTATCAGAGTATTAGCACGAGGTCTCTGGGAGCTGAAGTCGCAGTTAAAAAAGTGTATTTTTTATATTAAGTAGATTTGTCACATTACTCATAATATATGCCCTGCCCTTTTATGGCATGTCCAGCCTTGCCCCTAGTGCTTAGTGATCAATATGCATCAGATCAGTAGTTGTGAATCTGTTCTTCATGTACTAGTACGTATGTGATGTGTGATGAGGACATTGTGGCTCATCTGTAGTAGGGGACTAATGCTTTGTTTCCAGTGAACCTGTTGGATGGTGTCCTAACAAGTCCTGAAGACGTCTACTGACTCAGGAACCTCCGTGTGCATGCATCAGACATAAAACACTCTATTATTAGGTGTTCGGGGAAATGGCTCCTATGCACATACACGCTTCCAACACCCAGAAGGAAGAACCATAAAATAATCGAGGAACAATTCTGTAAATCTTTAGGGTGTAAACTGATTTGTCTAAGAATGGATTATACCACACCATACATCAGCAGCAGGCCAATTAAATGACATCTGGACTAAGTTGTACAGCAGATGAAGCCTTTCCTCAGCTAATGTGCAGGATAGCAGTAAGTTATGGGCCGATTTGATGATATGTGGAGATATTTGTTGTCCTCGCTCCTTAGCCAGCAGCTGCTTATCACGGAGACTGATCTATAACTTATCCCCTCGGAGACATTCTGATGTATATAACTGCTCCTGAAGGTTGCTTATTGTGTCAATCTGATATTTGCCGTCTCTGCACTTGTTACCTAAGCCAAAGAACTCATTTAAGTTTCCTGCTACTTTCATTATTCATTGATCTTGTCCTCTTCGTTTGAAAAGAAATCCCTCACATTGCTTATGACCTTCTTTCAACTCAACCAGCTGGCCAGTAACGGCCCAGAACAGCTTTTAAATTGAACATTATCACTGTCTGGGTTTTAGATAATGCGAAACACACATCAATGACATTAGAAAATAGACAAAATCAAAATTGTTAGTCATACTTTGTCACATTATCCCGGCTGATGGAACACTTCCAGATGGCTCCGGTCACCGCTGCTAGTAGTTCCTTATTGTCAAACTTGTTAAGCAGCATAGCTAGGGGTTGTAGTCCTCCATACTGTCTAATTAGGTTGCGGGTCTCTTCATCCTCTGCGCACTATACATATAAAACACAGAACAATGTGAAAAACATTCCCCATACCGCACAACAACAACATACATCTTCCAGGAAAAAACATTATCATTTTGTGTTTGCCAATCAACTGCCTAAGTAATAAGATTCGCAGGCTTGGGTAATATGAATTGCCTTATGAGGGGGGAATTGGTGATTATGGTTTGCATGTGGCTGCTGTAGTACTGCCAATACATCTCTGTGCATGTTATCCATTTCATAATACTTAGACATTTAATATGACATCAATTACAAAAAAAACACTGCTGCCACTTGAATTATATATTTTTTTTGTCTAGTTATAAAGACAAAGTGGATGACTTAAACAGAAAAGAATGCTGGCAGCAGACTTAATCATAAAACCTGATGTCATAAACAATACCCAGGCAGTACGAATGGTAAGTACTAAGAAGCAAAGCAATAAAATAAATACAAAAAGCCAGACAAACACGGGAGTATGCTGAACCGCCTGGTGTCTTGGAATAGAAAAAAGAAAAAAAAAAGAAGAGCGAAACTTTGTCGTCACCTAAACCACAACATATGTAAGTTGCAAAGTCAAATAAAAACATAATGTGCGGACATTATTATGGGAGTCATTTAAAAAAAGAGAAAATGAATGAAGGGCATGCCAAATGAGGTGAAGAGAAAAAATGTTTTATTTCCCTTAACAAACATTTTGGTTTGGACCAGAACTGCTGGGAAAAGTAAAAACACAGTTATTTTCGCTGTCTAGTATTCACTGCTTTGGTCCTCTTTGTAATTTTGGTCAAATGTTCCCAAGTACTATATACAATTCTGTTAGACTTGCTTTATAATATGCCTACATAAATATATGGGTATGGGATCTGGTATCTGGGAACCTATTGTTTATAAAGTTCAGAAAACCATAAAGAAATGTAACAGTGAGTAATTATTGCTGTTCATGGATAATGTCATACACAGAGACATGATCACCAAGTGCTTCCTCTGCGGTCACTGTGAGGACCACTGCTAAGCAATACAGTGAGGGGAATGGTCCAGCGCAGGCAATCATTTCACTTTTAGCATTTTTAATAATAATAATAATAATAATAATAATTATATCTATACAGCACTTTTGTCCATTAGGACTCAGTCGCTTTACAGCATCAGAAACAAAGCACAGGGTTTAGTATTACAGAAAGAAAACAAAGCAAAAACAGTCCACATAATGAGTAAGATGGACATAATGCAGGGTTGGTGGAGCCATTTTGTGGAATAACTTCCACGGGTTATATATCCCACTCACAAAGTGTATCAGATGAGGCAGACATTTTTGGCGCGCTACATAGGTTACCCTGGGTGGAATAGGTAACGCTTAAGAGAGATAACACAAAATGGAGAAGTTGCAGCATGCTAAATCTAAGAGCAGGTGCCTTACATAGCCAGCAAATCCAAGAATTTTTCATCCCACCCACAGGCGTACCAGGTGAGGCAGCCATCTTGGGCGCACTACGAAGGTTACAGTGTGTGAGATACCATACAAGGAACAAACACGTGTCAATGAAACACTGAAATCTATAATATATATCGTAAAGCTCTCAGTGGATGCTAGGGATAGAAGGAGGTGTTCCAGGAGAGACGGAGGGGGGAGGGGATGAGAGAGAGGCAGAGGGAGGAAAAAGACAAGGTTCCACGGCAGACAGGAAGGGTCCCAGGAGAGAAAAAAAGAGAGGGAACAAGGTGGCAGGGCATAGTGGAGGGGTCCCAGGAGAGAGAGAGGTCAAGGTGCCAAGGCAGAGAGGACAGAGAAGGAACCCCAGGAGAGACAGAGAGAGAGAAAGGGAGAGAGGGGGGGACAAGGTGCCAGGGTGTCAGGTTGCAGCCTAGGATCGGCCGTTACTCACCCCAGCGCCGGCTTCCTCTGATCCCTCGTGTGGTCAGACGTCAGGTGCGACGTGCTGAAGATTATGCCTAGGGACCATGTTGATGTCCAGGTGCTGCGCTGTGACTTGGTGGCTGCGGTTGCCGTCATGGACACAGCCATGACAGTCTTCATCACCTGACTACCCTTTACCCAATGGTAGCATGGTGGTGGTCAGCTGACGCTGTCCTCTAACGATCTGCTACCTCAGGGTATATAACTAGGCTCCAGACAGCAGGAAGTTGCATGTGCAATGTTGTTTCTACTTGTGTCTACTTGCCGTAACTTCGTTCCAGGTTCCCTTGTTGTTATACCCTCCACCTGCGTGTAACTACAAGTGCCCTCTCTTTGTGCAGCAGTGCGTCAGTAACATCTTGCCTGCGTGCAACTACAAGTGCCATCTCTTTGTGCAGCAGTGCGTCCGTAACATCTTGCCTGAGTGCAACTACAAGTGCCATCTCTTTGTGCAGCAGTGCGCCAGGAAAACCTTGCCTGCGTGCACCACAAGTGTCATCTCCTTGTGCAGCAGTGCGTCATAACACCAAGGTCTGCATATTCTGTACTTCCACTGGGTACCACTACTGAGTCATTCCTCCGTGTTTGTGGAGCATCTATTCCTTTGACTGTATACTCAAGAGTTATTCTCCTGTGCAGATACATTACAAGTGCTTCTTTCTGAAGTATATTACTTAGGCCTATTACCGTTTGTCTCCATTGCCGCAGGTATTAGATACCTGACCAAAGGGCCATGACCTGCCTGCTGGGTGCAGCTTAAACCCATATCCCGCTTGGAGGGGTCACTGGTGAACACCTCCCAGCAGGTTAGACTCCGCGCCTTTGGTCAGGTCTCGTCAACGTCCGATACTTGTGGATGAGGCGATCATACATCCTGGCCCCTCGCCTCCGATTCCTTCCTCAACCTCTGACTTTCATCTCCTTGACAGGAGATCCTTCAGAGCAAGGCATGACACAGAGTAGACAGGGGGGGTCCCAGGAAACAGAGGAGAGGGACAAGGTGGCAGGCAGAGATGAGAGGTCCCAGGAGAGAGAGACAAGGTGGAAGGGCATAGAGGAGGGCTAGCAGGAAAGAGAGAGGAGAGGGAACAGGGTACTAGGGCAGAAAGGAGGAGTCCCAGGAGATAGAGTGAATAAAAAATACAAATCCCGCTGCACAATAGCAAGAAAATGGAACAACAGTTGTAGTCAGGGAAAGATATTGAAAGGCTATGGAAGAGGCAACTGCCTAGGTCGCCTATGCCCAGGGCTGCGATTGGAGAGGAGAGGGGACAAGAGGTAGGGCAGAGAGGAGGGGTCTCAGGAGAGAGAGGAAAGAGGACAAGGTGCCAGGGCAGAGAAGAAGAGTCCCGGAGAGAGTGAGTGAGTGAGTGAGTGAGTGAGTGAGAGAAAGAGTAGACAAGGTGCCAGGGCAGACAGTTGGGATCCCAGGATAGAGAGGAGAGGGGACAGGGTGGCAGACAGAGTAAGGGTCCTAGGAGAGAGAGAAGAGGGGAGGAGATGGCAAGGTAGAGAGGAGAGGTCCCAGGAGAGAGAGCGAGGAAGAGGGGAGGGGGACAAAGTGCTAGGGCAGCGAGGTGGGGTCCCAGGAGAGGGAGAGGGGACAGGATGGCAGACAGAGGAGGGGTCCCAACCAAGAGAGAGAGAGAGAGAAGAGGGGACAAGATGGCAGGGCAAAGAGGAGAGTTCCCAGGAGGGAGAGAGGAAGAGAAAAGAGGGGACAAGGTGGCAGGGCAGAGAGGAAAGGTCCCAGGAGAGTGAGAGGAAGAAAGGAGATTGGACAAGGTACCAGGGCAGGGACTAGAGGGGGGAGATAGTGGGAGACAGGGAAAGGTTACACAAAGGTGATTTAAGATAACCCTGTTTGCGATCCAGCGCATGATGGGTCCAAAATATTACTAAGATAATGTCATAATCAGTTCTAAAGAACTTGTACATCCATTACAATATATAATATACAGTATACAAAAATATTATCTTAATGGTGGGGTACAGGATCCCGGCGGTCAGAATCCCGACAAATGTCTGTAAGTATTATAACCCTTTACTTAACTCTCCCCCTAACCCACCCCTCCCTCAGCCTAAGCGTAACCCTCCCCTCACACAGCCTAACCCTCCCCCTAGTGCCTAACCCTCCCTCTAACCCAAAGTCTCCTCCTGACCCTAATACTTACCTCCACAATCTGTCAGGATTCTAACATTGGGATGCCGCTGTCGGTATTGTGACCGTCGGCATCCTGACTGTTGGGATGCTGACTACATGCCATCTTATGAGTTAATGATGCAATCAGTGTTTTATGTGTTTAATAGTTTATCCTAACATTGCCCTTTCTGCAGGCAATCATCTACATGGCAATGTGAAAAAAGTATGGAGTAGTTTTTTTATGTAATTTAGTATATTTTATGGTAATATGCTCCAATGATAGGAAAAAAATCTATTTAAAAATTGAATTGCCTTGTATAACAATAACCATTGTAGAGGTAGAGGTCTCTTTATGAAAGCAATGAAATCTCTATAGGGTTTTTTCTATTTATTAAAGGAAATTCCCGGCAGGGTCTATAGCTGAATATTTCTGGCGGTAGCCAATGCTATGATTTTCGGGCGATAGCCTATGTAAGAACTTAAGAAGGATTGCAACGGAACAATAATCTTAGCAATATCATCACCACACAATGGTGATAGTTGAGGATTGCATTAAAGGATAAGAAGGGATAAAAAGCTTTAATTAAATAAAACATTTTTTTCCAAAAGTAAAATATTAATAACAAATATTTTTTTCTCCTATTTTTTACTGTTTTTCTTTTAACCTTTTTTTTTGCTTATGAGTTTAATTTCCACAAAAGTGGAACTGACAGTCAGCTTGTGCTTGTGCAGTAGGACCTAGCCCCTTACTGACATAGCAGTAAGAGTCCTCTTACTTCTGCCAGACAGTACTACAGACAAATGATAAATTGCTATTATGACAGATATTCTTTTGCTGCAATAAGCAGTGATTACAAATATCTTATCGATTGCCATGAAATATTAATAAATAAACCACTTTCTTTGTCGATTGTAATCTACTAAATCATCTAATTCTCTTCTCTTATGTAGTTATTTAATATGTTCATAAACATCCAACAGAACTACAATGAACAAATAAGGACTCCCACTAATTGCAATATTAAATATGATTAATATTTACATACAATACACTGTACCTCATAAAAAACATTGGGGCAGATGTATGAAGCTCTGGGAAGTGATAAAGTGGAGAGTGATAAACGACAAACCAATCAGCTCCCAACTGTCATTTTTCAAACACAGCCTGTAACATGACAGTTAGGAGCTGAGTGGCTGGTCATTTTTCACTCTCCACTTTATCACTTCCCAGAGCTTCATACATCTGCCCCATTCTCTAATTCTTGCCACACATTGCGCAGATGCACCATTTACCTTACTTTCCCCACTTCTCTGTACTCCTGGGGTATTATTATTATTAACAGTTTCTTATATAGCGCAGCATATTCCATTGCGCTTTACAATTGGAAACATTAATAGAACAAAATTGGGTAATAACAGACAGATATATAAGCACCTGTGCAAAGTCATTAAGCTGATGTGAGAGACCACCATACTTTTTGTATACAGGTAGGAAGGCCCTGCTTGCAAGCTTACAATCTATAGGGAAATAGGCATTGATGCACAAGGATAGGTGCTATATATTGCATTTTGGTCCAGCCAGAATGCAGAGTTTCTAGGTGGGCTGCATGACTCAGTCACACAGGAATGTCGGGTATCATAGGATGTGAAAGAAAGACAATGTGTGAGGTTATGTGTGGACTGTGAAAGGGGATGTAATTAGATATGGAAGCTATGAAGGTTATGTTGGCGGTTCTGGAATCTGAATAGCTTGCCTGAAGAGATGAGTTTTCAGGGAACGCTTGAAGGATAGGAGACTAGAGGAAAGTCTTATTGTGCGTGATAAGGCATTCCATAGAGTGGGTGCAGCCCGAAGAAAGTCCTGTAACCGTGAATGGGAGCAAGTAATGCGTGGGGATGAGAGACGCAGATCTTGTGCTGAGCGGAGAGGTCAGGTTGGGAGATATTTTGAGATGAGTGAAGAGATGTATGTTGGTGTAATTCAGTTAATGGCCTTATGTGTAAGTAAAAGTATTTCATATTGAATATGGTAGAAAACCGGCAACCAATGGAGGGACTGACAGAGCAGGGCAGCAGACGATGAACGTTTGGCAAGGAAGATAAGCCTAGCAGCTGCATTCATAATGGATTGTAATGGCGATAGCCTGTTTTTGGGAAGACCAGTGGGGAGACTATTGCAATAGTCAATGCGGGAAATAATGAGTGCATGGATTAGAGTTTTTGCTGTGTCTTGTGTGAGATATGATCTAATTTTTTAATATGTTTTTCAGACGTATGTAACATGATTTTGAGACAGATTGATTGTGGGAAACAAAGGACAGTTCAGAGTCAAGGATGTCACCTAGGCAGCGAGCTTGTGGGGCAGGGTGGATTGTCGAGTTATCAACAGTGATAGAGAGATCAGGTTGGTAACTGTTATTAAACCAGTAGAAATATAATTAATTCTGTTTTAGAAATATTAAGTTTCAGGTGGCGAGATGATATCCAAGATGAAATGGCATAAAGACATTCAGTGACACGGACCAATACAGATGTTGATAAATCTGGGGAGAATACTGTAGGTAGATTTGAGTATCATCGCATACAGATGGTACTGAAATCCAAGCGGGGTAAATTTACTAACCGTCAGTTTTGCATCTGTTTCAAAACTGACTGAAGCCAATGGGCATATATACAGCGTGTTTGTGTCTACAAAATGTTTACTGGAACTGAGAAGTCTGCAATATACGGGACCTGTGAAGTATACGAAAAGTGTACAGTATGCAGTCTAAGGTACACATGACCTGTGCAATCTACAGTATATGGGAACTGTGCAATCTACAGTATACGAGAACTGTGCAATCTACAGTATACGAGAATTGTGCAATCTACAATATACTGGAACTGTGCAATCTACAGTACACCAGAACTGTGCAATCTACAGAATACCAGAACTGTGCAATCTACAGTATACTGGAACTGTGCAATCTACAGTACTGTGCAGTATACTGTAACTGTGCAATCTGCAGATATGGGAACTCTGCAGTTAACAGTACATGGAAACTCTACAGTTTACAGTACATGAGAACAGTCTACAGTATATGGGAACTGTGCAGTCTACAGTACATGGGAATTGTGCAGTTTACACTGTACAGGAACTATGCAGTATTGGGGAACTGTGCTGTCTGCAGCATACCAAAATTGTGCAATCTACAGTATACTGGAGCTGTTCAGACTACAGCATATGGGAACTATGCAGTCTATAATTTATGGGACCTGTGTAATCTACAGTACATGGGAACTGTGCAGTCTACAGTACATGGGAACTGTGCAGGCTACAGTACATGAGAACTGTGCAGGCTACAGAAAATAAGAACTTTGAAGTCTAAAGTACATGAGAACAGTGCAGTCTACAGTACATGGGAACTGAGAATTTTATAGTATACAGGAACTGTGCAGTCTACAGTATTTGGAACCTGTGTAGTCTATAGTATATGGAACTTGTGCAATTTACAGTATATGAGAACTGTGAAGTTGACAGTATGTGCGAACTGTGCAGTCTACAGTATTTGGGACCTGTGCCATCAATCAGTTCACAGGTCTTAATGGCAACAATATTACTAGACTTGTCAATAACATAAAGTTTAGATGTCTATCTCTTCTTTTGGACCAAATTCAGTTTGGTCAAAGAAAATTAATTAAATCTGTTTTTTATCAGATGACAGAGTTTAAAGCAAGAATAGACAATCCCAGAAATGCAGGTTTTGACTATTTGGATTAGGCCCACATTCTATTTCATTCTTATACTCTGTCGCTGGCCCTATCCAACAGTGTAGGGTTTCAGCACCTGGTTTGGTAAAAACACTGTTTCCCAGTCATACATAACCATAGTCCTTAGAACTAGAATCCTAAGGGTAAATTTACTAAGATGGAAGTTCTATTAAGAAGTGATGTTGCCCATAGGAACCAATCAGATTCTACTTCTCATTAATCTAGCACATTCTAGAAGATAATACCTGGAATCTGATTGGTTGCTATGGGTAACATCACTTCTTAATAGAACTCCCATCTTAGTAAATTTACCCCCTAGTCACTTATGCTTAGAAATGGAGGAGAAAATAAATATTAAGAAATAATACTTACACAAAAAGTAATGTAAACCAGCATATTTACCTTAAATATAGCACTAGCACAATGCATCTGCAGCTCTTGATTTTCACTGTTTAGGTTCTTCACAAGATCCTCAATCATCTTTTCTGTCTTAATTGCAAGTCTATAACTTGGCTGAAAAAATAGTACACAAATAAATAAATTAACATGTGCCAGATTTTAAAGGGATTTTTCATTTCTTTTCATTGGCTTACATATGACCTCCTGAAATATTAACTAAATATATTGCTTTATCTTTCTGTTTTTTTGTCTCTATTTTTTCCAAGGCCTTTATTTATCACAAGAAGTTATTTTGTGTTACCCTTGTATACAACATAGAACTGCTCTATAAACACAATTATAACCAATGTGCTAAGCAGAGCTGATCTGTTCTTGACCCATGTTCACCACCAATAAATAACTGTGACAAAAAAGGAAAACAAAGTCACACAACTAAAGCAATGATTTATCATAATACAAGTTGGAGATGGACAATAAAATCAATGACTACAATTGTCTGAAGGTGGACAAACCCTTTAATTTAGCGCGTGCGCGCGCGCTTGTGTGTGTGTAATGTGATTTTTGTATAACAAACATACAGTAAATGTTTCAATAGTAATACTAGATTAAAACAAAGTTGCTTCTAACTACATGGTATCATTAAATGTTTTTAGAATTTAACAAAAAAGTTATTATGCTTTACATTATGCATATTGTTTTTTAGAAAGCTGGGAGGAGCATATTTATTTTACAGTTTCACTTTTATTTTCTACTAATTTATTATAAATTATAAATTCACTGGAAAGTTATTATTTCAATTAACCGTTTTTGTTATTTTCAAAATTAGTTTATAGTTAAGTCTAAATAATATAGAAAAGTCATAAAAATATATCATTTACAAAAATATATTATCTTAAAGTATTAAACAGAGTTTAATATTAGATAAGAAAAAAAACTAGAATCACTGTGTCTTATGTGCTATCAATTTACAAAGCTTAATAAAACGGATTTGCCTGAATTTGCCCAATTTTTCGAAATGCATCTAAGGTTTACACCATCATGCTGTTTTACTTATTTAAGTAACAAGCAAAAGGTTAATAATAAGACCATAAAAATTAGATGGTAACATTATAACTAAGTATTCCGTAATAAACACTAATGGAGGATTTAACAGACGACGTTTCAATTAGTTTTTGCACAGATGTTTTAGCCTAGCGTATCAAGGGACATTAATCTTCCGATACGATTTGCAATATTTGAAACTTATGTGAAAAACAGAATAATGGTTACTTAATGTAAAATGTACTATTTTCATTTTATGCTCTTCTAGGGGAAGAGAAGTCAAAAACATAAAAATATAAAAACCGCAATTATACTGCTAGACTCATGCCAAGATAAAAGGACCAATAGGTCAGGTTTTCACTAGAAATTATACTATAATAATATTATGAATATAAACTTTAGGAAAGTTTTAAAATATATGCTCCCATCTGACCTCTTTAATCAAATTTAACTTTCCTGTGTTTGCTAACCTGTTTAAAATTACTCTTTAGTCCACTATATGTTTTGGTTAATAGTTAAAATTCTTATAAAGAATACCTTTAGCATGTGGTTTAAATGTAATGTAACAGCCTTACCTGTTTTTGATAAATAGAGACTTGCTTGAATTTACAATTTATTTTATATATTTTAAACATTTAACGTAATAGAAAAAATGATATAATGTGTCAGCTTACAGTAATACAGGAAAATGCTAACAGTGTTGGACACTTCATTTCTTTTGAAACTTTGGCCCTCATTCAGACCCACTCGCGAGCGGCTGTCCGCTCGCAAGTGGGTCGATGGTCCGCACTGCGCATGCGCACGACGGAGGGAGCTCCGTCGTGCGCATGCGCGAGACGCGACGAGCGAAGGACTTTCCTTCGCTCGGAGTGTCTCATCAAAGGGGGCGTGCTGTCGATGTTGACTGACAGCACACCCCCTTTGGTGGGCGTGCCGGGGGCGTGCCTGCCAGATGGAGGCGTTCCCAAGGGAACGCCTACCGTCTGAAGCCGGCCCCACTGACATCACTAGTGATGTCAGTGGGAGTGATTTTGGCTCTGATAGAGCCAAAATCACTCCTGGCCTTGCGGTTGAAAAACTCAACCGCAGGCTTTTGCTCGCAGTTTCGATGGCATCGCGACCATCATCCTGCACGCTCGTATATGCTGTGGGTGGTGACCCACAGCTATACGAGCGTCCAGGAGGACGCTCCATATTAATGGAGGTGGGCCCTGATTCAGAGCGAGCGCTCTGGTTAGAGCGTCCGGCTCTAGGCCAGGAGTGATTTTGGCTCTATCAGAGCCAAAATCACTCCCACTGACATCACTAGTGATGTCAGTGAGGCCGGCTTCAGATGGTAGGCGTTCTCTTGGGAACGCCTCCGTCTGGCAGGCATGCCCCCGGCACGCCCACCAAAGGGGGCGTGCTGTCAGTCAACATCGACAGCATGCCCCCTTTGATGAGACACTCCGAGCGAAGGAAAGTCCTTCGCTCGTCGGGTCTCGCGCATGCGCACGACGGAGCTCCCTCCGTCGTGCGCATGCGCAGTGCGGACCATCGACCCACTTGCGAGCGGACAGCCGCTCGCGAGTGGGTCTGAATGAGGGCCTTTGTGCCAAAAAAATGCAAATAGTTTAAAGTTGATAAAAACTGAAACACTGAATAGCTGTGCAATGTAATTAAAATAAACAGAAATTAACTAATCTACTCTGCAAATAATCTATTCAAATGGCACACCTATATAAAAATAGACTAATATTAACAGTTGACAAACAATTTGCAAAAGTTTTATGTTTTAAATAGAGCCTAAAGTTTTTCTTCACTCGCATTTATCCACGAAGATCATGCCAAGAGAGATATGAAGGAAGAGGAAATTATGTCTCATGCCAATGTGGAAAAATGAACTACAGTATATTACATTCCCTTAAATGTAGGAACAGCTTGGGTATACCATTTTGTTACATGATGCCATATTTTTGTGAACGTACATTCCAGTATCATTAGAAACTGATTTTAATTATTAAACTGTTAAATGATGTTTGCTATAGTATAATAAATCCCTCCATTACCTATTTGTGTGGCAAACTTTTTAAAAAATAGACAATATAAGCAAATGATTTCCAATGTAACTGAACGTTGTTTGCTTTCTATACAGCACGATATAAATGGTGTGTAGAGGTTTCATCACTTCAATATTCAGCATTATGAATATATGAGTTATATGCCCTATAATGGAATCAGTATGATTTACCGCCGACAGCAGAAGCCCGGCAGGGGTGAAGATCCCGTAGCTGCAAAGGTAAGTAGAAACTAACCTATTTTTACCCCTAACCCTAACCCTCTTTTAGGGGTGCCTAACCCTCCCCCACAAGTGCCTAACCCTAACCTCCCTCTAAGTGCCTAAACCTAAACCCCTCCTTCCCTGCAGCCTAACCCTAAGTCTCCCGGGGGGGTGCCTAACCCTAACCTCCCCCCGGGGGTGCCTAACCCTAACCCCCCCTTCCCCTAGTCTAACCCTAACCTCCCAGGGGGTGCCTAACCCTAAGTCCCCCCCGGGAGCCCCTAACCCAACCCCCCTCGCGCGCTTCTGTTCGCACCCGGCCTACCTTCGATCGGTAAGCCGGGTGCTCGGCGTAGGTCTAATAACAGGCATCGGGATTTCGACGCCTGTCATTTGTACCTTGCCGTGATTAGACAGTCGGGAAGCCTGTGGTCGGGATTTCGTCCGTAGGCTTCCCGACTGCTTTCCCCTATAATATACTGTACGTAATTGCATCATGGATTCTGCAAATACCTAACGTCACCTTCTAGTCAAATTTAGTGAGTAGGACAAATGTTTGCATGACACAACCCTGCTCCTTTTATATGGGCATGAAACTGGATGATGACAGAATAACATTGAAATCTATGTAATGTATTGCCTCTTATATAAAAGACGTCTATCTACAGACAGGAGCAGGTACTTGCCTCTGAAGCACATTCCTGCAAAGTGCCCACAACAGGTATGAGCATGTTTGAATGCGGAGATTTCAGCAGTCTGGCCAGCAATGGGATTCCTCCAGCTCTCCGTATTGCTTCTTTATTCCTTGTGCTTTTAGAACAGCTCCATAGAGCCAACGCTCCGCAGCGAGCTACCTCAATATCCTTCTCTTGTTCCGCTGTCAGGTTGGATGATCGCATGGGAACACAGTCCAACAGTCCAACCTTAATAAAAACATTTAGAGACAAGCAATAACAGTGGCTGCACAAAACTTATATTCACTTAATCACAATTATGAAAAGAATTGTGTCATTTATTTGTTTATGGAAAAGAACATTACAGTAAGTGCAAAGCCACTCTTTACTTTGGTACTCATGTATGTAAATGTCACAGCAAACGGATTGATTTTATTTTCCTTGTTCCAATTTCAGCTTGTTTTCATGTCTTAATTGTCTGATAATTTCCTATAAATCAAAACTAAAATATTAAAATACCAGTGCAGGGCTCTAATATATCTTACAAATACAGTCCTAGTTTCCGGTTTTGGACATACACTATAATATGGACAAAAGTATTCGAACGCCTGACCATTACACCAACAGGGACTGTAATGACATTGTAATCAAATACATATCATTTAATATGGTGTTGGTCCTCCTATAACAGCATCCACTCTTCTTGGAAGGCTTTCCACAAGATTCTGGAGGGTTGCTGTGGGAATTTGTGCCCATTCATTCTGTAGAACATTTATGAGGTCAGGCACTGATGTTGGACTTGAAGGCCTGGCTCGCAATCTCTGTTCCAGTTCATCTCAAAGGTGCTCAATGGGGTTGAGGTCAGGACTCTGTGCGGGCCAGTCAAGTTCTTCCACACCGAACTCATCAAACCATGTCTTTATAGTTCTTACTTTGTGCACTGGGATACAGTCATGTTGCAATAGAAAAGGGCCTTCCCCAAACTGTTGCCACAAAGTTGGAAGCATAGCATTGCCCTTCATTGGAGATAAGGGGCCTAGCCCAAACCCTGAAAAACAGCCCCATACCTTTATCCCTCTTCATCAAACTTTACAGTTGGCACAATGCAGTCAGGCAGGTAACTTTTTCCTGGTTTCCGCCTAACCCAGACTTGCTTATCTGACTGCCAAACAGAAAAGTGTGATTCGTCACGCCACAGAACATGTTTCCACTGCTCCACAGTCTAGTGTTGGTGTCCTTTACACCACACCATCCAACGCTTGGCATTGGACTTGGTAAAGTGAGGCTTGGTAATGTGAGGCCATGGAAACCCATTCCATTAAGCTCCCGCTACATAGTTTTTGTGCTTACATTAATGCCAGTGGACATTTGGAACTCTTCAGCTATGGAATCAGCAGGGCGTTGGTGACTTTTACACACCATGTGCCTTAGCAGTCGTTGATCCCAGTCTGTGATTTTACGTGGTCTTACACTTTGTGGCTGAGTTGCTGTTGTTCCTAAATGCTTCTATATTCTAATAATATCACTTACAGTTGACAGTGGAATATCCAGCAGGGATGACATTTGACATTTCATGAACCGTCTTATTGCAAAGGTGGCATCCCATCACAGTACCACGCTTGAAGTCATTGAGCTCTTCAGAATGACCCATTTTTTATTAAAAATGTTTACAAATAGAGACTGCATGGCTATGTGCTTGATTTTATACACCTGTGGCAATGGTTAATTCAATAATTAACAGATATGGCCAAATACTTTTATCCATATAGTGTATGTGGCGTGGACTGATTACTCTGCTAGGAGTTAGGATTGTAATGTACCTCTACAGGATTAGTGGGACTACAGTACTATATATGTTTTGATCCATTTGGAACCCAAATGAAAGAAGAGGAAGGCATTTATAGAAAGAAGACATTTAACAACACACAAATATCATGGGGTTCTGCTTCAGAATTATGAAGCTGTATCCATGTTAGATGCTGATAGTAAGAGATATGGTAAGAACTTACCTTTGTTATCTCTATTTCTACGAAGTCCATAGGGTTCCACAGGATACAGGATACCTTGGGGGTATAGGCGATGGCTCTGCCGTCGGGCACCACACAGTTAATCTTTTAGTCCCAGGATGCACTGGAGCCTCCTCTCCTATACCCCACCCCCAGGCGAAGGCACCAAGCCATAGGCCGGAGGAGGAGAAAACAGAGAGAAGGAAGCCTGGAACACACAAGATTCACACTCTCACAGAGAAGGAGACAGAATAACCGGTGACCAGAACTAAACCCATCTGAAGTACAGGTGCGACAGGATGGGAGTCCTGTGGAACCCTATGGACTTCGTAGAAATAGAAATAACAAAGGTAAGTTCTTACCATATCTCTTATTTTCTACTGCAGGGTCCATAAGGTATCCACAGGATACCTTGGCGATGGCCCAAAGCAGTACCTTCAAGGGTTGGGATGCTCCTGTGCAGAAAGGAGAATCCGCCGCCCGAAGGAAGCATCCTGAGAGGAAAAGATATCAAATGCGAAATACCTTACAAAGGTATGGACAGAAGACCACGTGGCCGCCTTACAAAGCTGAACAGCCGAGGCGCCACGGCGAACTGCCCACGAGGGACCCACAAACCGAGTAGAATGAGCAGTAACAGAGGGCAGTAATGGAACGCCCTCATGACTGTAAGCCTCAGAGACTGCCATGCGAATCTTAGGAAGCAAACCAGGGTGAGTCCTAAGAACCGCCCTGTTCCTGTAAAGAAAATCAGAAAAGGAGGGCAACTAGACGCAATAGCTAGAATAAATACAGTCTTCACTGTAAGCCATTTGAAGTCTACTGAACCCATGGGTTCAAATGGAGGTCCTTGGAGAGCCCTAAGGACCACAGCAAAATCCCAAGGAGCCACTGGAGGGACAAGGGAGGCTGAATGCGAAAGGCACCTTGCATAAAAGGTGCGGACATCAGGAAGTGGAGCAATCCTACGCTGAAACCACACAGACAGTGCGGAAACATGCACCATCAAGGAGTCGAGGCGGAAACCCTTATCAAAGCCCGCCTGTAGGAAAGCCAGAACCCTGGATATCCAAAATACCTGGGGATCGTACCCCTTGGGGCGACACCCATCAAAGTAGGTATGCCACACCCTGTGGTAAATCCTGGCAGAAGCGGGTTTCCGAGCTCTGCGCATGGTGTTAACCACAGAGCTGACGAACCCTTTAGCCCTTAGGAGGGACGTCTCAAGAGCCACGCCGTCAAAGACAGACGACCCAGATCTGAGTAAAGGCAATGACGCTGAGACAACAGGTCCGGACATTGAGGCAACAGCAACAGAGTGTCGATGGAGAGACTCCGCAGATCTGAGTACCAGTGATGTCTGGGCCATGCTGGAGCCACCAACAGGATCATACCCCCTTCTTTCTTGAACTTTTGAAGCACACGAGGAAGAAGGGAGAACGGAGGAAACAGGTACACAAACTGGAAGGTCCACGGAACCGACAGAGCGTCTACCAGGAGAGCCTCTGCATCTCTTGTACTGGACCCATACACAAGCAGCTTGCATTTGTTTCTGGAGGCCATGAGGTCTATATCTGGAATGCCCCATTTGTCCACTAGGAGCTGAAATGCCTCCTGGTGAAGAGACTATTCCCCTGGATGCACATCGTGCCGGCTGAGGAAGTCCGCTTCCCAGTTGAGGACTCCTGGGATGAACACATCCGAGATGGCTGGGAGATTGCCTTCCGCCCAGGTCAGAATGCGGGACACCTCCTTTAGGGCCGCCTGACCTCGAGTTCCTCCTTGACGGTTTATGTAAGCCACCGTGGTGGCGTTGTCTGACTGAATTTGCACGGATCTTCCGTGCAGAATGAGTCTTGCTTGTTGCAGAGCTCTGAACACTGCCCGAAGTTACAAAATACTGATCGGGAGAGCAGATTCCGTTGACGTCCACTGTCCCTGAAGAACGTGTGGACCTGTCACAGTGCCCCAGCCCCGAAGACAGGCATCCGTCGTGAGAAGAACCCAGTCCGGGATCCAAATTGGGCGTCCTTTGTTGAGATGAGATGTCTGTAACCACCAAGTTAGAGACAGGCGCACCTCCGGAGAAAGCACCATTGTTTGTGTCTTTATCCAATGGGGTAATCCATTCCACCTGGAGAGAACTAAACCTCTGCAGAGGTCTGGAATGAAACTGGGTATACTCCACCATGTCAAATGTCAACACCTTGGACCCCAGTAAGAGCAACACTGAGTGAATGGACACTCGGCGACCCTGGAGACAAGTGCGTATCCTTGTCTGCAACACAGAGATCTTCTCTTCTGTTAAGAAGATCTGCTGCTGATGAGAGACCAACAGAGCACCCAGATGGATCATCCTTTGGGATGGAGTTAGGGAGGACTTCTTACAATTTATCAGCCAGCCGTGAGTCTGCAACACTGATATAGTCAGTTGCAGATGGCTGCAAAGTACTTCTGGAGACCCTGCTAACAGTAGAATAGGGTAGCCGGTGAACCCCCTGAAGCCGTAGGTGGGCCGCCATGACTGCCATTATCTTGGTAAATACCCACCGTGCCATGGAGAGACCAAAGGGTAGAGCTTGAAACTGGTAATGGTGATCCAATACAGCAAATCTGAGGAAACGTTGATGAGCTGTGGCAATAGAGATATGCAGGTAGGCATCCTGGATATCCAGAGACACCATAAAATCTCCAGGTTCCATAGCTAAAATAATGGAACGCAGAGTTTCCATCCTGAACCACAGTACCCTGAGAAATTTGTTTAGGGACTAGAGGTTGAGGATAGGACGGTAAGAACCATTCAGCTTCTGTACCAGAAAGAGGTTGGAATAATAACCCATCCCCCATTTGGGTAACAGGACAGGCATTATGACCCTTGCTTGGAGCATAGAGTGCACAACTTTCTGGATTTCCAGGGCCTTTTCTATAACTGAGTGAAGGCCGGTGGTGAAGAATTGAAGGGGAGGCCTTTTGCAGAAAGAGAGGGCATACCCGTGAGAGACCACTTGTCTCACCCAAGTGTCTGAGGTGGTGTGACACCAGCACTGGGCGAATTGTAGAAGTCGGCCTCCCACCTTGGGGTCCCCCAAGGGAAGGCCCGTCCAGTCAGGTTGAGGGCTTGTCATCCGGTTTGGCAGCCGGGTGTCAGATGTCCCAAGCCTGTTTCCTGGGTTTAGCAGCCTTTTTGGCTACAGAGGATCTCGGAAAGGACTGCACCTTAGGTTTACCCTGGGGACGATAGGATTGAAAGGACCCGGATGGAGTCAGAGCTGAAGGCAGACATGCAGATTTAGCTGCCGCCAGCGTATCCTCAATTTTGTCTAAATCAGGGACAAACTGAACCTGACCATTATAAGGTAAGCATTTCAAGCCCTTCTTGGATTCAGCATCTGCTCTCCAAGAATGTAACCACAAGGAGTGGCGAGCAGAAACCGCAGCCACAGAAATCCTTGAAGTAAGTAGGTTCACATCCAAAGCTGCCTCATTAATGTACGCAGCTGAATCCCGGAGGTTGCCCACTAGTACAATTTGCTCACTGGGAGCATCAGGGGGAAAAGACGCCTCCAGGGAATCCGCCCATCTTTCCATGGCCCTAGCCACCCAACAGACTGCCATAGCCGGTCTGGAGGCTCCTCCAGCGAGGGAGTAAATGGACTTAAGACACACCTCCACCTTACGGTCTGTAGCATCAGTCAGGGATGACATGGACGGCACTCTTCACTAAGCGTGTCACATGAGAATCCACCTGAAGGGGAAACTCCCATTTAGTGAAATAGCTGTGCTATGCATGTCAGGTGCTTTTGTGGTTGAAATAGTTTTCCTGGAAACTTCCATGCCTCCTCTAAATGATCCACCACCTGGCCAGATAGGGGAAAAACAGTAGCCACACCTTTAACATCCTTAAAGTAGGCATATGTAGGCGTAGTCGTGGGAACGCCATCATCCGTGATGAGCATGGCCATACGGACGGCCCAAATGAGGCCTGGAATAAATATCTTAGACCTAGTCTCAACCTCCTTAGGAGTGGGCTCAGAATCAGATAAATCCAGGTGTTCACCCTCATCAGACATCATGTCATCATCATTATACTGAGTGATTGGGGGTGACAGCAACGGTCTCTTAGCAGGCCTAAGAGGAGGTTCTTGTAACCCATCCATCAGGTTCTGTACCGTACTGGAAAACGTGTTTACCCAGACCGGTTCCTCAGGGGGAAACGGCTGTGGAGGGGAACACTGTGCCATCATCACCTGTCCCGGGACCCCTGTTACCGGGGATGGGACTACTGCCTGCTGCGGAAACCCCATTGGGGAGAACAAAGGAGGGGCAGACAACCGATCCACCAATGCATCCAAGGCTTGTGCAAGACAAGCCCATGGAGGCTCCTGTGACATTATAGACCCAGCAGGGGTACAGGAAAGAGCATAACATATTTTACATAAGCCCTCCTGAAATACATCCCCTTCTGCAATGCCTAATATACATCTGGAGCAGGTAGGCAGGAGAGGAGCACCATTCTGCAGTGAATCATCACTCCCAGAAATGACAAGCAATGTTTAACCACCGCACAGAAAGAATTTCTGACTGTGTGGCAAATTCCCACCCTGACAGCACTGGTACTGAGAGGGCTGAAGGGAGGAGAGTTAGGGATAGTTAAAATGGCTGACAGTGAGAAAACAGACACACAGTGCTTGCATAAGTCACAAACTATGCAGAGAAAATAACCTGCACAATGGCACTATAATCAACTACAAAACTAATGTCTAGTAGTAACAGTGCTACATACTCTGACCTTACTTCTGGAGGAGAGTTATGTAGGGGGGAACCAGGCACTGCACTGGTTGAGACCAGCGTAGTAAGCCCAAAAAGATGGCCGCCAGAGAACTCTGTGTGGACGGGCCCGGGGGAAGAGGGCTGGAACAGCCCGCTGAATCTCTCAGGAAAAAGCGGTGCTGTGTGCAGCGGGGGAGGCGCCGCCTGTGATGTACAGGAAAGCGCGCGCCCCTGGCATGCATTTAACCCCCTGGATGCTGGAGCGCAACTCCGCGGCACTCCAGCCCCCTATCCTGGAAGTTCAGTGGTAGCACAGGCTCTTGCCTGGCTCTACAAGCAACTGTCCCCAGGGAGCATCCAGCCCTGGGGACAAAAAGTGGACTGTGCATCAGTACCGGTGGTTGGCGCTGGCGGGGGTGTCTGTGCTGACCACTCTTGAAGAGCTTCGGGGCTGTGCAAGACAACCCCCCTGTGCAGTGACCCGACTCCGGCCAGGCACCTACGAAAGTGAAGGTGCCTTGGCCTGGGGGCGGGGTATAGGAGAGGAGGCCCCGGTGCATCCTGGGACTAAAAGATTAACTGTGTGGTGCCCGATGGCAGAGCCATCGCCTATACCCCCAAGGTATACTGTATCCTGTGGATACCCTATGGACCCTGCAGTAGAAAAGTGCAACTATATACTGCATGCACTGACATGCTTAGTATCTCTAGTCTACCATGGACAATCTGCATGGTAGACTAGTTTTACATATGGCCTACAGACTCTGGCCCTGATTCAGAGCCGGACGCTCTGACAGGGCTGTCCCTCCTACTTTTTGGAGCGGCCTCCTGACCACCCACAGCTATAGCGAGCGGCCAAAATGATAGTCGCGATGGTCAAGACCATCGCGACCATTGGGCTTGCGACGAGACCCTTGCAGTAGGGTCTCGCTCCGGCAAGCCCTGGAGTGCTTTTGGCTCTATCAGAGCCAAAAGCACTCCCACTGACATCACTAGTGATGTCAGTGGGGCCGGCCCCAGACGGTAGGCGTTCCCATGGGAACGCCTCCGTCTGGGCAGCTACGCCCCCTGCACGCCCACCAAAGGGGGCATGCTGTCAATCACCATCGACAGCACGCCCCCTTTGATGCGAGACCCATAACGACGGCTTGGCCGCCGTTATTCGGGTCTCGCGCATGCACACGACGGAGCCACCTCCATCGTGTGCATGCGCACTTGGGCAACATCGACCCGCTTGCAAGAGCTCAGCACTCACGAGCGGGTCTGAATCAGGCCCTCTGTCTCTAGCATTACTCATGGTAATTAAGAAATTTAACACTGTCACAGTTCGTCTAGAGCAGACTCAGTAGAGAGCTGCAGGGAGGTCCCATCCCCTCATAGCTCTCACTGGCTGCCTTCTACACAGTCACAGTCTTACTTTTCCTCTAGCCAACACCTGGAGCCAATGCCCCTGCTCCCAGTCATAGACCCAATCAGTAATCACCCTACTTGCCAATCATGCCCCCCCCCCTTACAGGCCCCAGTGATCGCCCCCACCACTCAGAGATGGGGGCATGTATAATATATCAAAGAAGGGGAGTTGACATGAAAGAGAGTAGGGAGGGGGGCAGAAATGTTAGAGAGAAGGGGAACAGAGATGAAAGAGAGAAGACAGATGGGGAGGAGGGAAATGAAGAACAGAGATGAGAGAGAGAAACAGATGGAGGTGCGGTGTCGGGGGAACAGAGATGGGAAGGTGGAGGGAGAAACCTACCTGTTAATGCTTGGAGCTAGCGTCCCCCAACCTCAAAGCCCCAGTGGCTGAACCCACAAACCCTCTCTATCTTTCCAAGGGGGGAGGGTGAAAAGAGATCAGAGAGAGGGGAATGTGGCGTGACAGTGATAGAGACGGGGGGAGGGAGACAGAGGGGAGACAAAGATGAAAGAGAAGCAGAGACATAATGAGGCATGAAGCTGGAAAGGCACAGGGATGACAGAAGGCTGGAAAATACCAGGGGATTGAATGAGGCTGGAGAGACACATTAGGGGCATGAGCCAGGAGACAGAGGGACACAGGGAGGGCATGAGGTTAGAGAAATACAGGGGGAGGGCTTGTGGCTCTAGACACACAGATGGGGATGCTTGAGTCTGGAGAAACATTGAGTGATGAGGCTGGTGAGACACAGGGAGGATTATGATGACAGAGCAAATATCATGGTTATTCCTGCTCAGCCCTGCAGCATTATCAAAGCCACATTTAATAATGCTAGTAATGCTACATTCAAGATATCAAATAGTAACAGCAAATGTAGGAAAACAATGGGAACAGATTATCACACCAGTGCAATAAAATATGTTTTGTCAACTTGCATATTATTTTACACACTGCTTTTAATATCGAATTACAGACTTTATAAGCATTACACTAAGCTTACAGAGAAGTCAATTTGAAACATTGCAACAACATTGAATGATTTACCACTTTCAAAAAAACTCCCAAGAGTTATCCCGAACAAAACATTTTGACCATAAATAATGCTAACCAAGTCACACCATGCAATGTTAACACAGAACTCTCTGCAGGTCGATTGTTGCAAACCAGGGTTCAAAGGTGAATGTACACATTTCAGTAGTGGTCTCACTTCTTAAATTTCAGGTTCAGTTGCTATTTAAGCTTTATCTTCATCAGACATATACAGTCAGGTACATAAATATTGGGACCTTGACAGAATTTTCATATTTTGGCCTCTATTCACCACCACAATGGCTTTGAAATGAAACAAACAAGATGTGCTTTAACTGCAGACTTTCAGATTTAATTTGAGGGTAATTACATCCAAATCAGGTGAACGGTGTAGGATTTACAACGGTTTCTATATGTGCCTCCCACTTTTTAAGGGGCCAAAAGTAATTGGACAAACTAAACAATCCTAAATCTAACTTTCACTTTTTAATACTTTGTTGCAAATCCTTTGCAGGCAATTACAGCCTGAAGTCTGGAACGCATAGACATCACCAGACGCTGGGTTTCATCCCTGCTGATGCTCTGCCAGGCCTCTACTGCAAATGTCTTCAGTTCCTGCTTGTTCTTGGGGCATTTTCCCTTCAGTTTTGTCTTCATCAAGTGAAATGCATGCTCAATCGGATTCAGGTCAGGGGATTGACTTGGCCATTGCATAACATTCCATTTTTTAGCCTTAAAAAACTCTTTGGTTGCTTTTGCAGTAAGCTTTGGGTCATTATCCATCTGCACTGTGAAGCGCTGTCCAATGAGTTCTTAAGCATTTGACTGAAAATGAGCATATAATATTGCCCGAAACACTTCAGAATTCATTCTGCTGCTTTTGTCAGCAGTCACATCATCAATAAATACAACGGAAACAGTTCCATTGGCAGCCATACATTCCCACGCCATGACACTACCACCACCATGCTTCACTGATGAGGTGGGATGTTTTGGATCATGAGCAGTTCCTTTCCTTCTCGATACTCTTCTCTTCCCATCACTCTGGTACAAGTTGATCTTTGTCTCATCTGTCCATAGGATGTTGTTCTAGAATTGTAAAGGCTTTTCTAGATGTTGTTTGGCAAACTCTAATCTGGTCTTCCTATTTTTGAGGCTCACCAATGGTTTACATCTTGTGGTGAACCCTCTATATTCACTCTTGTGAAGTCTTCTCTTGATTGTTGACTTTGACATATACACCTACCTCCTGGAGAGTGTTCTTGATTTGGCCAACTGTTGTGAAGGGGTTTTTCTTCACCAGGGAAATGATTCTTCTGTCATCCACCACAGTTGTTTTCCGTGGTCTTCCGGGTCTTTTGGTGTTGCTGAGCTCTCCGATGCGTTCTTTCTTTTTAAGAATGTTACAAACAGTTGATTTGGCCACACCTAATGTTTTTGCTATCTCTCTGATGGGTTTGTTTTGATTTTTCAGCCTAATGATGGCTTGCTTCACTGATTGTGACAGCTCTTTGGATCTCATATTGAGAGTCCACAGCAACTGATTCCACATGCAAATGTCACACCTAGAATCAACTCCAGACCTTTTACCTGCTTAATTGATAATGAAATAACGAGGGAATAGCCCACACCTGTCCATGAAATAGCTTTTGAGTTGATAGTCCCATTACTTTTGGCCCCTTAAAAAGTGGGAGGCACATATAGAAACCGTTGTAATTCCTACACCATTCACCTGATTTGGATGTAATTACCCTCAAATTAAATCTGAAAGTCTGCAGTTAAAGCACATCTTGTTTGTTTCATTTCAAAGCCATTGTGGTGGTGAATAGAGGCCAAAATATGAAAATTCTGTCAAGGTCTCAATATCTATGCACCTGACTGTATACCTATCTACTCTAGTTACTGAAATCATACTGTCCAAAAGACATGTGGTCTCCAGGAATCTCTCCTTGTCTGCATTTATCATGAACAAGACGTCCAACTTCTTTAACAGATTTGGGCACAATTGACACGACTACTTTTACCAACCACTTGTATTTTGAGCTGCAACTATGTCTAGCGTAGCAATTAGACCAATGGTGCCATCCATGTGCAGTTTGCATGAACTTCCTCTGGGTGCCCTGGTTCCTACCCACAGTTTAAATTTTGTGACTGTACTGCATTGCAGAATAATAATATTGTTAAAGAAAATTATTAGTAGAATAGTAATTTTATGCAGAAAAAGAAATATAGTACGTCTTTGTTTAATTTGTCAGTCGTATGTCACTGTGATATGTTAATTAATTGCATATTTATTTTACATGAAAATACAGCTGACTGGAATCTAAATAATGTGCAGTCAACACAGTTCTCAGTTATACATGGGTTTCTTTTTATTAGTTGTACTGAGAACGGATTAAAGGCTGCTTTTGTTTATTTTAAATACAATTGTTTTCTCATCAGGCATCTATTAATTTTTATTAACTGTCTTTGAAATAATGGTATTTTCCAGATGCACAACATACCCACGAAACTTGCATTCCAGTCTTTCCCCAACATTTAAAACAAATTCTCAAATGGAATTTTTTATTCCTCCAAAGTATTTCATATTAAGTCAGTTTTAGAACTGGAGAACAAATTATTGAAAAACTAGATAAACAAGCCAAAATAGGAGGAACTATCGGTCATGCAGTATACTGCCCGACTGTCAATGATTAATTAATGGTTCCCATAAACTTTATAAGTTATAAATCTGCTTGCCATAAATCCTGGTATAATAAAAATCCCAGCAATTTTAAAACTGGCAAAACATAATTATATTAATGGACATATAGAGGTATTGTCAATGGTACGAGTGAACACACACAGCGGTGGTTTTGTTATATCAAGTTTTAAACATCAATGTTTTATCTTCCATAGAATGAGAAAAAAAAACAAGAAAGTTCTTCTGAGGTTGCGGTATCATTTTTTGGTAGTGCTTTTGATAAAATAAAAACAACCAAGACATTTTCACAGCTTGAAAAATATTTTGCCAGAAAAAGTTGGACCTGCAGATGAAGCAAAAAATGTTCTCCTATATTCACAGCCAAAGCAACAGTGTGTATATTAAACTATAACGTCCTGTTCCAGGTATAGTATATATAAAGTAAAATAGATAGTGACAAAGTTATAGAAAATACCAGATAGCTTTGTATTTCATACATTATTAAATACTGTATAGGCTACTGTGATACAGGCCAGTGTTATATAAAGAACATATAGTTACATTTGTACTGATCTTATATTTTTGTTATTCATGTAGCAGACTGGGATATTGTATATAATTATTTTAACGGTAACAGTAAATTAAGAATACAACATCCAGCACTGGACAAAAAACATTATGAAGTTATTAATTATCTGTGAGGTGCAAATGCTTTCCTGGAACAAAGCATTACGCACTATTGGGTATGTCCTAGTTTTCAATCCATGGGTTCCTATCTTACTATAGTTAATGGCATAAATTCTTTATCATCCCTAACATAGAATGAATGATTTACATTGAGGTGTCTATTTACAAGTGGCATATCCACCATGGGTGAGGGGTGACCCATGAGTCAGGAGGGCCCTTGGTCATGCACCAATGGGGTGAGCCTGTCGACACCTGTTGCCTCTTTCCAGCTTGCTGCTGCTGTTCTACCTGCCGTACTGGAAGAGCTTGAGTCTGTGATAGTGTAGCTCCCCGTTACTTATATGTCACTGCGTGTTATACTGTATATCCAGACTATCAGTGGCTATAAGTGGCTCAGAGCTGCTGCATCACATTATCTGGTGCAAGGATCCAGCTCTGCCACTGTGGCAAAGAGAGTACAGGACAGCCGCCATGCTGAAATGATCAGAGACAGCGGGAAGAGGGCTGGAGAGCCTGCCTCGTTATACCAAAACTTCACTGTTTGTCTAAGGTAAGGAGAGTGAAGAGGAATAGATAGGTGGATAAATAAGGGTAGGGGAAGAGGATGAAAAGGGATAGTGAAGGGGTTGAAGAGGGATAGCAACAGGGATGAAGAGGGATGGGGTGGGAAATGGGAAGAATAACAGTGCCAGGGATATTAAACAAGGGATGATTAAAGTAGGTAATGATGGGAGAGTGATCCTTCTACATAATCATGGGTGGACTGATGAATTATAGGGTAGGTGTGGGTAGGGGATTCCAGGGGAGGTTGGTGGTGCTGTGGGAGTAATGTGTGTGTAAAACCCAAAGCAGCGCTACCAGGACGTTGAAAAAATAACGAAGTACGTATTGAATGACATGATGAAATATATTTGGCCACATTCTGAAATATATTTATTATTTGTTATGACAATGTAGTGTAAGGATATTTATGTAACATAGCAGCCGTTGCAGCCACGGCCATTAGTTTATTATGGGAATGGGTAGTGCTGTCTGTGGTAAGAAAATTAATTAATTATTCAGCAGAAGTCACTAGTAAAACAGATTGTCCATTATAAAGCTACCCCATAAATATTCCGTATTTGTCCAACAGGGAAAAAAATCTTTTTGCACCCTATTTATGCCACTGTTCTGATTTTTTTGGAGTATGTCATTATGGATAATTTCTAATTTATTTATTTATTACCAGTTATTTATATAGCTCACACATATTCCACAGCGCTTTACAGAGAAGAATATTTGGCCATTCACATCAGACCCTACCCCAGTGGAGCTTACAATCTATATTCCCTACCACATGTACACGCACACTAGGGTTCATTTTTGGTGGGAGCCAATTAACCTACCAGTATATTTTTGGAGTGTGGGAGGAAACCAAAGCACCCGGAGGAAACCCACGCAAGCACAGGGAGAATAAACAAACTCTGCACAGTTAGGGCCGTGGTGGGAATCGAACCCACGACCTCAGTGCTGTGAGGCAGTAAGGCTAATCATTACACCATCTGTGCTGCCGATGAACCACACGTGTAATAGTCAAACCAAAACTTGCTTTTTGCGTCACATATTTGTCTCACCCAGCTACAAAGGGTGAATAGCACTGATGCTGGTATTACATACGCAAAACCAGCAAGAAATGCACATAAGGTGACAGTGACCTAAAAAGTATACAAACAAATGTAACTTTCAACTTGAACCAATACAGACTCTAAAGTACTTACCAATCTCTTTATGCCACCATGCTGCCGCACTGTTTGCCGAGCTCGTCTGAACTTTGCGACATTTGCAATAGTTTCAGCTGCCAGACACTTCAAATCTTTGTCTTGGTAGTCAAGTATTTTAACCATTGTCTGCAGTCCCCCAAGGTCAGCAATAAGACATCTGATTTGTGAATTGTGACTAATTTCCTTCAAAATCTTTAATGAACCAATCTAGTTGAGAGAGAAAACATATATATATATACTAGAATTGTGTTATACAATTTTATTATTGTATATTTACAAATAGATGGTTCGAGCTGTCACCCAGCTATCACCTATGGTTTGCATACATTTTGACTGCATGCAACAAAACTTTAAAAACTAAAACAAATTAAATTGCCTTTTTCAATAAGTTAAAAGTAATATTTGGCATATTTTTAAATGCATGAATATTAATAAAATGAGTCTTAAATTGGACATTCGTGGGTAAAACACTAATGCAGCAAGTGTAAAGCTGAGTACACACTGAGCTATGTTTCCCCAGCCAATATGTCGACAGGACGAGCCAACATAACGGATCCTGGCTACACATCAGACCGATGTAATGAACGACGGAATGAACCCTCGCTCCGTCCTTCATTACACTGAATGGCTCCGCATGCGATATCATCATGTTTGATGTGCAGCACATTGTACCTGACGACGTTGCATGCGACCGCGGGAGTGGGCATATTGTGCATACACACTGCGTGATATGCACGATTTGTCATTCCAATTTGGCCAAATTGGAATGACATCGCTTCAGTGTGTACCCAGCTTTAGTATAAAAGGGTAGATAAACTTATTAATATAAGTATACTAAAACAAAAATGCTTCTAACAAAGTTTCATACCATACACTTGATTTCTTCTGTATCCAGCAAGTTAATAAGAACTTCAAGTCCCCCGACATCTCTTATGGCCAGCTGACATGTTTCTTGGGTAAGATTAAAATCTCTCATCGAACACAGAGCAATAACAGTGGCTGTCTGGTTCCCTCCCTAAAAATAAATGGAAGAAAAAATACAATAATTACAATAAATGTGTACCCCACATACGCTACTGAAGGCAATCAAGCTCCATACCATGTATGTACACACAGGCAGAGATTAAATGTGCAGATGGACTGATCCATTTATTGATTGATCTCTCTTTGCTTGAAATAGGCATTTCTGTGCAACAACTGGGTGGTTACCGTGCAGATGCATGGAACAGAATTGTCTCATAGGAGTGTTATGGGCATGATGGCCAACTTCCATGCTCACTTGGTCGTATGGCCATAGATGGGACACCTGTTTCTGACAAATTTTCTGTACCCAGCATGCGGTGGGTGTAAGTCCTGATTCTAATTATGACAGTATGAAAAATAGTGGGCAGTGCAGCCTTCTGCATGTAAACAGCTGCATAATCAGCGTCAACGGACAAAACCGCATTAACATAAGGTAGTAAGCACGCTGCTGCGGCCAAACAGAAAGTTGCCCCAGATGAATTGGACTCAGAAACAAGCACATAGTACTCTAGATCAGTGCTGCAAAACCGCAATACTAACCACTGAACCACTTTACAATATACAAGCATTCTGCTAATGAAAGGTGATTTTAACCCTCACAAAAGTTTCATCAGGGGCAAGTGTCCATGCTCACACAAGGGATTCAGGTAGGACTTCCAATTCTGTAGGATAAATAACAGCTAGGACTTCCCATTCGGTAAGATAAATAACAGGTAGGACTTCCAATTCTGTTGGATAATAAGCAGGTAGGACTTCCAATTCTGTGTGATAAATAACAGTTAGGACTTCCAATTCTGTAGGATAAATAGCAGGTAGGACGTCCAAATTCTGTAGGATAATTAGCAGGTAGGACTTCTAATTCGGTAGGATAAATAACAGCTAGGACTTCCAATTCTGTAGGATAATTAGCAGGTAGGACTTCCAATTCTGTAGGATAATTAGCAGGCAGGACTTCCAATTCTGTAAGATAAGTAACAGGTAGGACTTAAAATTCTGTAGAATAATTAGCAGGCAGGACTTCCAATTCTGTAGGATAAATAACAGCTAGGACTTCCAATTCTGTAGGATAAATAACAGCTAGGACTTCCAATTCTGTAGGATAAATAACAGATATGACTTGCCATTCTGTAGGATAAATAACAGGTAGGATTTCCAATTCTGTAGGATAATGAGCAGGTAGGACTTCTAGTTGTGTAGGATAAATAACAGGTAGGACTTCCAATTCTGTAGGATAAATAACAGGTAGGACTTCCAACTCTGTAGGATAATTAACAGGTAGGATTTCCAATTCTCTAAGATAAGTAACAGGTAGGACTTCCAATTCTGTAGAATAATTAGCAAGCAGGACTTCCATTTCTGTAGCATAAATAACAGCTAGGACTTCCAATTCTGTAGGATAAATAACAGTTAGGACTTCCAATTCTGTAGGATAAATAACAGCTAGGACTTCCCATTCTGTAGGATAAATAACAGGTAGGACTTCCAATTCTGTAGGATAAGCAGGTAGGACTTCCAATTCTGTACGATAAATAACAGTTAGGACTTCCAATTCTGTAGGATAATTAGAAAGGACACCCAAATTCTGTAGGATAATTAGCAGGTAGGACTTCCAATTCTGTAGGATAATTAGCAAGCAGGACTTCCAATTCTGGAAGATAAGTAACAGGTAGGACTTCCAATTCTGTAGGATAATTAGCAGGCAGGACTTCCAATTCTGTAGGATAAATAACAGCTAGGATTTCCAATTCTGTAGGATAAATAACAGTTAGGACTTCCAATTCTGTAGGATAAATAACAGCTAGGACTTCCCATTCTGTAGGATAAATAACAGGTAGGACTTCCAATTCTGTAGGATAATAAGCAGGTAGGACTTCCAATTCTGTATGATATATAACAGTTAGGACTTCCAATTCTGTAGGATAATTAGCAGGTAGGATGCCCAAATTCTGTAGGATAATTAGCAGGTAGGACTTCTAATTCGGTAGGATAAATAACAGCTAGGACTTCCAATTCTGTAGGATAATTATCAGGTAGGACTTCCAATTCTGTAGGATAATTAGCAGGCAGGACTTCCAATTCTGTAGGATACATAACAGCTAGGACTTCCAATTCTGTAGGATAAATAACAGCTAGGACTTCCAATTCTGTTGGATAAATAACGTATATGACTTCCCATTCTGTAGGATAAATAACAGGTAGGATTTCCAATTCTGTAGGATAATGAGCAGGTAGGACTTCTAGTTGTGTAGGATAAATAACAGATAGGACTTCCAATTCTGTTGGATAAATAACAGGTAGGACTTCCAACTCTGTAGGATAATTAGCAGGTAGGACTTCCAATTCTGTAGGATAATTAGCAGGCAGGACTTCCAATTCTGTAAGATAAGTAACAGGTAGGACTTCCAATTCTGTAGGATAATTAGCAGGCAGGACTTCCAATTCTGTAGGATAAATAACAGCTAGGACTTCCAATTCTGTAGGATAAATAACAGTTAGGACTTCCAATTCTGTAGGATAAATAACAGATAGGACTTCCCATTCTGTAGGATAAATAACAGGTAGGACTTCCAATTCTGTAGGATAAATAACAGGTAGGATTTCCAACTCTGTAGGATAATTAACAAAGTGCAAGATATCCCATCAGCAACTGCAGCAATTGTCATAATTGAACACAACTTTTAGGTCTAACTTATGCCATTCCAGAGGAACAGAGTTTCAGATGCAAACACAAAAAGATGTATGTCAGTCATTAAATGTATAAATAGAAAGTGGCAAGTAAATAAACTCCAAATTTTAAGGAAAAATACCAAAACTTATTCATCCAGCTTAGAGCTAACGAGATCGTTTTGGTTACTCGGTCCATCAGTACCATTAGCTAGACTTTGCCATACGAAAGCCTTTGCATTCATTCGGTGTATAAGGATGGTAAAACAATATAGATGAGCGCTGTAGTGTAAATCATATCTATATGTAAGCCAAGTGAAATGCACAACACATAAAATTATATTGAATAAAAACTTTAAAATAAATAAAAAAGATTATATAAGAATTATAAGAATATATATTTCTAATCTTTTATTTGAGCAACTTATATTATGCGCAGATCAGCAATTTGTTTTTTATTGGTGTATAAGGAAACACACCTCATCACTGTACATCAGCAATTCCTTTCATTAGATGTATAGGGAAAGACATTGCTTAACATGAATTGTACTGTGACCTATTCAAAGGTCATTAGTTTACCATCCTAGACAGGTATCTTTAATTACACTTGGTAAGCAGGCCAACCGTTGAGCGTGTCACAGGACACAGAAACACTTGAGTTTATATATATGCTGAATGTACAGTAATGATGTCTAAATTAATGTTAAATTTGCGGTTTAAGCCTCACCTTTACCTGAACCAGAAAATACACTCAAAATGTAGCAGATTTTATACATGCGAGTCTATATATTGTTGGCAATATCCAATTTCTGAGCAACATGTAAACTTGAATATGTGTGCCTATTCCCTCAACGTTCTACAATAAAACAAATGGGAAAACAAGACCAAAATGAAAGACCAAACCTGCCATTAATTCCACACAGTTATTCCTTTGCCTAAACTCTAGCTGACCTCAGACTGTCTTAGGCAGTTAGAGAAATTATTCTGCTCCTCCAACTTTTCCAGTCATGGAGCCTTCCTACCCACCCAATCAGACAGGTTGTTTGCACTAGTCTGAATGTAAATACTCCGGAAGCTACATTTCTATAAATTAATAATTTTATTTTTGAGCCTGTGGATACTTAACATGAGGAGTTCAACTGCTAAACTCATAAGGTTTAATGAAAAGTAATTACTACTGGGAGTAAAATATAACATATTAAATAACTATTTTCCGATTCAGAATGACAGTAGAGCTTCTACCAAAATACCTTTCATTATAAATTCACTGTCACTGATTTGTGCGTTATTAAATTTCAAATATACAAACTAATTGATCTAAAAGTTTCATTTTCAAATGTTCCTGATTTTCTGGGATATTCCCAGCTATTGAAGATTTCTGAAATATTTGTCTGATCATGACAATGTGCCTGGTATTAATACTGGCTAATTGCCTGTACATTTTTGCGAGTTGCTGGATGCAGTTTGCAAAATCTGTTTTTATGCTGCATATGTCAAACAATATTTCAGATTACTTTTTAAAATGTATTAGAATTACGGTATGAATGCATCCAGTGGCCATGTCATATTAGGAAGTGTAGAGTGCAATGTCTGCTGACAGTATATTTACACAATTTATATAGACAGAGTGGCCCAGTAGCAAAAATGGGCCTGAAAACTATTTCCCGAACTTGGAAAGTATGATTATAAAGTAAAATCTAAATGTTTCTTTGCAGAATACAATTATAATCAGCTCCTGAAATAGACTTGACAATACAAGTATACAAGTGAGTTAAATCTTGCAAAAATCAATTGTTAAATCTGCAATGTATGTACTGTATATATCTCCTTGAAGAAGTCTGGCCTACAGACTCCCTGATTAGGACAATAAGCGCTATTATTGTACCTTTTATACATTTGATACCCACCATTCATCTTCTGTCCTATCCTTGTATTTTATTTTGTTTAATAAATTCTTGTGTTTTAACTAAATATACCCCTGAATTGTATGCAGTCGGGATGCTGGTGGTCTAAATCCTGACTGTCTAATCCCGGTCTAATGACGGGCATCGAAATCCCGACACCTGTCGTTTTATCTATGCCGGGAGCCCGACGCCCGTCATCCCGATCGACGGTAAGCCGGACGCGGACAGCCGTGGGGGGGGGGTTAGGTTAGGGGCTCCCGGGGGGGACAGGTTTAGACAGCCCCCCGGGAGGGTTAGGCTAGGAGAAGGGGGGGGGTTGGGGTTAGGGACCCCCGGGGGAAGGTTAGGGTTAGGCACCCCCCACGGGAGACTTAGGTTTAGGCAGCGGGGAAGGGGGGGGGTTAGGTTTAGGCACTTAGAGGGGGTAAGGGATAGGCACTTCGGGTGGAAGGTTAGGGTTAGGCACCCCCAATCCCCCCTGAATTTTGTGAAAAATATTGAGACTTTAAGTTCCTACTAGAACCCACGGTGCACTGTATCACTTTATGATAATAAGAGTTTGTTTACCAGAAATATGGTTTTAAGAAACACGCACAATGTTGTGATTATTTTTTTCCCTTTTTTTTCTTTTTATATACACATTTTAATATTGTCCTATTGGACCAAGGAGACGTATTGAAAGATAAGCAATATTCTCCTGATTGCACTGCGCAGTGTTATACATGCTGTAGCACTATCAGGCTCAGCTTTTCAAAATTGACCACAATAATAGTTCATAATTTTTGATTACTGGATGCAATTCATACTATTTTATTTACCCAGGATTTATAAGTTAATAACTGTTTAAGTGCAGAATTTAAAATAAGAAACATTATTTTTTAGCATAATAAATGTTGTCCCGAATGTCGCCTGGATGTTTTCTCCCTTGTCCTCTTTCTCTTAAGCGCTCCTCCACCTCTATTTCTCCTACTCTTTCATCCCCTCTTATTCCATCTTTCTCTTCCCATTCATCTGTCATTGGGGACTATTTATCAATTAATATTTGCGGCATATCCTAGAAAAGCACCCATTTTTAGAGGGGGTAAGAAACAAATATTAAGTATCCCCTCAATGTATCTATAGGGACAGCAGCAGATATTGGAGACATTTTTGATTGCAAAAGCAGCCCCTGTAGAAACCTATGGAGGCTGCTTATATGCTGATCTTACCAAGCTCTGGAATGGTGTTAGCTACTTTCCACAAAAAGTGCTGGGAGAGGGATCTGTAGGACCCAACCCTGGCATTCACCACTTGCGCATATGTAGTGAGCAGACTGCGCATGCTCAGTTTGGCGCCCATCTCCCAAAGGATAAATGCAGTGATTGCATTAGCGATCGCTCAACTTCTAACACACCACAGGGACGGGCTCCTTTCAGAGTATTTTCATACATCTTGGCGATCTATAATTTCTTATTGCCACAAATAGCGGCAATAAGAAATTCTAATTAATGGGTCTAGAAGCCAATAATTGATAAATCAGAATTTGATTTTATTATATAGATTATCTTTAGTATTACCTTTTTTCTTTTGATCTTTGCTATGGTATTTTTTGGAAAGTCCTCACCTTTTCTCCTGTACAGAGTGTTTTTTCTTTCTGTATGTGGACTGTGGACCTGATGTAGACCCGCTCACTAGCAAGTGGACGCTCATTGCTGTCGATGTTCGCTAATGTGCGCATGCGCGTAGTTCACTGTGCGCGTGTGCAATCTAGTACGAGCGATTAGAATGTGTTCGCTCGCCCTGCAAAGACAGCCCAGTGGAATGAGTGACAGGAGAGGCCGTTTGTGGGTGGTAACAGGGGCAGGCCAGTAGTTATGGGGGAGTGGAGTTGCGAATGCAGGCATGCCAGAGTGTTTCAACGCTGTTTCAGAGGCGTGCATAATTAACAGGCAGCGTCATAGTACACGTCACCCAGTTGAATTTTACACTGAAGTGCTCGCAATGCTTGCGGTAGGGTATAGTCATAGTGGGCGTGCTTATGCCTTGCCGTGCGAGCGCCTGCCTTGACATCACTTAGATGAATTTACATACGCAGGGAGCGAGCGGCCGCATCTAGCTAGCGGGTCTGAATCAGGCCCTGTGTATCCCTGTGAGACTTTTTCTTTTCTTCTATACAGTATAACATTTTGGTTGTGTATAATGTTGTGATGTTATTATTAGATGCTTTTCAGGATTGCCTGTGTTGTCATCATGAGATGGTAAGTGATGAGTAAGTATGGGAAATAACAGAAGTGTTTGGAGACTGTAGATGTGTGTTTTACCGGAAATATCTGGAACTAACATCACTGTTACTGGAGGGAGAAGTCAGAGCATAGGCGTATTTATAATGGGTGCAGGGTGTGTGGTGCACACAGCCACCGGGACCCTACACCTACAGTATACTTACCTTGTGCTGGCAAGCAAATCCATCCTCCTCCGAGGTGCCATCATCCCAGTGACATCTTTGGGAAGATGGAGCCATGCAGTAAAAGCAAACGCTTTGGCACTGTGCACACCAACTACCATTAAATGCCAACATGATAACATCATTTTTATCACTTCTCCAGCTTTATGTATATATATATATATATATATATATATATAGGCTGATTGAAAAGTAATGAGACTGCCTCTGTTATTCTGTCCCATAGGTAGACTTGGCAATGGTATGCTGGTTATTGTGGAGCTCATTCATCGATGTGTCCTGACCTGCGGTTGGACTGCCGTAGTCTTCTTTGTTTGGTCGCAGCGAGTGGAAGATCTTTGTACATTTCGTCATGACGGATGAGGAAGACGTGTCTGTGAGATTGCGTCAGAAATGTGTGATTGAATTCTGTGTTAAACTTGGAAATAGAGGGTAATACGCGAGTGACTGACGAAACACGTTCTGGGAGACCATCCACCACGGTTACAGATTTCAACATTGCCAAAGCTGCGGAGATGTTACAAAATGACAGAACGTAACTGTACACAAACTTTTGGCTTCACTTGGCATCTCATTCGAACGGGTTCAGAATATTGTGACAAAGGAACTGAAAATGCATCACGTGTCTGCCAGGTGGGGACCCAGAAATCTCACAGAAGAGCAGATGCAACAACGAGTTGAATCGTGCAAGAACACTTTTCGAATGTCAGAGAGGATACCCGATTTCCTGACATTAATTGTGACGTGTGACAAATCGTGGATTAGGCATTATGATCTGTAATCCAAACAACAGTCCAGTGTATGAAAACACACGAATTCGCCTCAGCCAGCTGCAACATTAAAAGTGATGTCGCAAAACAATCTACTGCACGTCTCTAAATCGTTGTTGAAACACTGTAAAAAATGTATTGAATGTGAAGGACGCTACTTTGAAAAAGAAAAATGTTCAGATACTGTGGAGTCATCTGATTCTGAATAAAAAAATCAGTCTTATTACTTTTCAGTCAGCCCCCGTGTGTATATAATATTGATTCAGATTGATTCGGTTTTATATCTTTAGGTTTGCCTACTTGGAAACTCTGTATCAAGTATGATGGGGCTTATTGATACAATTCACATCATCATACTCCACCAGCATACCCCGCCCACTGCTCAAAATGCGCTACAACACTATGTCACACTGTGAGGGAGATATACAGTATCACACCTTCGAGGGAGATCAAGTGGAGAAGTTGTCCATAGCAATCAATCAGATTCTAACTGTCATTTTATAGACTGTGCTAGATAAATGATAGCCAGACGCTGATTGGTTGCTATGGGTAACTTCTCTTTATCCCTCTTGAAGGTTTGATACGTCTCACCTTATGTCACACTGTATTATGTCCGCCATATATAAATCTGACTGTGCATTAGGGAGATTGTCAGACTGTTTTGGGAGCACAGGATATCACCCACTATTTGTATACCTAAATTTAGCATTCAGATCAAAATCTGCTTAGTACCTGTAACATACTTAAATGCACCTCCAAAATGATAAAACGTTGGTGGATATTTTACAATGTTGCAGTAGTTTCCAAGTGGAAATGACTTTATGCTAAATGTTAGGCTTAAGAAAAATGATTATAATATTTCAGCTGCAAAGTGGTTGGCAGCAGATAATGACTTATTGTTACTGCTTTCTGACATATGGTGAAATGGAATGCAATATGCAAAATATTTAACTGTTAAGCTGCATACACACAAAACGATTTTGTAACCAACGATTTTATGAACGATTTTATGAACGATTTTCTGTCAGATTTTTTAAAGTGTAATGAACGATTTTTTTGAACTACAAACGATTTTTGCATATTCCCTTAATGAAAATCGTTGCGTTTACAAGTCTGACTAAACTACAAACTACAAACGTGAACGCGCATGAACGATAATCGTTCATCGTTTGACTCAGAAAGTGAACAATTTTTTCAAACGATTATCGTTAAACGATATTGTTTAAAAAATCGTTGTGTATGTATGCAGCTTTATGATATGTGAAATATCTGTCAAATATAATAGATAATTTCTAGTGTGAAAGTAACGATTACAGTTAAATAACATCTGTTAATAGCTACACTGCACAGACAAACATTTATTTAAATTGCACAGACATGGTATCAAAGCTACTAATGAGGTCTTAGGCAAAGGAGATTACATGCTTCAGTTTTATTATATTAAAAAATTTATAGTGTTACATTCTAATACACAGTCAGTTTATGTTATTGGACCTTAGAGAGCAACCTGCTTGCTGAGGCTTGGAAGCTGGCCGAGTGCTAGATCTTTAGCACGGTCAAGTGGCCAAAAGGGATTTATGAGGTAACAGAAAGAGGAAGACTGCTGTTTCAAAGCGGTGTGTTTGTGATGGCATTTAGGATTGAAATATGCCCGTCCTCAAATAACAATTTAAGTCATGAAGAAACATTAGTGGGGAAGTCTAAACTGCACAAGCAGAACATGCTGTGCCCACAGCGTGACATGATCTCATTCAGCAACTTCAATTACATGTGCACAGGAGGTTTATTTCACGTTTATTGGGATTGTATGCAGAAATACAAGAAACTGAAAAATTACACTTTATGGGAGGTTGCATGCATCAAGTAAAAAGAGACGATCAATTAAAATATACAAAATGACAAATGAATTATTAACCATACTCCTGTGTTGCCGTGCTCTGATACCTACACCCCATCTGATCTCTCTCCGACACCTTCCTATGTACATAACAACACCCTTCAGCGTCTGAATGACAGTAAGCAATGTCACAGGTGAGTCAATCACTGATTGGTGAGGCAGGGTGAAAGGCAGTTGTATGATTCCCATTAACCTATATTTTAATATGCTACCTAAGGGATGGAGCTGACTAAGGGGGTCATTCAGATCCACTCGCAAGCGGCAGTACGCTCGCAAGTGGGTCGATGTTCCCCACTACGCATGCGCACGACGGAGGGAGCTCCGTGGTGCGCATGCGCGAGACCCGGACTGCGACAGCCAACCTGTCGCTCCGGGTCTCGCACCAAAGGGGGCGTGCTGTCGATGTTGATTGACAGCACGTCCCCTTTGGTGGGCGTGCCTGCCAGATGAAGGCGTTCCCATGGGAACGCCTACCGTCTGAAGCCGGCTCCACTGACATCACTAGTGATGTCAGTGGGAGTGATTTTGGCTCTGATAGAGCCAAAATCACTCCAGGGCTTGTGGCAGGGAGACCCTACTGCAGGGTCTCCGTCGCAAGTCCGATGGTCGCGATGGTCAAGAACATCGCGACCATCTTTTTGGACGCTCGTATATGCTGTGGGTGGTGACCCACAGCTATACGAGCGTCCAGGAGGACGCTCCATTTTAAAGGAGGAGGGCCCTGATTCAGAGCGAGCGCTCTGGTCGGAGCGTCCGGCTCTGAATCAGGCCCTAAGCCTTGTGGTTAACACTGCCTGCAGTCTTCAGTATCAGTTCTTATTCAATAACCAAAGCAGAGTAGTGTTTGTAAGTTGAAGTAAGCAGAACTGAGAAAGACATATAACTCTGAACAATGGGCCTGATTCAGAGCCGCTCGTAAGCGGCCGCTCGTTCGTTCCGAGCGATGTTTGCCCAACTGCGCATGCGTACGGTTCGTAATACGCATGCGCGAACCAGTCAGTGCGGCCGAAAATCGTTTGTTCACTAAATAGCGAATGCCTGCTATTTTGAGTGACAGGAGGAGGCGTATGTGGGTGGTAGCAGGGGAAGGTGCTTGAAAACGGGGAGTGGAGATCCGAACGCAGGCGTGCATAAAGGTCAAAACGGGCGTTTTAAGGGTGTGCATAATTAATACAGCAGCGTCATTGACCACGTCACTGGGTTATTTTATAGTCAGAACTGCTCGCAAGATTGCGGTAGGAAAAACCAACCACAAGAATAACGAGCAGTTCATACGCTGGTCGATGTACTCGATTAATCTAATAAATAACGGACATGACGTAGGATGCGAGCGGCCAGGGGGCGTTGTTTTCCAAAAAACGACCGCATGTTTTGTTCGCTCATTCAGACCTAGAGGCGTGAACAGACCGCAAAGAGCGAACGGTTCATTTGAATAGCCACCCCTTTTTTCTGAACAAGCGAGCGCAAATAGCGTCCGGCTCTGAATGAGGTCCCATGTGCAAGCCGGGAAGGGAGGGTTGTAATTGAACAATAATGTGCACATGGCGCATAGGCGATATAATCGGATAAACAGCAGCAGGTAATGTATTGCCAAAATAGATTTTGAAAGTTAGTTGTGATTGTGGCATATATCCTAATTTACGGGCTGGCATAGGATGAGAAGCAATTTTAAAAAAATTATTATTATTTAAAATTAAAAAAGAAAAATGAAAACAAAATATAAAACATATTTTTTTATAAATAAATAAATCAAGCTTTAGTACACACTTAAGCTTTTACAGTATGTTTCAAAGGTCTATTCTAGCCAAGCTGTACCCGAGATGATCATCTATAAAACTTCTATAGCAATATCACATCCATCTTAAGAAAAAGTCAAACACCTTCAGTAGCTCATGGAAACAACAACACAGAAAGTTCTAACAGCTGACAGCAGTGGCAAAATGGAGAATAAGCCACTCGAACAGCAGGAAGCCAGTAAAAAACATGGTGTAAGGTATTCAGAGATGAGTGACTGGGAGATTTTGGCCATAAGCCCTGACCAAATGAGAAATTCCTTAAATTACACAGTCTCTGCATCTAATCCTGAGCGTTCCCAGGTATTCCAGCATTGCCCACTGACACATATCAACGAATAATAATAGTACTAACTGTACAGTAACACACAATATAGAAATTAAATAAATAGTATCAGATGCAATAAAGGAATAAGACAAACTATTATCGTGTATTTCATTTTGTAGAAACTATATAATAAATGTCACTGAGAGAAATATAGGAAAAGTTGAGTGCAGAGCCAGGAAAATAATATTGGAGATACAGCCACGAATAGATCTACCATAGATAATTAGAAAATGAAGGTAGATAGTTGTTTGTCTGGACACCAAATGACTGGAACATTTTGGAGCATTTAAGCAATTTTTTGTTTAAATAGAATGGAAAGTTAAGGGAGTAGTCGCAGTGTTACTGAAAGCTAAGAGATGATGAAGAACTATGTGATACCCATTTTGGTTGCACGTATCCTTCTTGCTGAGTTCTGTATAAATCTTAGTTTACAGACATTAATGAGACAGACTACAGGGGATTCCACAAATTATAGAAGACTTCCATTTTAATGCTAATTGTATTTCCAGGTATAAGAGTTGCATAATTACTGATTCAATTCTATACTGCAGCCACATGAACAAAGTTTTCCTAACATTCCTAACAGCACCATGATAGAAAAGGATAGGGAAAGCCTTCTATTGTAGTGGCAGGGCCACAACTAGAGGGATTGGGGGGGGAGACACAGTGCCGCTGACTGGCAGCCAATCAGCAGCGACTGTCGGTCCATGAGCTCTGATCGGCTCATGACCAGTGCGAAATTAGAGTGATGGTGTCGCTGTGTCTCTCAAGGGCTGCGGGCAGCTGCCTGCCGGTGCAGGTGCTCGGCTCCAAATCCACACCTGCTGATGCAGGAACACAGTAGGACAAGGTGTGAGGCTGCTGGAGGGACACAGGGGGGCACATTGTGTAGGGGGCATTACTGTGTGGCATAATGTTACAAGGGCATTACTGTGTAGCATTATGTATAAGGGGCATTACTGTGGCATAATGTTTAAGGGGCATTACTGTGTAGCAAAACCACACGCTTTTCGGGAGCACTTTGTTTTTGTTTATTTGTTTGTTTGTTTTTGGGAGGGCAAATTACTACTTTGCCCCAGGTGACAAAAATCCTAGTTTCGGCCCTGGTAGTGGACATATATTTTGGTTCAAAGGCCCAGAACAGGCTCCCCGGGTCAAAGTTCTGCTCAGCGTCCCAGGTCAAAGTTCTGCCCAGCGTCCTGAGTCAAAGTTCTGCCCAGTGTAAACCAATGGGAGGTCCGACAGGCACCTCAACCCCCTAGTATGTCTTCTGGGATCCTGCCACAAACTCTCGGACGGATTGTGGATGCTACCCGTATTCAGAGAATTGGTTAGACCTATTCCTGAGGCACGGAGTCTAATGTGCTTACGGTTTTCACCAGGGACCCTCGCAAGAAGGTACAGGCTTGGCTGCGTCTGACACACAGGTCGTGGCCCTCAGGTTAGGTTTCCCTATACAGGTGCTGGCAAACTTGGTTGGAATGCAGAAGACTTTAGCATAGTCGGCGAGCCGGGTCAGAACCAAACGGATGAGACGGTACCAGGGAGCAGGCGTAAATGGGTCACAGGGAGAAGCCAAGGTCAGAACCAGATATCGACATGGAACCAGGGATCGAGCAGAATCAGAGTCACGAACAAAGCCAAGGTCAGAACCGATAATCAGGATATGCACAGTAACGCTGGAGTATGCTAATGGAGCTTATACTCTGGCACTGGAGTGCTCCCGGGAACTTCCTTATATAGGTCAGAGTTCAATTTAACCCCCAATCAGCACTTCCTATTTTCATGACTGTCTCTTTAAATCTTTTAGCAGAGCGGCGTGCGAGCTCCTATTGAAGCCGCGGCCGCCTGCACACAGCCGCCGGGAAAGGAGGAGAACTGTTGACAGCGGGTGCCGGGGATTTCCCACCCGCTGTCCCACGCCAGCCTGGACCCCAGCGCCACCGAACCAGGTAAGGATTCGGCAGCGCTGTGACAGATCCAATGTTACTAATCTGTTAAGTTTTCATCTAAATCCATCCAGTGGTAGGCTCAGAACTGGCTCCATGGGTCAAAGTTGTGCCCAGCTTACATCAACGGGAGGTCCGATCGGGACCTCAACCCCCTAGTATCTCTTCTGGGATCCAATGTTACCACTCTGTGAAGTTTATGTCTAAATTATGTAATGTTGTCCAAATCCATCCTGTGGAAGGCCCAGAACAGGCTCCTCGGGTCAAAGCTCTACCTGGCACACTCCGCTATAAGGTCCAACCTGCTGGCGCACTCCGCTATAAGGGCTAACCAGGATCCCAAACAATCCATTAGGCACCACAGACCAATTGCCACCCCTCTGTGAAGTTTTCATCCAAATCCATCCAGTGGAAGGCTCAGAACAGGCTCCCCGGATCAAGGTTTTGCCGAGTGTACACCAACGCGAAGTCCGACCCTAACCCACTCCAACTGGACCCCCTCGCATTGGTTTCATCCCAATCGGTGCAGGGGTGTCCTCCGAATGCATAACCAGACAGGCAGACAAACAAACAGACCAATGAATTACATATATACTGTATATATATATATATATATATATATATATATATATATATATATATATATATTGTGATAGGATCACTGGTAAAGTGGTCTGTGGCAGGTACATTTGTCCCAGATTCCAGTCTTTTATGTTTTAAACCCCCAGGAGAAAGTCTGCAGTGCAGCAGGCTTGAGTTTCGGGCTTTTTGAAAAGCCGGTTTGGGACCTGGGGGTTGTGGGTGAGAGGAGAGGGAGGGCTCCACCCATGGCCACTCCAGGTTTTGGTTCTCGCAGCCTGGTAACAAGATTGTTAGTTTTCCACCTGAGAGTGGCCAATATAAGCCTAGTTTGTTTAGGGCTGATTGTCTCACCTGGGAGAGCAGGCAGGGAGTTTGCTCAGAGACACTTGGAAACCTAACCGTGAGTGTTGTGCTGTGCTTTTGTTGCTGGCGAGGGCATTAGGCCCTGCCAGGTTCTGGTAGTGAGGGAACTACCTGTGAAGTTAGTGCCCCGACAGGGCTAGGATTTATATTTATGTTTTCTTTATGTTTCTGACATTGTACAATAAAGACTGGCGCCGACCAGCTTGTACTTGCATCCAGACTGGTGTGCTGCTTCCCTGCTGCTGTGTGTGTGTGTAAGGAAGGAGTCCTCTACCCAGGAGAGGGACCCCCTAACCTAACTGTGTCACAATATATATAGTCAGGTCCATAAATATTGGGACATTGATAGAATTTTTCATATTTTGACCTCTATTCACCACCACAATGGCTTTGAAATGAAACAAACAAGATGTGCTTTAACTGCAGACTTTCAGATTTAATTTGAGGGTAATTACATCCAAATCAGGTGAACAGTGTAGGAATTACAACGGTTTCTATATGTGCCTCCCACTTTTTAAGGGGCCAAAAGTAATGGGACTATCAACTCAAAAGCTATTTCATGGACAGGTGTGGGCTATTCCCTCGTTATTTCATTATCAATTAAGCAGGTAAAAGGTCTGGAGTTGATTCTAGGTGTGACATTTGCATTTGGAATCAGTTGCTGTCGACTCTCAATATGAGATCCAAAGAGCTGTCACTATCAGTGAAGCAAGCCATCATTAGGCTGAAAAATCAAAACAAACCCATCAGAGAGATAGCAAAAACATTAGGTGCGGCCAAATCAACTGTTTGGAACATTCTTAAAAAGAAAGAATGCACTGGAGAGCTCAGCAACATCAAAAGACCAGGAAGACCACGGAAAACAACTGTGGTGGATGACAGAAGAATTATTTCCCCGGTGAAGAAAAACCCCTTCACAACAGTTGGCCAAATCAAGAACACTCTCCAGGAGGTAGGTGTATATGTGTCAAAGTCAACAATCAAGAGAAGACTTCACAAGAGTGAATATAGAGGGTTCACCACAAGATGTAAACCATTGGTGAGCCACAAAAACAGGAAGACCAGATTAGAGTTTGCCAAACTTCATCTAAAAAAGCTATTACAGTTCTGGAACAACATCCTATGGACAGATGAGACAAAGATCAACTTGTACCAGAGTGATGGGAAGAGAAGATTATGGAGAAGGAAAGGAACTGCTCATGATCCAAAACATACCATCTCATCAGTGAAGCATGGTGGTGGTAGTGTCATGGCGTGAGCATGCATGGCTGCCAATGGAACTGGTTCCCTTGTATTTATTGATGATGTGACTGCTGACAAAAGCAGCAGAATGAATTCTGAAGTGTTTCAGGCAATATTATATGCTCATATTCAGTCAAATGCTTCAGAACTCATTGGACAGCGCTTCACAGTGCAGATGGACAATGACCCGAAGCATACTGCAAAAGCAACCAAAGAGTTTTTTAAGGCTAAAAAGTGGAATGTTATGCAATGGCCAAGTCAATCCCCTGACCTGAATCCGATTGAGCATGCATTTCACTTGATGAAGACAAAACTGAAGGGAAATTGCCCCAAGAACAAGCTGGAACTGAAGACATTTGCAGTAGAAGCCTGGCAGAGCATCACCAGGGATAAAACCCAGCATCTGCTGATGTCTATGCGTTCCAGACTTCAGGCTGTAATTGCCTGCAAAGGAATTGCAACAAAGTATTAAAAAGTGAAAGTTAGATTTAGGATTGTTTAGTTTGTCCCATTACTTTTGGCCCCTTAAAAAGTGGGAGGCACATATAGAAACCGTTGTAATTCCTACACCGTTGACCTGATTTGGATGTAATTACCCTCAAATTAAATCTGAAAGTCTGCAGTGGTGGTGAATAGAGGCCAAAATATGAAAATTCTGTCAATGTCCCAATATTTATGGACCTGACTGTATATATATATATATATATATATATATATAAATCCAGTGTGATTGGCACTCCCATTAAGTCTGTTGTAAGACCGTGGTGCCTGCCAGACCAATAAATACACCAGGGAAATAATTCTTCTGTCATCCACCACAGTTGTTTTCTGTGGTCTTCCGGGTCTTTTGGTGTTGCTGAGCTCTCCGGTGCGTTCTTTCTTTTTCAGAATGTTCCAAACAGTTGATTTGGCCACACCTAATGTTTTTGCTATATCTCTGATGGGTTTGTTTTGATTTTTAAGCTAAATGTTGGCTTGCTTCACTGATAGTGACAGCTCTTTGGATCTCATATTGAGAGTCGACAGCAACTGATTCCAAATGCAAATGTCACACCTAGAATCAACTCCAGACCTTTTACCTGCTTAATTGATAATGAAATAATGAGGGAATAGCCCACACCTGTCCATGAAAATGAGTTGATAGTCCCATTACTTTTGGCCCCTTAAAAAGTGGGAGGCACATATAGAAACCGTTGTAATTCCTACACCGTTCACCTGATTTGGATGTAATTACCCTCAAATTAAATCTGAAAGTCTGCAGTTAAAGCACATCTTGTTTGTTTCATTTAAAAGCCATTGTGGTGGTGAATAGAGGCCAAAATATGAAAATTCTGTCAATGTCCCAATCTTTATGCATTAGAATGACAATGTATCAACATCAAAACGTTGAACATATTTGACCTGCTGTCTGTGTGGTCTTTTGAGAGAGTGCCGCCGGTCTGTTTGTATATTGGAGCCCACTGGAGTGGAGCTTGTCCGGAAGGCACCCACATGTTTGCTACATGACATGGGAGTGCCACCCGTACTGGTGTGTATGTATATATATATATAGCTGACCCTTGAGGAAGGTGGCAACACCGAAACAGCTGTCGGGCTGGGAGCTATCAATATGCCTATAACAACGACGATATGATAAGTATCATTATGTCATCTACATGGATGGAATGCAGCTATATGCCTTTTTTGCATTGAAATAAATGTTGTCTTTTTTGCTACAAAGCTGGTGTGCTGGTTGGTGCTGCCTGTTTCCTTGGATACAGTTTAAGCATTACATTTGAATGATTAATTACCTTGCACCCATTATATAACATGAGGTGTGCGATTTTCTATAGACGATTATATATATATATATATATATATATATATGTAAATCACAGCAGAACAGTGGTGGTGATTCAGCTGCGGACACATATGCTATCGCAGCTGCTAATATGTTAGCAGCTGCGATAGCTGTAATATGGTAATGCAGCAGGAGGCGCCACCCCCACTTATCCGAGCTTTGTCCAAGGACGCATCCTCTGTGAACCCTTCCGCCGACTGAGTGACCATGGGGTCACGCAGGCCGGCAGCCGCAGATGAGTAAAAGAGGCCAGGAAATTTCCGTCAGCCCATGAAGATCCTAGCGTCTCCACTTTACCCAAATGGCGGCAACATGTCACCGCTTTGGAAAATGGAGGTCGTTGCCACCCCCTCCTCGCCCAACAACGACAGCAAACTGTCAATCACTTATAGTCTGCTGCCGGACTGCATGCGGGATCGCAGACCCATACTGCACATGCGCAGTACGGGTCAGGTGTTATGCGCAGATTCCCAATTATCCACTGGATGGATTTGCTTGTTTGTCTGTCTGTCCGGTTATACATTCAGAGGACACCCCTGCACCGATTGGGATAAAACCAATGCCAGGTAGTCCAGTTGGAAGGGGTTAAGGTCCCGGTCGGCCTTCCCGTTGGTGTATGCTGGGCAGAACTTTGACCCGGAGAGCCTGTTCTAGGCCTTCCACTGGATGGATTTGGATGAAAACTTCACAGAAGGGTGGCAATTGGTCTGGGGTGCCTAATGGAGATGTTGGGATCCTGGTTGAAACCCAACCACTCCGACCTGGTTGGATCCTCGAAGTGGAGTGTGGTAGGTAGAGCTTTGACCCAGGGAGCCTGTTCTGGGCCTTCCACAGGATGGATTTGGACAACATTACATAATTTAGACAAAAACTTCACAGAGTGGAAACATTGGATCAGTGGAGGTAGACCTCAGTGGAGGTAGAAATGCATTGGTCCGAGTGCAGCTCCCCTTTTTATTTATACACAGAAGCTGGTGTTAGTGGTTTATGTGATCCTGGAACGGTGTTATGGACATATACCTGAAAGAAACTGCTACATGAGTGGATTAGCGTCACTTACCGTGAGTACGGTACGTTAATTATATCCAGTTCACAGTGCCTTGGTACGATGATTTGATGTTTTAATCAGTTGGTGGAAGAAAAGGTGATCAGGCAAAGATACTTTTATATGTTTTGGGTACCTCACCTTACTACAGATTATAGATTATGCCGAAGAAATAAAGAAAGGATTCCGTACTGGACAAATATCACAGAGAAAATATGTCTGAACCAACATAAAGAGAAATAAATAAGGAACACTTCCTTATAATATTTTTGGTTGGTGGTGCACCCCAGGAGTAATATATACTAATCCGAAAAACATGTACTATCCTGTATAGCAGGGTAATGAAGCAGACTCCTAAGATCGATAGCACAAGGATGCAGAAGCCCAGCAATACATAGTGACGCCCATCTCCCTTTACTCAATGCTCAATCAGTATAACGCAAACATCGGTAACATCAAGAACCATCGGACCCAGAAACACAATAGAGGATGACCTGACCTGGCGCAGGATTTTGGACACTTCCTGCGTGCGAGTCATCTGGCTGCGTATGCCGCCGCACTGCCTTAATTATGCACACTCCTGTAATGGTGTCTCAACACACAGGCGTGCCTGCGTTCGCCCAACCACCCCGTTACCACTCACAAACGGCACTTCCTGTCAATATCGGAAAGGTCTGCGTACCCTTACCCGATCACAATAAGTAGGTTCGCGCTCAGTGCGATGCATACGTATGCGCAGTGCAAAAACATCGGCAGAGGTCGAGCGTTCTCTCACTTGCGTTCCTTGCTGAATCAGGCCCTAAGTATTATCCTTATATCATTGTGCATTGGACAATTATCTGTTTTATATTTGTTTGAAACTTTACTAGGGCGACAGACCCTTTGTTCTTTTGTGTCATTTGGATTCTGTTGAGGATTTGGTGGTCGTTATTTCATGGGTAGTTACACTAGTGACAGTTGCACGTTCAAACTTTATTATTACTGTTTTTTTTATAGCCTTCTTAAAAAGGTTAAGAATGATTGGTACAATGTATTGTTAAAAAAAAAGGGAAACTATTTACAGACTTGCAAACCTGTGCTATTCTAAAACCACTTTTTTTTAATTCAAAACAGAATAGTACCCTTGAATACAGTAGACAAAATCAAGTCCAAAATGCTGTCATTGACTTTTCATTATAGCATTAGAATCAAAATATTGTTTGGACAGGTATTCATAGTTTATGCAAGCAATTTTGTTTTCTAATACTGCTCTTAGCACCACAGTAGAAACACAGTTACTGTATAACTTATTTTGTTATTACAGTGAGACAGACACTGTACAATGTGTTGACAAACCTAAGAGTGAACACACGTTTCAAATTTCCTGTGTGCAAACAGAAAAAACAACAACAGAGAAAAGCATTATGGGAAAATGTAATTTCTATTGGGTATTTGCATATGAACACTACAATAGATCAAAACCAGGTGGCTCTCATTTATTTACATTGTGTGTAGTCCAATAAGCCTTTCCCAATGAAGGAAAACTGTTCTCAGCTGCGGTTAAATGTTTTATTCTGCTTCAATCTATTAAACGCTAATGCTTGTCACATATGATTAAAAAAAATTAAATTCCAAGCAGTTACAAACAAAACTGTTATTATTTGTACCATGTTTAAAAATCTAAATTAAAAGTATAAAATGCTAACTGCATTTCTTCTTTGTAGCAAATTGCTTACAATGCTTAATATTCAATTTTCAAGCAAACCATAATAAACTAGTTTCATGTGCTCTAGAACATGAGGTCTACAGCGAAGGCACTACTGCGAGTGGTTAGAGCAGACATTTCAGGACATACCACTTGTACGAATGGCGTGCCACACACGTTACTCAACATGGAAAGCCTCTGCTGTCTGATTGATTCACACAAAACCAACATGTTGTTGTTATACAATAATTTGAAACATGATTTTTGGAACATACTATATTGGCACATGATTAAGGAATCTATCAAGTCAGATTCAGTAGAAATGATGTGGCTGGTGGTATCTTTGTAAATGGTATGGCCCAGGGCCATAAAGTAGGTATTCACCAAAATACCACAGCTAACAAACTCTCTTCTTTTTGTACTTAAATAGACAGAAGTAGGGATGTACCAAAATATAAACTTTTACATATAACATTTTTAAAGACACAATGCAGAAAAGTTACTCAGTGGTCTATTTATTAAGGGCCACCTAAAAACCTTGTTAATTAACATCCGTTATCTGCAGTTCAACAGTCCTGACGATGACTTTTCCAAATGACATCCTCCCTTACTGTCTGCTTATTGCAGCAATGTAGCAGGTGTTTATGATGCACATACGTAGCTGTTGATCTGCACATGAGCACAATTAAGGTTTTCATGCATTTGCATGTGTTGTATTAACAAAGGACGCTTACAGACTATATTAAGATGGGACTTTTGAAGTGTCCCTTGTATGAATTGATCTGTATTCATACAAGGGGGAAATGTATTAATGCTTGGAAAGAGATAAAGCGGCGATAGATAAAGTACCAACCAATCAGTTCCTAACTGTAATTTTTCAAACACAGCCTGTAAAATGACAGAAGTTGATTGGTTAGTACTTTGGGGCAGATGTACTATAGCAGAACTTATCATGCCGTTATAGCTCTACCTGCTTCGCCGCAATAATGCTGAGATGTATTAACATCTAGGCCGCCGGAGTAGGGGGAAAAAAACTCCCCACTCCGGTGATTTGTGCAAGACCCAAACTGCATCAGTCTAGTGCTGATGCACTGTGGCTTACCTCCTGGCAGGCCCTACTGTGTATGTGTGAGATCTCGCAAACATCGCAAGATCTTGAACGCGCCCTGGTACCCCTGACAGTAGCTTCTCAGCCGCCACAGGTTAGCACACAATCCTGCCAATATGTGGAAAAAAGATAACCAACAAAAGTGCGATTATCGTTTTTTTAATAAACATCTGACTGATTTTCCGGTGCTATACAATAGTACGGAGACAGCTAAATTGTTAGATGTTTGCAGACTATGTAGAGAGAAGTAGTTTTTCTCTACGTTATCTGCTTTCATACATACTGAGGTTCAATATGAGGCCCTTATTTATCAATGAGTTTTATCTTTGATAAATAAGGCCCTTAGAAGTTTATTTATCAAGCAGTGAAAAACTTAGTGAGCTGACCAATGGACAAGTTGCCCATGGCAACCAATCATCTCCTACCTATTATTTTATAGACTGTACTTAATAAATGTTACTTCAAAGCTGATTGGTTGCCATGGGCAACTTGTTCACTGGTCCACTTCACAAAGTTTTTAATTGATTGAAGTTTGATTTCAGGGAAAGATAAAAATACATACTATAAAGAATGTGATTGTGTTTATATAAAATGTTTTATATTATTATTAATAATTTGTGTTTAAGAAACTGTAATCGTGGAACCCCATGTGAAAATCCTACAAGTACTCCAGTGATAAGTACAGTTGTCCTCTCCTCGCATTCATTGTGAGCCAATGAATTGACAAACTTAACTTTTAAATCTTGACTGGTGGGAACAGCTAACCACATTGTTACTCTATGGTAGCTCTTTAACTTCATATATCATGAAGACTTTTTTTTCCAGCATCGCACAGGCCAAATCTTTTGTTAGCTTGGGCAAGTGTGCATTATTTATTGTACAGCAAATAATTAAAAGCATGTGCGAGCTGATATAACAGTTCATCAATACAGCTTGCCTGATTGCCTGTGGTATGGCACTATCTCTTTCAGGCTACATATGACACTTGTTAGGTATACTGGCTTCCATTTTGTCATACATGGCCAAATGCTTAAGTTATGTTTTCACTTTGGAAATTTTGGAAGCCGTATTATTTAAAGCAGCTTATCACAACACGACACAAGGAGACAGCTTGATTTTCAATTAATCTGTCAATGTTATAATAGGGAAAGAAAACAGTGGACGTTAGCAAACAGGTTTAAATTCAGTTCTTTGTTCCTGGCTCCAGCATTCACATATCCTTTTGCTTATCTGAAGGGTCAGGTGCCTGTATTGTGCACCTGGCTTGACCGTCCTCTGAATTTGTTTCTACTGACAAAAGTATATAGATCTACTGACAGCTATAATTAATGCTACATGAAAATCTGTGTACAACTGAAAGTAGTAGCAGGAACTAGGGAAGAGGCCTCGGGATTTGTAAATGGTTTATAAACCTATATTCACCTCCGACCATACTTGCCTACTCTCCCAGAATGCCAGGGAGACTCCCACTTCCATTCACTTCTGCCATTATGATGCCATTTGCTGTGAATCATGTAATTGTGGGTACACAATCAAGAAGTCGGCTGCCTTAATACCGGCAGCCGGCTGCCTTAATACCGGCAGCCGGCTGCCTTAATACCGGCAGCCGGCTTCCCGATTGTCATATCCCGGCGAGGGATGAAATTCCGAGCGTCTAGATGTAGACGCCTGACATTTCCCCGACGCCGGGAGACAGGCGCCCGGCATCCCGATCGAAGGGATGCCGGGCGCTGCGAGCGGACAGCCGCGGGGGGGGAGGGTTAGGTTTAGGGCACCCGGGGGGGGACTTAGGGTTAGGCACCCCCTCGGGAGGGTTAGACTAGGGGGAGGGAGGGTTAGGGTTAGGCACCCCCGGGGGGGACTTAGGGTTAGGCACCTCCCCGGGGGACAGGTTTAGGCAGCGGGGAAGGGGGGGGTTAGGCACTTAGAGGGGGGATTATGGTTAGGCATTTGGGGGTAGGTTAGGATTAGGCACCTCTAAGGAGGGTTAGGGTTAGGGGGTTAGGTTAGTTAGTACTTACCTATCCACGATCGGGATTTCCAGCGCTGTCGGGCTTCCGCTGCCGGGAACTCTGTTGTTGTCAGCCAGGCGCTGCCGGGAATCGAACCCGGCCATGTGGCCGGCGGTATTTCATACCGATTCCATAATTGTGGGACCCACCTCCCACAATTTGCGACATTCTGCAGTGAGAGGCAGGACTATGATGACATGATTGACAGCACCACCCTCTTCCCAGCAGGTGAGGAGGATACTGTACCCTGCCAATAGGTGATGGGGTTGAAGTTTCTCTAATGGCTGGAAACAATGAAACTTCAGCATGCAGTTTTTTCATAAAAGCATTTTATATAGTGTAAAATCAATTACTACACACTTAAGCTGGGTAAACACTACACGATGTGTACCCAGCACGACATCGCCGGGGATGGGACCCTGCATACAGCAAGTGCATACACACTTGTCGATGCCGGGTCTGACGGGGAGGAGTTCTGTGTCATGTAAGGCCGACGGATGATGTCGCTAGTGACCCGCTGGAGCGCACATATCATGGGTACAGACTAGACGATGTACCTGATATGTTGCTCCAATACGTGGGATCAGACAACATATCGTCTAGACTAGTGTGTATCAGCACACCAGTAGCACTATCAATTACTTTACAGTTATCTCCACCAGCTCTGAGCTGGTACAAAAATGAGATTCAGTTGCAGAGTAAGAATGGCTGTGCGCAGGAGCGGATTGGGAACTTAAAGTGGCCCTGGAAAAAATTCTGTGGGTGGCCCCATTCAAATATAAACTTTAGGCACCCCAAAACAATCATAAGTTGTGCTAGCAAACAGCCAACTTGACAGCCATACAATACAGAGAGTAGCTTTGTGCCTGCCATCCAGCACAAAAAGCATCCCAGCCAAGGGAGTAGCTATAGTAGGTGCACAGAGTGCGGCTACTGTGGGCACCTGCTCACTGCACTGAGTAAAACTGCCATCTCCTGAGCCCCAGCTTTTCTATTCTCACCAGAGTGCTGCTGCAGGGGATCTGGGCCCACAGATGATCCAACCTATAGCCATTTCTAGCTGCTGCCTGCATGCATTGTGATGTCACAATGCAGGTCACAGCCCTATATAAAGGATGCCCAGCTACTGGCAGCCATTTTGTGGTGACATCTTATCCTACATTGATACTCTCTGAGTAATTTATGCTTTACTTAGGTGACTGGGTAATGACTACTGATATGAACTTTGGATTATATCTCCCAATAAGGTCCTGAATAGCAACATTTTTAGAAAAGGAATCTGAATAACATCTTAAGGTAAGGACTTTATAATAAATGTTGGCCTGTCACCCTTACCTCTCCCTCCATTTTACCTGCGGTTTTTAATTTAGAAACAATGGAAAAAGGCAAATTATTTATCTGATATGACACTGCATGACTTAAGTTGGATACACACTTGTCCAAGTGGAGGATACAACTCCAGGCCAGACTGTTAACACAATTCTACTGGAGACTTGGACTCAGATTCAACATCCAGTATATGCCTACGCACCTGTCCAATTTTGCAGCAAATCTCAAACAGTAGGTACAGATAATGGGGCTGCCTTTGAGTGTTGCTGCAGGGCATCTGATGCCACTGGCCCAGTCGTTTCTGACTCCATCTCTCTTCATGGATTGATTTATTAGTGAATCATAGCCTTATATACCATGTTGTATCAGAAACATTTAGGATTATGGAGACTATATATATATTTTTTTTTATATATATATTTTTCATTTATAATGCTTACTATATGCTAATTACAATTTATTTAATCCTGCATGCCAGCTAAGTAGTTAGATATTACAATCAAAATGGATAAACTGCAAAATAATTATACCGGGGTGGGGGGCTTTGGAAATTTTGCTATTGGGCCCCCATAGGTCTTGCTTGCAATCCCAGTAAACATCATACAGTACAAAGAGCATCTCAATCACCACCACCAGCTTGGTTACCACCATAAAGTACATAGATCATTCCAGGGACTGCCACACATTAAATTGAGCATCCTAGTGACAATACAGCACAAACAGCATCCTAGTTACCACCATACAGCAAAGACTGTATCCCATGATCAGCATACAGCACTGACAGCATCCCAGTGACTGCCATACTGTACAGACATCATTCCATTGAATGTCATACAGTACATTGAGCATCAATGTGATGCCATGCAGTATATCATAATGTGCATAGCACCCTAGACTTCATCACTTCTAGATGACAAACTAATGAAACAGCACTCTGGCCATAGCCCGAGTCCAACAGACTGTGTGGAGATCAGCATGGGAGATCACCATACTTGAGTGACCTTTGTTGCCCAACTACTGTTACATTTTGAACAAAACAAATTACATACATCTACCAGTGAAGTCTACATCAGAATTTTAAGTAATTGTTTCCTATCGTTTAGTAAAGTTAGCCAGTATTTTGGTTTAAGTTATTATATAGAGGTATGTTTTCTCATAACTTGCCACTAGTTAAAGTGAGTATTCTAGAGTACGAGAATGCCAAATTATGTATCCCTGAGTTGGTTTAATCACAATTGTAATTTGATTGCTGGCAATCGAAATAACGTGTGTTTCTGTTAGTTTGATAAAGGGATCTTCATATGTGCACAGTGTGTTTGGACGATTATGTAATATTTCCCTCACCACATTTATGAGAGAGGAGGAGTCAATTAAATGTTGATGTCTTGTTGGCTGGGATACACTCTGTAAATCCCCAGAGGTGAATCCTCAAGCTCATTAATAACCGAGTAGACAGGACTTTCCTCTCTGTGAGGGAGTTTCCCAGTTGCTGTATTTGGGGCATTTGCTCTCTTATCAGCAGGGCCAGATTAACAATGGAGCCGATAAAGCTAAGGCCGCCACATAAAAATAGTCCTATCATTATGGCAGCATGATGACCAGCTATATCAAATAGTCGGCATAAATCTTAACTAATAAAATGTTTTTTCTATTTTTTGTCACAAAATTCTGCAACTTTTCTCTTTTTCTGTATTTAGGGAGACAGTGGGGCTGAGAGTGTAGGGGTGGCCACACCCACACAACACAGCACTGGTCACACCCACACAGCACTGGTCACAGATTTTCCCCTTCTCGATATAAGCCATTGAACATTTACAGCCCCAGTAACAATTCACGGCTAAGTACGGAAGACTGTGAAACAGTTAAACAAACACTATACATTAAGCAGAGATATTGCTATTGAGACCGCTTTTCTTTCTGCATGATAGACATTTATTATAATTACTTTGATAACTTTTTTCTGGGACTTTTTGTTGCAACTAACAACAGATCCACAAAATATCTTTAGTTTGATATGCACGGGATCATTTACTATTATAATATATGATGTAATTTACATTCTAGCAATAGAGCATATTTGATTGATTTTTGACATATATGGATAAATGCATATATAGACGAAATTTGTGTAACCTCCAAATGGAGCTAAATTCTCAAGAATATTCACACAAAAAAGTAAGAGAAGAACATAATACTTCTCCTGTGGAGTGTATTTCAAATGGGGTTTTCACACATGTAAGGAGAAAAACAGACTGCAAAATATTGCGTAATATATTGTCATGAGTATGAAGAAATGTATTCTTTCATTAGGCCCATACTTGGCCAACAAATAAAAATAAAATAATAACATATAACCAGTATATAGCGCATGGCACATATGGCCAATAACATGGGGTAATCATAGGCTTGTGTACCAGAATCATGATGTAATAGGCTTTGTGTGTGCACCTCTTGTAATCCGCATTAAACCAGACGGTGTCTAACAATCCCAAGTTTCTGGTCACAAGTCCTCAGGTCCCCTTCAGTGGTAACGATAGTCCTGCAGTCCTTAACGCGTTTCGAGCATAAGCTCTTCATCAGAAGGATGTATAAATGCATGTTTTATTTTTATATGTACGATTTAGTTTTAATGTATATCTACTATTAAATAGATTATTATTCAGTGTAACCAGCGCTGCATTGTGTTACTAATGTTTCCACTTAGCCTGACACATTTTTGATGTTTGTTACTTTGTAATTTTTGTGGGGCAGCAAATTCCCTGGAATTGCATGCTGCAGGTGCACTCAATCATTGACTAAATTTGGTTGTCCAACGCAGACCTTTTTCTTTTTTACCCAGGCCCATGTAACCCTTAATGCAACCCTGCCTGTCAACCATGGTTAGGAGAAGCAAGGCTGCTTATTTTTCAAAGGTGGCAGGACAAGTGGTGGAATTTCAGCTGGGGGCAGAGACATTTACACGGTACACAGTAAGTGCAGACTGTGGGCCTGAGTCAGAGGCGCTCGCTGTTTGCGAGCGCTCGCTGTTTGCGAGCGCTCGCTCATAATCAGGGCGAATTTTTTTTTTTTTAAATCCGCCTCCAGGCCTCCGTTTGTCCAGCCACCCCCCCCTCCCCACCTACAAAAGAGGGCGAGCTGTCGATTAACATCGACTCCATCCCGTTTTGTAGCGAGCCCCGGAGCGAGTGAAAGTCTCACACACTCCGGGGCTCGCGCTTGCGCCGAGCGTGTGCACTAGCCGACCATCGACCCGCTTGCAAGCGCTGTGCGCTCGCGAGCGGGTCTGAATCAGGCCCTGTGTTACGTAGCCGATTTGAATAGCTGCACATAGGGAAGTTACACCACTGGGCAATGTAAAAATATTATTTACAGTATATACAAAATAAAAACACAAAGCAGTACACTGGGAATTACTGGAGAAGATATGGCCAATCCGCCCATGCTGTCAAAGGTGTTTGTACAGGGGTCTGTCAGTGCAGAGAGGGGAACACATAAACCGCCAGCCTATATCCTACCATACTTCCAGTGTGCCTGGCTATATACCCTGGCGTACTTCCAGGGGCCTGTAATACAATGCAATGAAAGATGCTGCAGCCCTCAAAGACAACCAGGTGGGTAAACTCCTAGCAGCATCCCAGACAGCAGCCCCCCAGGTGCATGTACACTCTGGAATTTACCCAGTGGCAGGAAATGCTTGGTGTCCACTGCTGGCTAGCTCATGCCCGATGATGAAAGAGAAGATGATCTCCGGGGATCTGCAGGTGGGGGGAGCGGAAGTGACGGGTGACCTCTGCCGCAGCGACCAGGAGGGGCAGCAGCCGCCAGTCCCAGCATCCACAAAATAGATCGACAGGCAGTTAGTGTATATGTGTGACCCCGGCTTTGAGGCACTGCCTGTGCTGCTCACCTCACATCCCTACTTTCCAGCACCTGACGCCACTAGCGGGTAACCAAGGGAGGGTGAGTAGTGGATCAGGAAGGGGTGGACTGATCTGTGAAGCACAGCCTTAGGTGGCCGGTCCCTGTGGAGGGGTCAAGCACCATGAACAAATCATGTCGGCTTCAGCCATTACTATGCCAGGGCCGACTCTCATTGGGTAGGTTGTGTCACATATTTAAAAAAAAAAGGAAAAATAAATTGTTTACAGTGGCCCCAAAACTATCCGGCCCACCGGGAAAACTCCCTGTGAGGTCTATGGCCAATCCGCCCCTGCCTGTGCGTCATGTCACACAGCAAGTAACATGCCTCAGACTGAAGCCTCTCCATCCTCATTTCACTAATAAATCTAGTTTTCGAACTTCTTCATGGTAAGTCTACTCCATACTTAGCAAGGTATGCACTTATACAGCTTAGAATGGCTACCAAAAACCGATAGTTGGTAACCAATGTTCCCAATCCAATGGAAATGCTTTTTCAATTAGATGCTGGGATTTCGATTGTTGCTGCCATCACGTTTCCTTCCAACGCCTGCTGAAGTCCTTCCTGGTGTCTGAAGCTGAGGTCCTTTGACATGCACACACTTCAGGTGTCCAATGCCCACATACATTAGCATACCCACAAATTATTAATATGAGATGGCTATATGCCATCGCAAGGCATCTTGTGTTGGTGGCAATGCCACCACTATTATATGGCCTTTTTTGCAATGATTATCCCTACATTCAGCTCAATTCCTCCCATAGGTCAGTGTACAAATCTCCTCCTCAAATCTGCCAATTAACTCAGCAACCACATGCCTTTGGTGGATATCATGGCGTATGGGCAAATAGAGGTGCAACAGAGGACTTTGTACTGCACCTAGGCCATGAGCTTTGTAAGTGATATCATTCATCTAAGTATTATCACTGCTGGGTAAATGTCCTTTCCTAAACTTTCATCTGCAAGTACCAGATGCAAATCATTTGTTTCTTTCAGCTTCATGTGCAGTTTCTGAGTAGCCTCCTTGCACAGCGACCAAAAACAATATTGCTGAAGTGTTTCTGATATTTTCCTCAGTATTGAACATAATTACAAATGGGAAACAGCGTTGTGCAATAATTAGTTCCAGAAACCATCTAACTTACCTCCACTGTATCCAAGAGACTATATACATTTTTTTTTATTAATGTCAATGTTTGTCTTTTCTCATTTAGCAGAGTCTTAAGTTTTGTATATATTCGCTAAAGTTCAGTGAATACATAAATCTCCTACACACTTCTGTGGAATATTTTAAAAAATGTTAAAATAAAGAAAAATAATTGGAATACTATATTATTCCTTAGTGTAAATGACAATTATAATAAATGTCACTGTAGACTACTGGGACGGTTCGAAAACACAAGGATGCACAGGTTCAACCTAATATGTCAGCCTGGTGCAGAGGAGTGACAGTGAGCATGGCATATCTATTTGGTAAAGTAGAAACTCCAGCTGTTATATGTACAGTATATTATTCAAGTCATTAATTCGTAGCCTATAAAGCAGCAATTTCACATAGGTTAATTTTTTTGTCTTTACATAGCTAGTTGAGGACATGCATATGAGAGTTATTGTTTCTTAGCTGTCCTTCTATAAATTATTACCTCCTTTTCCAAATCTCTCTGGAGATCACACAAGTTGGTCATTTACACAACCACTGGATTCCGGCCCTCATCGTGTCATGTGATAGCAGAGAGGGGCAGGGGAAGGGGAAGGGTAGGATTTTAAAGTGCACAGAGCCCATAGAGCTCAAATTCATTACACATTGAGGGTTGTAGTGCTTCAAAGTCATCCAAATTTGTATTGAGCACAACTATGTACATATTATTAATACAATTATTATTATTATTTTTTTTACAAATGTTAGGCAGTATATATAGTAGCTATTCTATTATTTGTGAGTGGGTCTAGCATGTGAGATGCACCCACTCAGCATGGCATAGCACCCAGCAGCTGGGACTAAAGTATTCACTACTGTATTAGAATAGCTGCATTTTTAGCTGGATGTATTTAGATGCTAAAATGTAACAGTCAAAAAAAAGTGCTACAACTTTATTTTGTACATTTCTCAAGTAAATAACACATAAACATAATCTATTTTGTGTCATAGAGATAGATGAATGAAGGACTTAATTTTGACATAACATCAGGTCATCTTAAACACACACACATTCCGCAGCACATATCCTAACCCACTGCTCCATGCTCCTTCCTCACTATCTACCCCATTTGTGTCACCCCTGTCTGACTGCCCCTCCCCTTTAGAATGTAAGCTCTCACGAGCAGGGCCCTCATCCCTCATGTGCTTCTCCTCCCCCTACTTATAGTATCATTTACTCTCCAATTGGCACCTATCATTTGGTTGCTGAGGCCCTGCTGCTTGTGTTATGAAGCAATGTTTATAAACCATGTCCTTGTCCTGCATTGTTTTGTATTACCATTAACTGTTTTTGTTGTGTGCTCATTTATGTACTGTGTAAGGCGCTGCGGAACCTTTGTGGCGCCATATAAATAAAGGATAATAATAATAATAATTCCCAGTATGCTCCTTTATTTATAGGACTATAGGAGATCCCTCGTCTAACCCCTTGGTGCCCTGGTATAGTTCAAAATTGTTTTTGTTTTTTAGGGAACAAAGATTTATCAAAGGGAATATTTACATTTGACAATGTCCCTGTTAATATTGTATAAAATTACTTGACAGTACCACTTTTGTATGCTGGTCACAATTATTAATATATGTTCTAATGCTGTGATTAACAAGCATTAAAAACCATTTAAAATTGTATCGTTGTGCTTGGACACATTGATTTGGGGGTTTACAGCAAAATATATTCAACCCCATTTATGATACACATAAACGCACATGGCTAGCGGGGAAGGGTATTCATATAAGTCATATGTCTGAACCTTAGTTTCTTACAAAATAGGGAAAGATTGTTCTACTTCTGAACCAATTATTAAATAATTATTCTTATTTAATAACCATCATCTGTAGAGAGTTGGCCATACTGTTATGATAAATTTTGTTTGTAAATCTATCTAAATTCCACAAAGCACCTGCTGTTAAGAACCAAAACTGTGTATTTTCATTATTCCTTTTAAATCAAGTGATAAAATGTTCTAGGTTTGTACCACAATATGAACTTAAATTTAATTTAACATTAAACCAAAAGTATGTCTGGCACCTACAAATAGTGGAGGTAGTCATTTTGTGTTTGGAAATAGTAATTATGAAACGTCATTAGAAACTGGTTATATCTGTTATGAATAACACTGTGATAAGCCTCTAGAACAGGGGTTCCCAACCACGGTCCTCAAGGCACAATAACAGTCCAGGTTTCAAGGATAGCCATACTTGAGCACAGGTATCTTAATTAGTACCTCAGTTATTTTGATTTATCCATCTGTGCTCAAGCATGGATATCACTAAAACCATGGACTGTTGGTGTGCCTTGAGGACCGAGGTTGGAAAACACTGCTCTAGAAACAGAACCAACTGCTTAATCTGTAACAGCCAATTTCCCCTTAAAGTCAGATAAACTTACTGGTATTCCAATGCTGCCAGGATGTCTACATGAATAGTAATGGCTTGTCAAGGCTTAATGTGTTTACTAAAGTATATACAGGACACACAAATCAGGTTATATACTGAAACAAGCAAAAGGGACAATGGCAAAAGTTCAATATAAATAATGAGAGTTATGGTAAGAACTTACCTTTGTTAACTCTTTTTCTTCGAAGTCCATAAGGTCCACAGGGAGACCTTGGGGAGTAGGTGATGGAACTGGATCCCAGGCACCACCCAGTTAAAGCTTTCAGCTCCCAGAATGCAGCAGTCCATCCTACCTATACACTACCCCCGAGCCAGAGACACCTCAGTTGCTAAGAAGCCAAAGGCCGGAGGAGGATAAGAGAGAGAAGGAAGACTGGAACACTCAAGACACACCCGCAAAGAAGGAGACGGGAAACCGGTGACCAGTGAGATAGCCCATATGAAGCCAGGTGCATCAGGGCGGGTGCCCTGTGAACTCTATGGACTTCGAAGAAAGAGAGTTAACAAAGGAAAGTTCTTCAGGGTCCATAGGCTCCACAGGGAGACCATGGGGATGTCCCAAAACAGTCCTTTTAAGGGAGGGGACGCTCCTGCGCTGAGAGGAGAATACGGCGCCCAAAGGAGTCACAGCTTTATCCACACAGTGAAACCGGTCAGGGACTGGCTTTTAAATGACCACCACCAACTATTAGGAGCCCATCCATCTGTCCATTCATTGGTGACACTTTCTACTGCACAAAACTGCTATTTGGACCAAACCGTGCCCAAGGGACTACTATCCATGCGACAGCTCTGCAAGATTTGCTAATAAAGACCCTGCATTCTATTTGGACACTGGAATTGGTAAATATAGCTAAATTGGAGTGTACATCCCTATTCACCATAGGAGATATTTTGGACTTTGAAATTACATGGGACATTTGCTCCAGATTTGTTTATGAACTGAGATTTCAGCAGTACAAGGTGGATCATATTGTGACATTTTATTGCGGTTTACTGTGTATTCAGATACCACCAAGAACTGGGCAAATATATGCATATTTTAATATTTAGTATTTATTTGTCTGTATGATTAAAATGTATTCTTATTATACATGTTGATTGCATTTACCTTATTTTGAGTGCTGGTATATTGCATTGTTTTTTCTATTTTGTGGAGGGATTGACCATCCCTTTTTTTCCAGCTGCTCCGTCGTTATTTGAGAAAACATTCCTGACAGTTCAAATGGAGGGCCCTGGAGGGCACGAAGAACTACTGACAAATCCCACGGAGCCACTGGATGGACAAAGGGAGGTTGAATCCGGAGGACTCCCTGGAGGAAGGTGTGGGCATCCGGTAATGGAGCACGTCTATGCTGTAACCAAATGTATAGAGCAGAGACATGCACTTTCAGTGTAGCAAGGAAGGCCAGGACTCTGGAAAGCCTAAACACTTGAGGATCGTAGCTTCTGGTACGATGCCATTGGAAACATGTATGCCACACTCTGTGGCAGATCTGAGCCGTGGCTGGCTTACGCGCTCTGAGCATAGTGTTGACTTCAGAGCTAAAGAATCCTTTGGACCTCAGGAGGGATGTCTCAAGAGCCACGCCGTCAAAGACAGATGACCCCGGTCAGGGTAAAGGCAAGGACCCTGAGACAGCAGGAACGGAGCGTCGATGGAGGATCACTGGTACATCGATGGAGACGTCACTGGTACTCCGAGGTTCTGAGTACCAGTGACGTCTGGGCCAAGCTGAAGCCACCAGCAGGACAGTACCTCCGTCTTGTTTGAACTTCCGAAGAACTCGAGGAAGAAGAGAGACAGGAGGGAACAGGTATGCAAACTGGAAGGTCCACTTCACTGACAATACGTCTACGAAGGTTGGTTCGGCATCTCTTGTTCTGAACCCATACACCGTCAGATTGTGATTGTGTCAGGAGGCCAAGAGGTCCACCTCTGGGAGGCCCCATCTGCTCTCCAGGAGTTGAAACACCTCTAGGAGAAGAGACCATTCCCCGGGATGCACCTTGTGACAGCTGAGGAAGTCTGCTTCCCAATTGAGAACTCCTGGAAGGAACACTGCAGAGATGACCAGGAGGCAACCCTCAGCCCATGTCAGAATGCGGGACACTTCTGTCATTGCTGCCCAACTTCGAGTGCCTCCTTGATGGTTGATGTAAGCCACTGTTGTGGCATTGTCGGACTGAACCTGTACAGGATTTCCGTGAAGTATGTGCTGGCCCAGTTTGAGGGCCCTGTAGACAGTTCGAAGTTCCAAAACGTTGAGTGGCAGGGTTGATTCGACTGATGTCCAACAGCCCTGAAAGGAGTGCGGACCGGTCACTGCACCCCAGCCCCGGAGACTGGTGTCCGTTGTTAGGATTACCCAGTTCGTGATCCAAAAGGGGCAACCTTTGGTTAGATGAGATATCTGTAGCCACCAAGATGGAGACAGCCCCACCTCCAGAGAGAGCACCATCATCTGAGCTCCGATCCGATGGGTAACCCGTTCCACCTGGAAAGGACCAGCCTTTGCAAAGACTTGGAATGGAAACGAGCATATTCCACCATGTCGAAGGTGGACACCATGGATCCCAGAACCTGCATTGCCGAGTGGATTGACACTCGGCGACTGTGGAGACATCTGCACACTTGTAGTTGAAGTGTGGAGATCTTGCCTGATGTCAGAAAGATTCTCTGATCCTAATAATCCAGCAGTGCTCCTAGATGAATCATTGAGGGATTCAGGGAGGACTTTTTTTCAGTTGATTAACCATCTGTGCTTGTGAAGGAAAGCAATGGTTAGCTGTTGATTGCTTTAAAGCACCTCTGGGGACCCTGCGAACAGCAGGAGGTCTTCCAAATCTGGTAGTAGTAGTCAGATACCCAGACCACGCAAGTGGGCCGCCATGATAGGCATAATTTTGGTAAACAACCGTGGAGCTGTGGACAGTCCAAAGGGCAGAGCCTGAAATTGGAAGTGTTGCTGTAGTATAGCAAACCATAGATAACACCGATGAGATGATGCCATAGGTACATGTAGGTACGCGTCCTGAATCTCCAGCGTTACCATAAAGTCCCCAGGCTCCATAGCTAGGATGATGGAACATAGGGCTTCCATCCTGAACCTTGGCACCTTTAGGAATCTGTTCAGGGATTGGAGATTGAGGATAGACCGATGAGAGTCATTCAGCTTCTGAACCAGAAAGAGAGTAGAATAATAACCAGTCCCTGGCTGAGATAGTGGGACTGGTATAATTACCCCTGCTTGCAGCAAGGACTGTATAGTTTTCAGGATTTGTAAGGCCTTGTTCGGGTCTGACCTGTGTAGAAAAACTGGTGGGGAGGCCATCTGAGAAATGATAGGGCGTACCCGTGAGAGACCACTTCTCTTACCCAAGCATTCGTGGTGGTTAGACACCAGTACTGGGCGAATCGAATAAGTCGGCCTCCCACTCTGGGAACCACCAATTGGTTCAGGCTGAGGGTTTAACCTTGGGTTTAGAAGCAGGAGCATCTGGTGGTGCAGGTTTGCTTGGTTCTGGGTTTATGGCGGCCCTCGTGGAGGCCGACTGCCTAGGAAAAGACTGGCCTTTTGGCTTTCCTTGAGGACGAAGGACTTAAAAGATGTAGTCTGAGGCCTTGTAGTAGAAGTAGCTGTAGGTAGGAATGACGTTTTCGCTGCTCCCAACGTGGTTACAATTTTGTCCAGGTCAGGACCAAACAAGATTTCTCCATTATAGGATAATCCTTCAAGGCCTTCCTTAGAATCCGCATCTGCCTTCCATGTCACAGTGGTACGGTGGACAGATACAGTCGCTGCTGAAACTCTGGAGGCTAGGAGACTGGCATCCAATGTTGCTTCTCCATTAGAGGAAGCTGCATCTCGAATGTGAGCAACAAAAGACATCTGATCCCTAGAAGCTTCTGAGGGAAAAGAGTCCTCAATAGCATCGGCCCAGCTCTCTATTGCTATAGCCACCCATGCAATAGCCCTGGTTGGACGGGCAACAGCCCCTGAAAGACAGCACATCGATTTCAGGCAGACTTCCAACCTCCTACCCGTAGGATTCTTTAAGGAAGTAACTGTAGTAATAGGCAACGCAGCGCTTGTAATTAAACACGGAATATGGGAATCGGGGTGTTCCCCAAGTCGCCCAATGAGCCGCAGAAAGAAGGTAACATGAGGTCAGACATTTTTGCGGTTGAAACCTCTTTCCAAGCGATTACCAGGCTGCTGCCGTGTGTTCAGCTAGTTGATCCGATAGAGGGAATACTGCTGAAGCTACTTTCTGTCGTTTAAACAGAGGGTGCTTGGATTTAGGGGCTGGCTCGTCCTCTGCTATTAATAAGATGGATCTGACACCTCGCACCAAGTCAGGAATATTAATTTATGACGATAACACAGGACGTGTTTACTGGGTTGGGGCTTCCCACATTGCAACATGGTTTGAAAGGCATTAGATGTAGCCGTCAGACTCTGCACTGAGCTAGAGAATACGTCTACCCATGGTGGGGGTACAGGAGGTACCTGTATCACCTGAACCTGATGTGGCAACCCCAAAGGGGGCATTATGTCCTGTTGTGATAGCCCCATAGGGTAAACCACAGCCGGAACCGCTAGGCGGTTCTGCAAAAGTGGCCAGTACATGAGCAAAGGAAGCCCAGGTAATATGTAGCCCTTATCAAATCCTCCTCATTTAAGCCTGCAGCCCATACCTTGCATGATAGCAGTATGGGGGAAGATGCCTGTTAATACTCCTGCCTATGCTAGACATAGCTGCAGAGTAAATGGCAAACACTATGGCACTGGGTATAATGAAACCACCGTGTATGTAGGATACTAGTAGGAGTGCAATATACTAGTCCTGTCTTATGCCTGGGTAAGCTGCAGGAGCACGCAGCCCAAATATGGCACAGTGCAACGAATGCATGTGACAAAACCTCACAAATACGTAGTTCTATAAATGTGAGGCACAGGAACACCCCTGAATACACTTGCATGTTAAGGTAATAGTCAGAGAAAAAAACACTGGTCCTGACTGATGCTTGGATAAGCTGCAGGAGCCCACTGCCTAAGTATGCAACACACTGGTCCTGTTGGACACTTGGGTAAGCTGCAGGAACCCTTTGCCTAAATATGGCACAGTGCAGCACACAACAGTATGTGTCAGACCTCACAAATATTATCATATATATATATATATTCCTTGAGACCAGCAGCACACACCATGAGAACGAAGTAGGTAAACAGAGTGCACGGCAAAAAAACAGAGTTAAAGAATTCAGCCAGCACATCCTTATGCAAAAAAGTATCAAAAAGCTTTCTTTGTCCAATGAAAGTATCACATATAGCAATCAGCAATAAAGGGGAGATCCACATCTGTAGGGAACTTCATAGTACAGTGCGACTTCATAGAGCAATACATCTCAGCCTAAACAGCAATGGGCTACAGTGTGTGATCTACTCATCTCAATGGCAGAGTCACAAATTCCCAAACAAGATATAACGGCCGACAGCGGCTGTTTCATTGTTAACCTAACACCTTCATGTGAGTTAAAAGAACCACCTTAACTACACCTGTATTCGGGCATTGTAAATAAGAGAAAAGGTACAGATATATGCTGACAGTTAGGAAACAAAGACACAGACAAGCAGCACTAGCATAAGTCACATACAATGCAGAAAGTATACTGCAAAGTGGCACTACAATCAACTGCCCAGATTCAGTGTCTGGGAAGGATATAGTGCTGCATACCCCAACCCAAGGCAGAGGTGTGTAGGGGTACTAGACCATGCGCTGTCCTGAGAGATCTGCGAATGCACCAAAAAAATGGCCGCCGGAGACCTCAGAGGAAGCATGGCTGCAGGAGGAGAGAGGCTCAGAGAAGCCAGACCGCAGTGGAAAGGCGTGCTGAGCTGGGGGGAGAAGACGCTAAAACAGGGAAAGCTGTCTCCTCTGGCTGATGATTAACCCCTGGGACGCTGGCTCCCACACCAAATATGTCCCTGATGGTCTAGTGGAGTGCAGTATCTGGAGCCTGCATCCACCCTCAGCACCTCTGGTCTGTCCCTTGAGACCGGAGGTATGACTGCCAATATGCGGGTCACCGCATGCGGTGACCCGCCTTACCTGTCCCCATGCGTCTGGCTGCAGTCTGAGCTCTCCCGCAGGGCCTGGCTAGCACAGACCCCGGGGGCCAGCCGAGATCCCCAGATCAGTACTGGCGTTGCGGCGCTGGCGTGGTGACAGAGCGGCAGCGCAGACGTCCTATGGACAATTTGCCGCTGCACTTTCTCAAGATAGTCCAATAAACTAATAAAATCATAAAATAAAATAGCTTTGGGGCTGCTAAGCAGCCCCCCTGCGTTAACAGAGACCCGACTCTGGCCAGGCACCAACTAAAACTGAGGTGCCTCTGGCTCGGGGGCGGAGTATAGGGAAGATGGACCGATGCATCCTGGGAGCTGAAAGCATCAACTGCGTGGTGCCGGGGATCCAGATCCATCACCTCCACCCCAAGATCTCCCTGTGGAGCCAATGGACCCTGAAGAAGAAATATTGATTGAGAATTAAAGGTGAAGACCTCTGACAAGAGGTTTTGCAATAGTAACACATAATAATTATCACAATAGCAGTGACAATCACTGATATAATGGATATAAAAAGAACTGATATGATAACAGAAACTAAATCATGGACTGAGACAGACAAATAATCAGGAACACTCCAGGGCCAGGGAAATTAACACAGAATCAGAATCAAGGAACAAGCCAAGATCAAACACCAGGAATCAACAGATAACTGATCAGGAGCAAATCTACACATCTCATTACCCCCACAAACTTCCAGGGAACATGGACTCCCCAGTAGCATCACCTCTACCACCACAGTGGCATTAGCACCTCCACCTCATATCATGTAGAGTGAAGCTGAGCATGTCTCAGGGGCGACTGTCATCAGTCCCCCTGCTGCAGCCAATCTCTGCACTCGTAGAGATCGGTGTAATAATGCTCAGCTGGGAACTGAAAGATGAGACTGTGTCAGTGAAAGTCCATCTGGCTGTGGTTGCATCATATGTGACTGCACCAGTTAAGTGGTTAAAGGCTAAGCATTCGAGCCTAGCTACTGATGCATAATTAGCAGCACCTGAGAGACAGCAGAAAGGAGAAGAGAAGCCGTCTGGTGTGTATCCTAGGTCAGGACTGATTTTATGTTATCCAGACAACCTGTGGATCTGTAGGAATCCTTCAGTAAAGCTGGCCATACACGCTACAAATATCGGGGCGATCCACCTGATATCCGCGGATCGCCCTGATAATTGTAGCATGTGTGTGGGCAACCGAGGGATAAATATTGCTCGGTCGGGCATGCCTGATTGTCCAGCATGCCCGTCCGATGCGATATTTATGAGTACAATGTCGGCCGCATCGAGCATTGTATGCCCAGCCGCGGCCGACAGACAGATATTTCCTGTATTCCTTCCTATGGAAGGAACAGGGAAATGTCTCCTCCCCCGAGGGCGGATCGCAGATGTCGGACTAATACACTGTAAGAAATCTCAGTGTCTGCAGCTGGCAGGCTGAAAGATAAAATGTCTGTCGGTCTGACAGGCATTTTATCTGGCCGTGTATGCCCAGCTTTAGAAATTAATGCACCACATCTTTTAAAACGTGACAGTAATGACTACACCTGTGCACTAGCCAGCTGGTCTGGAAAACGTGATCCTCAAGGACCAGTTTGGCTACCCCTGTTCTAGGTAACCTGCAAGATAGTTTTAAAATCAAGCAATCAAACCCTAGCAACAGAATTGCAGTCATGTGACCACTGCAGAGTTCAGTTAATTCTAACAATATCAATGTGAATGCAGCATATACAATCAATAAGGACCTAGGGGTCTATTTACTAAGCCTTGGATGGAGATAAAGTCAATGGAGATAAAATTCCAGCCAATCAACCTCTAACTGCCATGTCACAGGCTGTGTTTGAAAAATAGCAGTTAGGAGCTGGTTGGCTGGTACCTAGTAACTTAGTAAATAAACTCCCTAGTAACCACAGAAAGAATGCAGCCTATGAAATTACTAGAAAGCAGTTATTCAATTCCATAGTGATTTCACTAGTTTTCAGTGAAGTGATAGTCTGCAGTCTTGTAAATATTGGTTCAGCGCTCTCATTCGCTGCCTCGACTGTTTCAAGGCAATGGACACTCTTTAAGCCAATAATATTAGCCTTAAACAGAGCATTGGTAATACACTGAGGCAGGGGCAATTATCTTGGTGACTCACCACATTTCACCACTAACTGTTAATACACAATATTTACCTTTAAATACTTGACCAGTTTCTGGATTTGCCAATACTCTGTGGGCAGGTCAGCATTTCCCTCCTGGCGTCGTTCTGGCTGTTCCTCGTCTTCTTCGCTCTCACTAGAACTTTCACTAAATTCGTCTGATTTTGTTCCAGGAGTTTTACTATTAACATAAAGCAAAATAATTACTCTATAAATATAAAAGAAAATACTATATTAAAAAAGAATCATTTTTTTAAGGAAAAAGTTGCATGGCTTATAAGATAATTTATGGCAAAATTATATTTTATAAAATATTGTTACAAACTATTTGAAGTATTCTGTATTGTTGCTGACATTTAAAATGTATAATAAGAAATTAAACTAAACGTGTTGTGGTATTATATCGATGCAACTGACTAGATGTAAAATATGAATTTTTTAGGAGGAGGGAGACAAATTATTAGTCTAGAGTCAAGATAATAATAACATTTCTGAAAATGAAAGACAACTCAGATAGATGTACGTGTCACAAAGTTATCTTGTATTCATTCTTCATAAACTTCCCACTTGTTAAACTTAAGTGTCATATGCATTGTATTTTATTATTCCAAATGGTCATCACATTTGTAGTACATAACTGTTGAGCAGAAAGGACTACACTGTGTTTGTTCCGGATCAAATGTTCCTGATTGGTTACATGTTGTAATGCTTTTACCGGAGGCTGGAGCACTGTAACAGTCCTTAAGGAAGCTTTTCAAAGACACTAATTAAGTACCAGAGAACATTGTTAAATCTAGGATGGGAAAATGTGGAAGTGCACAAGAGTTTTCATCTGCCAATTCTTCCAATTTGTACCAGTTCCTATTCTAAGGTTATATGCATGAGCTAGCATACCAAGACAAGAACAACTGATTGGGTCCAAAATTGTGCTCCTTCTGTTCGGAGGAATTGTGTGTCATCATGGTGTCATCATGGTACTCCAGGCTGAATGTGGTGTAATGTGCTTGGATTCTGTAGCCAAATACAAAATGAGCTTTTGCTCAATGGGAAGATAAATTCTGACAAACTTCCAGCAGTCTGAAGCAGCTTTTCCTCTGCGAGGTGGCATCCCTGCAGTTTATAAATGGCCCCTTGGGTTGTTTTGCACATGTACTGAGATGTGGACACATCAGTCGTACCAAGGTAACCTTTAATACACTATATAATATACTGGTCACCAAGCACAAACACAAATTATAATAATTAAAGAAAAACTAAGAACACCATCCTCAATCCACGTTTAGTTTGTGATCTCATATAGGCCCCCATTTATTAATGATTGTAAATGCAATGCGGTCTGGGCATGACATTACCACCCATGAACGCATTGCAATATGCAATCATAGAGCCCGTATGTATCATCCGGCACATGCTGGGACACGGGCTCTATCCCTGCGATGTGCCCGGAGAGCTGCTGGGGGTAATGCGAATGCGCAGTCCCGCTGACTGCACATGCACGGCCTCCATTGCTGGAGAGGGTTCCGTAAGAATCCTCCGGTGGCTAATTATGCGCGGTGTAGCCCGTAGACTACAGCGGCTAACTACGGGGGCCAATATCTAGAATGCATTGCCTCCTACCTATAGAAACCTATGGGGGATGTGGCTGCCAGCGGAAATGTAGGGATAACAGCAGGGTTGCAGTCGCTCCTTCATACATCCGGGGGAAACTTAATATTTGTGGTTAACCCCCAAAAAAGGGTGTTTTCGGGGATTAAACCTCAAATATACAATGATAAATGGGCCCCATAAACCTTGCATCAAGCTCTGATAGGGTGTCAAGGTCAACAAAGCAGATGCATGGGACCAGTGATTTAACTATCATTTCTTTATGGGGCACAATTATTAAAGTGATCTTGAGCAAATTCCCCCACAAAATCTAAGTATCCCCTAAATGTAACAAGAAGAAACCACAGCAGATATCTCCAATATCTATCACAGTCCCTCCCTTTCTGACCACAAAAGCAGCCCCATAGGCTTCCTTGGCAGCTGCTAAGGAAGTCAGATCTACCAAGCTCAGGAGCTTGGCCTTGGAATAATGGTATCTGATGATGGCATTAGCCATAGTAGCCTATGGGCTACTTTTTCACAAAATGTACCAGAGAGGGATCTCTGGTACATTTGGTAAATGCAAGTGGGACCTTTTTATGGCGCAAAATTTTCTTACCACAATCACATTTTATATGCGGGTTGTTGGTAAATATTTCCCTATACGGTAGATACGTTAATACTCCTAAAAAGGAAAAGTGGAGATCAGATTCTAGCTACTTTCTACAGTAACACCTCCTCTTTTCCTATTAGAATTATTAGTAAATCTACCCCTTAAGAGAAATGTAATAGTATAAAGAAACAAAAATAAAAACTGAAACTTTATAAGCTAGTGCAAGTGAGATGCCTGTACTAGCGAAATACCTATTAGTATTAGTTCAGGCCTATTGCCCTGCTTAAATTACAAACATTAGTGCAGTCACAGTCAGTTGCTTTTTATACAAAATAATAGGTGTTTTTTTTAAATGTAGCTCATAAAACCACAGATCTTTGTAAGGATTCAAATTCCATGAACAATTATTTCCAGTGTTGGATTGCAAAATCGGACTGAATTCTCTGTAGGTGAAATTAGATAGAAAAATAATTATGTGAATACCTAGTGTGGAAGATGTACCATCGTGAATGTGACATCTGTTTTGTATTACCTTTCAGCAAGAGTGAATCTTTGTTACAAAATATAATAAAAAAATAAGCTATAGTTTTCTATTTAAAATTTTTCTCCAACTTAAAAATCCCAAATTTACATTAGAGGGAGTAAAAGTGGGCCTGTAGAAATTAAACAAATCACAGACTGCCAGTCATTATCAGTTCAATTTATTACCATCTGCTTTTGCTTGCCATCAATCAAAGTTAATCTTTCGGCAATGATCATACCAATTTTTTTTGTCTAGTCCTGAGTGCTAGACATATTACAGTTCATCAGGACAACTAAAGTCAATTGCTGTGTCCAACGCCTATGAAATATCAGATCCAGATGGCTGCTTCCCACTTATCCTTAGTCTGGATTTTCTCTTCACAAATTTTCTAAGTCTTCTGTATGTAAACACTAAATATCCCATTATCCAAGGGAGATAGCATAACAACAACAAACCAACGCTTTCATTGTTAAATAGTGAGCATGTGTGCAGATCAGTATGCTTAATAAAATATAACTGTGGCCATATTTTATGCCTGTAATATAGCATATTTTATGGAATTTATAAATTAAATTAAATTATGTTTTGGTTGAATAATAATTCAGAAAAATGAAGCTTATGATCTGCCTATACTGAAGGTATAAGTGTTTGTACCACGCACAATTGGCGATTTAGAGACCCAGCGTTCTACCACCAGGCAATCTTATATGCTTGACACCAGTTGAATGTTTTTGTCTTTTTCAGGAGCATTTGAACAGGAACAGACAAATATTTTTATTAGTCTTCATCTTTTGTATGTACATGATTTCCTAGTTTTAACCTGAGAGAAGGCAGCATAACCTGCAGCCAATGTGAACAACAGCACAGAGTATTTCAGGAGATGAATATTGTAAGATAGTGTGTACATCTGTCAGGCAAGGGCTGAATGTGACAAGAGCAGTGTTATGATGTTGGGAGTGAAAAGGAGGCAGCAGGAGGTAAAAGACCAACAACATTGCCTACCGCCCAACATTTAGGCCTACAAAATCAGGATAAAGAATCCCTTCCCCAAAGCAACATAAACCCCACGCCAAACTGCCTGCTGTGATCTGCACAAAAATGGCCACTTTTGTGTGACACCGCAAATCGAGACTGTCCTGACAACCTGGGATCGTTGGAAGGAATATATTGGTACTGTTGAAGTGTAACTACTCTCTGACAAAATTACACAATAAATTAATACAATTTAAAGAAATATGGATTTTGCATATTCAACACTAATTCTATGCCTGCAAAATGCATCACAATTAGTCCACAATACGTGAACTTCTGTCATCACGGCTGCAGCTTGAGCGAGCATGTCACTAATGTGCACTGTGTATGCTGAAGAACCTGAGGTGGGTGCCACAGGCTGCCACTGCACTGACAGGACAGACCATGTAAAGAAAAGGACCAGGGACACAGGATAAGTATAATGGAACGGGAAAGGGCAGGGCAGGCAGGGCAGGGATGGTTGCGGTGACCCGGCAGATGCCAGGTCCTTTTACTAGTGACTATAGAAAAAGACACTGATGACAGACCCTGGTTCAAACCCAAGTGTGAACTTTTTCAGATCTTATATAATTATGTTTATCTATCATTATTTGAGGCACCATAACCTAGATTGTAAACCCTAATTAACAGATAAGCTGTCCCAGATCAATTTTATATGCAGCCCTACATAAAATTAATATGCTAATAGTACATACATAAATAAATAAATAAATAAATAGTAAAATAATTATTGTATAACATAATGTAATTTATAAGGAACACTATGAATTATTTGAAACTATTATGCAATAACATCCAGAAATTGACAAATAATATTTCCTCTGTACAGTATTTATATCAATCTTGTTAACAAAGTTTCTAACTCCTTGGCTGATGGCGCTTGGGTGGTTGTTAAAGGAAGTACAGTATTTTGTTTGATCCTGTTTTCTTCAAATACCAAGGAACTTCAAAATGACTTAAGTGATACATCCTGTACGCAAGATACAATTTGCAGCATCTGTTTTTTACTGCTCATAAACGTATACCATCTAACTAACTGGACAGGGTCAGAATTTTTGGGGTAACTTCACTATGAATGACATGGGCAGATGTACTAGCCCTGCAATAAAGTGCCACCACACTAAACTACAATTGCAAACCTAATGTAGTGACATTTTAAATATTTTTCTATTGTGCCATCACTATATTAAAATATCCCAGCAGTAATATCCCTTAATGAATGTTGAATAATGAGATGTCATTCCTACCTTTTTAATGCAGACTGTCGTCTTAGCCCAGACGTGAGATTATTGGATCTTTTCTTACTCTCTGAGCTCGTTGGTTTAACTGTTTTCTGATCTCTGAATAACTCTTTTTTGTCTGCAGACTTTTCTGCCATAATATCTTTGGTTTTAATTACAGTTCTGGAAAAATAAATGAAAGCACTCAGACACTGGCAAAAACAATTTTCATTTTCATTGATATTTAATTTCTCTACATTTTCCTTTACCAAGCGTGATTGGACTTAATGAATTTCTAACAGTGTTTTAATATAATGTGACTTGTACACAAGGATATTCTCATATAAGATATTTATAAATAAAGCTGGTCATTTGATCAGGAGAAATCCTCGCTGCATTAGGATAATCATGTAAAAGATAACTGCAATGTCAAGCCTAAAATGTGAACGCTCTCTGCAGATGTATACAGCACCACTATCGAAAAGTGTAAAGAAAACTGGTGGGTTGGAAACCATCGCAAATCTTAAGTTCTATTAAACATACGTGTACTATGAGCCTAAGTGGTACATAATGCGAACACAACTCTAGATGCCTGCTGTGAACCAAATACAAAAATAATGCTAATATAGTTGTCCGTATGTTTGTGAATGCGCTGTCCCACTGCTCCATTCTCGAAACCATCATTACTATCATTGGTACTTACATCTTCCCCATACTACAGCAAATGCAGCAGATGCGTCTGAATTTGGTTTCCAATGTGCAAACGCACAACTCATAACAGAATGGATATCTGACAACACGACCATAACACACCCTGGCACAGCCACAAAGCAGTTCTCTTGCCTGCATTCTCATTGTTGCCGCACAGTTGCCCTTCAGAAACGCACATTTAGCGCACACAGAAATGTCTGAGATGCGTCCAACGTGAACTTTTTCTATACCGCAATTTTTGTTTTTCTGGTGTCCAATACTTAAATACTTTGTTGGTAGAAAATATACACCAGAAAAATGTCACTACAGTAATTTGTTCCTTCTGGAATTTTTGAAACCTCTGTATGATGCACAGGACTCTCAAAGGAGCCCTCAGTTACAGATCCTCATAAGAGATACACCCTTCCAAAGGAACCATTAGATACAGATCCTCATAAGATACACCACCTTTCAAAGGAACCATCAGATACAGAGATCCCAGAAGAGACACTGCTTTTCAAAGGAACCATCAGATTCAGATCCTCATAAGAGATACCCCCCTTCCAAAGGAACCATCAGATACAGATCCTCATAAGAAATACACCCTTTCAAGGGAACCATCAGATACAGATCCTCATAAGATACACCACCTTCCAAAGCAGCCTCAGATAAAGATTCTCATAAGAGGCACACCCCTCCAAAGGAACCATCAGATACAGATCCTCATAAAAACACCCTCTTCCAAAGGATCTATCAGATCCTCATAAGAGATACCCCTTCTAAAGAATCCAAAAGATACAGAACTACAGACACACCCTTTCAAGGGAACCATCAGATACAGATCCTCATAAGAGACACACTCTTCCAAGGGAACCATCACATACAGATCCTCATAAGAGACACTCCTTTCCAAAGGATTCATCAGATACAGATCCACATAAGAGACACACCCTTTCAAGGGAACCATCAGATACAGATCCTCATAAGAGACACACTCTTCCAAGGGAACCATCACATACAGATCCTCATAAGAAACACTCCTTTCCAAAGGAACCATCAAATACAAATCCTCATAAGAGATACCCCCTTCTAAAGAATAAATCAGACACAGGTCATCATAAGAGACACACCCTTCCGAGGGAACCATCAGATACAGATCCTCATAAGAGACACTCTTTTCCAAAGGAACCATTAGATACATATCAAAAAATAAGGAAGGAAAAAAATATTATATTGTAGTATGTTAACAATTTTTATATTAAAAAATAACTGCACTCACATATATTAAAAATCAGAAAGGCTTAGCTGATAAGAAACACTGATCACAGCACACATCAAGAACAAACCAAAAAAACTCATCAAACAGTTGGTGAACATGCTACACTACATTCTGTCTTCCTTCATTATTTTTTTATTTATACTAGAAACAAAAATAATGCTAATGCTAATATAGTTGTACTTTGGCTATATGTCACACAAACATGATTTGTTATTACACCTTGATACAAGGGTAGTTCACTTTTTTCTAGTACAATGTAACAATGTCGGTTTATAATTTAGAGTACAAGGAAGCCTTTCTTACTCTCATTTACATATGGATTGTTCAGAGATGAAGTGAACCAAGTCCATTTTTTGCCCATTTCATAGTAACACTGCAATTATTATTATTAGTATTATGCTTTATTTATTTGGCACTACAAGGGTACCGCAGTGCCTTACAAAGTACATAAACAAATGAGCACACAAGAAAAGCAGTTATTAACAGTACAAACAATGCAGGACAAATACATGATGAATAAACATTACTGCATAACACTTAAATAAGCAGCAGGGTGTCAGCAACCAAATGTTAGGTGCTGTTGTAAATTAAAATATAAGTAATGGAAGGAAAAGTACGTAGGGGAAAAGGGCCCTGCTTGTGAGAGCTTACATTCTAAAGGGGAGGGGGCAGACAAACAGGGGTGACACAGATGGGCTGGATTGTGAGGAAGGAACATCGAGTAGAGGGTTAGGATGAGCACTGGAAAGCTTTGAGGAAGGTACATGGTACATCATATTTTTCTGTGAAAGAGTTTACCAAGGGCCTGATTTATCACGGATCACAATTCTGCTTATACGCACGCAACGCTGTTGCTAATATCAGCGGTGATAGGTAATGTTTGCATTCACATTGTGATCGCAGCCTGCCATAAGGACACCCACTTCCCCTTACTCACATCCGTATACTTGGCCTACATAGTGAATTAATCGGTAACATCGAGTAACATCGGACCCATATGCACAGTTAAGGCAGGTCAGACCTCACTCAGGAATTGCTAACTTCAGCGCACACTATGAGGCCTCAGGCTGCGTATGGTATTGGAAAATGTATGCACGCCCATGCAACACCGTCCCAACGCACACGCGGCACGCCTGCATTCGCCCGACCACCCCACTGTCACCACCCACAAATGGCACATCCTGTCAATCACTCTGACAGGAGTCTGTGTATCCTCTGTGATCGCAGTCCTGAGCGCAGTAGCCGGTTTGCGCACTCCACTGCGATGCATACGTATGTGCAGTACGCAGCAATCGGCCGATTGCGTGCGTATAAGCAACTGCGTCCCTTGCTGAATCAGGCCCAAAGTCCATAGTTTAATCTTTATCTATCAGATGGCAGCAGTTCTCGATACCACTAAGAAACAGTTGTTGTTGCCCAGCCTACACATGGCCTTAGGATAGACATAAGCTTCTCCCAGTGGGTTTCAGTCAGACAGACAATGTCAGAGCCATACTGTCTGATCTGGCAGATAATTTAAGCTGGGTACACACTAAGACGATGGATCAGCCTTCTGCCCTATCCGCCGTCCTATCTAATGATTGGTAAGCGCATACACACTTACCAAACTGAGCGGGCATTTACATGTGCGGGCCCACTTGTGATGTCAGTCACCAGAGGCCTCTGCAGCAAGAGTCGGCTGACCGCCCGTACACACAGCACGATGTGCTGATATCTCAGCAGATATATCGCCCATCTGCTGTGCTGCACAGCTGTCGCAATATGTCTGTGAACAGGCTCGGACTGGGCCGACGGGGATACCCCCGGTGGTCCCCACTGATTTCAGGCCACGCCTCTTTCTGGGAGGGGATTAGTGGGCCGCGTTAGGGGGAAGGGTGGTCTGGGCAGCAGTCTGCCCTCTCGGCCCCTTCCTTCCTAGCCAGTCATTAGAACAGTGTTGCAGGGGTGCAACTACGGCTGTGATGTCCTGTGTCCGGCAATAAATGAGTTCCCCCTCCTCTCCCATTCTGTGATAGGCTGCCTCACAGTACTGAGGCTGTCACCGGGTGGGGAGGGCTGTGCTTGTGCTGTGAGTGACAGCAGGGAGGGAATGAGACCTCATGACGTCACAACGTCTCATCCCTGAGAAGAGGAGCAGAGGCAGCATGCAGAGCAGCAGGTAGATCCCTGGCCAGCCTGAGATCAGCCCCAGCAGCCCATAAAGACAATAGAAGACAATGTGGAACAGGAAAGTAAAAAAGGTGGGAGGGGCACAATTAAAAGAGTATGGGGATAGATTTATATATGGGGTGGGGGGACATATTAAATATATACAGGGAAGAGGAGACAAAAGATCATTAGGTTTATATGCTGTAAGTGAAGGGTTTGGGGGAACAAAATATTAAACATACAGGGGAGGAAGGGGGGGAAATCATTACATTAATAGAAGAGAAGGGGAGGGGACAAAATATATTACATTTATATAAATGAAGGGGTTGGGGGGACAAATCATTAAATATATATATAAGTGAATAAAAGGGAGGTTTTTAAGAGAAAGAGACATTACACATTTATTATGCCATTTTATCATGTATATTACATAACACCCCCTGGCATGTAATATAGTACTAGTAAGTCCTAGTGTGGGTAATAGTCTTAAGCTGGGTACACACTGACAGATATATTGGCTGATCAATTGATCGGCAAATATATCGGGTGACCGTTGGCCAGTGTGTACCAGTATGTCTGTGAATGACGTCGTTCACAAACATATCGCGTCAGTTGATGGCAGAGGCCGCGGGGAAGGGGACGGGTCCCACTGACAGATGACAGTGTGTATGAACGACCATCATCTGCAGATATATCCGTTTAGTGTGTACCCAGCTTTAGCATAAGCACAGATTATCTTTTTTTCCCCCTACACAGAGTAATTTTTTAAAATTAATTTTAAAAGAAGCCCCCCACCCCACCTGTCTCAGCAGCACAAATGACAGACCGTTCATTGTCCTCACACCACGAAGAGAAGAACGGTAAGTCAGACTAATACAGAAATATATATATATATATATATATGATAGACCTGAGGGCGCTAATCAACAATGAGTTACAAAATGTTATATTAAAGTGTTGGATAGTCCGTAAATGTCACCCAAACAGATGGCCAACTGGCCTAGTATTAGTAAATGACACAGTAATTTATCTTTTGTAATTGATTAAAATAATTTAGAAAAAGTTTCTTACATCAAATACAATGGTGTTGAATAGCCAACGTCTTTGGGTTATTGGTGCCATAGCAATCTGTCCCACATCAGGTTTCCACCAATGAGCTCACACCCTTTGGGGTGGTTAGTGGTTAACATCTACCTAACAAAGATGTTGGCTATTCGACACCATTGTATTTGATGTAAGAAACTTTTTCTAAATTATTTGAATAAATTACAAAAAATTAATTACCGTGTCATTTACTAATACTAGGCCATTTGGCCATCTTTTTGGGTGACATTTTGGTGTGAGGGTATATTTACAGGACATTTTCACTCACCATAACAGTTCCTTTACATCCTATGAAGAAAGATTAAGTGAATAATTGTTCTTGTCTGCTTTGATTAACCTCTAACTGGAACAAGTACAAGGATTCTTCTAAAAGATACGGACTTTCCAACAATTTAATATATTTTGTAATTCATTGTTGATTAGCGCCCTCAGGTCTATCATTTTATTTTTTGTATTATTTGTTAGATTTCCGCTGACAGGGTCCCACTTTGAGGTGCTGCCAGAATTGACCTTAACGCGAAATAAGGGTGTTTTTATGATTGTTTACACACACACACACACATATATATATATATATATATATATATATATATATATATATACAGTGCCTTTCAAAAGTATTCACCCCCCTTGGCTTTTTACCTTTTTTGTTACATTACCACCTGTAATTTATTTATTTTTTTTAATCTGAATTTTATGTGATGTATCTGCACAAAATAGTCTAATTTGGTGAAGTGAAATGAGAAAACTATATATAAAAAAGAATCTTTATAAATAAAATTCTGAAAATTGGCATGTGCATATGTAATCACCCCCTTTGATATGAAGCCTCTCAAAAGTTCTGGTGCAACCAATTACCTTCAGAAGTCATATAATTAGTGAAATGAAGTCCACCTGTGTGAAATCTAAGTGTCACATTATCTGTCAGTATAAACACATCTTTTCTGAAAGGCCCCAGAGGCTGCAACACCACTAAGCAAGAGGCATCACACCATGAAGACCAAGTCAGGGACAAAGTTGTTGAGAAGTACAATTCTGGGTTGGGTTATAAAAAAATATCCAAATCTTTGATGATCCCCCAGAGCACCATCAAATCCATCATCATCAAATGGAAAGAACATGGTACCACAACAAATCTGCCAAGAGAGGGCCGCCCACCAAAACTCACAGACCGGGCAAGGAGGGCATTAATCAGAGAGGCAGCACAGAGACCAAAGGTAACCCTGAAGGAGCTGCAGCATTTCACAGCAGAGACTCGTGTATCTGTGCATGTGACCACAATAAGCTGTACACTCCATAGAGCTGGGCTTTACGGAAGAGTGGCCAGAAAAAAGCCATTACTTAGTGATAAAAATAAGAAGACACGATTTGAGTTTGCCAAAAGGCATGTGGGCGACTCCCCAAATGTATGGAGCAACGTGATCTGGTCAGATGAGACTAAAATGTAACTTTTCGGCCACCAAGGAAAACGCTGTGTCTGGCGCAAACCAAACACATCCCATCACCCCAAGAACACCATCCCCACAGTGAAACATGGTGGTGGCAGCATCATGCTGTGGGGATGTTTTTCAGCAGCAGGGACTGGGAAACTGATTTGAGTCAAGGGAAAGATGGATGGTGCTAAATACAGGGACATTCTTGAGCAAAACCTGTTTCAGTCAACCTGTAATTTGAGACTAGGACGGAGGTTCACCTTCCAGCAGGACAAAGACCTGAAGCATACTGCTAAAGCAACACTCCAGTGGTTTAAGGGGAAACATTTAAATGTGTTGGAATGGCCTAGTCAAAGCCCAGATCTCAATCCAATTGAAAATCTGTGGTCAGACTTGAAGATTGCTGTTCACAAGCGGAAACCATCCAATATGAAGGAGCTGGAGCAGTTTTGCCTTGAGGAATGAGCAAAAATCCCAGGGGCAAGATGTGACAAGCTCATAGAGACTTATCCAAAGCGACTTGCAGCTGTAATTGCTGCAAAAGGTGGCTCGACAAAGTACTGACTTTAGGGGGTGAATAGTTATGCACGCTGAAGATTTTTGTTATGTTGTCCTAAATGTTGCTTGATTCACACTATTAAAAAAACGCAACTTCAAAGTCTGTGAATGAAATGATGCACACCTTCAATCAATCCATTTTAATTCCAGGTTGTGAGGCAACAAAACATGCAAAATGCAAAGGTGGGTGAATACTTTTGCAAGGCACTGTATATATAAATATACACTGCTCAAAAAAATACAGGGAACACTTAAACAACACAATGTAACTCCAAGTCATTCACACTTCTGTGAAATCAAACTGTCCACTTAGGAAACAACATTGATTGACAATCAACACCGTGCAGGACGTTTGGCATTTGCCAGAGAACACTAAGATTGGCAAATTCGCCACTGGCGCCCTGTGCTCTTCACAGATGAAAGCAGGTTCACACTGAGCACATGTGACAGACGTGACAGAGTCTGGAGACGTCAAGGAGAACGTTCTGCTGCCTGCAACATCCTCCAGCATGACCAGTTTGGCAGTGGGTCAGTAATGGTGTGGGGTGGCATTTCTTTGGGGGGCCGCACAGCCCTCTATGTGCTCGCTAGAGGTAGCCTGACTGCCATTAGGTACCGAGATGAGATCCTCAGACCCCTTGTGAGACTATATGCTGGTGCGGTTGGCCCTGGGTTCCTCCTAATGCAAGACAATGCTAGACCTCATGTGGCTCGAGTGTGTGAGCAGTACCTGCAAGACGAAGGCATTGATGCTATGGACTGGCCCGCCCGTTCCCCAGACCTGAATCCAATTGAGCACATCTGGGACGTCATGTCTCGCTCCATACACCAACGCCACGTTGCACCACAGACTGTCCAGGAGTTGGCAGATGCTTTAGTCCAGGTCTGGGAGGAGATCCCTCAGGAGTCCATCCGCCACCTCATCAGGAGCATGCCCAGGCGTTGTAGGGAGGTCATACAGGCACGTGGAGGCCACACACACTACTGAGCCTCAGTTTGACTTGTTTTAAGGACATTACATCAAAGTTGGAGCAGCCTGTAGTGTGTTTTTCCACTTTAATTTTGAGTGTGGCTCCAAAACCAGACCTCCATGGGTTAATAAATTTGATTTCCAATCATAATTTTTGTGTGATTTTGGTGTCAGCACATTCAACTATGTAAAGAACAAAGTATTTAATAAGAATATTTCATTCATTCAGATCTAGGATTTGTTATTTTAGTCTTCCCTTTATTTTTTTGAGCAGTATATATATATATATATTTAAAATATATATATGTACTGTATATATATATGACATAGATAAATAGATAGATAGACATACTATTTTATTGTTGCAGGGTAGGAGATAGGGGTAGGCTGTGTGTGTGTTGGGGGAGGGGCCTCTGGTAGTCTACCTCCCCCTGCCGTGCACTGCCTCCCAATGTCACTCTCTGCCTCCCGCTGTCACCCTATGACTCTATTTTTCACTTTCTGCCTCTCCCTGTCACCCACTGCCTTCCGCTGTCACCGACTGCCTTTTCCTGCCACCCACTGTCTCCCCAGTCACCACTGTCTCTCCCTGCCACCTACTGCCTCCCAAGTCACTCACCAATTGCCTCTGCCCAGTCACCCTCTTCCTCCCTAGTCACTTTCTGCCTGTCACTCTCTGTCTTCCGCTATCACCCACTGCTTTCTGCTGTGCCAACTGCCTTTTCCTGCCACCCTCTGCCTCCCTTGTCACCTCTGTCTCTCTCTGATTCCCCAGTCACCCACTGCCTCTCCCTGCCACCCACTGCCTTTCCCTGTCACTCTCTGCCTTCTGTTGTCACCAGCTTCCTCTCCCCAGTCACCCTCTACCTCCTGCCACTTTCTGCCTCTCCCTGCTTCCCTTGTCACTCTCTGCCTCTCCATGTCACCCACTATCTTCCGATGCCACCCACTGCCTACCTAATGACTCTGTCTCTCCCTGCCACCCTTTGCCTCCCCAGTTACCCACTGCCTTCCTAGTCACTCTCTGACTTCTGCTATCACCAACTGCCTTCTTCCACAGCCTCCCCAGTCACCCTTTGCCTCTACCTGCCACCCACGGGCCCCTAGCATTGCATTGCCCCGGTGTGCCCTTCATGTCCCAGTCCGACAATATCTGTGAACGACGTTCACAGACATATAGATGGTACACACAACTGCTGACGCGCCCACGATATATCGGCTATTCAATTGAATGGTCGATATATTGTCCAGTGTGTTCCCAGCATTAGGAGCGGTAAAGTTTATGATTTATACCCCTGACATTCCACAACAGCCCTTTTAGCGGGTCGGTTGGCATTACGTTTAACAATCATGACAAGCTGGGAGAAGGCCAATGAAGCCCTAACAGTGTGCATACGTAGCATAGTAGTAACACTGACAGGTTCCCCTCCCCATCACAGAATCATCCGCCACTTTAACCATAAAGGCCATGAAACATTGGCAATAAACACATGTACACCTAAGATGGGATGCATACATAAGTAATAAAATAATAAAAGAAAAAGCACGTTCATCTTTTTACAGCCAGTACAATATTGAACCAACTTGAAACTGCAACTTTAAAAGTTTTCCTCTAACATTCTAAGGGACTGAAATGTTGGAAACTCTTTTCCATACGATACATAATTTATAAGAACATTCAAGCCATAGCGCCCTAACATACTGAGCGGGTTGCATAGGGGTTCTCCTAACTCTATGGAATTATACAATAATAAACTAAGCTACATTGCATTTTATTACTTTTTAAGAAATCCAGTCCTTCTTAATTTCTCATCTTTATTAGATTAGTAAATTATAACGTCCACGTAAATCAAGACAGAATTTAATAATGTGTTCTGTCTGTCGTTTTTTTACTTGTGTGCACAAAGACACACAATCTCCAATTTTACTGAGGTTTCCACAGAGTTTTTCCATTTGCTAAATCACCACAACTAACTAAAATAATTTGGCCTCTGTGTATGCTTCTAGTTCATTTAAAATATCCATAAACTATATGAATTGCAAGGTATTAGAACTGAAAAGACAACATACTCTTGGTGACCATTAAGAGTTAGGTTCTTCCATTTTAGAGATGGCTCTAATTTGGCCTTATTAGTCTGGCTTTTTACAAGGGGATGCCTTGTCTTCTCCTGTGCTTTCTTTTCTGGATACTCATTAGACCAATGGTTTTGGCTTGGTTCCTCATCCTCAACTAAATCCAAGTGTTGCATGGTGTGAACCACTGGTGGGTGTTCAGAAAGCAGAAAGTCCTATAAATAGAAAATACATTTCTATGAGTCATAAATGCACTAAAGTCTCTACTGTTTACATAACATGAAGAAAAATAAGTCTTTAGAAAAATCATTACAAAATTTACATGAAAGGACAGTCACTGACAATCTAATGATATTATAACTAGAGATGCACGGTTCAGTTTTCCTGAAATAAGAACACGCCTGAACTTAGGGGCTCCGAATCGAATTGAGTCCCAGTTTGGAATCACTTTGAGGTTCTGATTACTGATCTGGTTCTGTAGTCAGTTCAGAACCCGGATTTAAAATCCGAACTAACGTTTTGGATTGCAGGTAAATAGCTCCAAATTACATGATTGTAGCTGTTTTATCAATATTTATTGATTTTTATTAACCATTTTTATAGATTTTTAAGGAATCCAAAACCCAACCTGAATCTGAACCAAAACACTTGAGGGTGGTTTTGCCAAAACCAAAACACAATGATGAATTAGAACTAGGGGTGAGCGGGTTCAGATTTCTGAAATCCGAACCCCCCATATCCGAGGCCGATCCGAGTCAGGCTCGACTTTTCCCGCCTGCCTCGGATCTGAAATCGAGGCAAAACGTCATCATCCCGCCTTCCGGGTCTTGCAGGTTTTGGATTCTATATAAGGTACACGTGTCGGCGCCATTTTCTCACTCGGCTGTGGACAGTGAAGAGGGAGGGTGGGAGTTAGGGCTGGCTGGGCTGTGTAGTGTAGTGTAGTGCAGTGCAGTGTAGTGTTGTGCTGTGCTGCTGTTGTCCATAGGGGCTGTGTCCACTCCTCCAAAGTCCATAGAGGCTGGCTGTGTTGTGCTATGCTGCTGTTGTCCATAGGGGCTGTGTCCACTCCTCCAAAGTCCATAGGGGCTGGCTGTGTTGTGCTGTGCTGCTATTGTCCATAGGGGCTGTGTCCACTCATCCAAAGTTCATAGGGGCTGGCTGGACTGTGTTGTGCAGTCAGTTGTCCACTCCAAAGTCCTGTGCAGTGTCCCAGTCCTAAAGGGGTGCTGTAGTGTTGTCCAGGGGGTGCTCTGTCCATCAGGGGTGCTCCCCCCAAGTGCAAAAAAAATAAATATTTTTTCTGTGTTTGTGAATTGTGTGCGCAGTAGCCGCACATGCATCAACAAAGTAGCGTCCAGCGTGCGCCTGTATCATAAGTAAAGGACCGGCTGGCTTGCCGTTAAAGGGTGCTGTAACCCCCAAAGTGCACTCCAAACCAAATAAAAAAATATTTTCTGTTTGTGAATTGTGTGCACTGTGGCTGCACGTGCATCAACAAAGGAGCAGCGCCAAGCGTGCGCCTGTGTCCCATGAGTAAAGGGCCGGCTGGCTCATTTCTTAAAGGGCTGTGTAACCCACAAAGTGCACTAGTCTCCAACAAAAATAAAAAAGTAAGTAAAGGGCCGGCTGGCTTGTCCATTAAAGTGTCGAAGCTGAATAATTGCCCGAGACAAGTTCTTTAATCACAGCGACGCCATCTTGCGACTGGCCGCAAAACGCCATCTTGAAAATGAGATTGCAAGACGTCATTTTGTGAATGGCCGCCTAAGCGCCATTTTAGATAAACTCACATTTTAGTACATATGAAACCGCTGTTTTATTAGCTTTATGCGCACGCATCTGCACCAAGTTAACTAGTATCCTTATATCAAACCCCGAATACTCACACATTACATATTCACAGATACGGTTTAATAAGCTTTAAAGTATATGATTTAAGTTGGTTCAGTTAGTTTAAATGCTGAGAAATAAAGATATTTGATAACTAAGGTTTTATACATGCTAAACAAGTCGTGTTTGGTTTCGTACTGATGCGTACTCTTTCCACAGTATTCCGGTGTTATCGGTGGGGAGATCGCATCATGCATTCTCGAGTTATGGATCGCAGAGACTACAAGCAACAAAATGTATATTTCATGAACAACTGTTAGGATGTTACAGGGGGCGGGAAGGAAAAGACCCCCAGCTGTTAGAGGCAGGGAGAGTCTATTTGAACCAGCCTGTTAAATGCTCTGTAACAGATGCTTCTCCCCTGGGAACCAATGACATCAGCAACAAACTTCTCTATTGTCCGGTCTATTCTGGGAGGGTATAGATATGTGTGCTCAAACGCTGGGATCTGAGTCTTCGTGCTGAATGCTGAATGGCGAGGGGTCTCTTGCTGATGCCTATCATCGGGTCCGGAAGCGCTGCGTATGTATACTGTACTTGGGTCTGTATAATTCCTTTTGCGCCTAAATTGTGTCTGGATCAATTGCGTGTAACTGTCTGAACTATTACTTGAATAACACTTGTGCTTTGGAACCACAGATTCCAGGTCTAAGTCTTTATTTACTGTATGACTGCGTACGCAAATTAGCGTCATCCTTAGAGGTTTATAGGAAGGATTTTAGAAGGTACAGGCAGGGGTATATAGAGGTTCATTTTAATATCGTTAGTTGGGGGCTCGTAGTGAAGTCACTTACCTGCTCACACGGTACATACGGCTATCGATATTTCAGCAAAGGGTGGAGTGGCCACATGCAGGGTTTGCCTGCAACCGCTTTGTGCTGAAAGATCGCTATCCGTTTCCGTGTGAATCAAGGAAGCTGACTAGAATCCAGGGACAAGAGAGGAAAAAGTTTGTTTTCCTCTGTTGATAGATCCTTACGTTTAAAGGGGTGCCGCAGTGCTGAGTACGTGGCTAAGTCGCAGGTTTGCGCATAGCAAAGATGCACTTTTGTGTATGCAGCTAAAAAGTCATTATACGGTTGTGTGGTAGGCGCATTATTGTGTATGCGGCAGGTCGCACAATAGCGTATACGCACTTCCGGTTCTGTTGCCACGTGTTTTAACAAAGCCGTTGAGGTTTACCTTTTTCAATTGTTACCAATATCTGGGTTAACGTTTATTTTTCTGCGCAGGAAAAAAGTGTGTAACAGTGAATATTTGTTGAACAAAGTTAAGGGTATCGTATGATCCTTAAGGGCTAGGTGCAAGGGTTAGTCTAGCCGCTCGGTAAGTAGCTTTACCGTTCTATACACAGTAGCAGGTGTACATGTTGTCTTTGTTGTAGAGAGGTACGTGGGAGTAGCCGACATATAAACTCTCATAGGTGTGGAAGTTGCCTTACTAAATCTTATCCGGGTGTGGAAGTTGCCTTTTTCAAATCTTAACCAGGTGTGTGGGCGCAGGTAAGTGAAAGTATCTTGATTGTCTTTCACCAGTTTAAATCTTTATTGAAAAGCGTAGGAGTTGTCTCAGAATGGGAGCCGCGCAAACAGTAGAGATGTTAGACAATGATGTGCTGCTAATGGAGGCGCCGAAAGGATCGGCCCGTCGTATTATGCATACTAAGTACGGTACTTATGCAATAAGGTATTGTGATTTATGGTATAATATGACGAGGAAGAGTGTTAGACCGTTTCCCAGAATTGGTAGTTTTGATAAAAATGTGTTAGGTAATGTCCGGGATCACATCAGTTTGATGCGCTCCCGAGAGAAAAAGGTTAAATATTTTGAATGTTTAAAACTGTGGCAGCATGAGGGGGATGCGTGGCTTAAAAATGTGCAAACGACGCAAACTAGCGTCGTGAGCACATTGCCAAAAAATACATCCGCAGCCCCAAATTGCAATACGGGGGAGCCGCAAAATGGCGCACCCGTGTGGCATGGTAGCGTCGTGGAGAGTATTGCCAGCAGTTCACGCTCACCTCCCCCACCTTATGTGGATGGAGGTGCAAGTACAGTTACCAAAAATACCCATAAAAATGTAACAAGCAACTTGTACCCTCTCTTAAGTAACTATAAAGAACATGTTCATGATGTGGATGATGAGCCTATTGTAATGTCTGCCATTTCCCATGCTGTACAAATGATAGATGCGGCATCACTACAATCACGAGTGGTGCCTCCATCTCCATCGGTAACAGCAAGGGAAGTGTTAATGCCCTCTGCACCCTTAGAGGAAGTTGTTCATACCATACGTAGCAGCAGCAGACTAAACCCCCAGCCAGGTAATCAGGTCAAAGGTAGCAGCGCTACAGATCTGCATCCCATTCGGACAATAACTGTTCCAAATGGAAATGCAGATGCGAACGGTATAGTGCCCACGAGGGAAGTAGTAAAGCATTGTCCTTGGACAAGAGCAGAACTAAATTCCATCATAAATGATTTCCCCAATCCCAAAAAGGAATTAGCCAAATGTCAAAGATTTTTGAGAAATTTGGGTAGTTCACATGAACCCACTAATAAAGATTGGCGTGTGGTGTTAAGGGCCAGTCTACCACGCAATACCGACGTGACAAAATTTATCACGGATTGTGTATTGGATGGTGACGTTCCCTTAACAGACCAAGTAAACCAAGTTAACATTTCCCGCATTGTAACTCAATTGGGTATATATTTTTCAGTAGTAGTTAACTGGAACAAAATTTTCACCATTAAGCAGAAGAAGAGTGAAACTGCAGAAGATTATTGCGATCGGGCTCTGCAGGCTATCACCCAGTACACTGGGATAGAGGATATTAAAGATAGAACTCACCACCGGGGAATGATAGTCACGGTACTTGTGGACGGTCTGAAAGAGAGTTTAAAAACTCGGGTTCACACCTCACAGCCTGGCTGGCGGGGACTCACAATAGATACCCTCATAGATACCGCCATTGAACATGATAAAAACATCTCCAAGAAGAGAGAAGCCCAGAGCAAAAAACTAATGGCTGTCAGTATACAAGCTCTGGAGGGAATGACGGTAACATCACAGCCAACAGACACACTTCTGAACAAGTATGTGCTCTCACTAACCCCACGCAACAACAAACACAACTCTATCCCACTAACCCGATGCAACCACAGGTCCCATGCTACCCACCAACTTCTTATCCCCCACAATACCCTTACCCTCCCTATCCTTACCCATATCCACCACCTTTAACCTCTGCGCAAACCTCACAACACCACATGTCTTCACCCGATACACGAACATGTTTTAACTGTAAACAACCAGGACACTTAAGTAAAAACTGTACAGTAAAAAGAGTAGGGACCCCACATCAGGGAAGACCTGGATATCCCCATAAGGGATATGCACAGAAGCCAGCAAATGTTCAGCAGGTACCAGCTCCAATTGTAGCCATAAATGCTTTATTGGAGAATGGTAGCCAACGCTAGGGGTCAGGTCATACCTGTAGTCTACAGATAGTCAGGTTAACGGGAAGTACTAGGGAAGAACCGGTCATGATGGTTGATGTAGCTGGTACTGAATATCCTCTTCTTGTAGACACAGGGGCGACCAGGTCAGTGATAAAATCTCCCGTTAATTTGCAGGTGACCAACGAGACAGTACCAACAATGGGTGTAACAGGTAAAGTGGAACATTATCCTTTAACAAAGTCCACAGAGGTTACTATTGGGCCGTTGCATACCAGGAATTCTTTTCTCCTGGCTGCTGCGGCTCCTACTAACCTACTGGGCAGAGACTTGTTATGTAAGATGGGATGTGTTATATACTGCACCCCTGATGGTGTATTTTTAGATATCCCAGAGAGAATGGTATACGAGGTGCGGGATATGTTAGAGAGTCCTCAAAGGATAATGTATCACTCTACAGTTTTAAATGAAACTCCATCCCAGGTAGATAAAATGTTGTCCCTAATTCCAGATTCCCTTTGGACGAAAGATGGACAGGACACTGGATTAATGGCAAACGTAAGCCCAGTAATGGTAAATTTAAAAAGCGATAGGCAAGTTCCAAAAATTCCCCAGTACCCACTAAAACAAGAGGTAGAATTAGGGGTTTTTCCAATAATTGAGCGATTATTGCAACAGGGAATTATAGTTCGTACAGCTAGTGTAGTCAACAGTCCCATCTGCCCAGTGAAGAAGAGTGGTGGGAGGGGTTATAGGCTGGTACAAGACCTTAGAGGTGTTAATAAGGTAGTAGAGAGCCAATTCCCTGTAGTGCCAAATCCAGCTGTCATTTTGAGGCAGTTCCCACCAAATGCAACCCATTTCACTGTCATTGACCTCTGTTCTGCTTTCTTCTCTGTGCCTCTCCATCCTGACTGTCAGTATCTATTCGCATTTACATACAGAGGTTTACAATACATATGGACACGGTTACCCCAAGGTTTCATAGACAGCCCCAGTATCTTCTCCCAGGCATTGCACGACTGTTTACAATCTTTTCAACCTGCCAATGGATCTGTTCTAATTCAATATGTGGACGATTTATTTCTATGTTCTGACTCGTTTATGTCATGCTTGAATGATACTAAACTTTTGTTACTTCATCTCTCACAAACAGGACACAAGGTGGCTAAGGACAAACTACAGCCGTGCCAATCCAGAGTAAAATATTTACCCAGGGGTTACGACATCTTACAACAGATAGAATCCAGGCCATACAAAACATGACACTGCTGCAGAATCAACAGCAAATTCGTACCTTCTTGGGAATGTGTGGATACTGTAGAATGTGGATCCCAGGTTTTTCTATTTTGGCCTTACCTTTACAGGAATTAGTCTCTTCCTCAAAGCCCGATCGTGTCATACACACAGAGGAATCAGAACAGGCTTTCCTTAATCTTAAGGATAGTCTGACGAAAACTCCTGCATTGGGAATACCCGATTATGAAAAACCTTTTGATTTGTATTGTACGGAAGCAGATGGTTGTGCTGCAAGTGTCCTTACACAAAAACATGGTGATGCCAGTAGGCCCGTAGCATACTACAGTGCCCAATTGGACACTGTGGCAAGATCACTCCCCACCTGTTTGAGAGGTGTAGCGGCTACCGCTCTATTGGTGAGTAAAAGTAAGGACATACTATTGGGCCATGATATGATTGTCTACACTCCCCATGCTGTATCTGCTCTGTTGAACTCAGCTCAAACCAGACACGTCTCCTCGGCTAGGTTCACCAAATGGGAACTAGCTCTAATCGCTCCTGCAAATATTACTGTTAAACGTTGCAGTACGCTGAATCCAGCAACATACCTACCATATGTACAACATGATGTACAAAGGGTGGAAGGAGAGGAGTTGCTGGCGGGAGGTGAGTTCGGCAGACATAATGATACGCACGATCGTATGACACATCTGAATCAGAACTTTACTACTAGACCTGACATACATGACACACCTTTAGAGAATGTGGTTGTAACTTTTTATATGGATGGGAGTTGTCATAGACAACCAGACACAGGTGAATAATGTACAGGTTATGCTGTTGTAAATGACACAGACATCATAGAAGCTAAACCTCTTGGTCCTCCTCACTCAGCCCAAGTGGCAGAGTTAGTAGCACTAACTAGAGCATGTGAACTGGCAGCAGGCAAATCTGCTAACATTTACACTGACTCGAGGTATGCGTTCGGGGTGGTGCACGATTTTGGGGCTCTATGGCGTCTGAGAAATTTTATGACAGCAGCAGGCACACCAGTTGCACATTCCCGACACATAGAACATCTTTTAGAAGCAATCCAACTGCAAAAAGCGGTGGCAGTAATTAAATGCAAAGCCCATACATGTGAGGATGACCCGGTGTCAATGGGCAACAACAGAGATGATGAAGCTGCAAAATGGGCAGCAGGGTTAAAAATGTTTTCTCCAACTGAAACAATTATGTCATTTCAAACAATTGATATGCTGAAATTAATTGAGATGCAAAATTTGTGTTCAATTCAGGAAAAATCTATTTGGAAGTCCAAGGGATGTGGGCAAGAGTCCTCTGGGCTCTGGAGGGACGGACATGGTAAGCCAGTAGCCCCCAAGGCATATTACCCCAGCCTGGCTGAGGCAGCACACGGCCTGACTCATCTGGGTAAACAGGGTATGTGCAAGTTGGTGAGGGCATACTGATGCGCACCAGTTTTTCTTCACAAGCAGAAAAGATAGCAATGTCCTGTCTGACCTGCTTGAGAAAGAACATAGGGAAAGCGATCCCTACCGAACCGTCCCACATTCCACCGACTGATGGACCTTTCCAGGTGATACAAATTGATTTCATCCAATTACCACCCTGCAGGAGCCTTAAGTATGTATTAGTGTGCACAGACGTATTTTCCAACTGGGTTGAGGCCTACCCAGAGTCCACCAATACTGCTGAGTTTACTGCCAAAAAAATAGTTCAGGAATTTGTATGCAGGTACGGTATCCCTAAAATCATCGAGAGTGATAGGTGTACTCATTTCACAGGTGATGTTTTTCAAAATATGTGTAGCCGACTTCATACCCCCTACCGACCGCAAGCCAGTGCCAAGGTAGAGAGGATGAACGGGACTATTAAAAATAAGCTAAGTAAAATCATGGCAGAGACTGGACTAGGATGGCCAGAAGCGTTACCTTTGGTCCTACATAGCATAAGGACCACTCCTAGACCTCCTCTGAATCTGTCCCCATTTGAAATATTGTTCGGTAGACAACCTCATTTGATTATAAGTCCACAGGAAGACCTGAAGGGTAACAACGAGGTAACTGTAAAGTATCCTATATCAATGAGTAAGCAGTTAAAGCAACAGCAGCAGAAACTGAAATTGTTGTCTAATGATATGCCTGAAACGAACTGTCATGATGTTGAACCAGGAGAATATGTAATGATCAGAAATTTCTTGCGTTCAGGTTGTTTGACTGATCGGTGGGAGGGTCCATACCAGGTGCTGCTGACGAGTACTACATCTTTGAAGGTGGCCGAGAGAGATACCTGGGTCCATTCCACTCACTGCAAAAAGGTCAAACAACCGGTGGAGAAACAAGTCGGAGACAAAGCTGATAGCGTGGACCTGTCGATCGCGAGCTTGTTCCGGGAGGATTGAACAGGTTGTAGTGAGATACCTGAACTGAGAGAAATTTGCAGATCTTGTTGTGACAATGGACAGGCTTGCTGTGTCCATTTTCATATTCTCTTTTAGAGTGTTCACCATCCTGGTCAGTCCGGGGATATCCAGTGTCTGTGATGGGGGACCGATTGAGGAAACGGGAGCTGATGGCAGTGCTGATGGAGTGGAGTCAGGAGGAGTGCAATGTCAATCAGGGGAGTGTCTGACCAATCTTAGTACTGTTATTGTTAAGAGAGCTGTCATTCCAGATACTCGGGGAAGGTGTGGAGGTTTATCGTCTGAAGATTCCTGTATTTGTGAGCTTTGTGGGTCCCTAGTTGATGAGAACTGTATCCAACGGTACCAACCTAAATATAATCCGTACTGGGGTGGGTATCCTCTAGAGGATTATCATGGCATGGTAGGCAAAGTGTTCAATCAAACTGATTGCTGGGTGTGTTCACATGTGCCACAGGGACAGCATAACGTAGGGTTGGTGCCATTTCCGCTAAATACCACGGAAATTTTAGAATTGCAAAAAGGGAAAACCTTAGATGGAAAATTTCTCTCATCCAAACCACCTCATTTCAAACTCCATCAATTCCAAGTAGATAGATCACTTTTGTGCTTAAACATAACCAACCCCAATAGACCCGGGAGTTGGGAAGTGGCAGGGAATAATCAGACGATGACCTTCTCACAAAGAGCTGATAATGAGTCCATAAACCATGATCTGTTACGCTCAATTAAGTCTGGTGGGAAACATTTTAGGTATCGGTATACATTGAGTTCCACCAAAGAAATTATTGGTAAGGTGCCAAATGGTTATTGTGCTAAAATAATACAGCCAGAAACTTGCATGTACCAGATGGAAGACCCAGAAATAGGATTGTTTGCAAGGGAAATGTGCTTAATGATAATGATGCTTACCATTCCTTATGTTCTCCCTGATAATGTGTATTTCATCTGTGGAAGAAAAGCGTATAAATGGCTCTCCCCGAGTTCCGAAGGTTTGTGTTACCTGGGAAGAGTAGTCCCAGAAGTTATGACCCTCACACATGTTGAAATGCTGGGTATACATAAAAACACACCATCACCATATCTTCACACACAATATGAACACAGAGGCAAAAGAAATATGATACCTGGTGACGTACATAAAGCCACTCAGTTAATCAGTGAGACAACTGACTTTCAAGTTTTAGTCGTATTGGATCCCACCAGGATCGCTCAGGGTACATTAACTTTTAGATATATCCAGGAACTTGCTAAATTGATAGGTAATATCACCGAGATGTACGATTACACATTCAGGTATACAGTTAGAGAATTGCAAGCGTACAAGAAAGAATTAGTGCAACACAGGCTAGTGCTGAATTATTTAACTGCTGTTACTGGAGGGTATTGCGTAACATTGGCCATCCAATTTGGAGTAAAATGTTGCACCTATGTCACCAATGATGCCAGCGACCATAAGGAAGTGATAGAGCGAAAGATGGATGAAATTCTGCAGCTAAAATGGGAGTTTCGTAAGAACCATAACGCTTCAGTGGCTGAAGTAGGGGAGAAGATAGAAGGATGGGTTTCATAGCTGAACCCAGTAAAATGGTTCTCAGGCCTAGGGGAATGAGTCCAGGAAGTGATCGCCAGCATAGGCAAATTCTTAATCCTTATACTGATTGTCATCATAATAATTGGCATATGCGTCCAGTGTGTTCCTATTGTGTTGAAGTGTGGAAAATGTAAAAACAGAGTAAAACGTAAGAATGAAACTATGATGGTGGTCAGTAATGACAATATGTATACCGAGGTAAATATAGAACTGCATTACAACCCTGAACTAGGAAATACTATCGTTTGATGTATTATATTTACACATGCATAGAATGTATTATTGAAATGTTATTTAGAGAACACCTCAGATAATGTAAAGTCTCAATTCCCCTTCAAGACTGCTTTTATAAGACTGGTGCATTCCCACACTTTTCACATGATCTTCCAAGATACGCGGTGTGCGTATAATAGTAGTTTTATGTCCCCACCCAGAGACACAATATTGATGGATTTAGAACCACCTTGTGCCATCCCACAATAACACTAAATAATATGTAAATGTAAGCCTAAATTAAATTCTAATAGCAGATTGTGATAGCATGTTGTTTGCTATCAAAGGGTGGACTGTCGAAGCTGAATAATTGGCCGAGACAAGTTCAGTTTAAAATTTAATCGCGGCGACGACATCTTGTGACTGGCCGCAAGACACCATCTTGAAAATGAGATCGCAAGACGCCATTTTGCGAATGGCCGCCTAAGCGCCATTTTAGATAAACTCACATTTTAGTACATGTGGCGATAATACTATTAGCACCATGCGATTGCATCTTTCACCATTTCTCATACACACATTAATACGCATAATTGCGCTGTTAACTAGTCGCATATTAGCGAATGCATAGGACTTTGTATGAAACCGCTGTTTTATTAGCTTTATGCACACGCATCTGCCCCAAGTTAACTAGCATCCTTATATCAAACCCCGAATACTCACACATTACATTTTCACACATAAGGTTTAATAAGCTTCAAAGTATATGATTTAAGTTGGTTCAGTTAGTTTAAATGCTGAGAAATAAAGATATTTGATAACTAAGGTTTTATACATGCTAAACAAGTCGTGTTTGGTTTCGTACTGATGCGTACTCTTTCCACAGTATTCCGGTTTTATCGTGGGGAGATCGCATAATGCATTCTCGAGTTATGGATCGCAGAGACTACAAGCAACAAAATGTATATTTCATGAACAACTGTTAGGATGTTACAGGGGGCGGGAAGGGAAAGACCCCCAGCTGTTAGAGGCAGGGAGAGTCTATTTGAACCAGCCTGTTAAATGCTCTGTAACAGATGCTTCTCCCCTGGGAACCAATGACATCAGCAACAAACTTCTCTATTGTCCTGTCTATTCTGGGGGGGTATAAATATGTGTGCTCAAACGCTGGGTTCTGAGTCTTCGTGCTGAATGACGAGGGGTCTCTTGCTGATGCCTATCTTCGGATCCGGAAGCGCTGCGTATGTATACTGTACTTGGGTCTGTATAATTCCTTTTGCGTCTGGATCAATTGCGTGTAACTGTCTGAACTTTTACTTGAATAACACTTGTGCTTTGGAACCACAGATTCCAGGTCTAAGTCTTTATTTACTGTATGACTGCGTACGCAAATTAGCGTCATCCTTAGAGGTTTATAGGAAGGATTTTAGAAGGTACAGGCAGGGGTATATAGAGGTTCATATTAATATCGTTAAAAGGGTGCTGTAACCCCCAAATTGCACTCCTAAAAAAATATATATTTTTGTGTTTGTGAATTGAGTGTGCAGTAGCCGCATGTGCATCAACAAAGTAGCGCCAAGCGTGCACCTGTGTCATAAGTAAAGGGCCGGCTGGCTTGACCGTTAAAGGGTGCTGTAACCCCCAAAGTGCACTCCAAACCAAATAAAAAATATTTTCTGTTTGTGAATTGTGTGCACTGTGGCTGCACGTGCATCAACAAAGGAGCAGCGCCAAGCGTGCGCCTGTTTCCCATAAGTAAAGGGCCGGCTGGCTCATTTTTTAAAGGGCTGTGTAACCCACAAAGTGCACTAGTCTCCAACAAAAATAAAAAATTATTTTCTGTGTTTGTGTGCGCCTTAGCCGCACGTATATATCAATATAACATAAATGGAGGACCAAACTTTCTCCGATAAAAATAAAATAGGGAAAGATCAAGAACCACTTCCTCCTAGTGCTGTTGCTGCTGCTGGGAGTTGTTCATCATCCCAGAGAGGAAGTAGGAACACCACTACTTTTACTAAACAATTGACCCTCCAACAATCCTTAGCGAGGAGTATGAAGTAATACAGCAGTCATCCTGAAGCAAAACGTATAACTGAAGCCTTGACTGCTATGTTGGTGTTAGACGTGCGTCTGATATCCGCCATTAGTGCAGTGGGATTTAGACAATTGATGGAGGTAGTGTGTCCCCGGTTCCAAATCCCGTCTAGATTCCACTTCACTAGGCAGGCGATACCGAGACTCTACAGAAACGTCAGAAAAAGTGTCCTCAGTGTCCTGAAAAATGCGGTTGTACCCAACGTCCACTTAACCACGGACATGTGGACAAGTGGAACAGGGCAGACTAAGGACTAAATGACTGTGACAGCCAACTGGGTAAATGTATCACCTTACGCAGCAACAACAGCAGCGTCACCAGTAGCAGCATCTCAGAAACGCCAGCTCGTTCCAAGGCAGGCTACGCTGTGTATCACCGGTTTCAGTAAGAGGCACACCACCGACAACCTCTTAGAGAAACTGAGGGAAATCATCGCCCAGTGGCTTTCCCCACTTAGACTCTCCTGGGGATTTGTGATATCTGACAACGCCACCAATATTGTGCGGGCATTACATCTGGGCAAATTCCAGCACGTCCCATGTTTTGCTCACACAATAAACTTGGTGGAGAATTTTCTGAAAAGCTACAGGGGCATGCAGGAGACGCTTTGGGTGGCCCGAAAAATTTCGGGCCACTTTTGCCATTCAGCGACAGCGTGCGCCTGTGTCATAAGTAAAGGGCCGGCTGGTTTGTCCGTTAAAGGGTGCTGTAACCCCCAAAGTGCACTCCAAACAAAATAAAAAATTCTTCTTTTTTTTTCTGTATTTGTGAAATGTGTGGGCTGTAGCCACACCTGCATCCTCAAAGCAGCAGCGACAAGCGTGCGTCTGTCTGTTAAAGGGTGGTGTAACTCTCAAAGTGCGCTCCACAAACAATAAAAAAATTCTTTTTTTTTCTGTCTTTGTGAATTGTGTGGGCTGTAGCCGCACCTGCATCCTCAAAGCAGCAGCGACAAGCGTGCGTCTGTCTGTTAAAGGGTGGTGTAACCCTCAAAGTACGCTCCACAAACAATAAAAAAATATATATTTTTCTGTCTTTGTGAATTGTGTGGGCTGTAGCCGCACCTCCATCCTCATAGCAGCAGCGACAAGCGTGTGTCTGTCTGTTAAAGAGTGGTGTAACCCTCAAAGTCCGCTCCACAAACAATAACAAAATAATTCTTTTTTTTTCTGTCTTTGTCAACTGTGTGGGCTGTAGCCACACCTGCATCCTCAAAGCAGCAGCAACAAGCGTGCGTCTGTCTGTTAAAGGGTGGTGTAACCCTCAAAGTGCGCTCCACAAACAATAAAAAAATTCTTCTTTTTTTTTTCTGTCTTTGTGAATTGTGTGGGCTGTAGCCGCACCTGCATCCTCAAAGCAGCAGCGACAAGCGTTAAAGGGTGGTGTAACCCTCAAAGTGCGCTCCACCAAAAAAATAAATCTTTTTTTTCTGTCTTTGTGAATTGTGTGCACTGTAGCTGCACGTGCATCAACACAGTAGCAGCGCCAAGCGTGCGCCTGTGTCATAAGTCAAGGGCCGGTTTGGACATCTGGTCCGGACTGAAGGACGTGACAACAATTTCTGACAAGTCTACTGTCACTGCATATGATACTGTCCTCAAAGCAGCAGCGACAAGCGTGTGTCTGTCTGTTAAAGGGTGGTGTAACCCTCAAAGTGCGCTCCACAAAAAATAAAAAATTCTTTTTTTTCTGTCTTTGTGAGTTGTGTGGGCTGTAGCCGCACCTGCATCCTCAAAGCAGCAGCGATAAGCATGCGTCTGTCTGTTAAAGGATTACATCGGTGACAGCATCCAAGTAGGCATGTCAGACAGTCCGTACCTGTACTGGCAGGAAAAAGAGGCAATTTGGAGGTCCTGTACAAACTGGCTCTATTTTACCTGAGTTGCCCCCCCTCCAGTGTGTACTCCGAAAGAGTATTTAGTGCAGCCGGGAACCTTGTCAGCGAAAGGAGTAGGAGGTTGCTTCCACAAAATGAGGAGAGGATGATGTTCATAAAAATGAATTAGCAACTTCCAGGGAGACCAGCCTCCAGAACGTACAGAGGGACCTGTGGTGGTGGATTCCAGCGGGGACGAATTAATACTCTGTGAGGATGAGGAGGTACACAACACTGAAGAGGGTGAGGAATCGGTGGATGAGGAGGATGAGGACGACATCTTGCCTCCGCAGAGCCAGTTTGTGCAGGGACAGATTAATTGCCAGCTTGTTTTGTGGGGGCCCAAATGAACCAATCATTTCAGCCACAGTCGTGTGGCAGACCCTGGCGCTGAAATGATTTGTTTGTTAAAGTGTGCATGTCCTGTTTATACAACATAAGGGTGGGTGGGAGGGCCCAAGGACAATCCCATCTTGCACCTCTTTTTTTCCTTTGCATTATGTACTGTTTGGGGCCTAGTTTTTCAAACTGCCATCCTGTCTGCCACTGCAGTGTCACTCCTAGATTGGCCACGTGTTTGTGTCGCTTAGCATAGTCATCCAGCTACCTCGGTGCAACCTTTTGGACATAAAAACACTATTGTGAGGTGTTCAGAATGTTATTGAGGTTAATAATAGCATAGGAGCAGAAAAACCCACAAATTCTGTGATTTTAGCTGTTTTTATGCTTTTTTTCAAAAAAATACAGATCCAAAACACAAAACCCAGAACCCAAAACACCGAAGGGTGGTTTTGGCAAAACCAATCCAGATCCAAAACACGAAGAAAGATCCAGATCCAAAACACGAAAAGTGGCCGGTGCACACCCCTAATTAGAACCAAAACCCGGGGGTCTGCACACATCTCTAATTATAACTCATCATTCGCAATGTGCACATCTTGTGAGACATGTAAGAAATTATATCTACTGCAACCCTCCATTTCCGACAGCAGCCTCCACCTCCATAGGTTTCTAAGGGGGTTGTAAAGCTGTTTCTATGGGTTCTATGGGGGTTGCAAAGATGTCAGATTAGCAAAGCATTCCGGATTTAGCCGCTGTAGCCTATGGACTACACTTCACAAACTTTACCAAGCGGAGAAAACAAAGTTGGAAACAATATCTAGCAACCTGATGAATGATGAGTCCAAAATACTAGTTAAGATCCTGTATTAAGAACTATTTTACATTGATACACCGGAATAACCACCTACAACTGCATTGAGTCACAGAGGCTGACAGAGGGCAATATTCAGTTGCTGCTTGCAGACATTTTCTTAGAACTCCCAGTCTGAGGACCTCATTCAGAGTCGGTCGTTGCGGCCGCACGGTCGTACGCCACCGATGTTCACTATACTGCGCATGCGTAAAGTTCGCAATGCGCGTGCGCAAACTAGCAGCTACGATCAGAAATTTCTCTCTCCTTGAACACAGCCAGGTAGGTAGTGTGAGTGACAGAATGAGGTGTTTGTGGGTGGTAACAGGGGAAGGTGCTTGAAAACGGGGGAGTGGAGATCCGAACGCAGGCGTCCCTAATTATGCGAACGGCGTTTTATGGGAGTGCATACGGTTTATGGGAGTGCATAATTAACAAAGTAGCGTCATGGCACATGTGACATGGGAGGTTTTTACACTGACATGATCGTAGAGCTTAAGAGAGGGTATGGTCAACCTTAAGCTCTACGACCAGTTTCGATGGTTCCCGATGGTCTCGATTAATCCTTATATGCCCGAAGATGACGTGCAATGCGTACGAGAAGGGGGCATATTTTTTTGAATTCCGACCGCTTCCTCCCCTTGGTTAGCCAGCTACCGATCTGAACTTAGGGACGCAACTTGCGCGGGAATCATTTGAATATCCGGCCCCTTTTCCCGTACGACCGTGCGGCCGCTTCGACCGACTCTGAATGAGGTCTTGAGTGCTGACAGTAACAATACTTGTGCACTACCAAAATACACCACAAAAAGTGACAAATATGTCTTCATACGATACAATACCTGCTTAGTGATATTTTCTGCAAAATGTGGTGATTTTTCCTTCAGCAGTGTTATGAGATCTTTATAAATTTCACTTTGCCTGTCATAGATTATATCATCCTTATCCTTCATTTTACCCTACAAAAAAGGAATGTGTGGATGTGAGTGAACAATTCATGAAAGCTGTCCAAGTATGATACAGGCCCTACGCTGCTTACCAGGTTTATGAAAGCACCTGCTGTGCTATATGTCACACAGAAAGGACTGGTGTCATGTGGTGTAACCATCAAATAGCAGATTTCCCCATGAACCTGTCTCCACGGCGGAGTACGACAACCATTTGAGAATTCATAATCTACAAAGAATTCATAGTCATGTTAAAGTACCAGAAAATGCACAATGCATGTCTTACAAATGTATCATTTAATATGACCTGTATTTGCACACAGTGTAAGAAGCTATTTTCTGAGCTGAATGAACTAAGATTAATAAGAACGCAGCCAGTTCACCATCAGGAACTGGCAGACTTGCAAATTCATAGACTGAATTAGTACTGATTCAGCCCACTAACTGCTTGTCTTCCCTATGTGCAGCTAACAAACTCACTTTAATTAAGGAGCCTATTTATCATTATCTGGGAGAAGCCCTATCTCACACTTTTTTGCTGAATGCAGGCATAATTGACGACTTCTGACACTTTCTCCCTGGGAGTAAGCTGGGGAGGAGAAGCAGGTGGGCTGTTCTGGGGGCGGGGGTCAGATGATATGTGTCATTAAGCCCCGCCCACTCATGGGAAAATGTCGCAATTCCCGCATATTTGAATAGGGGGAGGTGCTAAATGACGCAATTATCAAAGAATCGCATCAATAGGCTCCGCCCCCTACTCGCGGACCCGCTGATCCGCAAGAAAATTTTCCCCATTCTGCCCACTTTACTAGGAAGTGTCTACTTTCCCGGCGGTGCGTGAGTTACCCGAAAAATCGGGAGCCTCCCGTGACTTCTGGGAGAGTAGGCCAGTATGTATTTAGGGCGTCAGTAAATTTACCCCTATAATTTTAACATTTCATAAAAGTTTACTTCTTTCACATTATATCAGACATTTAAGAGAAAACCTTATGATTTTGGATATGAAAGTTATAATGAATGCTCAAACGACTGAGCAAAATGTAGGTAACAATAGAACAGAATATAAAGTGCTGTATATAAAAAGTACAATCTGCAAACAATCATGTATGTGCATGGTGTGCACTGCAGACTGTACGGGAAACTACAGCAATCTTGCCAAAACCTAAACTGTGAGTTACTGGATGTGTGCAAAAATGCTGACTGAACAGTGGCATCATTTACAGAACTGGTATAAATGGTTTGTGAAAATGTGTGCAATCTTGGGTGTAGATTTACTAAAGGGGTGCCGGACTGTAGATAGACAGTAATTAGTTAGACAATGTCTAGATCGACCCCAGTTGTTACACAGTCAATAGATCGACCCACTAAAGGTCGACATGTTAGAAGGCCCACATGCACAAATGGTCGACAGGGTCAAAAGGTCGACATGAAAATGGTCGACACAAAAAAGATCGACTTTTTTTTTTTTTTTTAGGTTTAGGGTTAGGCACTTAAGATGAGCCAGTGTCCAACGTCATTCCCTACCATCCAAGTGGGCATGGAGAGGGAATAAATCCATGTGGCGAGCGAAGCGAGCCACCGTGCCTGCAGCGTGGTGAGTGAAGTGAGCCCGCAAGGGGCCGAATAGTATTCACGCAAAAAACATTAAAAAAAAAATGTGTCGACCATTTCCATGTCGACCATTTGTACCCGTCGACCTTCTTACATGTCGACCTTTAGTGTGTCGACCTTTTGTACCTGTCGATCTATTGACTGTCTAACAACTGGGGTAGATCTAGACATTGTCTAACTAATTTTTGTCTATCTCTTATACCACACCCTACTAAAGTGCGGGTTTATAGAAGTGGCGTTGTTGTCCCTTGCAATCAGTCACATTCTAGTTATTATCTTCAAGAAGGTGCTAGATAAATGATAAGTAGAATCTGATTGGTTGCTATGGGCAACAACTTCACTTCTATAACCCGCACTTTAGTAAATATTGTACTCTGAGCAATGCAGCATTATTTGTAATCTGATTTAAAAGACAATTAAATGACCACTGGAGATCAGCTAAATTTTGTTGATTCAATAAATTATACATTATTTATCAATTTATATATATATATTCTGTTTGTACACAGAACTAGCAGCAGTGACCTGGCTTCTGGCCAGTATAGAATTCAGCACATTACTGTCATCCAAATCCAATCATTTCCATTGTTAAACACTAGAACTCTCAGTACTGCGCTCATATCTAATCCTGTCAATATCAGGGGGGGTGTTATGCTAATGCAAGAATCCATAGTGCTAATATGGGGGTTCGTGCATCTGCAAGCGAAAGTCCATGCCGTCCAATGGTTTCATGGCAGCAGCCGCATCCATCACCATTAGTATCAGCCCTTGCACCAGCCCCATACTATATGCAAGAGAACCATCAGACAGGCTCCCTTCCCCATATACATCAGAAGCACACTGAGCTGTTAATACATGCCCATGACACTCCTACAAGACACTGCATAGAGGGGGATTACTACTAGGGGCACTGCTGGGGACACTGCACACTGGTGGGACCACTACTGGGGGACACTGCATAGAGGGGGATTACTACTAGGGGCACTGCTGGGGGTACTACTAGGGGTACTGTTGGGGGCACTGCACACTGGTGGGACCACTACTGGTGGACACTGCATAGAGGGGGATTACTACTAGGGGTACTGCTGGGGGGTGGACTGCTACTGGGGGCACTGATGGGAGGACTACTACTGGGGGCACTACATAGAGGGGATTACTGCTGGGGGCACTACTGGGGGAGCTACTACTAGGGGCACTGCTGGGGGGGGACTGCTACTGGGGTCACTGCTGGGGGGACTACTACTACTGGGGGCACTGCACTGGTGAGACCACTACTGGGGGCACTGCATAGGGAGGGATTACTGCTGGGGACACTGCTGGGGGGGACTACTACTAGAGGTACTGCTGGTGGAGGGCTGCTACTGGGGGATTACTAATGGGGGCACTGCAAAGCGGGGAAACTACTGGGGGCATTGCATGGGGGACCACTACTGGGGGCACTGCATAGGGGGGACCACTACTGCAGGTACTACTGTGGGCACTGTATAAGGGCTTGTCTAGCTATCGAGGGTGGGGGGGGGCGTACGGCTGAAGAAATGCCTAGGGTGCCAAAAAACCTTGCACCGGCCCTGACTGGTGACTATTTGGCTCATATACACTGGTAATTTATAATGCTGTAATCATATGCACCGGTATTTTATAATGCTGTACTAATATGCACCAGTAATTTATAATGCTGTGCTAATGTGCACCTGTATTTTATAATGCTGTACTCATATGCACTGGTAATTTATAATGCTGTACTAATATGCACCAGTAATTTATAATGCTGTACTAATATGCACTGGCAATTTATAATGCTGTACTAATATGCACTGGTAATTTATAATGCTGTACTAATATGCACCGGTAATTTATAATGTTGTACTAATATGCACCGGTAATTTATAATGCTATACTAATATGCACTAGTATTTTATAATGCTGTACTAAAATGCACTAGTATTTTATAATGCTATACTAATATGCACCGGTAATTTATAATGATGTACTAATATGCACTGGTAATTTATAATGATATACTAATATGCACTGGTAATTTATAATGCTGTACTGATTACGCACTGGTAATTTATAATGCTGTACTAATATGAACTAGTATTTTATAATGCTGTACTAATATGCACTGGTATTTTATAATGATGTACTAATATGCACTGGTAATTTATAATGCTGTACTAATATTCACTGGTATTTTATAATGCTGTGCTAATGTGCACTAGTAATTTATAATGATGTACTAATATGCACTGGTAATTTATAATGCTGTACTAACATGCACTGGTAATTTATAATGCTGTACTAATATGCACTGGTAATTTAAATGACCAATATAGCCAACATAAATGTTTACAAAGAAATATAATTAATAGCATTTAGTTCATAAAAACACTTTTGTTTATATATTTAGTATTTTGCTCTGATGTTTCTTAAATGTATCATGTTGCCATCAGCAAAGAGTTTAGTCATGGACTTTTAACGGACAGCAACAAAGACATAAATGAGTACCACAAATGATGATCAGCAGTGCAACAAGACAATTTGTGGTGCTTGAACACATTACAAATATAAAATATATAATACTTTTGAAGTGTAATCTTTAGATACATGTCTGACAAATAAAATACATTACTACACATACTAAATACAAAAAAGGTAAAAACCTGAGGTGTATTCTATTGATTTTAACACAGATTTTTCTTCATATTTGCAGAAACGTCTAATTAGATCAATCTCGTTCTTAACTGCGGCGGGAGTAACACGTACTTCTCTGAAATAAAAAACAGAAAGCAATTATTATTATACTGACCTGGAACATCTGTCTTCACTGTAAAGTGGACTGCCCCGTGTGTTCTAGAATTAGCATTTCAAACACAGAACCTTGCTGAGTCATATGAGGTAATGTTCCTCGTGCACAGAAATAATCTATTGATTATATTCATTTTGTATCAAGACTCCCAATTCTTAAACTTGGCAAAGGTGAACCAATAGTACTGCACATAATCTGTTGAATTATATACAGAACCATTTCTTTTCCACAAAAACAGAACAAATACATAGCAAAATATCATAGCAAAAGTGATTTACAGATAATAAAATACAAGAAAATGTATATGACCAACTATAACAGTGTATGTGTACTGAATTGAAAATAAATTATTTTCAGTTGATGGCTCCCGATACTCAGTGTACATAGTTTATTTGAAAGATGACTCTATTGTGAGGCGCTTAAAAAAAAAAAACAATACAGCAAGCTTCTTGTGAGGAAAATAAGATTACTAGTATTATAATACATTTGGGCAGGGCTTTAATAAGTAGTGTGCTACCAGTGCTGACTCCCAGGGCGCAAGGCCAAAGGGGCAGCGTAAGTCAACTTCAGTAGTGTACACAGTGCAACTTAAAACCCGCTTTGGACCAGCCATGAGCATCATATTCTGCCTAAAACAAGGTGCATGGGTTTGTGGGGACAGATAACAGCGCTTACAAAGTCGCAGTAAGACAAAGCGGCGGAGTTGGGCAGAGAGGGCAAAGTCACGAATAATCACACCGGTGCCTCTCATTTTGTGGAGCAGTGATGGATATGTTTATATTTTTGTGTTTGATGTGAAGTCACACTTTTACAAAGTGAAGTGAACATACATGGCACCCCGGCTAGGCCCGTGATTAAAAATTGCCAGGCTACCTATAATTCTTATGGGTGGCCCAGTGGGCAGGCACACAGTCCAGATTCACATACGCCCTTATATAAAGAGTACACTATGCTAACTTTACACAAACTATTAAAGGCAAAAATCTTATTATTTGATTAAGCCTAAACTGCTGAAGACAGGAGGTCCTTTCTGGCAGTAGAAAGTGATATCCTGTCCTTGGCTCATGTGTAAAGTTATTTTGACTGGTGTTGTAGCCAAACCAATGTGGGAAATGTGTTCAACTTATGATCTAAAGCGACTGATAACTACAGTGGCTCCGATTGCTGCATCAGATGTCCTGTTACTAAGTCACTAACCACAAGATGTCCCAATAAATGGAATTGCCGCTTTAGGGCTTGTGTGGCACACACTTAGTAAGTGAAGTTGGTGGTGTTGATTTAACAACTGGAAATAGATTCTTTTTTTAGCAACTGGCAATTGACTGGACGTCAACTAAAATAGTTTATATCATAACCAGAAATATAAAACATATGTACACAGTTATCATCCCATAGAAGAGTTGGAAAACAACCTTTTTTCCACTTCAATTAGGTTTGCCTTTCTATGTTTTTAAATCAATAAATGTAATGATTTTCATATCTTTCACCTTCCCGTCATTATTTTTTCCTAACGCATAAAAAGCAGATGTTGTTGCTCATTAAAAAAAAAAGAGGGCTGAAATGATAGACTGGAAATATTGTAGTTTGTAAATGTACTTACTGTGAAATGTGTTTTAAAGAGCTGTTCAGCAGCTGCATATCAAGTTGCTGGAGCAGCAGAAAAATCTTCATCTTGATTTCTGCCTTTTCATCCTCGTTCTGACGCATTTTATCCAAAAGACGCAGCATAGACAGGTCTTCCCCCTCCACCGTAGCAAATCCAGCTCCAAGGATTCTTGCAATTGGGTCTCGGTTTGCTGGTGGTACAATGCAGCAGGTGAAACAAGAGTCTGAGGCTGCTGTTATCACATACTTGCTATTCTCTATATAAGTACCATCCAAGTTTCCATGTTCTGCAAAGGCTGACATGGAGGAAGGGTATTTACCCCCTGATCATATGAGACAGGCCGGGTTGCAGATGCAATTACTTTATATATCATTAATGTGACTGTGTGGCTACTGCTTGGTCTGGCTTGGCCTACGCCTACATTAATACAACAGATTACTCTACAAGGTTTTAGAAAATTAGTTCGAAGCATAAATGAACCTGCAGTAGAAGATGACTGCTGGTTTATCATGGGTCACTACCTCTGCTTTCCACCCAATAATGAAGTTATGGTGATATGAAGTCCTGAAGAATAAAGACATCATAGCTGTTATTTTTTAAGTAAGTTTAAAAAGGTAGATTACTAAAGTAATTTCTAGGCGTATTGACCTGTACTATTTCTCTATAATAAGAGAGCACCAATGGAAATAATGGAGCTTTTTACATAAAATAATGATGAAAAGTAATAATAAGTATGCACTTGACTTGTTTCAAACACAGCATTCATGCTTAAGTTATGTGGGGTTGGTAAGGGATGCTGGCGTTCAGGATCCCAGTGGTCAGAATCCCGGCACCAGCATCCCGGCAGGGTTAGGATACCAACACCTGCAGGTAAATATCCTAACCCTAACCCTCCCCACAGCCTAATCCAACCCCCTTCCCGCAGCCTAAACCTAACCTTCCTCGCCCGCAACCTAAACCTAACCTCCCCTCCTAGTGCCTAACCCTGACCATCATCCTAGTGCCTACCCCAAGCCCCTAACTGCTAACCATAACCCTCCCCCTAACCCCGATACTTGCCATTGGGATGCCGGCGGCCTTAATACTGACGCTGGGATTCTGACTGGCGTCGAGATTCTGTCGCCGGCATTCTGAGCGCCGGCAGCCGCCCGTTATGTAAGTTAGGACAAACATTAATGGGAATGCAATTGGATGAAATGGGAATGATCAGTACCAAGCAGGCTACAAAGGGTGTAAGCTTCATTGCCGTCTCCCATTCAGTGTCATTTTTAACAAACATTTGAAATCGCCCATCTGCCCAGATGTTTCTTCTGCCCAATGTACAGTTTGCAGAATTGTTTATATGCACTGTCATCCCACCAGGGGAGTTTATGCACATAAGATGAATAAAGTGTACATGAATACCATATGAACAGTGACAAATGCTATCTCACAGCTGGCATTACAGATATATTACTGTTTTTTAAGACCACAAGCCAAAACTTATTGTGATTAAGAAGATCTGCATTCTGTCACGAGATCTAAGAATCGTAAATGCCCCATTATACCCAACATCCAAAATAACCCTTCAATAGTCACCATCTATGGTCACAAAATTGAGAACAATTCATAATGAAAGGCATGCGCCATGACAAAAGAGAAATGTAGCTTCTATGTGCGCAAATCTCTCTTCCTAGTTCTTCATAACACCTTGGAGTAAATTTACGAAGAATCGAGTATGGGTGAGATTGCAATCTCGGGTGAGATGAGGCATGTTTTTCAAATTGCAAATTTACTAAAGGCAGTGTCGGGTGAGATACAGAGAGATTTCTCTCATCGCACTCGCAAAACTCGGGAGAGCTAGCAAACTCGAATCTTCTCACCATCGGCCAAACTCTGAAGTACTTTTCACCTAAAAGATACAGCTCGCAAATTTACCAAGAATCGAGATGACAATCTCGGTTGAGATGCCTGCAAACTCTCTGACAAATTGACGTTTTAAACACTCACCTCCAGAACAGCGAAACATACACAAATCATTGTGTTTTGTGTATGTTTCTTTTTGTAACTTGTTTAAATAGTGTTAATTATTTTAAAAAAATGACATGAGGTCCCCCCTCAAAAGACTAACCAGCCCCGGACTTGCCAGCCAGTCCTTGTTCTTAAAATTACAGGGAAATACAATGTGTAGGGTTCCACTGTAATTTAAGAACCAGAAACAGGCAGCAGGGACAGAGCTGGTTTTAAATATATGGAGAAAAAAATGGCGTGAGGTTCTCCATATATTTAAAACCAGCTCTGGATCCTTTCTAGCGGGGGACTGATGCCACAGCCAGGGGTGCCCTTTCACCGGGCCCTCCAGCCAGAGCATCAGCCCTGACCGCCAGTCAGCCCAGGCCAGGGGTCCCCTGGGGAGTTGGGGACCCCTGAAATAAAGGGGCCCCCATCTCCAGGGCACCCCTGGCCTAGGCAGATAGCCCGGGGCTAAGCCCACCACCCCTGGGCAGTGGGTGGCGGGTTGATAGTGTAGGTGTAGTGTTAAAAATAGAATTATCAACATTTTCTTTACAGTAGAACTGCAGGTCCCAGCAAGCCTCCCCCACATACTGGTACTTGGAGAACCACAAGTACCAGCATACGGGGCATTAAGGGTCCACTGGTAAGTGTAGTTCACCTGTAAAGAAATGTGTTAAAAAACACAAGACACACATTACGTGAAAATAAAGATTTACATCTATACATACACACATACTGTACATAGTCATCTGCTGCCAGATGTTCACATCCCCTTCTCAACATAAAGTATCCAGAATAATTTGCAATAGGTGGTTATTCTGCTTCTCATTATACAAGCCGACTGTAATGCCAGGCGGGTCTGCTGTGTATAACGGGAGGGAGTGCGTGAACGTAGCTCACTGAAAATCGTTCACCAATCGAAATTCTCTAGAAATTTCTAAGCGTTTACTCAGATGGGTGCAAGGCAATCTCTAGTAATGGTTGATGATGTGCTGCTGGTGGAAGGGCCGCTTGGATCGGCCAGGTATGTTATGTTTAAAAAGTATGGTGCGTACGCTACTGCGTACTGCAACATATGGGTCAAAATGACCAAGAAATGTAGAACACCTTTTCCTAAGATTGGTAGCTTTGATTCGGAGGTTCTGAACAATGTCAGAGACAGTATATGTTTAGTGAAGTCTCTGAAGAAAAGGGTAAAGTTTAATGATTGCTTGAAGTTGTGGCAGCACGAGAGGAACATGTGGCTTAGTGGTGAGCACGTGACGCAAACTAGCATTGCGTGTATGATGCAAGGGAGCGCTCACGCAAATAGCGTTGCGTGTGTACTGCAAAGTAGCGCGCACGCACAGCAAGGTAACGTTGCAGAAGGTAATGATAGTAGCGAACGTGCACCACCACCGCCCTATGCGGATGGGGGTGAAGGTACAGTTGATCTCAAAAATAATAAAAATGTAACAAGTAACTTGCACCCTCTTCTAAGTAACTATAAGGAACATGTTTATGATGCAATAAAATGAACCTATTGTGATGTCCGCTCTTTGCCATGTTGCACACATGTTAAATGTACCACCACAGGAGGCACAGGTAGCTGCCCCGCTAGTACCAGAAATGGAGGTAGCCCCACCAGTGCAGGAAGTATTAACACCCGCTGTAACAATAGCGGAGATTGCTAATACCATAAGTAATAGCAATAGGCTGAACCCTCAAACAGGTAGTAAGGTCAAAGGTAGCAGTGTGGCAGGCATCCATCCCATCCGGACAATAACTGTTCCAAATGGGAATCCGGACGCACATGGTGTAGTGGCCACAAGGAATGTAGCGATGCATTGTCCATGGACAAGAGCAGAACTACGTTCCATAATGACAGATATCCCCGACCCTAGGAAAGAACTAGCAAAGTGCCAGCGATCTGTAAAGGATTTAGGTAATGCTCATGAGCCAAACAATAAAGATTGGCGAGTGGTATTACGGGCATGTCTTCCGCACAATACTGATGTGAAAGTTTATCACGGCCTGTGAATTGGATGGAGATATAACTGATGAAGGTAATCAGGACAATATAACCCATATTGTCACCCAATTGGCTGTATTTTTCCCATTAATTGTTAACTGGAGTAAAATCTTCACGATTAAGCAGAAAGAGAGTGAGTCTGCAGCAGATTATTTTACCAGAGCGCTGCAGACTATTACCCAATACACAGGCATAGAGGATATAAAAGACAACATCCATCACAGGGAAATGACAATCACAGTGCTTATGGATGGTCTTAAGGACACTCTAAAGGTCAGGGTTCAGACCTCACTTCCTGGTTGGAGGGAAGTTACGGTAGACACACTCAGGGAATCTGCAATTGAACATGACAAAAACATCTTTAGAAAGAGAGAAATGCAGAGCAAGAAACTAATGGCTGTTAGTATTCAAGCTCTGGAAGGAATGCAAATAACACTGCAGCACTCTTATCACACATAGCCACAATACATTCATCCCATACAACCTCCAAACCCTTATCCCCATATACAACGACAATATTTCCTCATTCCCCAACCCACACAACAACAACCTTTCACAATAAGTCAACCACAAAGATGTTATAGATGTAACAAGGAGGGCCACATAAGTAAGTTCTGTAAGGCCAGAAAGTGGGAAACGCCAAACCAGGGAATACCGAGATACCCACAGAAGGGGCACCCATAGCAGGCAGGACAATTCCAGCCATCACCTGCTCACGTCGCAGCAGAAGATAGTCAGCTCTAGGGGTCAGGTCACACCTGTAGTCTACAGCCAGTTAGTTTAACTGGGGGTACTAGGGAAGAACCTGTAATGATAGTTGATGTAGCTGGTACTAAACATTCTTTTCTTGTAGACACAGGGGCGACCAGATCAGTGATAAAATCTCCATCTAATTTCAAGGTGACCAGCAAACCAGTACCAGCAATAAGTGTAACGGGTAAAGTGCAACATTATCCTTTAACCAAACTGCAGAGGTTACTATAGGTTCATTGCATACCAGGCATTCCTTTCTCCCGGCAGCAGCGGCCCCTACTAACTTACTGGGAAGGGATTTGTTATGTAAAATGGGATGTGTCATTTATTGTACCCCTGATGGTATATATTTAGATATCCCAGAGAGAGTTGCGCACGAGGTGAGGGATATATTGGACACTAATCTTTCACTCTACTGTTTCAGATAAGAATCCATCTCAGGTAAAGCAGATGTTATCTCAAATACCAGGTTCACTTTGGACCAAAGATGGACAGGACACTGGATTGATGGCACATGTAGCTCCCGTAATGGTAAATCTAAAAAGTGGTAGGCAAGCTCCAAAAATTCCCCAGTACCCGTTAAAAGAGGAGGTAGAAATAGGGGTTTATCCCATAATTGAGCAGTTATCACAACAGGGAATTTTAGTCCATTCAGCACGTGTAGCTAACAGTTCCATCTTTTCTGTGAAGAAGAGTGGTGGGAGGGGTTATAGGCTAGTACAGGACCTTAGAGGGGGTAATAAGGTAGTAGAGAGCCAATTCCCCATAGTGCCGAATCCAGCTGTCATTTTAATGCAGATCCCACCAAATGCAACCCATTTTACTGTCATTGACCTCTGTTCTGCCTTCTTCTCTGTCCCTCTTCATCCTGACTGTCAGTACCTATTTGCATTTACATACAGGGGGGTACAATACACATAGACACGATTTCCCCAGGGCTTCATAGACAGCCCCAGTATCTTCTCCCAGGTCTTACACGACTGTTTACAATCTTTTCAACCTGCCAATGGATCTGTTCTAATACAATATGTGGACGATTTGATGTTGTGTTCTGATTCGTTTATGTCATGTTTAAATGATACTAAACTTTTATTGCTTCATCTCTCGCAAACAGGACACAAGGTTTCTAAGGACAAACTACAGCCATGCCAGTCCAGGGTTAAATACTTAGGACACTATCTAACCCAGGGATTACGACATCTGACTACTGACAGAACCAGGCCATACAGACCATGACACTGCCGCAGAACCAACAGCAAATCCATACCTTCTTGGGAATGTGTGGATACTGCAGAATGTGGATCCCAAGTTTTTCTATTTTGGTTTTACCATTACAGGACTTACTGTGCGCAAGCCCCGGAGCGAGAGAGAAATTCTCTCGCTCCAGAGCGAGAGAGAAATTCTCTCGCTCCGAAACTCACTACAAAAGGGATGGCTGTCGATGTTGATCGACAGCTCGACCCATTTTGTAGGCGGGGCGGGGGGGTGGCTACACAAATGGAGGCATTCCTGACGGAATGCCTGCCATTTTGTGGGCGGCCGCACTGACATCACCAGAAAACACCTTTAGAAAACATCACCAGTGATGTCAGTGGGGAGCTTCCTGCGGTTGCCAAGACCCAACCTTAGGGTCTCGTCGCAAGCCCCGATGGTCGCGATGGTCTTGACCATCGCGACCATCAACCTGGTTGATCGCTAAAGCTTTGGGTGGTAACCTACAGCTTAGCTAGTGACCAGGAGGCCGCACTTAAATAAACAAGCGGCCGCCCTCATTCAGATGAATGAGGGCCTTAGTCTCTTCCTCAAAGCCCGATCGTGTCATACACACAGAGGAAACAGAGCAGGCTTTCCTTAATCTTAAGGATAGTCTGACAAGAGCACCTGCATTGGGAATACCTGATTATGAAAAACCTTTTGATTTGCATTGTATGGAAGCTGACGGTTGCGCAGGTGTCCTCACACAAAAACATGGTGATGCCAGTAAGCCCGTAGCATACTACAGTGCACAATTGGACACTGTTACAAGAACACTCCCAACATGTTTAAGAAGTGTAGCAGCAATTGCTCTATTGCTCAGTAAGAGTGAGGATGTAGTATTAGGCCATGATATGATTGATTATACACCACATGCTGTATCTGCTTTGCTGAATTCTGCCCAAACCAGACATGTTTCCTCAGCTAGGTTCACAAAATGGGAACTAGCTCTAATAGCACCTGCAAACGTCACCATTAAACGATGCAGTACGTTAAACCCAGCAACGTATTTACCATATTTGCATCAGGATGCACAAAGGGTGGAGAGAGGTGAGTCGCTGGCAGAAGGTGAGTTTTGCAGGTATACTGATGCACATGACTATATGGAATATTTAAATCAGACCTTTACTGCAAGACCTGACATACGTGATACACCTTTAGAAAACATAGATGTGACATTTTACACGGATGGGAGTTGTCATAGACAAACTGACACTGGAGAGTAATGTACAGGTTATGCTGTTGTAAATGACGAAGACATCATAGAAGCCGAACCCCTTGGTCCACCTCACTCGGCCCAAGTGGCGTAGCTGGTGGCACTAAGGAGAGCATGTGAATTAGCAAATGGCAAGTGTGATAATATCTACACTGACTCTAGGTACACCTTCGGGGTAGCACATGATTTTGGTGCTCTATGGCGTCTAAGAAATTTTATGACAGCAGCAGGCACACCAGTCGCACACTCAAAACATATAAAAGGACTATTGACAGCTATCCAAATGCCTAAGGCAGTAGCCGTCATTAAGTGTAAAGCCCATACATGTGAAGATGATCCAGTGTCACTGGGCAATAACAGGGCAGGGGAAGCTGCCAAATGGGCAGCAGGTTTAAGAGTAAATATGCCAATTAATCAAATGATGATGGTTTTCCAAAAGATTGATATGCAGAAATGAATTGAGATGCAAAATTTGTGTTCCATTCAGGAAAAGGCAGTCTGGAGATCCAAGGGATGTGGGCAAGAGTCCTCTGGAGAGATGGACAAGGTAATCCGGTGGCACCCAAGGCATACTACCCAAGCTTGGCTGAGGCAGCGCACGGTCTGACTCACCTGGGAAAGCAAGGTATGTGCAAGTTGGTCAGGGCATATTGGTGTGCACCAGGTTTCTCTTCCCAAGCTGAAAAGAGGGCAATGTCCTGTTTGACATGCTTAAGGTAGAACATTGGAAAAACAATACCAACCGAGCCATCCCACGTTCCTCCGACAGACGGACCTTTTCAGCTAATACAAATTGATTTCATCCAATTACCACCCTGCAGGAATCCTAAGTATGTATTAGTTTGTACAGATGTGTTTTCTAAATGGGTTGAGGCATATCCAGCTGCCACTAATAATGCTGTGTTTACTGCTAAAAAGATTGTTCAGGAATTTGTATGCAGATACGGCATCCCTAGAATTATTGAAAGTGATAGGGGTACTCATTTCACAGGTGATGTCTTCCAGAACATGTGTAAGTTGATGGGTATTAAAAGTAGACTTCACACCCCTTACTGACCACAAGCCAGCGCCAAGGTGGAGAGGATGAACGGTACTATTAAAAATAAATTAAGTAAGATCATGGCAGAAACTGGACTGGGGTGGCCAGAAGCACTACCACTTGTCCTTCATAGTATCAGGACAACTCCTAGACCCCCCCTCAATCTGTCCCCCTTTGAAATACTGTTTGGTAGACAACCTCATTTGATTATAAGTCCGCAGGAACATTTGAAAAGTAAAAACGAGGTTACTGTAAGGTATCTTATAACAATGAGTAAACAGTTGAAGCAGCAACAGCAGAAACTGAAATTGTTGCCACATGATATGCCAGAAACAAACTGTCATGATGTTGAACCTGGAGAATTTGTTATGATCAGAAATTTCTTGCGTTCAGGTTGTTTGACAGATCTGTGGGAAGGTCCATATCAAGTGTTGCTGAAGAGTACAACTTCCTTGAAAGTGGCAGAGAGAAATACCTGGGTCCATTCCACTCACTGCAAGAAGGTCAACCAACCGGTGGAGAGACAAGCCGGAGTCGAGGCAGATAATGTAGACCTGTCAATTGCGAGTCTGTTCCAGGAGGATTAAAAGTCGCAGTGAGACATCTGAGCTAAAGAAATTTGTAGATCACTGATCCAACAATGGAGTGGTATGCTGGGGTTACGTTTGTGTCTTCTTCCAGAGTTCTCATCATCCTAGTTTGTTTTTCGGGATTTCTGGTTTCTGTGACAGAGAACAGATGACGGAAAGGAGAGCTGATGGTGATATCAATGGAGTGGAGTTGGGAGAAGGAGTGCTAAACCAATCGGGGGAGTATCTGACCAAACCCAGTACAGTAATTGTTAAGAGATCTGTTATTTTGGAAACTCGGAGACAGTGTGAAGGTCTATCGTCTGAGGATTATTGTATGTGTGAGTTTTGTGGGTCCCTAGTCAATGAGAGATGCATCCAACAGTGCCAGCCTAAGTATAACCAGTATTGGGGTGGGTGGTCCTTTAGAGGATTATGGATGATTATGATGCATACTATGCCTTATGTACTCCCTGATGATGTGTATTTTATTTGTGGAAGGAAAGCGTATAAGTGGCTCTCTCCGAGTTCAGAAGGTTTATGCTATCTAGGAAGAGTAGTTCCAGAAGTTATAACCCTTACACATGGTGAAATGCTTGGTATCCATAAAAACACACCATCCCCATATCTTCATACGCATTATGAATACAGTGTCAAAAGAAACATGATATCTGGTGATGTACATAAAGCCACACAATTGATTAGTGAAACAACTGGCTTTCAAGTTTTAGTAGCACTGGATCCTACCAGGATCACTCGGGGTACTCTAAATTTCAGATATATTCAAGATCTTGCTAAATTAATTGATAATATCCCCGAGATGTATGATGACACGTTTAGGTATACAGGTAGGGAGTTACAAGCTTATAAGTAAGAACTTGTGCAACATAGGCTAGTGTTAAATTATTTAACAGCTGTCACTGGAGGGTATTGTGTAACTTTGGCCAGCCAATTTGGTGTCAAGTGCTGCACGTATATTACAAATAATACTAGTGACCCCTGTTGATGTTAAATAAAAATGGAGTCAGTATTGCCTGAAATAAAGGAATTATTTAGGTTGTATATTAATATATGTGTTTGTAGCTTTTACAGTGATTCAGATGGATATGGGTTAAAATATCTTTTATAATCAGAAAATAAGTAATAAAACTGTCTTTTACTGTGGACTACATGATATGTGAAGTTGGAAGTCTGTCAGACTGTGGCGTGATACATTTGAGCCTATTTTCATGTTTGCTTGAAGAGACAACCCCAACCTTTCGAGAAGATTTCATCTAAGATGTCATGATGACTAGAGCATAAGATGTCAAAGATCACAGACTCAACATCTGATATTAATTACTCATTCACTAAGAAACCCAACCCCGTTACATGCATTATTGTATATTGTCACAACCCTTTCCCTATGCATCAACCAATCAAATATCTCGATTGTAATATACATGGAAACACCCTCTTGTTAATGATTTTGTAATTTATGTAACTGTTGTGTATATAATCCCTTATTTACTGGTACATTGCCAGAGGGATCTGACTGATACTCCATGTGCTAACCCCTCCACGTTACTCTGCGCAGAATAGTGGAGGTATTGCTTTAATAAACCTATATCTGTTTTATCACAAACTGACGGTCTAAGAATTCTGCCTTATCATCCTAAGGAGGTGATAGACCGGAAGATGGACGAAATTCTGCAGGTGAAGTGGGAATTTTGGAAGAACCGTGATGCTTCAGTGGCTGAAGTAGAGCAGAACGTAGAAGAATGGGCTTCTTGGTTTGACCCAGTGAAATGGTTCTCCGGTCTAGGAGAGTGGGTCCAGGAAATAATTGCTAACATAGGTAAACTCCTGATCCTTATATTGGTTTTCATCTTAGTAATTGGCATATGTGTCAGGTGTGTTCCTGCTGTGTTGAAATGTGGAAAATGTAATGCTAAAGTAAACCGTAAGAATGAAATCATGATGGTGGTAAGCAATGATAGTATGAATACCAAGGTAAATGAAGAACTGCATTACAACCCTGAACTAGAATGTACCGTCAGATGATGTATAGATTTAGCCATGCATGAAATGTATTATGAAATGTTATTTTAAACATCTTAAATAATGTAAGTCCCTATCCCATTCAAAACTTCCTTTATAGGTTAGGTGCATCCCCACATCTTTCCCATGATCTTCCAAGATCCGCGGTGTGCGTATAAGGGTAGTTTTATGTCCCTCCCAGAGACACATTATTGATGGTTTAAGAACCACCTTGTGCCAACCCATAATATAACATTAAATAATATGTCATAGTGTAAGACAAAAAATAAATTTAATACCAGAGTGTGATAGCGTATTGTTTGCTATCAAAGGGTGGACTGTCGAAGGCGGATGATTGACTGAGACCAGATCTTAAGTTAATATCGGGCGACGCCATTTTATGTTGCCCCTGATGATGCCATCTTGCGTCGTCAGCATGAAACCATTGTGTGCGATGCTAAATTGCTATTATTAACATTGTGCAACTACATTGCAACCGCATATCGTTAAAAGTCCTACCATACCCCATACTCACATTAAATCATACATATAATATACAAGACGCACAGTGCACAGTTGCGCTGTTTATCAAAACACTCTGCACACAAAACGCACCACGCATATTAGCGACTACACGCAATATCCCCACACTGACACATTGCATACTTACACAAGAAGGTTCCCTAGCATTTAGGTTAATATTAAAGGTTTTATATGTTATCAAATCTATTGTGAAATGCAGGTATTTGATATCTAGGGTTTAGTACATGATAAGCAGACTGTGTTTGGTGGTATTCTAAACCACTGTTTATTTGCAGATTTCCGGTTCCATCGGCAAGGGGATCGCAACATGCGTCTGCAAATTATGGATCATAGGGAGATAGGCATTGAAATGTACTCTGTAATGTAATGTTTATAAGCCAGTTTAGACTTGTTCTTCGGCAGGAAAACGCACACAAAGAGCTGTTGGAGGGATAAACTATTACAATACAAACTGACCTATGAACTGTATCGTAACAGAAGAACCAGGAGGAAGAACCAATGGGATTATGCCAACTCGTTCTATTGTATTGCCTGTCTCTGCAAGGGTACATATGCAAGCACTCTAGATTTGGTAGTTAGTCATCGTTTTCTTTCTGTTGGCGGAGGTTTCATAGTTGATGCCGGGAAATCTGGTTCCAGAGTGCATGCATATGTATCGACTGTACCTTGTATTTTGTATAACCTTTGTGCTAATTGTATTATAGATCAAGGCGTGTAACTATATGCTTTTTAGGTGAATAATAACTTTTGTGCTTTGGAACCACACTCAAAGTCTGGAAAGAGATTATTTCATATGCGTACGCAACGCTAAACAGCGACTTTATGGTATAAAGGTTAAATAGGAATTCATACCTGGCTGTGGCATCAGTCCCCAGCTAGAAACGGTCCAGAGCTGGTTTTAAATATAAACCTCACACCATTTTTTTTTCTCCATATATTTAAAACCAGCTCTGTCTCTGTTGCCTGGTGCTGTATTTTAAATTACTGTGGAGTCCTACACATTTTTTTCCCTGTAATTTTAAGAACAAGGACTAGCAGGCAAGTCCGGGGCTGGTTAGTCTTTTGGGGGGGGATCTCACGTCATTTTTTTTTAACCATTAACCCGTTTTTTACAGGTACAACACAAGCATGCTAGGGAGAGTTGTGCAGAGAGAAATCACTGCAATCTCGGGTTACATAACTCACTCGAGCTTGTTTACAAATCACCCGAAAATCTTGACCTACATCACCATCGGCAAACTCGTTTAGCCTCAAATCGCCTGTTGGTAAATTTGAGAGATAAAAAGAGATTAAATCACCCGAGTTCAGGCAAATTCCAGCGAGATCAATCACTTTGCAAATCGGGACAATCCCAATTCTTAGTAGATTTACCCCCTTGAACCATAGAGCAACCTCATTATTTTGTTGATGAGGCGTATCATCTCAAAATGAATGTCTCTTCCACACAATGCCCATCAGTATGCACTCTTCATTTCTCACCTCCCTTCAGCAATTAATAATGCGTTTCACTGGGCTGAAAGGAAGTCTCAAATTCGGGCCCGCATTCTACCGCAGCAGGTGGCCTTGACATCTCCAACTTTTGAAGATATTATTATTCTGCTCACCTTACGCAATATCCCTAGTGCAGGGGTGGGCAAAAAGCGCCCCCCAGTTGTTGTAACACTACACATCCAAGCATGCCATGTTTGCTATTTGGCCATGCTCAAACTATTGCAAGGCATACTGGGATGTGTAGTTCATCAACAGCTGGCGGGCTGCTTATTTCCCACCCCTGGTCTAGTGCCATTCTACCCCAGGTATTAGAATGTGAGTGGACACTGATACGTCGGTGATCTGTGGCTTTCCTATTTGCTCCCTGCTTTGATTGCCACCATACACGGGACTCCCTCCTTCTTTGAGCACACACTCTGTCCTCCACTTCTTCATTTCTGTCTGGAGACAATGTATCAAAATGGCTAACTTATCTCCCTCCCCATCACCAGTTATTCCTCTATGAGTAATTCAGCCTTCCCCCAAGCCCTTTAGCCTCATATGTCACCAGTATGTTGCAGAGCAGGCATTTTAATACTAAACAATCTTTCTTCACAAGGGGTCTTCCCTCAATTCTCTGATCTAGAAATCAGCAAGGCTGATGCAGAGGATAATTCCATCAGTGTTAGCAGGGCAGGCATGTCTTCCACTTTTTAAGGCTACCCTCCTAAGTAGACCACAGTTTTCGTTAAAAAAAACTCTGCAATTCTAAACATTCCTTAAAGGGCCTTATATCTATGCTGTACACTACTCTCCTACCTATCCAAACAGTGGTAAATAATCTTTGATACTAAATGTTAAGCTAATTTTGGTGTATCCTTAGACCAAAGGGAGTGGTGGGACATCTTCAAAGAGGTTGCGAAATTCTACATTAATGTTTGCATTAAGGAGAACCCTTATATAATGCTATCTTGGTGGTACTACATTCCTACTAGATTCAGCATTATCATTTCAGATACCTGCTGGAGGAATTCTACCTTTCCGGGATCAATCCTGCATACCTGGTGATACTGCCCTACATTTATACCATTTTGGGTGGAAGTCGACTAATTCCATCTGACCCTAGACACATAATGTTACCTCTCCTTGTTCCAGACTTTCTCAAGCATGTCCATAAATTGCCTAGGCATATCTTTAATGCGGCACATGCCTTATTGCAGTTTCATTGAAAAAACCCTTTCATCCCACCAATGCCACAGTCTGCAGCCGTGTTTGTACACGTATCAAATGGAATAAATGTCTAGTGCTTTCAGAAAATCCTCACACTTTCCTAAAACATGGGCTCGATGGACCTTCATCTATGATTTGGACCCTGCCCTCTGTACGTGGAAACCTTGGTACCTGCCAGTGTTAGCACTCTCTCTGGAGCTGTTACACACATGATGACTCCCTCCCCCCCCCCACACACACACACACACACACTCGCCTCCCTCTACCCCAATCCCTAGCCCCAAACCTTCTCGCCGACTCCCTCCCCGATTTATTAATAAAAGGTTAATCATGAGCCTTTGGTCTTACATATTTTGATCTTGTTACCGTTTGGTACCATTTGTTTACGACTAATATGTGTCTACTGCAATTTCAGTGTAACATTTTACTTGTATTCTCCTGATGGTTTTAAAAAAATAGTATTTGCATAAAAAAAATCACAATCCACAATAGATTACTCTGCTCCCTCTCTCCCCGGTGGTTACCATGGGGACGCCAGCGCAGTGTGGCTCTAATGCATGCCCAGACTGAAAACATTAGCCAGTTGCATCTGACATCAACAATGCGTCCACCTCTGAATCAGACCCTGTGTCAGGGAAGTCTAAAAGGTAGCTTACACCATGGGGTATATTTACTAAAGTGCAAGTTTTTAAAAGTAGAGATGTTGCCCCGAGCAACCAATTAGATTCTAGCTATTGTCATCTAGAAGGTGCTAGATAAAAGTTAAGTAGAATCTTATTGGTTGCTATGGGCAACATCTCCACTTCTAAAAACCTGCACTTTAGTAAATATGCCCCATGACTTTACTTCTGGGTCCCTGTGAGACCACCAGGCCGCAAGAGGCAATTACTGGAGAGGCATCCTTCAGGTCCCTTTCAGAAAAAATGCCTATAGGTTACCATGGCTAAAGACATCTAAAGATGAAGTTAGCTAATGGGGACAAGCTCCAAAAATCAAGCTTTTTGGAGACTGGTAAATGGTGCATTATCGCAACCCCCATAGAAAGCTATGGGGACTGCTGCTGCAATCGTTTAAAGGGGTATATCCGATATCTGCTGCATTACCCACTTCTTAGATAGCTACATTCTCAGAGGACTGACCACAACTTTTAGAATAAAAAGGCACCTTAGGACTCGAGAGAGAAAAAAAAAAGACCCATGAGGACAAGTAATTACTGAGAATGAGCCCTACAGAACATGTTCATGGCATGCTACACGTATATGCAGGATGTAATTACTTTGTTCTACACATAAGTGCAGTAAAGTGACTAACCTTCCAAGCAAGCCTGGGTTTCTTTTAACTTTTTATCGCGGGCAAGCTGTAAAAAACGTGACAAGTGTTTAAAGCTCCTGATTTTCACTGTAGAAGAAGCCAGGAGGAGCAATGGGTTGTTATCTTCGTCTTTATCTTCAGACTTCACCATGGTGTCACTGAAATGATAGGATGAGTGCCAAGCTGCAGTCAGTACTGTATTATAAGGGATAAATCACAGGTCACAGTCAGGGCCGGCAACAGAAATCTTGGGGCCCGTTATACAGATATTTCTGGGGCCCCCCGTCGATCCCTACCCCTTGCCGATGCCTGCAGTGACAGCCAGGGCCATGCTGCATTCGGCGCATGGCCCCGCTAACTAAATTGCCTACTGGATCTGCATGCAGGATGTCACTGACGATGCGTGGGAGCGCGTTTCGTCATCAACATATAGAAACATATATACATATATGTATAAATAATAAATATACATACATATATAGACATATACATATATAGTATATATAGATCTGTATGTACATATGTGAAAATGAAGATTACAGCGCCAATCCAGTCTAGAGACTTCTTGTTATAGGTCCACTCTCTGTATCTTATTTTACTATAAATATATATAAATTAAAAATATCAAGCACTCCCTGCAAATATGGGTGTCAGCTCAACCAGTAGAAAATGTATCAGTGGTGATCTGATACACAAAAACAAATAAAATTAATGGAACAGGAATGTGAGCGCCAATTGTGCTTGTATAAATAATGTGCTAAAATATAAAGTGCCAAGTGAAAAAATATAATAATGAGCTCCCAGAAAATACTATCTGATCGCCATATTTCAATAAGTGTTACCAAAATGCATAAATGTGTAAAATATATGTGAATAAATAGATATATATCTATATATGATAAAAGGTGTATAAAATATAAAAACAAATTTATTTATAAAAAACAATGCTTTTTACCTTATAAAAAGGGAAAATTATACAAACAACATAAAATTGTGCTATTACAAGGGTAAAAAATTTTTTTAAAAGATACAAGTAAATGAGATTAAGATAGGCTTATCTGATTATGGAAACTGGTAAGTTCATGAGAGAAGGTAAAAAGCATTGGTTTTTATAAATAAATTTGTTTTTATATTTTATACACCTTTTATCATATATAGATATATATCTATTTATTCACGTATATTTTACACATTTATGCATTGTGCTAACACTTATTGAAATATGGCAATCAGATAGTCATTTCTGGGAGCTCATTATTACATTTATTCACTTTGCACTTTATATTTTAGCACATTATTTATACAAGGTTATACAAGCACAATTGGCGCTCACATTCCTGTATGTACATATATCTATATATATATATCTATATCTTTATCTGTCTATCTATCTATCTAGATAGATAGATACGATCGGGATGCCGGGCGCAGGTCTCCCGGCGTCGGGGAAATGTCAGGCGTCTACATCTAGACGCCCGGCATTTCATCCCTCGCTGGGATATGACATTCGGGAAGCCGGCATTAAGTCAGCCGGCTTCCCAATTGTATACCCCCTGCAATGCCCCATGTAGTGTCCCCATATTATGCCGCCAGTTGTAAGGCAGGCTCCTGTAGTGCCCCCAGTAGTAAGGCAGGCCCCTGTAATGCCCCCTGTAGTGCCCCCATATTATGCCCCCAGTAGTAAGGCATGCCCCTGTAATGCCCCCATATTATGCCCCAGTAGTAAGGCAGACCCCTGTAATGCCTCCATAGTGCCCCCATATTACGACCCCAGTAGTAAGCCCCCCCCCAGCGCATACCGACATACACACACAAAAAATAAACAATACTTACCTTAAACCCCGCTCCAGTGCCTGCTGCCGTCAGTCCCCGGCGCCTGCTCCTCGGAACTATGGGAGTGACATGAGTCATGACATCACTCCCATAGTGCACTGCGGGACCCGGAAGCCGGAGCTCAAGAGTGAGCTCCATCCTCCGGCTGCCGCTGGTGCCGGGCGGAGAGAGAAGAGAAGGAGCCAGGTGCCCGCTGGTAACCGGCAAATGGAGGGTGCAAGGGGTGCGATCCGCTGTGTCCCATAGCAACCGCACCCTCCGTAGTTACGCCACTGCCCTGAGCCCTCGGGGCCCCTCAGAACCTCGGGACCCGGCACAGGTGTGCCCCTAGTCCCCCACCTGACGCCGGGCCTAGTCACAGTTTGCATTATGCAATGAGTGTGCCAGACATGTACAGTATGTAACACATAGGACATATTCAATCGAGCGGAATGTTTAGCGAGGTAAAAATCTTGCACCCCTCGCACCCAATTTTGCGCTCTGATACCCGCGGTAACCAATTAAAAAAAGCGGTCGCAGGGTTTCAGATCTGAAAACACTGCGCCGGTTGAAAAAAAAAAAATTCTACACTTACCTGCCCGGGGGTCTCCACGGCTCCTGATGGCCTCACCTCCATCTTCTCACTGGAGAGGGTGCGTGCTGCTGGGGGTCCCGAGAGCTGCTGGGATGCTCCAGGCGCTGGTGGGAGGAGCAAGGGCTGCTGGGAGATGTAGTTCTCCCAGCGCCCATTACGGGGGGGCACATAGACACTGGAGGGGCACACACACCGGGGGCCACACACACACAACACTCATACACACACACACACACTCACTCATACACTCTTACAAACACTAAAACACTCACACACACTGACATACTCACCCTGCTGTAGAAGACCCGGCTTCCGACACTGGATGCAGAAGACAGCGCTACAGAAGGTAAGTAATTAAGGACTAATAAATCTAATTGAAAACTTCCAATTGCTTAATTAGTCCTCAGGGGGGGGTGCCGTCGGGGTCCCAGAGCAAGTCCCGCTGATTTTTCCTAAAATTAACAAAAATCAAAATCAGACTTGCCCTGGAGGTGCGAGAATAAAAACCTCCCGGCGCTCCCGGCGCTCAAAAAAAAAAAACACCTAACTGAAAAACCTCGCAGGTGCGGGATTTTTGCTTTTCTCGCCCCTAATTGAATATGACCCATACAACGCCAGAAAGCTTATTTACTGACCCAAATTTCACCATATTTTTCATGACCAAAAATACTCTTCTTTCATAATTGACACAAGCCTTTGCACAAGAAAGTCGGGGTGACAACAAGGGGGTGATGTTAATAGGAGTTCCCGGAACTAGTCAATTTAGCGAGCTGTTAGTCTGACTAAAGGATTACTTCTTGCACCCTCCTGAGGGTGCGAACAGAAATCGACTAAAGTGCCGTCCGTGAGCCTGTTCGCCAGCCTAGCGCAGCGATAACACCTGGCACTTTAGTCGGAGAATGCTGGTTCTCGTGACTAAACACCCAGGTTGAGACCCTAGAATCAGCATTCTCCGACTTAAGTTGCTATAGTCGGTCTAAACAGCGCGCTGAATTGAATAGCTCCGGCACCAACTTTCACCTTGCGGTTAATTGAAACGCCCCAAAGAGTCTAAACCATATAAGCACATTTATTTAGACAAATTGTGCGCTGTTACCTTTGTCAAATAGGTGTAAATAGGAAAAATCTATTGGGGCTCTCAATGAGATGACCATTTGTCTGTTTGCTTAAAGTAAAATCCAAAAATGTGAACTGTGCATGCCCACAAAAAAATGTATACGCTTACGCCAGGGATGGGGAACCTCAGTTCCGGGGGCCATATAAGGCCCGTGGAATCATTTGGTCTGGCCCTCGAAGCTATTTTCTGCTAGCCTCATCTGGCTATGGCAGAATGGTACCCTGCAGCCAGAATCTATGCAGCAGTACCACCTGCAACTGTAACACCGCTGCCCTTACAGCTCCCCGGAGCATCCTGAGGATGCTCCGGGCATTGCTGTAATCACCGGCGATTGTGACCCCACCCCTGTGTGACGTCACACGGAGGGGCGTGGTCTGCACTGGGCCCGCAAATAATGTTATATATATAAAAATGGCCCTCGGCAGAAAAAAGGTTCCCCACCCCTGCCTTACGCCCATATTAGGATCTGTCACTTGCGCCACTTAGTGCTCATAGAGGGCAGAGCGCTCATATGGAGTCTGAGCACAGCACAGAGACACAGATATGCCTGTCAGTAGAAATATCAATTGTGGGTGACTGAGACCTTGTGGAAATACATGTTGTTGTTGATCGAAGAGACGCCTTTGAAGCTGATAGGACTAGAGCTTTCTTCATTGATCATGCTCAAGGTCATAACAGGGCTTAAACACACCCTGTGCCAACTCCGCATGGAGGGGGAGGGGCAGGTAGCACCGCTGGGTGCAGGACTGACTTGGAGCATCTTGAGGACGCTCCAAATCAGCTGCACACACTGCAAGGGAGCCTGTCTGGAGCGTCTTAAGGATGTTCCAGTGGCACCGCAACAGTGATCCTGGATGCAGGGTGCCGTTATAAGTACCTTTCTAGCCAGAAGCAATGGCCTGGGGAAACACAATGGTGCCGCCCGCAGAGCCTTGCACTCTGGCCCTGATTCAGAACCGGACACTCTGACAGACCGCTTGCTCTGAATCAGGGCCGTCCCTCTTACTTTTTGGAGCGGCCTCCTGGCCGCTCGCATAGCTGTGGGTGACAACCCACAGCTATAGCGAGCGGCCAAAATGATGGTCGCGATGGTCAAGACCATCGCGACCATCGGGCTTGCGACGAGACCCTTGTGGTAGGGTCTCGTCTGCCGCAAGCCCTGGAGTGCTTTTGGCTCTATCAGAGCCAAAAGCACTCCCACTGACATCACTAGTGATGTCAGTGGGGCCGGCCCCAGACGGTAGGTGTTCCCATGGGAACGCCTCCGTCTGGGCAGCCACGCCCCCGGAACATCACTAGTGATATTGTACCGTGTGTAGCTAGCTTAAGTTTAAAATGTTGCAATTTTCCAAAAATAATTTTGATTGAATTGAAATGCAATATATTGACTTGAATGGCAGCAAATTAAAAGTTTGCTTTAGTATACAATGCATGGAAACGGACAAATGAATAAAAATAACCACCTGACCTGTGGAAACCTGGAGGTTTCCAATGTTTCTTAAATAATCTCGCCTAATATTTTATCTACAAAAGGTACAATTTATTGCAGTGGGCCTGATATAATACACATAATTCTGCTTCTGTTTATGTTACACATAAAACAGATATCTTGTCTTCAGGATCTTTTTATTAGGTGAGAACTGCAGTGTCTGCACATGTCACCTACTATCCACAATAGGATCCAAGCTTTAAAAGTTGAAATAAATGTTTCCACTGTATTACTTACTAGAAAGCTAATAAACAATACACATTAGCAATAAACAATATTTCATTTATTACTCTTCAGAATGAATCATCCTATTAATCCTGTAGGAGTTAGTCACGTTCCTGAGGCATGAGGCACCATATGGCTGTTTCCACTATAAATACCTTTTGTAAAACAGAAATAGAAGTACTACTATTGAACACTTATTTGAACACATATTTTAGTCTTCTATGACGGCATATACATTGATATAAATTATGAAAAGACACTATTAGCCTATATTAAAGTAGCTTTTAGCCTGTGAGTTTGTGTTTTCAGATAGGAATCTAACTCCTTGGATACTTCTAATATCCCTATTGTTTACGGTAGAGGGCGTCTCATAAATATGTAATGTGTTATTCTACATACAGTATGTCCATTTTATATACATATTGTGTATAATGGGAGACTTGGCCTAAAGGTATGAAGCCATAATAGCATCTCAGTCCATAAACTACCATTACAACAGCCCTCCAGTTAGGGATATTATTAAACAGATAAATGTGTAAACTCTACAGAGCCTATTTATAAAAGCAAAAAACGGATTTATACAGCATTTTGAGGGAGAATTTTTATTTTATTTCTGCGTATGTAGTAAACAGAATAGTGCATAGAATTCACAGATTTCTCTGCCTTTTCGTTTTTGTTATATACCTGCAGCCCCCATGAGTAGCAATAGGGGCTGTGCAGGTCCGGTATTTATAAAGATGTGAGAAGCTCCCTCTGCAGCCATTCTGAGCATGCACAAGTAGGCACATGGGCACTGGGCTTTAATCATATGTTGCAGTCTTTCAAGTTTGTGATATGGCAAAAGAAGCACGCCACAGTTTTCTCTCCGTCGGGACAGGTTCTTTTTGAGTGCACTGCCCTGGCAGTTCTTTTTATATAAATATTCCTCATTTTTAACTAAATACAGCCCTAAATCTGTGGTTCTAGAAAATTAAACTGAGCTAAAACATAGTGCAACCCTTGAGATTTTTCAGTACTTCTAGTTTTCTAATTTACGGATTTGTCTGCCTTAAACTGGAAGTATGCATGCACCTCACTGTACGAGAGGCTGTGAAAGAAAAACAGGTTGGTTTTGTGCATTTTAAATTACTGCCGCTTTTAAAAAAGACGGGCAGACTCACCAGGTATACCTCATGGGGATATATTTACTAAAGTGCGGGTTTTTAGAAGTGGAGATGTTGCCCATAGCAACCAATCAGATTCTACATAACACTCATCTAGCACCTTCTAGAACATAATAGCTTGAATCTTATTGGTTGCTATGGGTAACATCTCCACTTCTAAAAACCGCACTTTAGTAAATATACCCCATGAAGTTAGTTTTGCAGAGGGTGGGTCCCAAGTCCTATATATGTAGAGGGTTTTGTTTCCCACTTAGTTATTATTAACAGGGCCGCCATCAGGGAGGGACTGCCTGGCCTCAAGTCCTGGGCCCGGAGGGAAGGGAGAGAGAGGGGGGCCTGGTTTGCAGCGGTGCTACACCACACTGGCAGACAGGGATGCAGGAAGAATTCATACAATCAACGCCAGCGGCAACAAGCCAGCCTGAGATTGCGGAAGGGCAGCCAATCAGGAGCGGCCGCTCTTGACTGGCTGCCGGTCTGCGAGCTGTGATTGTCTCACTGCCGGCTTTTGAAATGCCATCAGAGCTGCTGTATGTGAATTCTCCTGGTCTGCCGTCCCTAGCTGCCGCTGCAGCACCGCTGCCACCCGGGCCTCTGTCTCTGAAAAAGAGTCAGCGCAAATTCTACCTGGCTGGCTGCACCAGCGCAGCCAGCTGAAAAGACAGGTACTCCCTGAACTTGCCCTGTGCTCTCCCCCATGTTCCAGCCAGCCTTCCCTGTCCACCCCGCTGTTTCAGCCAGCTTTGCCTGCCCTGCCCCCCCCGTTACAGCCTTCCCTGCCCTGTGCTTACCCCCAAGTCCAGCCAGCCTTCCCTGTACCCCCCCTAGTCAGCCAGCCTTCCCTGCCCTGTGCCTACCTCCTAGTTCAGCCAGCCTTCCCTGTCCCCCCCACTCAGCCAGCCTTCCCTGTCCCCCCGAGTCAGCCAGCCTTCCCTGACCTGTGCCTCCCCCCTAGTCCAGCCAGCCTTCCCTGTCCCCCCCATAGTCAGCCAGCCTTCCATGCCCTGTGCCTCCCCCTAGTCCAGCCAGCCTTCCCTGCCACCTCCCCCTAGTCAGCCAGCCTTCCCTGCCCAGACCCCGCCATTCCAGTCAGCCTTCTCTGCCCTGTGCCTCCCCCCTAGACCAGCCAGCCTTCCTTGCCCCCCCATCCAGCCAGCCTTTCCTGCCCTGGTTTTTCTGTGGATCCAGCATTTTCACTGTAATATATATATATATATATATATATATATATATGATCTAGCATTTCAATCTAACAACAACTACAGCGCAAAGTTTGAAACTTTTTAAAGCACCAATTGATGTGTCCCACCCCCCAGTGTAGCTCCGCCCACGTCTGCACCCCGGGGCCGGGCTGCTTATCTTGTCAGTACCGGGCCCCACAATTTCTGATGGCAGCCCTGATTATTATTATTATTATTATTATCCTTTATTTATATGGCTCCACTAGGATTCCGCAGCACTTTACAAAGTACATGAACAAGTGAGCGAACAAGAAAACAGTGACTTACAGTACAAAACCATGCAGGATAAGGACATGGTTTATAAACATTGCTGCATTACTAATCATAAGACTCAACAGGCAGCAGGATGTAAGCAACCTGGTGTTAGGTGTCCTTTTGGGGAGTTAGGAGTAAATAATAGTATGAGTAAGGGAAGGACAAGCACATGAGGGAGGAGGGCCCTGCTCGTGAGAGCTTACATTCTAAAACTTAAAAGAGGAGGTACTAAAGAAGATATCTTCTAAAGTTTACCATCAAAAAATCCTGAACCAGATGCATTTAGTTATCTGCAAACTATAATACCGGAGGTTCAGGGTGCGATTAGGTAAATTAAGATGTCTTTTTTTTTTATTAAATATGATTACTAAATAATAAGCCAGGTCAACTCAGGATCAACTAACCACAGTAAGTGCAGCTGGTGATATCTATCTCATACGACAGGAAAGAGTTAAATTAGACTGAATGCCAGAGACATTTTAGCTGAGAAAAAAGCCAGTAATTTAGGCTCGTTAGTGTGCTTTTTAAGTATTACTACTTTTTTTTCTTGGTCTAGCCTCACCTAATATCATAACCAGACCCAAATGCCGATGGCTCCAAATTGGTTTTCCATTCCAGAGGTTCTCTGAAGACAAACTCTGCCTCTTCTGGATGCCGGGAGCTGAAAGCCTCCACATACTTTATGATGTCGTTTAGCAGAGCTTCATTCAGAGGTGTGATTTCCAGCTTGCCAGTTCCATGACCAGCGCTTGTCCACTGAGCAGCTCTGGTCAGTGCCACGCCCATTGGAGCAGCTGCTTTATAGGGATGTCACCTTTTAAAAGAAGTGTAAAAGCACAGTCATACAAACGGCCAAGTTATATGCAAAGATAAACTAATATAATTATCAGTTTTCAACTACTGGAAAATAGCTATAAGGCTTGGACGCTGTTATATAAGCATTTACATGCAAGCAAAGCTACCAACAATTTAAACAATAATTTCATTTTAAAGCACTTTAGTTCTTTTTTAATTTAAATACTAGAAAGACAGAGTGACAGGTGGATAGACAGTAAAATATAAAGAGACATGCCATGAGAATGTAGTCTACTTATAAGTTTTGGAGTAAGTATGGAAAGATAAACACTAATGTTCAAGATTCAGCCAAGGTGCATATAGCCATTCACTTTCATATGGTGGTTGGTAATATACAGTTATTGTTTGTTTATTAGCCTGTAGCAAGGTTGTACACATATATATTTTACTGCATCCATTCATTCATTGTTTTGGAACAATTGGAGATTGCAGAGTCTTGTGGTGATTTTTACTATAGGAACAAAAACAGGTCCAAGGAGCCTATTTATCAAGCTTTTTGCTATAAAATTATGTAGAAACAGCAGTTTCTGCATAATTTTATGAATTGTTGCTCTGTACTAATAACACAATACAGGAGGTTTCACAGAAATCTCCAGCAAAGTGCTAATTAGCATTGCAGATCGCAGTCCCCATTATTATCAATGGGGACTACGATCTGACCCCTACGTATGCAGCGTTGTACACTCATATATATGACTACATTCATTCCTTGTTTTGGAAAGATTAGGGATTACAGAGTCTTGCGGTGGATTTTTACTTTTTACCTTAATTTATATTTCAGAACCTTTTTAGTAGAGATAAGTGGTTCGGTTATGCTGAGAGCTGAACATACCCGAACTTTGGGGTTCCAAGTCGAACCGAGTTCCAGCTCGGATCACTTTGGGGTTCTAAACAGGAATGAGTCCCGACTTGGGTCTTCTCGTCAAGTTTGGAAGTCGGATCTGAAAATGGGATTTCAAGTGTTTTGGATTGCATTTAGTCCCTCCCATATGCTTTCAGGTGCTGTGAGGTGTTCAAAATTGACTGGAAATTAATATTATTGATGTTAATAATACTATAGGAACAAAAACAGGTCTAAGGAGCCTATGTATCAAGCTTTTTTTTTAATAAAATTATGTAGAATATGCAGTTTCTGCATAATTTTATGAATTGTTGCTAAGTACTAAATCACAGAAATCTCTGACAAAGTGCTAATTAGCGCTGCAGATCGCAGTCCCCATTTTTATCAATAGGGATTATGATCAGCCCCCTACGTACCAAACTTCAAAAAGCAAAGCAGGAGTTGGGCCCTGGTCGTTTACACCATCATCAACTGCTTCAAAGTCTATGGAGGCCTACAAGCAAAAAAGAGATCTACCGATTTCTCTCCCGCAGCATCCGGCTGGCGTCGGAAACTGACACTGTGCGCATTCACAAAGACTTCAACAAAATGTTGGAGATATACAGTAACTTGAAGGAATAGCGGATACCACAACCGCTGTTCCTGCAAGTTACACTTTGTACATAGTGAAAATATTTTCATTAAAAATTAAAATATTTACTGTGATACGGATCCTTAATAATCTCAGCAGTACATTAAAACATAGACCCCCAAGTTACATGTTTTTAGCTGTTTTTATTAATTTGTAAAGAAATCCAAAACCAAACCAAGACACTTGAGGGTGGTTTTGCCAAAACCAAAACACGATAATGATTTAGAACCAAAATATGGGGTCTACATTTATTATGTATGGGGCCTACATTTATTATATTTGTTTTCTTTATACTTTCTGTGCTTTCCATTTGTACTAAAGTCAGTTGTCTTCTAATTTTCATTATTAATTTAGGCCATAAACTAGCAGTATCTTTGGAGCAAAACTGAAAAGTAAAATTTATTGAAAGGGGTCATTCTAATCTAAAGGGGTAAAATTTCATGTGATACTGTATATACACTTGTGCACATTGCATCTTTACTGATTTTATTTTGCAAACCTCAGAGTAAACAATGCTCCTCTAAGGCCCCTTATGGTGCGTACACACTGGGCGATTAAAGTGGACGACTGAACGATAACGATATCGTTATCGTTCAGTCGTCCACTTTATCGTCCATTTTTAACACAAAAAAAGATGAACGATGACGACGACGCGCGTTCCCGCGGGTCGTTCGTCATCCTCGTTCATCGGGCTGACATGCAGGCCAACCTGACGACCTCGTCAGGTTGCTGCATGTCAGGGAATGGGTGAGAGAGCCCGGCGCTGAACGATATCGCTAATGATATCGTTCAGCGGCTGTGCTCAATGTCATGAACGACATTGAGCACAGCCTGCCGGGGACACACTAGACGATATCGCTCAGGGAGCATATCGTCTAGTGTGTATGCACCATTAGCCTGGATACCTGCTGAAATTATTTAAGTAGCAATTGGATTCAACTTCTAAATGGATAAAAATTATGTATTCAAGGTAACTGAGTGTGGGTATATATAATAAAAGCAATTAACTGTTGAAGTTTGTGTGTTTTGAAATAAAGCAGATCCTGCTGAATTAACTTAGTGATGGGGACGCCCTTAAAAATTTAACTTTTGGAACACATCTGGGTTTAGCACTTTCTGTACATCAAAACCATTGTTTTATATTATGTCACAGCTCTCATTTCCAAATTTGTATTGCAGAAGATAAACATATAGGATAGATCTTTATTCTGTAATCTAAATAAAAGTTTGGCAGCCAATGACAATAATGCACTACAGCCTGCTGCAAAAGGACTTCACCTGGGTTTATCAGGTCAGCCATTAAAACTGCAGTGCCATTATATCAGAGTTAGGCTGGTATACATGTAACATGTTTATTATTCATACTTTCCTACTTTTGAAAAAGCATTTCAGGGAGATTGTGAAAGCAACACCTATGAGCGTGGCGGTAAAGGGGACGTGTACTGCTACATCTGAGAGGCGTGTCATAACATTGACTTATGGAGCATACACACGGTCAGATTTGTCAGATCTGTCAGATGTCAGATAAACGATTTGAACGATTTTAACAAAGATTTGAACGATTTGAACGATTGAGCGAGGAATAGTCCAAGTCTGACTGCAAACACATCAGATGTCAGATATCGTTATCTGACCATCGGGAACGCGCATCATTCAAATCGTTCATCTGACAGATCTGACAGATATGTCAGATTTTCCTTCAGAATGAACGATTCAACGATTTTTTAAATCGTTATCGTTCAGATTTGAAGAAAAATCTGACCGTGTGTATGCACCATTACATCCAAATGTAAATGCGCCCAAAAGCAGTCGGTAAGATCTATTTGTTGATGAAAACACACTAAAACTTTTCGGAAAATACATGTAGCCATAGGGATCAATGGGGTGGATGTATGATAGCGGCACTTAACGTGCCGCTGTAACGCTTCCCGCTTTGCCTCTTTACCTAGGCGAAGCAGGAAGCACTAACAATGAGATGTATAAGCATCTCATCTGCCGGACAGGGGGAGCGTTAACTCCCCCCTCCGGCTCTACCCGCTAGAGACCACAGCGCATCAGCCTAGTGCTGACGGGCTGTGTGTCAGTCCCGGCCGGCTCCACTGAGCATGCGCAGGATCTCGCAAGTATCGCGAGATCCCCGCGTGCAGCCTGGAGCCGGCAGTCGCCGCAGAAGGGACAGCGCTGTGTCTGCTATGGGGATAAGCTAGCGCCAAGTTGTAGCTGTCGATAATGACCGCTACAGCGGGCCGAACGGTCAGGCGATGTGACCGTTTGTACATGGCCCAGGCTATCGGTGCTGCTATCTTGTAGACAGAAGCGCCGATAATGACAGGGGCGCATAGCGCCCCTTTCGTTTACCGCCCAGACCCCCGATCATACATCATAACGTGCTCTGATACCGCTTCTGGGCTTCATACATCTCCCCCATTGTGCCTTATAACCAATGCAGGGAAATGAAATAAATGATCCCATTTGAATGTATATATCTAAGTTTTTTTTGTAATATATAACAGCTACATAATGGGAGTAAGGTGCGATCAGGGAGATTGGTAGACTCTTCAGGGAGACAGGGAGATTGCTGCTATTTCAGGGAGTCTCCCTGACAATCAGGGAGGGTTGGCAGGTATGTTATTATTTCATATACGTTTGAAATGGCTGACCTGGCGCAACTCTTTCATTTACATCTCTCGGTTCTCTACTCTAATAGCAAAACATGGCAACTGTTGATAATATTGCGCTCCTGCTTTTCCCACATACTTTACAATTGTAAAAACTATTCTGAATTAACAATAGCAAATTCCTTTGATTCTTCGCATAGGAAGTTGGAAAAGCAGGAACAAAGTTACTTACTATATTATATTATCCCACTCTGAAAATGAACACACACACACACTAGACACACACACGATAGACACTTCCTCTTCGTGCCACAACACACTACTGACTAATAAATGTCGTATATGCCATGAATGCAGCCTTCTGTACAATACATATAGAAGTGTAATTACACTATACATACCACAGGTCCGGTGAGCACAAGGCGGGACAGTACCAGGGTCACACACCGAGCAGTGCTCTCGTCTCAAACACTGAGCTACAGCCGCTTGTTACCCGTTACCATGGAGACAGAGCCGCGCCTGCGCACAGCTTGTTTCCCGTTGCCTGGCGATAGAAGTAAACTTATGGGGGCTGACTACGGTCCTTGCTGTGTAAGTACAGTAGCAGCAGCAGCAAGAAGCTGTAGCTCAAGGGTGCTGGTATCTCCAGCTCTACAACAGCCGAAGAGCTGCTAAAATTATCTCTATCTTACTGAGTGTCATAACAATAATTAGTAATCGAATAAATGTCCTCCCATCTGCCTCAGTTATACTTCTAATCATTTTCTGTTAAAATGATTAGAAGTGTAAGCAGATGGGAGGACATTCTATCATTAAACTTTAACACACTATTAACACACTTTCCAGCAACCGTTGGACAACACCAGTTAAATACAGCGCCTTTATGGGAAGAAGTAAAGCAAATATTTATCACTCACATTAAAAAAGTTGACTTAACTATTAGTAGTAGAAGAATAATTGACTTACATAGAGCCACCATATTCTGTTGCACTTTGGGGCATATGTATCAAAGCTTGATGTGAGATAAAATTGTGAAATATATATCACCAACCAATCAGCTCCAAACTAGCATTTCGTAAACACAGCCTGCAAAATGTAAGTTAGAAGCTGATTGGTTGGTGATTTATATCTCACATTTTTATCTCACATCAAGCTTTGCTACATATGCCCCTTATTTAATCTGCCAATCACAAGGCAACATTATCTGAAGTCCAGCAGTGATAAGGTCTGTGAAAGACATCAGATGACAAGTCCATTTTTGAGATGGGCTACCACTTTTGATATTCACCCCAAAACCAGATTTAAATATAATTTAATGATGAAGTGCAAAACAAGCATATAATAGTCACTAGAGGGAATATGAAGCAGGGGGAGGATGACAAAATTTTTGATAGTTGCATACTTTGTGATATGCCCTGTGCTTTCTCTGTCCGGTGCTAGAACCCCAGACTGCCAAAGGAGCGACCTCCAACCTTGTGTGCTACTGCACAGCCAACTGTGTGTCTTTAGGTCCGTCCTACATACTAAAAGGACATGTACCTGAGAGTGAGTGAGAGATGGCGTTACAGAGGCCAGTGACCCTGCTAGTTCAATTGCACCACCATCGCTATACCACTACATGTATATGAGCAGCGCTGTTCTTAAAGATAGATAGATAGATAGATAGATAGATAGATAGATAGATAGATAGATAGATAGATAGATAGATAGATATTCAAAGCAATAGGACCTGGTGCCTTTAGAAGACATTCATTGCAACTGTATATAGGGCAAGGGGCCTACCTATAGTATCCAAAGGACGCTACAGGCGGCATTGCCACATCGTTACTGGCTGCAAGGTGCCGTTCCAGGCACCCTGCTAGCAAGCAGCAAGGGCCATTAGGCAACGATAGGGCCGCCCACAGAGCCTTGCATTCTGTGCGGTAGCCAGGGGCGTATCTATAATGGGTGCAAGGTGTGTGGGGCACACACCGCACACCCTGCACCCATAAGTCTTATACTTACCTGTCCGTAGTGCGGCTCTAGGGTCTACTAATAGCATATAGATCAAAAATATATTTAAATAGCATATGTGCATGCTCCTTTTCTGCATTTTGAAGTGTTTTCCCCTAAAATCATCCATAAATTGTATTTTTGCATTATTTAAATAACTAGCCTATATAAGAAAAGCCTAAAGAGTCTAATTATTATCAATGGGTACTGCCGTCTAAGGCCCTTATTCGGGATATGCAAGCTGTGCTGCCACCAAAGAAACAGGGTCCTGGAGATAGCACCGCCGCTGCCACACAGAACCTGCATTTGGCTTGCAGGGTGCCTGGAATGGTTCCCCTGCAGTCTGTAATGCTGCTTCAGTATTGCTCAGAGCATCCAAGGGATGTTCCTGCCATGCACCCTGCAAGCTGTAGAGCCGCCCGGAGTGTCCTAAAGGTGCTTCGGGCACTGCTCTACTTCCTGCTGCTGGTAGCCTGGCCTTTTTGGCAGGACCAGGACAGAGCCCTGCTCTGGATCTGCTGTGGCCTTGGCTAATTTACCAAACTTGGTCCTGGAAGCTAACCCTCCTTCAGATGGCATTAGCAATTTGTAAAGGAGCAATCGATCTGAAGCCTGCCGCCCTGTGATTACATCATCACTAGGACAAAGTTTTATAAATAAGATGTGCTATATTAAAACTATCTATCTATCAATTGACCATGCTTCCCCTCCTCCATTGCCCTCATTGGCCATTTGCCATGCTTACCCACCAGTGTTTTTGTCAGCCAACTTGCCTCCAAGTTGTGTTGTCCATCTTGTGTTGGTCATCTTGCCATTCTCATTATTTTCTTCTCATAACACATACTTAGACACAAGCACACAACTATATAGCACCAATATCACTGTTACAAACATTAGTTCTAGCTTTCCTCCGCACACTCACATACGCACCTGTACATGTACACACATAAACGATCCCTGGCATTTTATATACACAATGGTGTATTAAAGCAGCACAGTGTTAACTTGATAACAGGATTGTGTAACATATTAGACTACTAGGATTTACAGTAGAAACTTACTTTTGAGAGTGGCTTGGCAGTGTCTTGGAAATTATACTGTGCCTAATAAACTGTCATTTTTTATATGTACTGTATGTAAGAATTAGTTGTGCCATATATACTGTATAATCTTTACATTATCTTTCTGATGTTTATAATAACAAAGAGAAAGGATGAATTCATGGTTTGTTAATACTAATAATAGTTTCTATTGGCGTGCATTATAGACTTGTGTATAGTTAGAGAATAAAACAGTGAGCTGCTTGAAATGGAGGTTAAAGAGAATGTGTGATAGTTGTGTGGATTAGAACACTGTCATGGGGCATGCTCCATTCACCCAGTGCAGTGAAAACCTGTGCTGGGGACTTGGGTTTTTGTACCCTCTCCAAAAGGATAAGGACCCCGTTTCTCCCATCCATCGTAGCCAAAAGGCTCTATTGAGGAGTAAAAAGAATCTTCGAGTCCCCCTTCGCCAAAGCTAGGGTTTCCCATGACATCCCCGACCCTTATGGTGCAAGGGTCTTCAGGCTTCACTGCACGGGTCGGGGTCGCCCCTTTCTCCCCAGGGAGGCTGATTGTGTGTGTTGCACAAAAACATGCAACATACACACATAAAACACATAATGGTGTGGTAAATGTGCAAAAAAGTGCAAGGGCAAAAAATTTAATGAATAAATAAATATATAAATACATAGTGCCAGGAGTTTGAAAATTATCATTGCCCCACCTGAAGACAAGGGCAAAGGAAAAATTGTGACACCTGAAAAATGAATTGCTCGGTGCAAAGTGCCATACTAAGGGCCTGACTCCATTGTGGATAGTATTGCACAGCCGTAGGGAAGCAGCTATGCAATACCGTCCAACTAAAATGCAATTGCAGCAGGAGGTGTTTGTAAGAAATAGACACCTCCTGCATGCATCTGTGATCTGAGTGCAGCGTCCATAGACTCTACTTTGGATCACTATTGTGACCATCATAGCTTACTCAGCCTGGCCATCGGAATGCCTCTGCCAGGTCCAGGAAATGCCTGGGCTTGCACACCTAACAAAATAGGGGCAAAATGCTCCCATTTTGTAAACTAGTCCTGGTTGCTGCTGCTCCTGCTTTGCCCCACAAACGCCGCAACATGTAAGTCATGCTGCTTCTAAGGGGGGACTGCAAGCTATCACGCAGAATCCATTATGCGCATGCGGTGTATCACTCCTGTCCTAGATGTGGGTATTTAAGAGTGGACCTGGTACATTTCCTGTCATGCGTCAATTTTGGGTGCAGGTGTGTTGCGTTATTTTAGCCATCACTCGGTCAGTTATTTAACTCTCTCACCTGAGTGGGCTATTTTTTGCATCTTACCTGAAGGTAGAAGAGTTATTCAGGAGGCAAGGAAATTGTTATTAGTTATATCTGCTGTAACCAAAAAAATGTAATCTGCAGATGTGGATACAACCCACCCCTCTGCCATTCTCGCTATTTTTAGAAAAGCTCTTTCATGTCTTCAGAATAGATAGGTTGGAGGTCTCCCTGCAAAAAGAGAAATTCACTGAATCTTTCTTTGAGACTTGGGAGAGTTACATTGACACCCTTTCATCCTCCCTTAGGGAGCAACTATGGAAATGTTTCCAGGGTACACTTTGGTATGAGACCCGTCTATGTGCTCAAGCCCCCTGATTTGCTTTCCCACTGCTCATACCTCCGACTGTCGGTGACTAGTGACCCTCTTCTAATGGGCTGCCAGTGCTTAGAATACCCCGTTGCCAGGGCTCCGACCGCCGGTATCTCGAAGGTAAGTAGCGGGGTTTGGGGGAGTGTTAGCGTTAGGGTTAGGCACTAGGGGGAGGGTTAGGCACTAAGTGGGGAGAGTTAGGTTTAGGGTGCAGGGAGGTTAGGTTTAGGCACTGGGGAGGTTAGGTTTAGGCCCCTGGGGTGGAGGATAATGGTAGGGATAGGGGCAGGGTTAGGATACCTACCGATACCAGTATCCTAACCATGATGCGATGCCGGAGTATTTTGACTGTTGGAATCCCGATCGCCAGCATCCCGTACCCAACCCATTCATAGGGGCTGTGGTTAATATCTTTGGTTTCGGATCCAGTTCTATCTCCTCTTACAACTGTTTTAGCTACTGATTCATATACTCATGTTCTTATTCGCTCTGTATTTATACTATGTGATATATCACTTGTTCACAATGCACTCTTTCTTTATTTTTAATTTCATGCTTCAATAAATAAAAAATTGTGAGAAAAAAAAGGAATTGGCATTTTGATCCTCAGCATAAGTCAATTATCCTCCTACATACTATTAAAGTCACCGTAGCGAAAAAAGTAATATTATTGAATTTTGTGTGCAAATAATGTATATAGCAAGTATATATCTAAAATAAGACGCCACCAGGTGTTATTTGTCCCAATAAGTCTGTAAAAACAGGGAGAGTCAATCCCCTCAAAACTAAGTATAAAAAAAAGAGAAATACAGCGCTAAAAAATCTCAGTATTCATATAGCATTGGTCATAATTACAATAAGTAATCAACAGAAGAATCTTGGATGGAATGTAAAAAACATGGTCATTCATTTAATAAAAGTGACTAAAAGCATAATAGCAATATAAGAAAGCACAGTAAAAAATGGTACATATATACATAACAGTTTAGGTGCACAACCTTTCATATATATAAAAGCAGGAGCTTTGCATCCAGCTCTAATATGTGGAATGTATGAAAGTTCAGACCTCAAGTCAGTCCTTCTTATCCAGGGTGCCTGTCAGATGATAATATGAAATAAAGTCAATTGAAAGGTATGTCTAGCAAAGGTGAATATTTACCGGTTCGCAATAGAAATATAGAATCCTTTAGCGGTGATAGACAGCGCCCATTAAAGTTGGTATCCCTATGGCTGTAGCTTTCAGACAGCGAAACGCGTCAGCCGACTGGCTGTGCACTTACCTACTGCCATTAAAAGCTCTGCGGAAACTATATATCTACGCCACTGGATGTTCCAGCACCCGGAGGCGCAACAAAGGGGTACCAACTTTAATGGGCACTGTATATCTTAACTAATGGATCCCATATTTCTATTGTTGACTGGTAAATATTCATCTTTGGTACCCCTTTGTCTGGTAATGGCAGTAGGTAAGTGCACGTCCAGTCGGCTGACGCATTTGGCTGTGTGGAAGCCACAGCCATGAGGTACTAACTTCAATGGGTGCTGTCTATCTCCACTAAAGGATCCCATATTTCTATTGCTGACTGGAAAATATTCAACTTTGCTGGACATGCCTTTCAATTTTCTTAATTTACTTCATATTATCATCTGACAGGCACCCTGGATAAGGAGGACTGATTTGAGGTCTGAACTTTTCAAACATTCCGCATACTTGAGCTGGATGCAAAGCTCCTGCTTTTATATATATGAAAGGTTGTGCACCTAAACTGTTATGTATATATGTACCATTTTTTACTGTGTGCTTTCTTATATTGCTATTATGCTTTTAGTCACTTTTATTAAATGAATGATCATGTTTTTTACATTCCATCCAAGATTCTTCTGTTGATTACTTATTGTAATTATGACCAATGCTATATGAATACTGAGATTGTTTAGCGCTGTATTTCTCCTTGTTTTTTACATAATACTGAATAGGACAGCTTGCTTGCCACCATTGTTTATTGTAGTTAAACGGATGTTATTCCAATTGTTATATTTTGCTAGGTGAGCTATCTTGCCAAATATTGAAAAGAGGGTTTCATGCTTTTATAAAAATGGGGTCTATAAATTAATTCATTAGATGGACCTACTCAAATGTACATCTTGAAATTATTTGAATTAACTGAGTGGTTCTTATATTGCCAACTTGGATGACCCTCTTAGTTGCGTGTTCCACTGGTAGGTGGCAACAAACTATGTTGAGTTAGATTTTCCCTGTTGTGCCCTAAAAAACTATTACAATTGTTAATTGCAACACTTGCATCGCTATAAATTTTATTTTTTACCACAGCAATAACAAATTATACTTTCAAGTACTCACTGCTACCAAAGATAAATGTACACCTGAAAGCCCAATAGGGGCTGGGAGGATGGACCAGCTATGCCACGTCCCAGTGGTAGATAATCCACAAGGGAGTATAGGAGGCTGCCTAGGGGGCCCTGCCTGCTCCACAAGCATGTATTTCAATCCTTTTTTGTTTTGTTTTTTTCCAACTACAGGTTCAACAGACAGAGGCGAGGGATGGGGGAGGGGGGTCCAGTGTTGCAGTTCAGACTGGCTGCCAGTGCCTCAAGGGTTAATGTGGCACGACACCTACACGCAGGGACTGAGCATCTGGGTACACTGCATAAGTGCACTACTGGGTGTAGCAATGGTCATCAAAAAATGTTGGTTAGCATCCACCCATGGTTTACCACTGATGTTTTTGCCATCGATGGTGGAGATCTGATGTTTATCTACCATTGATGCATGTTAGGCGGCAATGGAGGGTTTTTTCTTTACCTCTGGAATACAGAGCTTAGGGCCTGATTCAGAGCCGGACGCTATTTGCGCTCGCTCGTTCAGAAAAAAGGGGTGGCTATTCAAATGAACCGTTCGCTCTTTGCGGTCTGTTCACGCCTCTAGGTCTGAACGAGCGAACAAAACTTGCGGTCGTTTTTTGGGAAACTACGCCCCCTGGCCGCTCGCATCCTACGTCATGTCCGCTATTTATTAGATTAATTGAGTACATCGACCAGCGTATGAACTGCTCGCTATTCTTGTGGTTGGTTTTTCCTACCGCAATCTTGCGAGCAGTTCTGACTATAAAATCACCCAGTGACGTGGTCAATGACGCTGCTGTATTAATTATGCACACCCATAAAATGCCCGTTTTGACCTTTAAGCACGCCTGCGTTCTGATCTCCACTCCCCGTTTTCAAGCGCCTTCCCCTGTTACATACGCCTCCTCCTGTCACTCAAAATAGCAGGCATTCGCTATTTAGCAAACAAACGATTTTCGGCCGCACTGACTGGTTTGCGCATGCATATTACGATCCATACGCATGCGCAGTTGTGCAAACATCGCTCGGAACGAACGAGCGGCCGCTTACGAGCGGCTCTGAATCAGGCCCTTAGCTCAGTTACCTTTCCTGATTGATCAACCATCTGACATTCCCCACAGTAGGAATTGTCATAACTGGGTGCAAACCATCGATGGTTCCCTGTCAATGTTTTCATTCCATCAGTGTTAACCACCAATACCGTCATTAATGGTTAACCCACCAATGGCCATCCCTAGTTAACTCAAATGGTCAGAAAGGCATGTTCTGAGCCTTGTTTGGTGGAGCTCATCATATGCTTCTCTGACCGGTGAAGGAGATCAGCACCAGCCTCATGGGAGTTATTCATCAGAGGCAGTGCCTGTTGACTGTTTGAGGGCCTGATCCAGCTTCAGACGTAATTGCAAAGCTGCTTGCGAGCAGCTTTGCAATTCCGTATGTGCTGATATGGTAATGCAGCAGGAGGCATCATGCTCCCTGCTGTATTACGTATCCGAGCTGTGTTGTCCAACAGAGCATCAGATACTTTGTGGGACATTGGCCGGCTAAGGTGACCCATGGGGTCACGCAGCCGGCCGCCGCAATTGAGATGAAGAAGCCAGGAAATCTCCGTCAGCCGACGGAGATCCTGGCTTCTTCCCTCCTCCCCAACAGCGGGGTCATGCCTCCATTTCGGGGAAAGGAGGGCATCGCCGCCCCCTGCCCGCCAACAAACGGCAGGGCTCGCAGACCCATTCTGTACATGCATAGAACGAGTCTGGTGCCTGCGTAAATTCCTGAACATCGGGAATCTGCATTCAGCAGTACACTAGCATGCATTGCTGAATTAGGCCCTGAGTCTGTGAGTTCTTCTAGAGAGTGAGGTATACACTATATACTATTCTCCATTCATTTTGACCACTGAACACAATTATTTGTGCTCTGTTTCCATCTGTTCAGAGGGACGATTCAATTGTTTTTTAAGCCGTGATAATTAATGAGCGCCCAGTGTTGCAATTCAATTGTTCTGGGCGCTCACTAATTATCGCCCTCTATGCCCTGGGTTTAGCTGTGTAAAACGGATAAACCCATCTAAAGTTCTGATTATGGCGCACTAACTGCAGTTAGCACACCCTAAAGAGGGGGTTTCTCACACATTTCTGTTCGCACCCTCTTGACGGCGCAATAATTGAATTGCTTCAGTGGGCATCTTAAAAAAAAAAGCAGCCGGCAAAACATTTGAATTGCCCCCACAGACATTTATTATCCCCCTTTGAAAACTTGCCACATATCCACATGATGTTTTACAAAGCGTGTTCTAAAACTTACTAATCACTTTTCTATTGGAATAAAATTAAATAAAAATTGTATATCTTGAAGAATCAGCAGCAGTAACATAAAACACTGAGGGGCTGTAAAGTTGGACACATTTTGCACCAAATATGTAGATGTAAAATGCTTCAGATTTTTTTTTCACAGTTTATCTCAGTGTATCTCAGGGGCCTATTCATACACTAAAATAATGTTTTTAAGAACATTTTCCTTAATTAACGTTATTTTAGTATTCATGAACACAGCACAGGAGATATCACTGATATTTCTTTGCTAAGTCCCCCTGCGTTAATTTCCACACTACCCATACATTAGTATGGGGATATGAAAATTGTGATATTCATCAAATTCCAAAAATTATGTATTTTCGGAATTTGATGGAGTTACTATATGCCACTGTGAGGTGGAGAATAGCAGGTGACACTTCGTCGCTCTGGTCCCTCCTCTGGCTCCGGTGGCTGCTCGGACACTGGGCCTGATTCAGACGCGGTCGCAAGCGCTGAGCGCTCGCAACCGGGACGATGGTGGCCCAGAGCGCATGTGCACGACGGAGCTGGCTCCGTCGTGCGCATGCGTGAGACCCGGATAGCGACGGGCAATCCGTCGCTCCGGGTCTCGTACCAAAGGGGGCGTGCTGTCGATGTTGAGTGACAGCACGCCCCCTTTGGTGGGCGGGCCGGGGTGATGGCTGCCCAGACGGAGGCATTCCCATGAGAACGCCTACCGTCTGGGGGTGTCCCCACTGACATCACAAGTGATGTCAGTGGGAGAGCTTTCGGCTCTGTTTGAGCCGAAAGCTCTCTGGGGCTTGCGGAAACGAGACCCTACCACAAGGGTCTTGTCGCAAGCCCGATGGTCGCGATTGTCTTGACCATCGTGACCATCTTCCTGGCCGCTCGCTATAGCTGTGGGTGGTCACCCACAGCTATGCGAGTGGCCAGGAGGCCGTTCTAAAAAAAAAAAAGACCGGCCCTGATTCAGAGCGAGCGCTCTGTCAGAGCGACCGGCTCTGAATCAGGGCCACTGTGTTCTCCCAGCAGAACACAATAAAGTTTAGAAAAAAATATATATTTTTTTTATAAACTGTACTGTGGTGTGCTGGGAGAACACGTGTCAGAACAGCCACCGGAGCCGGAGGCGCTGCAGCGGGCATGTAAGTGCGGGACATGGGGGGAGGTGAGCAGAGGGGGGAGGGGGGGTTGGGGGACACACAAAATTACCACAGCTGAAGGCAGTGCTGCGCTGGTTTTGCGACTGTAACAGCGCATGTGCAGCACTGATTACAGCGGCGGTAAGTTAGAGTAGATAGAGAAAACTATCTTTTTCCCGAAAAGCTGTCATCGCAAAAATGACAGCTTTCAAAATAGATAGTTATGGAGAGGAGGAATGATGAATTCCTCCGGTAATTAGGTAGAACTCCATGTGAGTTTTAAACCTAATTATTACCTCCATCGAATTTTAGGTTATGATGAATAGGCCCCTGTATTTCAACATGTGTCCAACTCTGTAAGGACAGCATATGTACTAGTTTTATTGATAGAGAACATTAGTATATGTTCCAGGTTGGAGCCAGGGGAAAACCATAGTATATGCAACTGATTCAGTGCTGGATCATCCATTAGTGGATTCCCACATGGAGCTCATTTGCAACCTTCTGCCACTAACTTTCAGTAATCTGAAAGCGAGCTCATCTAGCGATCGGCTCTGAATCATGCCCTTAGTTTGAAAGAGTGGTTTTTCGTCTTTCAAATAAGTGTGCCCCACATATATAGGTGCTATTATGTTGGTGTTAGAACACATGCAGTGCCCTTCCCCCCATGTTCTCCATAGTCCAGGGTAAAAGGAGGCTTTTCTTTTTCAAACGACAGAGCCCACATGTGTGTGTTTTGGGAGAGAAAGGGTACATTTGGTGTGTGTACCCCCATCCATGAAAAACTGATGTTCTTTGTAGTGACAATTACATTGTATGGTGATCACATAATTTATTGAAGCCAGTTTGGGCAAGGATTTTTTCTGTAATGTAGAACTTTTTGCCTGGTGATTACACTGATCAACAAGCAAAAACTTTTAAATAAGTGCCCCATCATTGTTGGAACCAGGTTTGGGGAGATAGAAGGACTTAGGACCTCATTCAGAGTCGGTCGCAAGCGCTGAGCGCTCGCAACCGACTCGATGCTTGCGCAGCGGCCGCACTGCGTGTGCGCAAGCCCCGGAGCGAGAGAGAAACTCCCTCGCTCCGGAGCTCTCTACAAAAGGGGTGGCTGTCGATGTTGATTTTCAAAAGGAACGCCTACTGTTTTGTTATGCGGCCTCATTGACATCATCAGTGATGTCAATAGGGAGTTCCTGCTCAACCTTAGGTTCTCGTCGCAAGCCCCGATGGTCGCGATGGTGTTCACCATTGTGACCATCAACCTGCTCGGACGCTAAGCTGTGGGTGGTAACCCACAGCTTAGCTAGCGACCAGGAGGCCGCACTAAAAAAAGGAAGCGGCCACCCTCACTCAGAACGAGCGCTCGCTTCTTGCGAGCGCCCACTGAATGAGGGCCTTAGAGTCCTTCCCCTATACTTTCATTATTATTATTCTCTACAAACCTAACATTGTATATGATGTACACACATGCTGTAACCAGCATAAACCAGTCAGAATGTATCAAACATTTTACTGCAATAGGGAGAATGAAAAAGGCTAATAATAACTTGCTATATGTATCAACACAAACTTTCAGACAGTAAAAATGTTATTTGCACTGCAGGGTCCATAGGGCTCCACAGGAGACCTTGGGGGTATAGGCTGATGACGTCAGTCATCGAGCACCTCAATAGTTAAAATTGTGCTCCCAGAATGCACCAGGTTCCTCTCCTATACCCCGCCCCCATGCCAAGGCACCTCAGTTTCATAGGTGCTTTGCACGGAGTCGGGTCACTTCAAGGGGGGCTGCGTGGACAGCCTCTGAAAATAGTTTTTTTCTTCAAGAGTGGTCAGTATGGGCTGTCCGGAGGATCCCCATGCTGCCACTCCGACAACCCGCCGGCGCCGAGACGCTGGCACGGCGCCAGGGATCGCGGTGGGTGTGTGGGGTTTTTGGCTAGCAAAAGCCCCCAGACGCCCAGAACTGTGGCCGGACTGCACGGGGGACGTTCAGGTAAGCAGCGGGTGTCCGCGGTGGGCGCCCGCTGATACACACTTCTGATTTACTTCCCAGGGTGGGGGTCCCTGGCTTGGGCTGTGTGTGTCAACAGGCACAGCGCATGCTTTGAAACTAAACCACCAGGGAAAGGGGGCCACAGCGTGCGGACGTTGTGGCATCCCTGGGGTTAACAGCATGCCAGGGGAGCGTGCCTTCCCTGTAAGGCACAGCCGGCCCCTCTCCCGCTGCTCTGTGCGCCTTTCCACTGCAGTCTGGTGGTAGCAGGCAGCTCTCCTCCCTCAGGCAAGCCCCCTGTGAGTCCTCCGGTGGCCATTTTATGTGCTAAAAACGCTGGTCTCACTGGGAGCCTGGGTCCCCCTGCATACCTCTCCTCCACATAGGTCAGTGTATGTAGCTCTATTCCTACTAGACACAAGGTCTAGTTAGTTGATGATAGTGCAGTATAGTGCAGGTTTTTCCTGGCATTGTATGTGTCTGTTGCTAGCGCTGTCTGACTGTATTCTTTTCTCTGTCAGCCATTTTAACTATCCCTGTACTTCTATTTCATTAGCCCTTGCGATGACAGTGCTGCTGAGGGATCAAATTACGTCACCGTTCAGTTGTTATTGAGCTGAGGAGTTGACACATACATTCATCATGTCTGGCAGTCATTCTGGACAAGCTGATATTCCCCTCACACAGTCCTGCAACAGGTATTTGGCTGGAATAAAGGAGGGAGAGATTATTGTGGGAGGATTGTGTACCCTGTGTAAAAGAAATGCAGGACTACCTGCTGGGCCCAGCTCTTCTCAAGAGCCGCCCTGGGCTTGTTTTGCACAAGCACTAACTACCCTGATGGGTCGGCTTGCTACAACTCATGTGGCCCCACAATTGGGGTACACTTTGCAGATAGCTATGCCATCTATGTCACAGGGAATTCCCCAACAGTTGGTTGTGGCTCATAATATGCCTTTACAACCTTCTCCCTACCAGGCATCACCTGAACCTGTATGGGTTAATACTTTCTCCAATACGGTGCAAAACCTGACAGAGGTGTTACAGGGGGAGTTCTTCCAGCGTACCGCTAGGAAGGAGGTACTGTCGTCCCAGTCCACTTACCTATCATGATGACGTGTCGACTGATGATGGGGAAATTCAGGACTTATCTGATTCAGAGCTCCCTCAAAAAGAGGCGGAACCAAAGTCCAAAATGTATGTACATGGCCTCATTCAGGCGGTCCGTGTGGCAATGGATATTGGGGACGAGGATACCCCAGCAGCCAAATCCAGGCATGCTTTTTTTAGGGAAGTCAAAGCTCAGCGACAGCTTTTCCTCTGTCGGATCAGCTAGTTGAGCACCTGGAGGAAGCCTGGAAAACTCCAAGCAGGAGATTTTAACCACAGAGACGGTTGGAGGCCACTTATCCGTTTGAGGAAAAGTATTTCTCCAAATGGGAAACTCCTCCTCAGGTGGATTCTCATATTACGCGCCTTGTCAAAAGTGCTACACTTCCTATGCCATCCATGTCATCATTAAAGGATGTTACGGACAGAAAAGTGGAGGTATGCCTAAAGCCTATTTATTCCCTCTCGGAGGAAGGGGGGTTGCTAGGCCAGCTATGGCTATATGCTGGGTGGCCAGGGCCATGGAACATTGGGCTAATGCCTTGGAGGCATCCTTACCTGTAGAGGCTACCAGTGAGCAAATTGAACTGGTAGGTTTCCACAGAGACTCGGCTACATATGTGAATGAAGCTGCTTTGGATGTTAGTGTCCTGACATCTCGCATTTCATCGGCTGCAGTATCAGCTAGACGCTCTCTTTGGTTGCGATCTTGGAGAGCAGATGCTGAGTCCAAGAAAGGATTAGAAGGTTTACCCTTTAATGGCCAGGTCTTATTTGGACAAGATTTGGACAAAATCGTGGACACTTTGGCTCCGCCAAGTCGGCCTGCTTACCCTCGGCCCCAGTGCCATCGGGATCAGGAACTCAGTCCTTTTGGACTCTCCGTCCTCAGAGTAAGGCCAAGGTTCAGTCCTTTCCCAGACTGTCAAGAACTAAGAAGGTCACGAAGCCCAAGAAACAGGCTTGGAGTGCCAGGCGCCCAGCTGCCAAACCCGACGCTAAACCTGCAGCCTGACGGGGTGGGCCTCTCCTTGGGGGACCCCAAGGTGGGAGGCCGACTTCTTCAGTTGGCACAGTGTTGGTGTCAAACCACTACAGACACTTGGGTAAGGGAAATGGTCTCTCAAGGGTACGCCCTTTCCTTCCAGAACAGACCTCCTCATCAATTCTTCCCTACGGGACTTCAGAGGGATCAGTAAAAGGCATTGGAACTGCAGAAAGTTATACGATCTATGCTCCTGCAGGGAGTTATAGTTCCGGTACCTACTCCCCAGAGGGGAATGAGGTATTATTCCACCCTCTTTTTGGTTCCAAAACTGAATGGTACATACAGGCCTATCCTAAACCTCAAGTCCCTGAACAAGTTTCTCCGAGTGCCTCGGTTCAAGATGGATACCCTGCGGTCGATTATACTGGCTATGGAACCTGGGGATTTTATGGTGTCTCTGGACATTCAGGATGCATACCAGAGGTACCTCAGGTTTGCAGTGTTACAACAACACTTCCAGTTTAAGGCCTTGCCATTCGGACTGTCTTCGGCACCCAGGGTATTTACAAAACTTATGGCAGTAATGGCGGCCCAACTGCGGCTGCAGGGGATCCATCTATTACCCTACCTGGACAATCTGATGCTGTTAGCCAGGTCTCCCGATCTGCTTCTTCACTATCTACAGCTGACGATAACAGTACTGCAAAGCCACGGTTGGTTGATCAAGTCCTCGCTGACGCCCTCACAGATGATGCTACATCTTGGGGCGTTGTTGGATTCTCAACAACAGAGGATTTTCTTAACCAGGGACAAGATAACCACACTACAGCAGCGGGTTCGCAGCTGCTTACACAGTTGCCGGGTGTCGATTCACTCGGCAATGCAGTTACTGGGCTCCATGGTGTCGACATTCGACATGGTGGAGTATGGCCAGTTTCATTCCCGACACTGATCCTTTCCAGAACGGGACGTCGGATATGAACCCAGACATTGGTACTGTCTCCGGAGGTATGTCTGTCTCTGACTTGGTGGCTACACACAGGTCACCTCACCAAGGGTCGCCCTTTTTGGATCCCGGAGTGGGTCCTGTTGACAACGGACGCTTGTCCCCGGGGTTGGGGTGCAGTGACAGGTTCACACCTCTTCCAAGGAAGGTGGACAATAGAGGAGTCCATGCTTCCAATAAACATATTGGAACTCAGGGCAGTTCTGAGGGCTCTTCAGCAAGCAAGGCTCATACTTCACGGAAAACCCGTGCAAGTCCAGTCAGACAATGCCACCACAGTGGCCTACATAAACTGCCAAGGAGCCACTTGAAGTCAGGCGGCACTAAGGGAAGTGTCCTGAATTCTGACCTGGGCGGAGGAAAATATCCCAGCCATATCGGCGGTGTTTATCCCGGGAGTCCTGAACTGGGAAGCAGACTTCCTAAGCCGTCACGACGTACATCTAGGGGAATGGTCACTTCACCAGGAAGTATTTCAGCTTCTGGTGGACAAATGGGGCCTTCCCGAAGTAGATCTGATGGCATCTCGGCACAACCACAAGTTGCCAATGTACGGCTCAAGGACACGAGACATGGGGGCTCTGTTGGTAGACACTCTGGCAGTCAAATGGACCTTCCAGTTCGCGTACCTGTTTCCCCTGTTCTCCCTTCAGCCTCGGGTGATTCGGAAGTTCAAGCAGGAAGAAGGTACGCTGCTGCTGGTGGATCCAGCGTGGCCCAGACATCACTGGTATGCAGATCTTCAGGGTCTGTCCATAGATACCCCAATGCTGTTGCCTCAACGTCCAGACCTGTTGTCCCAAGGTCCTTGCCTCTACCCAGACCTGAGTTGTCTGTCTTTGACGGCGTGGCTTTTGAGGATGCCCTCTTGAGTAAACACCATGCTCAGAGTTCGCAAGCCTGCTTCGGCTAGAATTTATCACAGAGTGTGGCACACATTCTTTGAATGGTGTCGCCCCAGAGGTTATAATCCTCAGACATTTGGATTATCCTGGATTTTAGCATTTCTACATGCAGGCTTAGATCACGGTCTTCACCTTGCTTCTCTGAAGGTGCAGGTTTCTGGCCTGTCAGTACTGTTTCACCATAGGATCACTATCCTTCCAGATGTACACACCTTTATGCAAGGGGTGCTTCGTATCCAACCTCCTTTTATCCCACCGATGGCTCTGTGGGATTTGACTGTGGCCCTTAGGGCTCTACAAGGACCGCCATTTGAACCACTGGGCTCTGTGGATTTAAAATGGCTTACTATTAAAACTGTGTTTCTGCTGGAAATTGCTTTGGCCAGAAAGGTTTCAGATTTGGGGGCTTTTTAATGTCGTCCTCCCTTTCTGATTTTTCATAGGGACAGGGCGGTTCTTCATACTCACCTTGGTTTCCTGCCAAAGGTTTTATCCAGATTCTACATTAATGAGGAAATTGTAGTGCCAGCCTTTAACTCCCCAGATCTCTCAGCTGGTGAGGCCTCCTTGGATGTGGTACGGGCTCTAAAGACCTATGATGCCGTACCAACTCATTTCGGAAGTTGGATTCATTGTTTGTCCTTTTTGGTTTCCGAAAGAAAGGATGGCCTGCCACTAAGCAGACGTTGGCAGGCTGGATTCGCCTGGCAATATCAGAGGCTTACATTCATGAGGGCCTTCCTGTTCCGTCCTCTGTCAAAGCTCACTCTACTCGGTCTGTGGGTCCCTCGTGGGCAGCTCGTCGTGGCACCTCAGCTGTTCAGCTGTGTAAGGCAGCCACTTGTCTACTGTCCATACATTCCTAAGGTATTATGCATTCGATACCTTTGCCTCACAGGATACCTCCTTCGGGCGGCGGATTCTTCTCTCTGCACAGTAGCGTCCCCAGCCTTAAGGAGACTGCTTTGGGACATCCCCAAGGTCTCCTGTGGAGCCCTATGGACCTTGCAGTAGAAAATAAGAGATATGGTAAGACCTTACCTTTGTTATCTCTATTTCTACAAAGTCCATAGGGATCCACAGGACTCCCACCCTGCCGCACCTGTGTTGCAGATGGGCTGTATTCTGGTCACCGGTTTTTCCGTTTCCTTCTGTTTGTGAGAATGTGATACTTGTGTGTTCCAGAAGTTCTTTCTTCTTTCTTCTCCTCCTCTGGCCATTGGCTTCTTACAAAACTGAGGTGCCTTGGCATGGGGGCGGGGTATAGAAGAGGGACCTTGTGCATCCTGGGAGCACAATTTTAACTATTGAGGTGCTCGACGACTGACGTCATCAGCCTATACCCCCAAGGTCTCCTGTGGATCCCTATGGACTTCGTAGATATAGAGATAACAAAGGTAATGTCTTACCATACCTCTTATTTTTTAACTAAACTGCAAATACTTCATGAACAATCTGAAATCATTAAACCACTGAGTTAATTAAAAAAAATAATAAGTAAATAATAAAAAAAAATAATATATATATATATATATATACATATATATATATATATATATATATATATATATATGGTATGCAGTCGGGCTGCTGACGGTCTAAATGCCGACCGTCAGCATCCCTACTGTCTAATCCCGGCATGGGTCTAATGACAGGTGTGACATTTGCCTTTGGAATCAGTTGCTGTCGACTATCAATATGAGATCCAAAGAGCTGTCACTATCAGTGAAGCAAGCCATCATTAGGCTGAAAAATCAAAACAAACCCATCAGAGAGATAGCAAAAACATTAGGTGTGGCCAAATCAACTGTTTGGAACATTCTTAAAAAGAAAGAATGCAGCGGAGAGCTCAGCAACACCAAAAGACCCGGAAGACCATGGAAAACAACTGTGGTGGATGACAGAAGAATTATTTCCCTGGTGAAGAAAACTCCTTCACAACAGTTGGCCAAATCAAGAACACTCTCCAGGAGGTAGGTGTATATGTGTCAAAGTCAACAATCAAGAGAAGACTTCACAAGAGTGAATATAGAGGGTTCACCACAAGATGTAAACCATTGGTGAGCCAAAAAACAGGAAGACCAGATTAGAGTTTGCCAAACAACATCTAAAAAAGCCATTACAGTTCTATGGACAGATGCGACTTGTACCAGAGTAATGGGAAGAGAAGAGTATGGAGAAGGAAAGGAACTGCTCATGATCCAAAACATACCACCTCATCATTGAAGCATGGTGGTGGTAGTGTCATGGCGTGGGCATGTATGGCTGCAAATGGAACTGGTTCCCTTGTATTTATTGATGATGTGACTGCTGACAAAAGCAGCACAATGAATTCTGAAGTGTTTCGGGCAATATTATATGCTCATATTCAGTCAAATGCTTCAGAACTCATTGGACGGCGCTTCACAGTGCAGATGGACAATGACCCGAAGCACACTGCAAAAGCAACCAAAGATTTTTTTAAGGCTAAAAAGTGGAATGTTATGCAATGGCCAAGTCAATCCCCTGACCTGAATCCGATTGAGCATGCATTTCACTTGATGAAGACAAAACTGAAGGGAAAATGCCCCAAGAACAAGCAGGAACTGAAAACATTTGCAGTAGAAGCCTGGCAGAGCATCACCAGGGATGAAACCCAGCGTCTGGTGATGTCTATGTGTTCCAGACTTCAGGCTGTAATTGCCTGCAAAGGATTTGCAACAAAGTATTAAAAAGTGAAAGTTGGATTTAGGATTGTTTAGTTTGTCCCATTACTTTTGGCCCCTTAAAAAGTGGGAGGCACATATAGAAACCGTTGTAATTCCTACACCGTTCACCTGATTTGGATGTAATTACCCTCAAATTAAATCTGAAAGTCTGCAGTTAAATCACATCTTGTTTGTTTCATTTCAAAGCCATTGTGGTGGTGAATAGAGGCCAAAATATGAAAATTCTGTCAATGTCCCAATATTTATGGACCTGACTGTATATATATATATTATATATATCCACTGAACCTCTCATTAACTATGACATAATGTCCTGGGCCAAAATATACTTTCCACAAGAAGATTAAGTCCCTTTTGAGTGCTTTCTTTACTAAATAATATGTATATATATATATATATATATATATATATACACATATTTGTATATATAATATATACATAATTGTTTTTCTATAGCTCCACCCCCAGTAGATCCATCTACAGTTCCTGAACCTACTTTTCCAGAAAAATAGCCCTCAACTAAAATGTTTTCTTTGTTTGTCCAGCAGTATTTTATGCGCACTTTCCACAATATATGTTTTTTTATCATTATTGGTTTTATATTATTATTCCACAATCGCTGTTTATAGTTTTCACTGCTGGTTTCATTTTGAATCTCTCCATAATTTCATTATTGTTGTCTTTCAAGTTCTGCATGACATATCACACTTGTCTATTCAAATGCCAAAGTCTCATCAGTTGCAGAACTTTATTGACTGCTATCATGCTAAGCTGAAAAAAAACATAAAAAAAACACAAAAGCATATAATTGAAACTGAACAAAACTTACAGCTGTGGTTTACAAACTACATTTAGAACAGCCTTTATTAAGTTTCTGACTTGTAATCAGGAGCTGGTGGTCAGAGTAAAACGTCTGGTTTTGCTTCGTATCACAGACATGATGTTCTATAGGCTCATAATCTCAGGAATACTATTAAACTTTTTAAAGGGGTATTGTTGTACTTTACTATACTTACAGGTACTGTATAGGCAGTGGTTGAAGTAGGAATTTAGAAGTGGAAGTATGGTAAATGTTACTTAATGGTCCTGCCCCCAAAGCTTTATGAAACTTGATAGCAAATTATATTTAGCCCTCATTTTAGATGTTTTTTTTACTTACTTTTCATTTTAGATGGTTAAGAAAATATAAAAATACAAAGTATTTTTATTTTAGCAGCTAATGTTAAAAAGCATCTCAAATTAGGAGTGTGTCTCCCCACATCTCCCATGGTATAAATATACGTACACTGGGACACACAGACAGACACATTAGTAAACACAGACAGACACATGTCAGACAAAATTACAGAGAGACATGCAAATGGGACTGACAGGCAACTCACATATTTTTCATATACAGGTTGAGTCTCCCATATCCAAATATTCCGAAATACGGAATATTCCGAAATACAGAATAATTTTGGCATGACTGAGATAATGAATCCTTTGATTTTTGATGGTTAAATGTACACAAACTTTGTCTATGGCACAAATTACTAAAAAATATTGTATAAAATTACCTTCAGGCTGTGTGTATAAGGTGTATATGAAACATAAATGAATTTCATTTCTGTACACAAACTTTGCTTGAGCCACAAAATTATTGAAAATATTGTATAAAATTACCTGCAGCCTGTGTATATAAAGTGTATATAACACATAAATGCATTCTGTGTGTATATTTGGGTCCCATTCCCAAGATATTTCATTATGATATGCAAATATTCCAAAATACGGAATATTCCGTTATCCAAAATACCCTTTGTCCCAAGCATTTTGGATATGGGAGACTCAACCTGTACTGTATATTGGACAGACTAAAATACACACATTGGACACACAGACAGATCAGTATGATCTGTGCAGGTGTCTTAGGTGTAAAAGGATAGCAATAGTTAAAAAATAAATCCATACCCAGCGCTGGATCTCTCAGTCCGATCTATAACAGGGAGACACACAGCATGGGTTCCTCCTGCCATAAACCAGCCTCAAACTTGTCAGCCCAGGGATGAAATTCCTCAGGAAGTCGGGACTACTCCAATAAAGGAGTCCTCCCTTCTGAGGAACCCCCGGGCCTAGACTGAAAGCTCAGGGTTATTCCCTGCATCTGTGGTGGTGATGGGTGCGGGGTTAATGGTATAAAAAAAATAGAATTATATATATTGCTCTTTGCAGTGGGACTACAGGACTCAGCAAGCAAGCCCCGGCATGCCGGCACTTGTGTTACAACAAGTGCCAGCATGTCCGGACATTAAGGGCCTGCTGGCACCTGTAGTCCACCTGTAAAGAAAATATTAAAATAATGACAGTACTCGCACACCAAAAGTATAAGTCCTTTATTAAAGAAAAAAAATCATACTCACCAAACCCATTGAACTAGCCCCCCTTGGTCCATATAGTAATCCACAGGTCTTCAGATAACAAAAAAAACGAACATCCCCAGCCCAAACGGACAGTACCATACAAACGGTACAGTACTAGCGCCTAATGGCAGGTTATTGCCGTCAGTCTTATAAGAATGAATGGGGAAAGCACTGATTGGCTGAGGTGTGGGATTTATGGCTGACTGTGTGGCCAGCTAGGCAGCTGGCCATTATCAGGCTGCCATGATCATGGGCCTATTTTTATGTGGAGGCCTGGGGATGTAGCACCATCTACCTCATTGTTACTTTTGCTACAGTCGTCCCTCAAGGGCCTGTGTTGTGTTCTTTCCCCAAGCCAAAATATGCCAGCCAGCCCCTGACTTACATACAGTAAAGTATGACTACATACCGTCCTACTGATTTTGCACTTTATTGTGGGTATCTATTACTGACTGGATTAAACAAGTGGACAAGTGGCAGCCATTTTCCTAAAGACCAAAATGCACTGAGGTCTATGTAAAGAAGCCTTTATGGCTTTCTTACTGGAAACAAAGTTGATTGTTAAAATTGTTATAATTAATGAGTTATAGTGAGGGAGGGAGGAAACTCTAAGAAGTGAATATCATCCAGAAACCTGGGGGTAAATTTACTAAGAATCGTGTTTGGCCGAGTTTGCATTTGTGTGCCAGTTTCCTCTGACTTTGCAACTTGGAGAGTTACTAAAGGCAAACGCATGCAAAAACACGATCCTTCACAGAAATAGACATCAAAACACTTATATACAAGTCAATAGACCATCAAACCAATCCGCGAGTACATTCCATAGACAGGAATACAATTCATGGATTTACTAAGAATCGTGTTTCAAAACATGATAGAATATGGAGCAGAATAGTACAAATCAATAGACCTTCCTGTGAGCTGCGTGTTCTGCCAAAGCACTGCACAGATCAGTCAGATCTGTGCAGTGCTTTTTGTGTGACTGTGTAAGTAAAGGGTAAAAAAATCATAAAAAACCGGCATGGGGTCCCCCCAAAAAAGCATAACCAGCCCCGGACCTCTGAGCCTGTCCTTGTTGTCGAAGCTGGATAATTGGCTGAGACAGAATCAGTTTAAAATTAGATTGGAACGATGCCATCTTGTGAATGGCGACAAGACACCATTTTTAAAATGAGATCTGCATGACTCCATTTTGCAAATGGCCGCCCAGCACCATTTTAGAGAACCTCACACTTAAGTACATACGGCGATGCTATTATTAGCATCACGCGATCGCATATTTCACCATACCCCATACACACATTAAATATGCACATTAGCGAATGCATAATACCCCGCATGCGAACGCTGTTTATTAGCTTCATGCGTACGCATCTGCCCCAAATTAAAAGTCCTCACTACATAAATCTAACTAGCGTCTTTTCCCAAACCCCCTAATACTTACACACTGCACACTCACATAAAATGTTCCATAGCTTCAAAGAGTAATATTCAGGGTTTATTCATTTATTACTAATGTTGTGAAATAAAGACTATTTGATATCTAAGGTTTAGTACATGATAAGCAAACCGTGTTTGGTGTTGTACTGATCTACTCTGTCTCAACAGCTTTCCGGTGTCATCGGTGAGAAGATCGCAACATGCATCCGCAACTTATGAACTGTAGAGAGCTAAAACACTAAAATGTACTATGTAATGTTAGCAGCTTAGATTTGCATGCAGCGGGAAAAAGGAGACAAAAGGCTGTTGGAGGCTGACCTGTGTCCATTTGAAGTGACCTGTTAAATGTCCTGTAACAGAAGACCAAGAAACTGTTGAATGCTACTCCAATGAGATTGTGTTTGCCTATTTGCATTTTGTACAGAGGGTATATCAATATCACCATATAATATAGAATATATTAAGACCAAAATATATTAAAAACAAATCCTTATACAACTAGAACCAAATATATAAATAGGTGTGTAATCACATCCTAGAGTCAGGTCCCAGAACAAGTTTACATAGAAGCCAGCATATCAATAGATGGCTAACTGAAACTACAACCTAATTAGCATTTGTATACCAGTGGCCTGCTCTCACACTGTTGGGACAGGAGTTTCAAGGTGGGGGTTTGGGATGCCCTTTTTATGGAAACGGCCTCACAGGTGAGGGGAGGAGTATGGCATTCACGCTGGGGACACTCCCAGAGAAAATAGGCTGAGAACACACATGCTGGCAGACACACTTGGAGCAGGGAACTGAGAGAGAGAGGTCTTCCTCTCATAAGACAACCAAAAATGGGACTTTGTACCCCTGGAATATGGCTAAGTATATTGTTGTTAAACTGTACAGAAGTTAGTCTATTTGGGTCTCTGTAGCTAGTTGTGTGTTAATCTGTAATGTAGCTTATAAAGATTGTATGTAACAAGTTTGTAGTTAAAGGAATTAATAAGTCTGTGTTAGCATACAGTGCATGATATAGTGTGATCTAGCCTGTAAGATCAGCATGCAGGAAAGGGATTGATTATGGAGTTTTTTTGTAGTATGTGAAACAGAACTATGGTATCTGTAATGATTGGTGCTGGTTGATATAATTGTTTGAGATCCGCTGGTGAGCTGTGTTAGGGCCTGGAACCAAGTACTTGATTCATTGTAATGGTGAATTACTAGTAGTGTGATCATGGCTATAAGACTGGCATAGGTTTGGTGTTATTTCAGTGTTATGATAGAATTGTGTACTGTGAGTACTGGTATTTTGGCTACTATATGGTGTTTACTATCTGAATAAGTTTGTATAGTATCATGAATGTAATCCTAGGCTGGTATCAATGTTATATCATGGAAGTTTAATTAATAACAGCTTTGAATGGTAAAAGTAATAACCTTGTGTAAGGTAGTCTGCAGTTTTGTTAAAGATGGCCGCCAGCAAGTGGGTTAGACAATGGCATTACATGTAATACTCCCCTCCCCCCATTGAAACATGTGCTTGATTCATGGAAGCTGTGAATTTATAGTCTTGTGACTATAGTTATAATTCTACTCAGTTTTGTTGTTGTATAGTACAAATAGGTTGTTGTAGTTATTATAATTGTGATCATTAATGGATATATGATTTACAGAATTACAACATAATGTGAGTTTTCTTACTTTCAAAATGGAGTGTATTATGTGAGTTTTCAAAATGGAGTTTGTCTAGAGACCATGCAGTTTGGACAATAGGGCATGTGTCATTCCCAACCCCGCACACACACACACCCCTACACACCCCCTCATCAGCCATCTTGGACATGTGCTCTCAGCAGACATATCTCTCTCTCTCTCATTGTATGGTTGTATTTTGAAGTTTAATCACTGTTTTATACATATGTATATCAACTGTATCTAGTCATTGTATACATTTATTTGCGCTTATTGTATTTAGATCACAATAATATATTATATATAGATATAACATGGTACTGGGAATTTGGGGGAAAAAGGTGTGGGGTTCACTGTATTTCCAGTAACCAACACCAGGCTCAAACAGCTGGGTATATTATGCAACAGCAGGAAGACACATCACGGGGTCCCCCTACCATCACATTAACCTTCCCCAAACTGGTCACCCCAGCCCTGAGATTCCACGGAAAGGGAGGACCCCCAAAAAAAGGATACGACAGGGCTGGAATGAAGCTGGGGCTATTCCCTGCACCCCTGGTGGAGGTGAGTGCAGGGTTAATTTGTGAAATCTAATAAAATATATTGTTCTTTACAGTTGTACTACAGGTTCCAGCAAGCCTTCCTTTACATGGCGGCACATGGAGAACCACAAGTACCACCATGCCCATACAGTAAGTGCCCAGTGGCACATGTAACCTCACTGTAAAGAAAATATAAAAAAAAGACAAGACACACACGAATAGGTTTACCCTTTATTAACCATGCAAGCACACTCACACTACATACTTATATACTCCATGGCGCTGGTTGGTCCCCTTCATAAGGTAGACATCCAGGGGGCTTGACAAAAAAACAAACAACTCTCCTAATGCTACAGACAAGCAAGCACTGTATGTACATACTGTACATACAGCACTTCCCGAAAAATGACTGGGCCCACGTGGTTTCCTGTACATAAGTGCTGACTGGCTAAGAGTCAGACGTCAGACCTATCTCAGTCAATCAGCAGCTGTTTTTTAAGGCTTTGTGGCATGCCCAAGGTCTCTGGGAACATGGCGCCCATGCTATGTTTCCATAGACTTCTCTAATGTGCAAACACAAATCTCCGGGGGAGGCAAGAATAATTATATGTGTGCGGCATGTGCGCCCATTATAGATATGTCAATGGTCTGAATCAATTATCCTTTCAGAGCTTGGCCTAATAGCTAATGCAAATCTGAAGATGGCAGCCTCCATGCTCCTCCCTTCTCTTCTATCTCAATTTTTTTGCACAGGTTCATCACCCGACAGTAAAGTAATGGTGATGGCTATTACTTTATCGCAGGCTCTTTGGCAACACAGAAATACATTTCTTATTGCCACAATATGCAGCTGTAGTTTACTGGGCCCACAGCCACCAATGACAAATTGACCCTTTAGGACCTTTAGTTAACCTATTGACACATTTACAGGTCAAAATGACATCTTTGGAGAACTTGCTAAAAAGTTGAAGAACGTGTAAATCATGTCAAGGACAAATGGTATCGATGTTCAAGACTTGATACCCAAGAAAGTCATAATTAACTTTTTTAACTAAATTGGCAAAATAGTAGTTTGACTAAAGAGATGCAGTCATTAGGTTGACAATAACAATGTCAACATCAGGGTTAGGCTGTGGGATAGGAGGGTTAGGCACTAGGGGGTGCTTAGGGAAAGGCTAGCGAGGAGGTTAGGATTAGGTACTGGGGAAGGCTAGGGTTGGGCTAGGGGTGAAGATTAGGTTTAGGCACTAGGGGGAGATTAGGATTAGGCTGGGGGGGAGAGATTTGGGTTTGGCACTAGAGGATTAGAGATAGAGGGATAATACTCACCGGAATGCCACTCCACCAGATGACTCCGCCGGAAGTGGCCGTCACATGACAGCCAGGACCTGGAAGACAATGCTGGAGCTGATGAAGTCATCAGAAGCAGGTAAATCACCCCAGGGCCACTAGGAATGATATGTCAACATTCTATCATGTTGACATTTCACCAGTGTCTACATGATGAAGTTGACAATTTCAAGGTCGACAAGCGGCATGTTGACTTTATGACCATGTTGACATTCTCATGTCAAAATTATCAAATACACAAAACCTAAGCGCTGTCAGAGAGCTGCTGGTAAATAGTGGCGAAGCTTAGAGTCAATTAGATTATACAATATTAGCATACAGGCTATGATGATGTTAATTTCCTGCCAACAGAGATAGTATATAGACAAGTATTGCAATCAAAATGTGTGATAGTGATGTCCTCATAGGCAGGTCTATAGGCTGAACGCGTTTCACTGGTTCAAATTACATCCAGCTTCCTCAGGAGCAACTAAGGAAGCTGGATGTGATTTGAACCAGTGAAACGCATTATGCCTACAGAGACACTGCTATCCACTTACTGGCTACACAGACTTTTGGACTTTACAAAACCCCTGTTTACTTTGGCGGGTTTATTACTCTCCGGTGGAATACCACCGCCCTAAAATTTTCTGCAACGGTTACTGCATGTCACCAAGGATTGTGAACAACTAATTATCCTTACCGGTAACTTTATCGCCTAAGGGAGATCTAAGTCTAATTCTTGTCTCAGCCAACACATGATTGTGCAATATATGGAAGGTGTATCTTATAGGGCAATACCAGATATGTTTTTTTTTTTATTAACATGTGGCCATTTTTCTATTATCATGTCAAATTTATGAATGTTGACATGTTATACCACACCCAACTAAAATACAGGGCTTAGAATAATGGCAAAATAAGGCCACAGGTTCCTATTTACTTCAATCCGCGTTTAGAATGCAGATTGTAGTGTGATATTTCTGACTGAATTTGCATTACGAATTCAGGCAATATCACAGGGATTTAAAACTTGCGATAAAGCTCTGTCCCTGTGCCTCCCCTCTGCAGCCTTATCACTGAATTTTTCTGAAAAAATACAGTGACAAAGTGCCGCGCATGCGCCGACTGGTCACCGCGATACTTCCCCAACAATCGCAACCTCCACGCGACAGCCCCCCTCCCCCCATGAGCTCCCTTCCCCGCAACCCCCCTTAATTTCACTTACATCCTGTCATCGCTGCTCCCGTGATGTCCTCCCTCCGGGGCTCTGGTCAGCTGGTCTCCCATCCTGCACTGTGACGTGGTCAGCTGTTCTATGTAGCAGCTGACCAGGGTCACAGTGCAGGAACTGGGAGACCAGCTGACCGGAGCCCCAGAGGACATCACCGGAGCACCGATCACCAGCCTTGGACTCAGGTAAGCTTTTTTTTTACTATTTTTTTTTGTGCAGTGATCAGCTTGTGGTCTGTTTAGAACACACAGCTGATCACTGGGGCCCATCTCTCTTCTGCCTGTTAGAGCAGAGCAGGAGTCGGGGAACTGGGGCAGACCCTGGATAATGCCATATCCATGTGGCATTATTATCACATGGCTTCCCCTGGTATATTTTCACATTTTATTTTTAGTAAATCTCATGCAGATCGCATTTCCCATTACAATTATGGGAAAAGTGATCTGATTACCGTATATACTCGAGTATAAGCCGACCCGAATATAAGCCGAGGTACTTACTTTTACCCCAAAAAACTGGGAAAACTTATTGACTCGAGTATAAGCCTAGTGTGGGAAATGGCAGCAGCTGGTAGTGCCCCCAGTAGTAATTCCCCCTGGTTGTGCCCCCAGTAGTAATCCCTCCTGGTAGTGCACCCAGTGGTAATCCCCCTTTCAGTGCCTCCAGTGGTAATCCCCCCTTTCAGTGCCTCCAGTAGTAATCCCCCCCTGGTAGTACCCCCAGTGGTGATCCCCCCTTTTAGTGCCCCCTGTAGTAATCCTTCCCTGGTAGTTCCCCCAGTGGTAATCCCCCCTTTTAGTGCCCCTGGTAGTGCCACCTGTAGTAATCGCCCCCTGGTAGTGCCCCCTGTAGTAATCGCCCCCTGTAGTCCCCCCCCCAGTAGAGAGAGATGTGATAAGAAAAAAAAATTGCTTACCTGAAACTCCCGCTCCTGGTCCCGCCGCTATCCGCTCCTCCGGACGCTTTGCATGGGAGAGACGTCGTCGTGACGACGTGTCTCCCATTACCCACTGCGGGAGCCGGAAGCGCTACACTTCACTCGAGTATAAGCCGAGGGGGTACTTTTTCAGCACAAAGAATGTGCTGAAAAAGTCGGCTTATACTCGAGTATATACGGTACTAAAAATATGTTATAATTAGAGCTTGGAGTAGAGTTTTACAAATTCTACTCCAATTGCCCTTTAGTAAATTTAGGTGAAACTAAAATAATGTGAAAAGGGTGTGAAAACACCCTTTTTCACTTTATTTTAGTAAAAATAATGTTACTAAATAGAGCCCTAAGAGAGCTCCATTGCTCTAGTCTTTATCACACAATCTATGTTGGGGACACAAATAGTTTTCCTCCCCCCTTTCAAAGTAGATTAAATGGACAAATCACATTCTCAAGAACTTAGGTAACAATTAGAAGCAGCTTTTACATGTTTCCATTCACGAGTAGTGTATATAAAATACCATTACATAAATGATAGTTATTGAATATCTTACAAATTACCAAATATTTCCTACTTGAAAGTTCTAGCAGCTTAACATAAAAAATGTTTTTCCAAAGTGACTGTTCCACTTCTCATTGGTCTTTGATTCATGGCCCTCCTCAGTGTGCTATGTTTATCTGCCCCATACTATTTCAGAAGCTCACCACAAGTTTAGCAAGTCTAAGAGCTCGGACCCTCGCCAGACATTTTACAAAACACAGACTGCTTTTCTGAGTAATTATTGGTATAGATACTCGTTTAGTCTGTTGTTGTGCAAATCTTTGGCCTAGGACAATTTTTGGATGCATTTGCTTTCTTAATATTTTTTTACACTCGACAGATGTGAAATGCATTACATTTCTTAATCTTAAAGTAGTTTGTCCTGTTAATTGAGTTTGAAAGAACAAAGCAAAGACCTACGTTTGTTTGATCTTTGATGTGATGCAAAAAACTTATTTTAAGATTTTCAATATATGCAGTATTTTCGGTAAATATTGATTGTATTATTGGTATCTCATGGAGATTTGGTTAACAGATTATACAGATATTTATAGCGGTGCAGTGCGCTACTAGGGAGTAAGATATAGGAAAGATTAGGTTGAGATTATGCTGCGGCTATAGACACCGGTGAATTTCCCGTTGTCACCAAAGTAAAGATAAATAGTAAAGAAAAATTGTGTCTAATCGTAAGCGCAACATAGGGTTAAAGATTGAGTATGCAGTGATGTTTAGTCAATAGAATATTTAATAGGTACACTAAACATAAAATTTTAAATGGTATCATAGAATGGGTACTTAATACGCAATAAATACAATTTGAAAATAAGAGTGGTACCGATATGAATTAAAAATTGACATGAACAGTATTAAGTCAGTATATACACAAATGGTTGCAAAGTATAAGCTAGAATGGGGATTCGGGTATTGGGTAGATATATACAATGACAGTACAATGTAAAACAATTTAATGAAAAACAATGTATAAGATCAATAATGAGTTGGGTAGTCCAGATAAGCTTGATATGTAGTATAGAAGTTGTGATATGTAAGTACTTTGATCACGAATGTAGCAAGTAGCAGCTCGTCAGCTGTAGTATTGGATACAAGGTAGCAGTAAGTTTGAATGGGTGCGCGCACCTCCTACCTCGTTGTGCTTGTGTGGTGATTATCCTTCAGGCAGGAATGACACGTCCATGTACCTGTGGTAGTGTGAAGCCTCCCGATGCTTGGCTTGTTCTCCAGTCCGCTGCTGGCGTTTGTATTGCTGCCTCAGATGGTGAATGGTAGCCGCTGTGGCGGGCGCTCTGGCGATGAGCGTGCATGCTGGTTCACCGTCGGTGTGACTGGCTCTGGAGTCCGTGCAGCAAGTGAAAGGGGGGCATGGCCAACGCATTTCACTCGCTTGATACTGTGCGGGCTTCGTCAGGGCTGTAGTGTTCAATAGTTAGTAGAATGACCTTTTATTTAGATGCATGTTTGGCTCCTCCTTAATTGATCCTGAAGGTTGGGATTGTGCTATAGTTGATCTATAGTGCTGGGCTTCTTCGTTCTTAAGTAAACAGTATGCACTTGAATTTGCATCTTGGTAACATAGTTGATATAAATTACAGTGGATGAAAAAAAGATATAAATAGATATAGATAGAAATAAGCATATATATGTACACATCTATAGTTAGGTAAATAATAGAATAACATGTAGTTGTTATTTAAAGTGACACTAGCGCTTAAGGTTAAAAAATATATTTAATGAATATAGAATAAGACAAAATTTCCCACATTGCTTAAGGGAAAATGAATAAAAAACAAATAGCAGCAGAGTATACAGTGAATGTACAGTATATGTAGCTAAAGCAGCAAATTATGCAATGAATGTTAGGAACGAAGTAGTCCATAAACTTAAGTCCCATATGTGATACAATGCATACCGTGTGATGTAGGTGAGTGTCTATTTAGGTGGGGAAACAGGGGATCCGGATAGCACCCTGGTCCAGACACTCACAGGCTTAAAGGATGTGATCCTGTAGACTAGCGCCGATGCGTTTCGAGCTGGAAGCTCTTTATAAAGCCTTGATATGATATGATATGACGAGAGATTGTGGATGTTATTGTCAATGTGTATAGATAAGTTAAAAGCTCATATGTGTTTGTAAGAGAAGAGGAAAGTAATGAGGCAGCAATATGAACAGAAGGATGAGCTGCAGGGAGAGTAAAGGATGTAGTAGTCTTAGAGATGATTCCATGGAGTGAGATCATTAATAGAAGTTTCTGATACAATTTTGCAATACATTCATAAATGTACAACACACAAACTACTGGTAAGGAATGATATTGTTATTACCTTGTCGTAGATGTTGTTCATTGTTTGTTCAACTGTTTTTTTAACTGTTATATAATTACACTTTGTGTTATAACACACTTAATGCTTATAATACGGTTGCCATCGACATCCACGGCTACCTCTATACTGATTCTAAACTTAAAGAAAGTCTGATTGAGACATGCTACAGCTGAGCACAAATGCTAACTAATCAATGAAGAAATTTGGCACTGGGTTTGTGTAAACACAAGCAGTATCCTACCATAAACTAGGCATCACTGAACAACATCCCCCACCCAGGTAATACAAAATACAATCAAGTCAATACATCAAAATCTTTGCTAACAGAAATAAATTCCATTATGCAGAAATGTAAGAACAATATGTTGCTTGCTAGATGGAAATGGGTAACATACTTTTTAAAATCCAAACAGCTGATCTGAGTGATTGCAAAGCACTAGTTAGACTATGCAGCTTGTAGAATGGGTAACATACCTGCAGGGATGATAAGAAATAGAAGATGTTCAGTCCAGTTGCAAATTTATGCAGATTATTGTTTTTTTTAACTGTTATATAATTACACTTTGTGTTATAACACACTTAGTGCTTATAATACGGCTGCCATTGTCATCCACGGCTGCCTCTATACTGAATATGTGTATGACAGGATGGGGATATATTATACTCATACATTAAATAAATGGAGAGTATATAGTGATGAATTGTGGGAAAATTGTGTAGTGATGAATTGTGGGAAAATTAAGTCAACTGGGTAAGGTAGGTGAATTTGGTTATAGTATACAGGTATTTGTAGCAATAGGGAGTTCTCATTATGTGTCTAAAGGTAGGTATTACCATGTATTTAGGCGCTCCTCAACATAAATGCTGTGACGGAGTCGACCGTATAGATGACATAGGTCAGTGTAGACATAAAATAAAATTTATTCATGAATACAAGGTGATGCATGGAATATAAATGCATACAGTCAAGACGTGCTGTAGATTCAAAAGGGATGAGAATTCACAGAATCAATTGGTAAATACTGGGTGAGGCAGAAAAATGGTATCTGCCATGAACATTAGACATATGCAATAGGTGAATTATATATATTGTGGATGAATCAAGGCATGAAACATAAAACAAATGACAGGTCTGGTGAGTTCTGATTGCAGCAGGAAATGTGACTCCTGTTTTTAAAATAAGCACTATCGTGCAATGTACAAATAAATGGTATTAATTGTACACTTGGTAGTAGGCAAAAAAGTACAGGATATCATACCCGGTGGGTGATGGGGAGCCAGCGGGTGTTGAATTGCAGGGTGCCCGGGTTGCCCTGCAAGGCTCCTTACGCTTTACCCAAAAGGAAATCAGATCCTGTGGAAAAAGTCCAGAGTCCTTGGAAGTGATTACAGGTGTAGCTTGCCGACGCGTTTCGAGATACTGGGTCTCTTCTTCAAGGCTGTAGCATACCTGTATTGCTGGGGGTCTTTTATAGCAGGCTCTGGGTATGAGGTGCACTTGCTAAAGCTTCCTCCTTGCCCCACTTCCGGTTTGGGGCGGAAGTGATGTCATCAGTACTTTAGATCTTCTTTTTAAGGAATCCTGGCATCTTTCTGTGCGGCCCAGGATAGTAATGTGTTGATTACCAGAGTAGGTGTCTTTATTGAAGGCTGTTGATGATGGTTATCATATCAATGTGTGGTTACGTTCGCCAAAACGGAAGTGCTCCAGCGGCCTTCTTGGTAGTGCACAAAAAAAAAAAAAAAAAAGATTTTTTTTTTTTTCTTTTTTTTTTTTTTCCTTCTTCCTTTCCTTTCTTTCTTCCTATGTCTCCTTTTTGAAAGCTGACATTTTGTAGGAATAGAATAATGTGTCCATATGTGTTATTGTTAGCTTGATTGGTGTTCTGTATTCCACTTGTAGATGACTTTTCTTGGTATGTGATGCCTCGTGAAAGGAAAGAATGTGAGATTAGTTAGAGGATGTATCAGGTGACATGAAGTGGGGATGGGATATAGGGGTATACAGGATGATCACAGAAACCATTTTATTTCGAAATCTGCATTTAAGCCTTTTGGTACAAGGGTTTGTAAATTGAATATACTTTTCATCTCTGTACGTTCCAGGTTTCTCTCAACATTTCTATCTCGCCAGGTGGGTTTTATCTGTTTGAGACCTGTGAAATATTTTATGTGATTGGCTGAACATTGATGGTGTGTACGAAAGTGATCAGACAGATTATGAGTCATGACCCCTTTCTTGATATTTCGGAGATGTTCTCCTAACCGAGTTTTGAGAGGTCTTGATGTTCTTCCAACATATCCTTTTTCGCAAGAACAGACAATCAGGTACACTACGTTGATGGAGTTGCTGGTAATAAAGTCTCTAATTTTTAATTTAGAGCCATTCATCTCTATTTCTGTGTATTTGGTGGTTGTGTCTTTGATTTGTCTACAGGCTATGCACATGCCACAGCGATGAAAGCCTTTTGTCCTGATTGGGTTAGGGGGTTTTACTTCCAATGCACTTCTGACGAGATGGTTTTTTAGGTTGGGTGCTTTCCTATAGGTGAACTGGGGTTTAGTGGGAATTATGGTCTTCAAGACAGGATCTTCTTGTAAAAGGTGCCAATGTTTTCTTATGATAGATTCTATTTTTTTGTGGTCTGAATCATATCCCGTAATGAATGACCATTGGAGTTTAGATTTTTTTGATTGTATATTTCTGGGTTGTTTGGTTTTCAGGAGATTGGATCTTTCTGTCTGTAATATGGTTGTGGCAGTGTCTTCGAGATCTTGTTTTTTGTAGCCCTTCTTTAAGAACTCTTTCTTCATTTCTTCTATTTGGAGTTGACACACATTGTTTTCACTGCAATTTCTTCTGATCCTGGTGAACTGTCCCTTAGGGACACCATTAAGCCAATTCTGGTGGTGTTCACTACTTTCCGGGATGTAGTTATACGTGTCTGTTGGTTTGTTGAAAGTCTTTGTGTGTATCGTATTCTCCTTGATGTATACAGACAAATCCAGAAAGTGTGTTTCGTTTTTGCTTTTATTGAATGTCAATATTATATTCTTGTTATTGTTGTTAATCTGTTTGCAGAAATCATCAAGAGTTTCTTCCGTTCCTCTCCAAATGAAGAGGATATCATCTATATAACGATTCCAAGTTATCACATTGTTACTAAAACATTCTTTTGTGTAGATATCGTTTTGCTCCCAGTACGCCATGAACAAATTCGCGTAACTGGGAGCGAAACGGGTACCCATGGCTGTACCCCGTTTCTGCAGATAATATTCACCATCGAAGAAGAAGAAGTTGTTTTCTAAAATGAATTGGATTGACTCTTTTATGAAAGCTTTCTTGTTTGTGTCATATTCTGTTTCGTTTAGGAACTCAGAGATGGCTTCTTCTCCTTGGGTGTGTTCAATGATGGTGTACAGGGATGTTACATCTGCAGTGACCAGGATCATTTCTTCTTCCCAGGAAACCCCTTGTAGTTTCCTAATTGTGTCCGAGGTGTCTTTGAGGTAAGATGGATTTATGACGACGAGAGGTTGTAGCAGGGAGTCTATGAAGGCGGAGAGGTTAGAGGTTAGGCTCCCAGTCCCTGCGATGATGGGCCTTCCAGGTGGTGACGTAATGCTTTTGTGAATTTTGGGCAGTACGTAGATGGTTGGAGTGACTGGTTCTACAATGTTGATGAAACCATACTCTTCTACGGTTATTGCACCTTTGTCCAAATGTCTTGTGATGAGTTTTTGGAAGTTGTTCCTAATGCGTAGTGAAGAATCAGTTTTTAGTTTTTGATAGGTAGTGGTGTCCGATAGTTGTCTCAGGACTTATATTTGTGTCTTCTTTTAGGGATTTCATCGCTTCTCTTTCTTTTCTATTCAGGTTCTGGGTATGTTGTTTGTGCTTTTTAATTGTTTTGAGGTCTTCAATAATCAATTTTTGGAAGGTTTCTATAAAGTTTCCTTTGATGTGAGCCGGATAAAAGGTCGATGTTTTTCTAAATGTAATGGGTCTTTCTTCTTCTGCCTCATTTACTACATGATTATTTGATAGGTCTTCATTTGGAGTGTTTAATTTTTTTGTTCAAAGAATTTTCTCAAAGAAATTTCCCTGATGTACTTTTGTACATCGATGAAGTTATCGAATTCGTCGTGTGATGTAGTAGGTGCAAATTTAAGTCCCTTTTTTTCTCTTTTTTTTCCCTTCTCATTATGTCCCCATTCATCTTTGAAGTAGGGGATGAGTAAAGGGTATTGAATTAATTCAGATTAGCAGCCTGTTGCAGCATAATTTTAAATTGTTGGATATTGTTCTTCTTAGTTTGTTGTTCTTCTGCCCCATATTAGGAAGGATAGGTACTGTTCCTTGTGATAAGACTACATAACCAGAGATTCATGAGTGGTCTCCCTCCTCATTACTGGTCTGGCCCAACCTTGCTTAGCTTCTAAGTTCGGAAGTAGTTGGGCATGTCTAGGGTGGTATGTATGTAGGGATTACATACAGTCCTAATCCTTCTCATTGGGGTTCATTCTCTCAGGAATTTGGAAAATTCAAAATCTATATTCAGACCTTTTGGTGCGAGGGTTTTAGCATATAGATCCAGCGAGTTTTTTCCTGGGACATGGATCTTAGATAATTGCCGCCTCCCATGCTGCTTTTACTTTCTTTATTGCTGTGAAGGTAAGGAGACTTGGATCCCGGTTGTGTTTTTTGCTGAAGTGAGCAGATACACTATGTGAATCCAATTTGTGTTTAACGTTCCTTATATGCTCTCCTATGCACAAGCTTAATTTTCTGGCTATTCTGCCTACATATTGCAGACTGCACGGGCAGGTGATTAACAGTGGCGTAACTAGGGTATTTGGAGCCCAGGGCAAATGTAAAAATGGAGCCCCCCCACCCTTTGTGCGCATACCGAAGGCACAAATTGGGCGTGGTCATTTAAAAATGGAGTGCGTCAACATGATACCCCATTCTCGTCACTCTGAACATTCCTTTCCATATGGACCTTAACCCCAGTAGTGCCTCTTATACAGTACCCCCAGTATACAATGTACCCAGTAGTAGTCCCTCTTATGCAGGCCACTAGTACTGTCCCTTATACAGTACCCCCAGTAGTGGTCCCCCTTATGCAGCCCCCCCATTAGTTTCCCTTATAAAGTGCCCCCAGTAGTGGTCCCCCTTATGCAGCCCCCCATTAGTTCCCCTTATACAGTGCCACCAGTAGTAGTCCTCCCTATGCAGTGCCCCCAGTAGTGGTACCCCCTATGCAGTGCCCTTTATATAGTGCTCCCAGTAGTAGTCCTCCCTACGCAGTGCCCCCAGTAGTGGTACCCCCTATGCAATGCCCTTTATATAGTGCTCCCAGTAGTAGTCCTCCCTATACAGTGCCCCCAGTAGTGGTCCCCCTTATGCAGGCCTCCAGTAGTGATCCCCCCTATCCAGTGCACCTTATACAGTGCCCCCTGTAGTGGTCCAGGTCCTCCCAATGTAGTGCCCCCAGTAGTGGTCCCCCCAGTGCAGTGCCCCTAGTAGTAAGCCCCTTATATAGTCCCCCATTAGTAGTCCCCTCTCCCAATGCAGTGCCCCAGTAGTAGTCCCCACCAGTAGAGGTCCCCCTCCCGATGCAGTGCCCACATTAATAGCCCCCCTAGTAGTGCCCCCAGTAGAGCCCCCAGTAGAGGTCTCCCCTCCAGATGCAGTGCCCCCAGTATTAGTAGTAGTAGTAGCCCCCCTCCGATTAGTGCAGACAAATACAAGTAAGAAAAAAAATAAAAAAAATACCCTTACCTGAATCCACGCTCCGACTCCGGCCACTGCTCCCGCCACATGTCAGTCCTCCCAGGCTGGTGCGCTGTGCATTATGGGAGAGACGTCATGACGTCTCTCCCATTACCTACTGCAGGAGCCGGAAGGCGGAGCTCATGAGACTCTGTCTGACTCTCATTGGCTGCTGCTTAACACACACATCGCCGACGCTGGGGCGATGTGTGTGTAAAAATGCACAGCCAGAGCCCGCCTCCCAACCTCCTCCTGGCGCTATTGGGTAAGCACTCAGGGGGAGGGAAGAGGCTCAGCTGTGCCGTACAGGACCGGCGCTGGGCGCGGGGAAGCCTATCGCCGATCCTGTGTATAATGTGTAGTGCTGACCACCAGGGCCGCCATCAGGGGGGGACTGCCAGTACTCCTGTACTGGGCCCGGACAGCTGAGGGGCCCGGCAGCCGGCAGAGTTAAGTAATTGTTAATTATTCACCCTCACAGGACAGCTGAGGTGCCGGAGAGTTCTATGAATGACTCATCACACAGGATGAGTCATTCATTAATCAACAGTCCAGCCAGCGCTAGCAGCACAGAGCTATAAGATGCTGGATTCCCCTGCGGATCTGTGATCCACGCTGGAGTCTGGAGGTCAGGTGTCAGCCCAGGAAGAATGCTGCAGAGACAGTCACAGAACAGTAAGTACAGTAGTACAGGGATCTCATTTCTTGTGTCTGCAGCTCTATGATCCCTCCCTACCACCTTGATGTCACTGTCTCCCTCCTCTGTCAGTTCTCTGCAAGGTCTGTATTTGCCTCTGCCTCCCACTCAACAAGACCTGTGTCATCCCTTTTTCCACTTCACATTGTGCCTTTGCCCCCTTCTACACCCCCATGTGTGTCTCTATCTGACACTGCCCATATGTGCCTAGACACTCCTTCCCTCCCTTCTGAGTGCCTCTGCCCCTCATCCACCCCCCTTGTGTGCCTCTGACCCCTGTCACTTGCTTTCTTCCTCTGCATCACATTCCTGGCCTGGCCAATTTGTGGCTCTCCGTCTGTTGTGAAACTACAAGTCCCAGCATACCCTCCCACAATCAGCTGGTAAAGCATGCTAGGACTTGTAGTTTCACAACAGCTGGAAAGTTGAAGGTTAGTCAGGACAGCATTATCCCATATTTCTCCCCATCCCATCTGTTCCCCAACCTTCTTCTCCTATCTGCCCTCAGCATTCACTTTCCTCTTATGTCACCTTTCTACCCCCTCATCTTCCACTTCTCCAATCTTTGTCTTTCCATTCTCATCTTATTAATGTACTACATAGAACCATGGTCATCGTCTGGCGAACAGAAGAGGCATGGATGAAGGGAAGTGCAACCAAGTTCAACGCCACATAATTAAATCTAAAGATAGCAGGTAAGTACAATTTTCATTGATTAGATCGCTCAGCACTTTACACTACACCTTTGCACCCTCAGAGCTTTGGGAGGAGGGGGCCCTGCATTATCTACTTGTACTGGGCCCCATGATTCCTGATGGCGGCCCTGCTGACCACACTCACTGTGGTCAGCACTACACTGGCTAACTACGACGGGCCAGTACCACGGCCATCAGCGCCCCTCCACGCTGCAGGTCCTACGGCACCCAGGGCACACACCCTACTTGACCCCCCTTAGTTACGCCACTGGTGATTAAATATATTACTCCTCTTGTGTCACAGGTCATCGTATCTTCAATTCTGAATGATGACGGGAAAATGGCTGTGGCGGCCATTTTCCAGATATTTTTACAGCACTGACACTGGCGTCGACGTGGGACTACGGAGAGGTGTAATATGGGTGCAAGGTGTGCGGTGTTGGCCCCCCTGGACCCAGGGGCCGCACACCCTGCACCCATTATAAATACACCCCTGTATGAGACTTCAGTACTTCACTCACTTTAAATTCCAAATTGCATAAATTAGCTGGGTTCAGATGGAATCGGTATGTAATACCGCCGGCCGCATGGCCGGCAGTTCAATTCCCGGCAGCGTCAGGCCGACAGTGGAACAGATCCCAGCAGCGGCAGCCCGACAGTGCTGGAAATCCTGATCGTCCCCAGGTAAGTACTAACTAACCTAACCTACCCCCCTAACCCTAACCCTCCCTTAGGGGTGCCTAAACCAAACCTCCCCCCAAGTGCCTAACCCTAATCCTCCCTCTAGTGCCTAAACCTAACCCCCTCTTCCCTGCTGCCTGAACCTAAGTCCCCTGGGGGGGTGCCTAACCCTAACCTGCCCTAGGGGTGCCTAACCCTAACCATACCTCCCCCTAGCCTAACCCTAACCTCCCGGGGGGGTGCCTAACCCTAAGACCCCCCCCGGGAGCCCTAAACCTAACTCCCCCCCTGCGACTGTCAGCTCGCGACGCACGGCATCCCTTCAATCGGGATGCCGGGCACCGGTCTCCCGGCATCGGTAAAATGAGCAACGTCTACATCTAGACGCCGGTCATTTCACCCTCGCCGGGATATGACAGTCGGGAAGCCGGCTGTCGGTATAATGTCAGACGGCTTTCCGATTGCATCCTGTCCAGATTAGAGTAGATTAGTGAGGGCTTCTACTCTAAGGCCAACCCAGGAATTCACAGACAGAGCGGCAAATTGATATGCCAATACACACTTAACAATCTGCCGCTCGATATGTCTGCATTGACATCACAACTAGACGGGAATTTAAATTTGCCCACCCATTTGAAATGTCAGTGTCGGCAAGTCCCTGCAGCCAGTGTACGGAAGGTCATTCACAGACATATCTTCTGAATACAACCGCTGATGCACTATGCAATATGCTGTTTGCCTGCTTATTGAATGACATAACGCATATTGTGTTACCAACTTAAGCCCACAGTTTAACGTGGACCACTGAACGACTGCAACCATAATTTGACCAGTTCAAATATAAAGACACGCTGTTACAACTGTAGCTGCATGCTGGGACTCCAGCTTGACTTTTGCTTTGCCTCCTTGGTTATGATGCTATGAACTCACAATCTAAAAAGATATATACTTCTATGCAGGTTGGACATAAGCTATTCAAATACTTAAAGTGTATGTATCACCTGCATTTATGATATTGGCAAAGTAGCTTATTCTATGGCATTTTTAGAAGTTTTGACTGCATACAATTAGCAGCAAGCAAAAAGCGATAGCATAAACAGTATATACTGTAAGTATATAGGCTATTTGACAAGGGGGTACCATAGCAAATATAAGAAAAACCAGGTTGGTTGGCTTTAAATGCCGATCATGGAAAAATCAGCAATTTTGCCAAATCGGAACCTATTATATATTTGCCCAAATTTATATTTTTTTCTTTTACATAATTAATCCTAATGTGCATTATTTCTGGCCTCAGTTCCTTTTTGACTTTCATAAAATAATTATAATTTGCTGAGGGTGTATTTTGTCTTTTTTTAATTTAAGGTATCATAAACATTTCTGCCTAATACTCTGTTCCAGAAATGAAAATCTTCATAAACAAGCTTCTTTCAACAGTGAATAAAATATTGAGCAACTGAGCCAAATACACACTTTATGTTCCTTGATACTTGTCCTGAAGACTCACAATTCACAGAGGAGAGCGAGTAGATTCTTCCAAACCTGCCGCTGTTTTAACCTTCAAGTTATAACTCAAACTAGACAAAACAAAGGAGACTAAGGTGGAAAATATTGTGGAATATGTAATTAAATATGTAAGAACATTTGGCAACGCAAAGCTCATATTCTTTGGAAATACAATAGTGGAAATATTGACTTTTTGGTAATGATGCAAGAGATAAACAGAAATTACTTCCCCATTAAGAAAGCATTGGAAGATAAGAGCATTTGTTTAAAAAAAAAAATACAAGTTTAATAATCATTTGGCTCTTAACTTGTCTCTGCTGTCATTTGTGACGGGCGTTTATTACTTGAAGAACATGGGTCATTGCCATATTTCTTAGGAACGTGCTGACAGAAATTATTAATTTAATGAAGTTAGTAAACATTACACAGAACTCGGAAGTCCTAGCAGTCAGAAATAATAAACATTATTTGCAACTGGTTCATTGTAGTTAGTGTTTTCAAGGGAATTCTAATAAACAATACGGTTTTGGCGAAATAGAGAGTATGGGGTAAATTTAATAAAGTGCGGTTTTACATAAGTTGGGATGTTGCCCACAGCAACTAATCAGATACTAGCGAACATTGGACGGTTGCTGCACTTTTGTAAAACCACACTTTAGTAAATTTACCCCTTAGGGCCGGATTTAACTATCCTCTTTATTTTACTGCACAAGGAAAGGGGTTGTAGCCTTGGATTTTTACACCTGGGACTATTCAATTACAAGCAGGGCCGTAGTGAGCCGGCTCGGGCCCCAGCAGCGTAGCCTAATCGTGGGAGGCATGGTCACGCCCCCTTAGACAGGAAAACTTTTTGCAGTGGCACTTTGCGCTGGGGAGGGGGGCGCCGATCAGTGTGATTGCTCCCCCACATAGGCAGAGGAGATTGCTGCTGCTGCTCAATGACAGCAGTCTCCCTGCTCCCACTGCAGCCCAGCACGCTGCTGAAAGGTAAGAGGAGGGGGATGGCAGCGGACCCGACCTCTCCAACAAGCCCGGGCTCGGGTAAATAGTACCCGCACTCCCCCTCTCGGCACCCATGATTACAAGCCCTTTTCCTCACGTGGCAAATCGGGTGGTAACGCGTGTTAACCCATAGGTTCAGATATACAGTGCCTTGCAAAAGTATTCACCCCCTTGGCTTTTTACCTTTTTTGTTACATTACAACCTGTAATTTATTTCTTTTTTTAATCTGAATTTTATGTGATGGATCTGCACAAAATAGTGTCATTTGGTGAAGTGAAATGAGAAAATTATATGTAAAAATTAATCTTTACAAATAAAATTCTGAAAATTGGCATGTGTATATGTAATCACCCCCTTTGCTATGAAGCCCCTCAAAAGTTCTGGTGCAACCAATTACCTTCAGAAGTCACATAATTAGTGAAATGAAGTCCACCTGTGTGAAATCTAAGTGTCACATGATCTGTCAGTATAAACACACCTTTTCTGAAAGGCCCCAGAAGCTGCAACACCACTAAGCAAGAGGCATCACACCATGAAGACCAAGGAGCTCTCCAAACAAGTCAGGGACAAAGTTGTTGAGAAGTACAATGCTGGGTTTGGTTATAAAAGAATATCCAAATCTTTGATGATCCCCCGGAGCACCATCAAATCCATCATGATCAAATGTAAAGAACATGGTACCACAACAAACCTGCCAAATGAGGGCTGCCCACCAAAACTCACAGACCGGGCAAGGAGAGCATTAATCAGAGAGGCAGCACAGAGACCAAAGGTAGCCCTGAAGGAGCTGCAGAGTTCCACAGCAGAGACTGGTGTATCTGTGCATGTGACCACAATAAGCCATACACTTCATAGAGCTGGGCTTTACAGAAGAGTGGCCAGAAAAAAGCCATTACTTAGTGATAAAAATAAGAAGACATGATTTGAGTTTGCCAAAAGGCATGTGGGCGACTCCCCAAATGTATGGAGGAAGGTGCTCTGGTCAGATGAGACTAAAATTTAAACTTTTCGGCCACCAAGGAAAACACTATGTCTGGCGCAAACCCAACACATCCCATCACCCCAAGAATACCATCCTCACAGTGAAACATGGTAGTGGCAGCATCATGCTGTGGGGATGTTTTTCAGCAGCAGGGACTGGGAAACTGATTTGAGTAGAGGAAAAGATGGATGGTGCTAAATACAGGGTTATTCTTGAGCAAAACCTGTTTCAGTCTGCCTGTGATTTGAGACTGGGACGGAGATTCACCTTCCAGCAGGACAATGAGTCGAAGCATACTGCTAAAGCAACACTCGAGTGGTTTAAGGGGAAACATATAAATGTGTTGGAATGGCCTAGTCAAAGCCCAGATCTCAATCCAATTGAGAATCTGTGGTCAGACTTGAAGATTGCTGTTCACAAGCGGAAACCATCCAACATGAAGGAGCTGGAGCAGTTTTGCCATGTGGAATGGGCAAAAATCCCAGGGGCAAGATGTGGCAAGCTCATAGAGACTTATCCAAAGCGACTTGCAGCTGTAATTGCTGCAAAAGGTGGCTCGACAAAGTACTGACTTTAGGGGGGTGAAAAGTTATGCACGCTGAAGTTTTCTGTTATGTTGTCCTAAATGTTGTTTGATTCATAATATAAAAAACTTCACAGTTTAAGGCATGTTCTGTGAATGAAATGATGCACACCTTCAAACAATCCATTTTAATTCCAGGTTGTGAGGCAACAAAACATGAAAAATTTAAATGGGGTGTGAGTTCTGTTGCAAGACGCTGTAAGTACCCGCAGGTTGCAATTGAAAAGCCCCAGGCACAGCATCACACCCAAAACCCACTTTGAGGTTAATTGAATTCAGCCCTTAATGTCAATTGAGGCTGTACAATCTCAGAAGTCACATAGGGATAGTGGCCACAAAATATACAGCTTTTAGTTAATGTATCTGTGTTTTGAATATGAGTAAGACTAGACTGAGAATATTGCAAATTTTTGTGGTGGGGTCCTGCAATCCCCTACATTTATGATATTTAGTTCATGTTTTAGTTCCTGAGAAGGCTCAGCGTATGTGAACATTTTGTTTAAATCGTAAGAAATTTACAATTTCCTAAGCAAGTCTATAAAGTTCAAACTCTCTTCAATTATTCCACCAAGGGAGAGAAAAAAAAATCCTGCCTCCAAAATCTATACACAAATTTTCTTTGCACCAATCTTGGCCTCTACATAAAAAAACCCCCCAAAACATTATGTTTCCTGAAAGCACAGAAGTGTTAGTAATGAGGAGAGACAAGCATCTCAGTAAGTGCGTTGAGAGGATAAGCTAGAGGCCAATACAGAGGATTTTGTATGATGAAACCATCATCAGCTCTTAGGGTGGGTACACATTAGAATATTGTGGGCAGCACAGACGGTGTAATGGTTAGCATTACTGCCTCACAGCACTGGCCCTAACTGTGTGGAGTTTGTATATTCTCCCTGTACTTGCATGGGTTTCCTCCGGGTGCTCCGGTTTCCTCCCACACTCCAAAAATATACTGGTAGGTTAATTGGGTCCCTACAAAAATAACCCAAGTGTGTATGTCTGTGGTAGGGAATATAGATTGTAAGCTCCACTGGGGCAGGGACTGATGTGAATGGCCAAATATTCTCTGTAAAGCGCTGCGGAACATGTGTGCGCTATACAAATACTGGTAATAAATAAATAAATGTCAGTGTCAGGGCGGCCCGCCCCCAAATGGCAGAAGGAACGCCTCCGTTTGCACAGCTACCCCCCCCTCTCCGCCTACAAAACGGGGCGAGCTGTCAATCAATATCGACAACCGCCTGTCTTGTAGTGAGCCCAGGGCTTGTGCATGCGCAGTGGGGGACCATCGACCCACTTGCGAGCGCTGTGCGCCCACTGTGAAATCTGCGTGATATGTCTTTCCAATTTGCCTGGAAACAACATATTGTGCTGATATCACTCTAGTGTGTACCCAGCCTTAGACAGCCAATCAATACTTGCAGTGAGCCAGGATTAAACAATCTCCTGTAGTCATGTGATTGGTAGTAAGCTGTGGGAGAACAATAGGTTGCTTGGGGGCATATTTATAAATTATCAGGTTTTAAGGTGGGTACACACCTGAAAGATATATCTGCAGATCGAGTGATCTGCCAAAATATCTTTAGATGATATGCCGCTGTATGTGTATGGGTGGTCTGCAGACATATCTGTCCATCGGCTGTACAGCACAGCCAATGCAATATGTCTGTGAACGACGCTGTTCACAGACATATCATCTGTACACACTGACCGACAGCCAGCAGATATATCAGTTGATCGGCCAATATATATCGGCCACAGTGTACCCAGCATTAGACCAGATAATTGTTATTTATTATCACCTCTATTCACGGCAATAAGAATTAACATTTACCTGGATGTATTAATATTCACATAAAGGGGTCCTTGCTATGTGCTAGGAGTAAAGCGATGACATTAGCAGTCACTTCACTCCTCTATCAGACCCCGCAGCACTACTGCGCATACGTGCTGTAATAACCACATGTGTACGACGGCTATTGCTGTTGAGGGCTCCGGAGGAACTCTTTCCCAGTAAGTTTTGCTGAATTTAGCTCATAGACTATAGTCACAACCCTCATCTTCAGCTGCCAGGGCCAAATTAATCAGACATCTTTGCAGCCCCCATGGGGAAATGGAGATATCTGCTGGTATCCAGATGGTAGATAGACAGTAACTAGATAGGCAGTAAATAGAAAGACACCAGTAGGTAGTCAGTGAATAGGTCGACAGGTACTTAAAATGACAGGGTCAAAGGTCACAGGTAAATGGTCTGCAGGTCAACAGGGTCAAAAGGTCAACAGGTAAATGGTCGGCAGGACAAAAGGTCAACAGGGTCAAAAGGTCAACATTGTGAAAACTTAAACACGGAAAAGGTTGACACATAATTTTTCATGATTTTTAGGGTTAGGGTTATTCATGTTAAGGTTAGGTTTAGGCACTTGGGTTGGGGTTAGGCTGCGGAAGGGGATGATTAGGGCTAGGCACTAGGAGGAAGTTTAGGGTTAGGCACCAGGGGGAGGGTTAGGGTTAAGCACTAGGGAGAGGATTAGGTAAGAAAAAAAACAATAAAAATATGTGTCGACCCTTTCTGTGGACCATTTGCACGTCTGCCTAAGTCCGTGTCGATCATATACCTGTCGACCTTTTAACCCTGTTGGCCTTTTGTCCAAGTTAACCATTCACTTTCTACCTTCTGGTGTCTATCTATTGATTGTCTATCTAGTTACTATCTATCTATCTATCTATCTATCTATCTATCTATCTATCTATCCATCCATCAATCCACACCCACATCTGCTGCAGACCCTCCTTCATACATTGGGGTGATACTTAATATTTGCGAAAATCCCCTGAAAAATTGGTGTTTTCGGGGGATATGATGCAAATATTGAATGATATATAGGCCCTTCCTTCACCAACAAATGATGTCTGCATAAATTCTGTTGGCACCAACGAGTAGTCTGCAAGTTGTATACTAGTGAATGCGGTTTGTTTAATCAGGGTCATAGGGAGGGGTATGCGAGCGGTGCAGTCACACAGGGCCCTAGGGATGGCACCATCGCTGCCCCCTAGCAGGGTGTCTGGAATGGCCCTCTACATTCAACTCAACATGGCCCCCAAAGTGTTATATTCTCTGTGTTGCTGATGGGCTCTCGGTTACTGGAATCTCAAAGAATACTTTGTATAAACTCTGAAAATTGTTAACAGTTTGAGTAAAAACTATTTAAACTCTATGTAGATTAGTGTGCATTGTTTTGGTTACTATTATATACAACATTTATATATTTAAACCCAATATATTTATTGTAACATAACCATTTCTACACACATGAAAATGTTTTACTTTCACAATTTAAATTGAACAAATTAAGCATTTTTCTACAGTTTATATTATCAACTGCTAAAAGTTATTGTATACATGAACAGCATATAGCCGTCATTTATGTTTAATACACTTGTCAATGCCATTTATTAAGCAATAAAAACTTATAATTCTAAAAACTATTTATTGAAGGAACAGAGAAGAAAACGGGTTGAAACAGACATTATGGCTTTTTAGATGCTAAATGTTTTACAATTACTTTTCTTTTTAATATACAGTAGAGTGCCAAACTTTTAAAATGTTTGTTCTGGACAAAAGCCGGTAAATTGAGGAATGGGGTGTTTTATACCAAAACAACATATTACACCAGTGTATATGTCTATTAAGCTGATGTCACTACTGAAGACTCAAGTGATGTCACCCATTTAACTCCAGGTTTATTTACATACTTTCTATGCTGCTCCAGCCAATCAGCTCCCAACTGTCAACTGTTAGAAAAATGACAGTTGGGAGCTGATTGGCTGGAGCACCATTTATCATACAAAGTGAAATTTATCACTCGTTTTGGTGATAAAACTCGTTACTAAATGGGAGCCTATATTTGGCTGACATAGATCTTCATGAAAATTTGTATACAAGTTCAGCCAAAAGAATATACAATATTAAATAATTCAGTGAGAGTACAGTATGGTTAAAAAGAAAAGTTTATTATCATCATGTTTATTTTTTCTAGTGAATACGTGTGTGAAGTGCATGTTATGCATGTCAGTTCTATGGACAAAATGGAGGGGCTGTCCATCCCAATTTGCATCGTTCCAGGTATTCAGACGATATAAACTAAGAGTAATATATTTGTAATGTGTATATATTGTTTTTATGATTATATTGCACATTTATATGTAATCTTTCATATATTATTTTTATCATTGTCAGAGCATGACATACATTGTTGCATTAAATCCAAAGTTTTTTACGTTTTGTCCTTGTCAACTGAACAAATCTGGGGCCGGATTCAATTTGAGGCGAAAAGCCGCGATCAGTGAAAAAGTTTTGCCTATTGCCGCTTTTTTCACTGTTTGTGTCTTATCTCCAAATTCCGGGACTAATTCGCCAAGCGGAAACTCAATGCACTAAAACAATGAATGGCAGGAGAAAAAAGTGCAAAATCTCTAGTTTGGGGTGCAAATGTGGGGAATTGATTCAGAACCCTTTGGACACCCCCACACCCCTCCCCAAAGGACAAATCTCCCCCCAAAAAATTACCTTTGAACCTTTGAACACCCCAAAAAAGAAAGACGTAATTTTTTGGGGAAAAATGAAAAAAGTCTCTTGGGGGGCTGTATGGATGGGGCAGGTATTTTTTGGATTGCAGGTGCATGCAGCAGGTGGATTTTTCCCATTTTTTAAAAGTGCCCTTTAGAGACACAAAAATATGCTAGCACCCATTTTCAAGTACCCCAAATTTGACTGGACTATTTATTTTCACCAAAAAATACTGTTTTCTATCATTCTTCACCACTTTTACAAATATGCATCTAGAAAGCATTTAACACAACTTAAGGACACAAAGTACGTTTATTAGGGCTAATATTACACAAGTGTAATGATTTCCAGTGTCAGTGCGTCTTATTTTGGGGTACAGACTAATTCCCCCAATCTATTCAGTACTTTTCGCCTGTTATGCATTCACCTATTTGCGTCTTTGCCTGTTCTGTAATTGAATAGGGTGAATCGCAGGGAGGCGCATGACGCAAGATTGCGTCTAAAACAGGCGAATGCAGCAAAAAGTGGAATAGGCAAAGAGTATCCGACTTTTTGCCTCTAAATGAATACGGGCCCTAGTCTTTTATAAAAGGAAGTATTGTTTGACCATGATAACCCTTTTGTAACTTGACCATGATATCCCTTAGCATGCTAGTACAGTCCGTGTTAGCTCTTTGAATGTTGGCATGTGCATTTTTAACAAAGAGCAAAGTGCATGCCAGCAAGTGCATATACAGTATATAACTGAATGTTTTGGGATCCTATGGTGGCAGCTTTAAGTGTGTATGGATGTGAAAGACCTACTTTGGGGATTGTTTCAGTGCCAGAATGCACGTACCTCCATCAATTATTAATTAATTAATATGGATCAAATTAACATAAATTATTGTCACTTATTCAATTTAAAAATAATATTGTTCCCTGAAAATTGATTAAATATTATATTGTCCACTTAACTAATTTTTTTTTACTTTTAATCATTAATTCGTGCCCAGAAATAAATTTGTTACACAATTGTACCTCATAAATATATTTATTTGTTTAGTCCCTTTAATTAAGTATTAATTAGTGACAATTTAATATTATTGTTTAATGTGCCTATGTGTCTCTGGTTGAACGGATAGCCCAAGCTGTATGCAATGTGAGTAATCTCGCTGGCCAGAGGCACTGCTATTGTTTAGCACTTTTTTTTATTTATTTTTTGCCATAATTGCCGGTGATTTGTGAACTTGCAGCTTATTACATCTGATAATGGGGGTGATTCAGTAGTGGACGGAATTGCAAAGCTGACGCAAGCAGATTTGCAATTCTGTTCTTGCAGTTATGTTAATGCAGCAGAAGGCGTCAAGGCTCCTGCATGTATTAATGATCCAACATAAGTCCATGGATGCAGCATTGGATCACCTGCATGATCCGCAGACCGGCCATCACAGAAGAGGGAAAGAGACAAGGAAATCTCCGTCAGCAGACCGAGATCCTGCCCTCTTTCTTCCCCCCAAATGGCGGTGCCACGCCTCCCTTTTCTGAAACAGAGGCCGTCGCCACCCCCAAACGGCAGCAGACTGTCAATCACTGACAGTCTGCTGCCACTCTGCATGCGAACATGTAGGACCCGCACTGCACATGCGCACTATGGGTCCGGCGCCTGTGCAGATTCTTGACCATTAGGAATCTGCATTTAGTAATGCACAAGCGATTTATGTTTTAAATAATTCTATGTTTGGTAGAATTCAAGAGCTGGCAAATTTGGGAAAACCCAAATGTTCATCATATGCCAAAACAGGCTCAAAACAAAAGGGAGAGGCACCAAAGGGAGAATTCATGTTTATGTCCACCACCTGAATACAGTGGAACTGTGATTGTCTGTATATCACATGTGATCTGGGTAATACACTGATTGCTGTTTGTGGAGTGTTCAGTAGAGGGCGCTGCATGAGAATCATGCACTGACACTGGAAATCATTACAGATGTGTAATATTAGCCCTAATAAACGTACTGTGTGTCCTTAAGTTGTGTTAAATGCTTTGTAGATGCATATTTGTAAAAGTGGTGAAGAATGATAGAAAATAGTATTTTTTGGTGAAAATAAATAGTCCAGTCAAATTTGGGGTACTTGAAAATGGGTGCTAGCATATTTTTGTGTCTCTAAAGGGCACTTTTAAAAAATGGGAAAAATCCACCTGCTGCATGCACCTGCAATGATAAAAACACCTGCCCCATCCATACAGCCCCCCAAGAAACCTATTTTGCTACTTTTTATCCTTGTCCCTCCACTTTTTCATTTTCACCCCAAAAATTACATGTCTTTTTTGGGGCGATCAAAGGTAATTTTTTTGGGCTGATTTGTCATTTGGGGGGGGGGTCCTTTTGCTCTTTTGGGTGCTCAGTCTCATTAATCTTACTACAGGTAAGTGAAATACATAAGCTATAATAACACTACATGCTGCACTATAAGTTATAAGTAAGGTTTTTCTGGCAAGGTTTATTTAAGCAAAGACAACAAGTAGTTTTACTGTATTTGTAAACTTTTTTGAAAAACTATAATTGTGTTATTGGTAGAATACTGAGACACTGTATTATTGTTTGAGCTTGGCATGTTTAAATAAGAACAGAGCTGTAACAGGGCTTTTCTGCACCCTGTGCTGGCCACGCCCCTTGAGGGCGCAGGGCGCTATGTTGACATCATGTTGTCATGATGTCAACATAGCCTCCAACATGACCCCTTCCATCAGGTACAATATGCTCTGCTCCTGGACAATCTTAATTTATGGTTGTGTCACCTGTGCTGAAACACCCTTCTCATCAATTAATCAGTTCAATACAGGTGACTGCAGATCATAAATTAGGTAGAAAGTCCAGGAGCAGAGCATTGTGCACCTGGTGGGAGGGGTCATGTTGAAGGGTCTGTGTCATGAAGAGGGGACGGGGCTGCCAGCACCGAGAATTACAACAATGCCCGGAGCATCCTCAGGTTGCTCCGGGGGGCTGTAAGAGCTGCAGTCTGCATGTCTAGACCTTCCAAAGGACATTCAGGGTGGCACTGCAGCAGTGATTCTGGCAGCAGGGTGCCGTGCTAGGCACCCTGCTAGCCAGATGAAGGGATAATAAGTAAAACACTCTCAGGTGTGCAGTCTGGTTGTCCCTCCCATTGGGATAGAGGAAACATGTGTAAAGTGCAAACAAAGTATAGGCTGGGTATGTTACTTTGCACTAGTATCATCTTATACAGCCATTATATAGGGTGCTTTATTTATTGTAGGGCAGTCACTAGGATGCTCTCTGTATTGTATGGAGGTCACCAGGATGTTCTTTGTATTGTTTCTCAGTCACTAGGATGAGCTCTATTTTGTATAACAGGAAAATCCTCAATGTTTTGGGTACAGGTAAGCAGAGGCAATATGATTTTCTGCTAGTAAATTAATTTTAGAGCCACCTACTGTTTGGGTTGGCCCCCTCTTACAGTTGATTTGGTCCCGTCTACATGAGGCCACTTTCATAATTTTTTCCAAAGCCTCTTTAAATTCTCGCTCCACCCTGCATTGGTCTAAAATTTCTGTAATACACTGGTTAAAATATTTCTCCTAGGAACCGACCACTATTCTATATTGAGAATTTACTTTTTTTTCTCAGCTGGTTGTGCGCTGTCTGACTCATTGATATAATAACTTCACTAAGTTTACTTTATGTATAGTGTGCGTATTTTCATGTTTGTAGGATGTCAGTATCATACTGCACAAGCTTTAATTAAAAAAGTACAGAAAACTATTTGTCAGCTTGACTGGTGCAAGATGGGGAAGTGCTTATGACAGTTCGAGCAAAACCAGCTCCATTTTGTTACTGCTCCATCTATTTGCATGACATATTTTATAAACAATAAAGAATAAGATTTTTTTTTCAGTGCTATTCACATTATAAAATACATATATTATAAAAAGTGTAATATACTGTTAACAGCTAAGGCTTTCTTAAAAAAAAAATAGAAGAAAAGCATGAAAATTAATCCTGATTATGTTTTGGACATGTCAGCATCATTTAAGAATTCACAGCAGACCAGACAGCAGTCCTGTGCAGTATCTGAGAGGATGAATAGCAGACCTCTTGTTTTATGTTAATTATGTTAATTGTATCCTGATTTATTTCCAGTAAACTATGCCTAACAGGTTTCCTGAGATGAAATTCTTGTCTTCATTTTCCCTTGATTTTAATTAATTAATTTTGTTTTAAAATCCTTTTAAGGTTACCTCATCTTTTTGTTAACTATTTGTACACTGTGGTATGTGCTAAAATATACAAACTTACCATCTTAAAGGGGACGTCTGCTCCAGTGACGTGCGGCTGCGGAGGCACTGGCTAGAATCAGAGCCAGATTTACAGATAATATATGAACCCGAGGGTTCATGTGGGCATTATACAAAGGTGCAGCGGTATATAGTGCTGGAAATTTGCTGTGTTTTGATCAGGGATGTGCAGAAAAGGTAGATAGGGGAGGCAGTGCCTCACCTGCCATACACTTTTTCCTCCAGAGTTTTGACTATAAAAATGATTAGAATAATTCAAAACTCTGGAGTATTCCTGAGTATGACAGGAAAGGCTCTGCCTCACCTGACCGCACATCACTGGTCTGCTCTGCTGTGGACTTTGCTGCTTTCCAGTGATCCTTGACAACCATGTCATAGTGCAGTAGTCAGCCCTGCTTTTTTTTATACTATGGAAATGTTTGTCAAGAACATTTTAGCTGCATCCCCTTTAATAATTGCTCTACAGAAATAACCTTCATATTTTTAGAGTATCACTCCCTCAAGTTATGAGTTTTGCTAGGATTATGGTTGCAAATGTTGTAGAGTTGGCTATGTTCCAGAAAATGGAAGAAACATAGGTGCATTAAAGATGGACTCAATGTGACTATTTCTTTGTTACGTTTTTAAAGTACAATGGGCCTGTGATCAGGATGTGCCTTTGTTCTCTCCATCTTCTGATATGAATCCAGTCTAATGGACATTGTAACACTAATCAGTGGATGTGATATGATTGCTTTTATTTAGAGATGTGTGCTGACCGCCGCATTTTGGTTTCATCTTCGTGTTCTGGTTTTGCAAAACCACCATCACGTGTTTTGGTTTTGTTTTTTTTTTTGGTTTAGATCTGTATTTTTTAAAACAACAAATACATTAAAAAAACACCTAAAATGTCGTCATGTTGACTTGTTGGCATGCAATCCAAAACCTGGGTTCGGTTTTTAAATCCGATTTCCGAACTGCGGAAAGATCCAAACCGGGAATCGGTTCGACTAGGTACAGATGTGTCCACATATATCTATCTTCCGTGTGCTACTCGCGCTACACATAATGAGGGAGCTCAATGTGACTCGGTAGCGCCGAGCGTCTTTACGTGCGACGTTTACCTTCAAGTGCATCTTAATCGCACAGCAGTGCAACTAGGTAGTACAAGCAGCTTCTGCTGATTAAAATGATATGCAGCATGCCTATGTTCTGTGTGTGACTGCAGGTGTACTGAACCTGCATACGAAACGCTACGTTACAGTGTTACAGCTGTTGACACTGTAACTTGGCATTTTGCATGCAGATACACCCGCAATTGCTCACAGAATATAGCCAGGCTGCATATCATTTTAATCAGCATACGTTGTTTGTGCTAACTATTCACATCGCTGTGTGAATAAGATGCATTTGAAGGTACAATGTTGCATGAAAAGACGCTCGGCGCTACTGAGTCACACCACGGCATGGCGTGACTAAAAGGGCTGTTTAGCGCCCAAGGAGACTAGATGTATGAGGACACATCTGTACACCAAAGTGATTCCGAACTCAGACTCCGTTCGACTCTGGACCCCTAAATTCGGATGTTGACGGTTCTCTGAGTTGACCCTCACATCTCTACTTTTAATGTGAAGTTGTGCAGCTGGCTTTAGTGCACTCAATTTTCCTGTTTTCTTTTTTGTGCTACAACTTGGAATCTTTCAGGCTGTTTTGGAGTTATTGGGGAAGATAAAGTATTATGTCAAATGCTTCTGGTAAAATCTATATAATGTAAGGGTAATTATAACAGTGAGCTGCTTGATCCAGCATTCTGTCTACTTACTTGGAGGCACATGAAATGTGCCATTATTTTTATAGCTTTACTTTTTACTATTGTATTGTATTATTTTTTTTATGTATAATTGATTGTGATTAAGTACAGCCATGGGCAAAAGTTCTGAGAATGACACAAGTATTGGCTTTCACAAAGTTTGCTGCTTCAGTGTTTTTAGACCTTTTTGTCAGATGTTACTCTGGTATACTGAAGTAAAATTAAGCATTTCATAAGTATCAAAGACTTTTATTGACACTTCTTTTTCAAGACCTCTGCAATTCGCCCTGGCATGCTGTCAATCAACTTGTGGGCCACACACTGACTGATGGCCACCCATTCTTGTCTAATCAATGCCTGGAGTTTGTCAGAATTTGTAGGTTTTTGTTTGTCCACCCGCCTCTTGAGGATTGACCATAAGTTCTCAATGGGATTAAAGTCTGGGGAGTTTCCTGGCCATGGACCCAAAATTTTGATGATTTGTTCCCCAATCCACTTAGTTATCACTTTTGCCTTATGGCAAGGTGCTATTTCATGCTGGAAAAGGCATTGATCATCACCAAACTGTTCTTGGATGTTTGGGAGAAGTTGCTCTTGAAGTTGTTTTGGTACCATTCTTAATTCATGGCTGAGTGAGCACGCTGCCTTGCATGAGAAGCAACCCCACACATGAATGGTCTCAGGATGCTTTACTATTGGCATGACACAGGATTGATGGTAGCGCTCACCTTTCCTTCTCCGGATGAGCGTTTTTCCAGATGCCCCAAACTATCTGAAAGGGGATTCATCAGAGAAAATAACTTTACCCCAGTCCTCAGCAATCCAATCCCTGTACCTTTTGCAGAATATCAGTCTGTCCCTGATGTTTTTCCTGGAGAGAAGTAGCTTATTTGCTGCCCTTCTTGACACCAGGCCATCCTCTAAAAGTCTTTGCCTCACTATTCATGCAGATGCACTCACATCTGTCTGCTGCCATTCTTGAGCAAGCTCTGCACCGATCCCGCAGCTGAATCAACTTTAGGAGACGGTCCTGGCGCTTGCTGGACGTTCTTGGGCACCCTTAAGCCTTCTTTACAACTATTGAACCTCTCTCCTTGAAGTTTTTGATGATCCGATAAATGGTTGATTTAGGTGCAATCTTACTAGCGGCAATATCCTTACCTGTGAAGACCTTTTTATGCAAAGCAATGATGATGGCACATATTTCCTTATAGGTAACCAAGGTTAACAGAGGAAGAACAATGATTTCAATCACCACCCTCATTTTAAAGCTTCCAGTCAGTTATTCTAACTCAATCAGCATGACAGAGTGATCTCCAGCCTTGTCCTCGTCAACACTCTCACATGTGTTAATGAGAGAATCACTGACATGATGTCAACTGGTCCTTTTGTGGCAGGGATGAAATGCAGTGGAAATTTTTTTTGGATTAAGTTCATTGTCATGGCAAAAAGGGACTTTGCAATTAATTGCAATTCATCTGAACACTCTTCATGACATTCCGGAATATATGCAATTGCCATCATGAAAACTGAAGCAGCAGACTTTGTGAAAACCAATTCTTGTGTCGTTCTCAAAACTTTTGTCCAAGGCTGTAGAGGAGAAGTGGAGAATGATGACACAGCGCTAAGTGAAATCTACTATATTCTCATTTTAACTCAGAATACAGGCAGATGCCCACATTTATTTCCGAGGCAACTCTGAATTAGGCCCATTGTGTCTAATTGGTGCAAATGGCATCCCATAGAAAGTATAGGAAGTATTGGATAAGTCACGAATTAGGGAGTATGGGGGAGATAAAAAAGGGAATCTGTATGGAGAGGGCATGGCTAAATGACACAAAAATACCTAATGACGTGAGAGCCTCACCTCACCCCCTGAGGTAGCCAGCTGCATCCTCTCTATGAGCTTCTCCCGGAGAGGGTATGGAAAATGTAGGCTAGTATGATTTTATCCCTACTGAAAATGCTGTGTTTAAACACAAGGTACATGACATATAGAGCTCCTTCAAAAAGAAATGTTCTAATCCTCCAATCATGATCATGAATCCATAAGCCATATTCTGAACCATATCAATAAATTATATTAATAAATTAATATCACAAAATGGATATGTGCTGGCATTTTTATAGTTTATAGTACAGTATACGTTAGTGTATCAATTTTCACGCTTTTGGCTAAGATCAAATGTAGTATATATTCTTATAGGAGTATGTTATAAGCAGATCTACAGTAGCATTATCCACTGACCAATTGTCCAGTTGCTGAAAGTTGGAGGTGCTGCATGTCCCCAATGATAGTCCATGTTACCAAAACAATTTAGGGATGTGCGCCGACCCTCGTGTTTTGGTTTTGGATCTGTATCTCCTTCAAGTTTTTGGATCTGGATTTGGTTTTACAAACATTTATTTCCAATCAATTTTGACCACCTCACAGCTCACAATATTGATTTCATCCAGTTTAGGCCAAAAGGTTGCATCGAGCTAGCTAGCTGACTAAGCTAAGCAACAGCAGTGGGCAGCACAAACATGTGACAGTTCAGCTTCCAACATGGCACAGAGTGGTACTGCAGTGGCAGACAGGGTGGCAGTTTCATAAACTATAAAATAAAAATGTCAGGAAGCAATGCCCCCAACAGCACATAATGCAAAGAAAAGAGCTGCAAGATGGAATTGTCCTTGGGCCCTTCCACCCACCCTTATGTTGTATATACTATACAGGACATGCACAGTTTAACATACCAATCACTTCAGCCACAGGAACTGCCAATTGTGGCTGAAGCGATTGGTTTGTTTGGGCCCCCACAAAACAAGCTACCAATGGGTAGCTGGCATTGCTGGCAATGATCTCTCTCCGTGCACAAACTGGCTTTAAAGAAGCAAGATGTTGTCACCATCATCATCCAATTCCTCACCCTCACCAGTGTGTACATCATATTCACACAATATTAAATCATCGCCACTGGAATCCACCATTACAGCCTCAGGTACATCTGTAATTTTTGGATGTAATTGGTGGTAAAGGTCTTCCTCGTGAAATATGTAGTTTATTTTGATGAACATCATCTTTTCCACATTTTGAGTAAGTAACCTCCTACATTTATCACTGATAAGGTTCCTGGCTGTGCTGAAAACTCTTTCTGAGTACACACAGGAGGATGTGCAGCTCAAGTAAAGCAAAGCCAGTTTGTGCAAGGGCCTCCAATTGCCTTTATTTCCTGCCAGTAGTGAAATGGACTGTCTGACATGCCTATTTGGACGCTATCATTAAAGTAGTCCTCAACCATTCTTGGAATGGTGACCGTATCAGATGGAGTCATGGTAGAGGTCTAGATGTCAATACTTGGTTGTGTTAACTCATCTGCATCACCAGTGGGTCTTTTTTGCTCTCACAATATTTGTGAGAGCAATACAAATCCAGCGGGGTAAGCCATTTTGCAATGACTTCCCTGAGTTTTGCCAGCATTATGCCTCTTAGTGAAACTGGTGAAACACAGAGTAGCCTGCTTTTGAATGAGCTGCTGTTTCTTAGATACTGCTGCTGCTGATGTGGTGCTGAAGGCAATACACTGATCCAGTGGGCTGTTACAGTTATTTAATATTGCATTTGCCCTTTTCCACTTGTCCACATATCTGTGGTTAAGTGGACAGTGGTACAACGGTATTCTGGAGGACACTAAGTTGTTTTTTAACGTCCCTGTACAGGCTGGGAATTGCTTTTCTAGTGAAGTGGAACCTAGATGGGATTTGGTAGCGGGGAAACAGGACCTCAATTAACTGTCTAAAACCCACTGCACTAATGGCAGATTTCAGACCCACATCTAATACCAGCATAGATGTTATGGCGTCAGTGATCTGCTGTGCAACTGGGTGACTGCTGTCATACTTGCTCCCCCTTGCAAAGGATTGTTTAACAGTCAATTGTTTTTCTGAACTACTACTAGTAGTCTTCCTGGTCCCCTTCTGGGATGAAAATCAGCAGCAGCAGGTGTAGTGCTCAATGATTCTTCTGAGGAATCCAGGAAAGGGGAGGACTGAATTAGACTTATTAAATTGTATGCAGGATAAGTTCCGATCATGATTGAGGATAGAGGATATTGTTGATGAAGGTGTTAGTGGTGGAGATGCCAGGTGTTTGGATCTAGTAGAGAGAAGGGAGTTAGCTGACACTGGACTGCGTGTTATTACTTTTTTCACCCAATTTTCTGAATTTTTTAAACACTTTGGATGGATGTGCTGTAGATAAAATAACAGGGAGGAGGTTTCTAGATAGTTACTGTCCCTACCTCTACTTACTCTGTCATGATAATGGGTACAGATGGCTTGACAATTGTTGTCCGGATTTGGGTAGAAATGATTCCACACATAAGAAATGGATTTTATTGTTTTATGCCCCGGCATGACAAAGGGGTTTTCCTTATTATAGGCAACAACTGTTTCCACTGGGGTCTGATTTACACAAACATCCTCATCAACAACATCCTCATCACCAGCATCCTCATCATGAACCTCCTTATTAGCGTCAGCTACACAAATTTCCTCCTCATCCTGGTGCACTTCCACAGAAGCATCCTTGATTTTTATGTCAGCATGTTCAATTGTGCTGCTCATCCCCACATTTGCAGAGGATGCACAAGTGGTGGAAGAAGGCTCCTCTTCTAGTACAATTCTGCAAAGGTCAGGCTCACGCATGACATTTTCTTTACCACTATAAAAGATTGCTTCTTTGATTTTAGATGCCCTGACTTAAGCCCTGTATGCCCTTGGGCATCGGCTTTAGTAGATGACATAGACGAACTAGTATCATCATGACTGGTGACACTGGCAGCAGCTTCAGTACTAGTATGTGGTTCCTGCTCTCCTCTCAACTGATCGTTCTCCATAACAACAAAGACAAACAAAGTGGTGAACAGCACATAAGACAATTTGTACCAATTTTAAATAGTACACTGTGGTATCAATGACATAATCACAATATTTTTTATGAATAATACACTGCGCTACCACTTACAGTGTCGCAATATTTTTTATAAATACACTGTGCTACAACTTAGCGTCACAATATTTTTTATGAATATTACACTGCGCTACCACTTAGTGTCACAATAGTCACAATATTTTTTATGAATACACTGTGCTACCACTTACAGTGTCACAATATTTTTTTATGAATATTACACTGCGCTAACACTTGCAGTGTCACAATACTTTTTTTTTCAACTTTTAGTTACTTTTTTTCTTACAGTCTGTGAACAGACAGCACACTGGATGGACAGCACACCCCTTGATGGACAGCACAGCACAATCCTGGATTAGCAATGAATGATAAATAACACAGCCCCCTGGACAGAGCACAGCACATCCTGCCTGGAATGGACAACACAGCCCAGCACAGCAAACCCCTGCACACCCTTGTATTGGACAACACATCCCCCCTTGGATGGAGCACAGCCTCACAGCCCAGGATTCAGCAAGCAAATGGCGCCAATCACCGCTCGGAGGAACTTATATACAATCCAAAACCCGCAAGAATCTGACAGCGGGATAATGATGTTTTGCCTTGTTTTGGGATTCGAGTCAGTAGGGAAAACTCTGATCCCGGCCTGGATCATGAAGTTCGGGTGGGTCCGGTTCTCTCTAATTAAATTACAATTGCTGTTCTGTAGAACTTTGCCACGATGCTCAGTTGTGCACATATCTGCTATATATCTGCTATATACAATAGCTGCAACATTCTAACTTTTCCTGTGCAATTCTATGGGGTACGAGGAAAATCTTGCAATGTTTGCTGGGCAAAGTGTGCCAATCTGGAATGGCACATCATGTACCTCACCTGTAATTGAATTGCCATCTATGTACAGTAATCCCGTTACCACTGTATATTCATACGCAGCGGTACTGCAAAAATATGCAAATGCCACAGCCCTCAGGACTTGCAAAGAAACACCCACCGGTGAAGTCTCTAATCCACCACTTACATACAAAGATGCACATCGGTTGCACCATCAAGCATCTAAACAACCCTATGACTGCTCAGACTGTCCGTCGGAAGTAAGCCACCAGAGCATATAATGCAACTGCGTACATAGACGCAGTCATTGGCAAAGACACGCCCATGAATGCTCAGGACATGCCTGCATTTTCTAGCCACCTTGTGTTACCTCCCATAAACTGTCCGTCACTCACTCTGCATGTAGATTTCCACTGCGACCGCCAACCATAATCAATCACAGCGCATGAGTAGAGCAACTCATGCGCAGTTAAAAAATATTGCTCAACTCTGTAAACATAGGCATTGCATCCACCTCTGAGTATAGTACGCCGCACATAGCCAGCACCGTAACTGGGTGTCCTGGCACCTTGTGCCTGCCACATCCCCTGAGCTAATGATGTCTTGCAAAGGGGCAGTGCCACCATTCCTGAGAATGACAGCAATGCCCAGAGCATCGTTCCAGGCACCCTGCTAGCCAGATCCAGGGACCGTGGGTGAGCGATGGTGCCTTCCACAGGGCTCTGCTCTCCCCTAGTTACGGCCTTGCACATAGCACTTACATTTTCCGCTGCACTGTTTATTTCTTTGCCATGGCCTTGTACCCAGGCAGGAAACATTTTTTGAATATATCCCTTTATGGCACCTATTTATTAATTTAGTAACACATAGCAATTACACTGTCACTTTTTATGTTGTTATTGTATACCATCCTCTTAAGGGAGGACTAAAGACTTTGATCCCCAAGAGAAGCCTTTGATTAAAGGGGCTAACCCAGGCCATGCAGACATGAAGGCCCTTGCCTACTAATTTCAGAGCCAGGGTCTAAAGGGATCCCACCTACTGTAGCTTCAGCAAAAGGGCCTTATAGCTCCATGGGATGGGGAAGAGATGAACCCTTTCCTGTGTAGTGAGTGCTTGCAGACACACATCTTGAATTCATTAAAAGAAAAATAAAACCTCAAACCCTTAGTTGCATGTAATGATGACTTTCACAGAGTTAATCGATTTTTATGCATCTAATGCTGGGCATGCACAATTATCAGGGCGATTTGCCCGTTATCAGCGGATCCCCCCGATTATTACACTGTGTGTGGGTGACCGAGGGTAAAACATCGTTTGGTTGGGCATGCTGGATTGTCCAGCATGCCTGCCCTATGCAATATTTTGTATGTTAAATGTTGGCCACATGGGGCAGTGTATACCCAGCCACGGCCCACTGACAGCCATTTCCCCTGTGCCTTCACAGAGAAGGAATGGGGAAATTTATTCTCCCTGGGGGTGGAGCGCAGATATAGGGGTCAATACACTGTGAGATATCTCACAGTGTATGCCTGCAATATCTGCAGGGTGACAGGCTGCCAGATAAAATATCTGTCATAAAAAGTGACACAATGTATGCATCCCATGGTGTGTACGCACAGAGGGCTTGATTCAGAGATGGACGCAAATGCCATCGCAGCTGTGATTTCTCAATTGCAAAAATATGCTAATGACACTCGCCATCCAGTGCTTAGAGACGCCCACTGAAAGCATCTCACATCCGCCGCTCACACACAAAACCGAAAACATGGAACGCAGATCAGGCGGTCATCAGTCTTCTGAGTAAGTCTAAGCTGCTACAGACACAGCGTGTCTCCTGACATGCAAAGAGCTCTTCTGCTGTGAGCAAGGATGCAGTGGCTATTTTATGGACACCCAAAAAACAGTGTTTAAACGGTCCGACACCTACCTTTAGTAGGTTTAAATGGTGCGTTCCTTGCAGGGAGTCAAATCTCTATTAACCCAAATCTGTGTCAATTGTGCTTGATGTGTATTCTCTACAGCACATTTATTAAGGGTAAAATATATTGACCCTCCTGTTCACTAAGCAGGGTGAAGCTCCGCCGTGAGCAATTAGTACATACCTAATAAATGTGGTTACTACAATGCACTCTGCATTACCAGTTTTTGAGAGTAAAATATATCTCTACTGCTGATTAATTTCATGCAATAGATTTTTTTCAGCAGGACTGTGGGCCTGATTCAGAGCCGGACGCTCTGAAAGAGCGCTAGCTCTGAATCAGGGCGTTGGTTCATTTTTTATGCGGCCTCCTGACACCCACAGCTAAGCGAGCGGCCAGATGATGGTCGCGATGGTCTCGACTATCGCGACCATCGGGGCTTGCGACGAGACCCTTGTGGTAGGGTCTCATTCCCGCAAGCCCCAGTGAGCTTTCGGCTCTATTAGAGCTGGAAGCTCACCCACTGACATCACTCGTGATGTCAGAGGGGCCGCCCCCAAACGGCAGGCGCTCCTTCGGGAACGCCTCCGTTTGGCCAGCCACCCCCCCCCCCTGCCCGACCTCCAAAACGGGATAGGCTGTCAATCAAAATTGACAGCTGCCCGCTTTGGTGCGAGACCCGTAGCAACGGAGCGCCCGTCGCTAGCCGGGTCACGCGCATGCGCATGTCGAAGCCTGCTCCAGCGTGCGCATGTGCAGTGGCCAAACATCGACCCGCTCGCGAGCGGGTCTGAATCAGGCCCTGTGTGCTATCCACTGAGTGAAAAAACTGTAGGGATTTGTTTTTCTATTTTTTGCTACATAAATAACAATTGTCTCTATGCCAGCTGTTGAGCTGCTGCATTGCAACATATTGATACTAATTATCTCTCTGATAGCAACTGTACTGCAAAATTTTGCTATATATTGGTGCAAAATAGATACAATGATATCTCCTATAACAGTATATATGCAGGATAAACCATCTGATAAAATACTCCTTCAAGTATACTAGAATCTATGTAGATATGTTTATCTGATATTTTTTCAAAATTAGTAGGAAGGTTTCTTTGGAATATTTTTTTCAATTACAAGGGATGTTTTTTGAATGATCAATAATAGATAAATTATTTATCTATAAATATAAATTTATTTACATTATATTTATCTATAAATATAATTATAATGTGTTGAATCTAACCACTTACAATAATCGCCTTTTGCCTGTATTTAACAAAAATTGGCAGTGAACTATATTGATTTCTATGTTTGTTTGTAATTATTGGCTGCATTTAAATATTATTGGAAGTTGTAGAACAACCTCTTCCCCCTCATATTCTAAAATCTTATAAAATAAAAGTTGTTTTAATTTATTCATACTACTTTAAGAGTGCCTCCAACAAAGTCTTCTTTTCTTTTCCTTCTCCTGAATGAATCCTATGTGTAAGCGTATTTGCAATTCAATAGCTGTGCGTGAGCAGTGCGGCTTACATGCATGCCCTATGGCAAACAATCGCTCAATTTTGCGTAAATGTTGTAATTGTGTCCACATCAGAATCAGGCCCAGAGGCACGGTTGCAATTAGGACAAGGAAAAACATTGGAAATGTGCTGGGTGCTCCTGGGTAGTGACTGGGAACTGGGTATTCAGGTGGATGAAAATGGTCCGTCTTCTGGGTTGTCGCGGGCGTGTCACTGAATTGATTGCATACCGAGACACATAATCACCCACACTGAGAGGCCGGTGGAGAATCTGCATCTAGCATGGGAATGGTGCAAATACTGATGTTGCGACCAATGGTTGTGTTATTAGACACACCAAGCATGTTTCACATGTAAAGATGCTCCAAATGGATGTCTTAGGTTTTGCACATTCAGATGCACACTTGTACAATAGGGAAGGGCTTGTAGCAGTATTTGCATAGTCACAGATGCAAGACTGGCAATACTGACATTTTGGCTGCCCCCTCCTCCATTGTGGTGGGTAATATGATGCGGAGATGTGGGCGGGAGCATGACTGCGCAATTGCGTCATTGTGGCCCTGTCTCCGCTATACAATGCAGAGATTACCAACATTGTCAAGCATGGGGAAAAGCCATGATAAATCGCTTCACCACTGTGGGGGCTGTGCAGGGGCGTCCAGGGGTATGTGGCCGGCTGGGAGACTTGCCCACTTATCCCGTGCCCCCTGGCCACTCCAGGAGTGTAGGCAAGTACGCACTTGCAGAGTACCACCGAGGATCAGGCTCTTTGTGTATTGTTTTTAGATTGCATATTTCCATTACAGACATATCTCCTGAGAAACAATGGAGTAATAGGATGGATGATAATCCTTACTGCTCACAGTAGGGAATGTGGACTAGTCCCACTCATCACTCAATATAGCTGGTTGTAGGTAGAATACTTATCTATAACGGTGCAGCACATTATGCATTTGATTACAGTACACAATGACATTACCATATGCAGACTATCAGTTTATTCTCAGCCACACTATGGGGTCTATTTACTAAGCTTTGTTAGGAGATAAAGTGAACAGTGATAAGGTACCAGCCAATCAGCTCCTAACTGAAGCTGTGTTTGAAAAATGGTAGTTGGGAGCTGATTGGCTGGTACCTTATCACCGTTCACTTTATCTCCTAACAAAGCTTAGTAAATAGACCCCTATAATAAGTAAATCAATGTATGGATGTTACATAATGCTCTTTCCTATTAGCACAACTTTGATTTTAACTTAGAGTTTCCAATAGTAGCAGTTAAACCAGGAAAAGAGAGGGACGTGTCACAACAGTTTCAGATAGCACTGTTTTTCCATTCATTAAGTTAAGGGATATATTTATTTCTAAAATAAATTTTAAACTAGAATTATGTGGATGTATTAAATGTAATCCTGGAAAGCATAATATTATTTTCTTGTAAATGGGATTACATTTTCCTCATCTTCCCCAATTCCAGCAATGACCCAAATAGTTAATTATTATTTATTAAAATTTTCCATAGCTCTCTCTCTATTTGTATTTGTAACACGTTACTCTTTACTACTTTACAGTATGTTTAATCACGTAACTACATCACATTATGTACAAATGATTCTACTACAGCTGTTATTCATCACAGTGACATAACAAAAGATGGGAAAAGTTCTAATGTATTTTTACCAGTCTTGGGAAGAGAGAGAGAACATTTGACTAATACACTGGTCACTCCATCTGTATAATTTATTGGGCATGGCAATGTGTATGATTAGGCTTCAGGTATAGCTCCCAGGTAACATCAGAAGTAAATATTTCAGCTGTGAGTTGAGACTGGAGGAGAATGTAAGATTGCTTATTACAGAAACAAGTTTAGCACCAAAACGAGTGATACATTTCACTGTTGATGATAAATGGTGCTCCAGCCAATCAGCTCCCAACTGTCATTTTTCTAACAGTTGGGAGCTGATTGGCTGGAGCAGCATTATCATACACAGTGAAATGTATCACTTGTTTTGGTGATAAAACTCGTTAGTAAATGGGGCCCTTAGATAGCTACAGGAAAACCTGATGTTTTATACTCTCTGAATGATCAGCCTTGTCCTCTTCAGCATTGTGTCTATGGGGCATTTTGCAGGAGAGGAATCTTCCAAACTCTCTAGCCTCCTACTTCCATCGCGGCCATTTCTACCAAGATAGCTACAGTATCAGATCACTGCCAACAGTTTCATTGTGTGTGATGGCAAAACCCGTCAGGTGATTAGTGGTAACATCACTATCGGCGATCATACAGCTTCATCTGTTACAAGAACAAGGGTGAACAGCATCTTTTCCACACAGCTGACTATAACCTGCCAGAGATTCTGGTCCCCATCCTCACCCAGCACCCCAGGCGGCCGCCCTGCTTGCCCGCCCCTATAACCACCACTGTGTGTTAATAAATGTACATATGTCTGTAGTAACTATACTGAACATATTATCCATTGCTGCTTATATTTGTCTTCACTGGGATAGCCTCTTATTGGAGCTGCAGTCCTGGGAAGAGATCCTAGATAAATAGCCTTGAAAAACATTCCTAGTTGACACTGTACATACATTATGTACTGTATGTATGTATGTATGTATATATGCAGGGCAATTTTTCAGCAGGAACAAGCAGGAACTCAGTTCCTGAATCTCTCATTAACTATGACGTAATATCCTGGGCCAAAATGTACTCTCCATAAGAAAAGTTTTATTCAAAAGGCCCCTTTCAGTGTCTTCTTTTCTAAATATATATATATATATATATATATATATATATATATATACATACATATATAGTAGGTATATATATACACACATATATAGTAGGTATATATATATTATATTAATATATAAAATAGTTGTTCTATAGATGCTCCCCCAGTAGCTCCACCCACAGTTCCTGTACCTATTTTTCCTGAAAAATAGCCCTGTATGTATATATATATATATATATATATATATATATACACATTTTCAGTTCCTGTTGGCAAGTTGACTTGTCTTAAGGAAAATCTCACAGCAGACGGAAACGTCAAGCTTCATGGATTGATGTGAATAAAAAACGGTTTTATTTTATCAGACACCTGGTGAGTGCACTCTTTTCTGGATATTTTTTCATTATCTGTGTGGAACTCCCACTGGGGGACACTGAGGAGCATCCCAGTTGCTGCATTTACTAAGTGCGAGTGCTGACCTTTTAGAAACTGATTATATATATATATATATATATGTGTGTGCGTATATATATATATATATATATATATATAAACAGAGTGAGGCGGTGGCACTCACAGGACTCAGGTCCCTGAGGAAAATTTCAAATTCAAGAGATTGAAACGTTGGTGTAAATTGACATAGTGGTAAAAGTCCTGTGAGTGCCGACGTCTCTTTCTGTTTTTCTACAATCCGTGAATAGTTTTCCTACCCGGGGGCACCAAGGCAAGTAAAATCATGTTTTATTATCAGTGAGTGCCGGTCTTTTGGATTGATATTGCTATATATATAGCAAGAGACAAACTGTGTCTAGTAGTTCAACATTTTAGTCTGGTGACTTTTATGAAGGACCCAGTGATACAAGCGAAGAGACATAGCTTATATAGCGGCATATCTTTACATTACAACCTAATGTGATGCTCCACATGGACTAATGGGTGCCAAGAGATGACATCATCAACGTGCACCTGCCGTGTGACACGTTATGTGCATCATGACATCTCATCGTCATGCCGCGTCACGAGTAAGACACCGGCTGACAGTTCCGCCCGCTGGTGTTCACAGCAGTGCCCCCTGTTGGCAAAAATAACATATATAACATAAACATAAATAAACAAATAAAGAAAAATGTAAAGAATCAAAAATGAAAAACACCAAAGATGACAGATATCATGATAGGGATAAAGGAGGCAATTACCAAAAAAATCTAAGTGAAAATAAAATGATAACAGACATATATGGGAATAAATAAAAACTAAAGGAGAAAAATGTCCAAAATTCTTATTGTGAAGAACAAAGAAAAAATTATACGTAAACATGACCCAAAAATAAATGGCCCAAAAATGTTCTAGAAAAAACAATCTAATGTAACATGTAAGCCTGATTAAACAAAATATGAATAATTATTTCCAACCAGCTCACTGAACCCAAAGCCAAGATCCTCATTCTTATATGGCAGGTAGGACCACCAAAACAAAGTAACATTGAATTACAGCACCTAGTCTTCCAAAGAGGCCTCCGAACAAAGTACTGGCCAGGCCCAAAACTACTTAGCTGCTACGATCAAATGAGATTGGGCATATCCAGTGTGGTAGAGCCATAGGTTATTCTTAGCAGGGGAGGACACCATACAATATATCCAGTCCAACTGATGTGAAAGGCTGTCAGCTTGCATGGAAAAAAAGAACAGAAAGATACAAAAAAATTTACAAAAAAATTACAAAAAATATAATATATAAATATACAAATATATGTCCAAAACCGTATGCCCATTCTGTTTGTGGTAAAGATGCTGGTGCAGGTCCAAAAAAAAACCTGATACATTTGTTCGGAAAAAATATATTTTAACACAAGAAAAGTGTATAATACTGCATGAAAAAGAAAAACAGGAAAAAAGTGTATAGTATGAAAAATAAAAACAGGAAAAATGTGGAAAAATATTGTGGGTCTATAGAAAGCAGACTACAGACAAAGGCCCTGATTCAGAGGCGCTCGCTATTTGCGAGCGCTCGCTCTGAATCAGGGCAGGCCGGTTATTTTTTTACCCCGGCCTCCAGGCCACTTGCTAAGCTGTGGGTGACCACCCACAGCTTTAGTGGGCGGCATGTCGATGGTCGCGATTATCGCTTATCGCGACCATCGGGCTTGCGACGAGACCATTGTGGTAGGGTCTCGTCCACCGCAAGCCCCAGTGAACTTCCTGCTCTAATAGAGCAGGAAGTTCACTACTGACATCACGTGTGATGTCAGTAGGGCCGCCCACAAGCGGAGGCGTTCCTCCGCCCCGGCTTGTAGCGAGCCCCAGAGCGAGTGATTTCTCACTTGCTCCGGGGCTCGCGCACATGCAGTGCACGCCCGGCCTTGTACCCGCTTGCGAGCACTATGCACTCGCGAGCAGGTCTGAATCAGGCCCAAAGTTTAATTCAGTCCAAACGGTGATACAGTGTTCATGTTGTAGATCTAGGATGCCTCTAATTGTAGTAATCTTCTATGACTTTGTAGATAAGTGATGCGGCTGCCAATTAATGTTTTTGCCAGATCCATTATGCAGGCGCTGTAGCTGTCTCTGCAGCCCCCCTCCTCGAAGAGGGTAGGAGCCACCACTGATCAGTGAAGTCACAAGGGGGGTGCAGGCCGCACACGGGTGTCACCCGCCAAGGGATGACACCAAGGTGCAGACTCCCCCTCAGTGACAGGAGCCGGGTGCTGCACTGTATAATTAAGTGCAGCACTCATCTCCTGACACTGTGGGGGAGCCGACTGGCACTGCACACAGGGCAGTCCGCACCTCTGGCACCCCCCTGCCCCCAGTAATGAGCACAATGATGGGACCACAAGGGTACGGCGCAAGACCACACATCCTTCCTGCGTGGTCACACCCCTGCACGCAAGGCCATGCCCCCTTATGCACAGCATAACTCGGGACACCGCGGGGAGGGGCGCCACTGCTGCTGATAACTACATTATCAGTGGTCGTACCAAGTCAGAGCTTTCACCTGCTGGGGATGCCAGAGCAAAAACACAACCTGCGCTAAAACATAGTTTATTTTCCAATATGATTTGAATATATTGTGGGTTCTTAGATATTGTCCAGAATCTATATGAAGTGCCCGCTGCCACTTCCAATATAGATCCAATAACTTGCTAAAGAAATAGCACAAAAGAGAGCAAGATAACATTAAAATAAATAAATAATATAGTTTAGATCAATTAACAACCATAAGCAGTAGGTTTATGACAAAATATATGCCTCCCTTCATCTCATCTGAGTGCCTGAGGCAATACCTGTAAAGCACACTGCAGAAGAAATTGTCTATATCCATTGGCCAGACCTATCAATACGGATGGAGCAGAAAGCCAGTCAATGATGCAAGACTCCAGACCAGTGGTTCCCAAACTGTGTAACGTGGCACCCTGAGGTGCCTCGGGACACTCTCAGGGGTGCCTCAGGTTGGTGGACCAGCACCATATCAAACTATTTATGGTCAATGTAAGAGGCAAAAACATAAAATATGTGGACAAGCAGAACGGCAACAATGTCCACCACCACATAACTGACCCTAAGGAAGACAGGTAAACACAATTTAATTAATATTTTTTTTCTGAATTTCTCAATAACAAACTTTTGGCCTAGCGGTGCCGTAAAAAAAGATGTTCATACTCTAGAGTGCCGTGATTCAAGAACCACTGCTTACGTGATTGCAGGACTCCAAAGTCTGCTTCCATTAGCTGCTGTCCTAGGTGCTGAGTACAGCTGCAGCACTTACAAAGAAATAAAAAACAGCTCCCAAGTCTTCTACTGTCTCAATGAAAGCAATTCAATTAGCGGTGATACAGTATGTGGTCACAATGTGTGTCTGTGTACATCATTGTTATTACACTACACCAACCTCACAGATTTTTCTGTGCACAGCTATGGGGTGTAATGAAAAATGTGTGATGTTGGTGGTCTCAAGGTGCCCAGAGAAACAATTAGGATGGCGGCACCTAATCTATCATCTCAAACGGAACTGATACATGTCTAGCTCTAGCTCACAAGCTAATATGGCTTCAAACAACTTTAATATATGCTTATTTATAACCAAAAGGCAGCAGAAAAGCTAATAATTATTGTATCTACATCATCTTATTAGGGGGATATGGATTTTAAAAATAATTTAAAATAAAATTGAGGTCCCTTTTATCTTAGGAAACCCTCAATCAGTGCATAAAACTATATGCCATTCAACATCATAGGCAGTGAAGATTCCCAAAGATTCCTTTTCTATTTTAGACTAAATATATCTTTACATTTCTCACTTGTAAAGGCAGTTTTGGGTTTCTGCAAAAAAAATGTAAATTGAGTTTTGACGAGCAACATATAACCAGCGAGTGAGTGAATAAAATAATTTATTTCTTCTACTAACCATAAAGTGTCTGTTATTTTGCTGACCTGACCACACATGAGGCTCACAGTGAAATATAGGAAGCAGAATCCATAAGCATTTGTAGAGTTCCGTACATGCCACAGAGTTTCCTATGACATAGGGATGGAAAACGAGGCTTAAGGTTTGCAGATTGTCTGCCCTCAGACCAGGTGTTCCCCACACAGAAATCCTAAACTCTGCAGATTTTCCATAGTAATACCAAACATTCTACTTCTGTCATATCTGAAAAATGTAAATGTAAATCTGTAGATGAGACAAAATAAAATCTTACCAGCTCTATGTTTTATGTTGGATTAAGATAATTGATTCTGAAAACCCTCCATGGCAGAAATGATCACAACATTGTTTAGTGTTACATGTGCTCTTGGCACGACTTCCCATATGGCATAATAGACCGTTTTAGGAATTAGCGGCATCAGCTAAAACTTACAAGTAAACGGTTCTGATTTTGCTCTTGTGGTGAGGATCTGCTTCACGCAGTATGACTGAATCATATAGCTGTATGTTTGATGGAACAGGAGGTAACATTACACAATTACATCACTCGCAGACAGAGCCGTAACTAGTTATTTTACTGCTCTGCCCCCTTGTACCACCAGTGGCAGACCTGCATGGTATTGCATCTTGGAGTGACATCTACATAAACCCAACCTAGCCATATTTGTAAAGCATTCTTATTTTTAACTTGCTGACTGAAAATGACAACATTAATATGGGTTTGCAGTAGGTAAAAATGAATGGATCAAAACATACTAGCCAACATTTGAATGGTCTACTCTGGGAGATCTCAAACGGGGAGCTTAAGGTGGTAAGTGTACTAAAAGGCATGGTGTCGTAAACTGCACTATCATGGCACTGTCACAATTTTCATCATCGAACCACCAAAACAACTAGTGGGGAAGTAGGCAGGATCTGGGACACTGGCCTACTCTCCTGGGAGTCTCCCGGACATTGGCAAGTATAGATTAAAACTGTGAAAAATTCAGTTTATGTTCATTTACTATATACACTAAATGTTTATTTACAAATGTTCAAAATTGCAGGTCAGCAGCATACTGTACATGCTTTTTGCTGTGGTCACAAAGCAGTTTTTGCATCATGGCACCTATTGTTATGGATTTGTAAGCCAATATGGTACCATCTGCTGAGCTGCGAAATTTGGTATGTTCTGGACAGGAAGGACGTGATTCATGTTAAGCAGATAAATGCACCTAGTTATTCCCTCATGTGCAGAACTGAGATAGTGTTTTGCGGGACAGGACTATTAAATAATATTCCAGTGATGCAGGAGGTACATTTTTGTATAGCTGGGAGCATTTAAACCTCCTCTTAGGCAGTGCGAACTGGTCTTGACCTATTCTTTCAGTGGACTCCCATTGGATTTTTCTACGCATTATATATACAGGAAAGTGAATTTCTAGGTGCATTTCAACAAATTTATTACAAAAAAAATAAATCAAAAACACAAAAGTACCATATAACCATTTACAAAGATGTAATAAAATGAATACAAAGGACAAATGTGACACATAAAATAAAGTTGTCCAAAAGTTCCCCTTACTTACATCATTTATATAAGACATGAATGGGGCTCAGAGCATTTTTGTAGGAAACTGGAAAGTTAAAATGAGAGGGGATAACCTAAAAGTGATAAGAAGTAAAGTTTTTACATTTGCTGGAATGGTTATTACCACATCGGCCCATTAGAGGCATCTCCCCAAAGGAGGAAATTGGGTATATAATATGTGCTGGGCACCTGTTTATGGCTGTAGTTAGTAAATTACCTTTTTATGACCTCAGCCAGTTCTTCTTGACTATTACTCATGTTTCTGCTCATTCATCAAGCTGAGTATAATGAACCTATCAGCAAATATTACTGTTACAGAGACCATCTGGTAAGAGAACATAATTATATTCTAAGTGACACCATATATATATTCCTCTAGCATAGACACACTAGTGTATACATTATCTTCAGCTGTAAGTAAGGTTTTTGTAATTTCATGGTAGAATAAATTCATAATAATGAAGTTTCCTTTTTGTCAGGAGTTTTGTAGGGACTAGAGATGTGTGTCGACCCCCGTTTTGGTTTTGGATCTGGATCTCCCCTGGTTTTGGATCTGGATTGGTTTTACAAAACCTCTCCTCCATGTTTTGGTTTTCGATTTTGGTTTTGAATCTGGATTTTTTCTTAAAAAATCATAAAAACAGCTAAAATCACATAAAATGGGCCTGTTTTTGTTCTTACAGTATTATTAACCTCAATAACATTTGTTTCCACTCGTTTCCAGTCAATTTTGACCACATCACAGCTCAAAATATTGATTTTTTTTTTATCTAGTTAAGGGCCAAAAGGTTGCATCCAGCTAGCTGACTCAAAACTCATTGATAAATACAGTTGAGGACTGTGCAAAGATGATGGTTGGGGTACCCCTTGAGGATTGAAGAATTGATAGTTGATAGATGGCGCAGCCACTGGCTGAAGTAAGAAGAGTTGATACTTGATAATTGGTGCAGCCAGTGGCTGAAGTTAGAAGAGTTGATACTTTATAATTGGTGCAGCCACTGGCTGAAGAAAGAAGAGTTGATACTTGATAATTGGTGCAGCCACTGGCTGAAGAATTGATAGTTGATAGTTAGTTGTTGATGCAGTCTCCGGGCTGAGTAGTAGTGGAATACAGAGCTATGATTAGGAAGGAACCAGTCATGCAAGTTGCGGCCGTTACAGCCTTGAGGGCTGGTGAGGAGTGACGACAGGTGGCCTTTGGGCCGTGAAGCAGGATGCGGCCTTTGGGCCATGTAGCAGCCTTGAGGGCTGAGAACCGTTGGCTGAATGTCACTGTTGTCTGACTTGTGCAGCTGGGTTGACACAACAAGCAGTAGTTGGTTCAGAATTTTCTTTATAAAAATTGAAAGGGGCATGCAGGAGATGCTGTCTGTGGGCCTCATTCAGACCCGCTCACAAGCGCTATGCGCTCGCAAGTGGGTTGATGGTGGGGCACTGCGCATGCACCGCGCGTGTGCAAACCCCGTTGCGAGTGAGAAATTCACTCGCTCCGGGGCTTGCTACAAACGGGGTGGCTGTCGATGTTGGTCAACGGGGAGGGTGGGGTGGCTGGGCAAACGGAGGCGTTCCTGCAGGAAAGCCTGCCGTTTGTGGGTGGCCCTACTGACATCACTCGTGATGTCAGTAGTGAGCTTCCTGCTCTATTAGAGCAGGAAGCTCACTGGGGCTTGCGGAAGATGAGATCCTACCACAAGGGTCTTGTCGCAAGCCCGATGGTCACGACCATAGCGACCATAGCTTAGCGAGCAGCCAGGAGGCCGGCTAACAAAAAAAAAGCGGCCACCCTCATTCAGAGCGAGCACTCGCTTTTTGCGAGCGGCTCTGAATGAGGTCCTGTGGCCATTACAATTTTTGGACATTTATAAACCATAACATTAAAAATGTCAGGCAGCAATGCCCCAAACAGCAAATAATGGAAAGGAAAAAGGTGCAAGTTGGAATTGTCCTTCTGCACTCCCACCCACTCTTATGTTGTATATATGAAACAGGACATTCACAGTTTAACAAACCAATCACTTCAGCGACAGGGACTGCCACGTGTAGCTGAAATTATTGGTTTGTTTGGACCCCCCACAAAACAAGCTGCCAATGCGCATTGGACATTCGTGGCAATGATCCCATACACAAACTGGCTTTACAATACATTAGATTAGATGTCATCAATGTCATCATCATCCCCATCAGTGTGTGCATCCTCCTCTTCTTCACACAATATTAATTTGTCCCCGCTGGAATCCACCATTACAGAAGCTTCTGTATTTTATGGACGTAAGTGCTGGTAAAGGTCTTCCTCGTGGAATTTGTACTTCATTTTGATGAACGTCATCTTTTACACATTTTGGGGAAGTAATCTCCTATGACGATCACTGACAAGGTTCCCGGCTGCGCTGAAAACTCTTTCAGAGTTACCAAAAATTAAATACAGCAAAGCCAGTTTGTGTAAGGGACTCCAAATTACCTCTTTTTCCTGCAGTAGTGAAATGGACTGTCTGACATGCCTATTTGGATGCTATCCCTAAAATAGTTATCCACCATTCTCTGAATGGTGACCGTATCAGACAAAGTTACGGTAGACATGTCACTCATTGTAGCCAGTTCTTTCAGACCCAACAAGATGTCATGATGTTTTGCTGACTGATCTGCATAACCATCAGCAGTGGGTCTCTTAGGAAAGTTTTGTTTTTTTCCCAGCAGCTGTAGAAAATGAAGGCGGAGATGCTGCCGTGTCACGTTCTGCTTGAGCTGACAATTTTTTCACCACCAGCTCTTTGCATCTTTTCAGATTTATGTCCATCAGAAAGAAAGACACAAGGTATGACTTAAACCTAGGATCAAGTATGGTCGCCAAAATATAGTGATCTGATTTCAAGAGATTGACGACCCTTGGATCCTGGCAAAGTGAATGAAGAGCTTGATCTACAAGTCCGACATACTTAGCAGAATCACTCAATTTCAGCTCCTCCTTCACTTTCTCCAGCTGCTTTAGCAAAAGTCTGATTAGGGGAATGACATGACTCAAGCTGGCAGTGTCTGAACTAACTTCACATGTGACAAGTTCAAAAGGTTGAGAACCTTGCACAACACAGAAATTATTATCCACTGTGCTTGACTAAGGTGCATTCCCACTCCTATCCCTATGTCATAGGTCGCAGTGTAGTCTTGGATGGCCTTTTTCTGCTCCTCCATCCGCTGAAGAATATAGAGGGTAGAATTCCACCTAGTTACTACCTCTTGCTTCAGCTGATGGCGGGGCAAATTCAACAGTTCTTGCTGGTGCTGCAATCTTCTACATGCAGTTGCTGAATGTCAAAAATGTCCAGAAATATTTTGGGCCACCGAGAGTATCTCCTGCATGCCCCTGTCATTTTAAAATAAAATGTTGTACCACCAAATTAATTGTGTGAGCAAAACATGGGATGTACAAAAGATAGATAATTACAGCGCTATAAGAACTGATAATTAACCAGATGAAGTGCAATCAAAGTTAAAATTCAATGATTTAATAGTAATAAATAATTAATAATAATTGAATATATATATATGCCAATAATAAACGCTACCCCTGCAAATGCGGTATACAAATGGAAAGATTTATAAATATAATATCTGGAACTCCTTAGGATGACAGTGGTAAGATATTCAATGTTCCAAATGGGTAAGTCTCTAACCAAACTCACGATAGTAGGGATCCGCAGTGAACTAGAGCGACATCATGCTCTGATGGTGTCCCTTGGAATGGTGAAACTTAACAATCCAAATGGTGATTTAAATGTGATGATATACGTCCATCTGTCCCTTGGAGATTGCCCAAACAAGTAAGTATGGTCCACGGAGTCCGTTCCAGGTAGATTTTCAGCAATAAAAACAGAAGATCCAGATACATCTAATCCGTTGTGCAACTGGGTTTTTGCTGTCATCCTTGTTTGCCAATGCAATGGATTTGTGTGATAGTCAATTGTTTGGTTGAACTTGAACTACTAAAAGTAGTCTTCTTCCTGGTCCCCTTCTGGGATGAAGATCCATTCATAGCAGCAGCAGCAGGCGTAACACTCAAGGATCCTTCTGAGGAACAACGAATAGGAGAGGATTCAGGGCCTGATTCAGAGCCGCACGCTATTTGCGCTCGCTCGTTCAGAAAAAGGGGCCGGCTATTTAAATTGAGCGCTCGCTCTTTGCGGTCTGTTGACGCATCTATGTCTGAGCGAGCAAACAAAACATGCGCTCGCTATTTTGTAAAGACGCCCCCTGGCCGCTCGCATACTACATCATCTCCGCTATTTATTAGATTAATCGAGTACATCGAAAGGCGTCTGAACTGCTTGCAGTGCTTGTGGTAGCATTTTCCTACCGCAATCATGCGAGCAGTTCAGGCTAAAAGACAACCAAGTGACGTGGTCGATGACGCTGCTTTGTTAATTATGCACACCCTTAAAACGCCCGTTTTGACCGTTTGGCACGCCTGCGTTCGGATCTCCACTCCCCGTTTTCAAGCACCTTCCCCTGTTACCACCCACAAACGCCTCATTCTGTCACTCAAATTAGCAGGCATTCGCTATTTTGCGAGCACACAATTTCCGACCGCAATGACTGGTTTGTGCATGCGTATTACAACCCATACGCATGCGCAGTTGTGCGAACATCGCTCGGAGCGAACGAGCAGCCGCTTATGAGCGGCTCTGAATCAGGCCCTCAGTCCTTATGATATTGGATGCAGGACTACTTCCGATCATGAATGAGGATGTTGATGATGATGTAGGTTTTGGTGGTGGAGATTGCAGGCGCTTGGATCCAGATAGAAGGGAGCAGCTAGGTGACACTGGACTGATTGTTGTTCGTTGTTTTTGTCCACAAAGTTTCTATACCCTTTCCAATTTGAAGAATGCGCTGCAAGTGACGTAACAGGGAGGAGGTTCCAAGATGGTTAAGGTCCTTACCTCTACTCACTGTTACATGGCAACGGTTACAAATGGCTTGGCAAAGGTTGTCTGGATTTAGGTGGAAATGATTCCACACATGAGATATGGATTTTTTGGTCCTTTGCCCAAGCATGGCAACAATGGGATTTTTCCCACCATGGGCAACAACTGTTGCCTGATTTACAGTTTTTACACAAACATCCTCGCAATCAACATCCTCATCATCCTTGCTGTTATCGCCAACTAAATAAATATCCTCCTCATCCTCCTCGTGCAATTCCACAGAAGCATCCTCGATTTCTACGTCGGCATGTTGACTTGTGCTGCTCATCCCCACATTTGCACACAAATGGTGGAAGGAGGATCCAAAAGGTCAGGCTCACACATGGCAACCGCGGACACACTTGGACTCTCCTCTGGGATTTGTGATTTTTCGTAGCACACAGTTGGTTCCAGTGTCTTACTCGTCTTAACAATTTAAATTTTTTTGGTACCTCTCCTACAAGCAGAGGGGCTTAAATAATCACTAGAACCACCAGTCATAAATAATAAAGGCCACTTCGTGTAGTGAATGGCATATTGCCAATTTTTTGTTTCTCTAAAGCTGACTTAGCTTTAGATTTTTTTTTCTTTAACAGGGTAAAAGTTGTTTGTTTTACCCTGACTTTTTGGCCTGACTTAAGCCCTGGTACATCAGCCTTCATAGATGATGTTGACGGCCTTGCATCGTCATCATGACTGCTGCCGGCAGCTACAAGACTGGTATGTGGATCCTGCTCTCCTGTCATGTGACTGTCCTCCATACTCACTGCGGTCTTACAGCAGTGTCACCAAGCAATTATAGTGCAGATAAGTTTCGGCTAACGCACACAACCAACCATACATACCAAAAAAATTTTTTATTTGAACACTGGTGGTGTACCAGGCTAACACGCACACACAAAAAATTGTTTTTATTTGAACACTGGTAGTGTGTGGCAGGCTAACACGCACACAAAAGAAATTGATTTTATTTGAACAGTGGTGGTGTGGCAGGCTAACAAGCACACACAAAAAATAGTTTTTATTTGAACACTGGTAGTGTGTGACAGGCTAACACGCACACAAAAAAAATGTTTTTATTTGAACACTGGTGGTGTGGCAGGCTAACACGCACACACAAAAAATAGTTTTTATTTGAACACTGGTAGTGTGCGGCAGGCTAACACACACACAAAAAAAATGTTTTTATTTGAACACTGGTGGTGTGGCAGGCTAACATGCACACACAAAAAATTGTTTTTATTTGGACAGTGGTAGTGTGTGGCAGGCTAACACGCACACAAAAATTTTTTTTTTATTTGAACACTGTTGGAGTGGCAGGCTAACATGCACACACAAAAAAAAATCTTTTATTTTTTTCACACTGGGGGTGAAGAGCACCCCTGAATGAGGCAGCAGCCCCTTGATAAATGAGACACAGGCAGCACAGAATTCCTGCGCACCTACGTTGCTGATAAGTGTGGCTAACAGACGAGCACATACACAGAAATAAAAATAAAATACTTTTTTTTTTTCACACTGGGGGTTAATAGCACCCCTGATGGACAGAGCACCCCCTGGACAACACAGCAGCACAGCCAATCCCTAACAGCCAGCCAGGCCCTTAGGAGTGAACAGGACAACAGCCAGCCAGATCCAGTATATAACTATATATGGATATTATGGACAAAAGCCAGCCCCTATGGAGTGGACAGGACAACAGCAAGCCAGCCTCAATATATAACTATATCTGGATTGGATATTATGGACAACAGCCAACCCCATGGAGTGGACAGGACAACAGCCAGCCCCGCCCCCTATGGACATAAGCAGCCAGCCCCTGACACAACAGTAACCTAGCCAGCCCCTATGCACATATGGACATAAGCAGCCAGCCCTTGACACAACAGTAGCCAACCCCTATGCACAGCAGAACATCACAGCACAGCTGCCAGCTCCCTCAGCACAGCTCCCAGCTCCCTCCCTCTTCATTCTCCACAACCAGAATGAAAAACGGCGGCGAGCGCGGGACCTTTTATACAATCCGACAGAGGGATGATGACGTTTTGCCTCATTTTCAGATCCCAGTCAGGCGGGATAACCCGAGCCGGTTTGTATCTGACTCAGATCCCCTAAGTTCAGGTGGGTTCTGATCTCTGAAATCCGAACCCGCTCATCTCTAGTAGGGACCACATGATTTTGGAGCTCATTGCAGTGGCAAACGCAGGAATTCAAGAGGGGGGTTTCCAAATGTTTGATTTTAGCGTGAGTGTGGCCAGTCTATGAAGAGGGTAGAATTAGCATTTAACCCGCTATAATATACATCATACAAAGTGTATTGTGTGTCATAATTCCAGCATATAGAGGACCAGCAATCACAGTAAGCCATTAGATGCGGCAGTAGGGCCATCCTGCCTGAGCTGAATGTTTTTATTTTAGATGTGGGCACCATTCCAGAGTATTAGAGCAAGTCCGGGAGTCTGGGGGAGCAGCAGAATAACCTAGCACTGCCCTGGACATATATGTACATATTGGGCTCTATAGCAGCATATCCCTAACAGTGAATGTTTACCAGATCTCCTAGTTGGTGCACAGGTTATTTATTACTGACTGATACATGTTAAAAGATCCACAGGTGGTGCTAATTATTTCATTTGTGATACTGAGAATAACATTCAGCACTAGTAAAATTCTATTACATTACTATTTCTATTGTGGGCTGGGGAGGGGGGGTTCCAGGCAGATGGAACCCCCCATGCGTTTGCCTATGCATTGGTCACTTTAGTGATGAACAGGCTTACTAACTCATCACTTTAATTAGTAGAACATAAATAATACAGTTTCGGTGGCAATTTGGAGGCGGTCGGTAAATTGAATTGTTCTACTTACACAGAACCTGCACAACATACATATGTTATAAATTTAAGCTACACTATGTAGACACAAGTGATTGGACACTTGCAGCAAATAGATCAATGAAATGTTATTGACGTCAGTACTTTGTAGGGCCACCACGTGCAGTAATTACTGCAGACACCCTTCTTGGCAAACTGTCCACAAGTTCCTGGACAACAGCAGGCGGTATGTTTTGCCATTCCGCCTTATGTACAGTGACCAACTATGACACTGAATAAGGGTCCGGATTGCTAATTCACACGAAATCGGCCAATTGTTGCGTTCTGCACATGCGTATGCATCGCAGTGCGCGAATTGGCCACTGCAATCAGGACTGTGATCGCAGTGACTACACAGACCCATCGCAGAGTGCTTGACAGGAAGTGTCGTTTGTGGCTGGTGATGGGGGGTGGTCTGAGAAACGCAGGCATGTCAGTGCGTTTGAATGCCGTTGCATGGGCGTGCATAAATTAGCCACTACGATGCTGTACGCAGCCTGAGGCCTCATAGTGTGCGATGAAGTTAGCAATTCCTGAGTAAGGTCAGAGCTTGTGCACCTGTGCATGAGACTGAGATGGTATTGATTCTACTGATTGTTTCGCAGTCTTGCTAAGCATTACGGATGTGTGTAAGGTAAAGTGGGCGTCTTTATGTTGTGCTGCGGCAATGGATTAGCATGCTATCGCAGTTGAACTGCGTGCGTAATCGCTATTGCATTTGCAGTTGCAATCCGTAATGAATCAGGCCCAAGGTCAAGTCGGCATAGAACACACCCGTCGCTCCAGTTCCTCCCAGAGGTTCTCAATGGGGTTAAGATCTGGACTCTGAAATGGCCAGTCCATCCGTGTTACCGAATTGTCTGTATACCAGTCCAGCGTCTCTCTGGAAACATGACAGGTGGCATTGTCTTCCTAATAAAAACATTATTTTTTTCCATAGAACTGCAAGTGCATGGGCCTCCCTAGGAAGTGTCCTTGTGGAAATTGCCACATTAGTGGCCATTTGGAACTTGTGTGCAATGGTATGCATTTTGCTTGTGCGGGAGTGCCCAATCAATTTTGTCTACATAGTGTATTAGATTGCAAATCACATAGCTAGGGTAAGACATGTCTGCATCCTAGTCCATCGGTCTATAGAACAGTCACTATGGTCCATATTCAATTTGGAGCGAAAAGTCCATTATGTCATTTTCGCCATTTTCACTTATCCCCATATTCAATTTCAAAGACTTTTCGCAGGTGCGAAAAGTCTTTGTAAAAAAACGGGGATAAGTTTTCACCACTGCTTAGGTGGCGATAAAAAGTGCAGAATTGGGTTTTTGGGGTGCGGAAATAAAACAAATAGCCTGCAGCCTTGGGAATGTTCCCTTAATGTAATCTGTGTCAAAACATTTTTTTAAAATTCCTCAGGACACCCCAAAAAAGGTATGTTCATTTTGGGTGGAAAAAAAAATGTATACGGCAGGTGTTTTCTAGAATGCGGGTGGTTGCGGCAGGTGCATTTTTGAAGAATTAAAAAAAATAATTTTAGGGACTTAAAAATATGCTTGCACCCATTTTCATGTACCCCAAATTTGATGGGATTAGTTATTTTTCCAAAAACAAAAGATGAATGCTATTCTTCACCACTTCTTCACAGGCGCATTTATGCACTTGCCGCGGCTATTTAAAAGCCCTGATTACCTTCAGCAGACCAAATCGGGGGTACCCATAGTGATCCCCCATGTCAGACCATCTTTTGGGGGGTGACAGTAAGATTTCCCCAAAACTGACAGGACTTTACGATACTTACCTTTCTGCCAGGACCTGTTTTCGCCGGATCCTAATTGAATACGGGGATAAGTGGGTACGCGCCCGATACTTTATCCCTGCAAAAATGGCTATGATGGAGAAAATGTTATGTACTCATGGTAAGCATTTAGCTGACTTATACTTACTGTGCAGAAAATGAATCCAATATAATCAAGATTCTTGAAAATGACATTAAAATGAAAGTAGATGTTCTTAACTTGACACCCAATCTGTGTTTGGTTTTCATCTTTAACTTTATTAGCCAGTTTTCTACTGAGGTCACTTCAAATTTGGCTTTAAATTTCCAGGATACCCTATGATCCTTACATGTACATGCTACATCACAGTCCCAATAATAGTATTACTGTAATTGACACAATGTTATTGCAATTCTTGCTTCTTACAGTATATTATGAATATTACAATATAAAATACAAGAGGCTTTTAGCCCTCCTCACAAATGGGTCTATGTATTAAAGGGAGATAACCACCAGAGTTAGGGCTTCTTCCTACCTAAACCATCTGCCGGGACTTTTTGCAGACGCCCAGGGGCATTTCATGAGAGGAGGGGGCCATGAGCAGTCTCCGTCACAGGCCCCCTCCTCTCTGTCTAGCGGCCGGCAGCGGACTGATAGACACTGGTTACTAGCATGTGCCCAGAGTCTATAGCACGTGCGCAGGTCACCGGTAAAATGGCTGCGGCAGCCATTTTCCGTGTACTGCGTATACGCAAAATGACGGGAGAATGGCAGTGGTTGCCATTTTTCAGGCGTTTTTACAGCGCTGACCCCGGCGCCGACGTGGGACTCCGTAGAGGTAAGTATAATATGGGTGCAAGGTGTGCGGTGCGGGCCCCCCCTGCACCCATTATAAATACGCCCGTCACCACCTCCCCCCTTACTGTATCCATGACTATCCACATAGCTTTTCACCTCAGAGTATCAAATTCTAACCCAGTTTAAAAGCCTTTACCCATATATATTGAAGTATGAACACTGTACATTGTTATTTTATTAAGTTTTTAGTACAAATTAGGCCGTGCGACTCGCTCAAACCAGGAACAGAAAATCCATTTGCAACCTAGTCATGGGACTTCAAGATCCAATCAGAATCCATCTAACACCAGAAGGCTTCGAAGCATTAAATGAGTCACTTGTTATCATTATCTGAGAAACTTAATGCTTATTTAAATACTTTAAACTTTAAAATGTTCATTCAATGGTAGTGTCTAATTCACTGGCTGATTCACCCTACAGTCCCATGTAATTATCTTAAAAAATTTATTTATTTTACTTTTGTTATTTTCCATAAAAGCAATTTCTTAACTTCTGTAAGAAGATTTTAAAAGCAGTCTGGTAACATTCTACCTGACATACATCAGCCCTTAAAAGGCTCGGAGTGAGACAACTTGTGGCTTTAGAATGATCTTACTTTCTAAATCTAGCTGGATCCAAATGGCTTTTCTGTCGCTTACTTATACTCCCCCTCAGCTCTGATAGCTGACAGCAATGCCATCAATCACAACATCTCTCAGACTTTGGATCAGCTATTTATAAAGTATGGGGAGAAAGCCATTTATCATGGCGGCAGCCTTGCCAGACACTCAACCTTTAAAATGTTTTACTGTTGTTTTGATCAAATCTTATTATTTTCCAGGCACTTACTTATCGCAAAATAGTTTGCCTGCTTGCTAATGAAGTGCCACAGTGTTCCTAGATAAATCGAGGACTTGATCATGTTTTAGGCTAAGTACCCTGTATTTCAAACTAAAGGTGTGAGATTAAACTACTCTAGGAGGTTATGGTGCTTATTTATAAAGTTTTACACTAAGTATTCCTTGTATGACACCAAAAAAAATTGCATACCTCATTGTACCACTTTAAAAAAGTATTGAAGGTTTTCCTTGTAAATCTAACATAAATATAAATGTAATATAACATATAAACATGAAATATCATAATGGAACAATTACAAATATAAATGTAATGCCCCGATATTTTGGTTGAGCAATTGGGGAACTTAACAGAGACTGATTATGTAGGTCTATAGAATTTACACCCCAGATAATTGCTATGTAGTGAAGGGGAACCTGAGGAGGACAGGTCAGGCCAAACGGAACCTCACCTCACCTCACCTCGCCTCAGGAATTGATAGCGGGTCCTGGCTGCCTGAAGTAGAGAGGCGTTACAGGGGGAACGAGTGCCCGGTTCAGCTCCCTGCTCCAACCAGAGTTTTACTTGTAATTGCGGTTCAGCCCTTGGCTTAGCTCTGGAGGTGGACCGGGTAAGAGCAGCCCAGCCACAGCTTACCCACAGTTATCTATATAAGCAGTCGCTTAAGGTGGGTACACAATAGACCAGTGGTTGTCAAATTCGGTCCTCAGGACCCCACACAGTGCACGTTTTCCAGGTCACCCAGCAGGTGCACAGGTGTATTCATTACTGGCTGACACATTTTAAAAGATCCACAGGTGGAGCTAATTATTTTGCTTGTGATTCTGTGAGGAGACCTGGAAAACATGACCTATTTGGGGTCCTGAGGACCGAGTTAGAGAACCTGTGCATTAGACGATCAGCAAACAACGCAATGGTCATCCCAATTTCCCTTGAACTCCTGGACAAACTATATAGTGCATACACACTTTGTAATCTTCCAAAAGACCAAACGATATATCGTGCATCATTTGGTCATTTTGAAAATCGTTGAGGAGATCCTCAGGTGAGCAGCTGTAGGACCGCCCTGAGGATGCGACAGTCGACACCACGGGAGCACGCATAGTGCGTCACACTTGATGCAGCACAGATGGTGTAATGGATAGCGTTACTACCTCACAGCACTGAGGTCATGGGTTCGGTTCCCACTACGGCCCTAACTGTGTGGAGTTTGTATATTCTCCCTGTGCTTGCGTGGGTTTCCTCCGGGTACTCCGGTTTCCTCCCACACTCCAAAAATATACTGGTAGGTTAATTGGCTCCCCATAAAATTGACCATAGTGTGTATGTTTGTGAGCATGTGGTAGGGAATATAGATTATAAGCTCCACTGGGGCAAGGATTGATGTGAATGGGAAGATATTCTCTGTACAGCGCTACGGAATATGTGTTCGCTATATAAATAACTGGTAAATAAATAAATAAATAAAATTATTTGAACGATTTGTCGTTCTGATCCGTTGGAGTCGGCCAAATCGTTCAAAATATCGTCTAATGTGTACCCAGCTTAAGTCCTCAGCTCTGCATCTTAGGGATTGACTGTACTAGTGACCAAGGGTTTAATTCAGCATTGCACGCAAGTGCAATGCTGAATGCAGATTCACAATTATCGGGAATCTGCTCGTGTGCAGGATTCCTTCTGCAAATGTGCAGAATGGGTCCTGAGTGATCGCGCATAGCCCCTTCTATGCCTCTGCCTGACTGACAGTATCCACATTTTATGGGCTCTGACATACAGTAATTTCCTCTGACCTCACACATCATGCATGCTGGGAGGTGTACTCTCCGGTACTGAAGGCATTGTTGAATGGCCTCACTCTCTCTGTGCTCCTTCTTCCCTGTCACTGATGTTGAAATCAAATAATTGTTAATGGTCATCGTGCAAATTATCTGAACGATTTAGTCGTCTATGGTCTGATGACGAATTGTCTGGACGCTGCTCTGTGTCAGCGCATTTCCGATGCACACAAATACAAGGTTTAGTGTGGAAAACAGGTTTGGTGTGTATGTCTGTGGGTGTTTGCATATGTTTTGAGAGACTCCACATGCTAATACAGTATGCCTGTAACAAATTAATTAAAATGTACACAGAGACTAGTATGCTCAAAAGAAGTGGTCTAAATGTAAAGTTGCAAATTACTGTCATGGATCTGCGAGTCATTGGCAGTTGTGTGCCTATTGTCTGGTGCTGTTTTGGTTCATAGGAACTGACATCTACATCCTAATTAAGTGAAGAATAGCCTGTCCCAGGCTACGAGACTATGTGGCACCTACAAGCAGCTGTGGGTCTCTCTCCCCCCCTGTTTAGAAATAAAACTTCCATTTACACCTTAGAATTGGTCCATGCAATGCTTGGATGTTAAAATATGTTAGAAATGGATAATATATATTAATCCATCACAAATACCCTAAATTACATAACACACACATACACTTATAGGCATATACACATTAAGTAAAACATATAAATATACAAGACGCACAGCGCACAGTTGCGATGTTTATCAAAGCACAAAACACATAAACGCACCACACATATTAGCGAAACTACGCAATATTCTCACACTTACACATAAGAAAAATTATAAAAAGGTTCCCTAAGAATTAAGGTTAATAGACCATGTTTGGTACCATTCTAAAACTCTGTTTATTTGCAGTTTTCCAGTTCTATTGGCAAGGAGATCGCAGCAGGCATTCGCAAGATATGAATTATAGGTTAGAATGTATCTCTGTATGTAGTTTTTCTTTATTAGTTCTTCAGGAGGGAAACCTACACAAAGAAACAGTTGGAAAGCTGATCCATAGCTCTGATGACACCATGTGAACTAACCAATGAACAGAATGACAATGAGCAAGAACCAATGAAATCATGCCAGCTCGTCTCTATTGTTGTATATGTGATCTGTGTGGTATATAGGCTATGGCTCTGTGAACTGTAAGGGAGTCATATTCCCTTACAAAATGACTGCAGGCTTCAGGATTGATGGCTGAGTACTGGATTCCAGAGCGCTAGCATTTATATCGGTTTGTACCTTCTATATTTACTTGCTTCTGTGCACTAATTGTTTTAGATCAACATTGTTTTACATCGTATTATCCTTTATGTGAATAATATTAATTTTGTGTTTTGGAACCACAGTTGGGCTGGAAAGCAATTATTTATTGTGCGACAGGTTACGCTAAAATAACGACATTTGGGGTATAAAGGTTTATTAGGAATTCATACTGATCTGCAAGGTTTCAGGCCTCCTAGACAGGTAAACACTGGGTCTCAGGGTCACACACTCTAAGAACAGTGGGGTAGATGTATGTAGCAGTGAAAAGAGTGGAGAAGTTGCCTATAACAACCAATCCGCTTTGAGGTTGCATTTATCAAGTACATTCTATAAAATAATAGGTAGAAGTTGATTGGTAGTAGGGCTGTACAAATCCCAGTTGCCATGATGACTTGGAATTGCACCCTTGTGATTGGAACATATTTATTTATATTGTTGCTTTTACTTCCTTTCAGCAAAGGTAGTGACCAGTGTCACTTAGTGTATTGTCCCTATAGTGCAGCTCTGGTTACATCAATAACTAGCAAGCATGTTATGATGCTGTTTCTTTGGAAGTATTATAGCTGGGAACCTGGTAATTGTTCTTAGACAGTATACAGTGTTAGTAGAGGAGAAAGAACAGTTATACAGCTACTGGCAGGTAAAATTCTGTGGATACAGGTCACCTGTAGTCAGAGGCGTGCCCGGTGCGGCATTTATCTACTCCACGTGCAAACCTTAGGGGACCTCACACAAAAGGGGACATGGCCTCATGGTTGCAATGTCACGCCCCCTGATGCGCCTTTTTTTGGGTGTGACCACGTGTCATGCTCCTATCCTCATGTTGTAAGGGCTTGCCCAGTGCTCCCGCGATTAGGCCACACCTCCTTCACCTGGGCCCTCTCTATGCCCCTGGGTGTCAGACTCTCGGATGGTGTCACATGGTGCGGCCTGCACCCCCCTAGCTGTAGTGATGGGATGGAATATGGGCACAGGTTAGAGAAATATGTGATGTTTAGAATCTGGGTTAATTATGTGTTGCCCGATGTTAAGTATGACGCCGTTTTACCTGCCATTATACATAACTACCTCTAAAGAACGTCTCACAGTAAATACCGCAGTAGCAGACACTTTTTAAACACGTACACTGCAACTTTTATGTAGTAAAATACAGTAAGTGTTTAGCTCAAAACCTGCAACAGTATATACCATAGGAGACAATAATCGCTACCATGGCTGCATTTTCAGTTAGTTTTTATTTGCTTCGGTGAAACAGTCTTTTTAAAAATGTAACACTTTGTGGTCTCTGATGCAATGGTAGGAAACCCCATCCATAACATGTTTATTCAGTCAGGGTGTTACTTTAAACTTATTAAAATGTGGGATGTTTGACCCATCAGTGCTCAATATTGAATAATAAAGGAAAAAAGAAAAGCAACAAAAACATAGCAGCAGTGGTAGAAATATCTGGTGTCTGGTCGGTAAACAGGAAGACTATGGAAACTGAACGGGAAAGATGAAACTTGCAGATATTAAGCGTTGATACAAGGCCTGGAACAAAGGTAGCACTCTGGTCTTTGTGAGATAACATCTGCTTCTAGTTTTCTGCCCCACTTCTGCCAATTTGCTAATTGTGCGTCATACAATACATAGTTATAGATGTAGCTGTTTTATTCGTTAGGAGACCTCAATCTGACCACACATGTTGGAGGATTCATATGTACCACTCTCCAAGCTGTTCCAGATGTCAGCCTTCCGCTAAGATCTGATAGCGAGCTAGCAATGTGCCCTGTTTACACAAGCTTATCACACCTTACAAGACTGCACACACTGCCGCCAGAGGTGGTTTAGTCCTGTACTTGCCATATTCTTCATAGAACTATTATATACAGAAATATTTCTCAGTAATAGTCAGAAAAATGCTAATATTCCAATATCTGAGCCAAGGTGACAAAAAAAACTCAAAGAAGCAGCAGATCTGAATCCTGATTTCATGTCAAGTGTTCACTTGGTTATTCTCAGCGGTAATAAAAGGCAATTTGGGAAAATTGTTTTTCCCCTTATGTAGCATAAAAGCTGTTTACGAAATCCCACCTGCAGTTTTGGCAAATTGGTATTAAAATGAAGTTATTGTTCCAAAACCACTGCTAAAATATTATTGCAATTTATTAAGTCATAAATATCTTGTGACAAATGAAACAAATTCAAGTCAAAACTGATTACCTTAACACAGAGGTTCCTAAACTCCGCCATTACAGTCCAGATTTTAAGGATATAGGGCCTGATTCAGACCCACTCGCGAGCGGCTGTCCGCTCGCAAGTGGGTCGATGTTAAGGACTGAGCATGCGCACGACGGAGGGAGCTCCGTCGTGCGCATGCGCCAGACGCGACGAGCGAAGGAAAGTCCTTCGCTCGTTGTGTCCGATCAAAGGGGGCGTGCTGTCAATGTTGATTGACAGCACGCCCCCTTTGGTGGGGGCGTGCCGGGGGCGTGCCTCCCTGACGGGGGCGTTCCCACGGGAACGCCTCCCGTCAGAAGCCGGCCCACTGACATCACTAGTGATGTCAGTGGGAGCGATTTTGGCTCTGATAGAGCCAAAATCACTCCGGAGCTTGCGGTTGAAAACCTCAACCGCAGGCTCCGGCTCGCAATTTCGATGGTCGCGATGGTCTCGAACATCGCGGCCATCACAATGCACGCTCGTATAGCCTGTGGGTGGTGACCCACAGCTATACGAGCGTCCAGGAGGACGCTCCATGAAAATGGAGCCCGGCCCTCATTCAGAGCGTGCGCTCTGCTCAGAGTGTATGGCTCTGAATGAGGGCCATAATGTATATCTGCTATATGCCAGAAGAGAGTCATAGTATATATTTAGCACTCATTACTAGAACTGTTCTTGTACATTAGGGAAAACAAATTGGTTATAAAACAGATTATTACACCAGCACTTTAAGTGATTGGAAAGGCTGCTACTGAGAGGTGTCCCCTGACTAGTTTGTCCCCTGGTGGCAATTGTGTTATTTTAAAGAAAATATTTAGTGTTTACGTTTCTGTATGTCAGTTTCATATCATAATTTATATTCAGTGAGCATTGTGCCTTTTACAACATTAAATTACTTTTTAATAATGGTCTGTATATGTTTTCTGAAAAGATAAGAGTGATATTTATTACGCTATTATTTTACAGGGAATTGTTTGCTTACAGTATATCTGATTAAATTGTATAGTGATTGCTTCGAAGTCATGGAGTAATTGAAGACTTAAAAAGAGTGTCAGCTTCGAACTAAGGGCCTGATTCAGAGCCGCACGCTAGATGCGGTCGTTCGCTCCCAGCGTATGCAATTCCAGTGCACGCCCAGCAAGGCAGACGATCTCACGGCAAGGCATTAGCACTCCCACTATGTCTTGGCGTGCGATCACTTTGTGTATGCAGACGCCAACCAGTCATTCATAAGACGCCCACTTGCGCACGTCATCTCCTGGAAGTGCGTGAAAACATTTGTACAACAAGCACCATCGGATGTGCTCGCAGCGCTTGAGGTTGACTATACCTTGCCACAAGCACTGCGAGCACTTCAGTGTATAATTCAACCAGGTGACGTGTACTATGAAGCTGCCTTTTAATTATGCACGCCTCCGAAACAGCGTTAAGATTCTCAGGCACGCCTGCGTTCGCACCTCCACTCCCCCGTTTACAATGTCCAGCCCGTTACCACCCAAAAACGACTTGACCTGTCACTCATTCAGCTGGGCTGTCTATGCTAGGCGAGCGAGTACTTCCCGATCGCTCACACTAGTTCAAGCACGCGCACTGCGATACATACTAATGCACACATTGCAAAACATTGCACGCTACGAGCGATCGCTTGCTAGCGAACAGGTCTGAACAGGTCTGAATCCGGCCCTAAATCAAATGCTGGGTACACATTTGTTGATATATCATTTGTTCTATCGACGTATAATATTGCTGGTTATTGACGTAGTGCATTGCTGGTTATGTACACCCGACATGTCTGTGAACGACGTCGATCACAGATATATCAGGTCAGCCCTGCAGCATAGTTGATGCCAATATAACTGAATGATATATCGGTGCACAGAGCCGTAGCTAGACATTTTGGTGCCCTGTGCGAGAGAGAGCATTGGTGCCGCCCCCAACTGCCGGAGTTTCAAGTATAAAGGCAGCTCTGTGCGGTGGCACCGACCGCACCACCCTAGCTACAGCCCTGACTCTTGGCTTTTTGTAATATATATATATAAGAATTCTACACATAGATTAACAGATCAACAATAATAATTAAATCTCACATAATATGGAGCTGCAGCCGCATGGCCGCCGGTTCAAATCCCGACAGCGAGAGCCCGACAAGGGTGAAGATCCCGATCGTCCCTAAGGTAAGTATCGCTAACCTAATTCCCCCCTTCCAACCCTAACCCTCCCTTAGGGGTGCCTAACCCTAACCTTCCCCCCAAGTGCCTAAACCTAACCCCCCCTTTCCCGCAGCCTAAACCTAAGTCCCCCGGGGGGTGCCTAGCCCTAACCTCCCCTGGGGGTGCCTAACCCTAACCCCCCCTTCCCCTAGCCTAAATCTAACCCTCCTGGGGGGTGCCTAACCCTAATCCCCCCCCTGCAGCTGTCCGCGCCTGGCTTACCTTTGTTCGGTGTGCCGTGCGTCGGTCTTCCGGCGTATGGTTAATGACAGGCATCGAATTTTAGACGCCTGTCATTAGTACCACGCCAGGATTAGAAAGTCTGGAAGCCGGCGGTCGGCATTTAGACTGTCGGCTTCCAAACTACATCCCATTATGGGCACTATGAAAATCATTTCAATAGCTATATTATGGATGAACTGGGTATGATTTGTATTTCAGTGGCCATTAGATTGGTGAGAGCTGCAGCTACATATTATGTGATATCTTTTTATTATTGTTGCTCTTTTAATCTATGTATAGAATTACATTTTAATATTAAATGGTGTTACAAAAATCCAACGTTTCGGAGCTCTGTGGCCCCTTTGTCAAGGTTCAGAAAGGGGCTTTTTGTTTTTCCTGGATCTACATCTATTCTGAGGGCCCCGGAGCAGGCTGATACTTCAGAGGAGTGCCGGTCCGTTCAATCTGTATATATATATATATATATATATATATATATATATACACACTGTATACATAAATATATATATATATATATATATATATATACACACACACATACAGTATATATATATATATATAATATATATATATATATATATATACTGTATGTGTGTGTGTATATATATATATATATATATATATATATATATATATTTATGTATACAGTGTATATATATATATATATATATATATATATATACAGATTGAACGGACCGGCACTCCTCTGTATATATTATATATATATATATATATATACATATATATAAGTGAATGTGATCGGCGACACTTGGGTCAAAAAAATTTAGGTCACACTAGCATTGGCATTGAATCAACGTTTCAACGCTTTAATTGCGCCTTCATCAGGAAACAGCATCAACTTTGATATATATATATACATTTTATCTGAATACATAATCAGCAGAACCCAGCCTTCACTGTCACTCACAGACAGTGACACACTGACTAGGAGTGGCAATGGCTGGGGCAGGCTTCTGACCACTGCTCTTGGATACCGCCCGCCCGCCCATCTCTAAAACACTGGACCGGACCTCACCTGGCAGTCTGTCATCCAGTGTCCGACTCCCCACACAGCACCGCGCGCTCCCTGCCAGCCTGACCCGCCCGACCGCACAGCAGCAGGCAGCTCCTCAGTGAACTCCGGGAGCCTTGGGCGGGTAGACGTCACGTAATGATGTCCGTTCCATCCCAGTAGGTTCCCGGGACTCGGGAGGCGGAGACTCAGATTGAGTCACGCTGTGACAAAAGGAGGGGGAGGCTGCGGCTCTCTGTAAACAAACAGTGCTTGGCGCCGCGGCCGTGCAGCAGCGGCTGTCCAGCTCTAACAGATAGATGAGGTGGTGGGTGGCCGGTGTTCTGCCCTCAGCACTGTTCCGCTCTATGCGGTGGCACCGACCGCACCATCCTAGCTACGGCCCTGTCGGTGCATCTGCATGTGTGTACGGTCAACCCGCTGACACTTGCTAAGGGACCGCTGACACTGACATTTCATCTGGGCAGTCAAATTGGGATGCCCGCCAATTGTGATGTCAGCCAAGACATATCGAGCAGTCGATTGGTAAATGTGTATAGCTTACCAATCAGCCGCTCTGACGGCGAAACGTTCTGCTGACCAATCCATTGTCTCACCAGCATTAGTGGTGGCAGCATTTGGTGTTTAATAATAAATAATACATTTGAGATACATTGGTATAGGGGAAATTAGGGGTCTATTTATCAAGCAGTGAAAAGCGTGGAGAAGTGAACCAGTGGAGAAGTTGCCCATAGCAACCAATAAGCTTTGTAGTATTTATAAAGTACAATCTATAAAATAATAGGTACGTAGGAGCTGATTGGTTGCTTTGGGCAACTTCTCCACGCTTTTCACTGCTTGATAAATAGGCCCCTTAGCAACTTATAGCAGAACCAGGTGCTTTACTTTTGTATTTTTTAACCCTTTCATACTAGGGGTGTGCACCGGCCACTTTTCGTGTTTTGTGTTTTGGTTTTGGATCTGGATCTTTCTTCATGTTTTGGATCTGGATTGGTTTTGCCAAAACCACCGTTCCGGGTTTTGGGTTCTGGGTTTTGTGTTTTGGATCTGTATTTTTTTGGAAAAAAGCATAAAAACAGCTAAAATCACAGAATGTGGGGCTTTTTTTGTTATTACCCTCAATAACATTAATTTCCACTCATTTCCAGTCTATTCTGAACACCTTACACCTCACAATATTGTTTTTAGGCCAAAAGGTTGCACCGAGGTAGCTGGATGACTATGCTAAGCGACACAAGTGGGCGGCACAAACACGTAGTCCATCTAGGAGTGGCACTGCAGTGGCAGACAGGATGGCAGTTTGAAAAACTAGGCTCCAAAGAGTACATACTGCAAAGAAAAAAGAGAGGTGCAAGATGGAATTGTCCTTGGGCCCTCCCACCCACCCTTATTTTGAATAAACAGGACATGCACACTTTAACAAACCAATCATTTCAGCGCCAGGGTCTGCCACATGACTGAAATGATTGGTTCATTTGGTCCCCCACAATACAAGCTGGCAATTTATCTGTCCCTGCACAAACTGGCTCTACAGAGGCAAGATGTAGTCCTCATCCTCCTCATCCACCGATTCCTCACCCTCTTCAGTGTTGTCCTCGGAATAGGTATGAAATACCGCTGGCCGATTCCCGGCAGCGCCTGGCCGACAAAAGCAGAGTTCCCAGCAGAAGAAACCCGACAGCGCTGGAAATCCCGATCGTCGATAGGTAAGTACTTACTAACCTAACCCTCCTTAGGGGTGCCTAACCCTAACCTCCCCCCCAAGTGCCTAACCCTAATCCCCCCTCTAAGTGCCTATCCCTAACCCCCCCTTCCCCGCTGCCTAAACCCGTCCCCCAGGGGGTGCCTAACCCTAAGTCCCTCCCGGGGGGGTGCCTAACCCTAACCCTCCCAGGGGGGTGCCTAACCCTAAGTCCCCCCCGGGTGCCCCCCCCGGGAGCTGTCCGCTCGCGGCGCCCGGCATCCCTTCAATCAGGATGCCGGGCGCCTGTCTCCCGGCGTCGGGAAAATGTCAGGCGTCTACATCTAGACGCCCGGCATTTCACCCTCGCCGAGATATGACAGTCGGGAAGCCGGCTGTCGGTATTAAGGCAGTCGGGTTCCTGATTGCATACCTTGTCCTCATCCTCACAGAGTATTAATTTGTCCCTGCTGGAATCCACCACCACAGGTCCCTCTGTACTTTCCGGAGGCTGGTCTTTCCTGGAAGAATTGATCATTCATTTTGATGAACATCATCTTCTCCACATATTGTGGAAGCAACCTCCTACGCCTTTCGCTGACAAGGTTCCCGGCTGCACTAAAAACTCTTTCAGAGTACACACTGGAGGGGGGGGGCAACTTAGGTAATATAGAGTCAGTTTGTACAGGGGCCTCCAATTGCCTCTTTTTCCTGCCAGTACAGGTATGGACTGTCTGACATACCTACTTGGATGCTGTCACATGTGAAATCCTCCACCATTCTGTCAATGGTGACAGTATCATATGCAGTGACAGTAGACATGTCAGAAATTGTTGGCAGGTCCTTCAGTTCAGACCAGATGTCCAAACTTGGTCCTGCCTGCCCTGCATCACCGCCAGCGGGTTGCTTAGGATATTTAAGTTGTTTCCTGGCAGCCCCAGTTGCGGGAGAAAATGAAGAAGGAGCTGTTGACGTGTCACGTTCCGCTTCAGCTGACAGTGTTTTCACCAGCAGGTCTTTACACCTCTGCAGGCTTGTATCCACTGGAAAGAGAGACACCACGTAGGCTTTAAACCCAGGATTGAGCATGGTGGCCAAAATGTAGTGGTCTGATTTCAACAGATTGACCACTCTCGAATCCTGGCAAAGCGAATGAGGGGCTTCATCCACAAGGCCCACATACCGAGTGGAATCGCTCCGTCTTAGCTCCTCCTTCACTTTCTCCAGCTGCTTCTGCAAAAGCCTGATGAGGAGAATGACCTGACTGGCAGTGTCTAACTGACTTCACATGTGGCAAGTTCAAAGGGCTGGAGAACCTTGCACAACACGGAAATCATTCTCCACTGTGCTTGAGTCACGTACATACTCTTCCTTTGCCTATGTCATAGGTGGATGTATTGGCTTGAATGGCCTTTTGCTGCTCCTCCAACCTCTGAAGCATATAGAGGGTTGAGTTCCCCCGCATCACAACCTCTTGCTTCAGGTGATGACAAGGTAGGTTCAAGAGTGTTTGCTGGCGCTCAAGTCTTCAGCACGAAGGCTGAATGGTGAAAGTGGTTAGAAATTTTTCAGGCCACCCAAAGAGTCTCCTGCATGCCCTTGTCATTTTTCAGAAAATTCTGCACCACCAAATTTATTGTGTGAGCAAAACATGGAACGTGCTGGAATTTGTCCAGATGTAATGCCAGCACAATATTGGTGGCGTTGTCAGATATCACAAATCCCCAGGAAAGTCTACAGTAGGCGTAGCAATGCAGGATCCTCCGGAGGAATCCCGGATAGGAGAGTCAGTCATGCCAGTGACATGGCCTGCAGGACTACTTCCGATCCTGACTGAGAAGGAAATTGACGAGGAGGGAGTTGACGGTGTGGTTTGCAGGCACTTGGATACCACAGAACAAAGGGATTTAGGTGTCCCTGGACTGCTTACGGCCTTAGCCACAGTTTCTGAACTTGACAGTAACTTTTTATGAATGCGCTGCAGGTGACGTATAAGAGAGGATGTTGCTAGGTGGTTAATGTCCCTACTCCTACTTATTTCACCTTTACATATGGTACATATGGCAAGTCAGTTGTTGTCCGGATTTGGATAGAAATATTTCCAGACCAAAGACGAGGAATGTTTGGTCTTCTGCCCAGGCATGACCGTGATGGGCTTTTTCATCCCACGGACAACAACTTTCTCCCCCGATGCTTGATTTAAACAAACCACATCACAATCAGAAACCTCCTCGTCAACTTCCTCCTCAGCGTCAGCTACACCAATATCCTCATCCTTTTGTACTTCAACCAGTGACATCTTCAATTTGAATATCAGCAACTGGACTGTGGGTGCTCATTCCAGCACTTGCAGAGGGCGTGCAATTGGTGGAAGGAGCCACCTCTTCCCGTCCAGTGTTGGGAAGGTCAGGCATCGCAACCGCCGCCACACTTGGACTCTCCTTGGGAATTTGTGATATCTTCTCAGAATTAGAACGCACAGTTCTTTGCTGTGCTTTTGCCAGCTTAACTCTTTTCATTTTTCTGGGAGGATGAGGGCTTCCATCATCATGTGAAGCTGAACCACTAGTCATGAACATAGGGAAGGACCTTAGCCGTTCCGTGCCACTCCATGTCGTAAATGGCTTATTGGCAAGTTTACGTTTCTCCTCAGACAATTTCAATTTATTTCTTAAGGTCATTTTCCTGATCTTTGGCTTTTTGGATTTTACATGCCCTCTACTATGACATTGGGCATCAGCCTTGGCAGACGACGTTGATGGCATTTCATCGTCTATGTCATGACTAGTGGCAGCAGCTTCAGCACTAGGAGGAAATAGTTCTTGATCTTTCCCTATTTTATCCTCCAAATTTTTGTCCTCCATTTATGTGATATTGATACATGCGGCTAAGGCTCACAGACACACAGGAAAAAAACACTTGATTTATTTGGGCACTTGGGGTTACACCGCCCTTCAACAGACCAGCCGGCCCTAGACTTATGGCACAGGTGCATGCTTGGCGCTCCTACTTTGTTGATGCACGTGCAGCTAACGCATACACAAACACAGAAAAATAAACACTTTTTAAGTGTTTTAATTTTTGGGGGCACTTTGGGGGTTACACCACCCTTCAACAGACCAGCCGGCCCTTGACTTATGACACAGGCGCATGCTTAGCACTGCTACTTTGTTGATGCACGAGCGGCTAATGTGCACACAAACACAGAAAAAAAAATAATTTTTGCACTTGGGGGGAGCACCCCTAATGGACAGAGCACCCCCTGGACAACACTACAGCACCCCTTTAGGACTACAGTGACACAGGAGCCAATGAAGCCCCCCTCTTCTGTCTGCACACAGCTCCTATGGACAACACAGCCTTTATGGGACAACAGCACTGCACAACACAGCCCAGCCAGCCCCTATGGATTTTGAACACAGCCCCTATGGACAACAGCAGCACCGGCACAGCAAACCCCACCCTCCCTCTTCACTGTCCACAGCTGGAGTGAAAAACGGCGCCTACACTGGGATCTTTTATAGAATCCAAAACCCACGAGAATCCGACAGCACAAGGATGACATTTTGCCTGATTCCGGGAACCGAGTCTGGCGGGAAAATCCGAGCCGGACTCGATTCCCGGCTCGGATCGGGGGGCTCGGATTTCTAAAATCCGAACCCGCTCATGCCTATTTCATAGCCATATAGCAGGTCTAAAATATACTCTGTGCTGCCTTCACCATCATACATGTGATGCAATAATATCATGTCAAAGAGGCGGGGCTGCGTTGGCCAGCAAGAAGAGGAATGCCCCCATCATCCAAACGATGGATGGCTCTACATGCTGCTGGGTGACTGCATCCTAAGGCGGCTATACAGGCTGCAGGGCACCATTCCAAGGAACCTACAAGTCAAATGCAGGTGCTATGGGGCAGCAATGATGCCGAACTTGGTGCCCCGGCCGGCAGCACCTCTTGCACACTCGAAGTTACAGGCCTGCCCACGTCACGTATGCCTAGGTGGGTCTTATTGTGACACGTAGAAATTTGTGCAAGAATAGCTTTATTTTTACACTGCAACTACAATGTTTCAAATATACAGGGCTGTTAATTAATATCCCTACTTTGAGCACCTTGGAGCGAGTTCTAAAACTCCTAATGAAGAGAAATTTGAACATTAGGCAATTCGCAAGATACACTAGCCATTTATTGAAAATATACTGTATATATTAGTTACAAATTTTGTTACCAGGCACAGAAATCACTTGAACTACAAGTGTTTAATGAGTTCTCCATTGTGGTCAATAACAGTTTCCATTTGAAGAACAGCATTACCTGTAGCAGAATGTTACATGTCAGGTGGAATAGCCAGTACATGATGCCTAATGCTGTCTTTCAGATCTGACAATACAATTTTAAGATCTTTCCAATTCACCTGCCAAAAGATAATCTTCCTACAGCAGCCAATGGTAAAGGGGCCTCCAAACTGCATGGTGCCGAGAAGGGGGGGGGGGGGAGCGGGTACTAATTACCCAGGCCCGGGCTTGCTGGAGGGGCCCAGCGGGGGCCCGAACCCTGCACTGCCCCACCCCCCTTCTTGCATCACAGCAACCTAGCACACGCTGCTATGCCTGTGGGGGGAGTGTTCACACTGATTGCTCCCCCCACTGGCTATGCACCGAGCTGAGGGGCTTACAGCACCCCCTCTCCAAAGCTTTGCAGCGGCGCTGCCAAAAAAGCTTTTTTTTTTTCTCCTAAGGCAGCGTGGCCACACCTCTCATGATTAGGTTATGCCACCCTTTACATGGGCCTGCGTGGCTATCGGCACACCTGTGCACCCCTTTTCAGTGACTGCCATGCCGCTGATCACAGCTGATTGGGCATCACGGCAGGACTCCCAACCCAGCGACTGCAGAGAGAAGCAGCCACCAGGGAAATGAAAATCCAGCAGCCCTCAGCCCCCCAGTGTACACCTAGCGGCTGCTCAGAGAAGTTGCAATGGTCGGATTATCGATTGTCCAATATATTGATGACAAATATGTTAAAAAATCTATACTAATGTTATGTGTTTCAAAATAATATATATTTTTTAAAATAAAATTGTGTTGAATAATTTCTAAATAGATTTTCTTGGCCTAATGCAATCATAAACAAAAACCGCCAACTTCTAAGTGATTTTTGGAAAAAATATCAGCCGGTTAAGTGGTTATTCATCCAGCTATTAATGCAGATGTCTGTGTTTGATTACTTTCAAATTACTTTTAGGCTTCTGTTTCACAGTATTACTGAAATATCCAGATTGCCAAAGTGTTATTGTCTTGTAATTGATAGTCCATGGAATTTTGTTATTTGCAAAGGAAATAATCCATAGTATCTACAGATCCAGTCGCTCTCATTTATGAAATGCAAAAATTCTCTTTAGCTGTACTGTGTCTCACTGTGTGCCAAAGTGAATGGGCCAGATTACAACCTGTTTTGTAGATTGGTGAGTTTGTAATTGGGAAAGTGGTGTGACTGTATCATAGTGGGCATCTTGGGTGTGGGCATTTTAAGCAACAAATAAGCTATTTGCATGTAAAAGAACCTAACAATCTCCCTTCAAATTGGGCCAAATATCCGGATTGCGAGATGGTGCCACAGTCTCATCAAATCTGTACTGTCTCACCCATATCAGAATGGTTAAGAGGCATAATTAAAGGGCAATAATGGTACAATTTTAGGGTGCGCTCTGCTGTGGTGAGGAGCATGCAACCATTTCCATTCTGCAAAAGAATGTTTGCACCACCATCTGAGCTGGAGGAGATCGGGTCTCATCCTACACCTTCAACTTGATGCATCTCACACCTACTAGTTACACTTTGGCAAAGATGCTCATTTGTTGACCCATGTACAACAAACTTCAAATGCTCAGAATGGCCACGTGTGATAAAGTCTCCAGGACCCCCCAAACTCTCATGATTAATTGAAGCCAAATTTGAGGTCAACAAATCAGTATTTTAAAAGCAAAACGGATACGTTTAATAAAGGAAGGTTTCTAATTGATAGAAAATAGACTTTTGTTGTAATGTTTCATTTTTTGCACATCTCTTCAGACTTTTTCACCTTCCCATAAATTTAGGTGCGTTTCTAGCATGACCAGATTGTTTTCAGGAACAGGTGTTTCTCCCTCCAGGCCAATTAATATAGGGTATTTAAGTAGCCAGGGTTAAGTGACCTTCACAAACCTCTCATGAATTTGTGGGCTCTTCAGCGATTAAATGCGTCAGTCTTATGAGGACTATCCTGACACTTACATTATACAAAATTGTATAATTAAGTGATGATGAATAGGCCCCTATATATGAATTGGACGTTGCATGCAAAACAAGGCTTTTTCCAGAGAATACAACCAGTGTAAAGCTCTTCTTTGATAAAAATTATTACGGATCTTCACAAGAAACTGGTACAGGTTGAGTCTCCAATATCCAAATTGCTTGGGACCAGGTTTTTTTTGGATAACGGAGTATTCCGTATTTTGGAATAATTGCATACCATAATGAAATATCTTGGGAAGAGGACCCAAATATACACACACAATGTATTTATGTGTTATATACACCTTATACACACAGCCTGCAGGTAATTCTATACAATATATTAAATAATTTTGTGGTTAAAACAAAGTTTGTGTACATAAATGAAATTCATTTATGTTTCATATACACCATATACACACAGCCTGAAGGTAATTGTATACAATATTTTTAATCATTTGTGCCTTAGACAAAGTTTGTGTACATTGAACCATCAAAAATCAAAGATTTCATTATCTCAGTCATGCCAAAAAAATTTCGTATTTCGGAATATTCCGTATTTCGGAATATTTGGATATGGGAGACTCAACCTGTAATACTTACCTGTAATTTATGCTTGGAAATCTCCAAGAAACTGGAAATATCTATTTATGATTTATGCTGTAAAACATACTGCATTGTGAAGTATTTAGTACCAATTATTTTGTGTACCCCAACCTGGGAATGATTTAAATATACAGTGCTGGTGGACTAGATTTTTCATTTATGCAACTTTGGCTGTAACATGGTCCCTGTTCTTCTAAGTATATTTACTATTCGTTCTGTGCACAAAATGTAATTGTATATTTTTCTGATTAATGTTATTGTTATATGAATTATTAAATGTTTTATTTGTTATCTGGTCCACATACCAATTTGTATTATTAAATTACCTAAAAAAGCACTTTTATTTTCTGTTTTTGTAATTTGTATAATTTGGTCTGATGAGATGGATGCTCCCCTATAACAGCTGCTTTTATTAAGCCTCTCTCTAGTAGCACCATCTGGGGGTTTATTTTTCCCCATATTTCTAGTATATGGAGCAGAGCCTTGAGACATCCATGGGGCCCAGGTACGGGTTGGGTACACGATCCCGGCGCTGATAATGCCAGCTGCCAGAATTCGGGCAGTTTAATCCCAACAGTGGAAGTCCCAACATATAAAGGTACATATTCAGACCCTTCAAATCAGGGCCGGCTCCAGGCATGTTCCACCTGAGCGGCTGCTCAAGGGCGCCTCCTACAGGGGGCGCGCCGATTTTCTGCAGCCATTTTCCCTGGCTGGCCTGGGTCTGGCCCTGTCTGGCTGGGAGCTGCCTGGCATGCTGGGCTCTGCCCGCCCACCCTGCTTCTGCTGCGCTTTCTCTCTATGACACCTGTCACCACCAGCCATTGAGCACTAACAGTCCCTCCTAGATTGAGCTGGTCGGGCCAGGTGTGACGTCACACGACATCCCTGCCCGCGCAGTCTCCGATTTTTGGCGGGCAGCGGCGGCTATGTTGACGACGTGAATCCTTCAGTGGGCACTGGCTGCTGCTTGCAGCTTCACATGCTAATGCGGGCAGCCTGGCCATCGGACCAGTGTGTGGGGCTTACCGTCAGCATCAGCGATTCAGCATGTCTGCACCCTGAGGCTGAGCACTGGGTGGAGGCTCGGAGAGAAGACGTCGTCGAGTCGACCGGCGGCAAGGGCGGTCGTGCGGAGGAGAAGGTAAGTGAATGCGGATCATCACATCATGGGCTGGCTGCTGGCACTGGCTGGCAGGCAGGCTGTGTTTGTGTGACTGTGTGCCACACCCCACCACATACAGCCTGCCTGTCTGTCAGTGCCAGCAGCCAGCCCATGAGATAACTATATAATAGTAACTACTAATGGGGCAGATTGTTTGAAAGTGAAGATTTCCCTATTTGAGTGTCCTTATGTGTATGCAGGCCAGTGTGGGGAAAAATGACTGCTATTGTCTCGTGATCACAGGTGATCATCAGACAATAGCTACTAGTGGGCCACATAAATTGAAAGAGTGGACTCTCCTCTTTCAAATGTGGGTGCCCACACAGTTGCTGGTGTCATTATGAGAGGGCAGGTACATTCTTCATAAAACAGCGTAAAATTGTTCAGTTATTACATGTGTGATCACCAGACAATAACTAGTAGGGGCCAAATCAATAGAAAGGAAACCTTCCCTCATCCCTGGACTCCATGATTTGATCAAAGAATAGGGGTTAATGCCTGGTGATCACATAGAGATAAATTTCTGTGGGGCACATAGAGGGGAGCTCCCTCTTCAAATGAGGATGCCTTCAGCTTTTTATGTTACATGTGGGAGAGATAGAGGGACATAAATTCCCCCCTCTAACCGTTTTCATTCTTTTTTTCACATTACAATGCGGTCAATGTATACCGACGGCACTCCCAGGAACTCCCCGTTGGCTGACTGTATGTTCCCATAGTTCATCAGAATCAGTACAGAAAGTAAAAAAAAACAACATATTTTTATCACCTCCTCACAGTGAGCGAGGAGTCATATCTGCAGTGTTTCTGTACTCATCATCTGTAGTGAAGGGGTTAAATTTACTTTAATATATTCAGTTTCCAACTTCAACTTGATTTCTTTTCTAAATCGCATCACACAACTCATTACAGGTGTCTAATAATCAGAACTCCACCTAGCTAGTCTTAAATCACTATGTGGGTAATTCGGCTTCGGACGGAATGGCAACGCTGCACTCATTACTAAGGAGGGGATTCAGCTTCGAACAGAATTTTTTTTTTTTTTGGGGGGGGGGCGCGCTCCAACATATCTCGCACAGGGTGCTGGAACACCTGGAGCCGGCCCTGCTTCAAATAACCCTAACCCACCTTTCCCACAGCCTAACCTTTCCCTCCTGCAGCCTAACCCTAACCATCTCCCTCCGTAGCCTGACCCTAACCCTCCCGTAGCCTAACTCTCCCCCTAGTGTCTCACTCTAACCCTCCCCTTAGTGCCTAACCCCTAATCCTAAACCTAACTCTAATACTCAACGTTAGGGTGCAGCCGGGATTCTGGAGCCGGGATTCTGACTGCCGGCAATGTATGCACCGGAATGCGGACTACATCCTCCAGGTACTCAGGGAACGTGGCCAAATCTGGGTGGTGCATACCAGCACCTCGCACTGCAAAGGAGAACAATTGTCTTACTCAGCAGCTGGCCTAGGACCTCGCTGGTCCCTCCATAGGCCCAGGTACCAGCTAGGTGCATGTGATGAGCAAATGCTTTATGCCGTGTGTGTTGTAAGTTAGGTCCATTCCCTCTGGAAGACACATGGGGATAAAAGGAGCAGTCATCGTGGACCAGACGTACGGGTCTTGTTATTACTGCAACCTCGATTGCTAGCTATCACTGCAATGTAACAAAAAATCTTGCAAGAACATCTGAGCAATATTGGCCCCTTAGAGATAACAGTTAACTATTACAATACTTGAAAAATTAGAATTCTCATGCAAATGCAAAGCAGAAGCTTTTTACTTAATTTACATATTACGCGGCAATGTGATAACAAGCCCAACTGCCATGGAAAACACCTGTCTTCATTGGTAATGCGGCCCTTTGGCCACTGATTAATGAGTAGGAAGTTGAGCTCATTTGCTGGTTGATGATCTGGCTGGAATTTTGTTTTTACAAAAGTTTCCATCCAGTCATTGTGAATCAGGTTTTAAATATGACCGGAGCGCTACATATAGGCCGCCATTTTGTGGACAAACTGATATTCAGCCTTTCATTTTACTTTGTGCCTCAATGATGTCAATAGTTACTTAATAGCTGCATTATCATCAATAATTTGTCAGCCCAAAAATATCATCCAAATCACACTCAATGGAACAACCCAATTTATAGAGACAGGTTCACACAAATCAAATATATGTTTATAAAATGTAATCCGTTGTTACATGAGGGGTCCTCATTACAGAGATCACAAACAATAATCAGCTTCCTATATATGAGATCACTGTTATTTAGACTAAATTCTGTTCCATTTACAGTGTTTTTTAACTCTCACTTTCATGCCAGAGAAATTGTGAAATAAAAGAATCAAACGGCAACCAGCTGTGAAAGCCTTTGATATTCCTGTGTCGTAAGGGTCTGAATTGTGTATTAGAAAAACACGCAGAAAGGCTTAAGCGCAGCTGAAGGGAGAAAATACTGTAGTTGAAAAAAAGAATCCCCAGGTGTTTCAGCAGTGAAATGAAGCAAACACTGAGAGGAACTTTTACTATAATACTGTAAATCAAGGCTATACAGTCTGTGGCTTGCCAGGTCCTCCTGTGCTACAACTGCAAACATGATTTGCAATAGAATCTAAATAACCATTGTTAGAACCCAAGTTGCACTAATAAACGTTTGGCTAAAGAGATACTCATGATTGAATATATGTTATGTCCATTATTGATGTTACAACAATAACATTTAAAGTTGATTTTATTTTCATGATTAATTGATTTTGAATCAGTGTTTACAGTTTCAGTGAGTCTGGTTGAGTTGGATGCAACTACTGCCTCGTGCTGCTTAAATCACACATTTTACTTGTTCATACTGTATGTATACAAAGTACTATGTAGTATGTACTTGTATGTTTGCGGAAATATGAATAGTGAGTAGTATCTTATGACAGCTTCAGTTTAAAGAGGCAGATTGGTGGTACGGATGGCCTAAAATCTTTTTAGTTTGTTTTAGTTGGATTTTACCATTGATGGTGGAGCATTAGATGGTTTCTCTCTATCGATTGTAGATGTGGGCCTGATTATTTTTTTCCCTCTCACAGTGTTGCACTGTATGTATGAGGGAGCAGGGAAGGGAAGAATTGGGTGCCGAGCTGCTGACTGACAGCTGAGCCTGTCAAGTTAGCTATAGAGCGAGGAGGACCATCTGCATCCTGGAGCACAGCATGTGTCTGACACAGTGTGATGGGGAACCGATGACCTGTCAGCAGCCCTGCACCATCCCCGGTCACTGCGCATGCACAAAGGAATCTGCCCAGTTGCACAGACCATCTCATTTACTCATGCGTGAACTATCGATGGTACAGAACTGCATACAGAACCACATAGGGATGGCTCCAAAGGCCATCCCTAATAGGTGGAAAGTGGAGAGTGTAGATGTGGCCAAAGTGCAATATTGGCGTGACCTAAGGAGACTAGGACACAGATGCACATGTGCCTGATACAGTAATATAAAATATTTTTCTATTACTTACAGTAGAGTAATATTTATAACTACTGTATAGGGGAAACTCCCATACAAAGATTGATGTTAACTTTTCATTATATTATCTCTCTGGGGAAAATACTGCTAGGGACATCCATAAAAAGTGCTCTTTGATATAGTTGTGAAGATGTGCCCTGATTCACAGCCCCAGAGGAAGAGCTTATCGGGATGATGTTTCAACCAGATCTTGTCCAGAGGAAGTAGCTTGGTCTTGCCCGGAAGAAGACATCATCGGAGTATTAGACATTTTAAAAGCCTCAGTTGAAATCCTCACAAAAGTCGTCTCGAGTAGGTCACTGAGTAATCGAGCCTGGAGCAATCTGGTTTGATATCATCTGGCATTGGATTGCTTGAATCTAAAAAATCTTTTTTTTTATTTATTGAGAGATCAAAGCAGCTAGCTAATCAGAGCTTAATGCCCATTTTTTTTAATTTTGCGCTTCTGCCACTCATGGGGTGAGAGAAGATGCTGATATCTAAATCAAATCCAGAGAGAATGAAGTTGAGGAAGACTATGTCAGTGAAGCTGAAGATAGGACAGATAGTCACTTTAGGGGATGGTAATACTTTCCTACTTGTCTATACAGCCCTGGAGGAGGTTCCAGTCCCTAGAACAGGTAAGTGCCATTTCTTTATTGGGGCATCCACTAGGCCCCCAGGGCACCCATAGAGGCTTGCTTGACTATTATACATTAGGCCCAACCTTATTTTGGTGCAGGTAATTACCTTGCCACCATTAAGCCACTGGCCCTGCCCAGTACCACCAATGCCATTTTGTATTCTGTGCAGTAATTGCTGGGCCAATAGTGCATATTACAAGCATTAGGTCTGGGCATATAAGAAGGTTTACACAGCAGTTGGTAATTGGCCCCTTTTACCCCCCACTTAACACCAAGGAGGCTGATTTTGGGCTCTAGGAGCTCCATTTTGCTGGCAACACCCCACACCATTTTTGCTGCCAATTACAACTTCTGTGCCAGTGCCACCAAAACCGGCCTCATGGTTATAAATAGATAGTATAAGGAATTTGCCCTTTCTAGTCCCAGTGAAGTACATATGGCTTAGTAAACCTCCCTAATCACCCTGGAAATAGGTTTCCCCATTAGTCAGGCCTCCATACATGATAGGTTTTTGGTTGTTTTCCTGTTCAGCTTGCTTTTTCATTGTTGTTGCCTGCATTGTTATTGTGGTGTATGGTGATCATACTGTCAGGGAGGGAAGTGCACTAAAGCGAGCAGTAGTTTTGTTGGGCAGCATTAATGTCCAGCTTTAATGTTGCTGGGTCATTGATGTGTTGTTTGCTAGTTGCTAGTTGCTGGGTATTTAGTAAGGTTTGGGGGGCTGTGTGTGTTTCTTTGTTTAGTAGGCATGCTGAGCACAAGGTCTGCGTCGTCAGATGCAGCATTCCTGTACCCGGTTGATCAGTTCCGCCGGCGACCCTCAGTAAGCTTTGGCTTATGCAGACTGGCCGAGGACTGCGACCATTACAACCTCCGATCAAATGCTGTGTCTTCAGAATCAGCACTCAGAATCAGATGCATACAGGAGGCATCTGTGTTAGCTTCCAATGATACTCCCTGAAAGTCAAATTCAGGCGATAAATTCTGTAGCATTGCCATGGCAATTTCCTCATCATCTATTTTACAGATGTTAATTGCTGGGCTATTGGTGATGGACATCATTTTGTAAATGTAGTCATTTATACTTTTGCATTCACTCAATTTGGTATAATTTAATACAAACCTCAGATTAATTCTTCTCATCAGACCGCCATCCTCGTATGCTGCCTTCAGTGCTGTCCACTAGTCTTTAGCTGATACTTTCCCAGTATGATAGAATACATGTGCTGTTCAACACTTTAGCCTATTGTTCCCATGGCTCTTTCTATATCATCTGGGTTCAGACTATCACTTGGATCAACTGTAACCTTCAACAATCTCTCACACTTTAATTGCATCTCAATTGCAAATTTACATGTGGTGTAATTTTCTGCATCTTTCAATTTAATGAAACCCATAACGGATGCAGCTTCTGTGTAAATGTTGCATACTGACATAGTTATGAAGCTTCACTGATTAGCTTTAATAACATTCTATACTGACACGCTATGCTAAACTCTCGGTGCTATTCACTTTGTGCTAATCCTTCATGCTGACTGGTCAGCACAAAGGATTAGTGCCACAACAATATGGAACAAGTCGCACTGCACACGTGCAATGATTGCTTTGCGATGCCGCACGCACAGAGAACCCATTCACAAAGTGAGTGACAGGTAGTTAGCGTTTGGTGGAGGTATCGGGCAGGGGGTGGGTAGAAAAACGCAGGTGTATCTTACCGTTTAAACGCCATTAAATGCGTGTGCATAAATTAGCCATTGCTGGTCAATATGCGTCGATGTTACTGATATTTATTCTGGTATGCGACGTCGGACTCAGATGAAAAGGCAGCAGTGAGCATCCTTATGCTTGGGTAAGCTTTATAACTATTAACCTATTTTCACAGGTGCGATCTATGCGAAATTGTGGCTATGATCGTATTAGCGTCCATCTCTGAATCGGGCCCTTGGTCAGGAGGTTCAGTACTCATTCAGAGCAAACATCAGAAAGGGGAAGAAATGTGATCTAAGAAACTTTGACCATGAAATGATCCTTGGTGTCAGACAAGGTGGTTTAATTATCTAAGAAACTACTGATCTCCTGGGATTTTAATGCACTACACAGTCTATAGACTTTACAGAGAATGATGCACACAACAATTTGTGCCTGTATTTTATCTTACATTTCTCACATCTTTGTCTGTAATTGTATTGTGGTTTGTTGTAAAACTATCCACCTAATTTATTTATTTTTAATAGTTATTGAGGTATTTTGGTCTTAAGAGAGCAAACGTTCAGGGAAAGGGATAGAGGATGAAGAGAGGGAAGGGGAGAGCGGGGAGCATTAACAGATAGAACAGGAGAAGCATGATTGTAAAACAAGTATAATTCAAAAAGTATGGTGATATAAACCTCAGAGCACAGAAAAATATGTCAACATCAAGAAAAGCAGAAGTTACCAAAATTAACAGTAATGTTCAAGAAGAACCAGATACAATAAAGGGAAGATCAAAATAAGTATAGTGAAGGAGAGAGGGAATGTTAGTACGGGGAATATTTGGAAGGGGTTAGGGAAAGACTGAGGGCCTGATTCAGAGCCGGACGCTATTTGCGCTCGCTCAGAAAAAGGGGCCGGCTATTTAAATTGAGCGCTCGCTCTTTGCGGTCTGTTGACGCCTGTCTGAGCGATCGAACGAAATATGCGCTCGCTATTTTCTAAAGACGCCCCCTGGCCGCTCGCATCCTACGTCATCTCCGCTATTTATTTGATTAATCGAGTACATCGAAAGGCGTCTGAACTGCTCGCAGTGCTTGTGGTTGGATTTTCCTACCGCAATCATGCGAACAGTTCAGGCTAAGAAACAACCAAGTGACGTGGTCGATGACGCTGCTTTGTTAATTATGCACACCCTTAAAACGCCCGTTTTGACCTTTTGGCAAGCCTGCGTTCGGATCTCCACTCCCCGTTTTCAAGCACCTTCCCCTGTTACCACCCACAAACCCCTCATTCTGTCACTCAAATTAGCAGTCATTCGCTATTTTGCGAGCACACAATTTCCGACCGCAATGACTGGTTCACGCATGCGTATTACGACCCATACGCATGTGCAGTTGTGCGAACATCGCTCGGAGCGAACGAGCGGCCGCTTACGAGCGACTCTGAATCAGGCCCTGAATTCACAATTGCACTAAAAATTAGGGATGGGAATCATTTGATGTTTCAACGGAAAACATCGGTCAGATGGTTTCGATGTTGGATATTCAACCTTGCGATGTTTAGGATCCAATGTTTCATGCCCATCGCAAGATTTCTCCACCAATGTTTTTCCCGTTTTCCAATTTTTTATTTTTTTTGTGACAGTGGACCTGATTCAGACCTGCTCGCTAGCAAGCGGCCGCTCGTTGCAGACGATGTTCGTTAATGTGCGCATGCGTGTAGTTCGCAGTGCACGTGCGCAGACTACTACGAGCGATCGGAATGTGCTCGCTCGTCCTGCAAAGACAGCCCAGTGGAATGAGTGACAGGAGAGGCCATTTGTGGTTTGTAACAGGGGCAGGGCAGTAGTAACAGGAGAGTGGAGTTGCGGATGCAGGCGTACCAGAGTGTTTCCACGCTGTTTCTGGGGCGTGCATAATTAACAGGCAGTGTCATAGTACACGTCACCTGGTTGAATAACACACTGAAGTGCTCACAGTGCTTGCGGTAGGGTACAGTCAACCACAAGTGCTGCGGGCAGATCCGTTGGAACCCATTGTACCGATGGTTGTATATACTTCCTGGATATGATGTACGCTAGTGGGCGGCTGAAGACAGGCTGGTGTGCATCTGTAAACACAAAGTGATCGCTCGCCAAGACATAGTGGGTGTGCTTATGCCTTGCCGTGCGAGCGGCTGTCTTGATGTCACTTAGCTGAATTTCCATACGCTGGGAGTGAGCGGCCGCATCTAGCGAGCAGGTCTGAATCAGGCCCACTGTGTGGTGCTATCACTGCTTTGGGGTGCCAGCTTGCTCTCACCTTGTTTTATATTCAATTACAACTTAAGAAGAGAGTTCAAAACACACTGACTGGGCTACGGCTGCTGCATGCATGCTGATGCTGGGGGTGGTGGCACACTGAGTGACAGACACTCTGGACAGCCAATCAGCTGCAGCACATAGGACAGTCCCACCCCTGGCTCACTGTTACTGGTGCTGCTCTCAGTGAACACTGGTTGGCTGCTGGGGTGTCTGGCTGCTGCAGCTATTGGTAACTGAGCAGTCAGTCTCACAGTGTCACTGTCAGGCACTCACTGCATGTGCATGACAGACCCAGCGGTGCCTAAGTGTCTGGAGTGACATCATTGGTGAAGATCTGAGAGAGAGTTTTGTGTGTGATGATATAGACAGAGACTTAGGGCAGAATTTACCAAGCAGCGGCTTCTGTAAGCCGCTGCTTCCCAGCGGCTTGCAGGTACATATTTAAACCGGCGTGCTTTACACTGATTCCAAGTGCCGTTTAAAATATTCACCTGCAAGCCGCCGGGAAGCAGCGGCCTACAGAAGCCGCTTCTTGGTAAATTCTGCCCTTAAGCTGAGGGTGGAGAAGAGACAGAGAGAAAAAAATGAAAGAGGAGGCTCAGGCTGAAAGAGTGAAGTCTGGAAGAATGGACAAGAGAAATTAAATTGAGAAAGAGAAGAGAGTGAGACTGTAAGACACCTTCAATAACAAGTCTGATTTACCACAAAACATGATTTACTTTCAGGGCCGGATTATAGGGAGGGCCATAGGGGCAATCGTCCCGGGGCCCCCACACACTGTCCCCAGCCCCCAGGGCCGGCGCAACCCGCTCAGCAAGTCCTGCACTGCAGGGAGACGCCAGGCTGGAGAGGCGCTCTCCCTGCAGCAGTTCTTGCTTCTGCCGCTGCGCCTGTCACACTGAGACAGGCAGTGGCATCCTACTGTTGAGAAGAGTCCTGCTGAGCTCTTCATAGATGATGGGGGGCTGGGGGGTGAGCACTAGAGGCAGGGGGGCTGATTGACAAGACGATCAGCCTGAACTGAAGAAGGCTAAGCCGCCGGGGTGGATGGCTGAGCTTCTGCTCCTCCTCTCTTCAGGTCTCTCCCTGCATGAAAGATGTGAGCTGGGAACAGGCAGGGACAGTCTGCAAAACATTTGCCAGTTTACAAGTGTATTCAAACACTGTTGATTACACTTGAATAGTGGCAAGTAGTTTGTACACTGTCCCTGCTTGTTCCCAGCATGACCCTCTGACCTCCCAGTCAGAGAGGATGTAGAGAAGGGACTGAGAGACAGCATGCACTGCAGCAGCAGCCAGCACAGTGACTATGTTCTACTATGAAAGATAATGTTTAAATCCCCCTCTTGGAGAGGAAGTCTATTATGAATGTATGGGTGTGATGGGAAAAAAAATATTCAGTGAGGAGGAGGGGGAAGCATTACCTGACTCAGTGTGTCACACACATTATATATATTATATAGGAGGGGGGAGCATTAACTGACTCTGGCCCTCATTCAGAGCCGCTCGCTATTTGCGGTCGTTCGTTCTAAAACAAGGGGTGGCTATTCAAATGAACCGTTCGCTAATTGCGGTCTGTTCACGCCTCTAAGTCTGAACGAGCGAGCAAAACTTGCGGTTGTAATTTTGAAAAATACGCCCCCTGGCCGCTCGCACCATACGTCATGTCCGCTATTTATTAGATTAGTCGAGTACATCGAACAGCGTATGAACTGCTCGCTATTCTTGTGGCTGGTTTTTTCAACCGCTATTTTGCGAGCAGTTCTGAGTAAAAAAAAAAACAAGTGACGTGGTCAATGACGCTGCTGTATTAATTATGCACTCCCTTAAAACGCCCGTTTTGACCTTTAAGCACGCCTGCGTTCGAATTCCACACCCCCGTTTTCAAGCACCTTCCCCTGTTACCACCCACATACGCCTCCTTCTGTCACTCAAAATAGCAGGCACTCGCTATATAGCGAACAAACGCTTTTCGGCCGCACTGACTGGTTCGCGGATGCATATTAAAATCCGTACGCATGCGTAGATGTGCGAACATCGGTCAAAACGAACGAGCGGCCGCTTACGAGCGGCTCTGAATCAGGGCCTCTGTGTGTGTCACACATATATATATATATATATATATATATACAGATCGGCCCCCACATGTTTGTCGCCCAGCGGCCCCCACAGACCTTAATCCGGCCCTGTTTACTCTCCTTTTCACTTTACTTCTATACATCCTTATAGTTTTTGCACCATTTGTGTGTGTATATATAGATGAAGCTAGACATAGTCTAAAAATTATTTTTAAAGTGTATCAGTCTATTATATGTTTAAGTATAGACCTTGCTTTAAAAAAAACAGAAACATTGGTTAACATCGATTCCAGAGAACCAATGTTTATATCTAAATAGTGTTTTGTATTCATTGTTAAAAACATTGGTACTTCCAATGTTTTCTTTCGATTTCCATCCCTACCAGTCAATGCAACTTGATGCTGGTAATGACTGATATACTGTTTGATGTTTCAGTGATTGAAGAACCTGTCTAGAAGTTTTCCTTTCTTCACTTACAAGTCTTAAAAGGTCCTGGAGCACTGCCATCCTTCTCCCTGCCGCCCTGTCTGTTATCTATTAGGAATGGGAATTATTTGATGTTTCATCGGAAACATCGGTGAAGTGGTTCCAATGTTTGATGTTGAACCCTGCAATGTTTAGGATCCAATGTTTAATTACCATCGCTAGATTTCTCCCCCAATATTTTTCCCTGCATTTCCAATGTTGTTTTTTTTTTGTGACACTGGGCCTGATTCAGAGCCACTCGTAAGCGGCCGCTCGTTCGCTCCGAGCGATGTTCGCACATCTGCACATGCGTATGGGTCGTAATGCGCATGCGCCAACCAGTCATTGCGATCGGAAATCGAGCGCTCGCAAAATAGCGAGTGCCTGCTAATTTGAGTGACAGGATGAGGCGTTTCTGGGTGGTAACAGGGGAATGTGTTTGAAAACGGGGAGTGGAGATCCGAACGCGGGCGTGCCAAAAGGTCAAAACGGGCGTTTTAAGGGTGTGCATAATTAACAAAGCAGCGTCATCAACCATGTCACTTGGTTGTTTCTTAGCCTGAACTGTTCGCATGATTGCGGTAGGAAAATCCAACCACAAGCACTGCGAGCAGTTCAGACGCCTTTCGATGTACTTGATTAATCAAATAAATAGCGGAAATGACGTAGGATGCGAGCGGCCAGGGGGCGTCTTTACAAAATAGCGAGCGCATGTTTCGTTCGTTCGCTCAGACATAGAGGCGTCAACAGACCGCAAAGAGCGAGCGCTTAATTTAAATAGCCGGCCCCTTTTTCTGAACGAGCGAGCGCAAATAGCGTCCGCCTCTGAATCAGGCCCACTGTGTGGTGCTGTCACTGCTTTGAGGTGTCAGCTGGCTCTTTCCTTGTTTTATAATCAACACTGACTGGGCTACTACTGCTGCGTGCATGCTGCTGCTGGGGGTGGTGGCTGACAGAGTGAAAGACACTCTGGTTAGCTTGTTAGCAGCAGCAGCACATAGGACAGTCCCGCCCACAGCTCACTGCCACTGGTGCTGCTCTCAGTGAACACTGGTTGGCTGCTGGGGTGTCTGGCTGCTGCAGCTCTTGGTAAGCAGCAGTGAGCTACTTCATTAAAGTTTTATTAGATAATGCATCACGTTTATTTCTTCAATAACAAGTTTTATTTACCACAAAATGTTTTACTTCTAAAACTGCATTCATCCTTGTAATATTTGCACCATGTTTGTGTATACATACTGTATATATTCTGTTTGCCTCCATGAAGATAGACATTGTATAATAATTATTTTAAAAGTTTTAGGACCTCATTCAGACCCGCTCGCATCCAGCGTATGCAAATTTGTTAAAGTGACGCCATGGGAAGCGATCGCTCGCCAAGGCATAAGCACACCCACTTTGGCTGTGCGAGCGATCGCTCTGTGTATGCAGACACCCATTAGCATATGTAGAGACGCCCACTAGCGCACATCATCTCCAGGAAGTGTATTAAAACATTGGTACATCGAGCACCATCGGAAGCGATCGCAGCGCTTGTGGTTGCCTTACCCTGCCGCAAGCACTGCGAGAACGTCAGTGTAAAAAACAGGCATGTGACGTGTACTATGACGCTGCCTGTTAATTATGCACGCCTTAAAAACAGCGTTGAAACACCCAGGCATGCCTGCATTCGCACCTCCACACCCCCGTTTTTAGTGTCCTGTCCCTGTTACCACCCAGAAACGGCCTCTCCAGTCACTCATTTCACTGGGCTGGCTTTACTGGGTGAGAGAGCGGCCTGCGATCGCACAGAGTAGTTTGCGCACACGCAGAACAAAGCATGCGCATGCGCGTTCGAAAACCATCGGGCCGCTTGAGAGCGCACAGCACTAGCGAGCGGGTATGAATGAGGTCCTTAGTCTATTAATGTATGTACAGAGGGCCTGATTCAGAGCCAGACGCTATTTGCGCTCGCTCGTTAAATTGAGCGCTCGCTCTTTGCGGTCTGTTGACGTCTCTATGTCTGAGTGAGCGAACGAAACATGCGCTCGCTATTTTGTAAAGACGCCCCCTGGCCGCTCGCATCCTGCGTCATCTCCGCTATTTATTAGATTAATCGAGTAGATCGAAAGGTGTCTGAACTGCTCGCAGTGCTTGTGGTTGGATTTTCCTACCGCAATCATGCGAACAGTTCAGGCTAAGAGACAACCAAGTGACGTGGTCGATGACACAGCTTTGTTAATTATGCACACCCTTAAAACGCCCGTTTTGACCGTTTGGCACGCCTGCGTTCGGATCACCACTCCCCGTTTTCAAGCACCTTCCCCTGTTACCACCCACAAACGCCTCATTCTGTCACTGTTTTGCGAGCGCTCGATTTCCAACCGCAATGACTGGTTGGCGCTTGCGCATTACGACCCATACGCATGCGCAGTTGTGCGAACATCGCTCAGAGCGAACGAGTGTCCGCTTACAAGCGGCTCTGAATCAGGCCCAGAGTTTGCTTACAAAAAAACAGAAACATTGGAAAACATCGGTTCCAGAGAAACAATGTTTATATCTAAAAAATGTTTTGTATTCAATGGTAAAAACTTCGGTACGTCCAATGTTTTCTTTCAGTGTCCCATCCCTACTAAAAATGAAACTGAAAAGGGCTGGTCGACTTAACTACCTGCGGGGGGTGGAGGATTCAAAATGGGCTAACCAAGTGTTCCAGGCAAGCTGTAACTAGACATTTTGGTGCCCTCTGCGAGAAAGAGCATCAGTGTTCGACCCCCTTCCCAAGTCAGGGCTCTTTACATACTTGCCGACATTCAGATCCCTCCTTCCGGGAGGGAGCTGAATGTCTGCGCACAGCAGGAGGTGTGGCTAGGTAATGATGCGGTTTGGGGGTAGGGCCGGGGGTGGGGCCACGCGATCGCATCATCGTGGCTCCACCCCCTCTTCACAATGACGAAAATATTGTCATTGTGAAGCAGGGGGCGGGGCCACGATGACACGATTCTGCGCAAATCGCGTCATCAGGCCCCCCGCTGCGGAGGTTTCTTGTAGTAGTCGGGGGGGGGGCAGGTGGCAGCCAGGAGGCTTGCCTGCCTTTCCGGGGGTCGGGAGTGGCATCCGATATTTGGGAGGCTCCCGACCAAATCGGGAGTGTAGGCAGGCCTGGCTCTTTATTGTATATGCACTTTATCAGTCATAAAATACCGGGTGCTGGTCCTCACAGTGCCAGCAATATTTAAAGTAAAAAATAAATAAATAGACAGCATGCCAACAAATCCTCCACACACCCTTGGACAGCTCCAGCACTGCACGGCATGAAAGGTGAAAACCAGCTTCATGAGTGACAGTTAGTTAGCGTTTGGTGGAGGTAATGGGGGTTGTTTAGAAAAAGGCAGGTGTGTCTTACCATTTAATTGCCATTAAGTGCGTGTGCATAAATTAGCCATTGCAATCTCGTACGCAGTAGGAGAGCTCTCATCATGTCAGGTGATTTGCTATATACAAGGACTGCTTGGCTGTAGAGGATTCAAAATGGGCTAACTCATATCCGTATACTAGGGGAACATAGCGAAACCATCTGTAACGTCAGACCTACACGCACACTTGCACAAGCCCTGACCTTACTAGAGATTGCTAACAGCCACGCACGCTATCAGTGCTTTGGCTGCTTATATTTAAGCAGCCAAAGCACTAATTAATTTATGCACACCCCCTGCACGTCTACGTTTGCCTGCCCACCCCCTGTCACCACCCACAAATGGCACTACCTGTCAATCACTCTTCTCTGGGCCTGCGTAGCCTCTGCAATCGCACTTCTGAACGCAATTGCTTGATCATGCACGCGCGCAACAATCAAACGATTGCATGCGTTTAAGCAACTGCGTTCCCTGCTGAATCAGGTACAATCGGGAAGCCGGCTGACATTATACCGACAGCCGGCTTCCCGACTGTCATATCCTGGCGAGGGTGAAATGACCGGCGTCTAGATGTAGATGCCGCTCATTTTACCGACGCCGGGAGACCGGCGTCTGGCATCCCGATCGAAGGTTAGGCACCCCCCTGGGAGGTTAGGGTTAGGCTAGGGGGAGGGAGGGTTAGGCACCCCCGGGGGGAGGTTAGGGTTAGGCAACCCCCCGGGGGATTTAGGTTTAGGCAGCAGGGAAGGAGGGGGGTTAGGTTTAGGCACTTAGAGAGGGGATTAGGGTTAGGCACTTGGGGGGAGGTTAGGGTTAGGCACCCCTAAGGGAGGGTTAGGGGGGTAGGTTAGTTAGTACTTACCTGGGGACGATCGGGATTTCCAGCGCTGCCGCTGTTGGGATCTGTTCCTCTGTCGGCCTGACGCTGCCGGGATTCGAACTCCTGGCCATGAGGCCGGCGGCATTACAATACGATTCCACCCACATTCGGTGTACACATAGCAGCATTACCCCTAACGGGATGTAGTTATCACACCGGCAGACGGCATGCCGCCGGTCTGAATCACGACACTGAAAGTCTGACCTGGGATGCTCCCCCTTGGAAAGGATCTGATCGGATCCCTTCCATCCCCCCTGCGGCCCACGGCCTTCTGCGCATGCGCGGAAGGACACCAGAGGGACTTCTGGGTGTTAAACCCGGAAGTCCCCCTGTCCTGCAGCATCGCAAAGGACAGTTCTTATCGAAAGAGCTGCCCTTTGCAATATTCTTAGTACATACCGAGGTAATGAACCACGGTATGTAACCAAAGACAGGGAGATGTACACATCGTAGAAGCGATGCTTAGTACATCCCTCCCTTAGAGAGAGAGAAGTCATGAGAGAGAGAGAAAGGGAGGGAGGAGAGAAAGGGATGGAGATGGAGGATAGGGGGGAAGAGAGAGGGAGAGAGAAACAGAGGGAGGGGGAGAGAAAGGGAGGGACAAGGGGGGAGACAGGGAGGGAGAGAGAGAGAGGATGGAGAAATAGAGAGAGGGAGGGCGTGAGACATAGAGAGGGAGGGGAGAGCAAAATAGAGGGAGAGAGAGAAAGAGGGAGGGGAAGAGGGATGGAGGAGGGGCGAGAGAGAGGGATGGAGGGTGTTGGAGAGAAAGGGGGAGAGAGAGAAAGAGGGAGAGGATGAGAGAGATAGCGAGAGGGAGTTAGAGAGAGACAAGTCATGAGGGAGATAGAGAGAGGAAGGAGGAGAGAAAGGGAGGGAGGGAGAATGGGAGGGTAGAGAGAAAGGGAGAGAAAGACAGATGGAGTGAGGAAGGGACAGAGGGCCTGATTCAGATCCGCTCGCGAGCGCACAGCGCTCGCAAACGGGTCGGTGGTCCCCCACTGCGCATGCCCACGCTGCGCGTGCGCATCCACCAGACCCGGCCAGTGACGGGAGCTCCATCGCTACGGGTCTTGCACCAAAGCAGGGCAGCTGTCGATGATGATTGACAGCTTGCCCCGTTTTGGAGGCAGGCAGGGGGGGTGGCTGGGCAAACGGAACGCCTGCTGTTTGTGGGCGGCCCTACTGACATCACTCGTGATGTCAGTAGGTGGACTTCCTGCTCTATTAGAGCAGGGAGTCCACTGGGGCTTTCGGCCACGGGACCCTACCACAAGGGTATTGTTGCAAGCCCGATGGTCGCGATGGTCTTGACCATCGCGACCATCACCTGGCTGCTCGCATAAGCCGTGGGTGGTCACCCATGCGCTCTGAATCAGAGATGCTCTGATTCAGAGCGAACGCTCTCAAAGAGCGTCCGGCTCTGAATCAGGCCCAGAGCGGACACACACTACCTTTAGCATTAGGCTCCGTCCCCTACACATACACCCACGAATCGTGCCATTATTTCAGCGAGGAGGGGGGCTAACATCGTGAGCCATGATCCATCAGTGACTGTGCTGTCACTGCCGTAGGGAGCTGGCCCGGCCAGAGAGGGTACAGGGTGGCCCGGAATGTTTGCAGCAATAAGGGGAACCCTGGGCGACCGCCCCGCCTATAATCCGTGAAATAGCCATGATGATGTCTGTTAATTCACAAAGTGCCTTGTATTCTGAACATTGGGCAGCCTGGTGGCGCAATGGTTATTGTTGCTATTTAGCATCACAGTGATCATGGGTTAGATTCTGACCAGGGCACTGTGAGGAGTTTGCATGTGTTCCCTGTGGGTTCTCCAGTTTGCTCCCACAGTCTAAAAACATACTGGTCAGTTATTTGGCTTTTGATTAAATCCACCCTAGTATATGTGATATACAGTATAAGCAATATAGGACCTGATTAAGATGTGGACGGTATTGCACAGACGCAAGGAAGCAGCTGGAGGTGTCTGTAGGAAATAGACACCTCCTGCATGCATCTGCGTCCATAGATGCTGCTTGGAATCACCATTGCAACCCTCAGCCAGACTGCGTAAGCCAAAGCTTACTCAACTTGGCCTTTAGAACCCCTCTGCCAGGTCCAGGAAGTTTGCATCCGATGATGTAGACCCTGGACTTGGCATGCTTACAAGACGGGGGCAACATGCCCCCGTTTTGTAGAAAGGTCCTGGTTGCCACCACCCAAGTGCTGCTGCATCTAAGGGGGTACATTGAGCAGTCATGCAGGACCTAGTATGCACATGCACAGACCCCCAAACATCAGATGTGTATGTAAACCATTGGGTTTACGTACATATTTGAATCAGGCCCATAGATTGTAAGCTCACTTGGCAAGGACTGATGTGAATATTGGTTCAGTACACAAAATGGCTACTGGAACTGTCTGTAGTTCATAGGTACACTTTAATGACTGACCAAAGGATATAAAAACACAATACATTTGGATGAGTCATTTGGAAAAAGAAGCACAGTTAATTTGTATGGCTTACTGCAGTGTAGGTCACAGCCAGAGGACTGAACGCTATACAGTAACTGGAGCTGATCGGTGTCCCACATTTTTCAACTAACGTAATCAGGGATAGATGCCTAATTGTGACTCACTACCATCCCAGCTAAAGTAATGTTTCAAATAATAAAATCGGCTGATATTGTAGAAGAGTTATTGCAGCAGAAGAAAGTTTTAATGTTAAAGTGATTTTGAAAGATTATTAGAACGTTTTTGGAATCTGACAAATGCCAAACTACTCAATGGAAACTCTTGAAGCACTTTCTGAGTTCTGTGTTGCGTTAAAGTATTTTACATTTTTATGGGGGCATCTGGGATAAGAGCACTGTGCTAGTCTAGAATGCGGCACTCTGGTTATATTTACATCGTATGCTTTATGTTACAAGGTAAACATCTTTTCTCTGTCCAAATTCACTGAACACAAAACAGAACTAATTGCTTTCTCTGACTGATTGAGGTTTCATGAACTAAACTCAAAGAAAATATTGTAATATGTGCTAGCGTAGGGTAAATTGCACCATTTGAGAATTAATTGCACATTAGTCCAAATCTAAAAAATAATAGAAATTTGCTCCCTGTATGCTGCCATATTTATTTAAAACTCCATACAACAGTTATTTATCTCAACCATGCTAGAGTAAAACCTCATTTGTAAATCAACAGTATAAACTGAGGAGTGGGAGGGGGGTGCAACACCTTAGCTGCTTGCGGTCTATGGCATTATTGCCTCCCATAAGCCCATATGGGTAACCCATACCACAAACCCTCAGCCAGCCTGGTAAAATCCCTTCCACCAAAACATATGCTCACCTCCATCTCAGCATTTAGGTCAAGTAACATATTTTAATTATCTTATTTTCCATCAATAGAAGTGCACTTTGTAATTTGGTCTGCAACATCAAAATAAAAACATAGGGGGCAATGCAATTAGGTGCGAGTTGGCTTGGGCAAGCAGTTCTCACAGGGAACTCGCAGTACGGATTGCAGTTGCAATCCAATTCCAAACTATTTTTCTTTATCAGAGGAAAATTGTGTTTTTTTGTGCATACCCACATGAGGTTGTCAAAAGGTAGGAAAAATCTTTATTTTAAGGTAAAAATGTCGGGACACTGGCCCTCATTCAGAGCTGTACGCTCTGAGCAGAGCGCACGCTCTGAATGAGGGCCGGCCTCCATGAAAATGGAGCGTCCTCCTGGACGCTCGTATAGCTGTGGGTCACCACCCACAGGCTATACGAGCGTGCATTTTGATGGCCGCGATGGTCGTGACCATCGCGACCATCGAAACAGCGAGCCGGAGCCTGCGGTTGAGGTTTTCAACCGCAAGCTCCGGAGTGATTTTGGCTCTATCAGAGCCAAAATCACTCCCACTGACATCACTAGTGATGTCAGTGGGCCGGCTTCTGACGGGAGGCGTTCCCGTGGGAACGCCCCCGTCAGGGAGGCACGCCCCCGGCACACCTACCAAAGGGGGCGTGCTGTCAATCAACATCGACAGCACGCCCCCTTTGATCAGACACAACGAGCGAAGGACTTTCCTTCGCTCGTCGCGTCTGGCGCATGCGCACGACGGAGCTCCCTCCGTCGTGCGCATGCTCAGTCCAGAACATCGACCCACTTGCGAGCGGACAGCCGCTCGCGAGTGGGTCTGAATCAGGCCCACTGTGCAGAACCCCTTGGACACCTCGCCCCTCAATGACTAAATAGGCATTTGGAAGTTTTCAATTAGCTTAACTGGTGTTAAAAAAAATTACTTTAAATTACCCCAAAATCCACTTTTTCGTTAGTTTAGTCAAATTTATTTTAGTTTTTTAAAATGAAAAACAATTGCTTTTTATAAAAAAAAAATTAAATATTTTTTTAGAAAAAAAAGTATATATATATATATATATATATATATATATATATATATATAAATGTGGGGTTTTTTTACATTTAAAGTGGCTTCAAATTAACACAAAATAACCTTTTTTACTACTTTCTTTTGCATTTTTTGTTTAACTTGTTTCAGATTAACCGAAAATTTACACATCAGGTATTGCTGGTATTAATGTGTTGACCATATCCATGCCGATCTTTTAACCCTATTGACCTACAGTACATCCATGTTGACCTTTTTCTGTGTCGATCTTTTGTCAATGCTGACTTATTGACTGTCGACCATATGGAGCCAACCTTTTTAAAGTTGATCTAATGAACCACACCCCGCCTATTGACAATCTGATTGTAGCGGTTTTGGAGCTTTAAATTAAGCTTCTCTTTTTAGTTTGGCTTTTTCCCTTGCTTTTTTGGGGCTTTCAGGATTGTTGAGTTAGAACAATAAACCTGACGTCAACAAACTTTTATTCAAACAAGCAACTATCATGTTATTGGTCAGGCATATTTAAGTGGCCTATCCATTAGCAGATCTTTCTGAAAGACAAAAGACAAAAGATTTATCTTTTGAAAATTCCTGGGGCTGCTGTGACAGATATCTGTCATGTACATGACAGATTATTACGAACGACGAACAATATTGCATGACATAATTCTGGGAGAGGATTTTTTTTAATGTTTATATTCATCTTCATAAAACAATCATTCGTCGTTTACCGCTACAGATATTTCTAATATCTGTCAGCGATAAACGATAATTGACCAACATGTTGGAGAGACAAAAGACCCAATTTGTCGGCCGCGGGAGTGCACATTTTTATCGTTCAGAGCCTATCCATTAGCAGACAAATTGAATGACTGAACGATAAATCGTTCATCGTTCAAATTTATCTGTTAATGGATAGGCCCCTTTAGTTTTATGTAAGATTCATAGAGACAAGATGGATCAATGGCAGGGGGCAAGTGAATTTTTGTTCCTAGGAATGCTGATTTAGCCATTTGTCCAGTGGTGTTAAGGAAGCGTTTTAACAATACGAGTCCGGCTGGGGGGAGTCAATGGCCGATCCATGCAGACCTGTCTCCTCTGACCAAATTCGTTTTCTAGTATATTTAATAAATGTTTGCTTTAGGTTTGCCAATAGAACATTAGGACACACATTCTTTCAGAATTGGCGCAGCTACTTGCGCTGCGGCGGCTGCAGTGTGTTCTTTCGTTGACATAATTAAACAGTTTGGTCTGTGGAAGTCGTCAGCCTATAAGCAATATTTGTGGGGGATAAGCCTTCGTGTTAGTTGCACTCCCTGCGAGTTTGTTGGGAAACCCAGATGCCTTATGCCTCCCACCACTTTAGGGGAATGAAGTTCTTTCCAATTTTTGCCCTCAAAGAGGCTTTTGTGATTTCACCTTAATGCTGGGTGGTCCAACTCTTGTTTCCCCTCCTTCCCTGGCTAAGTTCACGGCAGAGCCGGTGCTAGGTGTCTCGGCACCCAGCATCATCACGTGTTCCACCCGACCCTTCCCTGACTGTTCCCTCTCCCAGAGCATAAAAAAAATAACAGAAGCCGGTGGGTGGAGGGCAGGGATCTTCTGCAGCCAGACCCCGGCGCCCCTGTGCGGCTGCATGCATGGAGTGTGCCTGTTGCTGGCCCTGGTTCACGTGGTTAGGGTTCTGGTTGTGTTAGTCTTTATATATTTTTCTGAATTTAAGACTTTTCCTTGCAGGCCGGATTGGGATGGCTACTAGTCGGGTATGGTTTGTAGGCCATTTTTACATTTATTGGGCTAGTGTTCACCATTTAGTGGCCCAGGCACAGTCCATGTTAGGTGTGGGGGAGGTTTGCTGGTTAGGCATCTGGGGTATGTGGTTGAAGAGTATTTTAGATTCTCTGTGGTCCTACAAAGCTTAGTGGGGGCGCCTGATTGGGTCGTTATCCACTTATGGGGAAATGATCTCGGTACTTGTAAGAGAGTGGAGCTCATTAACACCATCAAGCAAGACCTACAAACTCTGGGCCTGATTAAGAAATGGACGCTAATGCAATCACAGCTGCGGTCTCATACGCAACACAGCAGCAAAAATATGCTAATATTATCAAAGATCACCCGAGCATAAAGACACCCACTTCTGCCTTCTTACCTGCGTGCGACGACTCATGCCTGCTTAAATATCGGTAACATCGACGCACATCGGTGGCCATCTTACCCTTGTGGTCGGTCTGACCTGCCGCAGCCTTGGGAGCTCTCCTGACATGTAGAGCTGCGCATGCACTTGTAGTGGCTAATTTATGCACGCCCATGTAACGGCATTTAAATGGACAGGCACACCTACGTTTCTCTGACCACTTCCCATTGCCACTCCCAAATGGTGACAACCTGTCAGTCACTTTGTGATGGGATCCTCTGTGCGTCCGTAATTGCAATGCGACCGCTGTGCACATGCAGTGCAGCTTATACGCATGAGCAATGGCAAACAATCGCTTGATCTGTGTGAAAATCGCATTAGCGCCCATCTCTGAATCAGGCCCTCTGGTGACTCATGGGCCTAGCGTAAAGGTGGTGTGGTCTGATATGGTTCCCAGTCGTTTCTGGAGAGGAACACAGGGGGAACGGCATTGGATAGGGTCCGTAAGAAGGTCAATGCCACAGTAGCTCGCTTTGTGGTTGGTTTGAGTGGGCATGCTATTAGACAGCCCCAATTGCATTTTAAGGAAGTGGGGATTTATAGGTCAGATGGAGTTCACCTACGAGGTGAGGGTCTGGTAATATTCATTAAGGACCTGTTTTTGTTTTTTAGTTGTTTTATGGTGGACGACCGAGTTCTGTGAAACTGGCTGTGAAGGAAAGCAGTGCTACTCGGCGGTCTTTTAGGGTACAACAGGGATTGGGGGACATTTCCCCTCTGAGAGCAGAGAGTTGGTCACTGCCTCAGGGGAGGACCTGGTCTCTGTCTTAGGGAGGGACCAATGCTAGGCCAATTGGGGGGAGGTGGAATCTCCCAATCCGGTTTGCAATGGGGCAGAGATCAGTCCCCATTATTTAAAGATTTATTATTGGGCTGTGGATGAGGTAGCGCTGCTTCTTCCTGCTACCAAAACAATTTCTGATTTGATCAATAAATTAATGCTGCGACCCCTTCAAGCTTCTGTCTCGGTGTCTCTATTTTAGATAAGGTTTGAAGTTAGCAAAATAAAATTATAAAACCAATGGGTGACTTATGGCAGAGGCATTAGGTTGTGTGCCTGTAGATTCCATATTAACATCCAGCGACAAGCATCAATCACTTGCCAGGATTACCCAGAAAACCTGGATATTCTAATGTTGGTGACAATACAGTTACTTTCAGAGCTGGATCAAGTCCTGGTTGGCCCTAAGCACAGTAAATGAGTCGCTAACATTTCATAACCAATTTACTCAAATTTCTGATTTACAGGTTTCATAGTCTTTAATAACATCCCACACAGACAAACAATACAGCAGCAGCACAGGGGCAGCGGAGAATAGCCAGGTCATAGTCACATTTCCAGCATAGCTCAGCTCCTGCAACCCTCGTACTATCTACTTTACCTTGTGGATCAAACTGCTCCGTATGCCAAAAACACCACCCATTCCAAGGTATTGTAATGCTTTATCGTGTTGTAGTCTGGGATCATGAAATATATTGTGCTGTTTTCACCACTCTTCGTTAAGTGATTTAACATACCAAGCACAAGGGGCTGTATCAAAACAATGGGAGTTTAAATGATATTTTCTGTGACAGCAAGAAGGCATTTCACCGCATGTGTGATAAATTATACATGTATTTTCCAATGCTCATATTTTGTATTGTCACCCACATCCCTCCCACCCCCCTGAGCTCCTGACAAGTCTATCCATGTTTACTCTTCGGTCTGCCAGTCATTCAGTGGGATTCATGGGAGCAGAGGAGAATAGGTTACAAGTTATGACGTGACCACACTAGGATACAAAGTTTCTGTATTCTCTTCTCAATACTTATTACTAGGGCAACACATTTGGGCCTGATTCAAAGGTGCAGAAGCACAAGCGGCCAATGCTTTCAGTCTGCGCATGCTTCCCATTGGTTACCTCTGAAGGCAGAGAGAGGTAATTTCAGTGGGCATACAACAGACAAAGTGGTGCGCTAATTCAATCAGAGATCAATAGTAGATCACTGGCAGCTGACACAGGGGGATTCCTGCCTGAATATCCCCAAAACAAAACAGAAAATAAAGAATATGTGTCTGCGCATGGGACCACTGCCTCTGTTTGATGTGACCATCCAAGAGCACGGATTACTGAGTTTACTCTCATCACGTCCTGCTGGCTGGCTGTTGTTTCCACACTTCAGCAGAATGATGGCGGCCGGACCCTATGCCACCCGCAGACTGGTGGCATAGGGTTAAAGCTGCTGTGGCATTTCCCCCAGGCTCTCACTGTGCCCGGTCAGTTTTCCTGGGACCATCACAGGATTACTGATGCTAGCTCACCACGCTTCAAAACATTATTTGGGATCTTGTTATCCATCACCAAGCTGACTCAATTGGAGTGGTGAGTGACCCTTTCACTATTGAGGTATCACAGCAATCCCATATTCAGGATCAAGACTCTGGACCTCATTCGGAGCCGCTCGCAAAATGTGAGCACTCGCTCTGAATGAGGGCTGCCGCTTCTCTATAATGAGCCAGAGTCCTGGCCGCTCGCTAAGCTGTGGGTGACCACCCACAGCTTTAGTGAGCGGCCAGGTTGATGGTCAAGACCATTGCGACCATTGGGGCTTGCGACGAGACCCTTGTGGTAGGGTCTCGTATGCCGCAAGCCCCAGTGAGCTTTCGGCTCTAATAGAGCCAGAAGCTCACCACTGACATCACGAGTGATGTCAGTGGGGCCGCCCCCAAACGGCAGGCATACTTTCGGTAACGCCTCCATTTGGCAAGCCACCCCCTCACCCCAACTACTAAACGGTGTGAGCTGTCGATCACCATCAACAGCTGCCCCTTTTGTAGTGAGCCCTGGAGCGAGGGCCTCAACATCGACCCGCTTGCGAGCGCTCAGTGCTCGCGAGCGGGTCAGAATGAGACCCTCTGTGTTCATTATCGTATGAGGATCATATTTATCATCGTTTACAATATTCTTATGGGACTGCTGATATATATATTTTTCATCAGCATATTCCTCTATTAGACTAACATCAGGTCCATATTGTTGCTTTTAATTTGTGCTACATTATGCATGCTATGTAACCAATTTGGTATTTATTTCAGGAACTGCAGTTCTGTGTATTTTATACATTTTTATATATTGTTGTTCTCTGAATTTTGAATTAAAACAGCTTATAGCTGAATGTTTATAGTTATTGAATTTATTTAGTGGTCCCAGGCGCAGACACATATTCTTTCATTTCAGTGGGCATGTCTGGGTGGCTAGCCAAACATGGGCATTTTGTGATCAGCTACAAGTTGCAGTGATCTCAGCAGCCATGTGCAGGCGGACATTCTGCGCCTCCATATGGCTAGTGCAATGTTCAATGGTGTGACCGATGTGCGTCCGATGGTGTGACTTAACCACTTGCCTAGCATGGTCGTATCAGATACGACCATACCAAGCTTGGCTTTACCTGACATGGTCGTATCTGAAACGACCAGTCAGAAAAGCTCTGCGGGCGGCAGCTGGAAAATCATTTTCTAGCAGCCGCCAATCACAGAGGGACATACTGTATGTATATATGTGTGTGTGTGTATATATATATATATATATATACACACGTGTAATATATACACATGGATGTATATGTATATATATTGTGTGCGCAGCCCCCCAACCTATGTCAATCGATTGTTTCTATCGATGGTTGAACCAATCGGCCATCGATGGTACAGCTGTCAATTACCAGAATTACAGTATACAGTACCATAAAAATGTTTATTTTTATGGTATATGGTGTTTAAAAAAAAAATTGTGTTGGAATAGTTTTAAAAAGATGTTCTTGACCTAATTCAATCATAAAAAAAAAAGACAATTTCAGAGCGTTTTTTGGAAAAAAAAATTAGTCAGTTAAGTGATTAATACGTAAAGCAGCGGATAAGCACCGCAGCCAGTGGTAATCTCTGTGTTACAGATGTGTGGTTCAGTTTCCATGGAAACCAAACACACCCATACTTAGGGTTTCCGAGTCTAACCAAGGCCTAGCTCAAGTGTTCAGCTAGGCTCAGATCCCAAAATGAGGCAAAACTTCATCTTCCCGTTGTCAGATAACGCGTGTTTTGTACTGCATACTAAAGTCACTCACTCGTGATCAGGCGCCATTTCACATAAGACACCAGAGGGAGTGGGTGTGGGACTGGGCTCCAGCTATGAAAAAAGATTAGGAGCACTGTGTTAAGGGGCACTGTAGAGCCAGTGGGGACTGTGGGCTGCAGCACTGTGAGGCACTGTGTTGTGTGCTCAGGGCCGGGCACTAAAAAACGCCATTGAAAGCACTTGTGTTATAGGGCATTGTGCCATTATTAAAAGTAATTTAGCTTGAAAGTCTACAGTGTAGACAAAACGCGTCGCTGTCCCTATCTATGAACACTGTGGACGCTATATTTTTCCTATATTGCACGTTACTGGTAAGGATCACCTTGAAAGCACCAGCACTTTGCTCTCACGCTGACCAGATCTCCATGGGCTAGGCGGCCACTGAAGAACTGAATATCGGCCCAGCACCTATGTTTGATTTCTGCTAGACCACTACAGTGTGTGAGATACGGAATAGTAGTGAGGCTCACAGGCTAATATTACCTGGACCGCTGCCCCTACCTACCAGTGTCCTTTGCTACTCTTATCTCAAATAAGTGTGGTTCAGGATACGGCTCGGGCTTGAGACAACAGTACTGCACGTGATCGGTTTCTAAATGCCAGTGTCTGTTTCCTGGTATGGCTGGTGAGAGCAGTTTGCATCTAGACCATGTGAGTCACCGGGGGCTGCCCTGAAGCACCCCGACTACACTGACCTGCCAGCTATACGGGGGTCCTGTTATTTAGCAGCTCTGGGCTAAAGACAGTAAATATAACCACTATATTTGAAAATAGATCACAATCCATATATGGTGGAAATTCTTTCCGTGACTGTTGCTAATGTGTAAACTTTATTCAGTAGACCCTGTGGACTTGAACACTCTATAACAATAATTATATTGGATAACTTTGTAGCCTTGTGTGAGAGACACAAAGTAACCATCTCGCTGAGTGAAATGACACAGGACTAGCATATTGGGTTTATTCAAAAAGCTCCACAGTGTGTGTTATTTTAAATAGTTTTTTTTTCTATATATTTTTAATTTATTTGCTGTTCACTTGATGAAAATAACTTTGGTGATTCATAAGCAAAATGTATTTATATGTTTATTAAATTGAACAATAGTTATTTTACTTTGGAAGTTTCAATATTTCTCATTTATGCAACAAGCGCGGCAAGGGTCATAAGGTGGTTCACTTGTGGACACACACTCTCTTGGCAATTAAAAAAAAGACAACCCCATAGAGGCACTGTGGACTGTGGGTTGCAGCACTGTGAGACACTGTATTGTGTGCTCTGGGCTAGACACTGCGTTAAAAAATGTAAATAAAACACTGTGTTGAGGCACTGTGTTAAAAGATAACGTTCTTAGGGTGCCATTACTATAAGCGCTGTGAGGCACTGTGTTGTATGTTCAGGCATTGTGTTATATATAAAAAAAAACTGTTGTGTGTTCAGGTAACAGTGTTAAAAAACATTGAAATAAAACTTTTGTGTGTTCAAGCAATGTGTTAAAAAATAATGTCATTAGGGTGCCACTCTTATACTAGGTGCACTGTGTTGTGTGTTCAGGCACTGTTATCAAAAGAATAAAATTGTAAAACTTGTGTGTTAAAATAAAAAATATAACGTTATTAGGGTGCCAGCAGTCATGCTAGTACTTCAACATCTACTAAAGGTGGTCAAGAGGAAATAAAGTGTAAGAAAGGTCACCCAAAATCTAAACAATATTTCTGAATGTTAAAGAAAACATCACCTCTAATAATATAGGAAACATTTACTGCATAAAGTGTAAAATTGACAACATTCCATGAATCAGACGCAGTAGCAAAAAAAGGCTCAGGCCATGGCCTTCCTTTGAGTGGTGGTCTTGCTACTGCTGTTTTATGCACTAGAATGCATATTGCGGAAGCCAGGGTCAAACACAGGCATCTTCTGAAAACTCAATTAATTAAGCAAACATACTCATATGTATTATAAAAAGACATTAAAATTAAAAACACATTAATAACAATAAAACAAATAGAATAAATGAAACAGAATTTTAGGAAGAGAAAATGTATATAAGAAGCCTCCTTCCACCATTTCCACACCCTCTGTGAATGTGGGGATGAGCAGCAGTAAAAGTAAAGATGGTGACTTAGAAATTGAGGATGCTACTGTGGAAGTGCAACAAGATGAGGGGGATGTTTGTGCATCTGACACTAATGAGTATGTTGTTTGTGTCAAAGTAAGAAGCCACCAGTGGCAGCAGTTTTGCCCAGGATAAGAAGAAGGCCATTTGGTAGTATCTCCACTACCAAATTCCATCTTGATTGCGCATAAGACTAAAAAAGTTACCTCTATTGTGTGGAATTATTTATACCCAAATCCTCAGATTTATCACGCTATCTGTATCATTTATGAAGCTAAAGTAAGCAGAGGTTAGGCTGTTAACCATCTTGGAACCTACTACCTGTCCCTTCATTTGCAGCGAGTTAATACACATTATTTGGGAAAATCTCAAAAAGTGTAAAAAAATAACAAGCAGTCCAGCATTAGCTGCTAGCAGCATGGATAGATCACAGCACATGCTATCTTCACTGTCAACACCTTTCAAAATGTGGAAAAACTCATGTTCATAAAAATGAACTACAAATTATATTAGGAAGACCCTTGCTGCCAAATGCAACAAAGTACGGAGACTTCGGCAATGGTGGATTCAAGTGGGGATGAGCTAATATTGAGTGATGATGATGTTAACACTGATGAGGATGAGGATAATGACATCTTCCCAGTGGAAATGATTAACAACGCTGATAGCCGCCTTAAGCCCATTGGTAGTTTGTTTTGTGGAGGCCCAAACAAACCAAGCATTTCAGCCACAATAGTGGAATTCCCTGTCACTGAACTTGTTCAACTGCACATGTCATTTTTAATATGGCCTGAGGACAATTCCATATTGCACCACTTTTCTTTTAATTATGGGCTGCATTTTTGGGGGCATTGGTGATGGTATTTTTTGCATAGACAAACTTTTTTATTGGTTATTGCTCTAATACATTACTACTTTGCAACACATTTTTAACCAGAAATAATATGGTGCCTCACAAAAAATAATGCAAATTAAAAAAATTATGGGGGTGATTCAGCATGTATCGTAATTGCAAAGCTCCACACATCGTGTGGTGTGTACCTATGTACTCTCCAAGTACGGTATTGCTGTAATCATATATCCAGCACATACCACAACAGAGATGTGACTGTGTGGCACTAGAAGCAATTCTTATATACAGAAGAGCATAAACAGCTGTTGGCTAAAAGTAGGTCTGTACTAAAATACTCTTAATACAAAAATACTAAAAATACCTTAATACCCATGACAGCTGTGCCATGGGCTGGCAGTATCTGTGATAATAGTAAGGGAAAGGTTAGGGAAATGAGCGCAGCACGGCTGCTACTGACCGTATTGTAGAACTCTGTTATAGAGGGGACAATTTTGCAGTTGTCCTCGCACCAGTCCACCTTGGAGCTGCCCTTCTGGAGCTGGTCCCATATCCTCAGAGACACCATGGCAAAGTGCGGGCTAATGGTCACTGATGGGCAGCACAGGCTGAGAGGAGGCAGGTGACCAGGGACTGCGGGTGTCCTGGGAGTGGGGGCAACAGATACAGAGCCGTGCAGTGGGTGACACCAGGTCAGCGTTTTATTCCCTCACCGATGTAACCGCGGCAGTAGCCAACAGCATCAGCACTGCATGGAGGCAGCATCAGCCTGGAGAGGAAATCTTTGAGCCGCCACCCTGCAGGGTAAGTGCTCGGGTGTCTCTGAGTCCTGGGCTGGCTCCTCAGTCGGGTAGGCTTAGGCGGGTCGCGGTGGTCACATGCTATGTGACTTCGTCACGTCGCGACCATAGAGCGCTACTCTGGGAGCAGCAGCACTGCAGCATGTCACGAAGAAGGAACGCCGCTGCTGATCGGCGCTCAGATGCTCCGGAGGTGGCCCCGGAATGGCCCGGGTGACAATGGAGCCATGTGCCCCCTTCAGGGCTGGTGCCCGGCGGCAGATGACTCCATTGTCTCCGGGAGTTCCGCCACTGTATGCACATATTATTGCCATGCCTTTCTATTCACTGGGTATACCCACTTTGGCAGATAGTTACCCCCCTTCAGTGGGTCCCTGCTATTGCAATCCCCTGGTGGGTCCTTCATGACCCAGTTTGACACTGGTAACAAGATCAGTGGGTCCCTACTATTGCAATCCCCTGGTGGGTTCTTCATGCCCCAGTTCGACACTGGTAACAATATCAGTGGGTGCAACAATATAATATGTCACTCTAGAGTTAGAAATGACAGATATTATTGCATGACATGGGTGGCCTGACAGAAGAGTCAGCCAATGGACTAGAAGACACTATTAATACTGGATGCCCTTTAACACCAGTCAGCGAGGAAATGAAAATAAACAGCTGAAATCTTCAAGTAGATTAATTGTTGTTATTGAGCTGACTGGTACAACGATTCCTGATCCAGCTTTCCTGCTATTGATTCATGAAAATGTTTCCAAGGTAGTTATGGAAATGTTTATATAAAAGGCTACATTGGTGTGAAGACAACCCTGCTGCAGTAAGGAAATAGGTATGCCCACCTCACATAGATATACACAGAAATATTTATACTGTGCTGGTATGCCTCAGTCAGAACAACATAATAATAACATAAAAAATTGATGAAATAAAAAACACAAACACATATAAGCCAGCAGGAAATGTCATAAATATTATGTAGGAGTTTGCTAAAAATTACCATTCAGAAAGTTACATTATATTCACACACCACCCGAAGGACCCGGGGATACTTTGCCATTGCAGACGCTGTACAAGGTGGCGATTACACCCAGACCGCCCGCTCCTAATCAAAGAAAGCCGGCCAGGATCACCATGTCCATTATGAATGCAAGTATATGCCACTGCCCCTATTACCTACTAAGGGAAACGGAGGTGACACACAGAGCTAATGAAAGTGCAGGTAGCCATAATGGCGCCGGAGCCCTGTAAGGGGGAGGGACGCGAGGTGGCCCGCGGGCCAGCAGCGAGAAAGCGGGGGGACGGGCTAGGAGGCCCGTCCCTACTTTAACACCTTGAGAGAAATTCCAGCCAGTGAGGGCAGGGTAGACAGGTTAGGAGGGGGGAGGCAACAGGGGGGTATAAAAGAAGGGAGGAGGGGAAGGGTACTTGCAGTAAGAAGTTACACGTGCAGCAGACACGGACAGCGCAGCACAGCTCTCCAGACGAACTGAAATAGAGGCAGTGTTTGATCATGCAGCATCCAGAGTGGGAGCAGGGCGAACGGCCAGAGAGAGAACGGGGCGATCGGCCAGGGAGGAGAAGGGCTCTACCTGCTCGTTTCAGAGAGGAGGATCATTGGGAGTCATGGCAACAGGAGCAAGCAGACGGGGAAGAGAGAAGTGAACTTCAGCAACGGAAGAGAAAGGCAGCATGGGCGCCAACTGCTGGGCGGAAGGTTTGCAAGAAGAGTCGGCTGAAGAAAAGTACAGGCAAGGCAAAGAAAAAATCCCAGCATACAGAGAGAACAGAAGATGTGGACAGAGGGCTGTGGGTGAGTTCTGACCAAATTTATTATGGGGCTGGTTTAGCAGAGGCCACCGAGTCAGATGGACAAGATTCGGGAAAGGAGGAGCAGGGGGCGGCAGTGCCGTGGAAGGACAGAGTTCCCCCAGTGCTAGCCAGGACATCACTAGGGACACAATCCACCCCAGCTAGGCCCGTAGGACAGAAGAACCAGGAGCCGCAAGGATCATGGGTGCTTATAGTGGCAACACAGCATTATAACAGCCCATATCAGCAGCCCCGGTTTACCCCTAGAAGGCAGGAGGGGAGAGGGGCACTTAAGAAGGATGGATACGTTGCAAAGACACTACAAGACCGCTTGGGCCGCACCCCACAGTTTACATCACCACGACGTCAGCAAGTTCAATTGGCCTTGCCAGGGGGGAGAGGTGGATGGCAACACTTACCCTGGGGTATTAGCGAGCGGCAAGCCACACCCGGCGCATCAGCGCAGAGGCAGGAGTCGGTTGAAGTACAGGCCACGGAAAGGTGGGAGGGGCAAGCGGATTGCTCAGGGATTGTACCGCTGCAGTCAAAATTCGCAAAGGAGGCACAGGGTGGAGTTTCTCCAAGGGTATTTGCATCACCCAGCGCAAATGAGGAAATGGAGCCAGTATGGTTTAATACAGTCAAGGCAGCAGAAGATTTAGCTGTTGCCATGCCCAGCACAGCAGGGGCTGTCGCCATGTCCAGCGCAGCCAGAATAGCGGCAATTCGGCAGTCGGCTGTTGCCAATTCCAGCGCAGCCGGAGCAGCCAGAATTATGCAGCTGGGTGTCGCCACATCCAGCGCAACCGGAACAGACAGAAGTGTGCAGCAGGGTGTCGCCACGTCCAGCGCAGCCAGAATAGCGGCAATTCGACAGTCGGATGTCGCTAAGTCCATCGCACCCGGAGCACCCAGAATTATGCAGCTGGGTGTCGTCACGTCCAGCGCAGCCGGAACAGACAGAAGTGTGCAGCAGGGTGTCGCCACGTCTAGCGCATCCCAGGGACATAAGTCAGAGGAAAGCAAAAATGGTGAGAATGATAAGGTTATTGAGGGGAATGTGGGGAGGGTTCAAATAAATGAGTGCGGGGAAGCATTAGTTAGTATTGCCATGAATCCTAATACACAGGCTAATCGTTCGAGTAGCAAGGATGGTCACAGCTCCTCGGATTCAGAGGATGATACAGTGTGCAAGGTGCTTAGGGAGCAGCTTTGTGCATCCAGGGTTGCTAACAGGAAGAAAAAAGGGAACGGGCCAGGTGTAGACACGATTAGTAGTCAGCTAAGGATGGTAGCACAAGCAAAATCAGGGGGTTTCTTGCCGCAAGAGGGAGCAGTAGATCACGAGTTAGGAGCATTGGCAGAGCAGTTACCCAAGCTGATTAGGAAGGAGATTGAAAAGGGGGCATTGGTACATATTTGCACGCTGATGGAGGCAGGGCTGAAAGACAAAGAGAGATGCAGCGAAAGGGGTAGGGCACATGCAGAGGATTACAAAACAATGGAATTGGATTGAGGGCATGTTTGTTTATGCTGGGTGTTACATAGACACATATCCAGATATGGCGGTTAACATGATGAAATACATGAAGTTCATACACTCAGTATATAAGGAGGACGGGGGGTCCATTTGGCGTGTGTATGACGAAACCTTTAGAGCAAAGTCACCACTAGGGACAATGATGTTTGGCTGAGGGTGCAAGCAAGCGGCGTTGTGGATAGGGGTAGTGGGGCGCCTAAGTGGAATGCAGGGAGGCCTAGCACGCGTAGGCAAGATAAGTACAAATGCTATGCCTTTAATGACTCACAGTGCACCCGAGCAATCTGTGAATTTAGTCACACCTGCTCGGTCTGCAACGGGAATCACCCTTCAAAGCATTGTGTCAGGAGAGAGGGAGGCCAAAAGCAAAAATTTCCTGCAGCACTTGTCCCTAGCAAAAGCGATTAGCCCAGTGAGGCTGGCAGGGATGCTGGAGTGGCTAGCCATGTATCCTAGGCGGCAGGAAGCCCAATTACTGCGGGAGGGTTTTAGGGAAGGGTTTAGGATCCCGCTAAATAAGGAAGCAAAATCTACAGAGTGGGGCAGTAATTTGGAATCAATTAAGGTGAGACCAGTGGCAGCAAGGGAAAAAATTGCAAAGGAGGTAGCCTTGGGCAGGATGGCAGGACCTTTTACGGCCCCCCCACTAGAAAATTTGGTGGTCTCACCTCTAGGTTTAGTACCAAAGAAGGCTCCAGGAAAATTCAGGTTAATCCAGCACCTATCTTTCCCGGAAGGGGCGTCAGTAAATGACGCTTTGAACGAAGGACAATGTTCGGTGCAGTATCAGTCATTTGATCAGGCGATCAAAATGGTCAGGAAGCAAGGGAAGGGTGCCTTGATGGCGAAACTGGATGTGGAGTCGGCATTTAGGCTTCTCCCTCTCGACCCTGAGAGTTTCAGGCTCATGGGTTTTTGTTTTGATGACCTTGTGTTCATCGACAAGTGCTTGCCAAAGGGCTGCGCTATTTCATGCGCGTTATTTGAAACCTTTAGCACATTTTTGCAGTGGAGCTTAGAGATGAGAACCGGGTCCAAGGATGTAGCACATTACTTGGACGATTTCTTGCTGGCAGGGCCTGCGCAATCAGACCAGTGCGGACGGTTTTTGCGGGAGCTTGAGGCTATGTTCAAAGAGTTTGGCGTCCCCATTGCTATGGATAAGACAGGAGACCCCAAGACAGTAATTTCTTATCTAGGCATTGAGTTAGACACAGAATTGATGGAGTGCAGACTGCCTGCTGACAAGGTGGAAAAGCTAAGCGCAGGGGTCAGATTGTGCGCAGAGGCGGGAAAGGTCACCCTTAGGCAGATGCAATCATTGCTGGGAATGCTAAATTTCGTTTGCAGGGTAATCCCAATGGGCCAAATTTTTAGAAGGCGTTTGGAAAGAGCAACAGCAGGGGTGAAGAAAAGACACCATTTTATCCGGATAGGCAAAGAATTGAAGGAAGACTTGAGGGTGTAGGAGAGTTTTTTAGAACAGTTTAATGGAGTGCGAATGTGGCCGAGTGCGCAGCAGCCGAACCATACGCTGCAACTTTTCACGGATGCAGCAGGAGCAATTGGTTTTGGAGCTTATTTGCAGGGAGAGTGGTGTGCGCAGAAGTGGCCAGAGAGGTGGAGGATCAGAGGTTTAACGAAAAACTTGGCGGCTTTGGAGCTGTTCCCAATAATAGTGGCAGTGGAGATTTGGGGTTTGAAGCTGGCTAATGAACACATACAGTTTTGGTGCAATAATTTGGGGGTGGTGGAGGCCTTAAACAGGCAGAGTGCGTCTTCCTTACCAGTGATTAGTTTGCTCAGGTGGCTAGTAGCAAAGCGTTTACAGCATAATGTCACATTCAGGGCAAAGCACGTGCCAGGGGTGCAAAACGTCATTGCTGACGCACTTTCTCGACAGAAATGGGACGTGTTTAGGGCTGCAGCGCCATTAGCGCATGTTGGGGGCCTAACTTGCCCATCTCATCTTTGGCAGATAGTGGAGCCGATTTGAGTGATCTAGTGGAGAAATCCCTGGCGCCAAAGACATGGACAGCTTATTTGGTAGCATGGAGGAGGTGGATCGAGTTTCAGGCAGTAAGGCCGGATAAGGGTAAGGATACCCTGCAGCAGCTGTTAGCATTTATGGGTAAGCTGAGAAGCGAGGGGGCATCTAAAGCTTCAGTCAACACCATCATGGCAGGGATCTCTTTCTTCTCAAAGGTAAAGGGGAGATGTGACCACACTAAGGCATTCATGGTGTACATGATGATGAAGGGTTGGGCTAGGAGTGAGGGCAGAAAGCCGGACAAGTGGCAGCCTATTACGTTAGACCGTCTTGAGAGGATAGTAAGCATATTGCCGGCGGTGTGCAGCAATGACAATGAGGCTGTGCTTTTTCATTCAGCTTTCATCATGGCTTTTAGTAGTGCATTCAGAGTGGGGGAGTTGGTGGCAGCATCCAGCAGGGTAGCAGGTACAGGTTTGCTTCGCAGTAATGTAGTGGTGGAGGAAGATGCAGTGATTTGCAAGATACACAGGTCCAAGACCGATCAGGAAGGAAACGACAGGTGGGTACAGCTTAAGAAGTGTACAAACAGGAGTGTGTTTTTAGTGGCGGCAGCTCAGAGTTTTGTGCGGATTAGGCCACCAGGGGGAGTAAACTTCCTCATACACACTGACAGAGCTGTTTTAACAAAATATCAATTTGCAGCTGTTTTCAAAAAGTGTACGGTAGCTCTAGGTTGGAACCCCAGGAAATTTGGAACGCATTCCTTTAGAATAGAGGCGGCAACATCTGCTGCCCGTGAGGGGAGCTCAGTGGCAGAGATTAAAAAATTATGGGGTTGGAGATTGGGCTGCTACAAGAGGTATATCAGGCCTGTGGTCGCTGAAGGGGCTACAGGCGGGGAAAATGTGATACAATAATCCACGCTCCTCCCCTCACCCTGATCCCTATCCAATGGTGTTAATTTGTTTTATTTTCCACAGGCGTGGCGGGTTCCAAGCAAGTGTGGATTGTGGGACACTCTTATATCCATTGGGCGGAGGTCCGCGCGGCCACTAGGTCATTTGGGCGGGGATTGGCTTTGCCGCCGGAGGCAGGATCAGTGTACTGGTTTGGTAACAGGGGAATGTTGTGGAGCCAGGTGGGGAAGGTTTTATTGAAAGCGGAAAAGGGAAAGGGGCAGGCCCTGGATGCATTGGTGTTACACCTTGGGGGCAACGATTTGGGTAAAATAAAGTCCCTAGACCTCTAGAAGAGCATGAGGGAAGATTTAGCGTGGATTAAGAGGCGATGGGGTGACACTCACATTATTTGGTCTAACATCATCCCAAGGTTGACATGGAGGGAGGCAAGGAATGGGGCTGGTATCGAGAGGGCCAGGAAAAAGGTTAACGCGGCAATGGCAAAAATGGTAGCCACTAGTGGTGGGAGTGTCATTCATCACAGAGACATTTCAGCGCATTGTAAAGGGTTTTACAGGAATGATGGGATGCACCTGTCGGATGTGGGTTTAGATTTGTTTAGCAATGCGTTGCAAGAGGCATTGGAGTGTATCAGGTGGTAGAGGTCGCTGCGTGGGGCTTCGGTCCCCAGCTAGCAGGGGACCTCGTGTGGCGGGAGGAGATGGTGAGCAAGGTATGTAGGAGGATTTCAGAGGGCCAGCTATACTCGACAGTAAATAGGCCGCACACCTGGCACCAGTGGGAGGTGTGCCAAGCAAAAGGGGGTATGTGCATGGTAGCTAGTCCCCAGGTTGAGAAAGGGGGTGCGGGTTGCTGCTGCCTCCAAGGTGGGGCCGAGCACGCCCCCCGTGAGAAGGGGGTGTAGTTTGTCGCTGCCTAAAAGGTTGGGTCGGTCACGCCCCCCGTGCATTTGTAGGCCTTGCTCATCAAATCTTCATGTCCAGTGATCTCTATTGTGTTTTTAAGTGTGCTGAGATTTAATAAAACTGTGACCGTTTGCCCAAAACAAATGATTGGTCTAAGTTATTGCGTAGCGCAAGGTAAAAGCGGGGCCACCGGTTAGTCGGCCTCTCCCCCTTAGGAAAATTGGCTGTTACTACTTGCCTATAGCAGACTGCTGCATGTCTGGGTCCCGGGTAACAGAATCTATACTAACTATTAAAGGAAATACAGCTTCCAATCCCTTTCACCTTGGCTAATATAGCCAGATATCTGAATTTTGCTATTTAGTTGGAATTCGTAGCACCACCTACGTTGTATTGTATTCTTTGAACAGTCCACTTAATCTGGTGGTTAGGATATGAGAGACTGATTGGATTCAAAAAGATGACTATTTGTGGGTTATATATTGTCCTTCATATGAGACTGTTAGAGCGCTGGACTTTTAATTACTAATGTGAATTCAGGATTCTATATAGCCTGTGTATATGTGATTTTTTTCATTCGTCATTCCATTTACATACTGCTATACTGTACATGTATATGTGTGTCAAATTAAAAGGTGATTGAACTGTGGGCCTGATTCAGAGCCGCTCGTAAGCGGCCGCTCGTTCGTTCCGAGCGATGTTTGCCCAACTACGCATGCGTATGGGTCGTAATACGCATGCGCGAACCAGTCAGTGCGGCCGAAAATCGTTTGTTCGCTAAATAGCGAATGCCTGCTATTTTGAGTGACAGGAGGTGGTGTATGTGGGTGGTAACAGGGGAAGGTGCTTGAAAACGGGGAGTGGAGATCCGAACGCAGGCGTGCTTAAAGGTCAAAACGGGCGTTTTATGGGTGTGCATAATTAATACAGCAGCGTCATTGACCACGTCACTGGGTGATTTTATAGCCAGAACTGCTCGCAAGATTGCGGTAGGAAAAACCAACCACAAGAATAGCGAGCAGTTCATACGCTGGTAGATGTACTCGATTAATCTAAAAATAGCGGACATGACGTAGGATGCGAGCAGCCAGGGGGCGTAGTTATCCAAAAAACGACCGCAAGTTTTGTTCGCTCGTTCAGACATAGAGGCGTGAACAGACCGCAAAGAGCGAACGGTTCATTTGAATAGCCACCCCTTTTTTCTGAACGAACGACCGCAAATAGCGTCCGACTCTGAATGAGGTCCTGTGTGTGAATATAATGTAACTTTCTGAATGGTAATTTTTAGAACACTGCTACATAATATATATGGCATTTTTTGTTGGCTTATATGTGTTAATTTATGTACAGTATTGTTTATTTAATAAATTTTTTATGTGATTATTATGTTGTCCTGACTGAGACATATCAGCTTAGTATAACTGTTTCTTTGTGTAGTTATAGAAATGTTGCCAAAGCTGCTCTGTAGGCCACGAGGACACAAGCCCAATTCCACTGATAAGGCCATGGATACACAAAGTGACATGGATGTTAGACAAGATGTCAACAGCAAATCATAGAAACAAAACTTTCTCTTTCTTGTGTTTCTCTTGGATGACATTTAAAACAATTGTGAAACCCTTTCAAAAGCCATTATAGGACCTCTCCTGCTTTCTTTGGTCCTAGTTGGTTTGTAATGAAGCCGAGAGGCTTTGTCCTGATGCTTAACTCAGATGTCCGAATAGGAGGCGTCCTCCTGCTAAATGGATTGACCTCAGCGCAAACCATAGTGATAATTCCCAGGTGAAAAAAAGGAATGGTCAATACACCATCTTTTAATTCACAGATATGCAAGGTGGGAAGTCATGGCACAAGGGAAAGTCATGGCACTTTGGAAAGGGAATGGTCATACTTTGCACTTGTCAATTTGCTCAGGGACCACTTGATGCTGCGGAGGAAAACACACCCGCAAGACTATACTACTCTGACTACTATACCCCAATTACAGGGGCGTGAGAACGATTTTATGTTGGGGGAGGCAACATAAAATCGTTCTGGCACACCCCTCCCCTCTCCACTCCCCTACTCCCTCCCTCCCTCTTACCTAGGCGCGCACACTACACAGGGACTGTAGCGGTGGCCGTGGACGGTAAGGGGTTGTGATTTATAGCAATAGGCTGCAGGGACCCTGCACCGCATGGAGGAGGAGGTGTAATGTGTGGTCTTTTAACTTAAATACTGCACATTACACCTCCTCCTCCGTACAGTGCAGGGGGGTTGTAGCCTATTGCCATAAATCACAGCCCCTAACAGTCCAAGGCCACTGCACCTTTCAAATGTTTGGGGGGGTGACCCCCATGTTTCGACGCCCATGCCCACCTACTAAACAGCTTCCCTACCACACTACAGGCCTATAACTAGCATAAAAACAGTACATATAGAGCAAACAAGCTGTAAACAACACTTCTAAGTTTAGTAAATGCTTCCAACTTAATTAGTGTTAGATTAGTGTCCTGTAGATGTTGGAAATACATGTACACAAGTGCGGTGGTATGGCAGAGTTATGTAACACACCAGCAGAGTTATGTACACTCACAGGGCCTGATTCAGCAAGGTACACAGCATGCAATCGGTCGATTAATTTGCACTGCGCATGCATCGCAGTGCGCAAGCGCGAACTAGCAATTGCACCTGCAGAGGATACTGAAGTGCCTATTGTGGGTGGTGACGGGGGTGGGGGGGGGTCAGGCAAATGCAGGCGTGCCAGTGCGTCTCAATGCCATTGCAGGGGCATGCATAAATTAGCCACTGTGCTACCAGTTGCATCCTGAGGTCTCATAGCGTACGCTGAAGTGAGCAATTCCAGAGTGGGGGCTGACCTGCCTTAATTGTGCGTATGGATTCGATGTTACCGATTGTTTTGCTATGTTGCCCAAGTATACGGATGTGTGTAAGGGTCAGTGGGCGTCCTTATGTTAGGTTGTGATCGCAATGCGATTGCAAACACTTGCATTTCACTGCTAATATTAGCAGAATAGCGGTTCTTGCTGACTCAGGCCCACAGACAGCACAGTTGCTTAACCAGTAGGATGGTTTATTGGCAGATATGTGAAGTACAGACATGGGCGGATTGGAAACTTAAAGTGACCCTGGAAAAAATTCTGAGAGTAGACGCCCCAACATAAACATAAGTGGTGCTAGCAAACAGCTTTCTTTGTGCCTGCCATACAGCACAAACTGCATCCCAGTCAAGGGCATAGCTACAGACTAGTAGGTGCGGAGAGTATGGCTGCTATGGGGCCCTGGCCGCCTCTGGGGCCCGACCCTCTCCCTACACTGCTATATCCTGAGCCCCAGCTTTTTTTATTCTCACCATAGTGCTAATAGCCATCTCTAGCTGCTGCCTGCATGCATTGTGATGTCACAATGCAGGTCACAGCCCTATATAAAGGATGTCCAGCTACTGGCAGCCATTTTGTGGTGACATTTTGTCCTACATTGATACTCTTTGAGTAGTTCCTGCTTTATGTTGGCGACTTTGGATAGCAACTACTGATATGAACTTTTAATTATATCTTCCAATAAGGTCCTAACCAGCAACATCTTCAGAAAAAGGATCCGAACAACATCTCAAGGTAAGGACTTTGTAACAAATTTTGGCCTGTCACTCTTACCCTTTCAGACACATTCCTCCATGTTATCTGCAGTTTTTAATTAGAAACAATGGATAAAGCAAATTATTCAACTGATATGACATTAAATGACAGAGGATTGTGTGTATTCATCCAAAGAGGGTCCAACTCCAGACCAGACTGTGTAGACACAATCCTACAGGAGACCTGGATGCAGATTCAATACCCAATATATGCCTATGCACCTGTCCAGTTTTGCAGCAGATCTCAGACAATAGGTGCAGAGGATGGGGCTGATATGGAGCCCAGGCTACCTCTGAGTGTTGCTGAAGGGCATACCATGTTATATAATTAACATTTAGGATTAGGGAGAATAAATCATATTTTTTTAAATATATTTTTCCGTTTATAATGCTTACTATATGCGAATCACCATTCATTTAATCCAACATGTCAGCTAAGTAGACAGTGCAAATATTAGATCATTTACAATCAAAATGGATAACCTGCAAAATAATTTGCACCTTGGGGGCCCAACTGACAATTTTGCTATGGGGCTCCCATAGGTCTTGCTAAGCCCCTGATCCCAGTGATCATCATACAGTAGAGAAAGCATCTCAGTCACCGCCACAAGTATAGAGACCAGCTTGGTTACCACCATAAAGTACAGAGATAATTCTAGGGACTGCCACACATTAAATTGAGCATCCTAGTGACATTACAGCTAGGGATGGCCATCGGTGTAGTTACCATCGATAGTGATACAACAAGCCAGAGCCTGTGTCCAACAGACTGTATGGAGACCAATGTCTGTACACTTAGTCTACAGTACATCAGTATTTGAAGTAATTGTTTCCTATAGTTTAGTAAAATTAGCCAGTATTTTGCTCTGACCACTTGATACACCCCTGCCAGGCCTTCACATATAAATAGGTCTATCATCAAGGCAGCATGGTGATGACCAGTTGCATCAAATAGTTGGCCATAAATCTTATCTATTAAAATGGTATTTCTATTTTTGTTCACAAAATTCTGCAATTTTTCTATTTTTATGTATTTAGGGAAAAAGTAGGTCTGAGAGTGTAGGGAGTGTACACGCCCACATGGCTCTGGCCACACCCACACAGCACTGGCCACACCCATACAGCACTGGTCACAGGTTCTCCCCTTCTTAATATAGGCCATTGAACATTTACAGCCCCAGACCCATGTAGCCCTTAATGCAGCCCTGCCTGTCAGCCATAGTTTGGAGAAGCATGGCTGTTTCGCCAGCTTATCCTTCAAAGTCAGCTGGGTAAGTGGTAGAACTTCAGCTGGGGTGGCCGGAGGGGGCAGAGACATTTACACAGTACACAGTAAGTGCAGACTGTGTTTTGCAGCCTATTTGAATGGCTGCACACGGGAGTTGCAACACTGGGCAGCATAAAAATATGATTTACACTATAAAATAAAAACACAAAGCAGTACACTGGGAATACTGGTGAAGCTATGGCTAATCAGCCCATGCCCTCAGAGGTGCATGTATAGGGGCCTATCCCCAGTGTAGTTACCCCCTCAGCAGTGAGTGCTCAGGGGTTGCCCCCAGTGTAGGTGCCCCCTCAGGAGTGACTGCTCAGGGTGCTAACCCCAGTGTAGGTACCCCCAATAGCAGTGAGTGCCCAAAGGGCTGGCCCCCGTGTGGGTACCCCTCAGCAGTGAGTGCCCACGGGGCTGCACCCAATTGCACTAACAAGAGTCGCAACTTGTGCAAACATGTTTGCAGACACTACAGGAGTTGGTTACCCAGTAGTAGAGGGTACCCAGCTGCAGAGGTGCCTCAAAGTTTGACCAAGTCCTGTAAGGGCATAGATGGGAACAGATACACCACCAGCTTATTCCCTACCATACTTCCAGTCTGCTTGCCTATGTACCCTGGCGTACTTCCATGGGCATGTAATACAATGCTATGAGAGATGCTGCAGCCCCCACAGACACCCAGATGGGTAAACACCTCGCAGCACCCCAGACAGCAGCCCCCAGGTGCATGTACACCCCAGAATTCCACAGAGGCACTCAGGAAATGCTCAGCCACTGCTGCTAACTCATGCCTAATGATGAATGAGATGGCCTCTGGGGGTCTGCAGGCAGGGAAGAGGGAGTGACAGGTGACCTCTGCCGCAGTGACCTGGGGGGAGGGGGCAGCAACAGCCGCCAATCCCAGCATCCACAGAATAGATCCACAGGCAGACAGGCAGTCACTGTGTGTGACCACTGCTTTGAGATGCCGCCTGTGCTGCTCACCTCACATCTTTACTTTCCAGCACCCGACGCCACCAGTGTGGAGCCAAGGGAGTAGTGGATCAGGAAGGGGTGGGCTGATCTGGTCCCTGTGGAGGGGTCTGCCACCATGAACAAATCATGTCGGCTTCAGCCATTAATATGCCAGTGCCGACTCCCATTGTGTGGGTCAGGTCACATTTAAAAAAAAAACTAAAAAAAAAAAAACAGAAAAATTAATTTTCAGTTGCCCCAAAACAGTCCAACACGCCGGGAAATATCCCGGTGAGGTCTATGGCCAATCCGCCCCTGAGTACAGATGTACCCATTGTGATACACTGGTTAGAATGGAGCGGAGCAGGGTGTAATACAGCTTACTAGCCAGTGACTGTATATATAGCTTTCGGGTAGTGGTGCAGTATGCTGGAGTAGTGGTAACTTGGGTAACAATACCGGGTCTCTTAGATGTCCTTTTTTCACTGTGTCACTCTCTCACAATAACAAGATTACAGTACTAAGGCCGGTGGACATCTTGGTTAGGGATCTGAAACCTCCCTGTAGGAACCTAAGCATGAAGTAGCGCACTCCCATATCAACAGTATGAAGTTAAAATCCCCTATTTTCACTTAAATGGAACTTGATTACACTCTCCTTATTGTTATCGAATGCCAGCCAAATCCTAATACTAAAAGAGCCCCTGAGCAGATGGTGGGGTTTTATGGGTGAGGGCTGCACTGCCCTTAATCCCTGTACAATATTTTAGTCAGGGAAGATGGCCACAGTGTTCGGGAAAATCCGATTTATTGTTTTGGAAAACAGGAAGCAGTCACTTCTTCTATTTCAGATCTTGGGAGATGTTAAAACTAAAGTGAGATCGCCCACAGGCACCTACCCTCATTGGGAAAGGCTGCAGTGGTGGAAGGCAAAATAGCTATAAAAAGCCTCCCACCACTGCAGGTCCTCTCCCATCTCTAGTTCTCAGTTTGGCTCTGGTAGTCAGCCGCTGTCCTCAAAGCACTACTGCAGTATGATAGTCTCCTTCCATCTTCTCCTGGCCTTCTTGCTGCTTTACAGAATATTTTCTGGCTCATTTGCAGCATCTTCTTTCTTCAGTGGTGCTTTCTCTCTGCCAGTGACTCTGGAATGACTCAGACACTTGAGTCACATTATATATAATATATGGCAGCCGCAAGGTCATATTGTGGGCGATGCTGTGATTGTCTTGCTGGTCCCACAAGACTATAAAACCAACCTGGGTTTGCCTTTGAACTTATTGCCGCTTTATATCTATTGATAACTATCTCTACGAAATTGCGCTGGCTTCCATAAATCATGATTTTATCACATTTGGCATTTTAACTTAGGCGTGTGTGTGTCAGTATTATTATTTAAATGTCTTTTTTGCAGATGGACTGCAGGTTGCAGTGTTCCCTGGATGCCAGGACATGCAGACAAATGTGTTACTTTCTCCTAGTGCCAGCATTCCCTGGCAGTCAACAAAATTAAGCATGTCAGGATACCTGGTACCTTTATTTCAGCAACAAACACTTAAATCTGTTTCCTGATGAATATTAGCTCACACCCACCGCCTGGGGTGTGGGAAGAGCTCTCGTGCATACTTGTCTACTCTCCCGAAAAGGCCAGGAGGCTCCCAAAAATCAGGTGGTACTCCTGGCCATGCGGAAAAGTAGTCATGTCTCCCGCACCGACTGGACCCCCCGCGGTCCCCACCTGAGTGACCCTCCCTGTGGCCGCCCACTTACAGAACACAAGGTGAATTGAGGGGGCAGCAATGTCGGTAAGTATGTTCTCGTGTTGACAGTTGTTTTTGCATGTGGGTAAAACCTGCATTTTTTTTTTTTTGCGGGTACCATTTCCTTAGCGAATTCAGGCCCTGATTCAGAGCCGGACGCTCTGACAGAGCGCTCGCTCTGAATCAGGGCCGTCCCTGCTCCTTTTTGGAGCGGCGTCCTGGCCGCTCGCATAGCTGTGGGTGACCACCCACAGCTATAGCGAGCGGCCAAAATGATGGTCGCGATGGTCCAGACCATCGCGACCATCGGGCTTGCGATGAGACCCTTGTGGTATGCCAAAAGCACTCCCACTGACATCATTATTGATGTCAGTGGGGCCGGACCCAGACGGTAGGCGTTCCCATAGGAACGCCTCCGTCTGGGCAGCCACGCCCCGGCACGCCCACCAAAGGGGGCGTGCTGTCAATCACCATCGACAGCATGCCCCCTTTGGTACGAGACCCTTAACGACGGCTTGGCCGTCGTTATTCGGGTCTGACGGAGGCGCCTTGGGCACCATCGACCCGCTTGCGAGCTCTCAGCGCTCGCGAGCGGGTCTGAAACAGGCCCTCAGCTCCCTAGTACTGGAAGTCTCATTTTCAGGAATAACCATGCTCGCGCCACCATGCTTTTTCCACTACGCTAGCACTGATTACAATGCAGGGGGAGAGGGCTCATTACTTTATACGTTTCCATTATGTAAAAAAAAATAATTGCAGTAAAGCATGAGGATACACTCAATAACATATCAACATGCTTTACTCAAGTGCACACATTTTACACCCATATACAGAGCTAAATTTGTATTTAGACGCCCACCGGCAGCTTCGCAAATCCAAGTGACTTCGCACAAAGACACAGCATCGGTCACAGATCAGTCGATTATCAAAGTTCTAAGTAACCCTATGGCTACTCAGAATGGCCGCCGGAACAAGGACGTCATAGCCATCCTTACTGCGTTTGGGATCACAATCGCAGTCTGGTATACGCCCCCAAAACGGTCACGACATGCCTGCGTTTCCATCACCACTCCCCCCATTACAACCCCCAAAGACTGCCTGTAATGAAACTTGATGCAAGCGCAGTGCTACTCATATGCTCGCGCAGATCATCAATAATCGCTCAACTGCATAAACATCAGCATTGTGTCCATCACTGAATCAGTCCCTGAATCAATGTATCAAAATATGACATTGATGTGTTGATGGCGACGTCGATGTTAAGCCTTCAATGTCCCAATCCCACTTCAGGGTCCCCATTAGGCAGCCCTCTAACATTAAAAGGGGCCACACAATAAACCAGATGTCACTAATTAGTAAAAAAATAAAAACATTTAATTAAAACAAATATAACTGTAATAATAACTTATAGGGCCAGATTCGCAGTTGGACGCAGTGTCAATGCTGCACGCAGTTGCCTGATAATTTAAGCCTACGCATGCGTCCCAGCCGTTGGGGCTGTGTTGCTAAATGTGGCTGTATCTAAAGCCATTGAACCGCTCTCACAGGAGGCCATGGTTACCCAGGGTAACAGCACCCGTCATAGGGTTAGTGCACGTTTTGATGGTGCATCTTTCACCATCTGAGACGCTGCAAGTGGGCGTCTCAGTTTTGTGAACATCTTCCGCGGCATTAGCATAAGATGCAGATGCGACTGTGGCAAAGGCTGGCATATTACACAAGTGTTACAAGCTATAATAAACACATTTAGATATAAAATGTTGGTAAATGACAAGTAAATGGTAGCAATTCACTACAGTTGTGTGTTAGTGTTAGTTATAAAGTAGTACATACTGTCATTATCAGTAGTCATAAAGATTATTTTTATTATGCAAAACATCATACTTAATTAAAACACGGTTAATGTAATGGTAGTGTATTGGAAGTGCAGCTACATAAACCAAAAACATTAAAGGATCTTTCAAGCTAAAAATACAAAAAACTTTGATTATAAAAGTCATCTTATGTCATTCAAAAATATCTGACATAAATCCATATATATGACAGGTACAGTATGTGCAAGACACCGCATTTGTACTGATCGCATATGCACTAACATATGCGATCAGTACAGCAAAGGACATCTTTTCCGATAACAGCTGTCCTTTGTGATCCGCGCCGCAGCGTGGACTTCCGGTTTTATGACCCAGGAGTCCATCATGTGCATGCGCTGAGTGACGCGGCGGCCGCTGGGCATGCTGGGAGGGATCCAATCAGATCCTTCATACCAGTGCGATGCGGTAGAAGCCCATCTGCTTCTATAAAGTAATGTCAGCAAAAGCTGGCGTTACCCTCCAGAGCGGAACCCCAGCAGCCACACATTTAGTGCATCTCGCCCCAGATATCCATATTTACTTACAGGAAATTGACGCATTGATAATCCCTGATCTGCCTTATGCTTATCCTTCTGTGGCTGAATATAATAATTTTTGTTTTAAGAAGAATATATATTTTGTCTCTGATACTGATGCAGAAATTTCAAAGGTTCCCCAGGAAATCTCTCTTCGAAAAAGCACCTTGGCTGAGACTGTTACCTACAAACTTATACCTCATTATTAAAATGAGGCACAACTGGACACGTTCCCTGATTTCTCGAGGACAAGTAATACTTTTTTTGTGTTTTTTTTTTTAAATATTTTACAAATACATGAAAGCAAACACTTTTACAACATATCATTCCCCTAAATTGTCTGATTTTCTAACCATCAATACCCCCCAGTGATGTTTGCAATGGGAGTTTTATCTGGTCATTCTAATGAATGGCTCTCTGTGAGTGTGGTTGATTTACAGGGTGTATAGAAAACATTTTGGACAAAAAACAAGCAGAACTGGCCAGGTCTGGCTAATCTGTGCAGAAGATTCATTGCTGAAAGCAGATAAAAAGCATCAAAAGTCAAAAGTGAAGCCAGACCTTATGTTCCTCTCATCAAAATCAGGACGAATTAACTTTCCTCTACTTTCCTTTTTTATTTTTATAAATCAGACTTAAATTCATAATGTGCATAACAATCGCCTTTCAAAGAACAGTCACATTAATTATTTAACCCAGTTCAATGGGACAAGCCTGTGTTCTGCAATCAATCATGTCAGCAGTGTACAGAAGGGAGCAGTATGCTAGTAAGCAAAACTTTTTCTTTCTGGTTTAAAATGTAAAATCAAGAAAGCGTCTGTCTGTCTGTCTGTCTGTCTGTGTTTTTGTCCTTTATACACAGCCAGAGTTTTGGACCTAGCTTCACCAAATTTGGCACAGCGGTGGAGTTTGACCAGGATTAGGTTTTTGTCTAGGTTTGAACTTCGTCAGGGCCACATACTGTCACACAATCGCTAAAAATAGGGACACTAGGGTGCGTACACACTAGACGACATTGTAAATGATTTTGCCAATAATGACAAATTAGTATTATCGTTCAGTGTGTACACACTAGATCACTCGCGATGTGTGCTCCCGCGGGTCACTAACTACATCCCCAGTCATCTGTACTTGCAGCTCAATCTGGGGATGTCGATAGCGATGCCATGCTGCCGAATGCAGCATGGCCACGCTCCTCCCCCCGCGCCATCAGCATCAGCAAGTGTGTATGGACTCCCCCGCCGGGTCCGTCGCTGACAAGGTCGCTGGGTCACATACACACATAGTTTATTGTGAACCCAGCATTAGGTTCCAGGACTGGATCCAGTTTGTCATATTAAATCCAGAGCCTTTGTGTTTGCATGCAGGTCATAACCACATAGTAATAGTGCTCCATATAACACATTATTCCACACAATAGTAGTGCCCCTTACACATTATGCCCCACCCCAGCAACTTACCTACCCATGTCCCTCTCTCCCCCACCTGTGTGCCATAAGCAGCCAGCAGGTGTGGTTTTGGGGCCGGGCCACCAGCTAATTACAAATGGCACACCGGCAGCTAGCTGCAGACATGGACAGACAGCACCAGCGCAATATGATTCTGGCAGCCAATCAGGTGCCACCACTGCTGATTGGCTGCCAGTCTGCAAGCTAAGCTTGCCTCGCGACCAGCGGCGCTGTCTCTCCATGACTGCCTGCCAGTGTGACAGCTGTAATCAGTTGGCAGGCCGGAACCAAATCAACATTGCTGACACCCGGACCATCCTCGATGACCCTGACTGGACCGGCCCACCTTGTGTGCATGATTGGGTGCAGGGGGAGCGGCGGGCCACAGAGACAGCTCAGGCACCGTAGCAGCCGCACCCCTTGCACTCAGGGTAGTTAGGCCACTGTTATCAATGGAATGGGGTTTATAGGCAAGGACAAAGTAAAAAAATAAATGCTGCAGGTGTACTTCAGGGTCCAGTCTTCAACCCGGGCAACACTGGGGATCCCAGCTAGTTTATAATAAGCAGGGCCTTAGCGAGGTCTGACGAGCCTCGGTAATATGGCCTAATGTAAGTTGACCAGTGTGATGCCCCCCCCCCCTCCCAGCCAGTGGAGACACTGACAGGTAAGGGGGGAGATGGGCGGCAGACTCAGGCCCCACCCGGGCTCATCCATCAAACCCCGTCCTGTGTATTTAGTACCCATTACCCGCCCCCCTCTCGGTGCCCCTGATATTAAGTAAATATTTGTCTGGAAGGGACTCCTTTGTCAGTGGTTCCTGCAGCCAGTGAACGGGTGGTTGGTGGATCGCCTGTACACACAGCCAGACATACCAATATATCTGCAAGTGCTGCAGGGTCGACCTGATATGTCTGTGAATGACGTAATTTACAGACATATTAGGTGTACACACTCGCCAATCCGCTACCGATATACCATTCATTGTTCGAACGAAGATCTATTTACAAGTATGTATCAATCATTGGGGTAAATTTACTAAAGTGAGAGTTTTTAGAAGTGGAGATGTTGCCCATAGCAACCAGATTATAGCTATTATCTTCTAGAAGGTGCTAGTTAAATGTTAAGTAGAATCTGATTGGTTGCCATGGACAACATCTCCACTTTTTAAAACTCTCACTTTAGTAAATTTACCCCTAAGTGTTTTTATTAATTATCCTGGACAATGGTCTATAGGCGGAATCAGTAAGGCATGGCCGGCGGTTCAAATACCAACAGCGGAAACCCAGCAGGGGTGAAGATCCGACTGCTCTAAAAGGTATGTACCGCTAACCTAACCCCCTCTAACCCTAACAGTCCCTTAGGGGTGCCTAACCCTAACCCCCCTTCCCCGCTGCCTAAATCTAAGTCTCCCGGGGAGGTGCCTAACCCTAAGTCCCCCCCCGGAAGCCCCTAACCTAACCCTCCCCCCCAGCGCAGCTGTCCGCTTACCTTCGATCGGTAAGCCAGGTGTCGGGCTGCCGGCGTAGGTCTAATGACAGGCGTTGGGATTTTGAAGCAGGACATTGGACACTTGCCGGGATTAGACAGTCGGCATTTAGACAGTCGGCATCCCGACTGCATCCCCTATAGGGGTCTATTAATTTAACAATAAGTCAGTTCGCAGTGCGAGTAAGTGCGTACATATGTGGCGCTTACTGTAGCCCCAGATTTTTGTTTGCACCCCATAGGCACAAGATGGGGGCAAGTTGATTGTATTTCCATGTAAGATCATGCTCCTTTGCCATGTCTACGTATTTATGCTAACTGTAAACTATGGGGCATATACAATTGGGCGCGAGGTTTAGCGAGGAAAAAAAACCTTGTGCCCAATTTAAGAATACTGCAGGTAAGCGCGCTCCCGATACCCGTGGAATTCAATAAAAAAAATAGTGGTCGCAGGGTTTTCAGCTCTCAAAACCCTGCACAGCGTAAAAAAAAAAAAAACTTCACCTACTGTACCTGGATGGGGGTCTCCGAGGCTCCTGGTGGCTTCCCCTCTCTTTTCTTACTGGAGGAGGGGGCTGCTGGGTGTCCCGGGGGCTCCTGGGAGGCTCATGGGGCTGGTAGGAGGTGCAAGGGCTGCTGGGAGATATAGTTCTCCCAGCGCCCATTCCGGGGGGGGCCACACATACACCGGGGGTCACACGCACACAGTCACTCATTTGCACTTACAAGCACCGCACACACTGACATACTCACCCTGCTGCAGAAGAGCCGGCTCCCGACGCTGGATGCAGAAGACAGCACTTCGGAAGGTGAGTAATTAAGGACTAATTAAGCTAATTGGAAACTTCCAATTGCTTGATTAGTCCTAAGGGGGGAAGGGTGCCAGAGCAAGTCCCACTGATTTTTCCTAAAATTAACGATTTTAGAAAAAAATCACACTTGCTCTGGAGGTGCAAGAATAAAAACCTCCCGGCGTGGAAAAAAAAAAAAAAACACCCGCACCTACAAGAAAAACCTCGCAGGTGCGGGTCTTTTGCTATTCTCGCACCCAATTGAATATACCCCTATAATTATGTATTTGTAGTTTCTGTCAATATGAATGTATATGTACGTGGGGCAGTTTGGAACAAGATGTTCTGCATCCTTCTGTAGGTGCTAGTAAACTAGGAATCTGCAACACACATACCTCTTTTTAGTTCTACCAGCCCTCTAGTACAGGGGCATTTCTAGAAAGGAGGGGGCCCGTGTGCTGTCTCCGACACGGGCCCCCTCCTCTTCGTCCAGCGGCCAGCTGCGCACGGCCAGCGCCGCACTTAAAGACTCTGGGCACTAGAATTTGCCCAGAATCTATAGCGCATGCGCAGGTCACCGGGAAAATGGCCATGGCGGCCATTTTCCCTGTACTGCACATGCGCAAACGATGGGAAAATTGCCTCGGCGGCCATTTTCTGGCCATTTTTACAGGCGCAGACACACGGAGCAGATGTGGGACTCCGGAGAGGTAAGTTTTATGGGTGCAGGGTGGACCCAGGTGCCCCACACACCCTGCACCAATTATAAATACGCCCCTGCCCTAGTAGTTATCCTAAATGGGGGACTCCAAAAGCAGACACCACCTTTAATACAAGGGGGCAGGTTCTGAGTTCGGAGCAAAGCACTGCACTTTGCAGTTCAGCCAGTACATGCCCCTCCCAACTCTGAATCTCTGCACATTGGGCCTGATTCATCACGGATCGCAACTGATTGGTCGATGTTGCATACTGCACTTGCATCACAGTGCATGTGTGCGCAGGCTAAGATTGTGATCGCAGTGCAATCACTTATGCAAATACAAAGCCATTGCAGATCGAGGGATGGGATGTCAGCGTTTGGGGGTGGTGATGGGGGAGTGATTGTATAAACGCAGGCGTGCCTCTCCGTTGAAACGCTGTTTTCTGGGTGTGCATAAATTAGCCACTGCAACAGCATATGCATCTTGAGTACTCACTGCGGGCAATGAGAGTTGCAATTTCTGAGTAAGGTTGTAATTGTTGCGTGTGGGGCCGATCTTACTCGATGTTACCAATGTACAGGGGAGTATCTATAATGGGTGCAGGTGCACACCCTGCACCCATTTTATCTAAAACTTACCTCTCTGAGGTCCTGTGTTGGGTCTCTCAGCGCTGCTCAAAACGCTGGAAAATGGCCTCCGTTTTACGCATGCGCTGTGAGGAAATAGCCGGGAAAATGGCTGCTGCGCCATTTCCCCGGCAATCTGTGCATACGCAATAGACTCTGGGCACACTCTAGTGTCAACTGCCAGCTGCCGGGGTGAGAAGAGGGGGCCCGTGTGCATCCCCGTCCTCTCTAAAGACGCCCCTGCCGATGTATACGCAGGTCTGAGAGACCTTCCGGATGTGAGATAGTGGTAGTGGGCATCTCTATTCTGGCTTCGTGATTGCAAACATTAGCATATTTTTGCAGCAGATCTGCGTGTGTAATTGCAGCTGCGATCGCAATAGTGATCCGTAGTGAATCAGGCCCATTGTTCATCTCCCCCACCTGCAGTGCAGCATGGTTATGCCAAGGTTACTTGCTTTTATTTATTTATTTTTGCTTTGCTCCCAACTCGGAATCAGCCCAAAACTGTTAAGACGATGGTGTGCAAGTGTAGAGATGATACATAAGGTTCTAGGGACTCCGAAAGGAGCCAGTAAGAACTGAAGAGATAACATTAGTGATTTTTTCCGGTAGCTTCGTGCACTAATGCGCATGAGTGGTCTGCAGATGGATCCATCTCATGGTAATTTTTGTGGACAGAAGCCCACAGGCCATCCTTCAGGTGGTGTTAGCTACCGGGGTCAAGCTCCGCAATGCATCCGACTGCGGACGCTTCACGTGATTTCTAGCAAAGCATGTATCATGGTCTACATAGCATCTTAAATTACTCACATGCATTTCTGAGTCATATGTATCTCGGTCACTTCTCAGTTGCAATTGGGTGGCAGTGGGGCGGTAACGGGCATTCACACATAGAATTAGCTATAGGCTTGTTCTGAGCTTAGTGTACAGATGTGTCCTCTTAAATCTGGCATCCATACGCCATACAGCATGAGACGCCTGGTGCAGCAAAACGCTCTGAGTGGTGTAGCGTAGCATACCGTGTTTTACTTAAAAATGTGCATTTTCTTTGCATTACAGACGTAGTGAAACACCACTCACAGTGTACTAGAGATGCTGGGCTGCAACTTTCCCCACACAAAAATTAGTTTTAAGCACGCACAAAATTGCAAATATAGCACAACAGAGCTTGGCATGATTAAAAGCCGTAGACGTCGCATCGGAGCCATTCTTGCACAGATTAATTGTACACAGATAGGGGCGTAGTGTGGGCGGAGCCAGTGGAGCTCATGCTCTGGGTGCTATCTACGACAGAAGGCTCTGAATGAGGGGATCAGACAGCAATCACTTTTTTTTATATACCGCCGGGATCAGTCCCCGGCAGAGTGGAGACTAAACAATAGCTTAGCCGCATGCAGCCCTCTATCGTGGGTGCCTGCGGTCTGGCTTCTATGTTGCCTAACCAGTCCTCCCAGGGCCCGCCTTTGACCCTGCACCCAATCACGATGCCCCTTTGAATGATAACCATCGGCCACGCCGGGCATGCCTTTCCTCCCAGCATCAGAGTGAAGGACTGCTCCGGGCAGCCCCATCCTCCCAGCTTCAGAGAGATGAACTGAGCCGGGACTAGAGGAGCCAACACTTCCCTGACTGTAGCAGCTCATGCAACCGAACAGAAGCAGACGCCCAAGGGAGAGGTGAGCGCTCAGCACCCGCACATAGTTGTGATAGTCTGCAGCAGTGCAGACTGCAGAAGAGCTCACATTGGGAGGTGGGCCTGACCAGGGGGTATAATTAATCTAAGGGAATGCTGTGGAAAGAGGTGACTCTTTAGCAGCTGGGGGGTGGGGGGATTTCAAAATTGTGCTATGGGGCCCTAACAGTTTAGTTACACCCCTGCTAGCATCCATTAATTCACTGGGGCCGCAGCTCTTCCTGTGCCTATGCTACTGTACCTCCTGACTGCTCAGCTCTTGAGCACCTCTTCTCATCCTCCCCGTTTCATTCATTCTGCAGCTAATTAATTTGTATGTAGAATTCTTTCCCCTCCATCCCCCCCAGTGTGCATTCTTCTATCACCTCCCCCCTCATGTCTCTCTGACTCCTCATGATTTGTACCTACAATCATTATGCTTTCTTTCTCCCCACTCTGTCTCCCTTTACTGCTTATTATATCTATGCCACACCTTCTTCTACAATTAGCTCTAATTATATACATTTTCCTTGTGCCTTACACCACACACTTTTTGTTTTGGGAATCTTCTGACACCACCCCCTAGTGGCTCTTCACCCCTTACCTTCCTCCTCCTTCTCTGATGAAGTCGCTAGAGTCTGCTGGAGACCGATAATAAGCAAAGTGCATACATCTGAAAATTGAAGGCAAGCGCAGTCTTCTGCTTTGAACTTTGTTGCCCTATAATCCTTCTAATTCCAGCAATAACCCTAAAGGTGGTAAGAGTCACTGGCTATCAATTGGAAATGCTACCCAATGATTCCACAACTGCTGTATTATGGTGGTACAGATCCTAGTTAATAAATTACATCTCATTTAAAAATATGCTTTATTCTTTGAATAAAGCATTTTATGTTATTACGTTTATTTTTATTTTTTAAATAAATTTATCTATTTTTAAGGTGCTCAAAAAAAAAACTGTTTTCCACTATAGTGGAAATGAGAGCCCAAAATCATCTCAGATGCTCTCTAAAGGGCAAATCAGTAACCACATTCCCTCCTGCTGCTGCCCATGCCTCTTCCTGGTCCCTTACCATTGTATTTCTCCTACTAGCCCTTTCAAGCCCAAGTCCAATGCTTACCCTGACTTACTGGAAATGTGGGGAGAGTCATCTGTGACCAGGGAGAGGGACTGTTTGGTATGACTAAAGCCACAGTGTATGAGGACACATCTGTATGGAGAGATCCGTCTGATTTCAGTTAGATCTAATAGAACCGAAGTGGGGCTTGGGGAAAAATGCTAACAATAACTGATCTCGCAAAAGGAGGGCTGGGGGCAGTGCAGTCCTATAGACGGTCTGATACATCAAAGCTAAAAATTTGGTTAATCCCCCAAAAGTGCTGTTTTCAGGGGTTTGACCGGATTTTCTATATGCGCTAAGCTCCGGAAACTGAAGTTTTCTGGTGCTTGGACCCGATAGGCAACCCCATCTATAGTTGGGGTTGCCTAACAGAAGTCTATATGCTTCTTATCGGGAAACATTCCTGAGAGGGGTCCAAAAGAATCCTTCCCAGGGTCCCCCGTGGCTCGTGTATGCACTGGCCATCGGCCGCGCATGCACAGAGGGACTCCCGGGTCATAAACCCGGAAGTCCCCACACCACAAAGGACAGCTCTTATTGGAACAGTTGTCCTTTGCCTAAATGATCATGCATATGGCATTACTAAATGCCAGTATGCATGCGTTCATTGGCAGGAGGCATGCCGTGCTTGATACCTCCTGTCCAGAATGTTCACATGGTACTTCCGATTTCAGACAGTTGCAGAAATTGCGACAGTATTATGGGCCTGAGTCGAACTCAATGCTGATGTTCAAGCAAGTTAGAGAGTTTTTGCAACCGCGCATGTCCATGCATCACACAATGTCTCCGTACAGAGGGCCTGATTCTGATTTAAGAATAAAGTAAAAAGAGCAAGTACCTGTGAACCTGGATAAACCATGTTGCAAAGCAAATGGAGCAAATATAATTTATTTTGCATGCAGGGTAAATACTGGCTGCTTCTGCATGTAGCCCACAAATGCTGGACAGCTTTATTTTTACACTGCAATTTAGATTTCAGTTTGGACACTCAGGATGCATTGGGTGTTATTGAGCAGTGACTGGGAGGTGACCAAGCTGAAGCACAAAGGGCCTGATTCAGAGCCGGACGCTATATGCGGACGGTCGTTCAAAAAAAGGGGCCGGTTATTTAAATTGTGCGCTCGCTCATTGCGGTTTGTTGACGCCTCTATGTCTGAGCGAGCGAACAAAAAATGCGCTCTCTATATTGTAAAGACGCCCCTTTGCCGTTCGCATCACACGTCATCTCCGGTATTTATTTGATTAATCGGGTACATCGAAAGGCATCTGAACTGCTCGCAGTGCTTGTGGTAGGTTTTTCCTACCGCAATCACTGCGAGCAGTTCAGGCTAAAAGACAACCAAGTGACGTGGTCGATGACGCTCCTTTACTAATTATGCACTCCCATTAAACACCATTTTTACCGTTAGGCACGCCTGCGTTCAGATCTCCACTCCCCCGTTTTCAAGCACCTTCCCCTGTTACCACCCACAAACGGTACATTCTGTCAATCAAATTAGCAGCCCCTCGCTGTTTTGCGAGCGCACGATTTCCGACAATAATGACTGGTTTGCACATGCACATTACAACCCATACGCATGCGCAGTTGTGCGAACATCGCTCAGAGCGAACGAGCGGCTGCTTACGAGCGGCTCTGAATCAGGCCCAAAGATCTTCCATCTCATGGGGGTGTTATGGGAGTGTCGCTGGAGTGGTTTTGGACTCAGACACTTAATCCCATACATTGGAGGCCATACTCTGATGGAGATTCTGCACCATGGGGGCTGGTGCAAATTCTGATGTTTGCAACCAGTGGCAGATGGAACTCCAGGCCTCAGCGCAGCTGGATAACACAAAAACACTAACTATACCTGCAAACACTTTTTGTATTGCTGGGAGTTCACTGGAGATCAGCTGCATGTATCACAGCTGCATCCCCCGGGTCAGAGCAATCAGGGGCCTTTCTGGTGTATATGCCCCCAGACTCCTGTGTCAACTAGCCAATGGGAATCTGTTGTATAAATTTGAGGAACACTGGTATCAGACAAAGCAGCGGAGTTACCTTTTACTGGTGAGCCCCACAATAATCAGTCCAAGCTAAAAAAAATTAATTTATACAGAAATATATTTATACAGTGTATAATACTGTGATCCTGCACCAATTTGCCAGGAGCCTCATATTACTATTCTGTGCTGTTGAGGACCCTGCTCATCCCACTGTATACCAATCAGTATATCCTTGTGGGTCACAAACTTTCTTGAATTATGGCACTCTAGAGCATCAGCATTTTTTTCATAGCACCCCTAGGCCAAAAGTTTCTTAATGAGAAATTCACCAAAAAATATTAAATCAGGTTCATTGTGCTTACCTGCAGGGCCGGCTCCAGGGGTCAGAGCACCCTGTGCTGGCCCATCATATGCGCGCGACCAAATTTGGGGGCGTGGCCTAAATATCATAGGCCACACCCCCTATGTGACGTTATTTGGAGGCGTGCCCGCATGGCATGTCTCCAAATAACGTCAGGCTGGGGGTAAAGCCCAGCAATCCGTCACTGGCTGGGCTTCCCCCATCCCTCTTCCGTCAGTGAATGGATGCCGCGCGCATGCCTCCGGGGGTCCGGCACCGCCGCACATCTGCGGCTGTGGGGGTCCCCAACCTCCCAATTAGACCACCCGCGGGCCACTTCGGCCCGTGGATGGAGCAGCGGGACAGTACTGTCCCGCTGAAATCGGGATGCTGGGGAAGGGTGCCGCCCTCTAGGGGTGGCGCCCTTGTGCGACCGCACTGGTCGAACACCCCTAGAGCCGGCCCTGCTTACCTGTCTTCCTTAGGTTGTTAATTAGTGGTGGAAAGGGTTGTGCTTCTGTTTGTCCACTTATTTTATGATTGGTGGCCAGCAGTTCTGGTTTTGCCTATCACATTGACCATAAATAATTTGATTTGGTACTGAACCACAAACCCGTGGCACCACTGCAAGTGGCTCAAGGCACCCAATTTGGGAAACACTGGTCTATCCAATAACATGATGTTTTACCTTGCCTGTTGTCTTAGTGGGAAATACAATTATTGGCAATGTGCAGTCACATGTGCTCACCTGAGAACTATGGTATAGCAAAATTGCACATTTTCCTGCTCATCCCTTTGGGAGTGCGAGAGAAATTAGAGATTTGGTTGTCTCTATGTGCCGCCATTCCTAGCGTCCCAACAACACATCGTTCACATTGTCTGCCATTGAATTGCCCCTTTAATGTCACACTGTCAGTAATTTACAGTGCAAAACAGAATAGTTGTGTAAATGTGTGACACACTCATGTTCAATGTATCTATACCTTATATTTAATACAGGTGAAATGCACATTTGAGGACAACACCACAATCTTTTTTTTCCTTTTGTAAAATTGCCTAAAAATTATAATGTACATAAGGTTCATTTTTACTCATAGATGCTAATTGAATAAACTTGTTTGTCTAATATTTTCTATTAATTCCCCTTCATTCAAAGATATTAAGAATTATTCTTCTGAACATCTGTGAAAGTGGAAAAATTAGATCTTACAATGTGTTAACCAATATCAGGTTATGATTCATGTACTTTAATAAGAAGAATTGCTAAATCAACACTCTAGCATGTTTTATCACTCTCAGATTTATACATTGTTTAAAGTGAGATTGGAAAAATATTTGTTTGATAGAACGACATTCTTAGACTATTACTCAGGAACTGGATTTGCTGTAAAGTAATATTGCAGTCTAGGAGTGTAACAGTAATATATGGGTTAATTGTAGCACTGATCACTTGGATTACTCAACTACAGGTAGTACCCCAGTTTTAATTAAGTAGAAAAACCAAACAAGATATAAAAATCATGCACTCAATTTAGTTCATAAACAAAAGTAAAAATGTGATTTACGCCCAAATAGATTTTATATCAATAAATATTTACTTTATGAAAACATCGCCAAAATTTAATTGATTTAAATGATCCGGGGAAAGCAGCTGTCAATAGAATAATGAAAGTGTTATGAACCATGTGTGTGAGAGTGTCAGGAATCATGTGAGACAGGTGAGATTGAAAACAAAAGGCAACCTAAGACTTGAGTTGTGATGTAGGCCAATCAAACTGAGGATTATGGAGTTGTAGCCAAGGAAGGCCAAGGACTAGTTGACGAGTGGCTTTAGGAATCACTAAAAGCTCTATTTGTTCATGATGCAGTTCTCCAACTTGCATAGTCAAAGAAATAGTAGAATGAGTAGCAGGACCTCTTTGAATGTGATTTCCATCCACCGATGTGAGGTAGGCGGGTTTAGTCAGAACCTTGAAAGGAATGGTTCAAGTTTCTTGAACTTATGATAATGTAATGAAACTCCTGGCAGCTCCAGAATCTACCAAGGTGTCCAAGGATTTAGGCCCTTTAGGAGTGGTTAAGGTCACATTCCATAGTCAGTCAGACTTCGCGGAGGATTTTGCTGAAACCTCCAACCTGAGTTCCCCAGAACAGGTCAGGGTCTGGAGTTTCCCAGACGTATAAGATATTATCCAATAAAATGGTTCAGATCGGCACAATATAGACACAATTTTTCTTGATAATGCCTCAAACGTTCCTCTGGATAGAGGCGCGGTGGTTAACTTGCATAAGCTCATCCCCAAGGGAAGATGAAGACTGAGAAGTACTAGATACACAAGGCTTTAATCATTCACTTTTGAATCTGCAGACAGCTCTATCTCGGAGATGTAAATCAATTTTGATACAGAGAGAGACGAGTTCCCGCAAGGACCTACAAAGATCACAAGTGGCCAATTCATCCTTAAGTCTTTCAGAGAGGCTGTTCCAGAAGGCTGCTAAGAGAGCTTCATCGTTCCACTAGAGTTCTGCAGCGATCGCTTGGAACTGGATTACATATTGACCTACTGGTCGAGTGTTATGAAACACCCCTGTATATGTATAAGACCACTAGAGCTTCCTACTGAGATCTTCTGCCTATAGCAACCACCCAGGGCCAGTGCAAGGTTTCCGGGCGCCCTAGGCAACATTTCACCAACCGCCCCTGCTCTCTTCAATTTGTAATATGCCACGCTTCAGTCTCCCCAGTTAAATAATATGCCACACAGCAGTGTCCCAAATCATAACATACTATATAGAATATTACACACAGGAGAGCGACAAAATCATAATGTACCTCATAATATTGCAGCAACTTCATAATATGCCACACAGCTGTGTCTCAAATTCATTAAAAGCCACTCAGCCATGAATTATGCCATTCATTTTTTTTTTGTAGACTCAGCGGCGCCCTCCAGTGGCCGGCTGCCTAAGGTTGCCTAATGGTAGCACCGGCCCTGCAACCACCCATTGTTCCCATAGAGTTGAATACACTCACCAGTACTTAGGCGGCCCCCAGGACTTAAGCTCAGACAGTAGGGGCTTATACAATATAGGAGTGATTGCAGGAAATTAGCTGGATTAGAAATAAATACTTAAAAGGGTCAGGATAATTCCAGAATCAGAACCAGCATCCACAGGGTTAATTGCAGGACAGTCTGTCCAGATAGTAAACAGGTGAATTTGCAGACAGCAACAATAAACCACACAGCAAAACTTGTAGGTGAAGCAGAGACCAATACTGCATATTTTATTATATATATATATATATATATACGCACACACACACACACACACACACACACTTGTGCAAGGCAGACATTTGTATATGCAGAAACACGACAGCTGAGATGATATTCACTGTGTGGGTTTGGTAATACTTGCAACATTTTGAAAAAAGTATACAAGCGCTAAAATAAAAAATGTATAAAATATGTGTAGGTAAATAAGATGTTTAGAAGTGATGGTATGGTAAAAATGATATGTGGTTTGATGTGTAAATGAAAAAAGGGGGAAATGAAACACTTTGTGTCAAAATTAAAACTTACAAACATGTGTATATAAAAAAGGTTAGCAACACTTTGTAGGTAGTTCCAATATTGTTCATATCTATTTTTGTATATATAGAGAAATTGCAACACTTTGATGTTGTGATTTATTATGAGGAGAGTCCTTTGGTCTGGTGCAGTGGCATATACGGCAAGCAAGCCTTACAATTGGGCCAAAGATCGGAGGTACTAAATGTCCCTGTTTATCCCTCTCTTACCTCCTAGGCGTCCAGAGTGTGGGGGCAGGTCCTCTCTTTTGCTGCAGCCGGGACAACGCACTTCAAAGTCCGCTCTCAGGTGAAACAGCGGGTCAGGTGAGTGCAGACTGTGGCTCTCGTTCTTTTAGTGAAGAATAGTAGATTTTTTCTTAAGCTCTCGCCAACGCGTTTCGTAATACCCTGCTGGGTACTTTATCAAGGATGATTCTGGTTCATTGGAGTGCCTTTTTATACGTTTAGGGACTCCCAAAAAAAGAAAAAACCTTTTTTCAAAAAACTTTATTGTTTTTAAAAACAGACGCCTTCAAGCCAGGAAATGGCTAAAAACGGCGGTATCCTCATGCTCTATTATAAAGTGATTCAATGAGATGTAAAAATGTGTGTGGGATGGAAATTGTGTTAGTTTTTAAAAATAAAATATAAAAGTGGTATGTAAAAGATTAACATTGTCAATGCGTTACTATAAAATTATACATAAAAAATATAAAATTTATAAAAATATTTAAAATGGAAGATTTATAAAATCTAAGTAAAATGGATGATTATACATGATTAAGAATAAATCCTTAGAAAAAGGATAAGGGGAGGAGTTATGTGATCTTAGTCTTCTTCTAAAAAAGCATTGAGTTCTATATCTTTATGTAATCCTTTTGGGGTCAATGTTTTTAACATATGGATCAATTTTGTTTCACATCTCTTCAGGGCATTAACTATGTTTCCCCCTCTCCAATTAATTTAGATTTTCTGGATTACTATGAATTTAAGACCACTTGGATTTTTCTCATGCTTCTCCGAAAAATGTTGTGAGACGCTGTGTGTGAGCAAGCCTTTTTTTATATTGCAAATATGTTCCATTACTCTTGATTTTATTTTTGTCTGCCCGATATATTGTTGACCACGTGGGCATTCTAACAGGAATATGACTCCTTCTGTTTCGCATGTAATGTGTTCTTTTATTTTATAGTTCTTTTGTGTTTGGTTTGATAAAAAATCTTCTGTCTTTTTTGTGTTGTTATATCCATAATTTTTACATGCTTTGCATCTTAGACAGTTATAAAAGCCTTTGTTTAGTGTGTTTCTTTATTCATTTTTAACGGGTACGTAGCTTTTTGTCAGTTCTTGTTTCAAATTCTTTGCCTTGGTGTATATTATATTTGTTTTTTCTCCTATTATTTCTTGTAGATCTTCATCCAGTTGTAGGACATGCCAGTGTTTCTGGTATATATTCTCAATGGTCCTGTTGTTTCCAGTGTACTGTGTGATGAAGGTTATTTCAGGGTTTTTGGTTTCTTTTTTTCTTATATTGTATGAGTTATTTTCGGTCAATCTTAGCTACTTTTGTAATTTTACAATTTTTTTAATTTGATATCCTTTTTCTGAGAATTTGTGTTTCAGTTCTTTGCTTTGCATTATGAAATCATCTGTATCTGTGCAATTCCTATGTATCCATTTTATTTGGTCTTCAGGGATGTTCTCGATCCATTTATTGTAGTGGTTACTTGCAGTACTTAGAAAATTGTTCCCATCCACTTCTTTGATGTGCATTTTTGTTTTCAATTATCCTTTATGAAATTTCTAGGTCAAGGAATACTGCTTTTTCTTTGCTGCTGTATGTGGTGAATTCCAGACCGATCCTGTTGTTGTTGATATATTCTTTGAATTCCTTTAGCTTGTCTTCTGGTCCATCCCAAGTATATCATCTATGTAACCATTCCAGCATATGATGTTTCCTTGATATATATTTTTATTTCAAATGCTTTCATCCTCCTACTTCGCTACAAAAAGGTTTGCATAGCTTGGTGCAAATGTCGTTTCCATAACTGTGCCCTTTGCTTAAAGTAGTCATCATTGTACTAGAAGTAGTTATGGTCAAGTATGAACTTAATGTTACTCATCATTATGTTGATTTGACTTGTGGGGATGTCTGTGATGGTTGTTAGATAATGTCTTGTAAGACTGCATCCAATGTTATGGTCAATGCACGTAAAGTGATTTAACATCATTAGTGCATAGGAAATAGCTGTCTTTCCACTTTAATTGATCCAAAAATTGTAGTATTTGTATGGTGTCCTTTAGGACGCTTCTTTGTTTGGTCACTATTCCTTGAAGAAAATAATCAATATATTTTGATAATTTAGAGGTCAGTGAACCAATCACAGACACTATAGGGCCTGCCTGGTGGATTTATTTTTTCATTGTGCAACTTCGGCAAGTGGTAAAATACTGGTACCTTCAGTGTTTTTACCTTTTGATATTCCAACTCCCTTTTAGTGCCTAGTTGTAGGCCCTTCTTCTAATTGTAGCGATAGGTCCATTTGGTATTTTTCTGTTGGGTCGCCATGTAGTTTTTGGTAGGTTGTTGAGTCTTCTAAAAATCTTTCTAGTTCTTGTAGATATTTTCTTTTGTCTATGATCACCAGCCCTCCTCATTTATCTGCCGGTTTTATGATGATTGTGTCATCTTTTTTTAGATCCTTTAGTGCTTCTTTTTCGGCTGGCGTTAGGTTGTGTTTGGGTTTAATTTTTTCAGGTAAATTATCTCTCTCTTTTTCCACCAGTTTTTAAAACATGCCTATAAGGGGTGCTTTTATGTGTGATGGAAAAAAAGTCAAATTCAGCCTGAATAGGGTGTTGGTATATTCTGAATGTGGTCCTATTCCATTTCTTGTTATTGGATCTCTTGAGAAATATTTTTAAGGCATAGTTTTCTGACAAATTTTTGGGTATCCATGTATAGATTAAATATGTTAACACTTGAGTGTGGGGTAAATTTGAGACCTTTGTTTAGCAAAACTTGTGTGTTTTTTTGTAAGTGTTTTCTTGCTTAAGTTGAATATGCTTTGTTTGTCGTCTCTGGTGATGTTTGTTATACTGATACCCCTTAATCGCTATACCTAAATGTCACTATTTAGCGCTACAAGTCGCTAAATTGAAATAATTGCTTTCCAATCCAATTGTGGTTCCAAAGCACAGAAAGTTATATTATTCAAGGAAAAGTATAACGTGCTGTGATCTAAACAATTAGCGCAAAAAGCAAGTAAATACAAAGGTACAAGCAGATACATACGTGTGCACACTGGTTCCAGTATACAGTCATCAATCCAGAAGCCTGCGGTCATCCAAGGAGAATGGCTGTATACTATAATCAGTACTTAGGTTATATACCTTACAGAGTTCAGCTCTAACAAAGATACTAGTTGACAGATTTCCTTTGGTTCTTGCTCCTGGACATTCTGGTACGATTCAGGTCATGGGTCAGTTCATATAGTGTCACTAGGGGTATGTCCCAGTTCCTCAGCAGTTTCTTTGTGTGGTTTTCCCTGAAGAACTGGTTTAAACTAGCCAAAGACACTACATACAGAGGTATACAGTCTAATCACTAATTCCCTATAATTCATAACTTGCGGATGCATGATGCGATCTCCTTGCCGATAGAACCGGAGATCTGCGAATAAACAGGGATTTAGAATGGTACCAAACATGACATGTCTACTAGTTTCTGCATCTTAAATATCATATACATTACATTTCACAATATAAGCATAAAACCTCTAATATCAAGCTTAATGTGAGGGAACCTTTTTTATAAGTGCATGCATGTGTGTGTGAGAGAATATTGTGTACTTTCGCTAGTATGCGTTGTGCGTCTATGTGTTCTGTGCTTATCTGTAGGCTTTGATGTACAGCGCAAATATGCGTTGTGCATCTTGTATATTTTATATGTATTATCTGATGTGCATATAGGTTTTGTTTGGACTTTCAACAATATGAAGTAGCAACACAGACTCACGACGCTAATAACCAAGTATAGTGTCGTACACAATGGTATCGTGTTGACGACGCAATATGGCGTCGTTAGAGGAGACGCAAAATGGTGTCGCCAGATTAATTTAAAAGATTTGGTCTCAGCCAATCATCTGGCTTCGACAGTTACTTTCTTCTTGTTTCTTGTTCCTCCCCTTGTGCCTCTTTTCCTTTTCGGGGTGTATATTCTTGTGGTTTTGCTGTCCCCCAAATGAAGTCTAAAAAATCATCGCTTTCTTCTGAGTTGGTTCTTTTTTATCTTTGTCTTTTCCTTACAGCAGTTTCTTGTGGGAGTGTTGGTTCGACTTTTTTCATTAGGGTATGGTAGTTTTCCCCTTGTTCTTTTTCTGCATTTTTTTTTATGCCCAGATTAAAGGAGTTCCTTATCAGTTTATATGGATTCACTCTTTCATATGTGAAGTTTTCTGTTATACGTCTTGTATGTTCTTGGTTTCCCTGGTGTTTTCGGTTTTTCTTTGATTAGTGGTTCCTTTTTAGTTATATTTACTTTTTAGTTATATTTGGTAATACTTGCAGTTGGTAGAACAGTAACTAAAGTCCCACAGGAACGTAGTGAACTGAGAACAGACACGGCTGGACATATGCAGAGCAGGAGACCAGAACAACAATACACATGGAATGGACCAGGCAGCGACACAAGGTAAGTTGTCACTGGCAGGGAATGCTGGGAGTGAATGAAATATAACAGGAGGAGGAACCAATGCAACCATCCTTCTAATTGCAATACAGCTGAACTGAAAACACACTGAGAGCTTGATTGAAGACTGTCTGCAGCTGGATGCTTCCACAATACTGACAGCTTCCCTGCTGCTTAGCAACAGTCAGGATTAGAAACTGCTAAGGCTGTCAGAAATCCTGGTAGCGGATCATAACATTGAAAACCCTGACTTATTAGCAAGATATCCATGGAGGCAGCAAAAGAACGACCTGGTTCATCGAATATCTTTTTAAAACTTGCCATAAACACTGAGTAATTGGATATAATAGGATCTGCATGCTCCCATTATGGAGAGACCCCTTCCAGGCCTGAACCACAGAGGAGTGAAATTATATACTGTAAGCTATCCAAGATCTTTGTGTTGGAAAGTTCTGTGGTAATAGCTCAAACTGGATCTCACACTGATTGATAAAACCTCTACAGAGTTTTGGGGTTCTATTGAATCTACTAAAAGTAGGAAGTTGCAGACGAGACTTGGAAGTAGTAGCAGGTGGAGGAGTAGATGCTGGCACTAATGATGGAGTGTTGGATATGGGTACTGAATGATATCCAAACGAGTGGAAAGTTCTTTCAAAAACTGCATGACTTGATGCTGAGCAGACTCATGATTATCTAGCTGCAAAGCTAAAGGCTACAGGGGACTGGTACCCAGATTCTTTTGCAAGTTCATTAGGCCTGAGATTACTATCAGGACTGGAGACTCTAGGTTGCCCGGGAGAGAGCTAGGTACCTGCTCGCTGGTGGTTATGGAAGTTTGGAGTACATATGGTCATAACTCTTCCTCATATATGTTAAAATAATAGAATATGCAGCAGGACAGTATAAGCAGAAAGATATGTTAAACAAAATAAATGTAGTCAGCACTGTAATAACAGTGGAGTTGGACTGGGACTGGACTTGGTACAAACAATGTAGCTAGAGTGAGACTTGACTTGGAGTATACAATGAAGCCAGAGTGGAACAGGCAGGCCCGCCTAGAGCCGTGGCAGGCCCCGGTAATAGGGGGTGTGGCCTAATCACGGGAGGCGTGGCCACGCCCCCTTGCCGAGAAAAAAAAGCCTGGCGGAAAGCCAGGGGGGGTGCGATCACTGTGATCACTCCCCCGCACAGGCATAGGAGACTGCTGTGACTGCTGCTCAGCAGCCACGAGCAGTCTCCAACTGCAGCTCAGCACACGCTGTGTGCTGGGCTGCTGTGAGGGGGGGAGCGGTGCCGGACCCGGGCCCCCACCGGGCCCTTCAGGAAGCCCAGGCCCGGGTAATCTGTACCCGCTCCCCCCCCTCTCGGCGCCCCTGGGAACAGGACTTGGGGCATGGACTGGAGCCGGAGTGGGACAGGACTTAGAACATAGGACCCGATTCAGTAAGGATTGCAACTGTGATTACGCATGCAATCAGCTGATGGTTGCATTCTGCGTATGCATTGCAGTGCGCGTGAATGAACCAGCCACTGCGATTTGGAGTTTACACTGGAGCCAGAATGGGACCGAACTTGAAGCATAGACTGAAGCCAGAATGGAACTGGACCTGGAGCATACACTGGAGCCGGAGTGGACTGGACTTGGAGATCACACTGGAGCCGGAGCAGGATTTGTCAGAGCATCTAAGACATCTAGCATGAGAGCTGGATCCAAATACAAGTATCAGCAATGAAGCTCAGGCATTGAATGCAGTCAGGACCAGGAATATATACCGTGATGCACAGGGATTGGCTGATGCAGTCAGGTGGATGCCAGCCTGGCTATCACTAAAGACTTAGTGGGCAGCTCACACTATTTACCCAGCCACATTCTACCATCATCATCAAGTTATAAAGGTACTATCACTGTGCATAGTGGACCTTATTCAGAGTCGGTCGCAAGCGCCGATGCGCTCGTAACCGACTCGACGGTTAGACCTGCGCACGCGCAGCGGCCGCACTGCGCGTGCGCAAGCCCCAGAGTGACAGAGAAACTCTGTCGCTCCGGAGCTCGTTATCAAAGGGGCGGCTATCGATGTTGATCGACAGCTAGCCCCGTTTGGTAGGCGGGCCGGGGCAGTGGTTTCCAAAACGGAGGCGTTCCTTTACAAACGCCTACCAATTTTGTGGGCGGCCACACTGACATCAACAGTGATGTCAGTGGGGAGCTTCCTGCTCCATCAGAGCAGAAAGCTCCCAGGGGCTTACGAGTGCCCAGACCCAACCTTAGGGTCTGGTCGTAAGCCCCGATGGTCGCGATGGTGATCACCATTGTGACCATCAACCTGGTCGGTCGTTAAGCTGTGGGTGGTAACCCACAGCTTAACGATCGACAAGGAGGCGGCCGTTCAGGATGCAAGCGCCCGCCCGGATTCAGTGCGACCGCTTGCAACTAACGACCGCCTCTGAATGAGGTCCTGTATCCCCCAGAAACTCCTTGCTGACAGTGCCATGAAGTTCATGAGTAATGAATTCAGAGTACAAGACAATGGGACAGTAAACATACCACAAGCAGTTCTCATTACCCACAGTCCAATGGACTAGCTGAAAGAGCAGTTCACGTCCTCTTGGAAAAATTCTCCACAGATGCTCTTGGTGCTACTTAATCTGAGGCCAACTCTGATAGATTGCCCTCACCTGCACAATGCCTACACTCAAAATGTGCCCACATCGTCATTCCATTGGCAAAATCTAAACTTCAGTCACAAGTCAAGAACAATATACAGAATGTTGCATAAGACCAGCCATGATAAGTCCTCTCACCATCTGAGCCACCTACATCTTAAAAAAGCAGTTCACATTCAAACCTCTGTGGGATTTGACTGATTGGGTACTGTGCAAGGTTGTTCTAATAGACAGAGTAGTTATGTTGTTGAAGCTGCGGCACCTTCAAGAGGTGTATGAACCTATTGATCTGCCAACTCCATCACCTGCTGATTTTATAAGGACACCAACTGTCCAGGGTAGAACCCCCTCTAAGGAACCTCCTGCAAGAGTTCCGGATTGTGCCATGTCCATGCCCAACTGTAACTCGTCTCTAGATGATTAATTCCCATTCACTTCCTTCTTTATCACTAGGTCTGGTTGAGTTTCAAGGCCTGTTACAGCGTGTTGCACCCATACACCTGTTACATATTTCAAATGGAGGGATGTAGATGTCAAACTATTTGGCAGAAGTAACATCAGGACAAACCAGTCCTCTGTTAAGGATATGTTCTGGCAGCCATCTTAGTTTATATACTCATTGAGTTAATACACATTAGCAGCTCTCGGTCTCCATCGTGTTTCACATACACTCCTTGATCTACAGTTTTAACCAGTGTTGGGACATCCCAATTTAAATGTGCAGCATTTTATACAGATGAAACCTTACTATTTTAGTTTGATGCACAGGGATCTGCCTTTTGGCAGAATCCAGAGTGTCTCCCCTTGTGGGGAAGTGTTAGATTGCAACCTAATCAGTTGGAGATCTTGAAAAGGGTGAGGAGCAATTATGAGGTCATCAGTGATTATACACATAGGGCCTGAATCAGAGTTTACGCTACTGACGTCTTTTTACGCATCTGCTATGCGAAAATATGCAAATGTTGCAGCCATCGGGAGATATACTGTATTGAGACAGTGTCAGGCACTTTGCTTTCTTAAAATGTATTGAGTCTCCTAGGGGGCGATTCAAATCAACGCGAATTGAATAGCGCCGGGAGCGAGCTCCCGGTGCTATTCAATTCAGTATGCTGTGTGGTCGGAGAATGCCGGTTATCACGCCTTAACAAGGGTGTTAAGGCATTTTAAATGGCATTCTCTGATCAAAGCGCTAGGTGCGCGGCTGTTAGCGCCGCGCCAAGCAGAAAAATAGCTGCACGCCCGGCACTTTGGTCGGATTTCTCCTCGCATCCCCAAGGGGGTGCGAGAAGAAATCCTTAGCGTGCCCAAACAGTGCGGTGTATTGAATAGCTGCGGGAGCTCCCTCTCTCGGCTATTCAACATCGCGTTGAATTGAATTGCCCCCCTAGGGCTCAACACTGGGTCTTATTTAGAGTTGTACGTAACCCGATGGTTTAGGCACAACTCTGATGTTTAACGATCAGCACATGCATAGGTGCCAGTCACTAACTGCGATGGAGGTCGCAGTCCCACCTAAATCGCAGACTTATTGACAGGCAGCTGCTGCTGCCACTTGGGGTGGGGAAGGGGCAGTGGTGAGAAATGTTATTGGAAACAGGGGCACGTCGGCCCATTTCCAAGATGTGCCGAGGTCAGTGGCTGCTTTCTCAGAAGCAGTTTCACTGGCCCTGGCAGGGTGAAAACACTGGCCATCCTGCATATCCTGAGGGTTACTCAGATTGGCGATGTTCTCACAGATGATCCAATATGCTGCAGCCTAGGACGCAGCAGCGGATCACAAAAGATTGCAGGAGGTGTCTATTTACACAAGATGTATCCTACAGCATTAGCATATCATTTATCTTACAGCAGCTGCATCCAAAGACGCAGCTGCTGTGTGTACTGCGTCCATCTCTGAATCAGGGTCACTGTCCACTATCCAAAAATAGTGATGGGTGTGCAGAATAGTGATGGGTGTGCATTGCGGTATTTTATCTATCAGGCAGCACCACATGTACCTTGAGTCTGAGTCTGGAATCTGCTTGATGTCCTAGCCAGGCAGCTTTTTCCAACCAAAATCTTTCTCCCATAGTAATTTATTCCTAATGGACCCAAATGAACAGGACAAGTACAGTACAGTATAGGTTCCTGTAACTGTTTTACTGTATTGAGGTTCTTCTGAAAGGATGAGAAGACTTCATGACTTTATTAAACTTCTGGTGTCACAATAGGACTTAGCTCAGCTTATCCTTTGTTTTCATTTCTTCATATATTCTAGCTACTGTTTTTTTTTTTTATTATTACACTTATGTATACTAATATATACCCATAATAGGAGGGCATATAAATAATGTAATAAGAAAGGTCACAATACATGTGAATAATAATTTTTAACTTATAAACAGGGGAGAAAACTTTATTTTAACAATGAAAAAAAATAAAGATCTGAGTACACCTTAAAGGCAATCATTCACCTTCTTCTCACTATTATTAGCAGACTATAGAATGGTCACAATGCTGGGAGTCTGGGTACTGGGCCCGTAACCTATTAGCAGATTGGGGCTAGCAGACTATAGAATGGTCACAATGCTGGGGGTCTGGGCACTGGGCCCGTACCCTATTAGCAGAGTGGTGCTAGCAGACTTGTCAGGATCTGCGGTTACGAAGGTCTTGTTGTTTGCAGCGTCCAGCCTGAAGCATTGCATTAATTACTGCCCGTCTGTGAGCAATGTCAGGTGCACACTAATTAATTCTGTTTGTGCACAGCACAGCTGCATCGTTAAGGAAGGCTTGCTCTGATTGGGGCCTGTTCCTGTTAAACCCCAGCCAGACCTTCATTCCATGCCAATGATAGAGTTTCTTTGTACTTCCGGTTTCCAGTATCCTGCTTGTCAATCGAGTTCAGAGTCAGTCTTGCTGTGTTCCATGTGTGCCGTTTGTTCCATTCAGGCGGTTCCACCTGTATTGCGTCCATGCATGTTGTTTGTACCATCTAGGCAGCATGGAGTGCCTCCTACCTCCGAAGCGCCTGTCACCATCCAGCGGCTTGGGTCAACCCGGCAGCGCTAGTCGCAGTTCTGCGGTCCAGGTGCGCGATCCTGCACACCATCGCCAGTGTCATCCCGGCGACACTGGTAGCAGCTCTGCATTCCAGGTGCACCATCTAGAACACCATTGCCAGTGTCATCCCAGCGACACTTTTAGCAGCTCTGCATTCCAGGTGCACAGTCTAGCACACCGTCACCTGTGTCATCCCGGCGGCACTGGTAGCAGCTCTGCATTCCAGGTGCGCTATACAGCACGCCGTCGCAACTCAGTGTACCTGGTGTGCTATAAAGCACAACGTTGCCAGTGTCATCTCGGAGACACTGGTAGCAGCCCCACGTTCTCTGTTGCATACCTCTCCTGAGTCTCATCAGCCCAAAGGCTGCAAAGGTCCTGAGGCCCCAGGTCACTATCAGCCCTCAAGGCTGCTGCAACAGCCCAAAGGCTGCGTCACACCATCAGTCCCTCGGCCACGACTATAAAGGCTGCAATCAGCCCCAAGGCTGCTCCAACAGCCCAAAGGTTGCATCACACCTCCTGCCCTCGGCACAACTAGTCAAAGCAAACCAGCCCAATGGCTGCAACCAAATCCTTAACCCTTGGCCACGACTAGTACTATACATTCCAGCCCTCAAGGCCGTCATCAGTAACTCTACATAACCTTGGTGATTCCCTCCAGTAATCGTTACAAGACTATAGAATGGTCACAATGCTGGGGGTCTGGGCACTGGGCCTGTAACCTATTAGCAGAGTGGTGCTAGCGGACTATAGAATGGTCACAATGCTGGGGGTCTGGGCACTGGACCCATAACCTATTAGCAGAGTGGTGCTAGCAGACTATAGAATGTTCACAATGCTGGGGGTCTGGGCACTGGGCCCATTAGCAGAGTAGCATTGCGATATAATGAGAAACATTGCCTCCGACTGATCCATCATTGGTCATGTGAAATCACATGGCCGGAGCTGGCAGTGAGACGCGGCGTCATCATGAAGGACGCTAGACCCATGGAAACCGGCAGTCTGCTGCTAAGCAACAGATTAAAGCCGGTAGGAAGAACATTTGGGTAAAAAGAAAGCGTTGCATGGTATTATTAAATAAGCACAAATATGACGATCAGGCGCCATCTATCCAAGCATAGATTATATAAAGGTGGAATTCTAACACATATCGGAATTCAGCAATGGGTTATAGAGTGAATAATTGAATGGATAAGTTCACAAAAATTCTAGAAGGGAAGTGTCACAAGATATCTATATTGGCTGATGTAAAAATTACTGTACATGTAAACACTAATCCATATATACAGCAAAAATAACTTATACAATATATCTGAATAATAATAAAAATTGCTATGTGACCAGAGGTTTTTAGAGTAATATTTGAACAAACATATCTAGTGAAGTTAGATCCAATCAAGTAATATAAATAGATAATAATAAATAGATATCCCAGATATCGCCGGGCCCGAGTCCGGTGCCGCCCTCCCCTCCCTCACAGCAGCCCAGCACACAGCGTGTACTGACCTGCAGTGGGAGACTGCTCGTGGCTGCAGCCACAGCAGCTTCCTATGCCTGTGGTGGGGAGCGCTCACCCTGATCGCGCCCCCCCGGCTTTGAGCCGGGCTGAGGGGGCTCAAAGTGGGCCCCTCCCCAGCGCCGCTTCACTGCAAAAGTGTTTTTTTTGGGGGGGAGGGGGCGTGGCCACTCCTCCCCCCGATTAGGCCACACCCCTGTTACCCGGGCCCGCCGTGGCTCTTGGCGGGCTTGCCTACATGCCAATGGAGGGGTGCAGAAAGATCCTTCAGCCATGGGGACTGGCACCATTAACAGATAAGCCAGTGCCCCCCTCACTCATATCTATGCATAGTGCAGTGAGTGTAGGGATGTTTATGGCTTTAACTTTGAGAAAAGTCCTATAGCAAATTGCTAACATGCACAGGATCCCTCTATTTGCCTCACATTATTTTCTGTTTAAAGTGTACAGTAAGAGAAATCTGACTCTCTGCAATCAAGCCTTAATTTCCTTTTACTTTGGCTAAACATTTGTGTCCAAAATGATCAAAGAATAATAAAAGAAAACAAAAGGTAATACGATCTAACCATGCTTGGCTTCAGTTTGGAAATTTTAAACATCTACTGTCCTGAATTTAGCTCATTAAAGAGGAGCACTCTTCATAAAGGAACACGGGCTCCGAGCAGTATTTTCTACTTGTGCCTTTACATTCTACAATCTACCATGAGCACTGGTGTAGGCCTTGTTAGATAAACTAATGAATTTAAGATAAAAGTCAATCGATAAACACCGTCAGTCCATAATCTGAACAATGAGAACACTTACTTTAAATTGATGTACTGTATGAGAGGCGTCTGCTCATACATGTATAGTAGCAGCTTCTATATGGGAACGCACCTTTTGGACCTGGACATCAGCAATCCCATGGTGACAGGGGAATTTCACAGTTTAGTAGCAGGACATGTCCTGCGCATGCGCAGTTTTCCCGATCATCGGAATACTGTGTGAAAATCCCAACAGCGTACAACTTTGAATCATCCCCAATGTCTCAGCCAGGAGGTGGCGCTGTCCAATACACTTAGGCCTAGATTTATCAAGGAGCAATATTCTTGTTATTACTTGTTTTGGTGCATACACACGGTCAGATTTTTCCTTCAGATATGAACGATAACGATTTAAAAATCGTTCAGTCGTTCATATCTGAAGGAAAATCGTTCATATCTGACATGCCTGAACGATGGACGATCAACGATGCGCGTTCCCGATGGTCAGATAACGATATCTGACATCTGATGAGTTTGCAGTCAGACTTGGATGATTCCATTCATTTTAATGCAGTCAAAAATCGTTCAAATCGTTCAAAACTTTGGTAAAATCGTTCAAATCGTTTAATCGTTCATCTGACAAATCTGACTGTGTGTATGCTCCATTACTAGTCTTTAATGGTGGCAGTGGTGGCTCCAGATGTGGGGCTGCAGTGCAGTCCAAAATTCAAATAGGGGAGTCACAGCAACTGCCAGTGAGTCCCGGACGGTCATGTTTTGCAGCGTTTGGGGTGGCGGTTGGTGTGTCTCCCTTATTTGAATTTGGACAGAATCGCACTAAGCTTTTGATACATGCCCAGGACACTCCCACAAGGCATATGCAAAGATGCTTCAGTTAGCTTCTGCACTGTATGCAACAACTTGCCCTTTGCGTCCATGCTAAGAGATCAGTCCATTGTATGAGACAGTTCTGAGACTGCTGACCGTGAGTAACATTCCAAGCGAGATGGGGGACACTATAACCAATAGGATCCATTTTCAGGCCACTTTTATGTGCATTGTATTAGCTTTCAAAACACTACAGTAGTACAACACACAAGCTTGATATCAGTGGGGGCCTATAGCAGCAGCAGAATAGACACATTTATTACTTGCAATATATTCCACACAAATGAAATGAAGCATTACACTGCTATTTAATTTTAATCCTACTTGTACTTCACTTCATTATATTTAATATAACTTATATAAATTCATACTAGATATGTGTATTATTACTTGAATTTGTAAAAAGCTGGGTGGAAGCAACTATCAATATAAAGTCAGGTTAACTATCGTAAGAAATGATAAATTATATTATAAAAATCTGAAATTGAAAATATTCCCTTTTATGGCTTTTCAAGGATTCAGGACATTGAAGTATATTTACTGGCCTGATTCAGTGTTGTACTCTGCGTCATTGGATGCAGCAGCGATGCTAATGCTACAGGATGCGCCTGAGGACAAAATATTCTCCCCCTGATGGCATCGCAGAACCCAGTCCTTCACCAACGCTCGCAACATTAGGCATCTGAGTGATGCTAAGGCTACACACAATGGCCATCGCAGCTCCACACGAGGCCAATAAATTTGCTTCGAAAGACGCGGACACTGGCCTCAGCACTTCCAGAAAACAGGCTATAGGCCCCTGTTTTCGGGAAAGGTAACCGTCGCCACCTATTCCTCACCAACATGTCATGTTTTGGGGATTTCCTAAACCAGTGGTTCTCAAACTCGGTCCTCAGGACCCTACACAGGTCACGATTTCCAGGCCACCCAGCAGGTGCACAGGTGTACTTATTACTCACGGACACATTTTAAAGATCCATAGGTGGAGCTAATTATTTCACTTGTGATTGTGTGTTTAGACCTGGAAAACATGACCTGTGTGGGGTCCTGAGGACCGAGTTTGAGAACCTGTGTCCTATATCATGCACAGGTGAGTTAATCTATACTGCTGGGTCAGTAATTATCCCTCCTGCTTCCACAAACAGAAATCCTCAAACATTACCTGTTGGTGGTACTTGTATAATGCTATATTGCCAGTCTACTGTATATGACATTGTTGGGAGGAGTTATTCTGTGGTATCATATTCCCGCAAATGATATAGAAAATTTGTGGAAACAAAATTGGTACCTTTACCTTGTTTAGATTAAGTACTATATCATATTATATAGGACTCAACGTCACTAAAGTCTAACTTTATACCTACATGTTACACTACAGTGACTACAGAAATGACTTATGTCTATCTATCACCTCACACAAATTACAGCTTCCTTCTAATTCCTATGAGAATGGACACTATGAAATTAAGATTTGACGTCTGTCTGATATAATTGAAACAGCAGGTTCACAAGCCTCTAGAGGTGGCCAATTATAGGCCAAATAATCTCATATATGAACATGTGGTCTGTCTATATCATTCTTCACAGGCCATTATCTGTCAGTACATTCCTAGTACATCTGTTAGCTCATTAAGTTTAAGGTATATCATATTTATGTCCTGTCAGATTTGATGTTTTAAGTGTATACACTCCAAAAACGTAGGACACAGTTGTATTCTAAATTGCAAAACCTCCAATGTACATGTAATGGTGGATAATAAACTTGTTCTTACACACAAACCTTGTACACTACAAATGTGCACATTTTCCTTAATTTGAAAACTCTGGGAAAGCAGATGAAAATGTATGAGAGCAGTCTACTTATTACTGACTTTATATAAATAACATACAGCATGCACAACCTAGGGGTCATTTTACAGAAATAAAGTCCCCTAACCCGTTTATCCTCACACAATCTATATGGCCATCTTCAGTCAGGCTGTTTTTCCCCAACACTCCACCGACCATGCACTGACTGAGGGGCTGATTCCTAGATGTACGCTTACCCGATGGTTAGTGTACATCTACGATTGGAGATGCTCTGCGATGACGCAGGATTGGAGATGCTCTGAGATGGCACAGTGATTGACAGTCTGCTGCCATTTCTGGTTGAAGGAGCGTGCGGCGACGGCCTCAGTTTCCCAAAATGGAGGCGTGTCGCCGCCATTGGAGGGAGGGAAGAGGCCAGAATAAAGCAGATGATCCATTGCTGCGTCCACGGACGCAGCTCGGATCATTAATGCATGCAGAAGGCATGGTGCCTCCTGATACATTACCATAATAGTGCTATCGCAGCTGCTGCCATGTTAGCAGCTGTGATGGCAAAACCGTACAAGCCTGAATCACCCCATAAGTGGATATAATTGCGTTGGTGTCCTGGGTTTGATTTTGACAAGGACCTTATCTATACGAGTGTGGAGTTTGTTTGTGCTTACTGTTTGCACTGGTTTAATATTCTCCCACAGTCCAAAAACATACTGATCGGTTAATTGGCTGCAGAGACAATGGACTAGATTGTATGCATTTGTGTGGTATAGAACTTTGACTGCAAGATCAAAAGCACGGACTGATGTGAATGATGACACATTCTCCGTATATCGCAGCATATGGTGGAACTACAGAAATAAACAATTGACTTGAGCATTCTAAAACTAAAGGCCATTACTCACCAATACGCCTGCTTATCTGCTGCATTGGACATTGTTGACCACTATCCTCTAATACAAATACTATACTCCCTAAGTCTTAAGGACACTGCCCTTTCCTGATTTTCAAGCTGCCTATCAATTGCTCTTTTAGTGTTCTCTGGATCCAATTCCTCTCTGCGTTCTCTATCAGTTGATACCACAAGAATATATAATCCATGGCCATATATGTAGCCGTTGGCTCTAGTCCCGCACTGTAGGAGGTATATGAGAGCGCCAACGAACCAGAACCACTGCTCTGGCCGCGTTGTTCATATGCTTAAGCAGGATTTTTTTATATTTAGAAATAGGGATGTCTGAATGGAATAGTAAGCAAAAATCAGGGTCGGTTGGGACAGGAAAGCCTGGAATCTCTGATGCCAAGTTTATAACCCCGTTCCACAATGGAGTGATAAGTGGGCATTCCCAACAAATGTGAAATAGTGAACCCCTATCTTTCTTACAGTTCCAGCATAGAGGACACACACCTGGGGAAAACTTCTGTAATGTAAATGGACATTAGTACCACCTCGTCAACAATGTGTTTCCAAAATTTCTAGACTGGATGAACAAATACTGGTGACCTCATATACATTTTCTCAGTTAATCTGAAGACCTTTGAGAGATAAATCCCTTTCCCAAGCTTCCTGAAAAGCTGTACTAATGGGAAGATAAATTCGTCAAAAATATTTGGTCTATGCCAGACAGCATGCTTGGGGTTAGTACACATAGGGGTATATTTACTAAAGTGCGGGTTTATAGAAGTGGAGATGTTGCCCTTAGCAACCAATCAGATTCTACATATCATTTATCTAGCGCCTTCTGAGGGGATCGGTATGAAATACCACCGGCCCTGTGGCCGGCAGTTCGCATCCCGGCAGCGGCAGGCCAACAGAAGCAGAGTTCCCGGCAGCGGAAGCCCGAACGCGCTGGAAATCCCGATCGTCCTAAAGGTAAGTAAAAACTAACCTAACCTAACCCTCCTTAGGGGTGCCTAACCCTAAGCTCCCCCCCCAAGTGCCTAAACCTAACCCCCCCTTCCCCGCTGCCTAAACCTAAGTCCCCACCTCCCCCTAGCCAAACTCTAACCTTCCCGGGGGGGGGTGCCCTAAACCGCTCGGGGCGCCTGGCATACCCTCGATCGGGATGTCGGGCGCCGGTCTCCCAGCGTCGGGTAAAATGACAGGCGTCTAGATATAGACGCCTGTCATTTAACCCACGCTGGGATAAAGCAATCGGGAAGCCGGCTGTCGGTTTTAAGACAGCCGGTTTCCCGATTGCATCCCCTTTCTGAGACCAGGTGGCCAATTCTAGTAAGAACTAAAGCTGACCAATTAGACGCTGTCCTCCCTGAGTTCCTAGGGATAAAAAGGTGATTATGTATAATGGGAGTAAGAGGGGACACCTCTGACGAAATATCTGGTTTTGTACCTAGTTTCCTCCAAAGTGCTAAGGTTGGTCCTACCGTTCGGTGATCTGTATAAACCACCTTGGAACATCACATGATATCATTTAAATGGTAGTTGGTGGTTGCGGATTCCAGTTCCACCCATTGTTTCTCCCAATCCATTATCCTACTTAGTGCAGTTGCTGGGTAGTAAGTCAAAATCAAAGTAAGGGGAAGCCCTGCAGGAATCGTTTGAAACAAGTATAAGTCTAAGGAGCAAGTTAATTTTTATAATGTTTATTCTACCAGCCATAAGAATTTCTGCGGGAGCCACTGCGTCATTTCTGTATGTAATTTGCTGATGATTTAAAGTGAATAGTTGAGTCTATTTGGTATCACTATACCTAAATATTTTATATGCGTTGGATGCCATGTACAGTAAATAGAAATGAAGCACTAAGGGCCGAGACAGTCTCCCTGGAGGCAGTAACATTAAGAGCCGTGGACTTCGTATAATTAATTTTAAAATTGGACAGCTGGCTGAAGTAGTGGAATTTCCCATAAGATTCGGAAGAGACGTCACCGAGTTTGCAATCATTTCCAGCAAATCATTGGCAAAAAGAGCAAGACAGTAGTCCTGTGCGCCTACTTGCAAACCAGTTATATTAGGGTTAGCCCCAATCGCCCTCGCCAAGGCTTCCATACATAGCACAAAGACTAGTGGTGAGAGGGGCAGGCTGGGCAGGGGAGCAGGGTGCCACCTGCCCCCCAGGCCGGTAGAACTGTGCAGCATTAGGGTCGGCCGGTCCTTTGCCGGGCTGCCTGTCTGGCAGGCTCACATCAGCTGACAGGACCAGCTCCCATCCGCCGGCTGTGCGCTACCAGGAACGCAAACCGGAAGCTGTGGTATACCCCGAATAGCGGGCACTTACGGGTGCCAGGAGGAGCAGCCGTGGAAAGCTGCGGTGGCAGCCGAGCGGCGCTAGCGGTAGTTGGACTGGTGGCTGCTATATCCCCCCATCCGGAGAAGTGACCTCAGTGCTGGTAAGTAACTGTGGCTCTCTCTGGGAGGGTGAGGAGGAGTGATTGCTGCCCAACACTGCTGGTGATACCATGTACTCATCTCCCACCCCAGTGCCTTATGCCTCCCACATGACTGCCTCACACCTAACTCCCTGCTCACTGCACCTAGGGGCCTATTTATTCACCCACGCTGCCTTTACCTGTTTATACACAGTCTATAGATATATATATATATATATCTATATATAAAGTGTGTGTGTATATATATATATATATATATATATATATATAGAAAAGAAACCAAAAAATGGTACACCAGCACACCACTGTTCAATGCAAAAAAATGTTTTATAGTTCCATATCAAAAAATCATCAGAAACAACATCATATCAGTTCACTAAAAGTGCCAAATATATGAAGTTATTGCACCTCCGTTAATGATTTTTTGACTCTTCTGGAATTTTACTCACATTTCTAACCTCAAGAAATTGAATAATATATAAGAGAAATGGATTCACAATCACTGGATATGAATGACTTTACTGGGACTAAAAGATTTTGTGAAAAAGATATATCTCAAATCTTGTTTGCAAATACTGAGACTTTGGAGTTTGACAAGGACAGTCCTCGTGAAATTTATAATGACCTGTTGAAATTAAAGAAAAGACATGTTGAATTGACTTTACATGGACTTACATTGTCACAATACCACAAGGAAAATCTTATCCCACGTGGTTTTAGAATCAGAAATCAACCTACATTAGGTCGTGGGAATGCAGAATTTTGCTGGCAATGGTGTTTGATACTAAATCAATGTTCCTTTGATCTTATTATTTTAGTGATTCAACAAGTGAATACAGAGATTGCTTTGGAAAAAGAAATTGCTTTGTGTGAAACAACTGGTTTAAAATCTTTATCTGATGATACTGAAACTGATTGGTTACCACGTTTGGAGAACATGGTGTCTACCTTCAGAAATGATTTATTGATGTTTAAAAAAAATAAATACAGAATTGTACGTGAAGATTAGAAAGATAATAGAGTGTACCAGTGGGTTCATGGCAGAGAACAGAGACGTGCATGGAATTCAGGTGTTGGCTATAAGAAAAAGCGGATAAATAGATCTTACACTGATTTGGAGTCATATACATCTTTGAGTGACTCAGACAGTGTTCACTCAAAGATGAATGTTTTAAAAGGAAAAACTTTTATACAGATGCAACAAAGGCCCTGTAGAAGGGGAGGGGTCAAGTGCAAATCTAGACAAAGAAAAATCCGGCAGAGGCAGGAACAAGTCCAAAAAGAAATAGTGGTGTTTAATCTATCAAAGTATACTCCGACAAATAATGAACTTGATGTACTTTCTAAGGGACTTACGTTTGTTAAAACATTTAAACAGAAGCCTTTTGACTTTGAAGTAGACCTTTTTAAATTTCAACGCCAATTAAAATTAAGACATTTTTTCGGAACAAAGGGAACACAAACAGAATCAAAGAAAAAAATTTTTAGACCAAAAAGCACGTTTGATCCGATGGTGCAAAGTCCTTTCATTGATACCTTTATCAAATTAGTAAAAAGAGTTGTAGTGCCTGCTATATATAAACAAAAAATGTCATATAACAACCTTACTGGTGACCAAATAGCAGCCATTAATTCTCTTCAAAATAATAAAGAAATAATTATCAGGCCAGCCGATAAGGGCGGAGGCATAGCCATTTTAAATAGATCTGACTACATCAATGAAGTGATGAGACAACTATCCGATCAGACGTGCTATCAAAAACTATCTACTGACCCTACATGGAAATATAAAAAAGAAATTGATAGCATCATTAATATGGGCTTATCTAAGTTTTGGTTAGATGAAAATACAGCAAAGTTTCTAACTCAAGATCATCCTGTGATTCCCTTATTGTATATCTTACCCAAGGTTCACAAATGTTTAGTTAATCCTCCTGGCAGGCCGATAATTTCTTCTCAAAATTCTTTATGCCAACCACTTTCAGAGTACGTTGATTTTCTGTTACAGCCACTGGTCCAAAAATCTGAATATTACATACAAGATACCACTCATTTTCTTAATTTGTTGAGACAGTTTTCGTTACCATCTAACGATATCTTATTAGTAACGATGGACATCGTTAATCTTTACACCAATATTCCACATACAGATGGCATGTCAGCCATAAGAGAGCTGCTTGCCACCAGTTCATACCAAGAAGGTCCACCAGCAGAATTTGTTATTTTGCTCATTGATATAATTCTACATAAGAATTATTTTCTTTTTGATAACACTTTTTACCTACAACGCCGGGGCACAGCGATGGGTTCGAATATGGCCCCGGCATACGCGAATTTGTACATGTACGTGTATGAGAAAAAACATATTATGTCTCATTATTTGGCTAAATATATAAGTTTTTACGTACGGTATATAGACGATATCTTCATGGTGTGGACTGGTGGCGAACAGAATCTCCTTAAATTTGTGGATGATTTGAATACTGGTATAAGTACAATTAAATTTACCATCAGTTTCAGTACACAGAGAATTAGCTATCTTGATGTGTTTGTAGATGTTTCTACTGGTATAATAGAGACTTCTGTTTATTCGAAATTAACAGATAAAAATACTCTTTTAGCCGCAGACAGTTTTCACCCTTTACCTCTTAAAAAGGGTTTACCATACTCACAACTTCTCCGTGTGGTACGCATAACTTCCAGTAATAATGATTTAATCAGTGCTTTAAACGAAATGGGCAAAACATTCATAGCTCGTGGCTATGATCCTAATGAAATTCATGAAGCTGTACAGAAATGTATACAACTTGATAGAACCACGCTTTTGAATAGCAGCAAAACTACCGATAAAAAAATCAGAAAGATTGGTTTTCAACACTATTTTTTCTATCAGTTCACCAATTATAAAAAGTGCAGTGCTACATCATTGGCACATAGTGCAAACGGATCCTCTTCTAGCAGAATGCTGTAAAAATCCACCACTCTTCAGTTATAGAAGAAGTAATAATTTGAAAGACATCATTACCAAATCTGACATCAGCATCAAGAGCCCTAGAACTTGGCTGTCTTTGAAGAAAGGAGTATTCCGTTGCTCAGGGTGCATTAATTGTAGGTTTTTACTTACTGGTGACCAATTTGAAGACCCCAAGACTAAGAGATTATATCACATCAATTATCGTCTTAACTGTGAAAGCAAATTTGTGGTATATATCATTAAATGCCCATGCAACCATCTTTATGTTGGCAAAACAGTCAGAATGCTGAAAGAACGTATTGCGTTACATAGATCTTCTATACGCAAAGCCTTCCAGACTATTGATGGTAATACTCCTCCTGTTGCCAGACATTTCGTTGAGAATAAACATAATCCTCTGGATTTTAAAGTTATGCCTATTGACCACATACCTCCATTTCCAAGAGGCGGAGATCGTAATAAACGTCTGCTTCAGAGTGAAAGTCGATGGATATATAATCTACAAACACTATCCCCTTCAGGTTTAAACGAAGAACTGAATTTTAATTGCTTTTTGTGATTAAGTTTTGTTAGTACAGCAATATACTTTTTTCTTTTTTACTTTTTTCTTATATATAAGTGTTTAATTGTTTGTTTGTCCTGTATTCTGTCACATAGTGTAAGCGCTACTGAGGTCATTACCTTTTGCACCGAGCAAGTTAGTTCAAAGCATTAGTTTTATTGCAGTGTTTGTGACCGGAATGTCATTTCCGGTCTTTGACACGCAAACTCCATTGGCACGCACGCGTCACTTCCGGGTCCCCGTTGGACACGGCGGACAGCATGGCCATAGATATGGAAACATGATTAAGGTGCGTTAAACAGGTGCATTTGATTGACCAACAGGTGTGATTCATTTGTGATGGTACATATGGGACAGACGTGCGTTGTGTCAGTTATGCCCCAGGAGGAAGGTGCCGGTGGGCGCCGAAACAGCTGTCAGGGCTTCCTCTCACGATGCTGCTATATCGGTTCATGCTGTATGGTCACTGATAAGTACCCTTTTGGATATGCACTACCTAGCACTATTTGGCACTTTTAGTGAACTGATATGATGTTGTTTCTGATGATTTTTTGATATGGAACTATAAAACATTTTTTTGCATTGAACAGTGGTGTGCTGGTGTACCATTCTTTGGTTTCTTTTCTATATGCATTATATGACCAAGCACCCAGCATTTTAAAATATTAGTTTGAGTGTGCAGGACTTGCAAAATATTCTATATATATATATATATATATATATATATATATATATATATATATAAAAACACAGTATATATATATATATATATATATATATATACACACACACACATACATTATGTATACTGTATATATATATAATTGTGTATGTATATATATATATATATATATATATACACACACATACATACATTATATATATTGTGACACAGTCAGATTAGGGGGTCCCTCTCCTGGGTAGGGGACTACTTCCTTACACACACAGCAGCCAGGAAACAGTACGCCAGACTGGATTCGAGTACAAGCTGGTCGGCGCCAGTCTTTATTGTGCAAAACAGAAACAACAAAAGGAACCATAAACATAAATCCTAGCCATGGCCGGGCTCTAACTTTACAGGTGGTTCCCTCACTACCAGAACCTGGCAGGGCCTAATGCCCTCACCAGCAACAAAGGCACAGCACAACACTCACAAATAGGTTTTCCAAGTGTCTCTGAGCAAACTCCCTGTCTGCTCTCCCAGGTGAGACACTCAGCCCTAAACACACTAGGCTTATATTGGCCACTCTCAGGTGGAAACCCTAACAAGCCTGTTACCAGGCTGCAAGGCCCAAAACCTGGAGCGGCCGTGGGTGGAGCCCTCCCTCTCCTCTCACCCACAACCCCCAGGTCCCAAACCGGCTTTTCAAAAAGCCGAGACTCAAGCCTGCTACACTGCAGACTTTCTCCTGGGGATTTAAAACACTTAAGACAGGAATCTGGGACAAATGTACCTGCCACAGACCACTTTACCAGTGATCCTATCACAATATATATATATATATACAGTATAGTGTTTGTGTATATATATACTTGTCCCCTTGTGGGCTCACTTCGCTCACCACATTATTATATTCCCCCTCTATGTCCACGTGGATAGTAGGGAATGACGTTGGACAGTAACTGATAACGTCAGGGTACATCTACGGAGGAGGATCTATCCATCTGCCCCCTTGTCTTTCTCCTCCACCCACTCTCCTCTCCATGGGCAGCAGTGCAGGAGTGCCGGCAGCGGGGGATGCTGCCAGTGGGGGTGCCGGCAGCGGGGGATGCCGGCGGTGTCAGACGGCAGGGGATGATGGGCGCCATCTTCTTTTCTTCTATTTTCAATGGGCTTAACGCTGATAGCTGAGAGCCGTGACAGACGGCTCTCTCAGCCAATCAGCGTTAAGCCCGCTGAAAACAAAACCTCGCGACTCGACAGAGGGGTCGCGAGGTTTTGCCTCGGGTCAGGGTTCCGGGCAGGCAGGGAGATCCGAGCTGCGCTCAGATCGCCCCGGGTCCCCCAAATTCGGGTGGGTTTGGATCTCTTAGATCCAAACCCGCTCATCTCTAGATAGTACCTATGTCTACAGCACTGAAACGCTCTTTTAACTCCCTCATTGATTAAAGTATTAAGGGATTCTCTAGCTTTTTGTAGTTCTACTAACGTATCTGAAGCAAGAATACTCTTATGGGCTACCTCTAGTGTTTTTATTTTGTAAAGCACTGCATACTTACATTCAACCTTTTGTTTCTTAAGTAACGATCCCAACTGGATACACTTGCTACTAATAACACATTTATGGGTCTCCCACACTGAAACCGTAGAGATGTCGTCAGTCACATTGGATGAAATATAGTTATCTAAAGATTATATTAGCTGGGACCTGCAAGTTGAGCCCCTAAGAAGTTGTTCTTTAAATTTCCAATGCCAATGACGAGGTGGGGAGTGGCAGGTACGTAACATTAAGGAGATGGGTGCATGGTCAAAACCAGTGATCCGGCCATATGTCGCGTCCAATAAGAGTTCAAGATGAGAGTGGCTCACACAGAACTAATCTATACGAGAATATGTCTCATGTGGAGTAGAGTAAAACATGTAACCTCAAGGTGTCAACTAGTTGAAATTCATGCAAAATCGTCCTGAACCTCCGAGCCTCCTTAAGAGAGGATCTTAGAGCCCCAGAGGAGGTATCTAATGAGGGTTCCAATGCCCAATTGAAAACAACTCCCACTACCAACACTCCCTCTATATGACTTTCAATAAACTCTACAGACTCGCGGAGGAAATGTGATTGGCCCTGACTTGACAAATAAAGATTTACAAAGGTATACCTTTGATTAGCTATAGTAGCCTTTTCTAGTAGACCCCTTCCATCCTCAATAGGAACCTACTGGATATAATTGAGTCTTAGACTTTTAGAGAACAAGATAGCAACACCTCTGGCCTTGGCACCAGAGAAACTGTTAAAATATACCCTAGGGGAAAATGTTAGCATAAACTTGGGGAAGCGCCTCTCTTGAAATGTGTCTCTTGTATAAAAGCAACATCTACCTTATCAACATGTAACATATGTAGTAGACGAGACCGTTTCTCCGTGACATTGAGTCCTTTCACATTGTTGGAAAATAAAAATAATTTAGCCATGGTGGTATAAGAACATACGGACCTGAAGCTTTAGTGACCTCCGTGGGGCCTCCCCCCTGATATCTTTAATAAAGGTAGTAGATGTCTGCCAGAAAAGAAGAGAGATGGGGGAAAGGAAAAAAACAAGAGGATAAAATAAAACACAAACGGAGAGAGTAACACTAATCAAAAGAACACAATTACATCATATCTATCACAATTGGTGGAAAAGATACAATTAGAAAATAAAGAAGCATATCAATAGAACACTCTGCATAAAAATCCATGGTAACCCCTAATGGGTCCACGGTCAACATTTGTACAGCAAAGAAGGGAGAATTTGAGGGTAGTAGTGCATGTGACACCCATTTACAGTCCCACCTTAACATGGGACAAAACTGTGAGTAAACATTAATGCCTAGTTTACTAAAACAAAAAAAACTTACATAAGTAACAAGGAGATTGCCACTAACTGGGGTGAAGCAAGGAATCGAGGAACCTATTACGTTCTTAGCCAAACTACATATAATAGATAGCTAAGTATACGACGTTGGCAATGTTTAACAGTAGAAACAATCATATGAAAAACAGAAAAATCACAACAGTATTGTAACTGCAATTCACATCGCAATAAGGATACATATTCTGGACAGTGTCCTGGCTCAGGTGGCTGCAAAGTTTTCAGTATCTAGATTGCAGCCTGTGCCTGGAGTTGTGAACCTTCTGCCAAACCTCCCTGCGTGATTGAGACACCTCAGAAGGCTCAGGTGGATTTAACTAATTTGGAAGCAACAATGCTGGCAACCCCAAGGAAGAAGAAAACTGTGGTACATCATCAAAATCCTTAAGAGTATAGAGAACCCCCTCATGAACAACCTGAATATTTAGAAGGAACCCCCAGTGGAATCTAATGACCCGTTTTCTCAGTAAGTGGTCGAAGCATGCATCAGTGTTGCAGGGTATTCCAGGATAGATCTTGATATGCTTGTATTGGATTCCCATTAAAGTCTATCTCCTTGGCCATCCGAGCCTTTTTCAATATTTCTTCTTTAACCGTTTAATGATGGAGAAGAGATATGTTTTCCAGAGGTCGTTCGGAGGGCATATATCTTTGTGTCGCAGAGCCCGATGTACTCTGTCAAACTGGATCTGAAAGTCCGGTTCCACCTCCAGAAGCTCATTAAACATTTTTGTTAGTACATCCATTAAACCTTGTTGCGGGACATCTTCTGGGACACCCCTGATTCTTAAATTATTACTTTGTCCCCTATTATCTATGTCATCTATCCTGTGTTGCATATCAATCATCAGGCGGGACTGATGATTAAAAGCTGCATCGAAGCCTGCAAATTTAGAATCAGTCTCTTCCTTGTGCCCCTCCAACAACTCCACACAATCCACCACCTGAGTAATATCCGATTAGATGGTTGCTATATGGGTCTTTACTGTTTCTTTAATTCGCTGTTCTAGAAGCTGTAGGCATTGTTGTACTGTATGTCCAGTCTCTTGGCGGAGGAAGGAGTAGCCCCAAAGTGAGTATGGAACGCAGTGGTCGGAGATGTCTTAGCTGGAGTAGCAGCAGGTACTACGTCTCCCCATAAGGCAAGCCGTTGAAATATTCCCACGTAAATATTATGAACATATGTATAGGCACAGTGTGAAGTAGGTGTCACATTACAATTTCTAATCAACACATCGTGTTCATGGCCCAGCAGCCATCATCCGTTCATGAGGTCCGGAAGATGTTTAGAAGATGGATACCTCTGCCTGGTATAAGGAGGGAGGTGAACTCATGGGGCAAATTAAGTAAATTGTGTCTGTAGCTATCAACAAAAGCACTACCTTTATCAGAGATGGAGGCGGCTACTGCCACAGGCTAAAAGTTGATAAAAGTGCCCACTTGAAGGGAGCTGCAAATAGACTCAAGCTACTAATGCCCTGCCATATCTCCCTTTTAGAAAATTAACTAGAGTAACAATAGCAATAGTAGGCAGGAGAGTCCCCTAATCTGATGCACTATTTTCCTGGCTGTACCCAGGATCACTGCGTGACACTAGGGTGGTTGTAATCAGTGGTAGGTAACAGGCTGCAGGGGTGTCTAGGGACCAGTTGAGACAGGAGGGAAAATTCACAGGGTGTCAGGAAGCTGAGCTGGAACACTCACAGGGTCATCTGACATGCACCAGGGAGGAGGCAACAGGGCTGCAGTTCCAAAGGCACCAGTGTGAGCAGGAGCAGCTCAACAGAAAAACCCGGACTTGGGCCAGCCAGCAGGCGCAATGCATCAAGAGCCGGCCGCAGTGAGGAGGAAGCAGCCACAGTCAAGAGGGATCCCTGAAGGGGGAGAGCAATGAGAGGCCGCCAAACCCGCCACTTCCGGTCATGGACAGCGGGGAGCAGCACGACCGGAGAGTCCTCTGTGCAGGGACCGGACACCAGGGTCCTTAGTGGCTGGGAAGACTCACAGAAAGCTGGGAAGGTAGGCATTTACCCACGGAGGTAAGGGCCGCCGGGCTCCATTCAAAATCGAGGCCCAGGCTTCTGGAGAGTGAGCAGGATGCAAACCGCAGATATGCTGGAAGCTCTACGCACAACACTGGAGGATGGTAACCTGTGGGGGAGGATTAAAATGAGTATGAGGACCGGGTCAAGGGAATTATTCTGAGGCAACTGGTGTCGAGTGTTAACGTGCATGTCACAGTGCACCACATGCTTGTGTTTCCTTTTGTAGGCATTACAATTAGGTTCATTTCAATATAATTGTGTTTAGAAGCTACAAATCACCTTTTTTCTTAACCACTTAACTGGCTAAAACATTTTTTTTTTATTTAAAACCGCTCAGAAATTGGTGGGTGGTTTTTTATGATGGAATTGGGTCAAGAACATATATTTAAAACTATTTTATCACATTTTTTATTTTTCTTAAAGAGTATACCATAAAAATAGCAATTTTGTATTGTATACTCTAGTGATGGCCATCAATGACCGATGGTTTTGAACCATTATTAGAAAACCATTGATGGTGCAGCCATAGATGATTTGGTTTTGCGCATATGTAGAGTGCGACCATAGAGCCTGCACCACCAATGTTTTGTTACCATCTGGTGGAGCGACATCAGTGCTTGTCATCATGGTTGATGGCTGGCTCTAGTAAACTGTGAACAAACTTTGTTTCCAATATATGTGAAAATCGATAAGTATCGATAATAGACACCATCGTGGGCAGCCGGGGCTCTGCTATATACAGTATGTCCTTCTATCTGCGGCTGCTGGGCATACAGAGGGACGCTCACTGACTAACCTCACTTCCCCGGCGACTGCATCACTCTGCAGCTGGCAGGTAATCACAGGGGGACGGGCGATTACTGGCCTCACTTCCCCGGCAGCTGCTTCTCTCCACAGCCGCTGGGTATGCACAGGGGACGGCACACTGACTGGCAGAGAGTAGCAGCCCCCGAGTGGCTGCCATCCACTAGGCATTCTGACTGGTCGCATCAGATGAGACCATGTCAGGGAAAGCCCAGCCTGGTGTGGTTGCATCTGATGCGACCACGCCAAAACAAGTGGTTAATAGTGTATTTATTTGGGGATTTTTCTGTCGATTTTCAATCTGTTAGTAAAGAGAATCCTGTAGTGGTCTATGTGAATGTATCGATTTTTCTTTTAGTAAATCCCCAACTTGAAAGTCACACAGTAAATCATCTATAAATACACCAAAAATCCAAAATCGCCTCTAGTAATTTCCTGACATCTTCACATGGATACACCAATGCTAACTCAAACATAATATGTTCAAAACAGAGCCCATCATGATTCCTCCTACTAATGTCACTACATCCTCCACTGTCCCTCTCACTGTTATCATCACTCTTCTGTTCCTTACTGCCATGGCCTCAGTGCCATAACTGACTGTGCCCTTAGTTGCACTGTACACATCCAGTCGTCTTACATCCTTCTTTATAATGTAAATAGAATATACCCCTATATTCCTCATTCAGATGTCACCACCTTATTCCTGCTACAACATGAATGAGTGCAGCAAGTCTCCCCATTCCTCCAGAATTCAATTCATGCTGCTCATAACCATATTTATTTATTTTATTTATTAACAGTTTCTTATATAGCGCAGCATATTCCATTGTGCTTTACAATTGTAAGCATTAATAGAACAAAACTGGGTAATAACGGACAGATATATAGGTAGGAAGGCCCTGCTCGCAAGCTTACAATCATATCTACAAAGCCCTCACTAGCGCTTTCTGTCTATTCCTCTTCATCACAATGTACAACCCACTTTTACTGCTCTTCTAGCTTTAATTCACTGCAGGTCACAGTGCGATGTGATGTAACAATACACTGTGCTCGCTGTACACACAGTCCGATCCGGTGTATGACGGTGCGATGTATCGTTACACTCTACATGTAACAGCGCCGTGTCGTTCACATCATCCCATCTGCCGTGCTGCACAGGGGAGAAGGGGGAAGGGTAAGTATACTTACCCGACCCCTATGGGAACACCAACCAATGGGATGCCGCTTGGAGAGAGATAAGAGTACCAACCAATCAGCTTTTAACTGTAATTTTATAGGCTGTGTTTGAAAAATGATAGGAGCGGATTGGTTGGTACTTTATTATTTATTTATTACCAGTTATTTATATAGCGCACACATATTCCGCAGCGCTTTACAGAGAATATTCGGCCATTCACATCAGTCCCTGCCCCAGTGGAGCTTACAATCTATATTCCCTACCACATGGCTCACACACACTAGGGTTAATTTTGTCGGGAGCCAAATAACCTACCAGTATATTTTCGGAGTGTGGGAGGAAACCGGAGTATCCGGAGGAAACCCATGCAAGCACAGGGAGAATATACAAACTCCACACAGTTAGGGCCGTAGTGGGAATCGAACCCATGACCTCAGTGCTGTGAGGCAGTAATGCTAACACTTACACCGTCTGTGCTGCCCATCTCTCTCCAAGCTTTGATAAATATGCCCCAATATTTGAAAAGGAAAAAATTTAAAGACCCTAAAATTTGTAATCTAGTTAATGAAGGTAAAGGTAACAGACTCAACCTGGCATTGTGTGTCTAGATGCCCTGGTCCAGCAGCAAACAGTCAGAATACCCTTTCAATAAAGAAAAATCAAATTGATATGTTTTTGTTTTTTTTGGGGGGGAGGGGGGGGAAATAAAACAGCTGAAACAATAAAATTAAAGTCAATAATTTATTGTCCTGCATAAGTTGAATTCAGATTTAAAAACATACCACTATCTAGTATATTAAAGGACAAGTTCAAGTATGGAGATGCAGACAGCGGTACAAAAACATTGATGTTTCATCATCCTAGCATGGCAAACAGTAAATTACAATTAAATATTTTTACGTAAAATGTAAAAACAGTGAATAGATCTAGAAACAGCATTTCACAACCTGACGACTCTATAAGTAAGATACTATATCACCTCACACACAAACTTCTAGAGATGACAAAGCTGTGCTGTACATACAGGCAAAGCACATTGTACAGGGGACAGGGAGTTCTTCTAATATCTGCTGTTGTAGTTCCATCACTATTTGTTCTTCCAGGATTCCATCCAGATACAATACAACATTTTACCAAAGACAGATAATTTATATATAAAATAGACAAACAAAAGAAAAAACTTTATCAAGGCAAATAAAGAGAACCACTGGACAGCAACTGTACTCTCAGAATTTATTTACATACATGAAAATAAGAGATTCAAAAAAAAAAAACACTGGTCCATATTCTCAAAAGTGGAGTAAGAGAAAATGGGTTAAAATACACAAAAACATGAGAGAAATGTTCTTAGCATTACCACTGGTTTATTTTTTTTATACTGCATGGATGGCAGGCAAGGCAATTGGTAGTGGTCCTAAGTTATCCACTAAAGATAATGAGATTTATCTTTAAAATCAACTTTTTTGGCCTTGTAAATGACAATAAAGTGAAACATATGCAATAAGGCAGTAAATATTAACAGTTTATAGTCCTGCAAACAATATATTTGTAATTTTACCTCAGAAATAACCTTATTTCAGGCCTATTACAACTGACGAGTTGAGTCTTTAATAGGTTTTTAAAAAATAGTCATACATTTTAAAATTTTTTTACTCCACATTTGACAGTATGGGCCATTGAGATGTAGTGTATGAGCCTGAATGTGCAGTGAACACGTAGCACCATTATTATAGAATGCAAAGCTGCTCAGTGATGTGACTGTTATCGCTTCCTTTATTACTCAGTGTGAGAGTGATCAACACCTCCCATCATACAGTATGTACTGTAGCACTTATGTATTTTGATATAGCTACAGAGCTGACATAAACATGACATCATACAGTTTATAAACCAAAAAGGGATAGTGCATTGCTTATTTTAGAGTTATAACCAGTGTCAGACAGGGCACTTTGTGCCAGGTGTTTAAAAAAAAAAAAAAGATTTGTTGACCACTTCTCCTTCATAGCGGTGAGGGAGCCATGTTGTATGTTGTGGGCTGACAGAATAATAAGTCCTGAGACTGTAGTCCATCAATTCACTAGGGCAGAGGCTAATTTTATGTAATAGGGTGCCCTATGCAAAAACATTTGTCAATTTTATTTAATAACATATCCCATGGTTCTGCTAAAATCTAACTTGCTTGGCTTAGACTAATTTGTGATTTATGAGAGAATAAAGGGGTTATTTTTTTATTACGTGGCAGTTGTGAGTATTTAAATTGGGCAAAGCGCTCCAAAGCCTAAGTGCAACTGCAAGCGTACAAGCTATGTGCTATTAAAATTCTAGGATAGGACTCGATCTTTGCCAGCTATGAGATGGTGCAATAAGCTAAGTGCACTGAAACAAAAGACACTAACAAAGAGGGCGCTGCGTTGATAAATGACCTCCACTGTGAGTGTACACGTTATCCTCCCATTATCTAGCACAGCTAAAGAAAATCTGAAGGAACGACACAGAAATCTATTGGGAACTTTCTTACACATCAATTCACTGACCCCTAGATTCCGGAATTCCTATAAATATTCTTAACCTGAGAATTATTGGGACAGAAAACAATTTAATCTTATACAAAATTCACCGTTTTTTTCCCCTTAAACCTGTTCTCTTTAGGAACTTCAAATCATATAATCCATCAGAATACGTCTGAATAATTATATTAAAGAAGTGGATTACCTGGGGGGAATTCAATCGTTCTGCCGGTGGCCTTTTTTTTTTACGACGCCCGACAAAGCAATTCAATTGTTGCTCTGTCAGGGTGCGATAGCCGCTAGCGTTGGCATTTCTGCACGCACTCTGGAGTGCGCGAGCAGAAATGTGTCTGAATCACACTGGTTAGGGTGCGCTAACCGCAGATAGCGCGCCCTTACCATGAATTAAGACGGGTTTAGCCGTTTTAGAAAGCTAAACCTAATCTTTTAGGTGGCGAAGAGGGCGATAATTAATGAGCGCCCAGAACAATTGAATAGCAAACTGGGCGCTCATTAATTATCACGCCCAAAAAAACAATTGAATCGCCCCCCCCTTAATGGTTTGTACATGCGCTCTTGCAACTTTTGTTTATTCACATTATTACAGTGTAGTCTGCATTGTTACTAAATACAATGAGTTAAACCCATTCTTTATATAATCTAGGCAGTGTTGCCTAGAACTGGTATGTGGATGTTCAGCGCAGGTACACGTACACAGTGGACAGCCAGTTTAAATCTGCAGTGCTCAAAGAGGTATATTCTGAAGCCTGTACAACTGGTGATGTTAACACTGCGGATGTGACATGCCGGTGAGCGTTTGTGACCATCCATACATTAACTTCTAAGAATTGACAACTAATTTACAGAACACAGCTATTTTCTGATAATAGAACCCCTTGTACTGATCCATGTACACACTGTTACCATACTAATGGCCTAACCTAATTTGTACATCAGCTTTTGCATGTTGCTTAAAAGATGGGGAATATTTACATGGAATGTAAAGGCAACATATATAACCCTCATTTATTGACCTCATAAACAACAGCTTAAATACATATTTTCCTATGAGAGCAGGTAGTAAATGACTATATAACAGTACTGATATTTGATAGTAACACACAAGCAGATTTGCCTGCAAAATGAATTTCAAGTTCCTTTTTATATATACATGTGTCACAGCCCATCAGTAGTACCATGTGTGATGCTAATTGGTGACATCTGCTGAAATTATCTACTTAAAATACTAATGTGTGGGCTATTTTACTGCAGTGATGTGTAACATATGATAAATACCCATACTGTGCACGTCTTTTAAGAGACGCTATATCTGATATGAAAATATTACAAAAAAGTTTTAATCTCACAATATTTGGGGGTTCAATTAAAAATGTACACTTGTGAGTGTTTAATTGGAAAGTGTTGCTTTTATTTCACTTAACATGACTTATCACCTGCACACAGAGGCGGCTGTCCTGCAGCCTGGACCAGTATTCATTTGGTTTAGCACACTGCATGGCCCAATCAATTCACTAGGAAAGAGTAACATGACTGAGACATATCAGTGCCAAATAAACTGACAGGCTGACACATGCCTCTGATATAGTTCAAACACAAAATGGCTGCCTCAACTGTGAGTGGGTGAGAGGTCCACTATAAATCAACCAGTTCAATATGCCTCCATTATTGCAAAGATGAACCCATGTGACAGAAACACTAACATAGATGTATGATTAAACTTCAACATGACCGGAAAAAAAAAAAAGTACAGTGTTATACACAGTGCGATTTCTTATTGTGCTAAGGTTCTACATTACTCATTGTGGCAGTGAGTATGTTAGCTAGTCTCTGTAATGTTAACAGAACCGTCCTTCTAAGTGTGTGTCCATGTTCCAGTGATCACTGTACAAAAAAAAAAATAAAAAAAAAAAAATATATATATAATAAAGGTTTTTCCTACTAACTACAAAAACTGAGCAAAAAAGATTTAACCCTAATGGGACATAAAGAACTTAGGGGTCTAGTTACTAAGCAGTGTTAGGAGAGAGTGAAAAGTGATAAGGTGCCAGCCAATCAGCTCCCAACTGTCATTTTTCAAACGCAGCCTGTGAGATGACAGTTGGGAGCTGATTGGCTGGCACCTTATCACTTTTCACTCTGTCTCCTAACACTGCTAAGTAAATAGACCCCTTAGTCCAGTTCCTAGTCAGTTTAGTGCAATGCAAGTGACAACTGAATCTGCCTACTAGGGCGAAATGCAGTTAGATGGCAATTTCCGTAGTAGCCTTGTGCGTTGTTGCAGCTTACTGTGTATGTAATGATCATGTGAAAAAAATGCAAAACTCGCTCATTTCACCTAGGAAGTGTGAGCAACAATTTGTGACTTTATCACCGTAAAAAAAGCAAAACTAATGAGGCTACTACATTGCAGCTAATTGAATCACCTCCTATTGGTCAAGAATTCAAAAGTTGCTTACCACAAAATATAATGTGAGAGCAGCACGGTATAAACTGCATTGGGCTGACACAGGAGGTCTATGATCTACAGCAAATTCACTTATTAAACCCCACCATCCACAAAGAAAATATGAAGAAAAACAAAATGCTAATTATTTAAAAACAAAAAAAGCACAAACCCCTTTATCGGAGCACACATTTCAATCCACCAGTGATCAAGATTTATAAATAGTATAGATAATATTACAAGACATCTATATTTTGTTTTGTATCAGCTTACATAAATGCATTAATATTTCATACCATTGACCCAGCAGTGCTAATTCTCACCTGCAGCACATGTACAGACCCATCCTCAAAATAGCATTTGTTTTCCAGTGTATTGAACCCTAGTGTTAAATTATTGGCTGCCAAGAGGATACATTATTAGGTTCTATGGTCTTAGGACAAATCCTTTTTTGACCTAAGCACTATTATATTACCAAGCAATTATTAGCACATTTAACCCTTCTGGCACCCGAACAGTTTAAATATTCAGTACTTTAAAAAATACAAGGAAGATCATTCAAGCTACTATATTCTAACTAGCTAACCATTAGTGGATCCCTGTAGGTGTACTTGTTGCCAGACTCCATGGGACCCCTGGCAACATACTGGTTTGGGCTCCCTCTCCATCTTTAATTGCCAAAAAAACCCCATAAAAATAAGTTAGGGCAAGCTGTGCCTACTCTGCAATAGGCAGCAGCCTAGGGTGCCCCCAGTGCCTACTCTGCAATAGGCAGCAGCCTAGGGTGACCCCAGTGCCTACTCTGCAACAGGCAGCAGCCTAGGGTGCCTTGTTGCCAGCTCAACCAATAATCCGCCTATCACTCCAGTAGAAACTACCTGGGCATGAAGTACCTCAGTGATGTCACTACTGTAGGTCCAAGCTACATTCTCACTGTCCATTAAAATGGCTGCTTCCATTGTGGATAAGCAACATATAGACTATAAACTGCATCTGTAGGGCTTAGAACAAATAATATTACTAAACACCTGGTGCCACACAACATACACAGACCTCTCCATGTTTACTTGCTGCTTGATCCTGGCTTCCCATACTCTTTACATAAAAAACAAGGTTGTCTTACTTCTGTAATGCCTTAAGCAGTCTCTCAAGAAAAATAAAATTACACTTTAAAATAATTCCACCAGAGCGGATGAGAAAGCCCACCATGGTACACATGTATATTATTCATTTAATAAAAAAATAACATAAAATAAAAACTATTTGTGTTGTGTGCCATGGGGTTCAGGAATGGAGCCAGCTCACAGGTACCCAGCAGCTATCTGTCTCCAGCCTGTCAAGGGTGGACTTCAGTTCATTGTATGCTGTGGTGAGGTCGTCATTCACAATAACTTTGTCAAAGAAGTGGTCGTACTGGAGTTCCATGACTTGTGCTGATCTAATCATTTCTTCAAAGTCTTCTTCCTATAACACAGGTAAATAAAAAGTGAAAGTGAAAAAAGTAAGCCGCAAGTAAAACCATTATTCATATATGTCAAAACCTGTATCATAAAAAAAATATTAGAATTTACATACGAGGGTCAATTATTATCCGCACTCCAATTATAGTAAAACTTCTGTTGGCCAAACTGTCTTATCTACGCTTTCCGTACTAGGTCACTCGCTCCCCAGTCACTGCTGTGCAGGTTTGGATGTGTTACGTCACTTCATTTGTGACTGCAGTGCAAGAAAAAATGGCCGCTCCACTTATGATTTGCATAAAAGAGCAGCGTGCAGTGATTCGTTTCTTGTTGTCTGAGGGTGTGTCTGGTGCTGATATTTATCGAAAACGTTGTGCACAGTATGGAGAAAGAGTTTTGCCGTGAAGAAGTGTGTATGAATGGACAGAGAAGTTCAAAGAAGGTCAAACAAGTGTCAGCCATGAAGAAGGAGCCGGACACCTATCCAGGTCCACGACTGATGAGAACATTGAGCGTGCACGTGAACTATTTCTGTTGGACAGACGAGTGACAGTGAAATATGTTGCAAATCATTTGCAATTCAGAAGCCCTAAGAGGACGAAGATTCCCGTCTGATGAAGAGGTGAAGACAGCGGTGCATTTGTGACTCGCAGCTCAGCCTATAACTTTTTTTAATAAGGGAATACGAAAGCTTGTTGACAGATGGACAAAGTGTATTGAAAAGCAGGGAGATTATGTCGAAAAATAATGTATGTGTCTTTTCTGAAAGTTGATTAAAATAAATTCTACAGTCAGAGTGCGGATAATTTTTGACTCATCCTCGTATATAGTGGCAACATTCTCTGCAGTGCTTTATAATAATACATAATTCAAGGTGCTCTATCCCTAGCCCTTGCCTACAACCTAATTTCACTCCCAGAGACATACATCAAGTCAGTTGGTAGTACTGTACTTTAACCTAGCAGTATGTCTGGTCTGTAGGACGACACTAGAGCACCCTGAAGAAACTAATACAAACCCAGTGAAATGCAGTTACCAGCCTGGTGGGAATCAAACTGTAGGAGTCAGCATTACTAAACCCTAAATGCAGTAAGCAAGTCTTTTTAAAAGCTACTTATGGTGCTTCTCTATCATGCAACACCATGCCAGTGCAGAAGGCAGAGTCAAATTAATAGTACTGCAATCTCATAGCTGGAGCAGTTAATGCAAGTAAGCTACATTTTCAAAACTGTTCTGTGGCATAGTCACCTTATTCCACATTTAGGTGCAAAATTTCTGAATGTCTTTCCACCGGAATTTGCCCATTAAGGTCCTACTTAGAATTCCTCCTACTTTTGTTATCTGGGGACCTTTAATTATTATACATCAAGAGCAGAATGATTTACATAGCTCTATTTAAGAACAATACATTCAGCAAAAAGTGGAAATTACAAATACAGAGTGGAAAGTAAAAGCAGAAATCGAAGACTTGATCCCGGGAACACTGCAATTTTGGGAAATGGCTTATTCTACAGTGAAATTTTATAATCTGATGTAAGTTTGCTGATGATTTGTCGTTTGAGATTTAGATCCTGTATCAGAATCCACTTAGACACTATAATGTGGTTCTTACCAGTTTCTAAAAAGGTGGGAGAGCTCCAGTGCAACACAGGGTAAGACAGAACAAAGTATTTTACCACCATTTATGCAAAATCATGGACTATAAACAAAAGTGCAATGAAAACTAACAATCTGACACCACAAATGTCCCTTTTCATTAAAAGAATACCAGAGAAGAAACTTTAGTGTTTTTTGAGGGTGACTGCGTATTTAATAAGTAAGGTAATTGTTGGTTAGGATGTGTTTCGGGGTGTTGTTGGGGATGTGTTGTTTGGGATTGGGTAGGGGGGATGGTGCTGCAGCATATAGTAGGGGTTCTACTTGTAGGTTAACGTGATAAGAGATGGGTTACGTGTGCTCCTGGGTACTGTGTATATGGACAGGGAGGTGGGGAGAGGAGTTGGAGGGGGTGGGTGGTCAGTGTGTATTATGGTGAGGTATAAAGAACACACAGTAGGCTGGGTGAGTGAGTAAAGGTGAAATAATTTATTTGTGTTAATTGTGTTGATATTAGTTCCTTCTTTTGATTGGAGACACAGTGCTCCTCGGGGAATTGTTGCGTCTCTGGATTGTTCGTGGGGGCGTGCTGCCCAATGGGGGTGAACAGGTGCAGTACACAGTTTGGGAGATGGGTAAACCCTTTGAGGGGGCTCCTTGACATGCGGTCCTTACTGCTGCATGTTCCCCTGCTGGACCTTTGGTCTACAGACTTGAGAACTGGGTTGCTCTGGTTGTGGTGGTCGGGGGTTGTCCCCAGTTGCGGCATCCCGCACTGGTGAGGAGGGGTGATGCTTACTTACCGGTAGGTGCCCGAAGTCCGTGGCAGGGAGCAGCTCTCTCAAGTTCCAGTTAGGGCCAAAATGTTTGGTTGACGTGGATTGTCCACGTGCCCGTTGGCACTCCCACCACAATACACACTGACTACCCACCCACTCCAACTCCTCTCCCTCTCTCCCCCCCTCCCTGTCCATACACACAGTACCCAGGAGCGCACGTAACCCATCTCTTATAATAAGAATATTTTTATTCATTTCAATTGACGTGGTTTTGTATTGTAAAATGTCTGTTCTTTAAAGTATACCTGTAGACTACTTGCAGTGCAGCCATTTTAAAGACTGAATGTTTATAGGCAATCAGTTGGAACTAGTGATATCATTAGGGGGCAGAAGTGAACAAACAGGATACATTCTCACAACTCAAAATGGCTTCCCTCACTCTGTGCAGGTGGCAGATGGACTTTTATAGACAGACTAGTACTTTGACAAACCATGTGTCACAGTCAGCTTAGACAGAGGGCATCTCAGAACACCGTATATATATTCTGTAAGGGTTGGGACACAGCCAGACAAACTGCTTCCAGCTTCCTGCCTCTCATTACAGCAGACTCCATACACCACTCTTCACATGTTCCCTTTTCCCCCTATGTTTAAAGTCAATTATATTGAATGCACAAACAGAAACAGAAGAGACCACAAGGTAATGAGATGTATATGTCCTTTATGTCAATGGATTCTTTTGCTAACCAAGCCTAACAAGTACACATCTCTGGCATTTTCCCATGTTTACTAACGGCTCAAACCAATACCAAAGTGATGATTTGCATGGACAAACTAGCGGTCAGGGAACAAGGAGACTGTAAAGGAAATGACTACAGATGTGGAATTCTACTGAAGCAAGACTGGATTTATTGAACTTGCTATCTGAATGCCCTCATGTTTTATTAGCTATGTTTATTCAGCAAAGGAAAAAGACATACACAATACACCAGCACACTAATGTAACAGTTTATTTTATTCCCATATGAAAGGGTGAGAATGAGTTATCCATTTATTTTATACAAAAATATATATTTTCAGACAGCTTTCCACCAAATTTTTCACTGCTCTGGGCCATATATTGCACGTGGCAAGCAATGCACCATGCTCAGAAAACAGAAAGTTGCAATAATGTAACTTCCTCTTTTCTGAATAAAGGCACCAATCAGCTGTAACACAGCCATACATACTTACCTGCTCTCTGGGAGGGAGGTGCAAGGAGCGGGACGCCCGCCACTTCTCTGTTATGACATGCACAGTGCGCCATTATGTGAAGACATACATTCAACCACCATTGTTCTGAGATGACATACGTCAATGAGTTATTGTTCCGAGATGACATGCATCAGCGCGCCATTGTTCTGGGATGCCATGCATCAGCGCGCCATTGTTCTGGGATGCCATGCATCAGCGCGCCATTGTTCTGGGATAATATGCGTCAGCGCACCATTGTACTGGGATGACATGCGCCAGTGTGCCATTGTACTGGGATAAATGCTTTAGTGCACCACTGTTTTGTGATTACATGCCCCCGTGTGCCATTTTTCTGGGATGATATGCAACAGTGCATCATTGTTCTGGGATGACATGCAACAGTGCATCATTGTTCTGGGATGACATGCATCAGCGCACTATAGTTCTGAGATGACATCCATCAGTGCGCTTCAGTTGAGATGACATGTATCAGCACACCAGGGTTCTGAGATAACATGCATCAGCGCACCATTGTTCACAGATGACATGTGCTAGTGCCTTTGTTCTGGGATGACATAAGCCATTGTTCTGGGATGACATGCAACAGTGCATCATTGTTCTGGGATGACATGTGTCAGAGCGCGATTGATGACATGCGTCAGCGCACTATTGTTCTCAGATGACATGCGTCAGTGCGCTACTGTTGAGATGACATGTATCAGCACACCAGGGTTCTGAGATGACATGCGCTAGTGCCTTTGTTCTGGGATGACATATGCCATTGTTCTGGAATGACATGCATCAGCGTGACATTGTTCTGAGATGACACGCACCAGTGTGCCATTGTTCTGGGATGATATGCGTCAGCGCACCATTGTACTGGGATAACGTGCTTCAGTGCACCACTGTTCTGTGATTACATGCGCAAGTGTGCCATTGTTCTGGGATGACATGCGACAGTGCATCATTGTTCTGGGATGGCATGCGCAAGTGTGCCATTGTACTGGGATAAAATGCTTTAGTGCACCAATGTTCTGTGATTACATGCCCCAGTGTGCCATTGTTCTGGCATGACATGCGACAGTGCATCATTGTTCTGGGACGACATGCACCAGTGTGCCATTGTTCTGTGATTACATGTGCCAGTGTGCTGTTCTGGGATGACATGCATAAGAGTGCCATTGTTCTGTGATAACATGTGCCAATGTTGTCAGGAACTGTATGGGAAGTTCCTCGGGAGAAGACAAAAGTGGCTAGGAAACGACCAGGTGAGTGACAGTACTAGGTCTCCCTACTGCGGCCAAACCCAAGTTTGGCTAGACCTGCTCAGAGGCGCGGAGTCTAACTCACTTGGTGGTCTTCACGAGTGACCCCTCCAGTTGGGATATGGGTTTCGCTGCACCCAGTGAGCATGTTGCGGCCCTCTGGACAGGTACCTTGGAGTGGCAGGAAGACCGGAACTATATTAGAATAAATTAGCACTGGGAAGCCTAGGAATGTAATAACACTAGAGGCCAGCGTAAGAACGAAATACTTGAACATAGGAGATCAGCGTATGAACTGAATACTTGAACACAGGAGATCAGCGTATGAACTGAATACTTGAACACAGGAGATCAGCATACAAACTGAATACTTGAACACAGGAGATCAGCGTATGAACTGAATATTTGAACACAGGAGATCAGCATATGAACTGACTACTTGAACACAGGAGATCGTAACACAGGAATGCACTGAGAATTGTAAAGGATTTAGTAGTTGACTTGCACTGATAACACAGGGAAATGTATCACAGCATGTATTGGAAATTGCTAGAGATCCAGGCGCTGACTTGCATAGAGAAACACAGAGAAATGTGGATACAGGCATGTACTGGGAATTGCTAGAGATCCAGCTAAGATCTAACTAGTAATTAGCATGAAATCTGACACCACAGTAACACAGGGAGGCAGCTGGGGAACTGAACAGCACAATAATAAAAACACAAGAGCTGCAATGTAAAGAACTGGAGTTCAGTGAGAGAGCTGAAATGACACACTGGAAGTCAGCAAGGGAGCTGATATAAATAACACTGGAGGACAGCAAGACGTCTGAAGCAACACACTAAGGACATTACATCGAGAAACACTGGTGAGTATCAGTCACTGGAACAGTGAAGTTGAACAGCAGTTTCCTGTTCATGGAGTCAGACTTAAATACCCTTAGGCAGCTGGTCATTGGATCAGAGGATCAGCTGAGTGACCGCAGGACTACCATTGGGAGAGACTAGTCTGGTGACATGGACCAACATGGCTGCACCCATGTCCGGCCCCCCGGAAACCAGGACGCACGCATGGACCCCGGGGAGAATTACTCAGCCACCACTCACCTCCACTCCCAGCGACTGAACACCTAAGCCCAAGGACGCCGGTGCGGAGGTGAGTAGTGGCCGAAGCCCAGGCCGCATCCTGACAAATGTGCCATTGTTCTGGGATGACATGTATCAGTGCACCATTGTTCTGGGATGACATGCACCAATGTGCCCTTGTTCTGGGATGACATGCGTCAGAGCGCCATTCATGACATGCGTCAGCGCACTATTGTTCCGAGATGACATGCGTCAGTCCGCTACTGTTGAGATGACATGTATCAGCACACCAGGGTTCTGAGATAACATTCATCAGCGCACCATTGTTCTGAGATGACATGCGCTAGCGTGCCATTGTACTTGCGTGACATGCGTCAGCGCACAATTGTTCTGAGATGACGTGCCATTGTTCTGGGATGACATGCATCAGCGACCATTGTTCTGGGATGACATGCATTCACGAGCAATTGTACTGGGATGACATGGGGCAGTGCACCATTGTTCTGGGTTGACATGCTTCAGTGCACCATTGTTCTGGGATGACATGCATCAGCACGCAGTTGTTCTGGGATGACATGTGCCATTGTTCTCGGATGACACGCACCAGAGTGCCATTGTTCTGAGATGACACGCATTCACGTGCAATTGTTCTGGGTTGACATGCTTCAGTGCACCATTGTTCTGGGATGACATGCATCAGCACGCAACTGTTCTGGGATGACGTGTCAGCGTGCCTTTGTTCTGGGATGACATGTGCCATTGTTCTGGGATGACATGCATCAGCGCGCCATTGTTCTGGGATGACATGCTTCAGTGTGCCATTGTACTGGGATGACATGCTTCAGTGTGCCATTGTTCTGGGATGACATGCTTCAGTGTGCCATTGTTCTGGGATGACATGCTTCAGTGTGCCATTGTTCTGGGATGACATGCTTCAGTGCAATATTGTTCTGGGATGACTTGTGTCAACGTGCCTTTGTTCTGGGATGACACACACCAGTGTGCCATTGTTCTGGGATGACATGCGTGCACATGTAATTGTTCTGGGATGACATGCATTAGCGCACCATTGTTCTGGGATGACATGTGTCAGTGTGCCTTTATTCTGGGATGACATATGCCATTATTCTGGGCTGACATGCATCAGCGTGCCATTTTTCTAGGATGACACGTGCCAGTGTGCCATTGTTCTGGGATGACATGTGCCAGTGTGCCATTGTTCTGGGATGACATGTGCTCACGTACAAATTTCTGGGATAACATGAGTCAGCGCATCATTGTTCTGGGATGATATGCTTCAGTGTGCCATTGTTCTGGGATGACTTGTGCCAGCGTGCCATTGTTCTGAGATGACATTTGCCATTGTTCTGGGATGACACGCACCAGTGTGCCATTGTTCTGGGATGACATGCGTCAGCGCACCACTGTTCTGGGATGACATGCTTCAGCGCACCATTGTTCTGGGATGCCATGCGTCAGTGCGCCATTGTTCTGGGATGACGTGCCAGTGTGCCATTGTTCTGGGATGACATGCATCAGCACGCCATTGTTCTGGGATAACATGTGTCAGTCTGCCTTTGTTCTGGGATGACATGCATCAGCACGCCACTGTTCTGGGATAACATGTGTCAGCCTGCCTTTGTTCTGGGATGACATGCATCAGCACGCCACTGTTCTGGGATGACATGCATCAATCAGTACACCATTGTTCTGTGTTCTCATCCATCAGTGTGACGTTGTTTTGGGAGGGGTCAAGATTTAATATGGCATTGTTTTGGGAACTCAAAAAAGTAATTTTCCAAAAGAAAGTATAGAATATCTAATATAATCAGGGGACTCCTCAAACAGATGCTGGGACGGCATGATGTGAGCAACTCACATCTGATCTATAACATGGTACACGGACTAAAAGATTTGATGCGTGAATGCTCCTATAACAGCCATTGGGTAAAATGTTAATACGCCAAATAGCTTTTTACCACTGCTGAAATATAGATAATGAGCATTCTCTGCCAAATTCCAAATAAATTTAAACTTTTGTGAGTTTATAAAAAACTTGTTTTGCATAATCCCTAAATTGAAAGACCGAAAATGTTTAAAATAATAAAGATTTATACAGAATATTACATTTTTCTGTACCAATACACACAATAACATTTGGTGCCACATTAACTTTAATAGGCATTATTCCTATATATGGAACTTTTGTGCTGTGAGCGGCAAAATAAAATCTGTTTAAGACACACAATACATAAGCTACAACTCAATTATTTGGAAACTTTAATTTGACATTTTCTGATGTTACAGAATGATTTTTCACACTACACCTAGAAATTTTTAGAAACCGACAGAACTCAAAAACTTGTAAAAAAAACATTCCAACAAATCTTACAATTTGTAACTACGGATGTGAAAATGAGCGAGTTGCAAATACGTAGTTTTATAGTGAGCAGGTACAAGCAGATGGTAAGTCATATTGTATTTGCAATGATGATTTAAGATATTGACGAACAAAAGTGTAAATAGTGGTTTTTTTTTTAATGAAGATGAGCATGTAGTTGCAGAAATGTGCCAAGTTTTACAAGTAAGTGTATACCTATGTGCCCTAATATGGCGCCATCTCTGGGGTATAAACGTTTGGCATCCCTTGATGTGCGATTGCAGTTTAGTTGAAAATACACTCAAACTTTTGCGCTGAAGAGTAGAGAAATCAGAATTAATTTTGCAGTTGGGATAAAGGAGTTAAAGGGTGGAAATAATGTTTACGGACATGAAGTGGTAAATTTGCTATGCAGCATTTTACAAATCGGTCACCTCTTCTGCAGGTTTTTTTTTGCTGGATTTAGAGGGGCAATAATATTAAACACAAAACATAACTGGAGACCACAATGCATACAATATACATAGAATACAACACGCAGCACATTCAAGTTGCAGTTCTGCAGAAAAGTACATTTTAGGGCCATTTAAAATGTAATGAAAAACTATAAACACACAAAAGTGACAGATTGAATATCCTCTCACTTTTGCAATTAATTTAGGAGAAAAACAAGAAAGTGAACATGAATAAAAAGTGTGTTTCTATAGTGGAAGTAGGTTGAATTTTGATGCAACATTTTTCCACCCTGTACATATCCCAGACAATCAAATATCCCAGAGAACTAGGGACAGAAATATATAACAGTCGTGTTCCTACACACTAGACGACTCGCAAAAGATGCAATGTCGTCACCGATTTCCCTTGAACTCCCCTGGCAGCTCCCCTGCACTCCCAGACCAACAATATGTTGCATAAACTGTCCAATCTGACAAACGATATGACTAACGACATTAATCTTCTTAACGAGATTGTTAGATCTTGCCTGCTGTAGGCAAGATCTGAAATGCGACGTTTGACCCGCGGGGACGAGCATTGGCATCGTTATCGTGAGTGGGACACTCACGATTTGGACATATTTCACACGATTTGTCATTCCAATGCATCGAAATCGGGCAAAATATGTCTAGTGTGTACGCACCTTAAATACTGTGAAGTGCTGGTGTACATACAATGAGACACTCGCACACACAGAGGCAGCGCAGTTACTAATTCAGCAGTAACGAATGACCAGAACTGTGTTTTAAGCTTTTCAGTGGTTTACACAAATACAGACCTTATTAGCATTTGTAACAATTACTGCTTTAAAGATTAGGAACAAAAATGAAACCAAGAAGGTATTTTTGACAGTGGAAAGTGTGCTAGATTGTTGAAAATAGCTCTGTTTAAATGTTTCCCATTACACATTGCCATATTTGTGTGAAACTTTGTTCTGAATATCTACTTCAATAACTAAACAAATCTATTCACATATTTCAAGTCATCAAAAAATTAGAGGGTACAAGTACTTAGTATTAGTAACCCCCAAAATCATTCTACACACAGCTTTCCTTACTTCACACATACTTCTTGCAAATATCCAGCTGAAAAGCATGTCTTTGTCATCACAGAAGCTCTATCTAAACTTTTCTAAACCTCTAATCAGAAACATTATAATGTTGATATCACTGACTTTTACATTATCCAGTTAGTGCCACATGTCAGAAAATGTGGGGTAACAGGCACTTTTAAATTTTTTGGGGAATAAATATCCAGGGGGCTGGGGGGGGGGGGGAGAAAGAGAGAAGAGAGAGGGGGGGGGGGGTAAAGTTGCAACAGCTGGTATCAGCCAATGAGAGGTGTTGGGTGGATTGTGGGTGTTAATAATTTAAGAAATAACTGAGGCTATAGGGGCCCATACACAAGCGACGGATTGGCGCGATGTTGTGATCCTGCAAAGTAGTTTTTGATTTGTACTGACTCAGTGTCCCCTGCACAAAATATGACCTAAATAGAACTTTGCATTACAAACAAACTGAAAAATCCACGGCATATCTATTACCAAGGATAATGTAATAATGCAAATCTGTAACTTATATTTCTGAAGCTTTAGGCTGCTGTAAAATGCTAATTATTACCAATTCCATTACAAAGTAATAGAAGACAGAGAAGCATTATCCCCTAAAGAGTTTTATCTGTCTAAATATCAACTTTCCCCAAAGGAAGGATATTGATTTATTGATGAGTAATAAAGTAAATACACTTATATAAAAATGTGTTTAAGTGGATTTAATTCCTGTTCACTTGAAGGTAAGTCTGGGAGTATTATATGTAGGACTAGACCCAGCAGGCCTGTTCATATGTAAAGACACTGTAATCTAAAAAAAAAAAAAAAAAACTATTTTTGCTTACAGCCACTTTGTTTAGCACAGGGTGATATATAAGATAAGTATAGGTTTATGCTATACCTCTGTGCAAATTGTGTGCAACCTCAGGGAGTTGTGAAGCTACCTCTTTTGCCCATTATATTTTTGGTCGCTTCCAGTCATGGCCACACATCAAACGGTATCATACCATGCCTCCAATGTTGACACACCACTTGCCACGATGCCATGCCCCTAAGTAACTAGCCTATGAAAGTTATCACAGTACAATAAGAGAGAACTTTGGGAGGAGATAAAGAGATTGTGGCAAAGAGAAGTCATACAGTGAAAACTGTACAAAATGGTGAGCGCTCCAAGCAGACTTACTGGCACTTTATTAGGAGGGAAATAAATGGCCTAGAAAAAAAATGTTTAAACACTTGCCTATAATATCTTTAAAAAAATGAATACGGCCATTCACCCTCTTGGAGACCAATGTAGGGTACTTACTGTAAAGTGTTTTGATGATCCTCGCTCATCTTTGCTGGACATAACTTTGGAGTTCTTCCTCGTCTCTTTCAACCGTTCAATAGACGGAGGCTTGATGAATATGACAAAAGGCTTAAATTCATATGTCCGTAAGTGTTTTATGCTCTACAAGTGGGGGAAAAGGAAAAATTAGATATCCGTCTCAGATGAAAATAGAGGCATTTGGTAATAGGAAACACATTACATTTTTCAAATATGTATGCTAGTGTGCTAACATTTCCTTACTGTATCTGCTGTTATGTCTTTGGTTAGCAGGCTTTAATTTCCACACGCTTTGCCAGTCCTGGAAAGTTTGATAAGTTTGGCAGGCGTTACACTTACCACAGCCAGTAGGCATATTTATGCCCAAAGCTTACACTCTGCTTTTTGAATTTGGTGGCAATTAGATTTCAAGCAGACCTATGTCAACATACGGAATGGATATTTTCACTTCTAACTAAGCCCAGAGTCCGTTTGCTCACCGTCAGCCACCATTGCTGTCTATTAATAATTCCCCTCTCGAAGACTGAGGGTGATGTCATGCCTGGACAGAAAGCTACATTAAAGGCAGCAGTGAAAACCTGGACATTTTCAATTTTATTTATTTTTATCCATAAAAAAGGCCAAACGCATTTGATCCAGTGGATGTCCTGTCGCCTTGCCCATACTGTTTATATTGGGAGAGGATCACCTCTGCTTTAAAGTAGTGTTTGTCTTTTGGCAGAAAACTGTTCAGATGGAATTCGATTCAAATAGGTCAAGGAAGCATCCTACAATAACAGCACGTAGCCTTAATACACCACTACTGAGCGAGCTCATGCTGCCTGCAATGCGTAGTAGGCAAGAGTCATAGAAAGGGTTCCAGGTAAGGTATCTCTTTTGTCGGAGGAGTTGGAGGTGACAAGCTATAGTGCTAGAAACTTATGTATTTTATTATGAGATTTCATGTTCTCTATCTCTAGGGAATACCTTCAGCTTCAGCAAGGTTAGAAATGGTCCATTTTCACTGTTGTAACTGTTTTAAGATTACTTCAATACGTACTAGTATATCACAAGGGTACGTTGTCTAGGATCCCTACAGTCATTGATCAGACACTAACCCTCACCAAGGAATTATGTAATGGTCATGGCATTCTGTCACAGTATGAAGGGGAATTTCATTGCTCTTGACGTTGCTCATGTTGAGAACATTGATGGTCCAGCAGCTATCCAACCAGAGATCTAGACACGAGAGGTGGCAAATTTACTGAATTTCCAGGGGGTCAATATCTCTGATAACTGGGGATGCTTTTTCCCATATATATGTAATTTATTTGTATCCCCTCAATGTATAGTACAGTGCGGCTTAATATAAATAAACAATAATAAACCATAACTTTATGCGTGGCTCAAGTTCATCTTTGATATAAAAGGTCAAGGTTTTAACCTTACTAGAAAAACCATTAGTGGTCTTAAAATTTAAATATTTTTGGCGGCGTGGCCTGGATGGCAGTGGAGTTGGACGTGTGTCCTAAGCGTTCCAGCCATTTTAACTGATACATTTATCCTGCTGCCCATTGTGATCCCTCTGCCGGCTTACCACCTGTTCCGCCCGCTCGACAAAAGCTCAAGGGCTGTGCGGAGTGATCCGTGGCTGTTCTCACTGCGTCTGACGCTCCTGTGTCTGTGCTGCAGCCTCCAACCCTGCTCTGACGTGGTGCTGCCATTGCTTCCTGCTCCATGGTGGGGCTTTTCCCTGAGACTCTGTGCTCCCTGTCTTTAGCGCTGAACTGATTGTGTGTCATCTCTGGAGGGCTCCTGTGCCTGGAGCTTCCACCCGTCACCATCTTCTATTAAGACCCCTGTCTCCGGCTCTGCTGCTGTCCTAATCTGCTGCTCTCATCTTTGCAACGCACTAATCTGGGAATTTACCAATATTGCACTGTGCGTTTGTGCTGGCTGGGCCTTGTGGTGCCTTTAGGACCTTGATAACGACATTGAGCCTGGCAGTGCAGGAGAAACGTTTAACGATATCGCTCCTGGAGCAAGAGTGTATGAGACTTTAGTCACAATCAGGTACGACAAAACTGCTTCATGAGATTGTACTGATACATTCCTTATGTGACACTTCAATATGAGTCTGGATCTGTATAAGAAGTACAACAAAAACTGGCGTAAAAAAAAAAAGCAGCGGATACTGCATCGAAGAACGTTTTGTACAGATATACAAAGCTGAGCCGCATGGGACCTGGCGAGTCGAGAAGGGCTGTTTGGCGGCACTGCAGCAATCTATATATATACAGCCGGCAACATCGTTGCCGCAATGTGTGTGTACGGGCACACGCATCGCGGCATAGTGCAACTCTCACCGAGTCACGACTAAGTGTGGCCAGAGTTCACCCATTGCAGTCTATGGTGGGCGCGTGCCATAGAAGCAGACACACCAGTCGCGCCATCCATGCCTTGATGAGCATGGCTACATCTGTATAAAATCAAATGTCCTAATTGACTGACTCATCATTGACTAGCCCAAACCCCTGGACCTAGAAACATGAAAATCAGGGAGTATATGCCTTCCATGACATAGGTGCACTTTGGAAATTTGGCTCCTAAGGGGGTGAAAAGGGCTAAAATGTTTCCTCCCCCTGTGCAATGTCCTGACTGTCTCATCATGGCTGTAGTACAGGTCATATTCAGACACCAACTGTCAACCCAAATGCTGCCAAACATCACTGGCAGTTGGTGTGGCTCCTCTATTTGAATAGTGAGGGAAGGGAATATGTTACTTCAGAGGTGAGAGAGGAAAATGTGTTACTATAGAGGTAAGGGAGGGGAATGTCAAATGTGTTACAACGGGGTGAAGGGAATGTGTTACAGGTAATGGAGGGGAATGTGTTAATACAGGGGTGAGCGATGGTAATGGAGCTACTACAGGGGTGAGTGAGGGATATGTGTTACTACAGGGGTGAGCGGGGGTAATGTGTTACTACAGAGGTGAGAGGAGAATGTGTTACTACAGAGGTGAGAGGAGAATGTGTTACTACAGGTGTGAGTGAGGGTAATGTGTTACTACAGGTGTGAGGGAGGGATCGCATTTCTACACAGTGAAGAAGGGGAACGTTGAACACGGGCGAAGAAAGTAAATGTGTTAGTACAGAAGTAAACGAGGATAATGTGATACTACAGAGGTCATGGAGTGGAATGTGCACAGGTGAGGGAGGGTAATGACTTACTATAGCAGAGATGCATTACTATAGAGGTGAAGGATTAATGTGTTATTGGAGTGGTTCGCTGTAAATGGAGACAGTAAATATTGAAGGTCTACCCAGGTGAAACTGGGTACAGCAGCTAGTAGTGTATGAGGACACATCTGTATGTCACATATCTTTCACCCTGATAAGTTATTTAAGTTCTTGACATTTTCACATATACATACAGTATAAATATATATGACATCCATCCAACTAGTTGTTCTTTAATAAGGGACAGCTTGTGTTTTAGTTTAGGGTCGTCTACTACAGGAACTTATCTGAAAGCTACACGTGGTATCATCTTTTCCTCTTTTTTTTTTTTTTTTAAAGCTTGGCAATCCTTTTACCATAAAAGAGCTTTACCTAGAATTTACTTTTTAGCTGCCCCTAGAAATGGTTTTGCTAATGAATCCATTATTCAATTCACTTCCAGACTCCCCATTGAAAATGTTCAAACAATAAATCTATAATAATAACATGGTGCAGAGTGCTGCAATGTGCCATCAGTAAGATTACAGCCATTACTTTTCTATCACAGGGTAAGAAATGAAAGTAAACGTCTGATTGTGTGCTATGGGATTACAGCATACCGTCTCGGATTGTGTGCTATCGGGTTATAGAATACCATCTGTGATTGTGTGCTATGAGGTTACGGCATACCGTCTCTGATTGCGTGCTATGGGGTTACAGCATATCGGCTCGGATTGTGTGCTATGGGGTTATGGCATACCGTCTCCGATTGTGTGCTATGGAGCTACGGCATACCATCTTTAATTGCGTGCTATGGGGTTACGGCATACCATCTCTTATTGCATGCTATGGGGTTACAGTATACCGTCTCTGTTTGTGTGCTATGGAGCTACGGCATACCATCTCTGGGGTTATGGGGTAATGGCACACTGTCTCTGATTGCGTGTTATGGGGTTACGGCATACCATCCCTTATTGTGTGCTATGGGGTTATAGTATGCCGTTTCTGATTTACAGCAAAAGTGTATATTTTGAGTACATTTTTATTTCAGGTTTATAGACTCATCATTATAGTTAAGTTATAAGGCACAACAAAACTGCAGCTGTGGATTGCCAGTATAACAAACCATATACACAGCAAATCATATATAGAAATCAAAGTACATAGAACATTGACAAAGGAGGGACAGATATGAGTTTAGAGAGAGCCCTGCTCATGAGCACTTTCAATCTAGAATAAGCCTTTTCGGCAACAGTTAACTTATCCTGTTGCATTAAAACAACATACAGTAGTAGTGATTTAGCAATGTTTCAAAAATCATTAACATTATTGCCTTAAAATCATGTATCATGTTCTCCTTAGAGGAGTGTTTACCCTACTACAATGTTCTGGCACTACTGAATCACAGTTAACTAGACCACAGGTTCTCAAACTCGGTCCTCAGGACCCCAACAGTGCATGTTTTCTAGGTCTCCTCACAAAATCACAAGTGAAATAATTATCTCCACCCGTGGATTTTTTAAAATGTGCCAGTGAGTAATGAATACACCTGTGCACCTGCTGGGTGACCTGGAAGATGTGAACTGTGTGGGGTCCTGAGGACCGGAGTTTGAGAACCACTGCACTAGACGATATCTTCAACAATTTTGCTGATTCTGACGTTTATATCATCCAGTGTATTCCCGCGGGTTGTTGGTCGCATCTTCAGATCTTTTGTACAGATCTGTCAATTTCGTTAACGATTCCCCTTATCGTGCAGTTTGTACACACTACCGAAACGACAAACGATACGTCGCTCAGACCTGCACGATGCGGCCGTCACTTGACAGGCATTACCACTCCCCTCCCATACCTGCTTCAGGCACAGATGAATGCACAGATCAGTGAGATCCGTGCATGTATCTGTGTAAAAAGCTTGCAAAGTGTAAAATAAAAAAGACGTGAGGTCTCCCCCCCTAAAAGCACAACCAGTCCCGGACTTTTCAGAGCCAGTTATGATTGTGTAAATATGGGGGACAAAAGACGCAGAGGTTCCCTGTATTTAGCACAACCAGCACTGGGCTCAGCGAGCCGCTCCTGGTTTTAGAAATACAGGGGACAAAATGAGCAGGGGTTCCCTGTATTTTCCATAACCAGCACTGGACTCTTTCTAGCGGGGGTGTAATGCCACAGCCAGGGGAACTCTTTCACCGGGTCCCCCGGCCAAAGCATTACACCTGACCACCAATAAAGGGGCCACTCTTTCCAGAGCCCCAGGCCGGGGCTGATAGCCCGGGGCTATCCCCGGCACCCCTGGCTGGTGGGTGCCGGGTTGATTGTCTAAAGTGTGGTGTAAAACATAGATGAACTAATATTGTATTTTGCTGGAGAACTACAGGTCACAGCAAGCCTCCCCCACAGGCTGGTACTTGAAGAACCATAAGTGCCAGCATGCGGGTCATTAAGGGCACGCTGGTACCTGTAGTAGACCTGCAAAAGAAATATTAAAATAAATACAAGACACACACGCCATGACAGTATAATTTTATTAAAACATACATGCACACTCACACATACTCACCTAGAATCCCTGTAGCCAATCACTTCCCCATCCCCAGTAAAATCCACGGCACCTTTAAAAAAAAAAGATCACGTCCTCTTCAGTCCATGTAGGTATCCACGGTCTTCTTAACGTCCTTAGGCCCTGATTCAGACCGGCTCGCAGCCGCTGGCTGGGTCTGTGGGCGTTTTTTTTTTCCCTCCGGCAGCTCGCAAAGCTGTGGGAGATCACCCACAGCGGGGATCACCCACAGCTTGTGCGAGCGGCCCAGGAGACCATCTCGATAATCGCGACCATCAGCCTTGCGACGAGACCCTGCAGTAGGGTCTAGGCTGCCGCAAGGCCGAGTGGACTCCCTGCTCGAATAGAGCAGGAAGTCCACTACTGATATCAGTAGTGATGTCAGTGTGCCCGCCCAACAAATGGCAGGCGTTATTAAAGGAACGCCTGCGTTTGTCCAGCCACCCCCCCTACCCGCCCACAAAATGGGGAGAGCTGTCACTCACCATTGACAGCCGCCCCATCTTGTTGCGAGCCCCGTAGCGACTGAACTTCAGTCACTCAACCGGGCTTGCGCACGCCGGACGCGGCGCATGCGCAGTGCGCAAACATCAGGCCACTTGCGAGCGGCTCTGAATGAGCTCCTTAGTACCATCCTCTAAGGATGGTACTTCCCAAATGACAGCCTCCGCCTCTCTCAGCCACTGAACGGTTCCCACCACTGACTTCATTGGTGAGAACCGGTAGGTGACCTTCAGCCAATGAACGCTCAGCCCAGACATTTCTATAGAGAAATGCCACGGCTGAGCTGTCATTAGTAGTACCGTCCTTAGAGGTACTTGTTTTAAGACGACGGTGGACTGTAGGTGAGTATGTGTGAGAGGGACTGTAATAAAGTTATATTTTCACGATGGGTACCAGTGGACCCTTAAGGGCAGGTTTTCTGGGACCTGTTGTTCTTTAGCAAAAGACAATATTAGTTCATCTATTTTTTACACCACACTATACACAATCAACCCGCCAGCCACTGGCCAGGGGTGGTAGGTATAGCCCTGGGCTATCAGCTCAGGCCTGGGGTGCCCTGGAGAGGGGTGCCGGGGTTAGCCTCGGCCTGGGGTACCCCTTTATTGGGGGGGTCCCCACTTCCACAGGGATCCCCGGCCTGGGCCAACTAGCGGTCAGGTGTAATGCATTGGCTGGGGGACTCGGTGAACGGGTTCCCCTGGCTGTGGCAATACACCCCTGCTAGAAAGTGTCTGGTGCTGGTTATGGAAAATACAGGGACCCTTACTCATTTTGTTCCTTGTATTTCCAAAACCAGGACCATCTCGCTGAGCCCAGTGCTGGTTGAGCTAAATACAGGGGGGAGTCCTACGTCTTTTGTCCCTTGTACTTGTGCTTTTCGGGGGGCGACCTAAAGTCATTTTTTTTTTTTTTTTTTAAGTTTAACACTTGCTTTTACACAGATGCATGCATGGATCTCACTGACCTGTGCATGCATCTGTGTCTCATAGTACAGTCCCCTATTTAAATTTAGCAGACGTCTTAAGATGGTGGTCAGGTGTTTTGGCAAGCAAACGATATATCGTTTTGTCGTTGGTAAAATTGCACAGTGTGTATGCACTATATCATTACTTCAGGAGTGCTGGGGAAATTGTTGACGACATTGCATTGTTTGCAAGTCATTTAATGTGTACCCCCAGCTTAAGGAACAGATCAGTGGTGCTTCCCTGATGTCACGTTTTCTATCACACATGGGTTTGTATAACCGGTGTCCTCATACATATAGACCTAGTGCGCAGCGAGGGGCTGTTTGGCGTGACTGCAGCAAAGATGTGTAAGAACACATTTGTATAATCATGTGTGATGTGGCAGATGGTGGGTTTTCCTATATTTAGTGGATGTCCATATTCATATTACCCTATAAGGTGTTAAAAAATGTTCTATATTTTCCAATAAATAAACTGCATCAGCTTTCCTGCCTCAGCTGGTTTCTCTGTATTTATATACATATACTTTTATGGTCCTTTGTTATGACACAGATCTTCTTTGCTCCATCAACTGCATACAAAGAGCAGGTGTGCCACTGTGCCTAAGTATATAAGGATATGGCTGAAAAGCAGAGAAAGAATATGCAATCCATCTAGCAAAACTTGCATGAGACTAGAAAATAATGTTGTTATCTGTACTTTGAAATGACATTGAGGTGTCCATGGTAATTCTCATATGTACACTAGTCAGTAACTCTTTTATAAACTTTCCATGTGCATACAGCAACCTTTGAGGAAAAATTATTTCACGGAAAGGGTAGTGGATAAGTGGAATAGTCTCCCATCAGAGGTAGTAGAGGCTAAGTCAGTAGAGCAATTTAAACATGCTTGTGATAGGCACAAGAATATACTTACAAAGAACTAAGGATCAAATAGGGTTGGGGTTACCAAAAGGTTAAATAAAAAGGGCAGACTAGATGGGCCAAGAGGTTCTCATCTGCTGTCAAATTCTATGATTCTATGTTTTCAATTCCTTTAGTAAAGCAGCCACAGAGCATATCTCCTACTGTCAGACTTCAGAGGGATCTGTAACACACTTAGGTGTGCACGTTTACAGCTCTGTAAATGGGGCTTCCTGCGCAGTACAAAGTTTTGGATAATGATCACTTTACTTTGAAAACTCCATCCAAGATCCTTGGCAAGAATAAGAGATACTGCTGAGTAAGCACAAGGAGACCAATATTCGCTGAGTCAGGTGGGCATAATAAAACTGAGGGATTGTGCTACAATGGCAATAAAATCTTAGGAAGACTAAATTAACAATGTCCCAAGTGTGCTCTTAAGGAGTAGCTGCTTGAAAACTTCATAAATGGAATAAAGGGATAAGTCCGGATCACAAAGGACATTCACAAGAACAAAGAAACTTGTATGTGGAAATAGGAAAATTACCCAAATATCACAGACACCGCAATGTGTCTAATTCTCTGTTTCTCTAGAGGTGCTTCAAATCTAGAGATGAGAAAATCCAGCACAAGACATGTGCTACAGTGTGGATAAAAGCACTGTGCAGTAGAATAGACACAACCGCATGTAAAATCAGGAATGTGCTGCACTGATTTCTCCGGAACTTGCTAATATCAACCCCTAGTTTATAATAAGCAACATTTTAAGTGACAGACCTTAAACACAAAGCACAACATGGAGACAATTTAAGAACCATCAGATGCTTTGCCTTAGGAGAACCCTGTGAACATTAATAACATCTGATACTTGGCTTTAGTGCGTTCAGGCATAAGATGAAGCTACGCAGAGCGATATAAAGGAAAACACCTTCCGTCTGTGGAATGTTACCAGGGACAGGGATGCTGGACGCTTTATCATCATGCTATTCCAGTACACGGACTGTTTCTTGGATTGGAGGCAGAGCTCACGGACTTTGAAAGCTTTTTCAAATGAATGTAGCAAATGAATCTCACTAAAAGGTGTCACCTGCAGTTCTAATCTGAAAACAATCCTTCTAGCCAAGAGAGAGCCTAATCAGCAGTAACAGGGAAACCATTCCTCCAGAGATCCACTGCAGATTATAATTATTAATATCATATCTCAGCCATTACCGAAACATAAATTATAGTACATTTATTTTAACAATTTTTCATATATTTCTTGTAAGTGCCACAGCTGCATGAGTACATGACCTCACCATTTATCATGGGGCACCCATGTTATGACCAATTCAGGGGCCACTAAGTAGCCAGGAATGGAAGTACTTTGTATAACATTGTTCCTGGACCTTGAGTAAAAAGCACATACAGTATCTAGTTCTACTGTAATCAGGAGAAGTAGTTGAGCATTATCATAATGGGTTTATTCCCCCGATTGTTCTTCCCATTGGGAGACACTTCTATAGACATTTACACCAGGCTGGATACTGCAATCCAAGGGATTTTGGTGGCATCCACATATTCTCTTACAATCTCAAGAGACCCTGTCATATTTTAACCTTTTTTCCTGTTTTTTTAAATATATTCATCCCATAGTACATAGTTCTAACATAATTCAGTTCATGCATATGTGGATATATTTTAAAGTGCATTACAAAGGAAACACTGCATTTGTAAAGAGGTGATAGAATGAAATGAGGGCTCTTGCTCTGGAAGAATGATAGTTAGTTAGATGGATGTATCTATGTAAGAATGAAGACAAATGTTATATTTTACCAATATGCAAACAATCCCACAGGAGCCCATTGGTAATATGTTTTAGACTATTAATTCGTTTGTATCCTGTTTTAGACCCAGAGCCAATCAGATTAGCTGAATGTTGTAGCATCACTGAATATTTTTGGAGTGGAGTGTGATCTTGTGGGAGCCAATGATTGGTCTACTTGTGTGATTGTGTAATGAAGAACTAGGCTCCATGTAACAGTGGCAGTGATATGGTGTGAGGAGGGGAACAGAGATACAGCAAGTGGGATTACACAGACAAACATAAGAGTATTTCAACAATACAGCAGAGACGGGAGGTTCAGGTCATATAGGTACAAGAAAAGCGCAATATCAAATGCACATCTATATGAAATGAAGTTTATACATTAAACTTGTATTTTGGCAACTGCTTTAGTGCTTCTTATACTTACGTGAGGCTGTATATCCAGTAAGCAAATCTTATTCTTTGCCAGGACTGAGTGGACAGAGTCTATGCTTGTGCCGTAGTAATTGTTTTTATACTCGCCATACTCAATAAACCTTATCGAATTAAAAGTAAAAAAAAAGAAAGGCAGTCAGTTTCTGAAGTGAAAGGGGATTTCGCTAAATCTTTCATAAAGTTAAATTAGAAGCAGAAGGATTTCTATGTTATCTTACCATGTTTTAGAAAAAGAAGTTCTGCCAAGTCCTTTAGCGTGTCATTTTTTTTTAAAACATATATAGCGATATATATATATAAACCTTGTATTTTACATTTCAAAATCAGTAACACCTGCTAGTGTTACAGTTAACCGGCAAAGAAAAAACACTTCGGCCTTAGAGCTCACTAATGTTTTCCATCACCTCTTTGTCTGAGCTAATGCTATGCAATAAAACACTGCAGAAGTTAAACAATTGAAACTACTGAAATTTCATTGCACACCGAGGTATAGCTGGCTTTGGTTGCCAATACCTAAAGCGGGAAGGCTTTGTCACTGTTGACAGAGAGAAGATGCTAGATTACCTGCCATAAACGCTTATCTACTGCTTAAAAAAACAAAACCAGATAACTTAAAATATTACGGGCATGAGCTGCAAACACTCTCCTGCCAATCAAGCTTTACGTAAGATGTAGGTGCTTCGGTTATTGTTAAACTATGGGTTCCAGCATAATTCCACAATAAGGGAGACTTATATACAGAAGCAAGGTATATAGATGTGGTCTCAGAAACCTATCCCTTTTGCCATATGTTGCGAGATGCATGGCACGATTCCCGTGCTGCAGAACTTTTCCTCAACTTTGCTACTTTTGCCTTAATTTTGTGTCTTATGCTGGGTACGCAGTGGCCGATAGATCGGACGTTCAATTGAACAACCGATATATATCATTGGCGTATTGGCGGGTGTGTACCAGCAATATGTCTGTGTATGACGTCGTTCACAGACATATCGCGTTGGCTGTGCAGCTCAGCCGATGGCAATTATTTCTGCAGATATATCGACACATTGTGCTGTGTGTACGGGCGGTCGGCCGACTGCCTGCTGAGGCTGCCGGTGACTGACATCGTGACTGACATCCTAGTGCCGATCCGTCATCCTAGTGTGTACCCAGTTTTAGTTCTCTTATAGTGTACTAGGTACTTGGGATTAGATTTTGGAATTGGTATAAAGTCACATATTAAGCATAATGATGCATAGCGAGGGTCACTCGTATCGGATCTGTCTTTTGCCTGTTTAACCTGGATTGTGTAGTTCCTCAACTTTGCTACTTTTTCCTTCCTGAATTTTGCATCTTATTCGGTTACAGTGTACTAGGTACTTAGGGCTAGTGATTTGGCGCATCTAAGAGGCAAAGTCCCTGGCGTGCAAATCAGGGCAATATAGCATGATTTGAGGACAGGTATATGTGGACAAATCGTTATGACAAACTACATACACTGTCAGCCTGACAACTGACTACTTAGAATAAAAATTGTACACACTTCATTTTCTGTTATCCACAAGTTGCCATGAAGACTTAAATGTTACTTATTATAGTGCTGCTATAATCTTGAATGGGCTCTTCCCACATATTCCATATAATGTATTTTGAAATTCTGTATTTTAAAAACATTTAAGGTTCTATAAAACACTTCCATATAAGAATAGACAAATGGGCCCTCCTCAGCTCTGGGCTTCATTGCAGCTGCAGCCCTTGCACCTATGATAGTTATGCCCATGTATCCTCTAGTCATCTCATAGTGTGAATAGCAGAAAGGCGTAGGTAATACGGAATACAAGTAACAGGCATGTGCATAAGACAAACGCTACACTTCCAGTTGCATGAAGAGCAAATGTCGCCCTCCCCTTCTATGGTAAGCAGCACGTGGGGATACAACACAAGGGGGGTGGGTCACTGATATTTGTGAGAGGAGGCATCCAAGGGCTAGCACAGGCTAAGGTAGTGGAGATATTGACCAAAGCCATGTGCAACAGAAAGATCATTTTAATAAAATATTAACTATAATAATCTGGTTACTTTTTTCTAATTCAAGTGCACTTGTTCCCTGTACAGATTGGAGGCAGCCATTATGTGGGGTGTGTGTTATATACTTTATACAAATCTGTTAATTAAGAATTATAATAAATTATATATTATACAAATGTTAAAATAAATATTATGTACAGAAATATCAATGAACAATATAAATTACTAATATCATCTACTTTACAATCAGCTAATAAAAGATTCTCTACACAAGCATCGCCCATATCCATACAGTGTATTCTCTTCTATAGCTGCTCACAAACATTTTTTTTTTCTTAATCTCAATTCAACTTTGTTTTAAAAAATATATCAAGCCAATTGGCAATATGGTCTGAACAAATATTTATTCATTTTTGGCATTTATTACAGACAAATGACATTTAAATGTAAAAGCTCCTACGTAGAACTATGAGGCTAAGGATGGACAATTTTTCAATATTATAGCAATAAAGAGAATAAAAACAAGGCACCAATTGTGGCTGCCTGCCGAGTCCTATTGTAATGGACGGTGTAGACAGAGGAACGTGAGAGCACAAATCTTGGGTGGAATGTCTGAAACCAGTTTAATGCATAGCAATTATTGCAGGAGACAAGTGACAAAAAAGGCCAGATCCAGTGAAGGGAAAATTGGGGTAATTTTTACATGTTCTGTACTTTGGTACATTTAGGGATTGTGTTTTTAGATTGCAAAAAAAATCCCAAAACCTCCTGAGTATTAGGAGGAATAGATTAGCAAAAATAAGACTATTTTCTATTTAATCCGATGTGATCCTTTTAAGAAACAAATCATAAAAGCATGTGGTTCTCAATGTATTCTTCTTGCTCTAATGAATTTCTGTCTTACGTATACAATTGTACTCATAATATCTCTTACTGTTTATGGGGTATATGTACTAAGCCGTGGAGAGAGATATAGTGGATGGAGATAAAGTACCAACCAATCAGCTCCTGTCATTTTTCAAACGCAGCCTGTAAAGTGACAGTTAGGAGCTGATTAGTTGGTACTTTATCTTCATCCACTATATCTCTCTACAAGGCTTAGTACATAGACCCATATATCTATAAATCTGATGAACTATATTTCTAAGTGTAATGTAATGCAGTGTTTTAATAAACAACTAAAAGATATAATAATTATATATGTGTGCAAACATAACAAGACATCAAATAACATAGTTGTTAAAAGTCAGATATAATAAAAATTACAACTTATAAATAAATATGTATGAACACTGCAAGGTACATTTCAGTTTGTCTCTTCCACCACATAAAGCTGGAGGGGAAAGGATTCTATAAACATGCATATAAATAAACAGATCCCTCTTTATGTAAGTAGTGCTTTGTGGACATTTTTCTAAATCCCGGATGCCAAATTCTAGAACCCCCAAGATTTCCAGTGATCCTTGGGTCACTTAATGAAAATAAATCCAAGAACACTGATGTCCTGTTGACATGTACAACAAACTACATTGGTGTTTCTTATAATAAAACTTCTCTGCCAGGGTTAACAACAAGCCTCAAGATGGGCAATTAATCTGAAAACTAACACCCGGCTGTTTGCCCATATCTATAACGACCTTCCCGTCCCCGATAAAAATCACCAGGTCAATTTAGTCCATTTGAGACTTACTAACAGTCGTGTATTTATAACATTTATGTAAATAATGAATAAAAGTGAAGAACATGCATACAGCCGCTGGTTTTCTGGCAGTGTCCTGCATGGAACACAACCAACTTCTGCAAAGCCCAGTGCTCTCATATGGCTCTTACACCTTCATTGCTACTCTGAAGACTGGGGTTCTAGTGTATAAACAAAATGAGATGCTTCATGATAGAAAGACTGCTTAACAGAATGATGATTTACAAATGTAACTATAGGGAATTGAGGGATAGGCGTGCACGTATTCAACTTACTTGTTATTGTGTATGTCTGTTTCAAACAAGTGTTTAGAAATAAAGATGTATTCCACACCGTCACACTCCTGGTTCCTTTTTCCTCTGGTTGTATCTGTCATGGAAGGTGGAAAATGGTTAGCAATAAAATGTGTCAGAAATCAGAATACTGAGTGACCTCTTATCCTGAAATGCTGTGTGTTCCCTATAAGCTGAGCATTGTGCAAATGAACAATCAGAAACTGTGCTGTAGTGTGCTACAACTAGAGACTAGTATGCTGTGCATATAAAATGCAGGGACAGTCAAAAAGGACTAATTGTTCCTAAAGGAAAAGTACCTAGAAATGGCCGAAAGGGGATGCGGTCAATATCCCGACCGCAGGGATTCCGGCGCTCTATCAGAATCTCGGCGCCGGCATCTCAACCGCCAGAATCCTGTAGGTAAGTAGCAGGGTTGGGGGGAGGGTTAGCGTTAGGGTTTGGAACTAGGGGGAGGATTAGGCAATAAGGGTTAGGTTTAGGGTGCGGGGAGGGGGAGGTTGGTTTAGGCACTGGGGGGGGGGGGGGGAGGTTAGGGTCAGGCACCATGGAGGGAAGGTTAGGGGAGGGAGAGGCAGAGGGTTAGAATACTGACCGACAAGTATCAGTATTCTAATCTTGTCGAGATGCCAGCCTCGGGATTCTGACCGCCGGCATCCCGAGTACTGGCATCCCATACCCATCCTGACTGAAAGTGGTGTTAGTGAGTGCTGAATACACCTGAAAATTGATGTGCCAGAGAGCAATGCGTATCCTCAGACTTGTAGGTGCAACTCTTTCCTTAGAATGGGGGAGAAACTATTTTAATGGGGAAGATGAGAAGCTGCTGCGAGCACAGCAGTATTTATCAAAATCATATACAGACCTGGAGATTTGGAGCCTGGGCCTGATGACACAGGATTGTGTGTAGACCGATTCAATCATTCTAAATTCAATATATTTTTCAATTATTACCTTCTCTACAGAATGGTAATTCCTGGATAGATTTTTATATTATTTAACATAACTACATTTTACATTTCTCTTAGTGATAATATGTTCCTGAATTTTCCTGGCCAAGTGAATAAGCTGCTCTAAAATGATAGAGAAGTTCTCTAAAAACCTAGCGTTCCCGCTAGGCTATTTTAGCTGAGACAGCCTGCGAGTTCTGTCTCCACCCGCGGGTCACAGTGTCCCGCGGGTAGTCAAAACAGCGGCGCAGCAGTCACCACCGGTGAATGGATGCCGGGCATCCATTCACTGTGACCGCAGCACTTGGGGGCTGCCCGGCATGTCCGTAAGTGCCAGGCATGCCACCAGGAGTGACGAAAAGAAGACGCGTCATAAAGACATGCCCCCTTTTCTTTGGCCACGCCCCCTATCCGGGCACGCACAGACGTGCCCTAGCTCTAGGTCCGGCTCCCTGCCTGCTGCGGGACCTAAAGTGAACACTAAAACCAATGTAACTGCCAACGCCCAAAATTCAACTCACCATTTGGAGAGAATTATATACATACTGTTCACGGGCAGAGCCAGATTAATAACATGGCAGCTGGGGCAGTCACCCAGGGCCCCCACACGTAGCTACATCATTAGCGTGGAGGACAATCTGGCATATATGCACTGGGGATTGTGTGTGACATATTGTAAACTGGGGGGACTGCAGGGTTTTTAACACATTTATGGTGCTGGGAATATTTACACATTATACTTCTGTTAATAACATCGCCAGCACATCTTATTGACAATTTTATTGGTAGAGTCCCCAACAGTTTAGTTGCCATGGGGCCCCAGAAATCTTAATCCTGCCGTGTTCATAGGTGTATCCTTGAATTCTCTATAGTCTTCCCACTGGGGAGGGGCCGAAGAGATCCAAATCATTGGAGAAAACCTCAGCATAATAGAAGGACAAAGCCCACCACCCACCTGTAGCAAAGGGAAGCCAGAAAATGCTGCCCATCTGGGCCTTATGACTCCAGTGGGTATTAAAGGGGCCTTTAGCCTTTTGGAGTGGGTTTTTGACGACCTATAAACCCTATGAGCACTTTACACCAGGCACAACACCACAAAGAGGGGTCTCCGGAACCTTGACGGCACTGAAGCCTTAAGACCCCTAGCACTTGGAAAAAAGGGGCTCTTTGTATTAAGGTGAAAGACCAGGGGTTGCACCCTTTGTGCACGTTTTGTATTTTGCACTTTGAAGACATCACGCATATTGTGCTCTGAACATAAAAATACAGCATGCAAATATCAAACAAATACTATTTCATGTTGCTATATAGTCACCACATCCAACATTATTTACTTATATAACAGCAACATTACCACTGGTATTCTCTAAAGATATTCTCTATTTTTTTTTTTACAAATATAAAGTAAGCGTTTATTAGATCGTTTTAATCTGGTTTTGTCATAAAGGGTATATTTTTCCATCTCTCAACCATGTGGATTTTCAGCGGACTCACTCACTGCCGGCTGATGGGGTCTAATTGACAACAGAGATTAAGTTCCCTATAGGATAACATATGTTAACCTGCATTAAACCCTCAGCCTCCTGTGGAGGACACAAAGGTTAAAGTCCCTTAGAGGAAATCATCTTTATAAGTATGTCTCAAACAGAACATTTTAACACATGTAGCATAATAGGAGAGAACAGCATAGACTGTTAAAGATGTACTCATCTGTCAGACAGCTCACTAAAACAAAGGGCTGAGTGTCACACATATGCTTTCCGAGACACAGACAAGTTTCATTTTACTGTGTCAACTTCCACCTTCAAATTAAACTACAAATTAAACTACAACGCGTGTGATGGTTACACAATAAGGGCAAAGTGTCGGTGGCCACAGTAATGACGACAAAAATGGCAAAGTAATTACTTAAGGCCTCATTTGTCAACAAGTTTTATTATATGCTATGAGTTTTAAAACTTGTTGCGTATGATAAACGGTGCTCCAGCCAATCAGCTCCCAACTGTCACTTTTCAAACAGATGACAGTAACTGTAGGAAGCAGAAGAATGGCACGGACTCTAGCAGAACGGCAGAAAAGGAGATGAGAAAAGCTAAAAAAAAAAAAGTAGGGAATTATGAACAACAGAAGATAAAACTTAAGCTGGGTACACACTTAACGACGTGTGTACCCAGCGATGAGACCGGCGCCCCCCTCCCCACCGACATATTGGGCAGCTGGCACACTCTAGACAATCCAGTGCACCGACCTCCCGATATGTTGGCCCCAACCGCATCCCGCTGCATTGGGTCGTCAGCCGCATCGTCAGGTTGGCCTGCATGTAGGGCTGACCTGACAGCCCCACAAAATTCAAATCTGTCAATTGGCAAAAGTCATTACGGAGAACTTCCACCTTCAAATGTATTGTTAAGCTCCCTCATAATGTATGCTTATGTAAGTACCATGAGAACTTTGCCCTTGCATTTGAAGCTATATATAAAATTAATAATATAAATATTCCAAAGTATATTAGGGACCTACCAGGGAAAATTATTTGTGAGAATGCTACAGAGGAGTGCTGGACAAACAAATGAGACACATGTAATAACGCAAAAGGTTTTGTGAAATTCATTGGAAACATGGAAGAAACAGATGTGAAATGGGACACATGGAAGACCTCTGATGACAGAATTCTTAAAGTTTTGGAAGAAGGAACAACAACCGAGCTTATTCAATACATTCAGAACATCATTCCACAGTTTCTTGAACATTGTTATGTGAGAAGACATCAATGCGATCAGCAGATCAGAGTAAACTGAAAATAAGTCATTCAACAATAAAGCGGCACTTCTCTAAAAATTACACTTGTACGTTCCAAGACGAGATCCAATCGGCCCACTGGCAACAATCTCAAGTAATTGTATTCACTGCAGCAATATGATTTAATGGGAAGTCCCAACCTTTTGTACTGGTATCAGATAATCTTACCAATAGTATAGAAATCATGTAATTCTTGAACATCTCCCTGAAAATGTCAGAGAGGTGTTTATTAGGCAAGATGGACCTGCATCACAGTTTAAGAATCGCTATGTTACAGCTTCCCTTCCAGCATTATGCAGCAGGAATCATTTGGAACTTCTTTGTAACACCACATGGCAAAGGCCCAGTGGATGGAATTGGAGGTACTGTACTGTTAAGAGGAAAGTCTGGATTACAGTAAAACAAAGAAGTTGCCTTTTTACATCTGCCAGCGACTTTGTTCAAGCCTGCAACATTACTGATTATCCTAAAGTCAATGTAGAACTGGTGCTTCCTGCTGAAATATTGAGGAAGAATAGAGATTTTGAAGCAATTTTCAAGAAAGCAGTTGGGAACTGATTCTACAGTATGTTGAATATGATGGAAAGAGTTACCCAGGTGAGATTAAGGACATCAGAGATGGTGAATACTTAGTGAGCAAAATGGAGCAATCTGGCAGCAACTTCGAATGGCCATCATCACCAGATTAAATATTTTATACATCTTCACAGTTAATTAGGAAGATAAACAGGCTTACACTTACATTGAATTCATGTGGATTCTACAGGTTTGAGTCAATTGTATCAGAGCCCTTTGACTGGGGACAGAAATGTAATGTGAGTCACATTCGTATGTAATATGACATTCAGTTTTTTGTTTGTGTGTCAATCATAAGTTTAGGGTCTTATAAGTGTATAGCATAGCAATCTTATAGTAAAAATAATTAGGAGAGCATATTATATATAAATATATCTTATATTAAATAAATATTATATATAGGTCCCCAGTTCCTATGTCCATTCTGTTGTACCATATAAACAATAAAATGTAACTACTAAGAGTGTACATTTTTTTCTGCTTCTAAGCATTAATTATGATTACCTACCCCATCTATTATTGTCATATTTTTAAAATGTTGAATTTCAGCTTTTTTTTGTGTGTGGTGCATTTAAACTTCTAAAAAAATAACATGAAATGTAAAGTCACATGCAATGGCCCATATAAATAATAATAAAAAAAAAAAATATATATATATATATATATACACACATATACATATACATATACAAACACAGTGCCTAGCAAATGTATTCACCCCCCTTGGCTTTTTACCTTTTTTTGTTACATTACAACTTGTATTTTTTTTTTATCTGAATTTTATGTGATGGATCTGCACAAAATAGTCTAATTTGGTGAAGTTAAATGAGAAAAATACCTATAAAAAACAATCTTTATAAATAAAATTCAGAAAATTGGAATGTGCATATGTAATCACCTCCTTTGCTATGAAGCCCGTCAAAAGTTCTGGTGCAACCAATTACCTTCAGAAGTCACATAATTAGTGAAATTAAGTCCACCAGTGTGAAATGTAAGTGTCACATAATCTGTCAGAATAAACTTTTTCTGAAAGGCCCCAGAGGCTGCAACACCACTAAGAAAGAGGCATCACACAATGAAGACCAAGGAGCTCTCCAAACAAGTCAGGGACAAAGTTGTTGAGAAGTACAATTCTGGGTTGGGTTATAAAAAAATATCCAAATCTTTGATGCACCATCAAATCCATCATCATCAAGTGGAAAGAACATGGTACCACAACAAACCTGCCAAGAGAGGGCCGTCCCACCAAAACTCATAGACCGGGCAAGGAGGACATTAATCAAAGAGGCAGAACATAGATCAAAGGTAACCCTGAAAGAGCAGCAGAGTTCCACAGCAGAGACTGGTGTATCTGTGCATGTGACCACAATAAGCCGTACACTCCATAGAGCTGGGCTTTTTGGAAGAGTGGCCAGAAAAAAGCCATTACTTAGTGATAAAAATAAGAAGACACGATTCGAGTTTGCCAAAAGGCATGTAGGCGACTCCCTAAATGTATGGAGGAAGGCAGGCTTGCCTACCCTCCCGATTTGTCCGGGAGCCTCCCGATTTTAGGGTGCCACTCCCAGCCCCCCGGAAAGGCAGGCAAGCCTCCAGGAAGCCTGCGATCCTCCCGACCTCCCCCCAGAAAAAAAACTAGAAACCCCCGCAGCAGGGGGGGAGGGGTTCGGGGGAACAAGGGGTGGGCGGTGACGCGATTTACACTGAATCGTGTCATCGTGGCCCCGCCCCCGGCTTCACCATGCCAAAAATAACGGCATTGTGAAGAGGGGATGGGGCCACGATCGCGCGGCTCCACCCTCAATGTGGCATCACTGACGGGCTCCGCCCCAATATGACGTCACTGCCCCCCCCCCCCCCCCCCTGCCGTTAGCTGACAATCAGCTCCCTCCCGGAAGGCTACAGCTGATTGTCAGCAAGTATGGAGGAAGGTGCTCTGGTCACATGAGACTAAAATTTAACTCTTCAGCCATCAAGGAAAACGCTATGTCTGGCGCAAACCCAACACATCCCATCACCCCAAGAACACCATCCCCACAGCAAAACATGGTGGTGGCAGCATCATTCTGTGGGGATGTTTTTCAGCAGCAGGGACTGGGAAACTGATTTGAGTCGAGGGAAAGCTTAATGGTGCTAAATACAGGGATATTCTTGAGCAAAACCTGTTTCAGTCTGCCTGTGATTTGAGACTGGGATGGAGGTTGACCTTCCAGCAGGACAATGACCCGAAGCATACTGCTAAAGCAACACTCGAGTGGTTTAAGGGGAAACATTTAAATGTGTTGGAATGGCCTAGTCAAAGCCCAGATCTCAATCCAATTGAGAATCTGTGGTCAGACTTGAAGATTGCTGTTCACAAGCGGAAACCATCCAACATGAAGGAGCTGGAGCAGTTTTGCCCTGAGGAATGGGCAAAAAACCCAGGGGCAAGATGTGGCAAGCTCATAGAGAGGAATCGGTGTGATTTACGGTTGGAATCCCGACAGCAGCTGCCCAACATGGGTGAAAATCCTGATCGTCCCTAAGGTAAGTATAGACTAACCTAATTCCCTCCCCTATCCCTAACCCTCCTTAGGGGTGCCTAACCCTAACCTTCCCCCCAGTGCCTAATCCTAATCCCCCTTTCCCCGCCGCCTAAACCTAAGTCCCCTGGGGGGGGGCCTAACCCTAAGTCTCCCCCGGGGGTGCCCAACCCTAACCCTCCCTCCCCCTTCGATCGGGATGCTGGGCACCGGTCTCCTGGCGTCGGTAAAATGACAGGCGTCTAGATTTAGATGCCTGTCATTTAACCCTCGCCGGGATAAAGTAGTCGGGAAGCCGGCTGTCGGGATTAGGTTCCACCGGCTTCCCGAATACATACCCAAAGAGACTTATTCAAAGCGACTTGCTGCTAATTTCCGCAAAAGGTGGCTGGACAAAGTACTGACTTTAAGTGGGTGAATAGTTATGCATGCTGAAGTTTTCTGTTATGTTGTCCTAAATGTTGTTTGATTCACAATATAAAACAAAAACACAACTTCACAGTTGTAGGCATGTTCTGTGAATGAAATGATGCACACCTTCAAACAATCCATTTTAATTCCAGGATGTGAGGCAACGAAACATAAAAAATGCAAAGGGGGGTGAATACTTTCGCAAGGCACTGTGTATGTCTTGATAAAAGCATTTGTTTGCTGAAACGTCGGCAAGAGATACCGGCTCCGTCTGGTTAATTTTTTCTATGTTGTGCAAGTCCCATTGAGTGCCCCCCGACTATTCCTCTATACATTTTCCTCACTTGGAGTGGCACCAGGGCAGCTATTGGAGTCAAGGAGAGTGCCGGACATTATCTGTTATATATATATATATATATATATATATATATATATATATATTAGGGATGTGCAGGCTCGGATAGGTTCGAGTTTGCACGTGGAGTTCGGATTTTTCCCTCCAAAAAAACGGAACTCAGAACGAGGCAAAACGTCATCTTACATGGACGAACATCATCATTCCTGGTCTTTTGTCCAGGAATGATGATGTTCGTCCATGTAAGATGACGTTTTGCCTCGTTCTGAGTTCCGTTTTTTTGGAGGGAAAAATCCGAACTCCACGTGCAAACTCGAACCTATCCGAGCCTGCACATCCCTAATATATATATATATGAATTGAATTACTTCCCACAAGGTGCATGAGGACCTGACTATATTGCCTGGCCCCGCCAACTTCAGTAAATACGAGTGAGCCTGACTGTTTGGCTGCTCAGTCAAGTTGATCATTACATACCTTTTTTAACTACTCCTGGGGGCAAGGTAGGAAAACTGGTGAAATGTGTTAAATACAATTCGAGGATGAGAAAAGCGAGTTCCCCTCTTTTCAACACACACACACGCACCTTAAACCATCAGGCCATGCTGACCAATTGCAGCATGTCTGTGCAGTGACTGAATGTGTGCCATGAGAAATTATACCATAACCATTAAAGCAAAATGCACCTGGATTTGAAGCTACTCTAATTAACCACTTCTTCAAGAAACAGGCTCCCTCTTTATAAGAATGATTAATACATACGGCGGTGATTTAGTCAGGCATGAGTGGTGTTTAGTTTGCAGAGAATGAATGATGTACTCACTACAAAGTCATACACTGGAATCTCACTGAAAGAGGGCTATGAGAGGGAAGTTCCAGGAAGTACAAAGTGTTGATTTCATACCAGTATAACATACCAATATAAATTAGTGTCATTTATCTAAGAGACCACTAATCTAAAGGTCCATTGCCCCTTGGTGTAAATAGGACATATTATTTAAAGCATTCAATCTCTTCTATGGAAAAGTATATTTTTTTAACATGGCAGTAATAAAAAAGAAGATGAATTGGCAGTCACACTTCTGGTGAGGTGTGCTAGAAAAAAAAAAGAAAAAGAAGCTGGATATATTTCAGTAATGTAAAACACTGTTCATGTATTCAGAAAGGTGCATAAACTAAGTTTGTAGTACAGTTAGAGAGAGATATTTGGCTAACTGTATGATGATTTGGGGAGATTTTATTTATTAAATTATTCCAGGTATAAGACTAAACCTAATCCTCCACACCCGCAGCCTAACCCTAATAACCCCTAACGCTCCCCCTAACCCCAATACTTACCGTTGGCAGGGCCGTTGAGAGCCCTGCTGGGCCACGGTAAAGAGGGGGTGTGGCCTAATCGCGACAGGCGTTGCCACGCCCCCTCGAATAAAAAAGTACAAAAAAGTATACATGTGCAGTGCCTCGCGCCGGGGAGGGGGCCGCTGCGAGCCCCTCAGCCCGGCGCAATGCCAGGGGGGCGCTATCAGTGTGATCGCTCCCCCCTCAGGCATAGGAGATTGCTCGCGGCTGCTAAGCAGCAGCCACAGCAATCTCCCACTGCATCTCAGAACACGCTGTGTGCTGGGAGATAGTGAGGAGGGAGGGGGGGCGGCGCTGGACCCGGGCCCCCGCCGAGCCCCTCTGGAAGCCCGGGCAAATTGTACCCGCTCCCCCCCTTCTCGGCGCCCCTGACCGTCGGGATGTCAGTGGGCAAGATGTTGGTGCCAGGATTGTGGCTGGTGTTGGGCAGTGGCGTAACTAGGGTATTTGGCGCCCAGGGCAAATGTAAAAATGGAGCCCCACCCCATGTGCGCGCGTCAAAAAATGGGCATGGCCACTTAAAAATGGGGCGCGTCAACATGACACACCCCTTTATCGTCACTCTGAACATTCCTTTCCATATGCACCTTAACCCCAGTAGCGTCCCTTATACAGTACCCCCAGTATACAATGTCCCCAGTTGTGGTCCCTCTTATGCAGGCCCATAGTAGTGACCCTTATACAGTACCCTCAGTAGTGGTCCCCCTTATGCAGCCCCCAATTAGTTCCCCTTATACAGTACCCCCAGTATGCAATGCCCCCAGTAGTGGTCCCCCTTATGCAGCCCCTCATTAGTTCCCCTTATTCAGTACCCCAATAGTGGTCCCCCTTATGCAGCCCCTCATTAGTTCCCCTTATTCAGTACCCCAGTAGTGGTCCCCCTTATGCAGTGCTCCTTTATATAGTGCCCCCAGCAGTAGCCCCCCCCCCCTCATGCAGTGCCCCCAGTAGTGGTCCCCCTTATGCAGGCCCCTAGCAGTGATCCCCCCTATCCAGTGCCCCTTATACAGTGCCCCCTGTAGTTTTCCTCCCTATTTAGTGCCCCTAGTGGTCCCCCCAATGCAGTGCCCCTAGTAGTAAGCCCCTTATATAGTGCCCCCAGCAGTAGCCCCCCCTTATGCAGTGCCCCCAGTAGTGGTCCTCCTTATGCAGGCCCCCAGCAGTGATCCCCCCCATCCAGTGCCCCTTATACAGTGCCCCCTGTACTTTTCCTCCCTATTTAGTGCCCCCAGTAGTAGTCCCCTAGTAGTAAGCCCCTTATATAGTGCCCCCAGTAGTAGTCCCCTAGTAGTAAGCCCTTTATACAGTGCCCCCAGTAGTAGTCCCCCCCCTCCCGATGAAGTGCCCCCAATAGTAGTCCCCCACCCAGTTGTAACCCCCAGTAGTGGTCCCCCCTAGTAATGGTGCCCCCAGTAGTGGTCCCACCAGTAATGGTGCCCCCAGTAGTGCTCCCCCCTGTAAGGGTGACCCCAGTAGTGGTCCCCCCTTGTAATGGTGCCCCCAGTAGTGGTCCCCCCTTGTAATGGTGCCCCCAGTAGTGGTCCCCCCCTGTAATGGTGCCCCCAGTTATGGTCCCCCCCTGTAATGGTGCCTCAAGTAGTGGTCCCCCCCTGTAATGGTGCCCCAGTAGTGGTCCCCCCCTGTAATGGTGCCCACCCCGATGTGCAGACACACAACACAAGTAAAAAAAATACACTTACCTGAATCCATGCTTCGGTTCCAGCCACTGCTCCCGGCGCCGCACGTCAGTCCTCCCGGGTTGGCGTGCTCTGCATTATGGGAGAGACGTCTTGACATCATGACGTCTCTCCCATTACCCACTGCAGGAGCTGGAAGGGAGCCGACTCTTGCAGTGGGAGCTCAGCAGTCAATGAGAGTCTGTCTGACTCTCATTGGCTGCTGGTTAACACACATCGCTGCCGCACAGGCGGCGATGTGTGTGTTACCGCACAGCCTAAGACCGCCCGCCTCCCACCCTCCTCCTGGCGCTATTGGGTAAGCGCTCAGGGGGAGGGAAGTTCTCGGCTGTGCAGCAAAGGACCGGCGCTGGGCGCAGGGAAGCCTAGCGCCGGTCCTTTGTAAATGTGTAGCGCTGACCGCACACACTGCGGTCGGCGCTACACTGCCTAACTAGGGCGGGTCGGTGCCGTGGCTGGCGGCGCCCCCCCCCCCCCCCCCGCGCCACCAGTCAAACGAAGCTCAGGGCACACGCCCTGCTCGACCCCCCTTAGTTTACGCCCCTGGTGTCGGGATTCCGTCGCCAGCATTCTTAGTGCCGGCATCCTGACCGCTGGGATAACTACATCCCGTAAAGATGGCCCTGCCCAAATGAGCTTACAATCTAAGTGGTGGCAGAATAACATTTGCAGCTGCTGTTGGGGAAAGTGTGTGTGACTGTTGTAACGCAGCAGCATTATCAGCCACCAATATTAAAGCAGCCAGTATTTGGACATGCCTTCTAATTAGTGTGTTAGTGTAACACACTAATAGTGTATGCCCCAAGTGTTTTTTTGATTGCAGGTGCTTGTAGCAGGTGGATTTTTCATGATTTTTACAACTACACTTTAGCAACTTTTAAATATGCAGACCCCCATTTTCATGTACCCCAAATTTGCTGGGAATAGTTATTTTCAGAAAAAAAATACTCCTGAATACTATTCTGCACCACGTATTGAAAAACGCTATTTAGCAGCTATTAAGGCCGTTTAAAAATCCCAAATACCATCAGCAAGCCAAATCAGGGGTATCATAGCTAACCCCCATGTCAGAGCATTTTTTGGGGGGTGTCAGACTGATTTCCCCAAATCTGACAGCACTTTCCGCCTGTTTCAGTTTTGCCGGGTGCCGTTTTCACGTACAAAATGTGCACGCACGCGATACTTTTCCGCCTGCCAAACAGGCGAAGTAGGCGGAAAGTCCGGGCCGCGAAAAAGTTTTGCGGCTCGGTTCATATTGAATACGGCTCTATGTAATAAGCAAATGAAAATGAAATGCAGAAACAAGTGGCAAGTTCTCTAATGTTCAGTCCCTCTCTGTTTAACCCGATGTTCAGACGGGATGTAGTTAGCAGACCGCCGGCCGGGATGCCACCGGTCTAAATCCCGACGCTGAAAGTCCAACACGGGACTTAAGATAAGCGTCAAAACGAGTATAGACAAGACGCCAGCCCGAACAAGGTAAGCCGGGGGCGTCTTAGCTGTCAGCCCTGGGGTGGGGTGGGGGGAGTGTTACGTTTAAGTAACATAGCGGGGTTAGAGTTATGTTTTGGGGGGCGGGGTAGGTTAGGGTAAGGCACCCCGGAGGGGGGGGGGTTAGTGTTAGGCACCACTGGGGGGGGGGTGAGGCATTAAGGGGGGATGGTTAGGTTTAGGCACTAAAGGGTAGGGTTAGGCTACAAGAAGGGAGGGTCAGGGGGAGAAGGGGGGAGGGTAAGTATACGTACTATCCCTGTCGGGATACTGACCATTGTAATGCCGCTGTCAGTATTTTGAAGAAGGCATCCCGACTGTCGGTATTACATACCCATTCCGTTCAGACAATATGGGGCAATGCAATTAGCAGCTCAGCCATGCTGTTCTGGAATGGCACCATGCAGCTAAAAACATGGCTACTTTTTTCTTATAGAGGTGCAAACAAAAAGAAGGGATGTTGTGTCTACTGTATTGGTGGATATATGCGCACGGGATATTAGCCGGCACACAGCCACTAATTGAATCAGTCCCAATGCGGCATGACATGGATGGCGGATATAGATGCTATCTAGTCGCATCGATGTGCGGATAAGAAGCATTTGAAGGTAATAAGATGCACAAAAAGATGCTCAACGCTACAGAGTCACACTGAGCTCCCGCATTGTGTGTGGATAGATGTATTTGGGCACATTTGAAACATATGGAAATATTGCTTAGTACTGTAGATTTAGTATCAAAATGAGAGGAGCCCAAGTGCCGCCCAGCCAATATGTGAGGTCACAGACCAAAGGATGCACTAGATCTTTTTTCTAAAGGTGGGTAAACACTGGACATATTGTACCGGGTCGACATATTGTACCGCAGGTACACATCAGTACTATGTAATAAATGACGGAACAATCACTCGTTCCGTTCTTCATTAACATCAATGTGGCTGCACGCAATAGCGTCAGGTTTGATGTGCAGCACATTAAACTTGACGCCGTTGCATGCAACCGCAGGGGAGGGCATAACGTGTATACACATTGCATGACATGCACGATTTGTCATTCCGATTTGGCCAAATTGGAACGACATCGTCCCATTGTGTACCCGGCATAACTCTGGGCTATGCAGTTACTCAGTACTGACTGATAAACATATAAGTACTTGTGCACCTCGAAAGCAAAATCCTCCTCTGTAGCCAGGAGAAGACGGACACTCAGTTGTGTCACAGTTACGGTTGACAGCAGCTAACTGGTATACGTTTCTGCTGTCCCTCCTCAGTTTACCAACACCAACCACCGGTAGCTGCACAGTAACTGTTTATTATTGGAGGCTGATATTGCTACTGCCCAACAACAGCCACAGCACTTTAACCCACCAATTGTTATCCCACTTCCATAGGGCATATGCAACTAGGTGCGAGAATAGCAAAAATCCCATACCTCGTTGTTTTTCCTGCAGGTGCGAATTGGAAGTTTCCCTCTCCCTGTTATGGGCGCTGGGACTACATCTCGCAGCAGCCCCTTCCCTTCCCTATTTTTTTCGCACGCCACCAGGTTTTCAGCTCTGAAATCCCTGTGACCATTTTTTTTTATTGGACACCATGGCTATCAGGAGCGCGCAAGGTTTTTTACCTCATGCCCAACTGAATATGCCCCCATGTGTTTCCTACGGATTCAGTATGATTTCCCGCCGGCAGCAGTGAAAATCCCGATCGTCGAGAGATAAGTATTCACTAGCCTATTCTCCCCCCTAACCCTCCCTTAGGGGTGCCTAACCCTAATCCCCCCTCTCAGTGCCTAAACCTAACCCCCCCTTCCCTGCCGCCTAAACCCAAGTCCCCCGGTGGGGTGCCTAACCCTAACCTCCCCCCGGGGGTGCTTAACCCTATCCCTCCCTTCCCCTAGCCCAGTGTTGGCTAACCTTGACACTCCAGCTGTTATGGAACTACATAACCCAGCATGCACTGCTACAGTTTTGCTATTAGGGCATGCTAAAACTGTGGCAGGGCATGCTGGGATATATAGTTCCACAACAGCTGGAGTGTCAAGGTTAGCCAACACTGCCCTAGCCTAACCCTAAACTCCAGGGGGGGTGCCTAACCCTAAGTCCCCCCTGGGAACCCTAAACCTAACCCTCCCCTCCCCCCCCCAGCGGCTGTCCGCACCCGGCTTACCTTTGATCCGTAAGCCGGGTGTCGGGCTCCCGGAGTAGGGAAAATGACAGGTGTCGGGATTTTGACGCCTGTCATTTAGCCCTTGCCGGGATTAGACAGTCGGGAAGCCGACGGTCGGGATTCCGTCCATCGGCTTCCCGACTGCTTCCAGTTTCCTGCAACTCTTAGCTCATTTGGGCAGGTCCATTGTTAATATCCGTGTTATATCAATTTATGTAATTAGTGTTGTGATCCCCCTGTGTAATATGTCAGCGCTTTATAAATATAAAGATAATAATCAATGAATAGCTTATTTATGTGCATTTTAGGCAAACTGATGGTTACTAATGTGCAATATTTAAAGCATACTGGTTGATTTCCGGCACTATTCTACTAGTAATGGCTGTATATTTGGGCAGGTCAGAGTGTTCTGCCAGAATTAGACACCTTCTCCAGACTGTGTACTGTGGGAAAATCTGGGGAGAAGTAAACGCCGCCTAACCCTTATATTTTATATAGATAAGGGTTTCCCAAATTCAGGGCCTAAGTCTGAGTTTTCAGGTTGGAATCGGGGAATCGAGAGAGTTCAACATGTAGAATTTCCCTGATCCCGGCAGAACTGGGAATTGCGGCAATCCATCTCAGATGTATGGGCCCTAAAAGCAAAAAAGCACAAAAAACTTTGCACCTGGACAAACTATAGGCCTGATTCAGAGCCGCTCGTTCTCGCCGAGCGATGTTCACACAACTGCGCATGCGTACGGCTAGTAATATGCATGCGCGAACCAGTCAGTGCGGTCGAAATTCATGTGCTCGCAAAATAGCGAATGCCTGATAATTTGAGTGACAGAATGAGGCGTTTGTGGGTGGTAACAGGGGAAGGTGCTTGAAAACGGGGAGTTGGGATCCGAACGCAGGTGTGCCAAAAGGTCAAAACGGGCGTTTTAAGGGTGTGCATAAAACGCAGGTGTGCCAAAAGGTCAAAACGGGCGTTTTAAGGGTGTGCATAATTAACAAGCAGCGTCATCGACCACGTCATTTGGTTGTTTCTTAGCCTGAACTGTTCGCATGATTGCGGTAGGAAAATCCAACCACAAGCACTGCGAGCAGTTCAGACGCCTTTCGATGTACTCGATTAATCTAATAAATAGCGGAGATGACGTATGATGCGAGCGGCCAGGGGGCGTTTTTATCAAAATAGCGGCCGCAGGTTTTGTTCGCTCGTTCAGACTTCGAGGCGTCAACAGACCGCAAAGAGCGAGCACTTCATTTAAATAGCCAGCCCTTTTTCAGAACGACCGTTCGCAAATAGCGTCCGGCTCTGAATCAGGCCCCATGTTACAATGTAGGGGGTGCAAATACATATTTTTATTTTGCATGGAGGGAAAATACTGGCTACTGTTGCATATAGCCCACAAATGCTGGACAGCTTTATTCTTACATTGCAATTTAGATATGAGTTTGAACACACCCCTCCCAAATCTAAATCTGTCTGTACATTTAAAATCTGCCCCACCTGCAGTGAAGCCTGATTTCACCAAGGTGCATGGCTAGTTTTTTTTTCTTTACTCACAATTCAGAAGCAGACCCTCAGTTCTCAAGGCACAGTCTAGGCATTAACGATATAAATGCATGTGCACAGTTGACATAACCAAACTGGCTGATGTGTTAATCACAAATCATTGCGCTGGTGTATGAAATATTATAAATAATATAGGGGAGTACAAAAAAAAAATACTATATTTGCTTCTTGCAACTGATAACACGGAGGCTTATATATATATATATATATATATATATATAGTGAAGAAAACAGCGGCACTCCGGGATCTATAACAATTAAATGAGTGTATTAATAATGTCCAACGTTTCGGGGCCGAAACACCCCTTTGTCAAGGTATACCTTGACAATGTATACCTTGACAAAGGGGTGTTACGGCCCCGAAACGCTGGACATTATTAATACACTCATTTAATTGTTATAAATCCCGGAGTGACGCTGTTTTCTTCACTATATAACCTCAATGTATGGAGGGCACCCTGTCTCATTTATTCATTTGGTGGAGTGCCGGTCTATTGGTACTGTATATATATATATATATATATATATATATATATATATATATTAGGGATGTGCAGGCTCGGATAGGTTCGAGTTTGCACGTGGAGTTCGGATTTTTCCCTCCAAAAAAACGGAACTCAGAACGAGGCAAAACGTCATCTTACATGGACGAACATCATCATTCCTGGTCTTTTGTCCAGGAATGATGATGTTCGTCCATGTAAGATGACGTTTTGCCTCGTTCTTAGTTCCGTTTTTTTGGAGGGAAAAATCCGAACTCCACGTGCAAACTCGAACCTATCCGAGCCTGCACATCCCTAATATATATATGTATATATATCAACAAGCAAGCATAAAAGCTCTATACAATGTAAACCTATGTCTGTCGTGATTCCCCACAACAATCAATAGATAACCAGTGCTAAAATGAATGTGATATGTATAATAACAATACCTGATCAATCAAGAGCGTGGAAATACGTTTAATCTTATGTACAATACGGACAGGTAGGTCTAAATGTACGGTAATGAAAAATAAATGAAATTAAATAAATGGAATAAAATAAGAAGTTCCAGCGATAGGTAAATAAAAAAGTAAACGGACCAAACTGAACAGGAAATCTAAAATAAATAAAATTAAAATAAAGCTAGCACAATACACTAAAGTTGTAGAGCTGATCGTAGCATATCAATCTACAATGCAATTATCAAAAATAAGAAAAAATGAATGCAATAAACACATGAACACACGTGACACATAAGGAAGGGGAAGGAAAGTGGACAAGTGGGGGGTGATACAGTAAGTGATGTATCAGGGAACAAGTATTAAAATAATCCAGCCGGATAGCAAAGTTTAAAATGTAAGAATATCAAAATCTTGTGATGCAAAAATTCAGTTGACCATACAACTAAAAGATATATAATGCTGGAGTAGTACACGAGTCTTGATGCACCATATAATAACCGTGTCCTGTAAAAATCAGGCTGATGTAACTAACATAGTCCGGCATACACACATAGAGGTCAGTCCTGAGAGGCACTTGAGTCCGGATTGCCTGGTCTGTGAGATAGTGAATACGGGTGACCCTGGCTCTGCAGTAGCCAAGGCCCGCACAATCAGCTTCACTGCTGCCCGGATGCGTGCTGGAGGTGCCCTAGCAGGAGCGCACCTGGTCAGCCTGGAGCAGTCGCGAGCGGGGACAGCCAACCAACACCTACAATCGGGATGGTGTGCCCGCTGACGGTGTGGTGGACGCCCTCACCCTCTGAATCCCCCTTATATGTGCCGGCTACTATGGTGCAGCTAACGCCGCCGCGGCCGAGGGTATGAGCCTCAGGGGCAGCAGGGCAGGTGGAGACCGTAGGCCAGTGATGGAAAAGGGGGATATGCTTACCGGCTGATGAGATGGTATGCACTGCTAACAGGGGCCCTTACCAGCTTCCTCCGGCAGCTAGTGGCGATGAGCGTGCGTCGCGATGTTCTTCTTTATTCCAGGATTCCACAGAGGCTGGTGTTTGCTTGATGGTCAGTCTGCATGTCACCAACGCGTTTCGGCCGATAATGGCGGCCTTTTTCAAGGATAATGGTCAGTTGTAGCGTGTCTGATTTTATGTAGCTGGAAGACACTCCTCTAATCTTCTGATTGAAGGAAGCTGCTAAGCCGCGCCTCCTGGTAGTCGTTGTTATGGAAGCACGGGAAACACAATTCCTACGAGCAGTAAGTGCAGTGAACCACAGTGAGGGAAAACAAAAACAAAGGACTTGGGAAAAAAACATCAGAAAGTGGGAAGGAAAACGGACCCTTGTTAAATCGGGAGCCCAAAAAAAACCCCCTGATAATCAGAGCTATAACAGGTATTGCACAAAACATACCCTGCAGATAATAATAACCCTATTCGTAATATTATACAAAAGGGTGTACTGTGCTTGCCTGGAGAGCCCAGGCTCCTAATGTATATAATACAGACCCTGTAGTACCTTTATATATGGTTAAGTATAAGGATTATATCCATGTCTGTATATATTTCACATACATTATATATTATATAGTCCCCTTATAGAGAATGAACATTTATCATTGTGTTTGTTGCTCAGTAGAATGTATTTAGCATATAATACAATATAAGATTGGGATCTAACTGACGATGATAGTATATGGTGGAGAAGGTATAGTTGAAAAATGACATAGCCTACTAGGGGCAGCATATAGGTTCATAAGATAGTCTGGATGTCTAGATCCACATTTAATCCTAGTGGGGATAAGGTCTTGAGATCGATGATCCATTTGATCTCTTCTCTACTTAGTTTCTTATTGCAATCTCCTCCTCTCCAACTGGGTTTGACTAATTTGATACCTACAAATTGTAACTTGGAGGCATCCGTATGGTGCTTGGTTTTAAAATGTAGTGACACGCTGTGATCTTCAAACCCTTTCAAGATGTTCCTTCTATGCTCCCCTATTCTTTGTTTTAAGCTTCTCGTAGTCTTCCCAATATACTGTTTGCCACACGGGCAGGTGAGAAGATATATCACACCCCTGGTGTCACAAGTGATCATATCTTGAATTTTGTTGATAGTACCTGTGCTGTTTGACTTGAAGGTTAGAGTAGGTTTCGTATTCTGGTAGTGAGATGTTTTACAGTTCAGGCACCTACCACAGTGAAAAAAGCCTTTATTCTTCCCCATTGAAATTGAGGTTTGAGTAAAATTTGGTGGCGGTCGGTTGATGATTGCAGACCAGTTTCTGCCTGAAATCTGGTGCTTTTTTAAAAATCACTCTTGGTTTATATATATATATATATATATATATTATATAGCATTTAATGTAGAGGGGCACTCGTAGTAAATGGAATAATGCTCGGGTGCCATCCATAGAACATGTACAGTACAAAGACCCCCTCTAATACAGGGATCAGGCAGCACTCAGCGGACTTCCAAACAGCTAACCGTGGTTTATTCCAAATACAATCAACGTTTCAAGACCTCAAGGGTCTTTTCATCAGGATATACATAGAACAAGAATAATAAAACAGTGCTTACCTATATACCCCAGTGTGTCAAGTGACATATATATATATATATATATATATATGTCACTTGAAGTTATATATATATATATATATATATATATATATGTCACAAAGTTATGGTCACTTGGACCAAAAGAGGGCACTCACCAGTATAAGTAAAATGAAGGCTTTATTGATTCAACAGCTGTTATCACAAGTCGACATTTCGAGCCCTGAGGGACCAAAAAGGCATCAGCACAGCATGCAGTCAATAGGTACAGGGACTGCCTGAGGGTGCAATCAATAGGTACACTGTATGCTGTGCTGATGCCATTTTGGACTGTCTTGACAATGATCCTTAGGGGTCGAAACGTCAACTTATGATACACCTGTTGAATAAATGAAGCCTTCATTTTACTTATACTAGTGAGTGCCCTCTTTTGGCCCAAGTGACCATAACTTTTTCTATTATTGGTACAAGGACTGCCTGTTACCTTAGTGGAGCACCCCTATGCTGAATTTTGTTGGTATGTAAGTACGGACCATACACACACACACACACACACACACACACACACACACACACACACACACACACACACACACACACACACACACTATTTTATTCTTTCGAGGCTTTGCAATTTACCTCATCATCACTTGCAGCTTCTGTATCACATATAAGTGACAGGAACTGGCGGGAAGGGTGTTGGAGTTCCTCATCCACCTCCCTTTCTTTCCTATTTTTAATGTACTAAGCATGTCACATGTGCTTACGCATGGCTATCATTAAAATCTGGACTGTTAGGGTGCCTTGAGGAGCGAGTTTGGGAACCACTGATATAGCTGCTAATGACAGTATACAATTAATATGTTACAATAGACCAATATATATCCTATAACAGTAATAAAGCCGTCACTGATGCCCTGTCCTGAGGGGATTATTACTTACATACAACAAATTACTAGTGGTATGAATACAATGCTCTGGAATTATATAAAATAATGAATTGAACTTATCGCTAAAATAAAAAGTAATGCAGTCCCTAAACAAAGTTTATATACATGAATAACTGGAAGACATAAAGGTTAGGGAAAGCTATAGAGAACTCATTTTTAACTTAACTGTAAAAAGCATCTCTGGAGAAACTACCCTATTCCACAGTGATTACTCTAGAGAATATTAAATAAATTGCTAAATCTAAAAAACGGTTATCAAGCCTTTTAATGTGGCAGCTGTGCATGTATATAAAGGATCCGCTAGTTTATAGAACCCCAATCGTTAAGCAAACCTTTTACAGTGTGTTAAATGATTGCTTTACTTGTTTTTTAAGTTTGGTAACACTGTAGACTATATCGATTCATTGTAATACTTGTGGGGATTGTAAAGATGGCGTCGTCAATTTCATCAAACGTTACGGTGCGTAATGAGTATTCCAAGAGAAACGGAAACTGGGAGGACAGAGCTGTCTGCTTGACCGGAACACCTTAAGCTGTGTCCATCTCCTGCCTGCTATAATGTGCAGGACCCTGGGGAATGCAGACTCGCACGCTAATCAAAGCCTTGTGAAACCATTAAACGGTTCAGGGACGTCAGCTGCTGACTTTCATTGTACAGACAACTTCTCATTATCCTGTTTACTGAATCCGAAATTTCAAAGATGCACCCAGGCGGTGGGTATAGTAACACATGACACATACAGATAATGTAACACTGCACATCCTAAGCAATGCTGGCAGACACACTATAGAACAGGATAGTGAAATATTGGAGGAAGTGCCTATCAAATGAGGCACACCACCTAGTAATTAGTGGAAATATACTGTTGTTTTTTTTTTTGTTGCTAAATGTAGACCACTAAATATGACTCGTGCCCACAAAAATGTGCAGTATCCAGACGAAAGTCTACCATACCCGGGCAGGAAAACACCTACAAGCATAAAAACAACTTGCTATTAACTGGATGGTACGCCTCAATGGAAACAGGTTCTTCTAATATGTTGTGAGGATGATGAATGGTGAGTATATATGTTTTGCTGAGACATTTCCCTAGTGAGTCCTCCTCTGGCACATGCAATGATTAAATGATACAGTGAGATAAGTACTTACGTGGTACAGTCACTCCATAGTGCTGGGTATCGCTGATCAGCACCTTCCTCTTCAGCTCATTCAAACCAACACCCACAGGTCCTATAAATGCGAGATAACATTTGTGAGCATAAAACATATGTCCAGCACATGGCACATAAACATGGGTAAGAAAGGAATAACTTTTTTGATATGCAACCACAAAAAAGCATGTTCAGTGGCTATAAAAACTATTCACCCCCTTTGGCATATTTCACATCTTATGTTCTTACATCATGGAATCAAATACATTTAAACAGGAATTCTCGCCACTGGTCATCACAAATAAAACACTGTAATAGCAAATAAACATACAGCTCTTATTTTTTCTTTTTTTGCAAATAAAAATGTTAACAATGGATTACATATTGTATTACCAACTTGCTTAAATAGTTGGTAGAAGCACCTTGAGCTGCAATTATAGCTCTGAGTCTATTTGGATGAGTTTCTACCAGCTTTACACATCTGAACACTGCAAATATCAACCATTATTCTATGTAATACTGTTGGGAGTTTCATCCGGCAGATGAGAAGTATTCTTGAACAGCAATTTTTTTAATTGATCCATAGATTCTCAATGTGAGATATGCCTACACTGGGCCACTACAGATCATTGATTTTTATTGTATTTAAACCACTCCAGTCTGGATTTTGGTGTATGTTATGAGTTACTGTACAATATAAACACTTTCTCAGGTCCTACATTTTTTTTTGCTTACTGCAACAGATGAAGCAAAATAAATCTCAGAGGAAAACCTATTTTGCCCATATCTCCCTAAATCTTCTAGTTTCTGCAGTAGAGTGGCATCCTCAAAGATAATGCTACTGCCACCATGTTATGGTAGGGGGAATCGGTATGACATACCGCTGGACATAAGCCAGTCGGATGTAATACAGACGCCAGAAGGCAGAAGACTGAAGATTCCGACGGTATTTTAACTATCCCTCCCCCCCCCTTAACCCTCCCTTAGGGGTGCCTAACCCTAACCTCCCCCCAGGGGTGCCTAAACCTAACCTCCCCCACAGGGGTGCCTAAACCTAACCCACCCTCCACCGCACCCTAAACCTAACCTCCCCACAGGGGTGCCTAACCCTAACCCCCCCTTCCCCTAGTCTAACCCTCCCGGCCGCTGTCCGCTCCCGACGCCCAGCTTACCTTCATTCGGTATGCTGGGCATCAGGATTTCGGCGGGTGGTCTGCATTTCGACTGCCGGCTTCCATGGTAGGAATAGCTTTCACCCCCATTGCACCTGGCATGACAAAAGTGCAAATGATAGGCATCGACTGATGGCTTTGCTGCTGATGCAGAGATCCAACGCTTCTACGCCATCGAGAGATGTTTTTTCCCTCTGTCCGACGCAGCGGCATGGAGGACCCAGGTGTAGCATTCAGTCCTGTTCCTTTTCTACGATTTGCCTGCCTTCCCCATTCAGTTTTGCCCTCATTCTCTAATTGAGCATACCTACTGTAAGAATGCCCATTGATGGTTTCCAGTCAACGGCTGGAATGGAGTTTGGAAACCAATGGTTAACAACCATCGATGTTCCTGATCAGAATAAAATACTCATTCCATCGAATTGCGGTATTCAATGATTACCAGCCATCGGATGCTGCTTTCCAATAGGGATGGACATTGATGGTTACAGTCAATGTATTTCTTTTAATGGTAGTGTTTTTACCATTTGATGGCGGCAGTACAATGTTTTCGAATGGCAATGATTTAATGCTGTTGCGATGGTTACCTTATTTATAAATCCTAAGAGATGTGCCGCCCCTGGCTCATTCCCGTCTGCTGCTCTCTGTATCAGGGTATCTTGGTCCTTTGGAGGCTGTCTCTGTATGCCTCAGACATGACTACTTTCGTCCATCCCATCTGTAGGCTGCTCCGAGGCAACAGTGCACATTGCTAACTATGACTGGTTCTCACTGTCTCAGAGAGCAGCCCTTGCCCCATAACTCTCACAATCTTGTTGTGAGTAGTAGTGACTGTGTCACAGTCCTCCATGTCCATGGCTTGGCGTCACTAAGGTCACTGGCAGCGGAGCAGTGTCCTGTCCTCCAGGTGCTCCACCACCTCGACTGATAGACAGCCTGGCTCCGCTTCAGCCCGCCTATGGTCGGCTGCACTACAGTAGCAATGCACATGCCTGAATTAGGATAATTGCACATGTGCAAAACATTACAATGGATTTACCATCAAATGCTACCTTCACATCGCAGCATTCAATGGTGTAAGCCGTCCTATTCGATGATGGGCTTTGTCAACTATTTCAGCCATCACTCACAGCACAGATTGCACCATCGGTGGTGACCCCTTCGATGGCCATCCCTAGGTTAAACTTAGCCTCACCAAACCTCAGAATCTTCCTCAATACTTACTGGTAAACTATAAGTGAAATTTTATGTGACTGATTTTCTAATATTTATTTTTCTTTCACTTTTGCCACCCTCCTTTAGATTGAAATCTGTGATGTGCATGGGCCATTATAACTTCATGCACAGTTATATCCATCTCTGCCGTGGAAGACTATAAGGTTGATGCAAGGTTAGAAAATATTGTATATGCAAATTTGCACTGTACAAACAATGCATGCATATGTGAGCATGCAGACCTGCTTGAATATGAAACTTACAGGGCACGGAAAGAAGAGGAGTGTAGGCAGTGTACAGTAAAGGCGTGTTCACACAAATGTGAGTCTGACCTGGACACAGCTTAATATGCCTGTCAGGAGCTGTATCTAGTGCAACTGCTGGAGGGCTGGTGCTAGTGTTCAAAAAGCCAACAAATAAATGTTGAAAATGGTATGCCCCCTAAAGTGTCCCAGTGCTCATAGCGGCAAATTGGGAAAGACAAACGCGTGAGGTCCTCTCGAAAAAACATCTGCTGTAATGAAAGCCTGGGTTGGTAACACTATAACAAAAACTTAAAGTGTGGGGTCCCCCTGTCATAATGTCACTAAGAGTAAGCCTGTTGATTCTTTCTGCACAGACTGGTAGCTGAGGGTTAAGGTTAGGCTATAGGAGGGGAGGGCTGGGCACTAGGTGGAGTTAGGATTACTCATACTTAACGCCAGTAGCCATGGAGGATCCGGCGGAAGTCATCCTGACGTCACTACCGGACCCATGGTACCAGGTAAGTCACCACTAGACCACCAGAGACGTTTTGTTGACATTCTAACCATGTTAATATTTCATCAGTGCCGACATTATGAATATCAACATGGTCAATAGTGACATGCCAAGCAGCCGCCAAGCAACAGCCACGTCGACATTCTCATTTGGCATTATGAATGTGGACAAAATATGCCACACCCATAAGGAAGCTCTAGGGCTTTATGTATGAAGCGGAGGCTTTTGCAAACTCGTTGGATATGAAAATTAACTAACTGCAAGATCAGCTTCGTAAATAAAACCCCTTGTTTGGAAATGCACCAACCAACTTATCATTTTACAGAACAGTGTATTTATGTTGAAACACTTTAACTACACACATCCAATTAGCTAATGTGACAGATTGCGCTAGGGTTTATTTAGGTTGTGCATAATTAGTAATCAACGACTGTCAGTTTTTAAAATGTGAAAAATGTCAAAAGGTGATGACTACTTTTTGCAACTATACTATACCAAAATGAGTTACTACATGTACTGAGCTTAGTGAGACCAAGAGGAAACAGATCTCTTATACAGGCTTTAGTGCCTCGTTACAGTGTTACAGTGTTTAGTGGTCGTAAGGTGCGCCTGTTGCCTTCATAAGGGAACCATTTTGTTGGCAGAATCACTATTCAAGATTATGCAACTCAATTCAGCGAGACCAAGGATGTCACTGATACTTAATGTCTCACTAGCAACCTATCAGCTACTGGCTATGATTTATCTAGTAAATTCTATAATATGGTAGGTAAAATCTGATAGGTTGCAATTGGAAACTTCTCCACTTGTCCTCTTTAGACAATATGATACATTGCTGTGTTGCTGGTTCAGAGTACAATTTCAAGAATACTGGTTCAACACAACGGGGCATATTCAATTGGGCGTGAGGTTTAGCGAGGTAAAAAATTATGGATTACTGCGGGTATGCGTGCTCCCAATACCTGCAGTATCCAATAAAAAAAAAAAAGTGGTCTGAAAACCGTGCTCCGTGTTAAAAAATTACACTTACCTGCTGGGGTCTCCGTGGCTCCCCTCCATCTTGTCACTGGGGTGGGAGCTTCTGGGAGGCTCTGGGGGCTGGTGGGAGGAGCAAGGGCTGCTGGTAGATTTATTTCTCCTAGCACCCGTTACAGGAAGGAGGGACACACACAGGGGTCACTCACTCACACACTCACAGTCACTCACACTGACATACTCACCACTGCTGCAGCAGACCGGATCCCAACGAGGAAGAAGACAGCGCTGCGGAAGGTAAGTAATTAAGGACTAATTAAGCTAATTGGAAACTTCCAATTGCTTAATTAGTAATCATGGGGGGGTGCAGCCGGAGTCACAGAGCAAGTCCAGCTGATTTTCCCTAAAATTAACGATTTTATGGATCATCAGACTTTATTCTAGAGATGCTAAAAAAAAATAAAAACCTCCTGGCTCTCAAAATCTAAAAAACCCTGTACCTGACTGAATGGCAAAAATCCCACACCTACAGGAAAACCTCACACGTATAGGATTTTTGCTATTCTCGCCCCCAATTGAATATGCCCCAAAGTGAGAACAATAATGAGGACAGAGCCAAGGGGTATTCACTTTCCACTGCCCGAGGAAGCGACCGGGTGCCGCGAAATGTGTTGCAATATTTCAAGAGACCTTTAAGTGTGTTCTCTGCTTTATTTATAAAGTTTTATCACAATTTTTATCATGTGATACTGTTAATATTTTAATTATCTTAATTTGTATCTCTTCCTTTTTTTAAATTTTCTTTTGTGGTCTTCAAATCCATTTCTTTTTTTGTATTATCTATTTGTTATGATTCACATTGACTATTATAGTGCGAATATCTTCATATTCATAGAATTTGTTTCTCCATGACGTTGTTCCTATTGAGGTTTGATTTGTATATACTTTCTTCCCCCTTTAATTAATACAAATCATGAATTTATTTATTCTTAGTTGGACATTCCCAATTATTATCAACTCACATTATTTTTGAGTAAGGTATTATGTTCCACATTTTACTTAGTGTTATGGACACATTTGTTTTCCACACCAATTACCATCCCAGGTGTACTATAAAGTATCCTATCAGTGCCGGAGATTATTTATCTATTATAACACACAAAGTGGCCACTGGACGCAGACAATATATAATCTATACATCCAGTGGCGGAACTAGAGAGTGGTGGGCCCAGGTGCAAGAATATGCAGTGCCCCCAGTAGTACCCTATATACAGTGGCCCTAGTAGTGGTTCCCCTATGCAGTGCCCCAGTAGTGCACTTTATAGTGCCCCCAGAAGTGGTCCACCCTACGCAGTGCCCCCAGTAGTAGTCTCCCCCTATGCATTGCCCCCAGTAGTAATCCCCACTATGCATTGCCCCCAGTAGTAGTCCCCCCTATGCATTGCCCCTAGTAGTAGTCCTCCTTATGCATTGCCCCTAGTAGTAGTCCTCCTTATGCATTGCCCCCAGTAGTAATCCCCCCTATGCATTGCCCCCAGTAGTAATCCCCCTTATGCATTGCCCCAGTAGTAGCCCCCCCTATGCATTGTCCCCAGTAGTAATCCCCCTATGCATTGCCCACAGTAGTAGTCCTCCCATGCATTTCCCCCAGTAGTAGCCCCTCTATGAATTGCCCCCAGTAGTAATCCCCCTCCTATACATTGCCCCCAGTAGTAATCCCCCCTATGCACTGCCCCCAGTAGTAATCCCCCCTATACACTTCCCCCAGTAGTAATCCCCCCTATACACTGCCCCAGTAGTAATCCCCCCTATGCATTGCCCCCAGTAGTAGTCCCCCCTATGCATTGCCCCCAGTAGTAATCCCCCCTATGCATTGCCCCCAGTAGTAATCCCCCCTATGCATTGCCCCCAGTAGTAATCCCCCCTATGCATTGCCCCCCAGTAGTACTGCCCCTATGCACTGCCCCCAGTAGTAATCCCCCCTATGCATTGCCCCCAGTAATAATCCCCCCTAATTGTTGCCCCCAATAGTAGTCCCCCCTATGCATTGCCCCAAGCAGTAGCCTCTCTATGCATTTCCCCCAGTGGTAGTCCTCTATATACAGTGCCCCCAGTAGCGGCCCCCACCTATACAGTGACCCTAGTAGCGGCCATGCTCCCTAGACAGTGCCCCCAGGAGCTCCCCCCCTATGCTGTGCCAGTTCCAGTGCCCCCTCACACACACTAAAAACAAAAAAACACAACTTACCTGAATCCTTGCTCCTGCCGTGACCGCTCTTCTGCACCATGGGAGAGATGTCATGACGTCTCTCCCTACACCCGCTGCGGGGGGAGCCGGAAGGCGGAGCTCATGAGTGAGCTCCAGCCGGCTCCCTCCGTGGACGCAGTAGCCAATGAGAGTCTGTCTGACTGTCATTGGCTGCTATAACAAATACACAGCTGCCGCTCTCACTACGGTCTACACTACACTTGTGGGGCCCGGGGGACACTAGCAGTGGGTGCAGCGGCGGCTATGGGCCCCTGCACCACAGCGGGTCCCGATGCAAGCCACCGGCTGCACCGCCGCTAGTTCCGCCACTGTGTACATCATCATCTATCAATCCCTCTGTTACAGAAACGAGAACAGCTTGGCTCCACCTATGCACAAGGAGAGGATGTGCTGCAGGCACAATTTAACAGAAATGATCTAAGTCACTTTTGTGAAGGCTGTAAGAACTTATTCTCCTTAGACATATTTACACTATCAGAGGGCCTACAGCGAAAAAACCCAAATATATTAGTACTAAACTACAGTGTTTACATATTGTTTTAGGCACATCTGCTATATAAAAGCGAAAATATGTTCTTCTGTCTTTCTATACAAATCCACAGTTTACAAGCCAAGATCGTGAAATTTTACATACAAGTGTATTAAAACACAGCCGAGGCAACTAAAAAATGTTTAAATCGAAATGAATTACTGTTAATTTTTAATTAATTAAAAAACACAATTTTCGCATAGCATTCGCCCTCTACAGGTCAGGTCTGGAATTACAAAAGGATTTAGCTTATCTACTATATTTTCTTTTCTATCTTCTCTACTATATAAAAGTGAAAATTTGTGCTTCTTTGTATACAAATCCACAGTTTACAAGCGAAGATCGTGAAATTTTACATACAAGTGTATTAAAACACGGCCGAGGCAAATAAAAAAAAAATTTGAAAATGAAATTAATTACTGTTAATTTTTAATTAATTAAAAACCACAATTTTTGCTGCACGCTCATTGTGGGGCCTCACGGCATATGGGTAGGGCCTCGGAGCGAGCGTTTTGTGTTGCATGTTTTGTCATGATCTTAAAGGTTATTATCGAAGAGAGCTTTAGCAGGCTTTGCCAACATTCTCAGCTCTCTGACTATACCAAATTATGCAACAACATTGACTTCTTTCTTTGAACTGTGTCAAAATTATGACTTTGCAAGGACCCTGCTGTACTGTGAGCTGCCAAAATATTACACATGGAATGCTTCTCGAAAAGTTTTTATGCACAGAAAACAGGGAGTCACTGTACATGGTCATCCTGGTATCAGAGCAACAGAAGCTCTTGGCCGTGTTTACACTGTACCTCCGACAAATTTTGAATGCTTCTATCTCCGAAGTTTGCTTTACACGGTTACAGGTCATACTTCTTTCGAAGACCTTAGGACTGTTGATGGGGAAGTTTGTCACACTTTTCGTGAGACCTGCCTAAGGAGAGGTTTGTTGGAGGATGATGTGTAAACAAACATTCTTATAATCCCGGATAACGCCGGGTACTCCAGATAGTTTTAAATAAATCTGCTATTGTTTCTGTAATATGCATTTATATATACTTTTAATGGCAGACTACATACTGTACTGAAACAGAATATTCCCATCAATTGTAAAACTTTGCTACTTTGAAAATGTGTTCGCTCTTTAAAGGGCTCTGGGCTTTTGTGCCGGGCAGCTGTATATATCTAAAAACCATAATTTGTAATGAAAAAGAAAGAAGCTCTTTCCTGCCTTTATATATTCACCAACCAACTAATAAGAAGCCAGCTAACCTACCAGTATGTACAGTGTATACACCATTGATTTATGTTATGGTTACAGACTTTATAGAAAGCCAACTGACCGCAACACATTTTTGGATTACAAAAGTCACCATCCAGATTCTTTAAAGCACAATCTACCAGTTTCTCAATTTTTACGCATTCTTCGCAACAATTCAAACCCATAGACAGCTGAAGCCCAACTCAAGGAGATGCTGGAAAGATTTATGCTGAGGAGCTATAATCTCAGGACCACCGAGAGATGCTTGTTGAAAGCAAGAAAGATCTTTGCTGAGGGCAACTGTAGGAAACAGAATCTGGAGGTTGTGAACCCTTTTGTCATAACTACGACTTTTGATACAGTGGGGCCACTAATCCGCAATGCAGTACATGGGCACTGGCATGTGGTTACAAGTGATCCAGTTTTCAGGGGGCTATTACCTGAGAAACCGCTGATGAGTTTCAAATGGGGTCGGAACCTCAAAGTTATTTTGATGCGGCCGGACATGGCTAGACCACAGGAGACTCAAACTTGGCTAAACCCATTGAAACCTGGGTGTTATCGGTGCGTGAATTGTACCACATGCAGCAGCATGATGGATGGCCAATTTTTCCATCATCCTCATACAGGATGCGAGATTCCGATACAGCATCGTGTTACATGTACATCTAACACCATGTGGTCTATATTCTGGTGCGCTATTACCCATTCCGTGAGAGGATGGCGAATCATAGATCCTCAATCAATACTGCTCTGTCTACTGGATCTTCTGACAAACCAGTTGCCTGCCACTTCTATGAAGTACAGCATGCCTTATCTTCACTAGAATTTATGATTGGCTGCCACCCCCCCAAACGTGGGGGTGACGTGCCAAGTTACTACTGCGGAAAGGGGCTCTTTGGACACACAAATTGGACACAATCTATCCCCGTGGCCTGAACGAGTCAATGCATCTAGGAGTGTTCCTAGATTGATGTGGACTGACCTTAGGGGTGCACCACCTAAATATATTTACTTTCCATTTTCTATTTTATTTTTCTTCACAATTTTTTTGTCAGGTTGGCTATTCTATAAAGTCTCTAACTTATATATTTTATTATATGTACATGAGGAAGATGTTTTGAGGATTTCATGTTATGAATATTCTATATTATGACATTGTAATTATGTGTAGAATTCATTTAGATCTTCTTTCCCCCTGGTGATCCACAGTCATTTACATAGTATTTGTTAATATTTGCTTTGAACACCTCTATAGGATGATCTCTGGGATGCTATGTGCGGCTATAGTGGTATTGATATCTATTACCACTAAGTTTATAGTATATTGGGGTTGCTTAGTAACCAATAACATGAGTGTCCGGCTATAGCAAAGGACGCTCTGATATGAGTTATCGTGTCTGACATGTTGCTTAGCAACCAACATGTGACATTGCGCACAGTCGTCACACAGGAAGCCGGGGATTAGTCTCCCAGGTTACTGGGCTGAGTGCACTACAACGGATGGAAGTGAGGGGTAGTGGAGCGCACGGAGGAATCCAAGCACTAAGTGATTTTTCACTGTCTGCGCGTTTTCATTTACTGCATAAGGTATGCACCTTCTTACAGTAACATTGCATTCATAGTACATTAATACATGGGTAGATCCATATGTCCATATATTTTAATGCATGTTGCAGAGTATTGTTGTCTCCAAATTAGAGGTGGGGTATTGATGTATTAGGGAATTGGTCTCTCAATTAGACTAGTGGGTATATATGGGGGAAATGTATCACTTGACAAAGGTCCATGCATAGGACCAAAAAGTCGAAGCTTTTTTGAGAAGACTGGTGAGTGCACCCCTATATTCCTTTTCTTGTGTATAAGGGCCTTGATGGTCCTTTATTGGTTGATCACCCCAGCAACTTGTGTCAAACGACGAGAGAGAGAGAGAGAGAGAGAAAGGAACGCCTAATAGTGTAGATTATCCAAGTGCAGTGAAAACAGACTCAAAATGTGCCCGAATTGCTTCAGGTCACATAATTCTTCACGGAAAGTTTTGAAATCTCCACCTGGAATATTACAGTATTACACTTCCTTACACCAAAAGTTTATCTGGTACGCATATACAGATGTGCCCACATACATCTATCTTCCGTGCGCTACAAGTCGCGCCACACAACGCGGGAGCTCAGTTTGACTCAGTAGTGCCTAGCGCCTTTTTACCTTCAAATGTGTCTTATTCGCACAACGATAGCACAGGCAGCTACTGCTGATTAAAATGATATGCAGCATGCCTATGTTCTCTGAACGGATGCAGGTGTATCTGCATGCAAAATGCTACGTTACAGTATCAGCGGCTGTAACACTGTAACGTAGTGTTTAGCATGCAGATACACACGCAGACACACAAAGAACATAGGCATGATGCATATCATTTGAATCAACAGAAGCTGCATGTGCTATCTATTTGCATCGTTGTGCGAATAAGACGCATGTGAAGGTAAAAAGACACACAAAGTGACGCTCGGTGCTACTGAGTCACGCCACGGCATGGCACGACTAGAAGGGCTGTTTAATGTGCCAGGAGGCTAGGTGTATGTGGACCCATCTGTATGTGGTACGATTTGAGTCTGTTTTCACTGCACTTGGATAATCTACACCATTAGGTGCTCCTTTTTCTGTTTTACTCCAGATTTTTCACAGCTGGTTTGCCAAACCTGCCCTCAGAAGAAAGAGCTGCCACCCATAAAAACTAACGGGTATGAGAGTTTTTTATGGAAACCTATGAACTATCTCACGGACACATTTAAATATACAGTATATACAACATATATATATATATATATTTTAAGATATTGTTCATGTATAATATATATAATAGATAATCAGGCGGCACACAGTGAGACTCCACAACCACGTAATAATTTGTCAACATTTCAGTATTGAACCACTTTTATCAAGACATAACAACAATGGAACAGAACAAAAGCCTTTGCTGGTAATGACAGCTTCAAGACGCCTCCAGTATGAGGAAACTAGTCGCATACTGTACATTGCTCAGGTGTGATTTTAGCCCATTCTTTCACACAGTCTTCAAATCTTGAAGGTTCCGTGGGCCTCTTCTATGAACGTTCCGTGGGGCTCTTCTATGAACTCTGGGTCTCAGTCAGACCCTCTCGCAAGCGTGTCGATGATGCCCTAGTGCGCATGCGCACGACGGAGGGAGCTCCATCGTGCGCATGCGCGTGACCCGCATAGCGACAGCCAAGCTGTCGCTCCGGGTCTCGCACAAAGGGGGCGTGCTGTCGATGGTGAGTTACAGCACGCCCCCTTTGGTGGGCGTGCCGGGGGCGTGGCTGCCAGATGGAGGCGTTCCCATGGGAACGCCTACCGTCTGGGGCCGGCCCCACTGACATCACTAGTGATGTCAGTGGGAGTGATTTTGGCTCTGAAAGAGCCAAAATTACTCCAGGGCTTGCGGCAGCGAGACCCTACCGCAGGTAACCCACAGCTATGCGAGCGTCCAAAAGGCTGCTCCAAATTTAAATAGGATGGCTCTGATTCAGAGCGAGCACTCTGGTCAGAGCGTCCGGCTCTGAATCAGGGCCTCTGATCTTTAGTTTCCTTCCATAGATTTTCTATTGGAATCAAGTCAGATGATTGGCTGGTCCATTCTAGCAGCTTTATTTTCTTTCTCTGAAACCAACTGAGAGTATCCTTGGTTGCGTGTTTGGGACAGGCTTGCCTACCCTCCCGTTTTGGCCGGGGGCCTCCCCAATATCGGGTGCCACTCCCGGGCCCCCGGAAAGGCAGGCAACCCTCCCGACCTCCCCCCAAGAATAAACATGAAACCCCCGCAACGGGGGGCCAGTGACACGATTCGCGCTGAATCGCGTCATCGTGGCCCCGCCCCCTGCTTAACAATGCCGAAAATAATGGTCCCGGACCCGCCTTCAATGTGTCATAACTGTCTGGACACGCCCCCCACTGTTAGCCGGCAATCAGCTTCCTCCCGGAAGGAGGGAGCTGATTATTAGCAAGTAAGGTTTGGGATCATTTTCCTGCTGAAATGTCCATCCTCGTTTCATCTTCAGCATCCTGGTAGATGGCAGCAGATTTTTATCAGGAATGTCTCGGTACATTTTTCCATTCATCCTTCCTTCAATGATATGAAGTATGCCAGTACCGTGAAAAACAGCCCCACACCATGATGTTCCTACCTCCAAACTTCACTGTTGGTATGGTGTTTTTGGGGTGATGTGCAGTGCCATTACTCCTCCATACATGGTATGTATTATGGCATCCAAAGAGTTACATTTTGGTCTCATCTGACAGACTATATTCTCCTGTATTTCACAGGCTTGTCCAAATGTTGTGCAGCAAGCTACAACATGCTTTTCCTTTAGCAATGGAGTCTTGCATGGTGAGTGTGTATACAGGCCATGGCGGTTGAGTGCATTACTTATTGCTTTCTTTGAAACGATTGTACCTGCTATTTTCAGGACTTTCTGAAGCTCACAAGTGATCCTTGGCTCTTGGACAACTATTCTGATAAATGTTTTCACTCCTCTGTCAGAAAATCTTGAGAGAAGCATCTGGTTGTGGCCGATTTATGGTGAAATTATGTTCTTTCCACTTCCAGATTATGGCCCCAACAGTGCTCACTGGAACATTCAGGAGTTTAGAAATCCTTCTGTAACCAATGTCATCAGTATGTTTTGCAACAATAAGTTTGCGAAGGTCTTGAGAGAGCTCTTTGCTTTTACCCAGCATGAGATGTTTCTTGTGCGACACCTTGGTAATGAGACACCTTATTATAGGCCATCAGTTGGGACTGAACCAGCTTATATTAAGTTGCACTGACAAGAGGCAAGATTGCTTTCTAATTACTGATAAATTTCAGTTGGTGTCTTGGCTTTCCATGCCTTTTTGCTCCTCCCTTTCTTCATGTGTTCAATATTTTTTTAACATTATTACACATAACTTAATTTATGGACATCTATGGTTTGATTTCTTTGCATGTATGGATTGCATGGGTTGTTGTTGACAATAGCCCCATTACAAATATATTTACTGAGAAAAATGTTGATGTGTTCAATACTTATTTTAACCACGAATTGTTTTTAAATATGGTGCATCATTTTTTGACCTATTGTTGTTTTAAAATATTATTGTCACTTCATCACACAAAAAGCTCTTTAAAAATGAAAAATAAAAAAACAACACACATATGAGCCGATGCAGAGCTGAGCGTATGCAACTACAGGCAATGCTGGCTCGTATTCAAGTCAGCTGCTAACCCACTTGCGGCCTAAGGGACATAACCAGCTGGTAACAGGAGGATCACACATAGGCAAAGAGGGCATGTTTGGATAGGTTCAGTACAATAGATGTATATAACTCAGCATATGGGTGAATATTCGCATTGTTCTCTGTACACACAATACGGGTGTAATTACTTCCAACTTGTGGTCAACTCTGCATCAGCCTCATAGATACCAAATTAGACAGCACCATTACTGCTGTAAATTGTTACAACTATAGTGAACTCTCCCCATATTCATTATAGGCATACTTCACAATTTACTGTGGGAGCAGTAGATCCAGGTGGGAGGGATGTGGGGCGTGGTGCAGGGAATCTCGTATCAGCATCCCTTGTGCAAAGCCAACATTTATGACACAGTGCAGTGGATGTGGTGCCACAATACAGCAATTCAATACGAATCACGGCCCCAGACTGCCCACTTAGTTCAAGAGACAACAGGCATATTTCCAACTATGGGCCTGATTCATTACGGATCGCAACTGGGATTACGTACGCAGACGGACGATTGTTGCGTGCTGCGCAATGCGTATGCATAGCAGTTCGCATGCGCGAAGGCTCCACTGTGATCAGAGTGTCCACGCAGACCCATCGCAGAGTGACTGACAGGAAGTGACCGTTTGGGGGTGGTGATTGGCGAAACGCAGGTGTGCCAGTGCGTTTGAACGCCGTTACAGGGTCGTACATAAATTAGCCACTGCAATGGCATACGCACCTTGAGCATTCACTGCGTGTGATGAGGTTAGCAAATTCTAAGTAAGGTCTAACCTGCTGTAATTGTGCGTGAGGCTCCAAAGATACTCGATGTTACCGATGGTTTCGCACACTTGCAATGTATTATGGATGTGAGTAAGGGGAAGTGGGCGTCCTTATGTTAGGCTGCGACGGCATTGCGATTGCAAACATTAGGATATTTTCGCAGTGGGTGTGCATGCGTAATCGCAGCTGCGATCACAATAGCAATCCATAATAAATCAGGCCCTATGTATGGCTGCACTTACATCAATGTACCTTCACTGAACATACTGCCTGTGTACAGGGGGCATCAAGAGGGGAAAGGGGGGCAGATTGGGAGTGGCCCGGTGTGGCCCTGGGTCAGTAGCATATCGGACAGGCAGAGAGGAGTACGCTGCTGTGTGCGGGGCTGCGGAAGGTCCATGAAGGTTGTTGCTGCTGAGCAGCAGTAGTCTCCTCTCTCGCCCTGCAAATGTTATGGGTGAGGCAATCACACTATTCATGGTGGCCCTGCCTGTGTGTGAATACCACATCACAGCCTACTGTGGTTCCGCCTCTTCATTCATGCAGTTAGTAGCTGTAAGTGACATATGTCCGGCTCTGTATTGCCCTTTTTGCATATGCTTGGCTCCAGAGCAGGCACAGTGCTCAGCATTAGGCCCTTATCCTTATTTATTGAACTTCTAAATTCTTATACCCGGTACATTTGAGGGATTGGGAAGAGGATCATCTTTGTTCATTAATACTCAGTCTGGTTTTATTACAATGTTCGCTCCCAATTATAAAGCAGCAGGGAAGTATACTGGCGCTGTATAAATATTTGTTCATCACTAGTCATTTGTTCCATCTATAGAGGGGTTGAATTTGCAGTCTTGCATTTGTAAAACTTTTAGATACTCCTCTGTTAAGGTCTCTAAATAATTACAAATAAAGGCTCTGGCAAACAACATTGTTTAATCTAGGTCAGGTCAAGCAGGTAAAATATAATCTCATACACTAGTGTTCACTTTTATTGTGACTACAAAGGGTAGTCACTAGGATGTCTCATAGATGAAGAAATGGGATCAAGCATTACTTCATTTTATGTGCATTTATTTTATTATTATTTGTAAAGAGCCTTGCCACAATGGCAACGTCAGCATTGGATATAGCCTTTTAAAATTGTAACATTACTTAATCAGTACGTAGTAGATTCCTGCTTGTGCACGGAAGGTAGAAATTGGATCTGTGCAACCACCTTGTTCCAGACACCTTAAGGTCTTTATATAAGTGCAGAGACAGCCAAATACAGCGGGAATATAGTGTACTGTGCAATACTCAAGAACAAAGACGACCTATATTATTAATATAAAAATGTTGCAAACATGTGTACGCCAAGAGCTAGTGAGCTAGAAAGTGCGGCTTGGTTTAATAAGTTTGCATGTTTGGATAGGTTGTGTTAGAAAACATCTGGCTGTGATTCAGAAGACACTTCTTTTTAATAGCTTGTAAAATGTCTCGCAACACTGGAAGGTGTCTTACAGCATAGTGCTAATTAGTGTGTGGGGGCCTGATTCTCACTCTGCCTTCTGCCTAGAAGCATTGACTTGTAAATATGTTGTGCTTCAGTCAGAGGTGGAGAAAAGGCCATAAAGTGTAAGTGCCTGTGATTAAAGAATGTGGAGGTTATAATCCTCTCTACCCTCCAGTCACTGTAAGAACAATGCAGGCCTCCACATAAAGTGTTACTGGCTTGGGGCTTATCCTGCGAGAAACTATCCCGTTAATGTGCAGCGAGATCATGTGTCGGTTAGAACAAAACTCAGGGACGTGTTTTGGCTGAGTGGAACAAATTGTAACCAAATGAGGCTTTTGTAAAGATCTTTTAAGACACATGAGGCTGGGTTTAGCACCTTAAAGCTGTGATGGCCAGCGATTCGGAGGAGGTATCTGCATGATGAAATAAAACGACTAGTTTAAACAAAAGAAATGAAAAAGAAGCACTTGTCTATTTACACTAATGATCACACAGTATAACACCTACGCAATAGATCTGCTATGCTCCAGCATGAATGTCATATTTCTGCTTGTGAAATAGTAAATCTCACCCAACGTGGCACGCAATACTGCTTATAAAATAGATCCATACTCCACTCAATTAACGCTTCAGTGGCCGATTGTACAACAGACCAAACTTCTTCTGTACAGAAAGCTCCTTTATGCTGAGCTGGTCAGACTGCCATTGATATGTGCCCAATGCATGGGCCAAGGGTCAAATGTAATATCGTGCAATTCGATGGAGCTGGTGTGATTCCAGCGAGATAATCACTAGATTTAAAGAGGCAATTAGTTTAAAGGCAAAACCAACATGGTTTTGACTTTAAACTAATTGCAGCTTTAAATCTACTAGCTATTTTGCCAAAATTGCGTTGGCTACCGCAAATTGTGGGCTATTACATTTGGCCCCAAGTCTACAGTATTTCGCTCACTCTGGAAAGGTGTCAGCGCATAGAGACATTAGTGGTAGATAAAGGGGCTTATTGCAGCTTGCTGAACTGCCCCATGTTGCTGCTGGGACCGGGTTTGCACTGAACACAGGAGATATCTTTGATCTCATATGTTACAGAATTGTTAGATAGCAGCAGTAATAAAACAATATACTGCAATACAGCAGGAATAGCTGTTTTTACATGATTTAACGTCGGGAGACTTCATAAGTAGGCCCTTTATTGCAGGGCCATCTCTTCCATTGGACTTGTTGGGCAGTTGCTCAAGGGCCCGAAGCTTGTAGGGGCCCACCAACCCGCCCCCTGCAGCCCAGCCAGTTAGTAAACATAAGCCAGTCGCTGGTGCACTGTATTCTCATCTAGCTCCCCCCCTCCCACATCCCCCCGGCTTAATCCGCCGGCTTCAGACAGAGTCTCTCTGCATGTGTGGGAGGTCTGATGGGCATGCAGGAGGGTTTAATTTTATTTACCATTTTTTTTTTTTTCCCGTGAATGGATGGGTAGGGGCCGAAGTGCATTGCTTTCCCCAGGGCCCGCACTACTGTTAAGACAACCCTGCTTTATTGTATTCGTCAACTTATTGAATATTTATTTTTATAAGTGCAAAATGCACTCTATTATGCCCTAGCGGCCTTTGGTTCCCAAGTAGAAGAACTGCATGAGGCTCTGAGGTCTGCCCTAAGCTTGTGATCTGACAATCTCAGACAACAATTTTTGCTTTTAGACTTTTCCAAACTGCGGTTTCATCCTATGTAGATGGGAGCAAATGTTCAAATTCGTGTTTGTGTTATTCACCATAGATAGCAAAAGCAACACCGCCACACTCAAAGTCACTGTGTGTAGGAGGTAAATACTATTTTGCTTTGGATAAGTCCAGCAATTTGGAGCAGGCTATCAAAAAACAGACTACACAATGCTATGAATATGCTGATGGAGTGGCAAAAAGTATAGTAGAGGGGAATACAAATGTGGATGGACTTAGAGCAAAAAGTGGTATTGCTTGTTGCTTAAACTGACCAACTTTCCCCGATACTTAGCTCTGTTTAAATGTCCTAAGAGCTGATGAAATCGGAGTGTATTTCTTCAGCTGTGGCAAGTTCATAATGAATGACTCTGAGCCTCTTTTTTGAAGCCGCGGGAAACACTTCCCTGGAGCAGTGTCGTTTTAAGTGGCTGAATACATTAGAATAAACACTCTGGTTAACACAAATCCAGTGTTCACAGCTTCTTTTTTCAACATTGTCTTTGCTTTGCAAGGACTAACTGAAACAGTATGAAAACACATCTGATCTCAGTATAAACAGTGCAACTGCATGCAAGCTTAGAAGCTGGATCCAACTCGCAAGAATTTAGCACGTATGTCTTAAATCGCATTCTTTTCCTTTAAAGTTACCCTTAACCTCCTCCATGGTCCGCTGGGAGAACTTTACTCAAGAACTTCATAACCTAACCCCTGTGTTAAATACATAATTCATGGAAGGTCTGCGGCACAGTACAGACAATGCAAGACTTATTCTAAAGTGAGATACATAAAAAGTCTGGTTATGCCGGAGTTTACAATGAGGAAAAAAAAAATGAAAAGTTCAGTTACAGTAGTTGTGTGCTACAATCAGATGCTGCAAAGTAGGATAATGTATTCATTTCATATCTCCCATAATGGGATTCGACAAAGCGAGGACCAAGCGCTTGTATAGCCAAATGTGCCGGCCAAATCCCTAGTCACTTCTGTACAATGTTTTAAATACATTACACCGGGAGACCATTCCAGATACCTGTGATGAGAAATGAACTACAGGTAGTACTCCTGAACAGTTTACTTATTGTAGTGATGTAACCTTCACCGATCTATGTCCCCTGGCCCGGCTTGTAGTATTAATGCCGCATGATTATTTTTGAATAGCATTCTGATATCTTAATTATTTTTACACCTTTTAATATGGATATAATAACTGAACCAGGTATTTGTACAATAAGGACTTAGGGCTTGATTCAGCAGCGTACATCGCGATCGCAGCTGCGATTTCGTACGGGACGCAGCTGCAAAAATATACTAGTGCTTGCCATAGCTTAGCCGGCATAGGGACACCCACTGCTGCTTTCTCATATCCGTTCAATCTCGCATTTCTGCGATAACACGGGTACCTCTGACGCACATCGGTCCGTCACGCACCATTTACAGCAGGTCTGACCAGCAGCAGAAACTGCATCACTCGTCTCACTCAATCTGCGTATGGAATTGCAGTGTCTAATTTATGCACGCCCATTAAACTTGCGTTCATACGGACAGGCACATCTGGGTTTTTCTGACCACTCCCCTGTCGCCACCCTGTCAGTCACTTTGCGATGGATTGGTTTGTGCGGCCGTGATCGCAATGCTATCGCTGCACTCATGCAGTGCAGCTTGTACGCATGCGCAATGGCTAACAATTGCTATTACGTATGCTGCTGAATCAGGTCCTGATGGTGCATACACACGTAGCGATCAGCCAGCGATACCATATCGCTGGCTGATCGTTATGCACCCTCCCTGGTGCGTTGGATGATCGATATCGAACATTCCGCACACCACCTACTTACCGACAACTATAGCAACCCACGACCAACAATCGCGGGTCCCTATAGTAACCTGCTCAATATCGAGCAAGTTGACTAGCATGCACGGCCGATGGACGATATCGCTATCGTCCATATGTGGCTGCGCATCGCTTGTCGATGGTAAGCTGGTAGGGACCATTTAAATGAGCGATTTGAACGATAATAGTAACGATATCGTTCAAATAGTTCTTTTAAATCGCTACGTGTGAACGCACCATAACATTCAAAAAAGAAAACAAAGAAGTTTGGAACGACGCTGACCACATACATTACAAAGTAGGCATTCCGTACAATCCTTTTTGCACTGTTAAAAAAAACAACAACAACGTGTATGGATACAATGAGTGCAGACAGACAAAATTAAACAAAAATCTTATAGTTTCAGGTGGAAATGTTATATGTGGAAGCAATATGATTAAAGTATGTTTTCTAAATGTTGGAATACATCTATTCTACATTGCGCACTGTAATGTGTGAAATGATCAATTGTTCTATGGGAAAACATTATTGTAATGCGAGTACATCAATTGTGTACAAAAATGCAATCATTCACTAAAACACCCCAAAACAATAATCACGCAGGCGTGACCAGCTTTACAAGACAATCCACCACAATCTTTCTTTATATACGGTAATTTCAGAAGTCATGAAAAGCTAATATCAGCACATATGTTCTCATAATTCCAAGGCCTGATCAGGTAGTCACTTCACTAGCAGACATTACGTGCTATCAATGATCTGCAACAATTACAATATTCTTATTGCCAAAATGAACTATGTAATAATTCACATGAGCAATATTAGTGGAAAAATGGATGGAGTGAAGCAAGAGGGGACAGGGCGGAGCAGAGGAAAGAGAGGTGGGGTGGGAAAGAGGCAGCAGACAGATTGAGGTGACCTGGGCATACGCCATATCCATTTATGACATAAACCCAGGTGTAAGTGTGCCATAGTTCTGGGCCCCATAAAAGTGGCAACTACCATTAGTATGTACTCCATATCTAATTCTGGGACCTTAATTGGTGCCCTGGCACAGAGACTGTGTAACTCCGGTATACACAGCAGATCCATACATCCCAAACGTTAACATTGCGGAATACAGACAAATGTGTAACCAGTGGCAGTGCATACACAAGGAGGGAGTGTGAACCCGTGTCACAGGCTCCCAACCTTCTGACTAATCAGGACGGATCTCCTAAATCAGGACAGCTGGAAAGTCTGCAGATCTGGTTCTCGTATATAGGTAAATATTGCCAATGCACAATAAATGGATTCAACATTAGTGATATGAAACGGATGGGCGCTTTCCTTTTTTATATAGCATACATAACACAAATGGGTCGGTATAGCGCAATAGGGCCTGATGCAGAGAGGTGTGTGTGGAGTGCATCCAGCATGGTTTTGCAATGCCCGTGTTCTGGAACAGAGCACATGCAGGTACGGGCAATGCAGAGTCCTAAGCACTTCAGTCACATTCACTTGCGACTGAAGAATATGGGTTGTATTGTAACAGGGAAATTTCATGTCGGCAAAGCTCAGGGCATGAGTGTGTGTCTATGGAACTGATGGCTATGCAGATCTGGCCATAAGCATAAATAAACCTTATCCAGGCATATAATCTGCATCAAATACAGGTTGGTGCAAATTCTCATTGATGACAAGTAGCAAAACAAGCGTGCAGGGATGGGCGCACTTCAATAAGCAGCAATTGTACATACTGGCACGTGGATGGATTTATACCCATGCACCCAATGCAGAAGCACATACACCAGATTTCTGTCCAAGCCCACGTCATGCCCATAGGTAGTAAATGCGTTTTGCCTACAAACCTCTCCCCCTGTATCCCAAGTTACAAAGCCCTTAGATGATAAAGTATGTGACATAAAAAGTGGAAGAATGGCAGAAAGACTCCATATAAAGCAAAGCTCAGGACTCCAACAGCTTTAAGACATTCTGAGCAATGGTGCTCACTGGGAGCGACTTACATGAAACAAATGACATGGACTATTCACCAGGCACTGACTGCTGATCCTGACAGATATCACTGACACTTTGGATGTTGTTCGTCATGGACGGTTGAGCATAAAGAAAAATGTATGAAGTGCTCCCAACATCTGTCTGCAGCTCCACTATGGTAACACTAAGCATCCCCAGAGCATGCAGATCTGATCACCCGCGTGTGAACACGGAAATGATCACTAAGTACGTGGTGGACACAGGTAAAGAAAGATTTCAGACGTGCAGAAAGGACATTATTTGGGCTTAACAATGATTCCTAAGCATACACATTGACAGAGAGGAAGCAATAGGTAAAAGATGAACAAGCACAGGAGTACTATAAAAGAACAGATCACCCAAACCTGAGAGCAAAGCACTAGTACCAGGTAAAACGGTGGTGTTGCCATAACAACCAGAGGCTGCTTTCATTTTTTTAAAACAGCACAAATAAAATCATCCAATCGGATTAGTTGTTACAGCATAAATGTATCCAAATCTATTCTACTTCTCCCTGAGAAAGAATAACGTAATATACACAAAACTAAAGTACGAGGTTTTGTGACAAGAAAAAAATTAACTCAGGCAAAATAATAATCTATGAATTGTATGAATATTTTAATGTCGTGCCACAAGCCAATGCTCTGTAGTTAATAAATGATTTCTTCAATATAGGATTGTTTGCCTTTATCATTAAATAAAGCTAATAGACTATCATGCAGCCTTCATAGCTGAGTATCAATTTAAAAAAAAAAAAAAGTTGTATAGGAAATTTGTATACATCAAAGTAAGTATCAATACAGTTAAAAAGTATTGAATTCTGTCCAGAATCCTAGCTGCCAAGTTTACTGGTTCATAACTGATGCAGAGCAGAAGGTTGATTTTTCCTATCTCGAATTACTATGCATTACTGAGAGAAAGGAAGCGCAGTTGTATTCAATTAGGTGCGAAAAGCGGTTTTCGGCGAAAAAGTTTCGCCGGTGACGTCATTTCGCCTGCGGAAACTTACCCCCGTATTCAATTGTGGCGACTTTCCGCCGGTGCGGAAACTCAATACATTGAACCCAGCAAAAAAGTTTCGCCTATGAATAGCAGTCGAAAAAAAGTGCAGAATTGCTGTTTTGGGGTGCAAATGTGGGGAAACCACTCTGCACCCTTAGGACAGGTCCCCAAAGGTGAACTGTGTCAAAAAAATCCTAAAAACATTTAAAGTACACCCCAAAAAATTACTTTGAAAAAGGGGATGAAAAAGTTCAGTTGGGGTAAAAACTTACAAACTAGCAAAACAGACTTTGGGGGTGGCTACAAGTATGGGGGAGGTATTTTTTGGATTGCAGGTGCTTGCTGAAAGGTGCGTTTTTTATGGGGTTTTTTTAAACCTCACACTTGCGATTTTTAACCATGCTTGTACCCATTTTCATATACCACAAATATACTGAGACTAGTTATTTTTACCAAAAAAACCTCCTAAATGCTATTCTTCACCACTTGTGCAGAGACGCTAATGAGAGCATTTAAGGACCCTAAATAGCTTCAGCAGGGCTATAAGGGGGCATCTACATTGATCCCCAATGTTAGTGCATCTTTTGGGGGTTGTCAGGCTGATTTCCTCAAATCTGACAGCACTTTTCGCTTGTTTGCTTTTCGCCGCGTGCCGGCGAATACGGGGATAAGCGGGGATGCGCACGTTACTTTTCCGCATGGAAAACCAGTGATGGCGGCGAAAAGACTGGCATGCGAAAACTATGGGACTTTTCGCACCTAACTGAATATGCCCCTCAATCTTCATTGGCCTGAAAAACTTGCTTGCAGTATTCTATGTACAGACTTGTTTTGTTATCTACAGTGATACTACTGCAATGGGAGTGTCATACTTTGTTGTATGAGCATTTTTGACCCAATGCAGGAATTGGATCGCAGGAAAGGACTAAAAGCGGCTTTCCATTGGAAGTTTTTAGTGCAAACCAAACGCCGGACTGGCAGACGGAAACTCCTCCCCTTTTGGCGTGCGAGTAGCAGAAAGAGCTCCTAGTGGGAAGCCCACACTGCCAATTCACCAAGTTTACATTGCTTCTTAGGGGCTGCAAAATATGCAGTGCCTAGATGTTGTTTTAGACTGGATACCCATGTGGCAGTATCTATTTGACAGGTACAAGCACAATGAATAGGGAGTGGAACAAGACGCCAACTGCAGCCCTCACCATTGGAAAAAAAGTAAGAGCTGTCACTGGATAAGACCACTGCATTTTTACTTTATGTATCCTATAGCTACTTATATTTTCTACTATTTGAACTAATTTCCATGAAACTATGAAAATGCATAATGTACCACTTTACTTTGATGCAAGCCCTTCCTTCCCCCCCCAAACAAAAAAAAAAGCAAAGCAATTGTGTAAGGCTATAAGAAGAATCATGCCATATATGCCTTTGTCCTTGGTTTGTCTCTTCAAGTTGGAATACCATAGCAACTACAGAAGCATATCACATGATGGCATAAGCAGAATGGATTTGGACACCCAAGGGAGAGCTGTCTGCTGTCTTGCAGAGAGCTACAAAAAACTGTGTTTACGTGACTGGCTGCCATACATAGTGTCCTCCTGAGAGGCTTTGAAAAGGAGATAATTATTTGTATGAGGATAGCCAAAAAAAAAAAAAAAAAAAAAAGACTGTCAAATGCTTCAAAGTTGCTTAACTTGCTATTAAAGGAAAAAAAAGATTCTGTCTGAGACTAGTTTTAAATGCAGCTTACTTTGCAAATTTACGAAAATATAGAAGACCAAAAAGAAAATTCTTTATTTGTTTGGTAGAGGTTTAAAACAGAGCCTATGGGAAAAAAAATTCTCTCCAACACTCAACCTTAATCTATGAAAATCTATTTGTCATCGTCACACACTGTTACAATTATTTTTTTTAATTAACAAAAACAAAGATGGAAATGTGCATTGTCTGAAACATTATCTTTTTACAAATGCCAGAACATTTTCTATCACCTATTAAAATTCAGCAGCACATATAATAAATTAAAATTATCAATTAAAATTGCTGTCTATGACATGTGACATTGGTTTCCAGGAACTAATTTGTTAGGTGACTGCAGATCCATTTATGCTGCTTGTTGCTACACTACGGGTCCTCTAATTGAGTGTGCTAATTACTGCTCACAATCTTTGTGGCTCAAGAAGTGCACACAATAGCTAGCTCTTCATTAGAATACTCATTGCAGCAATGGTATCATTGTAAAATGGTATAATAAAAACGCTTTCATGTTAGTTCTGGGTGTTCTGCCAAGAAATGAGCTGGTGAAATGACTGAGGCGTCCTAACATGCTGAAACGTAACAGACTGTTTGGGCCGGAATCACACAGCTTGTGGTTGTAACTGTGCATAGTGGAGGAAAAAAAGAAAGTTTTGTTTAAAGTGTAATTTGCAAAACCCATATATTGCACCACATCATAGGTCAGTGTTGGCTAACCTTGACACTCCAGCTGTTATGGAACTACATAACCCAGCATGCACTGCTACAGTTTTGCTATTAGGGCATGCTAAAACTGTGGCAGGGCATGCGGGGATATATAGTTCCACAACAGCTGGAGTGTCAAGGTTAGCCAACACTGTTATAGGTAGTATCAAAGAAATGGCTGTGGCTTAAAGACCACCTGAATGATTGTTTTTCATGAAGCATAGGTTTACTCAGTTATTTTGAAGAAATCCAGTCATCATGCTCTTATTTGGTTATTGTGTAGTGTAGAGGTTCCCAAACGCCACCATCACTGTCCATGTTGTAAGAATATCCATGCTTGAGCACAAGCTACTTAATTCATACTTGCCTACCCTCCCAGAATGGATGGGAGGCTCCCAAAAATTAGGTGGTGCTCCCAGGTACTGGGGCCACCCTGCTGCGGCCGCCCACTTCCTGAGTGAAGTGAATTGCGCCATTGTGCCCCCCCCCCCCGGCTCCACAAAGCCGGCATTGTAATCTCGGCATTGCATAACCCGCCCCCCTCCGCCAAGCCCGCCCCCTGCAGTGCCAAAAGCAGGCAGCCAAAAGGTTGGCAACTGTGACTTAATTAGCACCTCAGTCAATTTGATTTAACCATCTGGGCTCAAGCATGGATATCCTTAACACCTGTACCATAGTGGCAGAGTTTGGGAACCTCTGGAGTATTGAGATAGTGCACAATGCCATTAGTAAAACAAATGTAGAAGGAGCAAAGCAAGAACTAAAATGTGGTTCCTCCATGTTCTGAACAGAACATGTAATATACGGTGCTCTCACCTGAAAGCTCGACTTGGAAGACGAGACTGGCTGTCAGCGTAAATGACTCACTCTTCTGGGTCTGGATCCCCTATATTATACAGTAATTATACTCTGAGCTACAGTATTGCAAATGTGGGCCACAGAGTACATAGAGCATGCTGTATTACATGATGTCTCCCAGAGCCGTGACTTTTTGGTGCTCTGTGCCAGAAAGAACATTGGCGCCCCCTTCATTTTTCAAAGGGACATAATGCACCCAAAAAAGGGCCATGGCTTCATGGGGAAGGGCCTGGGAAGAGATAGGGGAGGCCAGGAGATGCTGGGGATGAAATAAGAGGAAGCTACAAAGCAAGAATGATAATAAACAGAAATTTTACAGGCCCAAACAGCGCCCCCTGACCTGTGGTGCCCTGTGCGATGGCACTGGCCGCACTACCCTAGCTACGGCCCTGATGTCTCTTGTGCTATTGGGGTCAGAGGAAACTATCATTATGTTTTTTTGGTTGAATGAACAAGACACCATGAATTAAGCAAACGAAATCCAGGGGATTATATAATAGGGCGGGAATCATTTTGATGGCAAACCAGTTTGGTTTTGCCTTTAAAATGATTGCTGCTTTAAAAAATACGGGAAGACTCAGAAGAGTTCCGGCAGCGGCTGCAGCTCGCACTCTGTTACATAAGTCCTCCAGTGTTGGATCTGGTGACAGGTTCTCTTTAATGACAACACTTGAAACTTAAATAAATGAGTTATTTAGTAACAAAGAATTTTAAATTACCACATAGACTTCTCATTTTTGAATTTGACTTTAAACTGTCAAGGACATTAATGATACAATTAAAAATAAACTTGTATTACTTTGGCTCCATAATCTGGCTTCTAAGACACCTTAAATTCTTTACAAGTTACAGAACACATGGATAGAATAGCAGGGAAGAAAATAGAGAAGCAACAGTACAAACCAGAAAACAAAATAAATACTATCAAATATAACTTTCTTTTCAATAGAAGGTAATCTGTGATATGGAAAATGTGACTTTTCATAACCGATTAGGATTACAATGTAATTACAGTACTGGAAAACTTCAAACACGATTACCTAATGGTTAAGGACTGAAATGTTAACTGTCGGCCAAGACCATGAGTTGAGTCATTATCAAGTTTACTGTCCTGCACAGATATTAAAACAGATTATTTTAAAATGTTTCCTTTACTCTACTCCCTTTGTTTTTCTTTGATAAATAAAGCAACGTTTGAGAAATGCAGTTCCACTTCACCCATGATTTCCTCCTCCATCTGAATACTATTGAGGTCGAGCATTAAAATAATAATATTTTTTTTAAAAAAAACGCTCTATCCAGCTTAGACCCTGCAGTCGGGAAACATCACTGTAGAGATAACCAGGACCGTGGCAAAAAGTTCTTGCGTCTATTATTACAAGATTAGATTTCAACACCTAATCATATTTTTAAGCAGAATAAACAGAGGCCCTATAGCATTACTGCTTATCAGTTTTGAATTCTGTTATTTGTGGTTTACTCAATACTTTCCAAGTTACAATGTGACATTATGTTGGCTCTATAAACACCCAAAGCCTTTTAGTGCTCCAACATTTGAATCCTTAACTTCGAAATTGAAAAATGCTGGAAAATTATTAGCAGATGCAGCAACTGAATATTTGACATCATAGTAAAGGTTCTGAGCAAGCGGCTTAGAAAAATGTTTGCTGAGATTTAACAAAGCATGTCCTTATACAGCGATCCATACTCACCAACCAAGACTATCAGCCTGTATTTTTCATTAGGCTGTCGTTGATACAATGCCACCTCTTCAAAGGTCGGAACATCTGCTGTATCGTATTGGTCGCTCTTCTTACATTCATACATGAATTTATTTGTTTTTCTATCCTTCCTGCTGAGACGAAAACTTCTCCTAAACCCGGCTGAAACAAAAACACATTTTTCAGATCAGAACTGGATGTCTGTACTGTTCAGGCAGTGCCATTTCATAAATATAATATTCATAAATATTTTAACAAATGTTACAGCACAGAAATCATTATAGGCTAACCCCAAAAAATATAGCTGAGACTGCTTTACTTATGTACAGTTTAAAAGCGCCCGCTGAGCGATTACTTATTCATGTCCAGATCACTGAAAAGCTGCCTATAAATCCCAGACAGCATTAGAAAAACAGGGCTTATGGAATTGCTCGGCATGCTGCAGAATTGTGTAGAATCTGTGCTACAATTTTATAGTGTGAACATAAACCAAATATTGCCTCATTGACAGCGGTAAGGGTTTTAATTGTACCTTTTACAAGAAGCATAACAGAATTTACATTCACCCATTCAATGTTGCGCCCTCTTACATAGCTAGCACAAATAATATATTCTCTACAACAAATATGAAGACACAGGACATTCTTTAAATACACTACACAACCGTTTAGTTGGCTATTTATTGGTTTACATGTGCCCTCCTGCAACATTTTATAAATGCTTTACATTATCTTTCATGTTTCAATCTGTGTTTTTCACCAATATCTCTATAGAATTTAGGCAGATATGTTTCATTCCATTGCCCATTGGATATGACACAAACCAGCTCTGTGGCAAGAACTTTAACCAATGAGCAGAGCTCATCTAAATTGTTCTCAAGCACAATAAAACAATTCTGGATGATATAAAAGCCTTGCTGAAAATAAAAGCAAATATTGTCTATCTCAATGTATTTTTTAAAAGAAGACAAAAAAAGCAAGTAAAGGAAGAATTTGGAGTTGTGTGTGTTACAGGTTTATAAACACAGCTCAATCTGAATGTGGTTACATGGTTATACTTTTATGCCAAGGTGACAGGTATCAATATATTGATGTATAGAAGTGTTTCTCAAATTCAACCCTCATGAAATTGTGACAGTGCGTGCTTTCAAGGTATCCCCAGGAATCATTAGTATTACATGTAGATCTATTGTTAGTCAACTGACATGATAATGAAATGATAACAAGCTGGAAGTCTGACCCCAGCATTTTTTTCTACAGCTCCACAGGAGTGAAGCGTCATAACCTAGAACAGTGGTAGCCAACTACGGTCCTCGAGAGCTACTAACAGTTCACGTTTTCCAGGTCACCCAGCAGGTGCACAGGTGTAGTTATTACTCACTGACACATTTGAAATTATCCACAGGTGGAGCTAATTATTTAACTTGTGATTCTGTGAGGAGACTTGGAAAACATGCACTGTTGGTAGCTCTCGAGGACCAGGGTTGGCTACCCCTGACCTAGAATATCCTTAATTAGTACATTGCGCTAACACAGGGTGCCACAACCCTGCAGCTCTGTATCTCCCGGCCCATATAATTGTACATGACTAGGGGATAAGATTTGCCTGTACTCTCGTAGTTAGTATCTGCCAGAATCAATTTGATTTTTCAATATTATTTTCTGGCAGAAGTATCTACACCTATTTGTCATAGTGACAAACACAGTAAAAAAGAAATAACTTTATGTAGCTCTGTAGGGAGTAGATTATTGTTGAAGACAAATGATCATCTTAAACTCACAAAGTGTTCCCCAAATAATGGATGTCTTGGGAAGGCTAATCCACTTGACAATGACACACTGACACGCAGTCACAGAAGTTTGCTGATAAAGAGCAAACGCAAGTCTGTCTCTGCTCCAGAAATGTTCTGCTCCGAACAGCATGTGCTAACTAAATATTACTGGCTGGAAATACAGTAAGAGAGTATTGAGCAACAGTGTACAATGCATTACTTCACCTCGTATTGAGCTAAGCTACAATTTTTTTTAAATATTAATAAAATTGCCTGTATTTTAATTATATTTATTAATACGTGGGTTCCTTCAATGTGATATTTTCCTTAGGATATATACATATGGATGCCTTCTGCTCTGTACAATAGTGTACACATTACAGTATTTAGCAATGGTTGATTTGTGCTGCTTAGAATCACAGATGCAGTCATTCCAGAGCAGTAACCAAAGGTTTTGGGACCCTGAATGTCAGCGACCCTTAGTGAGGTGGAATCCGTATAAATAATTACATCAGCATAAATACCAAATTAGTTGTAAGCACAACTGACCACTCTCCAGGAATGTCCAGGGAACTTCCAAATTTCAGGGAGCTCTCCAGGACTACTTTGAGAGTAGATCTACTCACTTCCCCAGAGGTGTGGATGGTCTGGGGCTCGATGACGTGATGTATCGCAAATCACCCACTAGCTCAGCCCCACACTGCTGCAAATTGTGCCATTATATAGCGGTGTGGGCTGGGCCATGATGAGGTCGTTAACGGCGCCATGTCCCCCACACATCTCCTACCTGGGCTTCCCCCTCTGGCATATCCCGAACAAAAAATCAGCTAGTATGGTATGAAGTGGTAAGACTCATCTAAAGAAAACAGCAATGTCCTCCAATACAAACATAAATCCCTGCATTTAGAGGGGCCTGATTCTGAGACGCAAGCAAAGCGGCCATAAATGCCAACCAGATTTACTGCCTTATGCCAATGCGAGTATCAATATCGCTTCACGCGTATAGCCGCACCGCCCAGTACTTTTGAGTCTGCGGCCTTCATCATCAGTATCGGCACTTACACCAGCCCCAAGCTGGGTGCAAAGGATGCAGGCACCATATGCATGCCTGAGAATAGCACAGACGTCTGGCTAAGCAACCATGACACGGAATGGATCTCTTACGGTGCGTTTAAAAGGTTGCTACCCGATTAACCCCCAGAAACGCCCATTTCACGAACAGAGAGAAGCAGCCACACACAGGGTCTCCGTCATAGTAGTCCATGCACAGCTTGCTAAATACCACTAGACGCATCTACATTTATACTTGCCTATGATTCGGAGTCAGACCCGTAGTCTCCGTTCGAAGCAAGTCACTCCTCAGGTGGGGCGAGCAAAATACCAGCACCGGCGGCTGTTTGCGCCCTAACAGAACAACAAATTGCTCCATTGGGCGCCTGGCACTACCAGCGAAAACAATTGACTCGACCCCTATGTATGTATATAATGTATACATCAACATCCTCTGTAAAAACACAAACTAAAAATAAATCAATAAACCCCCTAAAACCAGCTTCAATCAACATGAAATATTTAAAATACAGATGTAGATGATGGGCATTCTTTGGGTTCAGGCTTAATTCCTAAACTGCTGGCAGAGGACATAATTTCCCCTATAGTAGCCTGATCGGTGTATTCAGCAACATCTTGAACACATTTAGTTAGATACATTAACTGTTCTTACACATAAAACATTCACAGGAAGCAGGCAGGACATATTTTCTCAGATCTATTTATGTTTTTAAAAATAAATTATACTATGACACAAACAGCTAGGAGTTAGTGTAGCTACCTGGAAATGTAAGTCCTTCCATGAGTGCGAGTGCCAGCTATTGACAGAAGGACGGATTTGCAGCCCACTCAAGATGGTTGGCCTTCTAAAGTTTCATACTCACTGGGGATTTACTTGTGTTTTTAAGCCAAGCAAAAAGAAAACAAAACAAAAAAAACAACAAGCACGTTTGATCTGTGTTTTTACTTGGTTTAGAGCTCAACGCAAGTTCCCAATGTAACGTATTTATACGTGGCCACAAAAATATGGAATAGGTAACATTATAAAAAATGATGCTATAGAATTTTTTTTTTTTCTTTTTTTTTTAACTGTCAAACCCATTTACCTGGGGCAGTACTCAAATCAAAAATAAAACTGCATAAAAAAAAACACCAGAGGTTATTAGCACTTTGCCTTCTTGATTTGAGGGCTCCTACATTGCAAATCCGTTGACGTTTATTTACTACTGTTAAGAACGACTGTTGTAAAGTGGATTAACAACTTTAAACTCTTTTCAAGAGTTCTGTTACTACAAAGAAAACCATGTACTTTATGATTAGCTTAAAGTTCTTTGAATCAGTAGCTGCAACTATTACAGTGTGGTCACCCAAGTTCTAGGTTTTCGGAACACACAGAGCAACATCAGAATATAGACTTGTCACTTATGCTTTTACGATAAGCCCACCTAAGAAAAAAATCCAGTTATTACATCATACTTGCCTAACCTACTTTTTGAAGCATTTGGAGAGGAGGGTGTGACAATGCAATTTGTGTCCTAATGGCCGTGACCCTTGCTGTGCAATTACGTAAAGCATATCCCACAGTAGGGGAGAGGGGCTGGGGCAATAATAAATAAAAGGATATCATGTCACTAAGGCCCGGTACAGCACAGTTCTCCAAAAGAGAAGTGATATCCGGGAGGGTGGCCTACTCTACCGTGAATTCAGGAGTCTTCCAGACATTCTGGGCTAGTCAGCACCTATTTAATCATTCTACAAAGAATGTCCAGAGTCAGACACGTGTAGTGGTAATGTGTCTTCTCCCCACTACCAGCTCTTACTCCGGGGAAGAGAAGGGACCGTGCGGCCGGGATAAGTGTAGGGGAAGGGAGCCTCGACCCACATCCAATATACTAGTGTATTACATTTACAGTATATAATAGCTAAATAATGAATAAAGTTTGCACTGCTACATTGTACTAGTAGCTATATATTTGTTGTTACATTCTCAGGATTAGTCACTTTATTTTACTCACCCAAAAAACGAGTCTCATACTGTATATGTATCAATGTCCTGGGCAATGGGATCCACCTGCAAATAAGTGTGTTTCCCTAGCAACTGGATATCACTATAAGCTTCCACATGTGGATAATGTAAAATGCATCTTGAAAACTGAAACGCTACCACACCATAGTGGGTAATGGTATTGTGATAATGGAAACAATGGTTTAGTGCAATAACCAGTGATATATATACTCTTTATTACCTATAAAAATGCAAGTGAACCACATGTTAAATAATGCCAGAGAATGTGAAGTTAAATACTGGTCCCAGTAAGTCAGAAGGTCAACTCGAGCACAGGGTAACGTGATCAGTTTCCAAACTAGCCTCCAGTCAGTGCCTGGACTAAGTGGCTGAATCTCATGGTGACAGGTGACTGCAAGCATAGTGCTGGTACTCTGGTCACATGACTTTTGGGCATGCCTGATAACAGCATGATACCTTTCAATCAGTATACCGATCAAATTGTGACCACAGACACGTATTGATGTATCATTTTAATGTGCCAGCGTCAATCCTACTGAGAGAAAACATTTGTGAATAATCTGACACTTGAATTAAAAAAAAGAGATATTGATTTCACAAGTGGTGAAACCTTGAGACTGAAATAAAACCCTGGAGAGTTCCCAGGTACAGAAGATTGATAGTTTGTGGTCCCCAGCAAAGCTAATGGTTCTATTCCCATGAACCCACCATGTACAGGAGAAACAAGAGTTCTTTCAATATAGCTGCACGTAATATTTTACAGTAAGTCCAGACAATTCCTATTTGTGCTACTACTACAATTGTACATACTTGTTTTCTTCTGTGGGTCAATCCTTTTACATAAAAAATTTGACATTTAACATTAATTTAGTGCCTAAAACTACAAAATGATTTAGCGTCTCCATTAAAAATAACTTAAAATAATATATTACAAATGTAGGTCACTCACTGAATAATTCAGCAAGTTGTATAAAATGCAATAAGTCATTTGTCAAAAGAAAAGTCTTCCTTGTATCCCATTCTCCCTAAATATATAAATTTGTCCTAACCTTTCCCCCACTTGTTAACATCAAACTTTTAAATAGCTCCCCTTTGAGTTACTGTTATAAAGTGGAGAAAAGTTTATGAGTTTAGGATATGCAACACAAATGGTAGGTAAATGTTTTTCCTCTATGGGAATTACAAGGCAAGTTAAGATGTCACATACTGGAGTGTAAAGCTTGTAGTTATAAAGTAAAATGATGTTAGCTTTACATCACTATACTGTGAAGATAGGCAGCATTCCAGGGATTCAATAATCAGGCACAAGCTTGCTTAATACATGCAACGTTTCACATGCAATAAAGCATCTGAAACGTTCAAATACAGTCTTGGTGGTCGCCTGTGCATGTCTGAGACGGGCTTTGTCTAAACACCTACTGATCGTTTTGGGTGTGTACCCTCTCTCTCTCTCTCTCTCTCTCTCTCTCTCTCTCTCTCGAGAGAGAGAGAGAGAGAGAGAGAGGAACCATCCACCCATCTCTTCGAGTTGTCTCTCAGTATTCATTGCATTGGTGTTATTGCGCAGTACTCGCATGAATTGTGATATCGGCAAACTCTCGTTTAATGGCGTGGGATGATGGCTAGATGAATGCAACAGCGTGTTGCGGTCAGTGCTTTTGCGGAACAAAGTGGAATGTAGTCGGTTGTTTTAAAAAAAGATAGTGACATCCAGAAAATTGCCTCTTTTTGAAGTTGAGCCGTAAATATTATAGGACTATCTAGCGCATTGAGGCTACCGACCATTGCATAAAATGCTGCCTCTCTATCACACCAAACTAAAAAAAGGTCATCTATATAGCGTTTGTAGTATCTGATCTTCTCGCCATAGACGCTTAACAAATGCTTACATTCATAGTGATCCATATACAGGTTAGCGTAGGACGGCAGCCATAGCCGTTCCCGATACCTGTATATAGTACTCACCCCCATATGTAAAATGGTTTCTACTCAATACCAATTCTGCCAAATCTAACAGAAAAGAAATGGGGGGTCCACTGTGTGTGCCCATAGTCAGTGTGGATTTCATTGCCTCCAACTCGGCGTCATGCGGTATTGCCGTATAAAGTGAGGCAACATCCATAGTAGCCAGCCACATGTCGGCTGTCAATCCTTCTAATGTCAAAGTCTTATCTAAAAAATCAGTAGTGTCACGAATATAACTGCTCATCTCCATGAAATATGGCTGTAAAAAACTATCAAGGAACATAGCCAATGGCTGTAATACCGACCCTCGGGTCGAGATGATCGGAAGTCCGGGCAGGTCAACAAGGGTAACAGATATGTAATAGGGCAGATAGGATGTTCAACCTTCAAAAAAAAGAGAGGCTATCCCCTCGTCCACCCACCTATGTTGAACTGCCCGGTCAATTACATCATCAACCTGTTTTTTGGAGGTCACACATCGGATTCAACCTCACCTTCAAATAGGTATCATCGTCATCCAATAGGCGGCGCACCTCTATCATATGACCAATCTTGGATGATGACAGCACCCCCTCTATGCCTGTCTCACTACTATTTCCTCATTCTGTATGAGTCTTTGAGGATTGGTGAGATTGACGTATCTCTGGACATCACGGTATGACGCCATATCTTGTTCAACCAATCGTAAGAATGTACTGATACTTGGATTTGATGATTGGGGATCAAAAACACTCGATGCTTTGACAGCTGGCTGTGTGACAGCACCCCTCTCATCAGATAAAAACTCACGTAACCTGAGTTTACATCCAAATTTATAGTGATCTACAGACCAATCGAAATGGTTATGCTTCACTGTAGGGACAAAAGATAATCCTAAAGATAATAGTTAGACTTCGCCAGTAGTCAGGGGTTTGTAGGAAAGATCGTAGATAAGATAGCACTCAAAAGAAAATAAAAGTCAAAATGAAATGGTTTATGATAACAAATGCCTGACTTAATATTTACAAAAATTAAAATGATGGGCTGAACTGCATTCACTCTAGTGATTCACGTTTTCCTGGAGACAGACACTGTTACACCAGTTCTACAGCAGGGAGGGAATATGTAGCCCTAAGATCCAGAATCTCTCTATCTGGAAATAATTCCCAGATTCTAATTATATCTATATATCTAGTCTAATCTGTGATTGGTTGTTATTTATTTTAATTACAGGCACAGACTTATGCCGGGTACACATTGGCAGATATATTGGTCGATCAATTGATTGGCCAATATATCGGGTGCCCATCAGCCAGTGTATACCAGCGGTATGTCTGTGACAGGCGTCGTTCACAGACATATCATGTCGGCTCTGATGCACAGCCGATAGCAAATATATCTGCTGTATGTACGGGCGGTCTGCCGACCGCCTTACACTTGCTGCAGAAGCAACACGCCCCCCGGCCAGCGGGACACGTGGCCAGATTATGGTTGTTCAGTGTATATGAACAACCATCATCTGCACATATATCTGTAGATCATTCGATCTGCAGAATATATCTGTCAGGTGTGTACCCAGCTTGAGAAAGTGACACTTTTGCTTTCTGATGAAACAAACTCTTTGTTTCTTGCACAAAATTATTAAAAGTAATGTATAATATTACCTTCAGGATATGTGTATAAGGTATAAATTAATTCTGTGTTTAAACTTGGGTCCCATCCCGAGGTATCTTATTATGTATATTCCAAAATCCCCCAAAATCAAAACACTTCTGGTCCCAAACATTTTGGACAAGGGACACTCTACCTGTAGTAGAAAATGTACAGATCTAAAAGATATGTAATCACTTTGCTATGCTGTCACATGGGTTTTAGTGAAGGGAAATTTCAGTGAAAGTTATAGTAAAGGCTATAAGTGTAAATCCAATTGTTATGAAAACATTTGTAAGAGCAAAACAATAAAAATAAATACACCCCCCCCCTCCCCCTAAAAAACAACACAAAAACAGCTAACAATAGTTACAGATTGCTGCCATCCATATATGTCAGGGGGCCTAAGCTAGGTGGCAGAACATTGCAGTTTGCCATTTTAAAGTTTATGTGAAAGTGGTAATCTATGGCTACAGGCTTCGATTGGTATTTTTCATCGAGGCTTGTGAGACAAACCACAGAGATCTAGGAGAGTAATGGGCATATTAATGATAGGTAGTAATGCATCTTTAAATATAGGCCATGACATGTCTGTAAAGGTATTTTTACACAAATATATCTTCCCTTTGGTAGACAGCACTGTTAGCCAGCCACTGAAAGGTGATGTTATACCGGAGTGTCTTGGATTCAGTGTATTTCAGTGAGGAAAGAGCAGCATTGATAAAATCTTAATCTGAAGATTGCGGCATTTTCAGAGCTGACAAGGTTACAACAATATCTCTTCACTTCAACCTGTCACTGAGGCAGCAATGAAACTCTTATGAATGCTCCTCATTTCTAGCTGGTGAAGTGCATGTTTAAGTTCTAGCACTTTACTATCTCGGAGAAAAGGAGGATCAAATGCAGGGCTACAAATATGAGGACGAATACAACAGCTGCAAATCCACAACAAGGTAATGGCCCGTCCAAGACCCAGCCCAAGTAATTACAGACAGCACCAAGCCATGGACTCTAGTATAATGCTCCTTCTCATAGTACTGGATAATGGCTGTGGTACTTCTGTATGAGCATGGCATCAGCAGGCACAACAGTTATTGTCTGGATACAGCCAGTGACATCTGGATGATACAGGAAATGGTTAGAATTTTCCATCTGACTGACAGCTCCCATATTAAAGGCAGCTGCAACATTAAACAGGACGTGTCCCTGTCTGTGGTTTGTCAATACTAAATGCCACAAGCTAGTGTTCAATCTTACCAATATTACTTTCATGTAGTCATGGCAGAAACATACAAAGCATATTGGTCTTACAATGCATCCGTGAGGTTATATGAAGTGTTTTCACTGTATGAAATTGCTTCCAATGCACAGTATTTGATGGTCTACCCAAAGCATATCCTATTTCTTAAAAATACTAGAGACGCCATAAAAGCACAATGCATAACAGCCACTTCTGAGGAGCAAAGAGGAAATCGATGCAGTCAGATCATTTACTTTCATACACACAGCTGCTGTTGGAATGTGATGTACAAGGCAGAACTGTCCTGTGCTTATACCACTCCATCTACTGCCATAAAATGCAATAAATATCAACTCTATAAAGAGTTTGTGGAAACCGCTATGGTGTAGCATTATAAATTAAACTAAATTGTGTAGCATTATAAATGTCCAATCTGTAGTGTTAAAAATGTATTTGTTATTATTTGAGCATTTTCCACAAAAAATTATTAAGGTGCAGTACTGCTAGGAAGACTGCAGGTGGAGCAGAAAGTTACTGCTGACTGTTGTGAGCACTTAAGCTGGGTACACGATAGGACGATACGCCATTCTGACGATTGGCAAGTGCATACAGTACACACTTGCCAATCATCGGCCCGATGTGTTGTGCTTGACATCACAACTAGTCGGGTATTTACATGTGCCCACCCAGTTGTGATGTCAGTCACCAGCAGCCTCTCCAGCAAGTGTACGGGCGGTCAGCTGACCGTCCGTGCACACAGCATGATGAACCGATATATCTGCCATTGGCTGTGCTGCACAGCCAATTCAATGTGTCTGTAAACAATGTTGTGCACAGACATATCGTCTGTACACAAAGGCCATTGCACACATGATATATCGGCTGTTTAATTGAACGGCCTATATGTCAGCCAGTGTGTACCCAGCATTAGACTACACATATTTCGCTAACAACATTACTAAGCTATTCAAATATATTATTTTTGTTAGTGGATCCACTTTACAAAAGTATGATTTTACTCACTGTAATAGTGCACACAAATGACTGAGGTCTCCACTTGAAGCAGGCAGAAACATTTATGAAAATGCTGACATATATAAACTAAGTTACAGTAACAGATCTTATCTAGTTTTCCTGACATTATTCCAGATGCACTTTATTTAGTTGACAAAATATGTGTAAACATAATTACTCATTTATGAAGTGGACATAGCACTGACTGTGCATTGAGGATTTGTGACAGTCTGACGGAATATTCCCATTAGCATAACAACTTAAGTGCCTCTAAGGGGTAACAGATCTGTCCGATAGATGCCATTCCTTCAGAAAACGATTCATTATGGGGACATAAACCATTATTTATAAATTAATGTTAGACTGACAACATTTGGCATAAGATAATAAACCAAAACTTCTAAACCAGAGAGGATCTGGGAATTCCACTAAATTAGCAGTATGGACTTACTAAATTAAACTTTTAAATTGGGTTCAACTCTGGACCTAATGAATGTACTTTTGTTTAGATTTCCTGCCTTATTAAGTCATATTTGTTTATACATTCATCAGAAAACAGAACAGAACAGACATTTGGCATGGCACGTAAATCTGAATTGCAACATTTTCCAGCATTTTGTCAATTGAATTATTCCCATTTATAAATATTTCCCAAATTCCTCCAATGTGTTGACAACAGTAATTAGAGGAACAAGTATAATCTTAGACGAATTTATATAACATGTAGTAATTTTAAAAAAAAAACTAAGGTATTCTGTGGCTCACCAATCATTGTGGAACTGTAAGTCCCAGCAAAACATTAGCTGCATCATACTGTATTACTAGAGTTTGGAAAACTGTGACTCTCCAGCTGAACTTGTACTACATGTCAAAACAAGCCCTACCAGTAAATTACATTTTTAATGATCATATTTGAGCATAGATGTGACAGTCAGGGGTGGAGACCTTTCTTGTTATAAGCACCTCACTGCTGGTCTTTGCAGTACATTCTAACATAGCCACAGGTACTCTCAGTGCTACAGTATTATAAGCAGTAAACATCAGGAGAGAAATGTGCTAGGTCACTGCCACAGAAAACCTGCTAATTATTTATTATAATTTCTGGGCGACAATTCAGAGCAAAACCACATACACATGTTCTGAAGAAAGAGCAATACATTGAAATCAGCAATCCCCTCACTCCAAGTTCCTGACCTAAATGCCCCAGGTATAGTCTGCCACTGTCCTTAACATAAACATGAAACAAATATCTGTACTAGGGATGTGCAGGCTCGGATAGGTTCGAGTTTGCACGTGGAGTTCGGATTTTTCCCTCCAAAAAAACGGAACTCAGAAAGAGGCAAAACGTCATCTTGCATGGACGAACATCATCATTCCTGGACAAAACGTCATCTTGCATGGACGAACATCATCATTCCTGGACAAAAGTCCAGGAATGATGATGTTCGTCCATGCAAGATGACGTTTTGCCTCTTTCTGAGTTCCGTTTTTTTGGAGGGAAAAATCCGAACTCCACGTGCAAACTCGAACCTATCCGAGCCTGCACATCCCTAATCTGAACAGATACAATATGTGAAGCAAAAAACAGATAGATGTGTAACTCACCTAGGCGCAAAGGGTATAAGTAGATATCACTTCAAGATGGATAATGTAGAAGTAAATAAGTTCATTTATTAAAAAGATTGACAAAAGTAACTCTCAATAGAGCAACAGAGTATATATATATTAAAATAGGAATAAACACAGGTAGATTGTAGTATTAGCTCAAAAGGGGAAACACAAACAACTTATATAAAATAAAAATAGCTCCAAAAGGAGCAACTTCATACCGGTCTGAGGGGGTGAGTGTCTCTTTTGGGTAAATAGGTGAATGATATTTTCAGTTATTTCTGGACCTGTTAAACCTCCCTTGTGGTCTCCCACCTCACCTAAAGCTAGGCACAGGAGGGGAGGAAACACCACCAGGAGGCCAAAAACAGTGGTGGATAACACCCACGGAACCGGAAGTCGCAGGACCTGAACTTCCGGTGATGTACCTGGAATCTGATTTAAAAGGAAATTCTGCAGGACTGCACACATACAGCCTTGAGGAATTGCTATGTTAAGATCGAAACGCATTGGCCCACCTGTGTGCAGTACCTGGACTGAGATTGATGCAAGTGAGTGTCTGGTGGGGTCAAATCCAGAGACTCCCCACCTATTTACCCAAAAGAGACACTCCCTCCCCTCAGACCGGTACAAATTTTCACATTTTGGAGCTTTTTTATGTTATATAAGTTATTTGTATTTCTCCTATTGAGTTAATACTACACTATACCTGTGTTTATACCTTTATTTATATGTACACTCTGTTGCTCTATTGAGAGATAATTTTGTAAATTTTTTAAATGAATGTACCTATTTACTTCTACATTATCCAGCTTGAAGTGATATCTACTTATTCCCTTAGTGCCTAGGTGAATTACACATTTATCTGTATTTTTGCTTCACCATTGAATGGGTAAGGGATACCCATAGTAGTTCACCAGGGCTGCTTAGGTGTGAAGTGTACCCCCATTAGCCTACCAACTATTTTTACAGATATAAAATTCCACTTTTCCAACAATGACACACATGGCTCGTCCGTAAATGGAAAATGAGGTGGCAGAAATCATTTTGCTGTAACTGTTGCAGTCAGGATTAAAAAAAAGGATACTCAATGTTATTAGGATATTATGGCATTTAGTAGTCTTGCTGTAGTATATCTTTATACTACATAAAAAGTCACTTTAGAATTCCAGACCACACTACTAAGATGACACTATACATTCTGTTGTGAATGACTACAAGGCCTGTCAGACATATAGTCACTGATGACTGAGGCACTGAAAGTTGCCAAGTATAACTCTGGTGCCTCACTCATACATATACAGGTTGCGTCTCCTATATCCAAATATTCTGAAATATGGACTTTGTTCAAGGCACAAAATTATGAAATATATTGTATAAAATTACCTACAGGCTTTGTGTATAAGGTGTATATGAAACAAATTAATTTCATGTATGTACACAAACTTTTTTTGAGCCACAAAATTATTGAAAATATTGTATAAAATTACCTACAGGCTGTGTGTATAAGGTGTATATAATACATAAATACATTGTGTGTGTAGAAGGTGTATATAATACATAAATGCATTATGTGTGTAGAAGGTGTATATGATACATAAATGCATTCTGTGTGCAGAAGGTGTATATAATACATAACTGCATTGTGTGTGTAGAAGGTGTATATGATACATAACTGCATTCTGTGTGTAGAAGGTGTATATGATACATAACTGCATTCTGTGTGCAGAAGGTGTATATAATACACAACTGCATTGTGTGTAGAAGGTGTATATGATACATAACTGCATTCTGTGTGCAGAAGGTGTATATAATACATAACTGCATTCTGTGTGCAGAAGGTGTATATAATACATACTGCATTCTGTGTTTAGACTTGGGTCCCAGTATTCATATAAAATATCTTGCAACTGAGTTGCCAGCCTGCGTGTTTAACATGTGTGGAAAGAGCGCAGCAGTTGGTGGCCATTCCAAATACATGAAATCACTGACAAAATGGCTGCCCATGATAGTATGAGAGCCCAGGTAAGTGGTGAAAGAGGCCCCTGTCTATGCAAAGTGGATGCAGCCAATAATTTATAGAGAACCAGGAAATGTTATTTGATTTAATACATCTCCCTTACATAAGCTATCTGTATTCCTATATTCCAGAATCCTTAACATAAATAGAGCGCAAATAAGACAATAAGGATTTTGAAGAATGAGCTTAAGAACTCCATCCCATTAATATCTTTATGTCATTACATATACAAGCTTCTAATTTCAGTCTTATTTTTTCCATCTTGGAGTCCACACGCACTGTGCCTGCATTGTATGAATGCACATCAAATGGCTAAATCCACTAAGGATAACCAGACATTATAAAAATGCAATTGAGAAAATGCAGTGGCTGAACTTTGTCAAAGTAATTTCACATGTGCCAGCCATCACGGAGCATAGAAACATCCGTGTGCACTACATGTCTACTCGTCTAAATGAGTCTGTACAAACACTCGCTGCAGACTCCACTTGTTTCTGGAGAAAGTCCCAGTTTGCAGATTTAGCCTGTGTTAATAAAATCTCTGGATGTGTCTTCTGCGTATAAGAAAACATAGAGGAGAACAGTAAACAGATGATTTTCATCTGTGTACGCCACATGTTCACAAAAGCCTCTTGTTGGGAGCTATGCTAACTACTTGGCTAATGAGTACATGCGGCCGGTACACAAAACCCTCTTTATCAATCCTCAGATCATTTTTAATAATTAAAGTAGATTAAGCCAAGAGAATATGTTAAAATGTGAGAAGGGTTGAAAATTAAAAGCAATTCAGTTTTGCCAAGGAGATGAATTAAAGTTGGGGTGGTAGAACAGAAGTATGAAATTGGGTAATTAGTCTTCTTCGTATCATATACATTATTAACGTTACTAGTTTTTTGGGGAGCAAAGAGGAAATCATTGCTATAAACAAAAATAAAGGTTCAGTATAGACATTGTTGAGATTTCTGAATTCATGTGCTGTCCAGAAGTTTCCTCATTTGCGGATAATGTGCTGAATACAAAATGACATTTATACGTTGTCTATGAAGTTACAGAGACAAATATATGATGTACTCCCCACATGTTGTGTAACTATATCATACAACTGTTAGCTGGAACTTACTGATGGATAACCAGATTATCGGCAAGGATGTATAAAACACGGTATGCAGCAAATCACACTGTGCATTTCACATTGTGCTTCCATGGTTGTCACTACACATTTGATATTCTTTGTATGGGTTGGGTACAATATCCAGGCGCTGATAATGCCGGTGGTCAGAATCCCAGCAGTGCAATCCCGAGGCATGAAGGTAAGTATTCTAACCCTACCCTTAACCCACAATTCCCACAGCCTAACCCTTATCCTCCCCTTCTGCAGCCTGACCCTAACCTTCCCCCCCACAGTCTGACCATATCCCTCCCCCTAGTGCCTAACCCTAATACTCACCGTCAGGATTCTGGAACAGGTATTCAGACTGCCGACTACATCCCCACTGTATATAGCAATAAAGATATTTTGCACATGAATTCTTTCAAAAGTGTAAATTCCCCCTTCTGTTATTAAGGTTGTTCATGCCAGAAGAAAGATGTAGATGGTGAGATACTTTAATGCTTTATAAGACTAGAAGAAAAGCAGCCTCAGGTGCAGAGCATGTCCCGGGACCACTGCCACCTATTTCTGCACATTGACTTATACTATAAAAGAACACCATTTTTAAAACGGAATGGGTATGATATCCCGACACTTGTGATGCCGGCTGTCACTATACAGACAGCGGAATCCTGACGGGGATAATCCCGACAGGGGAACGGTAAGTAGTGTTCCCCTGTCCTATCTACCACCTAACAATAACTGCCTGTACCGATACTTACCCTTCCCACCCCGCACCCTAACCCTCCCAGGAAGTGCCTAAACCTAACCCTCCCCCCTTAGTGCCAAACCCTAACCCTCCCCCTTTAGTGCTTAACCCTAACCTCCCCCTGGCTTTGCCTGAACCTAACCTCCCCTGTCTGGACCCTAACCTCTCCCACCCGCAGTCTAAGCCCCCACCCTGGGGTGCCAGATCCTAACCCCCCCCCCCCCACACACCTGCGGCTAAAACCTACCTGGCCCCGCTATACTTACGTTCGGGAAGCCGGCTGTCAGGATTCCTGTGTCAGCATCTGCAGCCATGTCGGGAATCCATGGCCAGTCCTACGATGCAGATTGGGATTCCGGTGCCGGCAGTCAGCATCCTGGGTGTCAGTATATTAACCATATTCCGTTTAAAACATATCACTGTAATCTTTTTACACAAAGCATACCTTCCAGTCGTCCCGATTTTTACATTCAGACTGGTGGGAACTGTCCTGCTGCCTGGTTTGCAGGAGGGGTGGGGGGGGGGGGGGGGGGGGGAGGGTTGTGCAGTATCACCCCAATTTTTTTTTGGTTTGCTTAAAAGTCACTTCATGGGTGGCCACACCCACCATGACACAGCCAGCATATCCTGTCTCAATTACAAACCCCCCAATGTTATCAGGTCAGTATAAAATAATATACTGTGTACTGAAAATATACATAGCACACAGAAATGACAAGGTGCTTATTGGTGGGGCTTAACATATGCGTTACATCCATTTACACATAAGTTTTTCATTATGGAGCATTTCCCGTACAAGTGGTGGCGCATGATTGGGCACAGCCTAATAATTCAGAACTTGTGACTAGAAAGCTTCTGGGCGCTACAAGGCACAATTTAACAAAATATGAAAACTATGTTCCCAAAAGGTTATTATTATCATTATTACTTTAACACTGACAAGAGGGAAAATTTATTTAAAAAAAAAAAAAAAAAGTGGTGAAAGAGTCCTGTAAGACAAACAGAGCTGTGGAGACACCAGTTTTTTTTTTTTTAAATAACCGATGAACAGAACAAAAATATTATGAAAAATTGTCTTTAGACAAAGACTCAGTGTGAATGGAGGATTACTGGTTACACCCAATATCCCTGACATGTGGCATTTATATTCTTACCTGTAGGTAATAGATACAATATTCATAGATAACAAATGAATGTGGCATTTCAAGGAAGATGTGGAACCCCGACTGTTACCATCCTGTAGTGTTTGCCCCAAGGTAGTTCCATTATACATACATGGTTTATTAAACTTTATACTTCAAATACCACAACCAAAAAAATGAAATGTTTCTCTTGGCCGCAGCTTTTGCTCTGCTGATAGTGGCCTACACAGACGGAGGAATAGGGATGAGGAGAGCCATGCATATGGTGAGGGTGTATAAAGAGCTGGTGCTTTGTATCATATAACTCCAGGATTTCTGTCTAGACAAAATGCACTTCTGATCGGACATACATGTGAACAATTACCATACAATAATGGTTTTAGACACCATAAACAACCACTAGAAAATTACCATGGATAAAGTGTCATTGACTATTTATTCATTAAATGTAAATCTGAACAGATAGTTTGTCATTATGCAGATGATCCATAGTAACTGAAAACCAGGAGTAAGGTGAATGACGCACACTGTAAAACTAGCAGACGTTATAAGAATCAATGGCAGTAAGGTGAGCTGGGGCTACCACCTAGGGAACACAGCTATACAATGGTTAGCGGAAATGAGAGCCACAAATGACTGGGTATGTACTAAGTGAGAGCAAAGCTAAGGGTGCAGGGAGAAGGGTCCTTTCACTCTCCCAGTACGTAGGGATAATGATAGGCATCGGGATTTCGACGCCTATCATTAGACCCCTGTCGGGAGTTGACAGACGGGAAGCCGGCGGTCGGCATTTTGACCGTCGGCTTCCTGACTACATACCGTCTTTTTACCTGACCCCATCTCATTCCCTGATGAAGGAGAAAACACACACTGATTGTTTAATTCACTGTGCTCCTCCATCACAGTGACAAGTGTGCTGGTGACAGGTAAATGTTGGCAGTGAGTGTCAGAGTTGATTATGATTATGGTCACATGATTATGACAGGTAAAAAAAAAAGGCATGCTTTTGAAATAAAAGACAAAAAAACTCAAAACTCCCACAAAATAAAGTCTGCCCCATGCTGAGCCGAGGAATGGACGGGGTTAAATATAGGCATAGCTTGGATGGTACTTGCATCAATTGCCACGCAATAATGAAACATCAAAAGCAGACAGACAGGAAAGAGGATCCTACAGCCAGAGCCGTAACTAGACTTTTTGTTGCCCTGTGCCAGAATGAGCAAAGCCCCCGAAAAAGGGCCATGGCCTCATGGGGGAAGGGCCAGGGAAGAGATAGGGGAGGCCAGGAGTTGCTGGGGATAAAAGAAGAGGAAGCTACAAGTGAGAATGATAATAATCAGAAAATTGCCAGGCCCAAACAGCGCCCCCTGACCTGCGGTGCCCTGTTCCATGGCACTGGTCGCACTACCCTAGTGACGGTCCTGCCTACAGCATAACATTGCAATAGAAACAAAGCTTTTAAGTCAGAAAATAATGTGACATCTGTAAGTATTCACAATGACTAGAATTACAGAAATTCAGCTTTAACTCATTAATTTACATCGTAAAGTACCAAAGGCTAAAAATCATATAATTTGTTATTAATAATGTAATAATAAACTGCACTGTATAAACAGTCTTATTGCAGCAGCAGCTGAATGATTAGGGAGTGTCCCCTCCATGTGCGCTATACACTCCGCATAGGTTTTATTACGTGAAATACAAAGCAGATTAGATCTTACATAGTAGAATAAATGTACTGTAACTTTTCACCAAGGTGTTGCTTAGAATCTGGACCTTAATACTATCATGCAGAGTGTATGCTGGAAAACAAGTACTTTGGCAGTGCAGCTCGGAATTGCTGAGGAGGAGCTTGAAGTTGGGATGAGGCGCAACACACACAATAAACTACTCTCTGGCAAATGCAGTGAAACTCTAAGAGCCAGAGTTCACACAAAGGTGAAGGAACACGGGATAAAAGTCACCTCTACCAATTATATTACATGTTAAACAGCAGAGCAAATAAAACACAAATATGCTAATCACGATTGCAGATAACTATATAAATACATATTACAAAACATAAATCCGTAATTCTGAAAGTCTTACAGGGTCTATTGATTTGTTTCACAATGCTGTCATACTGTACATAGGTCCTTTCAAAGGAATATTAAAAGCAAACATTTAAATGACATTTATGAATGACCACTAAGAAGCTTTATCTGTGTATCAGACTAATTGTCCAATTGTTCCTCTCAGACCCACTCCAGACTGTTTTACTGGGAGGGACTGTAGATAACACAGTAGGAACAAAACAGTGTATTAGTGCTCATTCAGAACTTTTTAAATTGAGACATTTGTGCAGAAAGCAGGAACTAGCACTGTGCCAGTAATCACCTACTGCCCAGAACCATGAACTAAGCACTGTGCCTGTAATCGACTACTGCCCTTAACCAGGAACTACTGTAGCACTGTGCCTATAATCACCTACTGCCTAGAACCAGGAATTAGCACTGTGTCTGTAATCAAATACTGCCCAGAGCCATGAACTAGCACTTTGCCAGTAATCACCTACTGCCTAGAACCAGGAATTAGCACTGTGTCTGTAATCAAATACTGCCCAGAGCCATGAACTAGCACATTGCCAGTAATCACCTACTGCCTAGAACCAGGAATTAGCACTGTGTCTGTAATCAAATACTGCCCAGAGCCATGAACTAGTGCTGTGCCTATAATCACCCACTGCCCAGAACCAGGAAATAGCACTGTGTCTGTAATCAGCTACTACCCAGAACCTTGAACATGGCATGGGGTGTAGCTGGCGCAAGGGGGCAGCTTACTGTCATTTGTGGGCAGAGCGGCGGGCGGAGCCACTCGATCACATCATTTTGGCCCCGTCCCCGCTACACAATGCCGATATTACAGGCATTGTGATGCAGAGGGCGGGGTCAAAAAGACACGATTCAGCGTGAATCGCACCACCATCACTACCGCTGCGGAGGTTTCTCAGGTTATCACAGGGGGGTTGGCGGCTGCCAGGAGTCTTGTCTGCCTTCCCGGGGGGCTGGGAGCAGCACCCGATTTTTGGGAGGCTCCCGGTCGAATCGGCAGGGTAGGCAAGTATGATTCAACTACTGCCCAGAACCATAAACTAGAACTATGCCTGTAATCAAATACTGCCTAGAGCCAGGAACTAGGACTGTGTCTATATTTATCTACTGCCCAGAACCAGGAATAAGTACTGTGCCTGTAATCAACTACTGCCCAGAACCAGGAATCAGCAATGTGTCTGTAACCACCTATTGCTCAAAACCAGGAATTAGAACTTTGCCTGTAACCACCTACTGCAAATACCCAAGAACTAGCACTGTGCTTATAATCACCTGCTGCCCTCACCCAGGAACCAGCACTGTGCCTGTAATTATCAACATTCTAAAGGTGGGTACACACCTGACAGATATATCTGCAGATCGAGTGATCTGCAGATGATGGTTGTTCATACACACTGAACGGCCACCATCTGCAGACATATCTGCCCATCGGCTGTGAAGCACAGCCAATGCGATATGTCGGTGAACAACGATGTTCATCGACATATCGCTAGTACACACTGGCCGAGATGCAGCAGATATATTGGCCGATCAATGGATCGGCCGATGTATCTGTCAGTGTGCACCCAGCATAACTAGCACACGCAATTACCAACTGCCTGGAGCCAGGAACTCTGCTACTTTATTTATCAAATGCTTCTCCCATATTATAGAATGTAAGCTCATTTGGGCAGGTTTAATCTTTAACTATTGTTTCCTGCCCTAAAATGTTATTTATTTGTGTCATAATCCTCTCAATGCACAGGACTGAGTACTATGTTGGTGCTTTATAAATAAAAAAAATAAAAATACTAAAAGCAGGTTAAATACTGAAATAAGCATTTCCTTAAGTTTATATTTTGTTTACTTGCAAATATATCAATTGTTTAAGAAAAACGGCACTCAAAACAGTGTTTATCTTCTAAGACAGCCAACCACCCACATAGGAGATTCCTTCCACAGAACATTTCAAGAGTTGCTAGTTTCTGAGTCCTGCAGGCAAGAGCGAGATGGACCATTATACAAGTATTAGTATCAAGTATGCACTCTAGACACCCACGTACAATAGGGGAAACTTACCTGCCCTCCCCCCCAACTCTCAAGCTACTGTAACAGCTCAGATTGCCGTTTCGGCCTCTGTTCGATCTGTAACTGCAAGGGAAGGGGTCCTAGGGAAGGAACCTACACTGCGGGGAAGCTAACTTGGTAACTTGGGGGAGACCTATACTTTCAGTGGAGCTCTATTTTAATGTATGAGATATTCTCTGTTTGAGCTGCCAAAAATGACAAATCTTATTTTCATCCATGTTAGTAATGTAGCATTGCTGTAAGTTACAGTTTTAAACCTAAAAAGAAAACAAACAAAACAAAAGATGTAAACTTTAAAACCAACTCCAAAGCATGCACGCTAGACACAAAAATACAAAGAGTTGAGGATTGAGTATACCATCACTGTAGCCTGGCATGTCTACTTCTGGTACCTGAATTTAAAACAAAACACAGCATTATGGCTTCTATAGTTTGCTATGATTTATTAAAACTCTCCAACGAGGCTACCTGACCTGACTGCTTAGGATAGACATCCTCAGCTTCCATGAAACCTCTATAGGTTTCACTTTACTTTTATTGCAGTAGGAGAGCAAGTACGTAATAACAGGGTGAAATTAATCCTTTAGAAATCTGAGGCAGCTCAGCTTTAGAATAACCGAGGGACACAAAAATATATTAGAGAGCCTCCCTCATATTCAGGCGAGACTGGCAATACGTTAAGTGCATTCTAACAGTAAAGAACAGCATCCCGGATGTACCAGCAAGCCAGATAACTTCCTCCCACTCCCGCTTCCAAGATTTTGCCCGCGCTGCTCCCCACCTTTGGAACTCTCTCCCGCTTCCCATCAGACTCTCCACCTCTCTTCAATCCTTCAAACGGGCTCTCAAGACCCACTATTTCATCAAAGCCTTTCAGCTCTCATCTTAACTTGCTGCTATATACTCCTCTCTCCCTGCCTACCCCATCTGTTTCATCCCTGTCTGTCTGTCCCTCCCTCTTAGAATGTAAGCTCTTATGAGCAGGGCCCTCTACCCTCTTGTGCTTCTCCTAACTCTACCTTCATCTACTTCTTACTCTCTACCAGGGCACCTAACACTTGGTTGCTTTGCCTTGTTGCTTATCTGGGTGTTATGGTCGCGAATGTAGCAATGTATATTATCCATGTCCTGTAATGTATTGTATTGTACTGTACTGTAAGTCACTGTAAATCAATCTATTTGTTTATGTACTTTGTAAGGCGCTGCGGAACACTTGTGGCGCCATATAAACGATAACGATAATAATAATAGGTGAATTCCATCATACTGAGTAAACAGAAAAGGCTATTCCTAATTCTGCAATGTATATAAACCTTGTCCTTGTCCTGCATTGTATTGTACTGTAAGTCACTGGTTTCCTGTTCACTTATTTACGTACTTCGTGAGGCGCTGCGGACCACTTGTGGCGCCATATAAATAAAGGATAAGAATAATAATAAGTTGAAGATAAATATCACTGATTTCCAAGATATAATGATGTTTAAAAGAACAAACCAAAAAGGGAGAGTTTCCTTTATTTTTCAGTTTCCTTAAGCTCATACTTCATCTTTAGTATGAGAAAACCTGCTATTTGTCTTTACAAAAAAGATACACAGACATACATACATACAAACATACAAAGATAGATACATAAATATTATAGTATATTGTACTGGTTAAGAACCTGGGATTTCACTATGGGGGAAAAACCTTATTTATTAGTTACTGTGCTATTTACAATTATTCCCCCAGCGTCCTCTGCAGATTGCTGAACATGTGATTGGTGTGAAATGTGATGACTCTTTCACCAACACAGGACAGGATGCCGTGAATCATGGGTCCTACCTTTCTCTCTTCCATCTGCTCCTAAAGCATTGCGAAATGAAGGAAAGGAAAAAAAAAAGAAGAAAACAAAAGACAGAGACCAAAAGAGGATTTAAATGAAGGGGAAATAAGAAATAAATCTGTTTTGTCCAGTTGCTCACCTAGATAGGTCCCAGTGTTATGAGCGGCAAACTCTGCTTCTTCTTGATAAGGTATAAAAGCGCACAGACCAAAGCCAAGAAATAAAGCAGGACAGTTAGATGGCCAGCCACAAGTGCAAAAGAAAAGTTACTCAAATTAATGACATTTTGAAGGACACAAAGCACAACACACACAACAAAAAAATCTCCCAGAAATCTGTTTTTCTGTTTGTGATCTATGTAATAAATCCCAACATGGCAAAAGTTGTGACCTCAGGGTATGCTGATGAAGAAGACAGTGGTATGCCACATGCTAGTATTTAGTAGGCCTTGTAATCCCATGAAAGATACTAAAAGTAGCAGATTGGAGTGGGGTGTCAGGGTCATTCATTTTTCACCTTTAAGAAAAACTAGGAATGTGTGTTTTTAAACTGCATTCACCATCCATTTTTTGGTCTGAACCAGTTTTCAGCCTATAAAGTCACTGAGAACCAGCAACATCGCTGAGGCTTGAGAATACTAGACTTTCCGGCAATGTCCTGGAGAATCCCAAATTTCTGCAAGACTCCTGGGAGAGTAGCCAATCTACCTGGTTGAAGTAGGTGATGACCGTATTTACGTCTCTTTGCAGTGGTGGGCATGGTCGACACCCTGGACTCAGGTAAGGGAACAGCAAGAACTAGGTAAGTATGGGCATGAGCAACAAAGTGCTTCATGTCTCAGTGAGATCACCGCACTTCCTTGTAAGTACATAGGATGCTTTTTCACAATACTGGTTCAGTCCACAAAATGTCAGCTTAGGCTGCAAATAGGTGACTACAACAAGGCACACACGTACATTTTCCTTATATGATGACTGCAGGGTTCTAGAAGGATTCAGTACACAAATTAACAAACAGAAAAGGCATTTTCTGAGCACAAAAACGTCTCACGGTTGAAAATAAACATGACCTAAGTACTTTGTATTTCAAGACTTCAATTTCTTGATCCACAGTTCTCTGTTGGGAAACTGTACTATCCGGGATTTAATTTTTGTCTTTGTTTACTTTTATGGCTATTACGCTGGCTGACTTTAGCGGTCTATGAAAGTATAAAAAAAACCAATATACCCAAACAAAAAAGGAGCAGATGTCATTACAGCAAATAAAGGTAATCTGTCCACATTGCATTTAAAAAAAACAATTGTTAAGTAGCACTGCATTTATAAATTTAGATAACCACAGTAGATTTAATGGTCAAAGCTATGGGTGTCCGTTATTAAATTGCACCTACAGTCAACACTTAGGCCCGTATTCAATTTGGAGAGAAAAGCCGGAATTGTCGAAAAATTTTCGCCGATGACGTCATTTCGCCAGGCGGAAAAGTATCGCCGTATTCAATTTCAAAGACTTTCCGACAAGGCGGAAAGTCAATGCGATGTAATAGGCGAAAAAGTGTCGCCTATGAATAGCAGACGGAAAAAAGTGCAGAATTGGGGTTTTGGGGTGCAACGTTGCTGGAACCCATATGCAGCCTTAAGACAGTCCCCAAAGGTAAACTGTGTCAAATTTAAAAAAAAAACAAAACACTTAAGAACACCCCAAAAAATCACTTTCAATTTGGGGGCGAAAAAAATAATAATTGGGTGACAAAGTTAAAAACTAGCGAACTACACTACAGGGGGGTCCCCAAGTATGCCCCAGGTGTTTTTTTCATTGCAGGTGCTTGCAGCAGGTAAATTTTTAACGATTTTTTAAACTTAACTTTAGCAACTTTAAAATATGCTGACCCCCATTTTCAAGTACCCCAAATTTGCTGGGATAAGTTATTTTCAGCAAAAAAACCTCCTGAATACTATTCTGCACCACTTATACAAAAATGCTATTTAGTAGCTATTGATCCCATTTAAAAACACCAAATACCTTCAACAAGCCAAAGTGGGGTAACCATAGCTAACCCCCATGTCAGAGCATCTTTTGCGAGGGTGTCAGGCTGATTTCCCCAAATCTGACATGACTTTCCTCTTGTTTCAGTTTTGCCGGGTCCCGTTTTTGCATACTTTCAAATTTAATACGGGGATACGCGGGCATGGGCGCGTTACTTTTCCACCTGCAAAACTGGCGAAGTAGGCGGAAAGTCCGGGAGGCGAAAAAGTATCGCGGGTGCTAATCAAATTGAATACGGCACTTAGACTGTTGTGTGCTAACCAATAGTCAATTCCTTAGAAACCAGTGACATCACTGCGGCATATAATGACTCAGGGGGAGATCCCTCTCCAAGGTTTAATACATCTCCCCATTAGTCATTGGGTCCTGTTGATTTCAGTAACTGTATTCCCATGAAAGTTCATTCAGCTCATCATTTTATTTCCCTTCCTACTTAGTGTAGGTGAATGATACACCTTAAATTGTTATCAAATGTTATTATATGAAGGGAGGTGAAATATGTTTTAGAATCACCAAGGATGTCAAACTGAAATGGAAGCTAAATGAAATGACTATTGGTTTGCTAATGCAAATAATGTGATTTTAAAAAGCTAATTAGCTGGGGATAAAAAGTAACTTAAAATAAGTGATCTCTTTAGAGGAGCCTGCGATATTTATTTAAAACTCTATTATTTGCTGTTAGAAATAAGTTCTGGTTGCTGATGGTTATATGTACAGGAAGACTACAAGAAAACCATGAGAAGAAAAATAACTGCACAGAACCATCTGCCAAAAATGAGCTTTTCTGATCACAGAGGCCCAATTTGTAAATGAGGATTTATATTGAAGCATTGGTCTCTGGATTCCTACATGACAAGGAGCCTAACCTAGGACAGCGTTATGTGTCAGACACACACTAATATCTTCACCGATGCTGGAAAATTGGTCTGACATCACAGCAGGTCCGATCCCTCAGATCATTATCGAACATAATGGTAAATGTGGATGAGTGCAGATTGGCGCCTGTACAGTCTTCTTATCGAACTAACAAGTCCCAGGGCCACTGTAAACAAGCTGGTTTTTGGTCCAAGCCTTGAGTGGATGGACCAATTAGGCCAGTGTCAGAATTGTATTATGTTTGGTTTTATATAGACATTAGAATTATTATGAGTATGGTTAAACATATCTTTTTGTGTAAATTGAGAAACCAGTACTCGGGTGTACAACAGTCACTAAAGGGAGATTCCACAACTTGTATGAGCTATGCAGCAAGTAGCACAATTATATAATTAATTTCACTTTTACCGTTTAAAAGACATTTGACTGGTTGATGTTGTGTACATGATGTTTGTCCTTTGTATTAATATTTTTGTCATTTTAAATCCTTCCAAATAAATGTAACCTTATCCTGAAGACAAAAAGCAAATGCTGGGAGCTCTAGTTATACATCAGCTAGGAAGCTCCCTTATGAATCTGGCGATACATCCCTAATGTGAATGAACATTTTTAATAAATACGGTCCATAAATCAAAATAATCCCTGCAATAATACAATGTTTTCTATATGTTCTAAAAACTCTAAGAAAGTCTATTAGTGTCTGTTGTGGCAGGCAATATACTTTGTATAGCAATCACCCACACGTATTGTTTTATTATGTATGTGAAAACTGAAACCCAAACTGGAAGCTGTGACAAACAAGTTCTGGAAAGTGCTTTAGTCTTTGTGTGCCGTGACAGGTTCTCTGCGAGGCTATGCCTCAGTATGGCTGTCTTCACAAGATGCCGTTACTTGCTTTATTAAAACTTTATAAGAGTTAATATTGTAGAGGAAACTTTTATTATGTGTTTTTATTTTGTCATTTAGTTAACAGAAAATAAGACATTTTCTTAAGGTTTTTAGACATGGCGACTGTTATATCTGAAATGTCTGTCTGCCTACCATTAACGACTGACAAGACTAAAGCACTTTCAAATTAAAGTGTACCTACCACTTACACGCAATAGCCATTGTGTGAGCTGAGCTAACATTCATGACGAAGGAAACCTATCAATTCACTACTTAGTAGTGACATCACTGCGGTGTGAGACACTTTCTGCCTCCTGCCTCAGTCATGTCGGCTGTTAGTGAATTCATAGACTATACCTTTAGATTACAAAATGGCTACCGCTGCTGTGTATAGGTGGCACATTCACTTTTTTTTTTTTTTTTTAACATGATGCATACACAAAATACACACTACAATACAACAAATATAGGGAAAAAATATCAATCCACCAAGATTAAACCAAAATGGAATTTGATGGGACTATATATTCTATACATAGACAAAGATTAAATGAGGACAATGCTGCTCACTGTTGTAAAGGAAATATGGAAAGTCTATAACAATTGTATTCTAAGTGTGTTTGAGCTACAGCCACTGAAATTCCGAACATATGTTGCCTAAATAAAGTTATTTGGCAAAGCAAGGGAACTTTTGTACATGTACCTTCAATTTCCTCTGAGAAGCAAAAAGAAAAACAGAAAGGAAATGATTAAATGCGATGAAAATATAACTGAGGGGAAAAAAGAAAATATGTTACATTGGTAATACAAACATCCACCTACCATACTCAACCGTTTCCTCATCTTAGAAGAGCCAGGAAGAAAAAGATACATATTTTAAATGCACTGAACGGTTATTATATATCTATTAAGAAAACAAGCAGATAACATTTTCAGAGTGGTATGAGGTGGTCTCAGCTTGCAGTGTAAGGCCTCATAGGCGTAGGGTCTGCGCTCTCATATAATGTGTGCGAATGGAAATGATGGAAGAGTGCTGCACATTTGTTCTGCCCTCACAGAAATGGACCACCAATGCTTTCCTATACATATCAATTTTACCTGCATGTAATTCTATATAATATATATATTTATGATAATATGACCCTATGACAGCAGGAGTGTACGATATGGGCCAGCATTATGCTCCATTTCAACTTGCCCTGTACATTGGGTGCTCACGTGTCGAGCTCATCAAAAGTTCCTATGTAGCAGGCTGATGAGATCAAAAATCAAAGCATAAACCAACATAGCGATCCACTTGTGGCCCAACTGCTCGTAAGACCCTCACTAGTAGGAGGAACTGCTAGAAACAAGGATCCTAACAGCACAGAGAGAGAACCAGGGGAAGGGCTCCAATCATTCAGGTAAATGGGTACAAGACGGGTGGGGAATAACTTTCACAGCTCTACTGCACAGACTTACTCAGTATTAAAATTCATAAATGTTGTGGGCTATAACAGAAACCAAACCAACAAGTACTGGATTGTGAGTCCCCAGTGCAGGAAGTTGTGTCCCCACATTAGGACATTAGAACAAGAGCAGGACAATACTTCTGAAAAGCTCCAGAACTATGCACTGTGTTATGCATCACAATGGGGCACCCCCACTGAACTACCAGTAGGATGGAAGGGGGAAATTTCATAGATACTTAATTAAAAGGTACAATAAGTGTCAAATTATATGTTTTAAAATTACTTTTAGGATGTAGAGTTGGTGTATTTCAAAGGTACTTGAGCATTGTACTTGAAATAAAATAGGGTATTTACAGATTTACATATATTAAACTGAACCTATTGTCACAAAAGGGAAACTTATCAATTTAATCTGAAATCACTGACATAATCACTAAGGCTGCTTTAGGTGACCCTACTAAACCATGTGTACCTATAACATTATCACTGTACAGCATTTTAAGACACCGTGAAACAGCTGCAAACAACTTTAACAAATAGAAATGGCTTAGAAGCATAGCCTGCTACTGAGTACTCCCCACTGTCTGGCCATTAGTATTAGTCACAGCACTTCCACCACAGGAGCACTACTGCTATTAGCGTGGCCAGAGGTTCTGTTAGGAGACCTCTCTGCAGTAATATTAAGGGTCTGTTAAGTGAAAGTGTCTATGCAGTAACAGTGATAACACAGTGTTGCAAAATGTTTTTACTATTAATACAGTCGGGGCGTTGTGCATGTAGAGCTAAATAACTGGATCAATTTTAATAGTTCCTGGCAGCTGCAATGGAGATAGCACAGCCATAGAGCCTTTCTCCAGCACAGCAAACGAGTGGGACCACACAGAACATTATGTCCAGCTCTATAACCATAAGCAATATAAAATGCCTAATGCCAAAGTAAGTTCACTGGTTCCTAGGCTCCATTTAACTATATTGGTTAAACCCACCAAATGTCTGTATCTACTGTGTGTGTGTGTAATGGATGTACTTTCGTAGCACCAGGCAGAGCCATGTTGCATCAGTTGCCCATACTGTTACCTCTCCTGTACCAAACAACACTACAACTGCTGAAAGCACAAATACTAAATGCAGGAAACATGTAAAAGTGCTTAATGTAATGTAAACAAAGGCTGTGCTATCAATATAACAGTTTATGTGGTGAGTGTTCCGGTAGGCTATGTCAACTGGAGGAGACACACATATAATGCAGCTTGGATTGTATCACTTTACCATGTCCAGTAATCTGAGATGTGGTTATAAGGAAGGATGAACAAACAAGATATGTTTCTCATAAGTGACTTAATTCCTCTGCAGATGAAGGGTGCTTGCAATGCGGAAGGGATTCGCGCCAGCCCCTTGATGATTTAGCAGTGGTCATAGCTCTGGTGCATGACCGCATTGTGTGGTAGTGCAATCACCTTAATCCAATTTCTCTCCCTGGAAATTGAATTCTAAGGATATCTCCAAGGAGCTGTTAAAGCCGACTTCAGAATAGCTGCCACCGCTAATTAAAATATGCACAATGATTTCAGATTAAGATGATTGCCATGGCAGTTTTAAGTATGCTGCCGGTTTAGTGATGCAAAAAGAAGCCTAAGTGGGTGGTTACTTAGATCAGTTTACATAAGCTTCCTTTAAAGCAAAACCAGCTGTCCAGATAAACTGTATGAAATCAGTCCTATTTTATCCTTATTAGACCTTGTATGTTTTGTAATGTAGCACAATAGCATTCATTCATCACTTGCTGTAACATGAATACTGGATCTTCGCAACATGGGAAGAACATGCACTGAACAGAGTTCAAAGTTTATATATAACCTGTACAACACTCTATTTAAAGATAACCAGAGGATAGTAAAATGGTCCCACTACTAAAGGACCACTAAATGTATCATACAAGTTTCTATATATATGAGATACTAGCAACATTGACAAACATCCTGTATAGCTAGACGTCAGCATGCCCTGAAGTGATGTGAAATGACTGACATTCTATTTGCAGATGCTGTATAGTATGTGTACAAGTTGTTGTCCTGTTATCAGGGGCTTTCTGAGAAAAATAGCCTACAGTGGGATTACCAACAAATATCAATACAACAAATGAATATATACACAGAAAATTATATTGTAGTATATATATATATATATATATATACACATACATACATATATACACTCACACACATACTGTACACACACATATATATATATATATATATATATATATATATACACGGTGCATACATACGCACAAACACATATACACTAGAAAAGGGAATCCTCTACCCATCACACACTAGAGACAGGTTTAACATTTTCTTAGTGCTAGCTGATATTTGGACAGAGAGTACCTACAATATCAGAAAAACTGCAAGCTGGTAGAAGAAGACTGTCTGTCTGTCAATCCAGAATGCAAGACTATTTTAGGGGAGTACAAATCCCATAAAGGAGAGTCTGCCATAGCCAAAGAACAGCCTGCCAAAGACCCAGTACAAGGGAGAGAAATTAGCCCAGAGGAAAAGAGAAAGCAAGACCAGCACAAATGGAAGGAGAGATCCCAGACACAGTCAGAGTCCTAGCTCCTAGGAAGAGTTCAGGAATGTCCGAACTGTCTACGACTTGTCCGGTTTCTTTGCTGTTGTTACAGGTTTCATCTGCTAATACTACTTGTGCTCCTTTTAAATTAAAATAAGGCAAGGCAGAAAATGCTATAACGTTCCAGAGTTGGTCAGTGTCCCATTTAATATTGCACCACGCCCAGAGTTATTAGGCCCTTGGGATAGATACAGAGGTACTGCCTTGCAATGCCATACTGCCCTTGAGATAGATACAGAGGTACTGCCTTGCAATGCCATACTGCCCTTGGGATAGATACAGAGGTACTGCCTTGCAATGCCATACTGCCCTTGGGATAGATATAGAGGTACTGCCTTGCAATGCCATACTGCCCTTGGCATAGATATAGAGGTACTGCCTTGCAATGCCATACTGCCCTTGGGATAGATACAGAGGTACTGCCTTGCAATGCCATACTGCCCTTGGGATAGTTACAGAGGTACTGCCTTGCAATGCCATACTGCCCTTGGGATAGATACAGAGGTACTGCCTTGCAATGCCATACTGCCCTTGGGATAGATACAGAGGTACTGCCTTGCAATGCCATACTGCCCTTGGGATAGTTACAGAGGCACTGCCTTGCATTGCACACATTGAGTAGTAAATACTGTTTACGAGACTACTCCATTACTTTTCTTTACATCTACCACCATCTGCAGAGGCACAGTGTATCGTTACAGTCTAGTGAACTCCCGTTACAGCACACATTGAAAATGCTGCTTATACAGGAACTTTCCACACGACACAAATATAGTTATTATTACAATGCAGTTGTACCAATATCACTGCATTAGTGCATTGTCACTGCTTTATATCCTACTGTCCATTTTACAATTAATTGCTACTTCATAAAGACATTGTAATTGCTTTGCATTATCCAACTTGTATCCTATTCAAAGCGCTGCCCTTACTAAACCTAATGCACAAAATGTTACAATTACACCACGTAATCTTCTTTTCTTTAGTTGTGAAGATTAACAACCCTCAGGGGCAGCATGGCACCCAGAGATGCATGTGTTACATGTCTCTGAGGGGTACATTTATCAAGAATCGAGTTTGATTGAGTTTTAATTTTTTTAAACTCACTTTGCTTCACCAAAACTCGGGTGAGTTTACCCTTTAACAACTCACAAATTTACTAAGAAGTGAGTTTAGCTGAACGTGCGTTTTCCGATGGTGAAGCAGATCGAGATTTCTCCCATTTGCGAGTTTAGATGAGATTACTCACCTGAGATTGCAGTGTTTTCTCTCTGCAAACTCACCTGAACAAGCAGCCTGCACATATCAGTGAGATATGTGTAAGCTTCTTGTATGTTGTACCTGTAAAAAACGGGTTAAAATATATTTACAAAATTATGTAGGGTCCCCCCCCCCCCCCCCCAAAAGCCTAACCAGCCCCGGACTTGTCAGCCAGTCCTGGTACCTAAAATTACGGGGAACAAAACGAGTAGGGTTCCACCGTAATTTAGGTACCAGCACCAGGCTGCAGGGCCAGTCCTGGTTTTAATCATAGGGGGAAAAAAATGCGTAGGGGTCCCCTTATAATTAATACCAGCACTGGACCCAAAACGACCGGGATGTAATACCACAGCACGGAGACCCTATTACCGAGTCTCCAGAGCCAAAGCATTCTCACCCCAAATCGCACAGGCCAAGCCAGGGATCTCAGGGGAGGTGGGGACCCCCAAAAAAGTTGTCCCCCCTCTCCCGAAACCCCAGGCTTGGTCTGAAGCCCGGGGCTCTTCCCCGCACCCCTGGGCTGTGGGTACGGGGGTAATAAAGTCAAAAATCAAAGTAAAGTATTGAATTTTACAGTGGAACTACAGGTTCCACCAAGCTTGTTGTTTCAGGAAAGGGGGGACAACTTTTTTTGGGGTCCCCATCTCCCATGAGATCGCTGGCTTGGCCTGAGCGACATGGGGTGAGAACGCTTTGGCCCTGGGTCTCCAGACTGTGGCATTACACCCCGGTCATTTTGGGTCTGGTGCTGGTTTTAATTATAGGGTGTCCCCTACGCATTTTTTTCCCCTATAATTAAAACCAGGACTGGCCCTGCAGCCTCTGGTGCTGGTACCTAAATTACGGTGGAACCCTACTCATTTTGTTCCCCGTAATTTTAAAAACCAGGACTGACTGGAAAGTCCGGGGCTGTTTAGGCTATTTGGGGGGGAAGGGGCCTATGTTGGTTTTTTTTGTTTTTATAAAAACACTTTATATTAGGTATACAGGCAGAAACATACACAAATCACACTGACCTGTGTATGTTTCTGCCAAACTCACAGCTCAGGAGGTGAGTGTTTAAAACTTCAATTTCACAGTGAGTTTGCCACAATCTCACACGAGATTGGAAACTCGATTCTTAGTAAATTTGTGAGCTGCATCTTTTTCATGTAAAGTACTTCCTAATTTGGCCGATGGTGAGTTTTTTACGAGTTTGCAATCTCACATGAGTTTTAACAGTGAAGAGAGATAACTCACTTCCAAACTCACTCGTTTGTCTTTAGTAGATTTGCGAGATGAAAAACATGCCTAAACTCACGAGATATTGCAAACTTACTCAAACTCGATTCTTAGTAAATTTACTCCTGAGTCTTTCATATAAACCAACTCATATTTTATTTTAGTCGTGTTTTAAACTTCACAAGACACTTTTTACACCGTTTCACTTGTCTAAATGCGCTTTTGATTGCCATCAATTCTTCGAAGCATAGTTATTTGAGTCCATTTTTAATGCTTTTATTTGTATATATCTATCTATATATGTTATAGTATTCCCATTTTGCTTTCTTTTGCCTTCTTTTACATATTGTATAAAGCTAAATAAAATGTGCAGAAACATGAGATGTAAAAATATCTACTGGAAAGAAAATATTTGAATGTGTTATTTTAGCAATAATTGCTGCTCATAAAAGTGGTTTGTTTGAAGTCAGTTTGTGGAAGTAATTGGAACATGAAGAAGCTAATTACACCGTGATATAACATAATTTGACTGAGCCTTCCACAGCTGCCAACAGTGACCCCTGTGCACCCATTACATCCCCAATGTGTAACCTTCAGCACTCCAGAAAATAAGCCAAGGGAACTAATTCATTAGACTAAACTATGTCAGCCATTATTTTGCTGATTGACAGTGGCAGATCAACAGAAAGGCACAATGCGGCTAGGGCATAGAAATCTTACCAGTAATATTCTAATTTGTTTGGTTCAAAATCCACAGACCTAAATAAAACTAGTTTTCGAACAACCCTAGTTGTTCCCTGGAATAAAAAGCCCCCAGAAAATACAGTTGAATTTATTTATTTAACATTATCTGTGCAGGAGCAGTGGGGTATGGGGCAGTAGTGTCTCTCTCACATAAGTGCAGCGCAGTGGTGTCTCTTCCGTGCAGGAGCAGTGGAGTATGTGGCAGTAGTGCCTCTCCCACATACGTGCAGCGCAGTGGTGTCTCTTCCATGCAGGAGCAGTGGGGTATGGGGCAGTAGTGCCTCTCCCACATACGTGCAGCACAGTGGCATCGCTTCTGTGCAGGAGCAGTGGGGTTTTGGGCAGTAGGGCCTCTCCAGCATACGTGCAGCCCAGTGGTGTCTCTTCCGTGCAGGAGCAGTGGGGTATGGGGCAGTGGCATCGCTTCCGTGCAGGAGCAGTGGGGTATGGGGCAGTGGCATCTCTTCCGTGCAGGAGCAGTAGGGTATGGGGCAGTAGTGCCTCTCCTACATATGCACAGGGTAGTGGTGTCTCTTCCGTGCAGGAGCAGTGGAGTATGGGGCAGTAGTGCCTCTCCCACATATGCACAGCGTAGTGGTGTCTCTTCCGTGCAGGAGCAGTGGAGTATGGGGCAGTAGTGCCTCTCCCACATATGCACAGCGTAGTGGTGTTTCTTCCGTGCAGGAGCAGTGGGGTATGGGGCAGTAGTGCCTCTCCCACATATGCACAGCGTAGTGGTGTCTCTTCCATGCAGGAGCAGTGGGGTATGGGGCAGTGGTATCTCTTCTGTGCATGAGCAGTGAGGCTTTACAGCGCATACAGATCCTTCCTCCCCATCTACCCCATCTGGGTCACCCCTGTTTGTCTTCCTCCTCGCTTTTAGAATGTAAGCTCTTACGAGCAGGGCCCTCTACCCTCTTGTGCTTCTCCCTACTTTAGTTTCATCTACTTCTTACTCACCACTAGGGCACCTAACACTGGGTTGCTTATACTCTGTTGCTTATCTGGGTGTTATGGTCGCTAATGTAGCAATATATATAATCCATGTCCTGGTCCTGTATTGTATTGTTCTGTAAGTCGCTTGTCTATAACTTGTGTATGTACTTTGTAAGGCGCTGCGGAACATTTGTGGCGCCATATAAATAAATAATAATAATAATAATACACGGACACTGGGCTGGGAGCGCAGTAGAATCCAGAAAAGACCGTGCAATTCTGTCTGTTTAGAGAAGCCCCCCACCCAACCTGAAAACCTGCTACAGAAGAGTCAAGTGAGTGAGTATATTAAGCTGAATTATTGTAGTTGGCATATTTATATGAATGACATGCACATCATTTCGCTTAGCGGTATAAAGCTTTATTATATGTCCTGTGTACTCATCCTGATGCATCTTTTTTTGGAAAACTCTATTTTGCCAATGTCACATAGTGGCATTACATGCTGTCAAATGTTTTTTTTTCTGACGTTTTTGCAAAATAAAATATTAGTTCTGTTATACCGAAGTAATTTAAATGGAGAAGGGTACAAGTTACAGTAAATTAACTATGAATTGAGGTATTGCATGCACTGTGAGAATATATTTTTTTACCACTAGTAAGAGACTAAACACTCTAAAGACACTTTTCACTGTCAACAGAAAATCGGATGAGCGACATGGAAGCTGGGATGCGAGACAGCAGGGAAATCAAACATACAAGTATGCGGTCTATCAATCTTGTTTATAATATAATGTAAATACATCCTAGATCAGGTTTTACTGTGAATTGTTGGCCATGTAACATAATACATAGTCTGAATACTGGTTGCAGCTCCTGAAAATAGCAGTTGAGGAATTTACTTTATTTAGTTAAGTGCAGCTGAGTTTGAGAAGAGGATCTGATTAGGAGGAAGAGAAATCGCAATGATACATGACATAAGACTGCTTCTTTCTCAATCAATTGAAGTGTTGATTTTAGGATGAAAGTGGAATAATAAAGCTGCATAGAGAATGATTAAATAAACAGCAATCAGTAGAGAGTGTCTAATAAACATTACATTTTAGAGTATACCAGTGAACATATACATTGGCCAGGCTGGACATGTGCAAATGAGCAGTGGTATGGATCATGTGATTGTATAGCTCACTGAACTTGGAAGTGATTGATTGTACTCACAGGGCTGTAGGATAAATGCATTGCAAAGCATATATGACATATCTTGCTCTAATGGAGCGTACACACGGTCAGATTTGTCAGACTTGTCAGATTTGTCAGATGAACGACTGAACGATTAAACGATTTGGACGATTTGAACGATTTGAACGATTGAACGATTTTTGACTGCATTACAATGAATGGAATCGTCCAAGTCTGACTGCAAACCCATCAGATGTCAGATATCGTTATCTGACAAACGGGAACGCGCATCGTTGATCGTCCATCGTTCATACATGTCAGATATGAACGATTTTCCATCAGATATGAACGACTGAACGATTTTTAAATCGTTATCGTCCATATCTGAAGAAAAAATCTGATCGTGTGTATGCACCATAAGCATTCATAGGGTCAACTTGTTTTCTATATGGCCCAGACATACACATTATTGACCTGTAGCATGTGTCCCATTTACTGTCTGTTGAAGACATATCTAGACCATCAGTAACAGCCAGTATTCTGTATGCAATCCTTCATTACTGGCCTCAACTGCAGAATCACCATACAATCATCTAATTCAAATCAGTCTATTTAATAATGACCTCTAAATGCAAAGTATTTTTTCTCTATTCAGCAGTATATAATTATGATAGCAATGGATACATTTAAGAGTTGCCCATATGGCTCTCTATTGCCAATTATACCTTTACTATATACTCTGCCTTTTCAACTTTTTCTTTACAAGAACAAAAAAGATTCCTTCTGTGACCACAATTTTCCAGCAGATATTATTTAATTTAGTGCCCTCATTCCTGGGCCAGCTCTTTCCATAAGCTCAAAGCAGAAGTAGTTTGAGGTATGGAGGAAAGTTAGCCTATGAGCGACTATAGCGTGGCCTGTGAGTGTGCATAGCGTAGTCTTTAGTAACTCAGAACTGAAGCAGTCAAAAAAATCACTTAGAGAATGCTCTACAATCTATAATCCCCACTGGGTGCCTCAGAATACTTGCAGGGGTGCCTCAGGTTGGTGGTCTACATAGGCAAACGCAGGGGGAGTTTCCGTCTGCTTGGAAACCCCCCTCCCCAGCCCACACCATGACCACAATAGAAATAGTAATGTAATAGAATTTTACTATTGCTGCATGTTCTTCACAGTATCACAAATTAAATAATTAGCACCACCTCTGGATCTTTTAACATGTATCAGTCAGTATTAAATAACCTGTGCACCAACTAGTAGATCTGGAAAACATGCACTGTTAGGGATGTGCTGGTATAGAGCCCAATATGTACATATATGTCCAGGGCAGTGCTAGGTTATTCTGCTGCTCCCCCAGACTGCCGGACTTGCTCTGATATTCTGGAATAGTGCCAACATCTAAAATAAAAACATTCAGCTCAGGCAGGATGGCCCTATTGCCGAATCTAATGGCTTACTGTGATCGCTGGTCCTGTATATGCTGGAATTATGACACACGATATACTTTGTATGACGCATATTAAAGCTGACTAAGTGCTAATTCTACCCTCTTCATGGACTGGCCACACTCACTCTAAAATCAAGCATTTGGAAACCCCCGAATAGAAATCCTGTGTTTGCCACTGGTCTAGTACCAAATAAAATTATATTTAGTCAGTGTGATAGCCAAAGCCAGTGCTAATGGCTGCCAATCAAAAAAGGTGTGGACAAAAAGAAGCACATCAGTGTCAACCACCACATAACTGAGCCTAAAGGTGCCCACACACATACCGATGTCCTCACGATACGATTTTATGGCCAATTTCCTCATGAATTTTCACGGGAGCTCCCTTGCCGTCGTGATCACGATTTGGAGTTAAAAATGTCCAATCTGACTAAAGATCTATCTTGCAGCCAGTGCATTGTATCCCAGATTGGCTAATCTGCCCTACAGCACGGCAGATCAGAAGATGCGATGTACGACGAGCGGGGACGCGCATCGGCATCGTGCTCGTGAGTATAAACTCACGATTTGTACTTTTTTTTACCCGATTCGTCGAAATTGTCCAAATCGTGTAAAATGTCGCTATGTGTGTGGGCACCTTAAGGGCAGTGATCGCACTGAGCAAAAAAAATTGTGGGTCCCAGGGACCCTCACTTTAAATATTGGGGTCCAACACCACTTTTTCTGGGTCCCGTTACATATTATGGGAGTTGAGGGCAGGCACCAGTTGGGACAGTGCTGGGGGGGTATATAGCAGTTGGGGTAGAGGGGGTTGTGGTAGATCTGGGGGTAAAGGCAGGGAGAAGTTGGGGTAGAGCTGCAGCTATAGGGGAGTAAGGGCAGGCAGGGCTGGGGGTAGAGAGATGTAAGTGCAGACGGTTGTTGCGACAGTGCTGGGGGCAAGGAAGGGGCTAGGAGCAGGCAGTGCTGGGGGTAGGGAGGGGCAATGGTAGATAGCAGTTGGCGCAGTACTTGGGGGGGACAGTGGGGGTTAGCGGCAAGCAGTTCTTGGGGTAGGGAGGGGGCGAGGATAGATAGTAGCTGGGGCAGTACTGCGGGCAAGGAGGTTACGGACAGGCAGTGCTGGGTGTAGATAGCAGCTAGGGCAGTACTGGGGGGGGGCAAGGAGGGGGTTAGGGGCAGTGCTGGTCAGGATAGCAGCTGGGGCAGCATTGGGGGTAGAGAGGGGGCAAGTGTAGATAGCAGCTTGGGCAGTATGGGAGGCATAGAGGGGAAAAGAGTTGTTAGCAGCTAGGGTAGTACTTGGGGGCAAGGAAGAGGTTAGAGGCAAGCAATACTGGGTGTAGGGAGGGGTAAGGGTAGATAACTAGGGCAGTACTGGGGAGCAAGGAAGGGGTTAGGGGCAGGCAATACTGGGGGCAGTACTGGGGCTAGGGAGGGGGTTAGGATAGCAGCTGGGGCAGAACTGAGGGTAGGGAGGGGGTAAAGATAGACAGCACATGGTTACCTCCTTGCTTTTGCTGGGAGCCCCTGGCCGGGTCACTGTTGCAGCTCCCTCCTGTCCCAAGCAGTGTCCACATTCCCTGCCTCCTGCATGCAGAGAGCTCAGCTGGCTGAAGGAGCGCAGACTGCTAGAGGGGCCCGGCACCACCGAAAATTCTGCTGCCCGATGGATGCAGTGCATACAGACTCAGTCAGGAGTCTTGCGGCGAGGGCGACTGGCTGGGGGAGGCACAACGCTTTGACTCGCTGGGGGAGACGCCGCATGGCGATTGGCCGGAGGAGACGTTGTGCAGCGTTTTGCTGGGGGAAACGCCGCTGTGCAGCGATTGGCTGGGGTAGACGACGATGTGCAGCGATTGGCTGGGGGAGACGTCAATGTGCAGCGATTGGCTGGGGGAGACGTCGATGTGCAGCGATTGGCTGGGGGAAGACGCTGCCGTGCAGCAATTGGCAGGGGAGACGCTGCTGCGCATCGTTTGGCTACTGCAGCACAACAGCGCCAGCATGTCCTACAGGTCCCGATCAGTTATTAAAACTGTGTGCCGTGGAAAAAATGGTGATACTCTAGGGCGCCATGATTTTAAAAAGTTTGGGAACTACTGGAATAGTGCACAAGCCTTTATGTAAAAAAAGAATATAAAGGCAATCGAGAACCTGGTGATAGCTTAGCTTGAACAAAAGTGCAGTCCATTAAACATGCAGACTCGGAAAAGTGCTGCAGACCTACATAAAACTGTACTGTTTAAAAATGTGAAATCAAAGAAGGGTATTTGTTGTGGAATAAAGACCAAAGGCTTAAATGCATTTCTCATTGAGATTAATTAGCCCATTCCTAGACCAACGCCACAAACAAGTTTAAATATATTATTGCCTACCTGCCTTAAAATTTGATACATTAAATCTGAATTCTGGAAAAGGAAATGCAATCTATAGTAATATTATAAGAATGTTGTTTCTGCCTGTTTGCTCCACGCTGGCACAAAAACTACTGACCCAATATTCATGGAAATGGCATTTTGTAGTGGACACTCCAAAAAATAACCTGCACTTTGTTTCATCTCGATGCGTCAAGTTACAAAAAACCAAATGAATGCAAGAGATGCGCGCGGTGGGTAAGGGGTGAGGGGAGAGGTGCTTTGGGCCCTCGTTCACTTGAATAGGAAAGACTACATAGCAGTCTGTGCACAGGGCACACAGTGGTCTGAGTGGTGGGTGAAGGAACTGCTGCCACCAGTCTGTATAGCGCTGTTGGTCATGTGGGCCACTCTTGCGACAGGGTCCCTATACAAAGCAATACAACTAACACCTCAAATTAAGAAAAAGTTAGCAGAAGCCATTTCATTGTGGGCAAAGCCATGGGCAACAGCTAGTTTATGAATAATTGCATGCTTTAGCAAATGCATTGCTGTCCTCTCTCATTTAGCCTCAATACGCCATGCAGTGCAATATGCCTGGCGTGAGTGAGACTTCAGGTCCCGTGCAACTATGCTAGCGTCAGGCATCATCTTTTGCCGAAAATGGTTCCTAGTCACAATGCGATGCAACTAGGATACTGCACTAAGTTCCTTGTGTCATCTAGTTAAATGGTAAATTTAGCTCGTGCTTTCGTTTTCATATGCCTTTTAGTCATATTTGAAGGGTGCTGTTCACTTTAAATATATGTGTCTATGATCTTGAGAAAACACTACTTAGAGCTTTAGTCCTAAAGCTACCAGTGAACAATAGTAGTTACGCGAAAGGGGTTGTTATAGGGGAAATACTTGGCAAGTTTGTGAATGCAGGCTCAGGATCATGGTAGGCACTCATAACACATATGGGACATAGTACAGTATTTTCATACAAACACCAGCTTACTACAACAGTATTTCATACATAGCCAAATTGAAGCAGTAGTAGGCTTCCCACACACCAATCATATTTAACACCAAATTACCTTATTTGTGTTCTTTCTTAATAGATCACAAACATACATTAGATGACTGTTGGATGAACCAATATTCATTTGAAGACAGACCATCAAAAAATTAGGAACAGTGACATCACTGAGACATGGCTGTTTCTATTGTATGTAGGCAATAGGTATACATTAAGGGCTTCGAAAACAGCAGAACATAAATTATGTTGATTTGACAACTTTGTATCACCAACTGTGATCCTGTATTTATTTATTACATTATGTGCCACTAGTTAATGTCAGAATAAATGTTTAAGTAATGTTCAAAATAAAATAATACAAATATAGTGAAGACCCCAGCTTTTATGTTTTTCAAGGGAAAAGAGAAAACTGGATGTAAAATCTGGGAAAAGTCATACACACTTCAAAGTAAGATAGATAAAAATACAGGGCAATTACCAAAGTATTATTTACTGGGTTAAACAAACAATTTGCAATGTATGGTATTGTTGTCCCCCCAAACTTGTAATATGTCTACACATGTAAAATAAAAAATTAACTACTGGCCAAAAAAGTGAATTCATTGACATGTAAACACAAATATCCAGACCTGTATATAAAATGCACAGTATTACAGAACATTTCCAAAAATTTAAAACTTATTGTACTCTTCTAATAAAAAAAACAACTACGGTAAGCTGAATTAGGAACATACAAAACAAGGTATCTGTGAAAGAAATTCTTTGAATATCGCAAGAACGAAGAGATTCAATGAAAGTAAAATGGAGATTGATTGTACAGGTACAGTATACTGAAAAAAGTTTATTTTCTCAACTAAAATTTAGCAAACTGAACAATTGAATCTCTACATCAGTAGTACCTAGCCAATGTTAAATTAATATATTAAATAAATATAATAAAATATCTTCATGTATAAATTAAAGCAAATCACAGCTTGAAAAAAACTACTTTTAAAAGTGCTCCCCATTGACCTATCAATTCTTGTGATCTAGTTTATGGTGACACAACTAGTTCAAAATCGTTATCTTCCGTATTTATTGGTTTATGTAAGATTACCGGTTAGCTTCCCTGGCTTCCTTACTGCCAACATTAAAAAAAAAACACACAAATGAACATTAATGCACAGGTACCTGTACAGCAATCACAAAAATTGGACTAAAGTTTACTAGAACAATGGCAGTTAGAATCTGATTTTTTATTTACCGTTTAAATTTTGCACCTGTGTACTACTAAATGTACCCCCCCCCCAAAAAAAAACAATAATTAAGTGAAAGGAAAAAACCAAGTTATGCAGAGACCATTGCTTCAGGGGTGAAATGATGAAAAATATATAGAAAGAAGTTGACTGTAATAAATGTATTCAGTATAGTGGTGTGACATCGCACTGCTGGGGCCGTTGCTCCTATTATGTAACTCTCAGTCTGTGGCTTACTACCTGCCTCTACTCCCTGTGACACATCATGATATTGACACGATCACATGCAGCCCCCCAACTAACGGGTTTGATCTAGCAGTTTCCAGGACTCAGTACATCACGAGCAGGAGACAAAAACTAAATACAATACATTTCTCAGACTCTGATCAAATGCCCTTAAAAAATAAAAAAACATAAAAAGCACATTAAGAACAAGTTTTAAATAAAAGCCTTTTCCAAGTATACGGAAATCACACCTATAAGATGATATAAGCGCCGTCTCAATAAATGACATACACCAAATATTATTCCAGGTTATTTCAGGGCAATAAAATGTATGATATAATTTTTTTTTCTTTTCCATTTTGAATAAACTTACATGATTTTCTGTTGGGAACCTTCAAAGGCTGGGTCAGCACCACAGGTTTTTTAAGCGCAAATCTCCTGCAGTTGAAAGAGAAAGTAGATGAAAAACAATGAAATTCAGCATCTCCATTAGAGGATTAGGAATTTTTATGAAACACATATTGTAGCTACTCCTGTTATTTTTTTATTTTTATTTTGTAAAGACCCTTGGCACAAAAATCAAAAACTAAAGCACAATCTAATCTATCTAGGCTTCGATAAAAATAAATCCAGCAGCTCAGGGTTTTTTTGCGATTTTTTTTTACTCTCTTTCTGTAACTTGTCCAAAAAATGTTACAATACTTATTCCTGCAGAGTACATCAATGAAGACTGCGATACTGATGTGCTATTTTCCATATGGTCTTATTCCAATCTGGACCAGAACTAGTCCTATCATTTTCTGTCATTATTCTTTTTTTGGCCAGACAGGCGAGGAAGTCTGAAATATTTGTAAAGAGGGTTTTTAAGTTCATTTTGGGACGGTCTTGACCCCTGATATTTACCATATAACAATGATAAACTACCGATGGTATGGTGATAGGCAGAACAACTTATTGCAATTCGGGGCAAAAGGAATGGAAGACAAGGGTGAAAGTGATTGAATAGCTAACCTCTCCTGGAATTGTTTTGAAGGGATCAATCCAGCTCTGGGATTGGCATCACCTTCGTGTTTGGCCTGCCACCAAGTTGCATCATCCTGGCTCATGATTTGAAGTATATCTCCCTTTCTGAATGAAAGCCCCGCTTCTTTACATGGAATTGCTTTATCCTCATTAGGATAGTAGTCAAAGAGGGCTTTAACAAACATCTGCAAGAGAAGAGAATCATGCACCTGATACCACAAATCATTACAATATCAAAATATATATTACAAATTTTGGAAAAACAATTCAAGCTATTATAAGATTTGGGGGGATAAGTAACGATCGTCAATTTGTCCAAATTGCACATTTTCTGCAATGTTTGCAGCAGAATTTAAAGAAACAATTCTTTAAAAGGGCTAGATCAGGCTGGCTGTCCAAACTGAAGCTTTCAATGCTACAGCTAAAAAATCGCCAAACATCTGCAATTTGGGCAAATCACAAATGAATACATTTCCCCTTAGGGGGGTATCCAATTAGCAGCGCTGCTAATTGATCGTGGCGGGGCTATCCAATTAGCCCCGAAGTGCCGCTCGACACCGGCATTTATCGTGGATATTTTTCGGGTGTTCCCGAAAAATAATCCACGATAAGTGCCGTTTTTTCACCACCTTAATGGCGTAAGCACATAGGTCCACGAGCTTATTGCAGGGTCCTATGTATTTTCGGGACAACTATTCTATTATTTCGACCAAAATAATAGGATAGGGTGAAAAAAAACACATAGTAAAAAAAGCGGGACTCTGTTCAGGGCTAATTGGAAACCCCCTTGAGTCTTTAAAGTGAAGCATATTTTGCCTCCGCGTACTCAACTATGATTTCTGTCAAACACACTTAAATGGTATCAAAGGGGAGGAGCTTGTTTATTTAGTACTAGTAAAAGAACCCGGCATATGCCGGGTCACCTCAGTCTGCCCGGCCCCCAGCTCTGCTGCCCCGCCCCTCCGACTCCGTCCTATTACTCCTATCCGTTCTTCAACCCTCCGTCCCACACAGTGTCGTTCCCGGAGAATTCTCCTCCTCTCCTAGGTCTGTTCATACTCCGAAGGCAGCGTACACACCTATCGATATACAGATGTGTCCTCTTACATCCTTGCCGATTGCGCTACAAATGTGCACACGCATCACGCCATATGATTACCCGCAGCAGTGTATGCTACGGTACGCTATGGCGCGCACTGTGATCGCACCATGCAATCCTATGGAGTTGTGGGTGCAAACACAGTGCGCGTATCCGCTCGCGGGCACACGCTTCGTGTCATGCGTGGCGCGATTTGCCGTGTACGCAGCAAAGATGCGAGAGGACATATCTGTATCTGTCCCATCTGTCTGGTGGTGAAATTTGCTATTCTATTGCCATCTGTCTAGCAATAGAAATTTGCTCTCAAACACTGAAAAACGGGCCAGATTTTCCTTCCCATCAGACAGATTGGACAGATATATACTGTATATAGGTGTGTACGCAGCCTTAGTGTGAAGGCTCCCATCACACATGTATGTTTAGGCGGGAAACACCCTACAGAATTATTATAGATGGTCAGGTTGCTCATAGCAAAATTTTAAAGGGGATTCCCAAGGTTTCTAGGGCAACTGCCCTCCTATGATGCCTAACAAGCTGACCCCCCCCCCCCCCCCTCCTTCTGCAACTGCTCCGCACTTCACTTTCTGAACAGAGCGGAAGGGACCACCAATATTTCCCTTTACTCTGAGCAGAAGTAATCCCTACAGTAGCTGTGTTGACAAACACATTTCAGGGAGCTTGTTAAGCTTCTTTCCGACTGCACTGACACCATATAAGGTAGCAGGGCCTAGAGTAGCATAGGAAAAAGTACTGTATAGGGGTCCCACAGCAGCTACTAGCCCAGTAGTCACGTCCCTGCAGACAGACAAATGCATGGAGTTCTTGCAAAATGTGTTTCAGCACAAATAATACAAAAACAACACCCCGAATTCTGGTATCCATTGCCATCTGATAAAATTAGGACCAGTGGCTTACCTTGCCTTCATTGTTTGGTGATTCCTCTTTGATACTAGGTATAATTTTAAATGTAATTGCTCCTTGGGACTGTGCCTGGAATATTTTAAAGGAGAGTTGTTAGAGATGTAAATACATCTATATAGGAGCAAAGAGATGCGTAAAGTTCACAATGCGCGTGCGCAAACTAGCCGCTACGATCAGAAATTTCTCTCTCGAACACAGCCAGGTCGGTAGTTTGAGTGACAGAATGAGGCGTTTGTGGGTGGTAACAGGGGAAGGTGCTTGAAAACGGGGGAGTGGAGATCCGAACGCAGGCGTGCCTAATTATGCGAACGGCGTTTTATGGGAGTGCATACGGCTTATGGGAGTGCATAATTAACAAAGTAGCGTCATGGCACATGTGACATGGGAGGTTTTTACACTGACATGATCGTAGAGCTTAAGAGAGGGTATGGTCAACCTTAAGCTCTACGACCAGTTTCGATGGTTCCCGATGGTCTCGATTAATCCTTATATGCCCGGAGATGACGTGCAATGCGTACGAGAAGGGGGCGTATTTTTTCTGAATTCCGGCCGCTTCTTCCCCTTGGTCGGCCAGCTACCGATCCGAACTTAGGGACGCAACTTGCGACGGAATCATTTGAATATCCGGCCCCTTTTCCTGTACGACCGTGCGGCCGCTTCGACCGACTCTGAATGAGGTCCAATATCCAAAGTAAATACAATAAATGACTATTGTGATGAGGACCTATTTATTTCAATCCAGAAAACACTGAGTGGTCTATTTATCAAGCAGTGAAAAGTGTGGAGAAGTGAACCAGTGGAGAAGTTGCCCATAGCAACCAATCAGCTTTCAAGTAGCATTTATCAAGTACAGTCTATAAAATAATAGGTAGGAGCTGATGGTATGCAGTCGGGAAGACGGCGGACCTAATCCCGACAGCCGACTTCTCGACTGCTTAATCCCGGCGAGGGTTAAATGACAGGCGTCTAAATCTAGACGCCTGTCATTTTACCAACGCCGAGAGACTGGTGCCCGGCATCCCGATCGAAGTGATGCCGCGCGCGGGGGGGTTAGGTTTAGGGCTCCCGGGGGGAGGGACTTAGGTTCAGGCACCCCACCCGGGAGGTTAGGCACATCCCCCGAGGGATTTAGGTTTAGGCGGAGGGGAAGGGGGGTGTTAGGTTTAGGCACTTAGAGGGGGGATTAGGGTTAGGCACTGGGGGGAAAAGGTTAGGGTTAGGCACCCCTAAGGGAGGGTTAGGGGAGAGAATTAGGTTAGCGATACTTACCTTAGGGACGATTGGGATTTTCACCCATGTCGGGCAGCCGCTGTCGGGATTCCAACCGCCGGACATGCGTCCGGCGGTAAGTCATACCGATTTCGGAGCTGATTGGTTACTATGGGCAACTTCTCCACTGGTCCACTTCTTCAAACTTTTCACTGCTTGATAAATAGACCCCTGAATGTTGAACTAAGTTAGGTGAAAAAGAAACATTAGATGCTTACGATCACAGATAAAATGTCATGTAAACTAGGTGGGGGGCTTAAGGGCTTTCTTTTCCAACTTTTTTGGGGAAAAAAAAAATAGGACTTGGATTACCCTAATAAGTGTCTTTCCCAGTCTCCTAATAATCAAGGAACTCTCCTATACCAGTTACAATGAAGGTAGAATGTGTTGTATCAAGTTGCTGGAGATTTCCTTCAACATATGGTGAATCAACAATGTATACAAGTATGTTATTTTTACCAAAATATGTATGATTTCTTCTGGTTTCTTATCCTCCACACTTATCCCATTGACCTCCCTCAGCTCATCACCCACATGGATGAGACCTGGAGAAATGAAAGACACACTTGTAAGCTAAAATAGGCACAATATATATAAAACGTATAATCAGAATTCTATATAATAAAGCTGTGGGGAATGGCACTGGCATGACTGCCACTTCTTAATCATTTATTAATGGGATGAATGCTTCACTACACACACAGTAACATATCATCTAAAACATGAAATATAAATATACACACACACGTATGTGCACATCTCACCGCTTCTGTCAGCAGCTCCTCCTCGCATTATCCTCGCCACAACAATAGCTCCTGTACTCTCATCTTTCTTAATTGTCGCACCCTAAAACCAGATTAAAATATACAATTCCTAAAAAAAACAATGCAACTCTCAAAGACAAACCAAAGGGTTTAAAATACAATATGAAAGTACCACCACCTTGTATTTTTATACTTCGTGTATCAGTACTTTAACAGCTTAAAAACTCTACCTATCATGCTAACAATTTATTGCCAACCTAAACCATATAAACTGCAAATAATTGCAATCCATATTTTTTCAGCATTTATTGATGTAACACATTTATGAATCTCTGAGTAAATACTCGACCGTCCTGAAAATACCAGAGAAGATTTATGGGGAAGATAAGGAACGTTTTTAATAATTTGTCCATAATGGACAAGGAATTACCCTGATGATGCTCCTGTATTGTCCCCATTATCACAACACATGTGACGTTGCTCTCTTAAGGTGCCCATCCACTAGACAATTTATGTGAGCAATTGAACGATATCGTTATCGTTCATAAATCGTTTGCAAAAGTATCTAAAACGACTAGCGATGCGCGTGCCCACTGGTCATTTAGACATCTATCATCGTGCAAACATGCTGGTCGATAACGATAACGTCAGGTTGAGCATTTTTGCAGATGATGGATGAGCCTCGTTCAGTGCAGGCTCATCACAGACTGACAAACGACTGCACGATTACAATGTCGTACAATTGAATGCACAATGAACAGTATTTAATCATCAGAATACACATAGCAAAGCATAGGTAGATTTATGCACTGTAAATAAATATGTACAAAGAGCATTTTCATACTGGCTTTACTTGTACAGCTTAGTTGTCATTTAAAGTCTTAATAGTAAAAAATAAAACATACAAACTTCCAGTATAAGAGAAAAGGTTGAATGTCCACTATTTAAATACTTCAGTGTATGCAACCAACAGATCTATTTCAGCCTAGGCTGTGAGACAGATTACATTTGAGTAGAACCATTCAAAATGTGCAAAAAGCATAGAATAAAAGAACCCATGCTGTTTTCAGTCATTTTTCAAAAAAACATGCCTGATGTTTTCCGTGTTTTCCTTCCTCTGGCGAAGAAACATAATTACAGTGATGAATTATCAGAGAAGTCCTGTGCTGGATTTACACATTAGGGATAAAAAAAAAATCCACATAACCCTTTAACACAAAACTTCTCTTTGCGTGGTCTCTGCATAGACAACATTTAACTTTACCCTAGAGCTCCAGAAGCCCTCAGTAAATAGCAAAGCCAGCTTCTTGCTGTCCATGCCAGAGATGTCTATCTAGAGACAAGCTCTCACTGTGAGTCACAGAGACACTGCATTTCCCCTCTGTGTACATTACACTGCCGGAGAAAGCGACTTTGCAGACATCTCTTCTCACTTCCTCCTCACAAACAAATATTCTGCATAACACGTATAACATTTCCAGGATATTCGTTCAGCAGTAAATAAGTGCAGCTATTAACCGCCCGATATTTGCTTAACACCTTCCTAGCCAGATGACAAACAGTGCAATGCATTGAGCGGCTGGACGAGGAAAAGGAAATGCACTTACATCGGGAATATCATACTCTTGATTTTGCACTTCACATTTTCCAGATATCCCAGTGCAAATATCATCTTTCTGCTGATGACTATCCAGAGCAGAGCGGGCTTTGGTCCTGGATTTCGAAGCACAATACACCTACTACACTCAACAGGGATCCTCCTGTCTTTTAAAATTACCATTATCAATCACGCAGTTGAATAGGATACAAACAGGACACGGACACTTTACTTTATGACTCCACTGACTAAATAATGCTAGTGAATTACAATATGACAATAAATCTATGTACCTTGTGTGTATGTGACATAAGACATAATGCAGGCAGATATATGATCATCAAGGCGGATATGCCAGAAAAATGGAGACTCAGAAGTTGAAGCAGAGAGAGAGATCCTATTATGTGGCAAGGCCAGGGGGCATATATCTAGCAAATGGAGAAATGACTGCATATTATGAACTGGAAAGGGAGCAGAAATGATTAAAGAGGCGGTGATAGTGGTGAAGGGCACAGCACAAATAAAATGAGGAAGGATGCACCCATGATAGAGCAGGAAAAGTAGACCACCAATTTGGACCATGCAGTACTTGTCGACTCTCCCAGCATGTCCTCCTGAATTTCAGGGAGCTCTCTCGGGCTCCTAGGGATGACTATCAGAAATCGATGGTTGTCATCAGTGGGCCTGATTCATTACGGATCGCAACTGCGATTGCAATAGCGATTACGCACGCAGTCTCACTGCGATAGTATGCTAATCCACTGCGATCACTATGCCGTTGCAGCACAACATAAGGACGCCCACTTTACCTTACACACATCCGTAATCCTTTGCAAGACTGCGAAACCATCGGTAACATCAACTACAATCGCAAACTCATGAACACTTGCACCAGCTCTGACCTTACTCAGGAATTGCTAACCTCGTCGCACGCTATGAGTACACAAGCTGCGTATGGCATTGCAGTGTAAGGTATCGCAGTGGATAATTTATGCACCCCCCGGCAGCTCCCAAAAACGGCACTTCCTGTTAATCACTCTGCGATGGGTCTGGTTCGCACACTGCGATGCATGCGCAGAACGCAACAATCGGCTGATTGCGTGAGTTATCACAGTTGAGGTCCGTAATGGATCAGGCCCAGTAAGTATGAGTTGGATGCTCGAGGAAACAATATGTACTTTGCTATTATCCCTGCGATGACCATTACAAATGTTTTCCAGTGCCATAAAGCTGAAAAAACTTCAGATGTATGAGGTGAATGTTTCATCTTTTGTGGTCCTTTATTAAGCTGCATGGGCAGAATTAAATACAGAATTTGCGCCAGTGCTTTAGGATACTCGCTTCTTATTAGCAACTCTGCCACTAACTTCCCTATTCTTTGGTGATACTGACTCTGCTGTTTCTGAAAACTGAACTGTATTTTAATTGTGGTGGATGTATAGAACTACCAGCACACATGCCACCAAGAAGTAACCAGGGCACGCGCAGTCCGTGTTTGGCTGACTTTTACTTGGATGGATTACAGAACCTTACTCTTGGGCACCGCCCACTATATATCGCCAATTAGTGCACATGCGCTTAAGAATTCCTTCTTCTTATCTGTAATGTACATTTATTTTTAAAAAAACAGAGGAATGACAGCAATTTGCAAGAAACTATGAATGATGTGATGAGTCCCTGTGTATTTTACAGGAGATAGGGGTTTATTTACTAAGCCATGGATGGAGATAAAGTGAACGGAAAGAAAGTACCAGCCAATCAGTTCCTAACTGCCATGTCACAGGCTGTGTTTGAAAAATGATAGTTAGGAGCTGGTTGGCTGGTACTTTATCTCCGTTCACTTTATCTCCATCCAAAGCTAAGCTTAGCAAATAGACCACTTAATCCTGTAGTCATGTGTGGTAGAGGACGTTTTCAAAAATCAATGTGTCTCTACCATTTGAAGGAAAAACAAAGGCTTAAGTATAAGTATTAAGTATTTCATTAGAAAATAGGGATAACAATCAGATCTCTATTGATCGGGTCTGCGCAGTACTACACATTAAGCTAAAACAGATTCACCTAATGTTAAAATAAAGTGAAACATAATCCTATTTGTAACGAGTAAAAACATAACTCAGGCAAATACAAAAACGCCAGAAAATAATTCTGTCCAAAACAAGACTCAGCAGTAAGAATGGCCCCACAGGGTTATTATTACACCATATCTCACCAGCGGCTCTCTGTTTTTAACAAGCCGGATAATTTTCACTGAGTCTTCATCATCATCAATGTCATCTGGCATGGGAGGGAGTACAGGGTCATAGCTTTTCTGAGCCACTGTGTCATGTACTGACAGTAAAGCCTGAAAGAAAGGACACGCTTAAATAGAAAACAATTCAAGCATATTAAATTGGAATACAGAAGTAATGTGTATTGCAATTTGCTTACTATGTGGCATAATAACAAGATATTGTACAGAAACTTTATACTGTCAAATATATATGCAACATTGAAGTCTCGTTAAAAAAAAAAAAAAAAAAACTAGACTTACACCTGATCTTTTATCAGACTGAAGCTGGCCGCACATTGAAAGATAATCCTTTCGGCCAATGCACAACAGTATGGGCCCAGCTGATGAACGACAGTTCTGACCAATTGTGGTTCAGTATACAGATGTGCCCTTGTACCCTATTGCTGCATTCTCACTAGGTAGCCCTTCTTAGCGTGCCAGGTCTTGTGTCGACTCGACTTGCGCAAAGTGTCTTATCGTGTCTTTTTTTGCCCGAAAATGCATCTCAGTCGCAATGCCATGCCACAAAAACGCTTCACCAGACTGATTAATTTCATATGCGACACTTGTATATCTGTATGCGAAGTGCTATGACGCAGCGGGTGTGACTTTTTTCCACGCCAAGTTCCCTTGTGCTTCATATACAGTCGCTCACAGATATACAAGTGTCGCATATCAAATTAATCAGTGTAGTCTTGAGAAGCGATCTGTCACAGCCAACTGCAACCAGGACACATTTCATCCAAAAAAGATGCGAAAAGAAGCTACAATGCTTGGCGCAGCTCATTCGTGCCGAATGGTGTATTGTAGCTAGGTGTATAAAGACACATCTGTATGTACATGAACGACAAAACACTTGAAAATGGCAGAAAAGTGGTCATGTACAGCTGATGTGATTAGCAAACATGTTAGATTGTCCCGACTGTTGTTTTAATCTCACATCATTCAGCCCCTCGTTACTGACTGGTTGGATCGTCTCTAAAATCTTGCAGTGTATTGCCAACATTATAATACTTCTACACAGGCAGACACGGCTGCCTAGCTCAGATACTAAGCAACCACATTAATGTCCCAATTGCCTAAATTCCCCATTCTGCTTATGCTGGGTCTGGGAATCGGAGAAATCCTACATGATGGACAATCTTGAAAATGGTCCGACCAACGGACAGCCGATCATCGATGTCTGCGGATCCTCAGCTGTGATTGGCGTGGTAGAACAGGGAATTGGCCCATGGATGTATAGCCTGCATTACACAATGTTTTACAGGAAATGTACAATAATAAAAATAACAAATAAGTAGATGGAAAATACAAAAAAAAACTCTTGGACCCAAGTGTAATAGGGTGAGAGTTTAGAAAATGTTAGAGTTTAGCAGTAAGCTCTCACACTATTACATTGGTTGAGTTGCATCTTAAAACGGGAAAACATATGAATGAGAGCTTAAATCATGAGTTTTTTGAGTCTGAAAAACATGCGAGTTTGCCTGTTCTCGGACTCTATAACATTGTCAGAGTTTAAAAAGGGTGAGAAAAACCTCACATTTTCTAAACTGTCACCCTATTACATTTGGCCCATGTAATTACATTAATACATCTCCGTATGAGCTAAATATTTACATTGTTATATGCTTATCTATATATATATATATATATATATATATATATATATATATATAAAATATATTTTATATGTTTTTTCTATCACAATATATGCTTTTCATGAAAAGGAAAGCCGAGGTTATGTTGAGATTGCAGAACACATTCTACTTTATATAACAAGTTTCTGAAATTTCAAGTGGAATCACAGATATTACATATTTTCCAGTCTCATCTCTTTAAAATGAGTATATTTAATTAGACTTTGACTGAAAAAAAAATGTAAGGAGAAAATTAATATAGACAAAACAGTAAGTGTCTATTAAAGCAACACCAGACGATAGTAATTTAAGGCACTGACTGAGGTACAAAAAATTGTCATGATTTAATTAAGGCCATTCTTCAGCACAGTGATGAACTTCAGGACAGCACTTTTTTTCCATTCTATGTAAGTTTGTTTTAAATTAAATGAGGTGTTCATTTCAAAATGACATTTACGGTCATAACTATATTTAATGTACACATAGTTCTATGTCTCTCAATCAGCCAGTGTGCCACAGCATACAAATGTCTCTCCACAGCACAATGGGCAGTAACCTATCACTGGGCTTCCACCATTTTCCTACACATACTTACTATCGCTGGGTTGGTATCATCTTCCTGCACTTAAGTACTATCACTAGACTTCAGTCATTTTCCTGCACCTACTTACAATCACTGGGCATCCACCATTTTTCTGCACCTACAGTACTTATTATCACTAGGCTTCCACCATTTTCCTACACCTACTTACAGTACTATCACTGCGATTCCACCATTTTCCTACACCTACTTACTATCACTGCAATTTCACAATTTTTCTGCACCTACAGTACTTATTCTCACTAGGCTTCCATCATTTTCCTACACCTACTTACTATCACTGCAATTCCACCATTTTCCTACAATTATTTACTATCACTGAGCATCCGCCATTTTCCTACACCTACTTACTATCACTGCACTTCCACCATTTCCCTACACATGCTTATTATCACTAGACTTGCATTGTTTTCCTACACCTACTTACTATCACTTTGCTACTACAGATGTGTCCACATATATGTAGTCTCCAGCCCTTCTAATTGTGCCATGCCTTGGCGTGATTCAGCAGCACCTAGTGTCTTTTCGTGTGACTTTTTGCCTTCAAATGCATCTTATTCGCACAGTGATGTGAAAAGTTAGCACAAGCAGCCTCTGCTGATTAAAATGATATGCAGCATGCCTATATTCTGAGTTTGACTGTTGGTATATCTGCATGCGAAATGCTACGTTACAGTGTCACAGCCGCTGACACTGTAAAGTAGCATTTCGCATGCAGATACACCCGCAGACTCACACAGAATATAGGTATGCTGCATATCATTTTGTGTCCTATGCGCATCACAGTGTGAATAAGACGCATTTGAAGGCTAAAAGTCACACAAAAAGACACTCAGGGCTATTGAGTCACACAGAGCTCACGCGTTATATGTAGCGTGAATTGTAGTGCACGGAGGATGTATTTGGACACATATGTACCATTTTCCTACACCTACTTACTATTACTTTGCTAACACCATTTCCCTACACCTACTAAATATCAGTAGGCTTCCAACATTTTGCTTTTTAAATGGTAGAAAGTTTGATTCCCAACTACTTGTTTTTGTAACAGGGCTTTATACCTACAGGTTATTTAGCCTATGGGGTATATGTAATAGGCTGCAGACTGCATTTATCAGCGAGTCCCGTGCAAGACGGCCCAATGTTTTAAAGCAGGGGTGGGGAACCTTTTTTCTGCCAAGGGCCATTTGGGAATTTAGAAAATCATTTGCGGGCCTGGCGCAGATCACTCCCCTCCATGCGACATCAAGCGAGTGGGCAGGGCTACAATCGCCGGTGATTACAGCAAATGGAGCATTTTGGGGGTGCTGCAAGGGCAGCAGAGGGACCATCTGAAGCGTCCTAAGGAGGCTCCAGGCGGCACTGCTGCAGAGATTCTGGCTGCAGATGCGGCTAGCAGAAAAAAGCTCCTAGCTTTGATGATATTTGAGTCCCATCTGCGGTTGCCTTGGCAGGGCCAGACCAAAATGATTTTGCGGGCCTTACATGATGTTCCCCACCCCTGTTTTACAGTAGCAGTCATCTAAAAGGTAAAATCAGCCTAGTTTTGCCTTTTAAATAACTGCTACTTTAAAACATCAGGCAGTCTCGCACGGGACTCCCCGATGCCTGCAGGCTATTACATATACCCTCATGTGTTTGTATTGGCCCCCTGCAACTTGTACTAAATAAAATACTCTATCTTGCATCTCTATGTATATTAACAATGTCTTTACATGAGTAGGTAGAGATTTTATTTTTGTTGCCTGATGATGCAAAGACAAGCTCCCAGAGATCAGGATGATATAACTACTAATTTACTAAATGTTGCAGGTGGTCTTGTATCAAACAACAAACTGAAAATTAATTTGAAGGTGTTCAGCACATCTACTTTGGGTGTTTGAGCTTTTATTGTCCCATAATCACAATGAATTTTTTACCCCAGTTTTCTGGGTCTGTATCAGTCTGTGTCACATCGGGAATGTTTTTATAGCTATTATAGTACATTGGTGCCACTGTGTCACTCAAGGTCTTTTTCATATGACACAACTACTGTACTGTAAGCACAACTAGAATTTTCTCAAAATATTATTAACTTGACTAATAGACCAGGATTTTTTTGGATTAGAAAACAATAAATTAATAGTGGAGGCTGAATAAAACTCATTTCTTTCTCTAAAAAGTGGGAACTAAACCAAAAACTTCAAATAAAAGAATTTTCTCTTCAGAATGCTGGCAGCAAAAACGCAGTAAAAAGAATCAAACTTAATTGTGATTATAACCTGAAATGCCAATCACTTTCATTTCATAACTGTGCCAGAGAAAGAAGTGCAACATAATTGGCCCAAGCTGAAGGAACTAAGCAGCACTTAATCCAATATTTATTTTGTTTGGGAAAATACGGCAAGCCACAAGCACGATAGGTTAGTAACCCAGTCCAGACAGGAAAACAGAAGAGAAACAGAAAAAAATTAAGGCGATTCTTCAATTACAGTATTTGCAGTTGAATTATTCCTCTTCAACACCTGTCTGAGGAAATACTTTGATTTAAAGCTAAATTATGCTCTAACTGTATAGAGTTCCTATTGTACAGTACTATGGAGTTATGAAACTGTATAGACCTGTATTGCTTCATTTATTCAGTAAAGTCTCAATGTGCCATTCTTATGGGAACCCATGGTGTAGATTTACTAAAGTTTCTAAAACAGACAAGTGGTGATGCTGCCCATAGAAACCAATCAGATTATGTCTATCATTTTTTTAGAATGCAAAAGATATATGATAGAAAGAATCTGATTGGTCGCTATGGACACCACCGTCACTTGTTTGTTTTAGAAGCTTTAGTCAATCTACCACCAAGTGTTTGTATTCCATTGATTTGCAACCTCAAAAAAAAAAAAGTTATTTACAGTTGTGCTTCTCAGGCCTATGGAGAGTGAACTAGGGCAAAGACTCAGGTAAATTACATAGCAAACAGAGAAGGCAGATATTTTGCAGGTTGAATCAAATCTTGAATGCAGCTAATCAGTTCACTAGGAACTGAGACATAACATACAAAGTAGGAATGTGCCAATGTTCTTGGATGCTTCCCAGAAGGAACTTCGTTCCAGCCAGGAATCTGTACATTTAGCTCAGCTGTAGGCAGGATTTGTCCTGGCATATTTAATTGCCACTGTGGGGAAGCACTTAGACAGTGACATACTCTTGTTCTAGTGATACATCCAGCAATTGTTAATTTTTTTATCCCAGTAACTCAATTGTTGCACACAGCTCTCAAAGGCAAAGTATAAAACTCCATGTAGAAGCTTACACTTCCATACAGAAAACAGTAAGTCCTGCAAAGACTCAATAGTAACATTATCACGGATTTCTCTGAGCGAAGGATAAGGATCTACCAGGTGAAATCTGTGCTAGAGGGCCTAAACCAGGCGTAGGCAACCTTTGAGTACTTATGCCACAAGGTGGCACACAATGTTTTGATAGGCATCTCCAGGGTCAATCGCTCTCTTACTACACACGCTGCGCTGTTCTCTGGGCACCTTGTAAGTGAAGCCTGCCACAGTTAAATGTTTTATATGTTGTGACATGCCAGACATATTTTTGGGATGTAATGCTTAGCATCTGGTACCCAAAGAGAAAAACATTGATTACCCCAGGCCTAAACAATATGAACAGAAATGATAAAACAAACTTGTTTCCAGGGTCCGTACTGGAGCGAAATCTAAGATAAAGTACACAAAATTGGATCTCTATACTTGGGAGAACTAGACAATTGATCCCTTAGCTAAAGTTCTGGTGTTGTACTAACCAGCTCAAAGTATGAAAAACATTATTGAGAGCTGATGCATAGCAAGAGCGAAAAAGTGCTGCCAATATTAGGAGTATAATGTTTTAACTAGGGGTGAGCGGGTTTGGATTTCTGAAATCCGAACCCCCCCCAGCCCCCCCGATCCGAGTCCGATCCGAGTCAGGCTCGACTTTTCCCGCCTGACTCGGATCTGAAATCGAGGCAAAACGTCATCATCCCGCCTTCCGAGTCTCGCGGGTTTTGGATCATATATAAAGGTACCCGCGTCGGCGCCATTTTCTCACTCGGCTGTGGACAGTGAAGAGGGAGGGTGGGAGTTAGGGCTGGCTGGGCTGTGTAGTGTAGTGTAGTGCAGAGTAGTGTTGTGCTGTGCTGCGCTGTGCTGCTGTTGTCCACTACTTCAAAGTCCATAGGGGCTGGCTGTGTTGTGCTGTGCTGCTGTTGTTAATAGGGGCTGTGTCCACTACTTCAAAGTCCATAGGGGCTGGCTGGACTGTGTTGTGCAGTCAGTTCTCCATAGGGGCTGTGTCCACTCCAAAGTCCTGTGCAGTGTCCCAGTCCTAAAGGGGTGCTGTAGTGTTGTCCAGGGGGTGCTCTGTCCATCAGGGGTGCTCCCCCCAAGTGCTAAAAAAATAATATTTTTTCTGTGTTTGTGAATTGTGTGCACAGTAGCCGCACGTGCATCAACAAAGTAGTGCCAAGCGTGCGCCTGTGTCATAAGTAAAGGGCCGGCTGGCTTGACCGTTAAAGGGTGCTGTAACCCCCAAAGTACACTCCAGTCCAAACCAAAAAAATATATATTTTCTGTGTTTGTGAATTGTGTGCGCAGTAGCCGCACGTGCATCAACAAAGTAGTGCCAAGCGTGCACCTGTGTCATAAGTAAAGGGCCGACTGGCTTGACCATTAAAGGGTGCTGTAACCCCCAAAGTACACTCCAGTCCAAACCAAATAAAAAAATATTTTCTGTGTTTGTGAATTGTGTGCGCAGTAGCCGCACGTGCATCAACAAAGTAGTGCCAAGCGTGCACCTGTGTCATAAGTAAAGGGCCGGCTGGCTTGACCGTTAAAGGGTGCTGTAACCCCCAAAGTACACTCCAGTCCAAACCAAAAAAATATATATTTTCTGTGTTTGTGAATTGTGTGCGCAGTAGCTGCACGTGCATCAACAAAGTAGTGCCAAGCGTGCACCTGTGTCATAAGTAAAGGGCCGGCTGGCTTGACCATTAAAGGGTGCTGTAACCCCCAAAGTACACTCCAGTCCAAACCAAATAAAAAAATATTTTCTGTGTTTGTGAATTGTGTGCGCAGTAGCCGCATGTGCATCAACAAAGTAGTGCCAAGCGTGCATCTGTATCATAAGTAAAGGGCCGGCTGGCTTGACCGTTAAAGGGTGCTGTAACCCCCAAAGTACACTCCAGTCCAAACCAAAAAAAAAAATATTTTCTGTGTTTGTGAATTGTGTGCGCAGTAGCCGCACGTGCATCAACAAAGTAGTGCCAAGCGTGCACCTGTGTCATCAGTAAAGGGCCGTCTGGCTTGACCGTTAAAGGGTGCTGTAACCCCCAAAGTACACTCCAGTCCAAACCAAATAAAACAATATTTTCTGTGTTTGTGAATTGTGTGCGCAGTAGCCGCACATGCATCAACAAAGTAGTGCCAAGCGTGCGCCTGTGTCATAAGTCAAGGGCCGGTTTGGACATCTGGTCCGGACTGAAGGACGTGCCAACAATGTCTGACAAGTCTGCTGTCACTGCATATGATACTGTCCTCAAAGCAGCAGCGACAAGCGTGCGTCTGTCTGTTAAAGGGTGGTGTAACCCTCAAAGTGCGCTCCACAAACAATAAAAAAATTATTCTTTTTTTTTCTGTCTTTGTGAAATGTGTGGGCTGTAGCCGCACCTGCATCCTTAAAGCAGCAGCGACAAGCGTGCGTCTGTCTGTTAAAGGATTACATCGGTGACAGCATCCAAGTAGGCATGTCAGACAGTCCGTACCTGTACTGGCAGGAAAAAGAAGCAATTTGGAGGTCCCAGTACAAACTGGCTCTATTTTATCTGAGTTGCCCCCCCTCCAGTGTGTACTCCGAAAGAGTGTTTAGTGCAGGCGGGAACCTTGTCAGCAAAAGGCGTAGGAGGTTGCTTCCACAAAATGTGGAGAAGAAGATGTTCATAAAATGAATTATCAACTCTTCCAGGAAGACCAGCCTCCAGAACGTACAGAGGGACCTGTGGTTGTGGATTCCAGCAGGGACGAATTAATACTCTGTGAGGATGAGGATGTACACAACACTGAAGAGGGTGAGGAATCGATGGATGAGGAGGATGAGAATGACATCTTGCTTCCGTAGAGCCAGTTTGTGCAGGGACAGATTAATTGCCAGCTTGTTTTGTGGGGGCCCAAACGAACCAATCATGTCAGCCACAGTCGTGTGGCAGACCCTGGCGCTGAAATGATTGGTTTGTTAAAGTGTGCATGTCCTGTTTATACAACATAAGGGTGGGTGGGAGGGCCCAAGGACAATTCCATCTTGCACCTCTTTTTTTTTCTTTGAATTATGTACTGTTTGGGGCCTAGTTTTTCTAACTGCCATCCTGTATGCCACTGCAGTGTCACTCCTAGATGGACCACGTGTTTGTGCCGCCCACTCGTATCTCTTAGCATAGTCATCCAGCTACCTCGGTGCAACCTTTTGGATATAAAAACACTATTGTGAGGTGTGAGGTGTTCAGAATAGACTGGAAATGAGTGGAAATTAAGGTTATTGAGGTTAATAATAGCATAGGAGCAGAAAAACACACAAATTCTGTGATTTTAGCTGTTTTTATGCTTTTTTAAAAAAAAAAATACAGATCCTAAACACAAAAACCCAGAACCCAAAACACGGAAGGGTGGTTTTGGCAAAACCAATCCAGATCCAAAACACGAAGAAAGATCCAGATCCAAAACACGAAAAGTGGCCGGTGCACACCCCTAGTTTTAACTCAGCCACACATGGGTAGATCTATTTCTTTAATCCAGTGATGAGCAATAGAAGCAATGTCCGATTTGGGCACATACCCGAATGGTCAGCATGTGACCAGACTTATTGTCATGCCTGATCATGAGCTCACTGATTTAAGATAAATTATTATGCATGCAGAAGGTTCAAACTCCACATGCTGATTGCTGGACACTGCATTGTGTGATCTGTATTAGTACAGGTGTAACGCCAGGTCTAAGTAGAACACAGTGGAATTACGAATGTTGAATATTGCAACCAAGTTGTTTTTTTGAGTGACAATTGTTGTGTGAATAAACTTAAACGTAAATCAGTTAAAAAAATATATAAAAAAAATATACTTGCTTAAAAAACAAATTATAAACATATGTGAGTTTCAGTACAGTCACTGTTTTCTTAAAGTTGCATCTATATATTTTAGCATTACTCACATCAAACCAAAATATGTAGAATACAATGTGTGGAAATGCTTAGCATCAACTAGCAGCCAATCATATTTTTGTAGCCTCATAAAAAATGCTTAAAAGAAACCAATAAAAAGATAGGTTTAGGGCACACTTTAAGTTTTAAATATATATAACAAAAAAAATGTATTTGTGGAAAATCAAATCCTGTGAGAAAGTTTACATCGGGTTTAGGCAATCTGTGACTTACCAGCTGTTGTGGAACTAAAATTCCCAGCACATCTTGCCACCCTCTGCTGTGACTTATAGTTTCAAGCCTAATGGAAAGTCGCACATTGCTCACATAAAAAAAAATACGGTATATATGTATCATAACTTGGAATTTATATTGAATAAACTGATGCAATACAATGAGTAAGTAAACTGATTTGGGGCCTACTCATCACTTATGGACCCAAAATTGAAAGTTATTTATCTTGTGGTAACCTATGCCATCTTGGCTTTGGTTTCCGGAGCCCCGCTCCTCCCTATGGGGAAGGAGGTCCGAACAGATCAGTCTACCCCCTCTGGCCCTGTGTGCGGACTAATACTTACGCGCCGGTCTTGGCAGTAAAAAATTCTACCGCTACTAATTGGTTGCGGAATATTTGGTGGTGGGTTGCTTTTCGGATATTAAAATGCTCCAGTATTATAGTATCTACTTGCCACAACTTGCATGCTTAATTGTCGGAGACCCCAATCAGCTTTATACTGACAGGATGGCTGTTTACAAATATAAGGGCTTGTTGACACAAGACTTAGGTGTTTTTTGAGGAAATGAAGAGTTTTTTTTTTTAACCTTTTAGAATAGTATTAAAGTGTTTTTAACCACTATGACACTGCATTGGACACGACAGTATCCAGGTGTGCTTTACCTGACAAGATGGCTCCAATGCGACAATGCAGCCCGTTTGTTTGCTGTTTGTATGGTGGAACTCTGTTCTGCACGACTACTCCTCCTGCTCCGGACCCCTGGGAGTGATGTTGCGGTTTGTGAATGTCGACATCACTGCCAAAATCGTGCCTCAGAATGCTAAGCGAATGGCACTCTGGGGCGCAAGCGCCTAAAATAATAGTGCTAGGAGGAGAACGTAGTTTCCCCCCCCTGAACACAAATATGCTGATCTCTGCCTGTACAAAGAACAGCTACAGCAGGGGGAATGATTATTGCTCCGCTGTGCTCTGCAATAAGGTGAGGGGGCTATGATACAAGGGAGGGGGAGTAATAAAGTGGTCATCTTTTGGCACAGGAGTGGGTTATGCTGCCCCGCAAAAAGTTATTTTTCTGGGGGGGTGGGGAAGATATAATAAAATTGATCTGTCCCCTACCCATATTCTCTTCCTTCCCTCCCCTTTTTTTCTTTCTGTACACTTATGTTTTTTAGAAACACTTTAATCAAAAATAAATAACAAATTGCATATACAGTGACAGATGAGGAGGGGGGCACTAATATAGTGGGGCCAATTGACACGGAGGGTTAAAATTACTAAGCTCCGTGTTGTTCCGATTTTGCAGTCACGGGAGTATTTTGCCATTTTTGCAAACACAGGAATTTACTATGACAAAAATGGGTGTATTTTCTGTATTTTCAGAAGGGTACACGCCGAATCAGAAGTTAAAATGCATCCGTAAATACATTTACTGTCAACTGACAAGTGCGACCCGCTTTAAGGACGGGCCAGTTATCATGGCGGCAAATTACAAGTCATTACAAAAAAAACATAAAGTGTATCCAAATATCCCTCTGCCTGGGAGAGAGCACAGAAAACAGCATACACTGTATAATATGACTCGGAGACTAGCACTGCATTCTCCTCTCTCCAAGGTGGCTTCTTTCATTCAGTTCCACAGCCTGAAGAGGCAATAAGCTGTAAGCTAGCAACTTCCCATTGTATGTTGACGTCATGGGCACAGAAATAAGGTTCTGTAGGTCCTTGGGCACCACCATTTGCATCTAATAGTACATACAATGCCTGCGCTATTATTCTTACTCATAAAAATTTATTTCTGAGTAAATTAAGAGTTATGGTAGACTTACCTTAGTTCTTCGAAGTCCATAGGACCCACAGGGATAGCATGGGGTGTGTGTGGTTGGAGTGATCCAGGCACCAAACAGTTGAGCTTTAGCTCCCAAGATGCCTCGGTCCTCCTCCACATATACCCCGCCCACAGACAGACAGTTTTGTAAACAAGCCTGAGGCAGGAACAGGAAAGAAGAGAAGGAAGAACATTACTCTCAAAAAACACTCCCCCAGAAGACGAAGGAATCAGTGATCAAGAGAGAAAAAATACACATTGAGGCCAGGTGCGTCAGGGTGGGCGCCCTGTGGATCCTATGGACTTTGAAGAAATAGAGTTAACAAAGGTAAGTCTACCAAAACTCTTAATTTCTTCTTCAGGCTCCATAGGGAATCCACAGGGATACCATGGGGATGTCCAATAGCAGTTTCCCTAAGGGTGGGGACACTCCTGAGCAGAAAGGAGAATCCGACGCCAAAAGCAAGCATCCTGAGGCGCAAAGGTATCAAAGGCGTAAAACCTGAAAAAGGTGTGGACGGAAGACAACGTGGCCGCCTTGCACAATTGTTCAGCAGAAGCACCACGTCGAACCGGCCAGACTGAGTAGAATGAGCTGTAACCCTGTTTGTAAAAGGAAGATTAGCTTGCATGTAGGCCTGAAAGATTGTCATGCAGAAACATGGAGTCAGAGTCTGTTTGTTAGCTGGCCAGCCAGTTTTGCTTGCAAAAGCCATACAACACAAAAAGAGAATCTGATTTCCTCAAGGAATTAGTACGATTCACATAGATCTGAAGAGCACGAACCACATCCAAGGAAGCTTCATCTGCAGAAAGATCAGAGGACTGGAAGGCCGGAACCACAATCTCTTTATTCAAATGGAAACGAGATATCATTGTAGGGAGGTGCCCAGCACTTGTACAGAGGACAGCTCTGTCCAGATGAAAGATCAAGAATGGGGAGCTTCAGAAGAGCCCTGCCTAATCAGATACCCTGTGGGCAAAGAAAATAGCGAGGAGAAAGAGCATCTTCGTTGTCAGCCACTTGAGGTCTACCGAATCCAGAGGTTCAAACGGAGGAGCCTTTAGAGCCCTGAGAACCAAGGACAAATCCCACGGAGCTACCGGAGGGACAAAAGGAGGTTGAAGAAGGAGAACCCTCTGAAAGAATGTTCTAACATCAGGCAGGGGAGCAATCCTTCGTTGGAACCAGATTGACAGAGCAGAAACCTGAACTCTAAGGGAGGACAGGCAGAGACCAAGGTCTAACCCAGCCTGGTGATAGGCAAGCACCCGGGAGACCCTAAAAACTGTAGGGTCATAGCCTGTGGGGGAGCACTATTGAAAGTAAGAGTGCCAAACTCTGTAATAGATGAGGGCTGAGGCAGGCTAACGTGCCAGGAGCATTGTCTGGACCACAGAGTGAGAGAAACCCTTCGATCTTAAGAGGGATGACTCAAGAACCACGCCGTCAAAGACAGACGAGGTAGGTTCGGGTGCCGGCAAGGACCCTGTGCTAGTAGATCCTGCCATAAAGACAGTGGAAACAGAGTGGAGAGACCATTCTCCGGCATGTATGTCTTGACGGCTTAGGAAGTCCGCTTCCCAGTTGGAATGAACACTGCAGAGATTGCTAGGAGATGACCTTCAGCCAGACCAGAATGTTTGCCACTTCCCACATGGCTGGCCGACTTCACGAGCCTCCCTGATGGTTGAGGTGTGCTACCACAGTTGCGTTGTCGGACTGGATCTGGACCGGCCTGCTGTGGAGGAGATCCTACACCTAAGCAAGTGCTCTGTGCACTGCTAGGAGCTCCACAATGTTACGGGCAGGCGACTTTTCTGAGTTGTCCACCGCCCCTGAAAGCAATGATGACCGACTACTGCACCCCATCCGCAAAGACTGGCATCTGTCGTGAGAAGTTCCCAATCTGGAATCCAGAAGGGGTGACCCTTGTCCAGATAGGATGTCTGTAGCCACCATGAGAGGGAAAGCCAAACATCTGGAGAGGAGGATCGTCTTGGATCAGATCAGATGATACTGTCCATTCCACCGTTAGAGCATCAGTTGTTGCAGAGGCCTGGAGTGGAACTGGGCATATTCCACCATATCGAAGGTGGACACCATGTACCCCAGGACCTGCAATGCTGAGTGAATGTATACCCTCCGATTGAGAGCAAGCTGCACACATGCAAGTGTAGTGTCAAAATCTTGTCTGCTGGCAGAAAGATCCTCTGTATTAGAGAATCTAGGAGTGCCCCAGATGTATCATCTGCTGTGTCTGAGATAGGGAGGACATCCAATTGATGATCCAGCCATGTGTTTGAAGGCAGTTCACAGTCAGCTGGAGGTGGTGTTGTAACCCGCTCGCGAGTGGGTCTGAATCAGGCCCAGAGCCCTCCTAAGTGCTTTGGTGGCTAATGGCCTGCCCGCCTGTAACTTTTGCTGAGAGGCAGTAGAAGTTTGAGCCCTATTCTGAAGGGCATAAACATCCATCCAGGGAGAATATGCATAGGGGGTACAGACATTGTAGGTTGTAACAGCTGTGGGTACTCTATGGTAGGAGGCAGCATGGGAGTTGATAAATTATCCAATAGCTGCGTCATAACCTTGGATAGGGTGGACACCGAGGGTGGCTCATATACCAGGGCTGATAAGGTTGATTAGTTAGCAGATTTATAACAATTAGCACATAGACCCTCCTGTATAAAATCCTAAGAGGGCAAGCCTGCAAAACAGGATTTACATGTTACCAGCACAGGGGCCTTTGGAAGACATATAAATAGCCAATAAGTAGCACACAATAAGTGTCTAATTAATAATGCAATGTGACACCCTTCACAAATACAAGTAAATGTGAAGTACAAATGCCCCTACACATCTGGTAGTTAAGGGTTTGCGAAAAGAACAGCAGGGATAGACATAACTGACAGTCAGAAAGTTTAAGACAGTATATCACACTACAAAGCTAGCACAAGTCACATACAATGCATATAAATATACTTATAATGGGCACTAAATGAACTAATCAAGCCTCCAAGGGTTGTCCCCAGGGAGAGGTTACACAGGGAGACTGGACCCGACACTCCGGAGACATGTAGCTTCAGAAAAGCATATAGGAGGAGGGTGAATAGGAGGAGCAGCCCAGAAGCGGGAAAACTCTTGTGAGGGATCGTGCTCTGGGCTGGGGGAGGGGCTGCCGGGAGAGAGCCTACCTCCCCATTTCCACATCAACCACCGGGTGCCGCTGGCCTCACCTGCTTCAGGAGCCTCTTGCCCTATTCTTACTGCAAAAGATCAGTCTGAAATCGGATGGACTTCTGCATACACTTAATTCTGAATAACCCGCTTTTCCTCCTTCACACACCCAGAACACCCAATTGCCAGCCACTTTAGTACCTCCTGGCCTTAGTTTTAATTTAATACTGATTGAAATAAAATAGAGGCATCTTCACGGAACAGATATTGGAGTAAGGGTCATTTTTCGGGTATGTTAGTAGTGTATTCAAAAAACCCCATACTCTCTTGGATTTTAACCTTTCAAATTGTGCATTTTATTGTCAGATGTTCACACTTGATATATTGTTCAGACAACCAAAAAACAGAAGACAGACTATAAACTTTTAAAATCTGGTGCTATCACTTGAAGCTGCCAGGAGAGATATAAAATCCACAGCACAAGCTCCCTAACCCCATCCCATGCAATGCACTGTACATACACTGACCTCTCTGGCAGCAAAGAAAGATCTGTGAACTTAATAACCATGTCTTCCATGCTGAAAAGCAGCTGTCCACATATGTTTAATGTATTATTCAAATCCCATTCAAGAAATGTGAAGGTTTTTTATTATTATTATTTTCAGTTTTATATTTTTTGGGCCGAACAAAAGGAAAATTGGGGAGATGCAGCAAACCATCATTTCTAACCACAAATTTCATGTTCTGGCAAATCATAATTCATGTTCACATCGTGTAAATCAGTTTATACACAGACATTAACACAAAGCATAAAATCAACATATTTAGGTGGTAACCATCTATAGCATATTCCTGACCTCATTTCACATCTCAGATTTGTAAAAGAGGTATTGTAGTACAAAGCTATAGTTTGGAGTTTACATTCGCTTTTGTGGGCAAAGAATAGACGTTACTTTCAGACTTTAATATTTTACTGCCATGGGGCAGGAGGGTACCCTATTTGCCTTTCAGATGAAAAATGGCGCCCTATGAAAGGGGTGAGGATCTATTTACTGCTGCAGTGTATAACCTCTTCATATAGAACTTGTGTTAGTGTCTGCTCTGGACATACTGCAGAGGTGGCCAACCAGTCACAGGTAAAGAGCCAAAACATATCTGTAGTCAAGTTAAAGAGCCAATAACATGCACGCACTGACGCACAAAAAAATGGGGCGTGGCCTAGCTGTCACAAGGCCACGCCCCATTTTTGTGCGCACGCCTTTGGTATGACATTTGCAGGAGCATTACCTTGTGTCACACCCCCGTTTTTAGTCACTCTGGGGGTAAGCCCAGCACATTGATAATACACAATTTACATAAACTTCCCAATATACATATTTTTTTTTACCTTTTTACTTTGCTGTCAATTTTTATTAGTGGGACTTTTGACAATCCTTGTTTTCAATAATTTTTGAATGCCCCTTATGCAATGTCCCCTGTAGTAGTGCCCATTATGCAGTGCCCCCTGTAGTAGTGCCCATTATGCAGTGCTTCCTGTAGTAGAGCGCCTTATGCGGTGCCCCCTGTAGTAGTGCCCATTATGCAGTGCTTCCTGCAGTAGTAGTGCCCCTTATAGTAATGCCCATTATGCAATGCTCCCTGTAGTTGTGCCCCATATGCAGTGCCCTCTGTAGTTGTGCCCCCACTACCTCACCACATTGCCGTCTTCACGCTGTCAGAGCTCCTGATGCCGCTGACTGGATCCAACTAGATCCAGCAGGCGCGCAGGCTCCTCACATCATGACGTCACCAACGCACTGCATCACTGGGAACGCTGGCCTCTGAAGCGATCAGAGGTTTCTTTAGCCTCTGATGGCTTCAGAGGCCAGCGTTCACAGTTGTAGTGGGGGTCTGCGGCTGTTGTAATGCTGAGCCACATCACAACAACAAAAAAGCCGCGGGTTGGCCACCGTTGCTCTACTGCAATACTGTTATAGATTTTTCGATGGCCAAAATTTCCGTTATCTGACTTACTGTACTTCAATGCTTGAACAATGAAAATGAGTCAATGAAGAAGGAAAGCATCACAGAAAGTCTTGCCTGATCTTTTTCTGCTATAAAGATGAACAAAAACTTTACAAGGCTTTTTTAAAGAAAATTACCCAAAATAATATCACTTCTGAAAGCAAAGTCTCACAAGAAACATGATGTCACAAATTCCTAGTATATGGATAGGCAGCATTGTTATATTAGGTCTACTTACAAACTGGCTGCCTTTGATCAAAATGGTATGGTAGGGGGAATCAGTATGAAATAAGGTTGAATATCTGGCGGTTCTCATACCGACGTCGGAAGCCCAAAGGTTCCATATCCTGAGTGGGGCTGGTAAGTAGGTTAACCTTACCCTGTCCCCCCCTCCTAAAACTATCCCACC